>OZ008368.1:143253799-144748708 GCA_963931995.1 Phaonia tiefii
ATTCATTCAAAAAATGCGAGAATTGTTAGTGACAAAAACACGTACGCAACTATAGAAACCGACCCTACAGCACAATTAATGTGGAAAAATAACAACATGGTAAATAACCTGTACAAAGGAAATTACATTGACACGGGGCAGAGATATCATCTGAATTGTACCGCAGCAACATCACCGAGAATGTACGATTACCCAAAATGCACAAGGATACACAACCAACGTGCCATGTTATAACATGTCTAAATTCATCGGTGCTATACTAGGAAACATAAAGTCAACAACACACAACGGAAACGCACAGGAATTAAAACAGAACATGCGGAAAATGAAAATATATTAAGATGAAATACTTGTATCATTTGATGTGGTCTCTCTTTTACCGCAATAAGGACTATCGTGGAAAGCTGGCATACATTAAGTAACCATACCAACATAACGAAAAAATAATTCCGTAATTTGCTGGAATTTTGTTTAAAAGACAACAATTACTTCAAATATGACGATACATATTAAATATTTGGCATGCCTATGGGAAATCCTCTTCTCCAGCAATAGCCAATATTGTTCTCAACAAAATATTAGACGACAGTATAACGAAACTTGACAAGATCGATATACGAATAAAATACATGAGGAAATATGTGGACGACATCATTTCCATTATAAGGACAAAGACAACATTCTACGAGAACTTAACTCACAGCACTTTAGAAGTGGGGGAAAATAATTGTATACCATTTTTGGATACATGTATACACAAATGTAATGGCACATTGAAATTTAACTGGTATATACAAGGTGTTTCAAAAGAAGTCATCCGATGTTGTTTGGCTCTCATTTTTTTTTAAATGAGAAACTTCGATCCTGGTTTTTGATTATGTTTATTTGAACCTTTAGAATTTTATCGGTTAAGTTGAGAAGATGATATCGGTTAAATGGGCGCCGTTACAATTGATTACCATACGGGCTCGTTTTATGGCATTTTTCATCACTTCGGCGAGAACTTCGGGCGACAGATTCTCGCACTCGTGTCGAATGTTGACCTTGAGGGCTTCCATGGTCTCGGGCTTGTTCACGTAAACACGGGACTTCAAAAAACCCCACAAAAAAAAGTCTGGAACGGTTAAATCGGGCGATCTTGCGGGCCAGTTCAAATTGCCAAAACGAGAGATGAGGCGACCCGGGAACGCCGCCTTCAGAATATCGGTTGTGGCTCACGCAGTGTGTGCCGTTACTCCGTCCTGTTGGAACCACATGTCCTCCAGTCCTAATTCGTCGAATTGCGGCAGAAAAAACTCGGTTAACATGGCCCTATAGCGCGCACCGTCCACTGTTGTCGTTTGACCAGCGGCGTTCTCGAAAAAAATGGCCCGATGACTAATCCAGCGTGAAAAGCGCACCATGCAGTCACTTTGAGCGGGTGTAATGGCTCCTCGTGCATTACACGTGGATTTTCGGTGAACCAGAAGCGATAGATTTTAAACCAGCAATTTTTAAGTATTGTTTTTTAAAATCAAAACCATCGAAGATTGTTATTATGAATTTGTTTGTAAGAATAATGAAATACTTTATTCTATGGTGCGCCTAAGGTTCAAAAAACTTAAAAATTTGAGAAATAAGTTTCACAACGTCTACAAATCCGCATATTGTGCTGAAAGTAAGAGGATGTTTGAGCATTATTCTAGGGAATTTGATTTTCTAAATAAATTTTTGTACAGCAATTACATTGTACAATTTGAAAATAAAATAGTCACTAATCCACAATCATTTTGCCATTTCATAAAAGCTAAAGGTAGAAACAGTGATTTTCCGTCATCAATGTTCTGGGATGATAAATTTGAAAATTCTCTAGTTGAACAGGCAAACTTATTTGCCAATTTCTTCAAATCCAACTTTGAATTTAGTGTACCAAATATTGATTCAAATTTTGTGGATGGTGTTAACTCGATCACAAATTTACCTAAAGCTTTCAGTTTGATGAATCTGATATACTCGCTGCCTTATCTGATCTCAAAGATTCACCTAAACCTGATATACATGGATTTCCTACGTTGTTTCTTAGAAAATGTAGTTCATTTATTATTTGCGGTCCGCTAAAATATAATTCTCTTAAAGCTGGTACGTTCATAAACCAATGGAAAGTTTTCACTATAATGCCTATTCATAAATCAGGATGAAAAACTGACAGCACGGTTTCATAAAACATTGTCCAACAATTACTAACCTATTAGTCTTTACTAATTTTTGTATCAAGTTTTTTGAATCAGGATTTCTAGTTGATACACTCTATTTTGACTTTTGCAAAACCAATTTCAAAAAAAAAAAATAAACTCGACACGAATTGCAGGACACAAATCAGATCAGAAATACAGGCACATTTCTACACAGAAAACAGCATTAACATCCCATTGTGCTAGTTTAAATCATTACCTAAATTTTCAGGATACATCGGTTTTAAATAAAGAAAACAATTATAAACGTCGTTATTTGTTAGAATTGCTACAAATAATTAATACACCAACATTGAAAAGAATAAACTATAAAACAGATACAGATAATGTAGCCCAAATTTACAGACATTTAATTAGTAAAAAGTAGAACTTTTTAGGCACAAATTGTTTATCGATCTAATATTTTTCCTTGAGTTAATTTATATGAACTTTTTAAGTACATTATTTTTGTTTTTTTTTTGTTTGTGCAACTTTAGAAAATTTTGAAAAAGGCGGGAAAACTTTTTTCAAACATTTTTATATTGACATAATTTTTCATTATTGTTATTTGGTTTTAATTGTTTATATCTCCTGATGATGCTACACAACGGAGTAGCGAAATATCGAGGAAAATACATAAATACAAGAAAAGCAAATCTGACCTCAAGCACGGAGAATATATGTAGATTATTTATTGATATGAGAAAATTGTAATTACAACAAATAACATTTTTTATCAGATTTCCTTATGAAGGCGACAACAAATTGCCGAAACGCGTAGGAGAAAACGCGAAATGAATTATTGAATTTAATTGCGCGAAAAAAAACTAACGATCAGAAAACCCCATTAAAAAATAACAAACACCTTTATATTTACAGAATTTCAGTGCCATTCACAAAATATCGAATGTTTTGTTCGGGTTGTTCATGCATCAGCATGAAAGGTTACAGACGAAAATCGCATGGGCTACATATTTTCTAAATAGCGATATAGCGAGGGTTATCGCAAACTGGATCCTTGCCAAGATTTAGCTTAATTCCATAAAATGCAAATTGATAGTGTTTGAGTGACTGTGTGTGTAGCACGAGTCATACCAACAGTAATAAGTCGATGTTTGAAACCTTAAATACTTTTTGATATTTTGAAAGCTCTGCAACTTTTTTGTTTGCGAATAAAACTGGATACTTCACACAAAAGTTTCATAATTTTAAATTTTTAAAATACCTTTAAAAATACCTTAAAAACGAGATAGAAGAAGTCATTAGTCCAATTTAACGTCGCACTGTGGAGCCGATTGGAAACTACACGGTAATAATATCACAACTTTTAAACCATGGTCCTGATCATTTTTAATGTACTAGACATTTGTAGAGGAGTCAGGCTTTCAGAATATTGCATTTAGAAGCACCCTGTATGAACAGCGTTGGTGCTACAGGGTGGCAAGGTCGACTACTTTGGTGCTGTTGCAACTACCAAAGCCCGGTACTTCTACAATTATAGGCCAATTACAAAGAATTTGTACTTTTGAGAATCTATTATACAAGACAAAAAATAGTGTTGTGGAATATCTTTTTATCATTATTAAGATATTCTCTATCAAAGTTTAAAATTGCCAATTTCTTCATTGACTTTTTTCAGTATTTTGTTAATAACTCCACTAAATTGGAAACACTTCAATAAAGAATACACAGCAAAACATTTTAAGGCGTTTGGAAACTTTTGATTTTGTTCAACCTGTAAAAAACACAATATTGCCTTCATGGGATGTAATCGAAAACTATTTATTTGGCTTATTTTGAATTCTCTTCAACTTTAGAAAAATCGAATAATCATTTTGTATTTAAATTTAGTTGTTTTTAGATCCTCGTCATATTTAAAGTTGTAATTTCCTTTTAAGGCTAAGAGATCATATTTTCTCCGATTTGTGAAAAAAATGTAAATGCCGCGGGTGGGATTCGAACTCACATTCGCTGGACGATCGTTTCGATGTTTGTGAAGCATCATCTTCAGCAGCGTCTAGCCCGTTAAGCCACTGCGGTGTGTATTTACATAAGTCACTAACCGAAGACATATATTGATTGTGTGCAGAGCGATTGTGTAAGTAGCGACAACAATCGCTCTGCACATGGTGGAAGTTTTGTCAATGTAGCATTTTGACTCAAAATTACCAAGTTATTACCACATACATAGTACATTGTAAAATAATCTGACCAATAGTTTAGAATTTATGATGTTATTATCACTGCCATTTCACCACCGACAAGACTGCAAAATCATTTGAACAATTTTTGGAATTTTAGTGCAGGCCGAATAGAATTATTGCCTCCACTTCTGAACATATTTATCTTTGGTGCTCCCCGCTTTGACCACCTTAAAATTTCCTTCGACGGCGGTCACCTCGCTTAGTGATTGCGACACTATCGAGTATTTAGCCATGAAAAAGCTTCTCAAAATACCGCTCGGATCCGGTGTAAAACTGTAGGTCCCAATCAGTGAGTGTAACACTAGAACGCGCACAACTCACTGGTTTGTGAGAAGCTCTTCCTAATCCCTTCATCGGATGCAACGGGAAACCATTATTTTTTTGAGTTGTGAATATATGTTAATAAAATTCTTATTTAAATTAAAAACATGTCGGTCCCTTAAAATCAATACCTTAAATATACGGTTATAATACTTACTTGTATACAATATTATATAAGTAATACGTTCATTACCTTTGCTTTGGCGTTAACAGTTTGCATGCGTTTACGTTGTTTTCCATGGTGCTTTACAAAAAGTCTTTTGTCGTCTTTAGCCGAATTATAACTCGCTAAGAAAGCAGCAATTAGTAAGTATTTTCCGTAGAAAGGTAACTCAAAGGATAGCGCCATTTTTCTAACACTTTGGTCTAAGGGGGTTTCTTCTGATTGCTCCATTTCATTCTGTGGCTGTAACCGTTCAAAAAAAATAATGATCATTATTGGAATGCGATCGGCTTTAGATAATACATTAAAATTGTTATGTACACAATTTAAGTGTCGCACTTAAAATTACACATGCATCGAGACTTTAAGAAGAAACTAAAAAAATACATTTCTAGGGATCCCATATGAGTCCGTTTATCTCTAACACGTCAAAATGTTGAGAATTTAAAGCAAGTATACGAAATTTATGGTCAACGTTCCAAAAGCGAAATCTAAAGGACCCTTAGATGACGATTAAAAAAACCCCTCATTCATCAGCTACCCACAATACGACAGCAGACAAGAAATATTTTGTCGCCACCAAGTGTGTTGCAAAGCATGTTTTTCTTTACGAAATATACTCTAATATACTCTGTGAAGACGACAAGAAATACTAAACCCTGTGCGTGGGGAGTAACATCCAGGTACAAAAAGTTGCAGGAAATAACAACACGACATTTTGGGGCGTAGTGTCATTTGTTTGGGGCGTAACTTAATTTCTTAAATTGGGGTCATATTTCATTATGAAATAATAATAAAAATAGACCCCAAACACAATTTCAAACAATCCAGAGGGGTCAAGTGCCTTGCGAAACGAGGATAACATGCTTCTGCTATCGGTTCAATCTTCAGCTTTTCTCCTCCAGTTGGTAACAAATATTCCACCTACTCTTTCCAGCCAAGTCTTGGTCATTCTATTTTCCAATATCCTTCGAAAATACATTGTTCGGAGAATTTTTATTGCGAAGACTCCCAATGACGTTTCATCAGCAAGATATATGAGAGAAAAACAGAGTCTGATATAGTTGCAGGAATACCAAGCTCCGACGTAGTCTAATAATTTGGATGGTTGGTAGAAAAGGCTGCAAGACAGCACGCTGCCTAGCACACTTAGGCTAAAGAAGTCCATTGTGAAAGCTGCAGTTTCCTCCATAGCAACTATTGACTAGTCGTCTAGCCAATTTGCCCTTTCAATAAATTTGTCTATGAGACCTACAGGAATATCCTGTAGGGCTACGGTGATAACTAAATGTGTACCGAATATCCTACTTCTCAGTCCTGCAAGAGCATGGCAATCCAAGAGAAGGTGTTTCGTCATTTCCTCGTCCTCTTCCATGCAGCATCTACAGAGAGTAGAGTTTCTATGTCACAATCTTAGGGCGTGTTTTCCTACAAGACAATATCGTAAGTGTACGTAAGTGTTCATATCATTGTGGATAACCTGCCTCTCGGCAAGTTAAGTAGTTGCCTAGTCCTCTTCCTGTCCTCTTGTGGCCAGAGGACCCTTGCTTGTTTGCAAGTTGTAGTATGTCTCCACTTGTCCTTGAACATATTATCGGCATACTAACACTTTCTTTTTCCGGAAGAACCTGTGCCGTAGTGCCCTGTCTAGCTAACGCATCCGCTACGCAATTGCCTGGAATGTCGCTGTGTCCCGGTACCCAGATGAGCCTGATGTCAAAATACTCTGCCATCACCCTAAGTGATGAGTGGAATTCTTTCACCGTCAGGGACGTAGCAAACATGGTTTCCAGGGATTCTATAGAAGCCTGGCTGTCTGTGTAGATACATATTCTCCGGAGAGTTGTGACACTACTTTTCAGTAGTTCAGCAACCTCCAGTATGGCGGTAATTTCCGCCTGAAATACACTACAGTGATCAGGCAGCTTGAAGGAGATATTTACGTTTGGGTCCGGTGAATGGACCCCATAGCCTACTTGCTCGTCCAACTTTGATCCATCCGTGAAAAATCTGATACTACTGGTATCCCCTTCCAGTGACTTCTCCCAGGTATTCCTGTTCGGAATAGAAGTTCTTCGATTTGTCGCTGGTAGAAGGTAGGGGATACAGTGGTCCGTTTTTACGGGAATACGAGGGTGGCATTTTATGTTTCGGTTGTAATCTGGCAACTGACAGCTCTATCGTAAAGTTGAACATTTTTGAGGTTATGCGTACTCAGAACGTTTTGACATACGAGCGCTATTTGTGTTGTTTACAGCAACTTAAATATTCATCTCGGCCCAAAAATTGAATTAATTCGTGAACATTTTCGTGCGATTATTTTTTACAACTTTCGACGTGGATTAACTCAGCAACAGTGCATGGATGAACTTAACTCAATTTTTGGCGATGAAGTCCCATCAAGGACCAGTGTTTATCGATGGTATGGTGAATTCAATCGTGGTCGTAGTTCACTCCAACACGAATTTCGTGAAGGTCGTCCAAAATCAGCTGTTGTTCCGAAAACCATTGATGCTGTGCGCGAACTGATTTTGCTAGATCGTCGTGTGACCTATCGTGAGATTGAGACAACCTTTGGCATTAGTCATACATACATCCAATATTGCATAAACATTTGACTGTCAAAAAAATTTGTTCGCGTTGGATCCCACACAATTTGTCAATCGATCAAAAAAGGCTCGTGTCGATTGGTCGAAAGAAATGCTCCAAAAATACGATCGCGGTGCTTCGAAACACGTCTATGACATCGTGACAGGTGACGAATCCTGGATTTACGCGTATGAGCCCGAAAGTAAACAGCAGTCAACTGTATGGCTGTTTCAAGATGAGCCAAATCCAACAAAAGTTGTTCGCGCCCGAAGCACTTCCAAGCAAATGGTCGCCTGTTTTTTCGGAAAAACCGGACATGTCGCAAACGTACCACTAGAACAACGCAGAACAGTGAATTCTGAGTGATACACAACCATTTGTTTGCCAGTTGTCTTCCAAGAAATCAGGAAAACCAACCGCCGAAGACGGATCACTCTTCACCACGACAATGCGAGCTCTCACACATCGGCTGAAACAACTGCATTTTTGAGCACCCAAAACATCGATTTGATGGATCATTCGCCGTATAGTCCTGACTTGGCACCGAAGACTTCTTTTTATTCCCGTACGTAAAAAACAAACTAAGAGGTCAACATTTTTCGATACCTGAAGAAGCGGTTGCTGCATTCAGAAAACATGTTTTGGAGATACCTCAATCAGAGTGGCAAAAGTATTTCGACAATTTTGAACCAATTGCATGCAAAAGTGTATAAATCTTCATGGGGAATATTTTGAAAAACAACAAAGTGATTTTCGATGATTAATATTTGTTTTTGTTCTCTAATCCCGAAACATAAAATTCAACCCTCGTAAGTCTTATAATTTACAAAGATTTGTTTTTCGTGGGATTTATCCAGGTTTTGTCGTAATGTGAATATCTGGTCGATAGTTGACTTTCCAGGCATAAAGCCACATTGATAAGGTCCGATCTGGTCTGCAGCAAACGGCATTAGTCTTTCGCACATTAAGCTCGAGAGGACCTTTGCATGCAATGGATAAAATGGATAAATGAGCTGATGCATGCACCTTTTAAACTCGTAGCGGCCAGCCTTAAACAACTCAGTTGGTAGTCTATATTGAAATCGCCTGGAACAAGTAAAGCAGAGAAGTGATCTCTCCATATTCCCAAAATTCCCATCCTTACCTCTACAAAAGGGGGGGGGGGGGCATGATTCATTTTCGCTGGTTCGGTTTTCTACCTTTTGGTATAATTTACGGGCCTTATTCTTCCTTCTATAAGATTCAATTTTCTCACTCTCACGCTTTCTCCACAACCGGTTTCTCCTCCTAAATAAACGGGTTTCCTCTCTCCTCTTCTTATACCACTCTATCGCGGCTTGCATTGTAACTGACTGAAGTTGCCATTCGTGCAGCGTTCTTTCCATCACTTGCCATGCGACACTTTTCATCGTACCATGGTTTGTGTTCAAGCGTTTTTCATAGCCAAGTATGGTCTATGCAGCAGTTTTCAAAGAGTGGGAAATGTGCCTCCACTGCGCCGTTGCTCTTTCTACTTTCATATGTCTGGTTTCGTACGACTTTCGCTCTGCATATCCTTGTGCGAACCTTTGATGCAACCAGGTAGTGATCCGAATCGATATTAGCTCCTCGAGTCGCACATACGTCCTTTACACTAGTAGAGTGCCTTCCATCAATTACCAGGTGATCAATCCGGTTCTGTTGATTAATGGACAAGCAAGTAGCCTTATGATGTCTTTATGTTGGAATCTCGTACTACTGATAACCGTGTTTTTCGCCGCGGCAAAATACATCAGCCAAGGCCAAGATGTCGAACGTTAACGTTGGTTTTCTTTCTATGCGACAAATAGCAGATTTGGGACCCACTAACAAGATAACGAAAACATATACAATTCTGTACAAAATCGAACCCCACTTAAACCCTCTCCTACAAAATCAAAGGAACGAAACCAGTCACCCACTTTCGTTTCAAAAATCGACCGAAAATCGAAAAATTACGTGTATTTGTGTGGTTGTTGTTCAAAGAAATAACATGAAGTTGACGTAAGCCGTTTAATTGCGAGGCGAGAGAAGAGTACGAGCAACCAGTATCTGCAGGTGCTGCAAGCTAGGCGTTTTTATGCTAAAATGGAAATACATTTTAATAAAAAAATTATTATACCGACATTATTTTCTGTCCATTGTATTTCTTCCATTGAATTCTATTTAAATTGGTTTAGTTTCAAGATTTTATTTGATTTCCAGATATGCGACAGCCAAGTGACAGGTTTTGACAGTTTCGTTCGCATAGATAACAGTTTGTCCCGATTTTGTAAACACACAACCACACAATAACATTTAAAACCAGGGACCAGGAACCAAAGTGAGTGACTGGCTTTCGTGCGCTTAGTTTTCTTTCGACATCGTGGGTTTGGCTGTAGGTCTCATTCCGATATCGGAAGTAGTGGCGTGTAGACTGAATTTACCGATGGTTGGAACTTTAGCATTAAAATAACCCAGAACAATCTTAATGTCTGTTAACATTAGATCCAACGTTCAACGAACGACCTTCATCGAAACATACATATATTTATTTGCTATGTATATAAATTATTCTAACGCAAACTGTCAATCCATGTTATTTGTATGCATACTGTTTGTTTTTGTCTTGCTAAATTTTGGTTTGTGTGCGCACACATCCACACATAAATGCATATTTTTTGTGAGATCAACAGAAAGGGTTGGCACGATATTCCAAGGGATCGCTCTCACTCTGTTCCTCGGCTCTCACTTATTTGTATGCGCATATCTATCTACTTTCAAACATGTAACAAAAATAATAAGATATTACTGTTGCGAGCCTTTATGCATTTGCAATTTTGAGTTTTGAATCCACTAGTTTGTCATCGCTTCAATAAATCAGTTGGTCTGTTTGAACTGAAATTAATTCGAATTTCAAGTGGTTTTAATTTTTGCAACTGCCTGTAAAAACGATTGCAGGCTCAAACACATGTCATAGCAGCTGTTATATGTTTCTTGAGTGTCCGAGCAAACAATAAACGCTTGGCAATATTTTTTCTTGATAGAAGTGACTTCTTTCGGCTTGCGCGCTCAATCAGGTGAGAGCCATTCAGGCGTCTGTGGATGAGGTTGTCTGATATATATAATCCAAATTAAGAGTTAATTTCGTCCGGAATATGGCGTGATGACAGGAACGGTCCACAACTTGAGGTATTTTCTTGATACGTAGCTTCTGTTTTTTTGTTTTCTGTTGCATTAACTGAGTTTGTTTTCTTGGAACTGATCACATTATAAACCATTTTTCGAGAGCGATGCTTATCGGACAAAGGACGAAAATACTTTTTTTGGTATCTGCAACTCGACCTTTACGACGCTGAGCCACGCCGCCGCAACCTGATTACGTAGAAATCGGTGCAGCGGCGACGGCGGCATATAACTTTTTATTTAGTCTTTCATATAATCGATCAATTAATGAAATTGTCTTGATTTACAACACACCATGTAACCACAACAAGCAAAAAACTACAAACTACACACAACCACAATCTGAATATTTCCTAATAACATTCAGCTTAATTTCCCAAGAATTAACTTGTGGAGTTAAGCAACAATTTGAATTTTGTATAACAACAGCCAGGCGAAATTCCACACGCTACAACACCAATAGCCAATCTCATTCCCTAACAGGTTATAGCACACATTACAACTACAGTCATTCTTTCCCACGACGATTGGATCTATGCTCCGGAACAACCCGAATTTCACTCGGCCAAGGATTGCAAACTCAGCAATATCTGTATCACCCACTACAGTCATTAGCACAAATTTTGTCTCAAAATCAAACAAAATTATTTGTTATTTCACTCCTAATAACAAAAGGCTTTATCATAAAAACTAAGATATGTATTCTTCTTAAAAACAAACACAATTTTTACAAAGTTTTCAGTTGTCTGCAAATTAAAGCCAGCAATTAATAATATATGCCAGATTTTAGCTGGATGCTAAATTTCACAAATTACAATTTAATAAAAATATTGATGTTTTTAGATTACCTGGTTAATTCATAGTGGAATAACCTTTATTTTCAATTACGGCTTGACATCTACGGGACACACTTTTAATCAAATTTGGCCACGCTCTTGGGAAATCGAATACCAAGCACTCTGTATTCCGGTTCAAAGATCAAGATTTTATATTTATGTTGAGCGATCTTGCTTTTCAAGTCATTTCATAAGGCTCAATTCGGGACTTTGAGCCGGTATGTCTAAAATGGGTGTTCTTTCTTCAGCATGGATCCTTTTATGACTTCCGGACAATAACACGGTCCACTGCTTCAGTTTTCCATGATACAATTCTATTAGTTTATTAGTCATCAATCCTTGGCAAATCTGTTATGGAGAGCTGAAGTGTAAAAATAATTCTTCCCGGAAAAATAAATTTAACATTGTTTTAATCCATACCAAAGAAGTAGGGTTGCACTCAAGATCACCTCCTCGCGGTACATGCTGGGTAACTCTAAATGATCTTTTCCTCTTTGGCACGGACTCTGCTACGACCCTGGTTCACGATTTTCGTAACTATTTGATTTTCTGCTCTCGAGCTGACGTCCTGTGATCTGCGACCTGAGTAGTCAGAGGTGACACTCTGTCGAAATGGCTCGTGGCTAAGGTACCGTTCGTCTCCGCCTCCATAAAACCTGTCAAGTCTTGTAGTACGTTTGAAATACGTCACCGTTAAGTTGGTGGTAATGGTGAGGTTGAGATGACTCCCTCTTTGGTTCGTCCTGGCTCTGAATACTGGCCCATAGGGCGGAGTGTCAACCCTCGTGTGGAACTCCCTGCTTCATAGACAACCACGGGGCCCGTCTTTTGAACACATTGCATTTTTGCGGACGTAGATAGCGGATACAAGTTGAAGTCCAAACAACAGGAATAACGAAAATAAACTCTTCGGCCACAGGAAAACCTGTGATTTCTCCCGAGCCTACGGGCTCTTCCCCGAGCACTAGTGCTCGTAAGT
Source organism: Phaonia tiefii (assembly GCA_963931995.1). Classification (NCBI taxonomy): domain Eukaryota; kingdom Metazoa; phylum Arthropoda; class Insecta; order Diptera; family Muscidae; genus Phaonia; species Phaonia tiefii. The sequence continues at coordinate 143,266,285 of OZ008368.1, forward strand.
CTTCTGCGGTCACCCGCAATGGGTCCTCCGCAACTACGAACAACGCGGGCAGTGGTCAACCCTCCCCAACTACGGGGAAAACAACAAATCTCGGCCCCTCCCGAAAGCGGAGAGCTGATCTTCGACTGGCCCCTAGATTGGTTAGTCAACTCTCCGCACGGCCAGTCGCCGCACTCACTCCTGCACAGGTAAACACACTCCAAGTGCTAAGGGCGTCTGTGAGGGGTCCAAGTCTGTAGGGAAACAGCTTCCACTGGCTGTTACTAAAAGACAGCGTTCAGGGGAGGAGGATACAAAACCTGGTCCCTCATCTAAGAGGCATAAACGCCACCCAGTGCTCGACAGGTCCTTCAGTGATGTCGCGAACGACATCCTAATCATTGGCGTCTTGGATGAAGGTTCCCAGGATGGACGTATTCAAAAAGGATAAATGGCGCCTCGAAGAAGGAGCCCTTCTTACGGTGTTCATGGACATCGATAACGACAACCCTGGTCCTGTGCCAATCTGCGAAGACGCGAGATGGTGCCAGGGAAGCATTAAACTTATCGCCTGCTCTGATGAACGAGCAGCGCGATTGTATAAGTCCGCCAGGAGTCGGGTAGGTGAGGTTTGGCCGGGGGCCAAACTCAAAGCCGTGGATAGGAGGGATATATCCCTAGACCAAGGGCTAGGGTTTGGGTCCCGTCAAACTCACCTACTGACCCACTGGAGATCCTAAACATAATCAACCACAGCAATCCCTCCATTCCTGCAAACGACTGGAAGGCGGTCAAGGTTAAGGACCCTGGAACCTCCCAGTAGGTAGTTTTGGTCCTGAACCAGGATTCCTTAAAACCCCTAGAGGAGTCCAAAGTAAAGGCCTGCAGCGTTCCATTCATTTTACTTGAACAAACAGATAAAACAAGTAAGAACCTGATATTATCGGTACAAATACAACAAATAGTAGAACACAACATGTGCTCATGCATTTTGGATTGAGTAGAGACCGTATCATCTCTTTCTCTGGCTCTCATTGTAGTGGAAGTTTTTTTTTCTCTTTATCTGTTCCACTCAGTGAAGTAACTGTTGTACCTCTTTTTTAAATGGATATATCCATTTAATATGGATATTCCAGATCGTACGCTTTGCGTTGATGCTGTTCTCTTACTTTTCCATTCTTTTTACAAAAAGTGATGGTGTAAGTTTTATCTTTGGCAAATTTTAAGAAAAAATAAAACCAAAATGTCTGAGGTAAGTAAATACACGCTCTCCTCATATTCCAAGCACAGATAACAAGAGTACCGATATATCTGTTTATTGTGTATGAAATCATACAAGTATTTTTGATACTTGGTACTTTCACTCTCATACCTATTCCATCGATATCTAAAAGAGAAATATTCCATACGCACTCAATCCAAACCGAGCGAAACAGATACAAGCAGACATAATAAAAATTAACAACAAGCAACAAGTGTGTTTGGATGGTTGTTTGCAGGCCTTTAGTCCAAAGGCCAAATTCGGTTTGTGTTCATGAGTGTACCGCTCAGGGTATACAAAGTGGATACGCTGAGTGGCAACCTGGCCGAGTCGAACTCGGAAGTCACAGATGTAAATGCTGGAAAGCATTCTGAAACGGCGGTAGATGCTGAAGAAGCACTACTGGATGACGACAGTGGCAGCTGGCTCCGAGATGGGTAAATCACTAGTGAGGGTGATCACGAGACAACCGTGATCGAGGTATCCGGAGTTGAAGATCCTGTAGATGATGGATGTCCTGCAGATAAATCTTCATCGCAGTAATACAGCATCTGCCAACCTCATTCTCCATCTTGCGAAGGGTGGAGCCGATGTGGCCCTGATACAAGAACCATGGACGGTCAATGATCGTATATGTGGTATCAGGTGCAATGGATTCAGGACCTTCATCCTATCAACCCCAGGTAGGCCAAGATCTTGCATACTCATTAAAAACAAATTTAATGCTCTTTTATTGCAGAATTTTAGTGATAGCGATACAACCGCCATCAGCCTGTCGCTGGGAAACAGCCAGCGGGACATCTGGTTAGTATCATCGTACATGGCGCACGACCATACTGACTAACCCCCTCCGAAGTACGTCAGGGATATTGTATCGGAGGCAAAAAGACGGAATTGTAGCGTCATTATAGGTGGCGATGACAACGCGCACCACACAATATGGGCGAGTACCGGCACCAATGATCGAGGTGAGTCTCTTTTTAATTTCATTATAAGCGAAACCTTGACTATCTGTAATAGAGGCGAGGAACCCACCTTCATAACTTCGGTTAGGAGGTATGTAACTGCATCCGTTTGGAGCGTCCTTTCTTATCACTAATTTTCTGATCATAGATACATATCTACAGTTCCACATAAATATCAAATCTCTGAAAAAGGAAGTTTTTAAAAATTATAGAAAAACGGACTGGAACGCCTATCGTGGGCGCCTAAGGAAACTCTTAGGTAACCATCCGAATAATCCGACTAATGTGCCAGAGCTGGAAGAACTAGTTGGCAAATTTACTGATGCGTGCAGGAAAACGCTCAATGAATCCTGTAAGACCAGTGGTTATAATGCTGCCAAGAGTAACAAAAAAAATCATTGGTGGAACGTTGAGCTTCAGGATCTAAGATCGTCCATTAGGCGGCTTTTCAACAAGGTCAAAAAGAGCGGCGACCAAAGGGATTGGGACGTTTACAAGATTAGTCTTAATCTATATCAGTGGTTCCCAAACTATTTTGGTCGTGGAACTCCCAAATTTTTTCCCAATGATCGCGGAACCCTGAATATTTTTTAAACAACGACTTTTCAAAATTTAATGAATATTAAATGAAACAAGTATTCTTTTGTTATTTCAGGTTTTATTGAATTAAACAAAACTTAAAAAAACAATAATTAATAAAAATACAAAACATAAACTAAAATAAATGAAAAAACTTGGGCGTTATATTTGATAACTGAACTCGCATATCTGGTGCAGAATCAAGTTTGTTACGATATTTGGTTAAAAACCAAGCTTCAAAAGTAAGTGGTTGCAAACGGCAATAGTATTCGAATAGCATGTTTTGATAAATTTGTATATTCATCGAATACATCTGACCAGAATATTAAAAACAATAATTAATAAAAATACAAAACATAAACTAAAATAAATGAAAAAACTTGGCCGTTATATTTCATAACTGAACTCGCATATCTGGTGCAGCATCAAGTTTGTTACGATATTTGGTTTTTGTCGCAACATATTTTGAAAACCTAGCTTCATAAGTAAGTGGTTGCAAACGGCAATAGTATTCGAATAGCATGTTTTGATAAATTTGTATATTCATCGAATACATCTGACCAGAATATTGTTAATGGAACTGTTCTAAATTTGGCTTCTAATTGTGTATCCGAACTCAATTGAATCAAATTTTCATAATCCATGGAATGATTATGATTTTATTTCGAAAGGATTTTGTACCCAGTAATTATCTTGATTCTCTAGGTTCGGAAAGTAATCAGTGAGTGATTGCTGTAAACTGAACAGACGTGTTTTTTTACCATCAAGGATTTCCATATCTAAATCCATTCTTCGAGATTTTTCTCCACAGCTGAAATCCAGTATTGTATTTTCCTTGAAAAAGCAACCAATTTATCTTTTGTTTGCAATATGTTGACTTGTTTTCCTTGCAGAGCCAAACATAATTCGTTTAATTTTCCAAATATATCAGCAAGGTATGCAAGTGTAAATAGCCAAGTCATATTATTTAATCTGTCTGATAATTCAAATTTATGACCAAGTAGCGACAAACAATCGCTCTGCACAATCGATAAATGTCTTCGGTTAGTGACTTGTGTAAAATACCACTGCGGTCTTAACGGGCTAAACGCTGCTGAAGATGATGCTTCACAAACATCGAAACGATCGTACAGCGAATGTGAGTTCGAATCCCACTCGCGGCATTTACATTTTTTTCACTAACCGGAGAAAACATGATCTCTTATAGCCTTAAAGGAAGTTACAACTTTAAACATAACGAGGATCTAAGACAACTGAATTTAAAATAAGCCAACAGTTCCTTTCGCAATTCAAATATTTGCAAAAGAATTTTACCACGTGATAACCATCGAACTTCCGTATGAAGAAGTAAAGTTGTGTGAAGACTACCCATATCTTCACACATAGCTTTGAAAATACGTGATTGCAATGGTTTACTTTTAATAAAATTAATAATCTTCACTGCTTCGTCTAGAACAGATTCAAATTTCACTGATATCCTTTTTGTTACTAATGCATATCTGTGAAGAATGCAATGACTACTGTTACATTTTTAATCCGTGCTACAGCACCACTCAGTTTTCTTGTCATTGCTTTTGCTCCATCGCTGCATACTTCAATACATTTTCCCCAGTTAATTGCATGCGTTGTCATAAAATTATCAACGCAGTTAAATAAATATATTCTCTATACAGGGTGATTCAGGAAGTTCCGGACAAATTTCTCCAGCGTATTCCTTGGCTCATTTCATGAAGAAAAGTCCACTAGGACCATGTCCGAAAATGCAAGGGTGCGAAATGGCAGCGGGTTCAAAATTTTCGGATTGGCGGTCGGAGGGTAAAGTTGCTAACTTCTGAGCCAGTGGTCGGATTTTTTGGGCTTTAAGATGCCTTTCAGAATCAATAGACTTATAGACAAATTCATTGAAAGGGCAAATTGGCTCGACGACTAGTTGCTATAGGGGAAACTACGGGTATCACAATGGGCTTCTTTAGCCTAAGTGTGCTAGACAGCGTGCTATCTTGCAGCCTTTTCAACCAAAGAGAAAAATGGTCTATAAATAAAGCTTACTCGACTGAAATAGAAATATAGACGATGCATTGAGTATTTGTCCATCTATTCAATAGTAAAGAATTTTGTTTGCTGTTTTTTTCAAAAGAAAAGATGATTTGCAAAATCCCGCCAATGTGTGCTTGTGTTGCTGACTGAAATTGTACTTAACAATACTGATATTGTGAGCTGTGGAAGCTGATTGCATTGTTTGGGTGTATTGTGGCATAGAGCAATACTTAATAGCCTCTAGTACTCTCTTCGCTGCCTCTTCATGACGACGAGGTAGTAGGCCATTTCATCGAGTTTGATTTGCTGCTGTATTTTACCAATTTTACACTTTCGTTGGACATAAAACGGACAGAAATCAAACGGAATGCGTATTTTCGTTCAATGCAAACAACATAAAACATAATTTAGCTGTCACTAGTATCAATAAACACTATTTAAAATGAATTCCTGTCTTCTTTGCTCTCTCATTCTCCATCATCGGCCTAGTACCTTTTCGATCAGCTGTGCCATAAAATCCCCCTTTTTAAACTTAGTTCCTGTCTTCTTTGGTGTATCATTGTACATCATTTCCCCAGTACCTTTTCGATTAGCTGTGCCATAGAAACCCCCTGATTGTGGTGAACGTGTGAAGTGAGAATTTATTGTGGCTGTTACAGCTGAGCTGGTGATACATTGTTCCAGTTGATACCCTTTGCCTGCAATATACCATAATTATTTGGTTGGATAGCCAGAGCTGTGTATTGTTAATTACTTGAAAACTCACAATATTACAATGCCCACCGGTAGCCACTACGTATGTCCAGTTTGCATGAAAATTGTTAAAAACAATCAATACAGCATTGGAGTTGAATTTCTTCTTCCACTAAAACCCTCAAGAAAATAGTTATAAACCAAAACGATTTGAATCTTGAAGTTCAAACTGATATTTTACACAGGAGATTGAACAGAGCAGATATTGTGAAAAATGGTTTGCCTGATGGAATTGGAACCGATCGTCAAAATAGCGTCATTATTCAATATTGAGCTGAGTCCAATTGATTTTCAGCATTGTTGCTTTTTGCTAATGGAAAATCAGTATTAGTTAAATTTAATTCGGTTTATGCGAGAGACTGCATTATGGCCAATTACTATAGAAGAGATCCAATGTACTGAATGTGTAGTATGCATTCACACGCGCAGGGTAATGTGATCATGTCTAGACATCATTCACCTGTTCTCACGCTGAGACAGTGCTCTGATGTCCAATCCTATACTAATGCTTACCTGTGCAATTCACACGGTGAATGGCAAAGTGATGACCACTACAATTCTCACGGTTGGTCAGCCATACGTGTGCCCGCTACGCTCTCTTCCTTACATTAGTAATCAACAACTTTAGAATATGAATGATAAATAAAATACCAGTTGTTTATCGAACTAACTACATGACGGTTGTTGTCATTTCACTGCTTTGTAACGTTATTGGCGTAAATGTGAGCAGTAGAATCTACCTTAATGATCATTTAAATCGAGCGTCATCCAAACTGATGTTCATCTGTAACCGCTTGAGAAAAATTAACCGACCGAAAGCACAAGTTGAAATGTTGAATGCAGATGTCAAAGTGTTTACCCTGAGTGAATGTGCTGAGCTGTGTGACAATGCTCAGTAGTTATTCATCTTAATTAGTAGTCAATTATTTATTTTGTAGTTAATTACACTACTCAACAAAATGAAAAAAATTTCATGTACTCCGGATGCGATAATTTTTTCTGTGTAGATAACCTTGAGATGAGCTCGAAAAAAGCAATAAAAATTTTTTTTTTTCGTTTGTTTTTTTTTAACCCTCTAACAGGCAAGCATCACTGTAGGGATGCATCACAAAATTTAATTTTTTACGACAGGTAGTAATCAATCAAAGATTGCCAAAATGCAAAAATGATGGCAGCCCTATAACGCAGTCATATGTTCAAAATCAAGTCGATCTAAAGTTTGGTTTAACCCAGTTATAAGCACTTTTGTGTAGAATTTCAACTTGATAACACGTGAAATTATTTTTTTCCAACCGATTTTTAAATTAAATAGAAATCATATTTCTAATATCTCAAATTTTTTGTGAATTTTTTGCAATAGTTTTTGAGTCGTTTTGAATCGATATAAATCAAAGTTCAGTGATTTTCTTGATATTTACACCGTACAGGTAAGTAAAAGTAATGCGACCCTATAGGAGCGCTAACCGGTTTACGTGTAATTTTTGCCCCCTTTGTTTTTCTCCTTCCATATTATTTTTTTATTCTTTAGCTTTTTTCACAGAAATGGATCGGAGAGCTAGATCATATAAATTACGTGAATTGACTAAAGAAGAAATCCTGGAAATGATGGATTCTGTTGAAACAGATGTGGAGGGAGATGAAGATGATTACAACAGTGACGACAGCATCAAGGATCCCGATTTCGATCCACGAATCCATCAAATAAGTTCAGAAGATGAAAAAGCAATCGATCAAAACATTGCAATTCTTAACAATGATACGAATTTTTTTTTGTCATCGAATTTATTTTTACCATCGGCTTCGACAACTCTGCATAACATTTCTCTTTTTAATGAATTAACTGAGGAAACAGAGCCGCAACCATCGACTTCTACCACTGTGCAGCCGCAACCAGCCAATTCGAAATTATTTAGGCCACCATTACCATCGATGGAAAATAGTGGCCCTGAAGTTATTCCAGGTGCAGGTGGTTTTGCAGATATCGTATCCATCGATAAAAATGGAAAATAATTTACCAATATTGTATGGAAACAAAAAAACCTACAATTGCACGTGAACGTTGTTGCGTTTCAAGGTGATTCTAGCTTGCCAATGGGCATAAAAGAGCTCGAAACACCAAAGCAGATTTTGATTGATGAAGAAAGCAGACGACATGCACTTGCACAAAATATAAATGATACATTCCAAATAGATTACGAAGATGTGTACAAATATATAGGTATTATGCTATATATGTCGCTCTACCGATACCCAAATCTGGAAAGCTATTGGTCTGTACATGCTTTCGCCCCTATTGCAAAAACAATGCCGGTGAAACGTTTCATGGCATAAAAAAGCACTTGTCGTTTGAAGATGAGGCCAATCTGGAAAGCTATTGGTCTGTACATGCTTTCGCCCCTATTGCAAAAACAATGCCGGTGAAACGTTTCATGGAATAAAAAAGCACTTGTCGTTTGAAGATGAGGCCAATCGCAAAAGAAAGGGTGAGCCAGGCTATGATCCGATTTTTCGAATCCGTAAGCTAGCCTCCGCACTAAACGATCGATTCGACAGCGTACCAAAAACAGCACGGCTTTGTGTGGACGAGCAAATGTGCTCTACTAAAATGCGGGATCATTTGAGGCAATATATGCCGAACAAACCACACAAGTGGGGCGTAAAGCTTTTTGTTCTGTGTGATTCGACCGGATTCGCATACCGTTTCGAAGTATATAATGGAGCTGGGGATAATGTGGCGTTGGCCGGTCAACCGGACCTTGGAAGCACCTCAAACGTTGTGGTTCGATTATCACAAACCATCCCAGACTTCAAACATCATATATTATATTTCGATAACTTCTATACATCCATCCCTTTGCTGGTATATTTACGTGCCAGAGGCATTTATACTTTAGGAACGGTTCGTGTAAATAGGATTCCAAAATGTAAACTCCCAAATGATGCTGTCATAAAAAAAGAACAAAGAGGCTATTCTTCAGAATATGTTGGTAATGCCTATGGTGTGGATATTTCCACAGTACTAACAAGTCTGTCCGATTAGCTTCTACATATGTTGGAGTACTGCCATTCTTACGCGAAAATCCAGAGCATCAGCCCACAAAAGCAACACGGTTTGGTCGTAAACAAAAGAATTACATCGAAATTGGATGTCCACAAATCATCCATGAATATATCCGCCACATGGGTGGCGTTGATTTAATCGACGGACTTATGGGCCGCTACCATATTCGAGCGAAAACTCGAAATATGATGATTCGGCTCTTTTACCATATTATTGACATGGCCGCAACCAATTCATACATTTTAAATAGGCGAATTCATGCTGAAAATAATAATGATTCGAGTGTTTATGAGGACAAGGAAAAACTCATGCAGTTACCAAATTCCGGGAAAAAATTGCCAGTGGTCTTGTCACATTTATAGATAAAAGATATGTTGGTCGACCAACATCACAACCGTCTACTCCCACAACACCACCACCAGAATCAACAAAACAACCATCGTGTAATTTGAGGATTGGTCAAAAAGCCAAACAGCCCATTGATGATATTCGATATGACGGAATGAACCATTTCCCAAAAATGCTGCCAAATACAGAAAAAAGATTTTGCAAGTTATGCAAAAAGTCAAGAATACAATTTTTTTGTGAAAAATGTCATTTGTAGCTTTGCATAACTACTGCTAAAAATTGTTTCAGCGACTATCACCGTCGAGATTAATCTTTCGATTCATTTTTTATTGTTAATTGCTATTCTTACCTTTTTCCCATTTACTTTTGAATAAAAATCATTCTTGGACATATAATTGCATAGTTTTTACCTTTCAATATAATTTACACTCAAACCGGTAAGCGATCCTATAGGAGCGCAAAAAATTTTTCTACCTGGCGGCTAAACGGCTATTTTTTTTTACCTGAAACTTCGAAAATCGCATTTTTTGAGGATTATTTACTCTAAGAAAAAATTGCCGATTAAAAATATCAACATATTCTGTTCTGCCAGTTACAGGGTTAAATTTTAAAATTTTTTTTGGTTAATTTGTTTTTATATGAAAAATTGTTTCAGCAACTAACAAATCTCGTCAAAATATATACTAAATGGATGGTAGTAGACCCCAAAACATAAATAATGTGCGTCTTCATTCATCGGCTAGCTACATCGGTCGTAATCGGTTGTTGAATCAGGAATTTTACAAAATTTTACTGAAAATTTACAAGTGAAAGCCCCTTAAAGCATTTTAAAAAAATATTAATTCACGGAGTGCATTTTTTTTTGTATTTTATACGCAATGTGGCAGGTTTTAGAAATCAAACAAGCTACTTTTTAAGAAAATCCATCAATTAATAATGAAGTTGTGAATTTTTTCGCTAAAGCCCTCAGAATCTACTTTTTAGTTCGAACATTGCATTTTACCTTTGATATTGTTGTGGGTCTGTTTCTCTTATCAGGAACCAGATATAGTCCCCCATCATAGCTTCGTTCCAAAATCCTTAGTATCGGTGCTCTATTTCTTTCATTTGCTGATGAAAACGCTCGCCATGCTCGTCACTCACATCGCCCAGGTTGTCCGGAAAGAAGTCCAAGTGCGAGTGTAGAAAATGTATCTCAAGCGACATATTTGCTCCAATTTTTTTATAAATTTGGAGTAGTTGTTCGCCGATCTCTCTGTAATTTGAGCTTTTGTTGTTTCCAAGAAATCCGGAAACAATTTGCCGAAATGAGTTCCAAGCTGCAGCTTCATTTGGTGATAAAATGTGTTCAAACTGTTGGTCTTGCAACAACTTTTTAATTTGCGGGCCGTCGAAAACGCCTTCCTTAATCTTTGCCGACGAAAGGTGAGGAAAAATGGTTTTTAAATAGGCGAACGCTTCACCATCTCTGTTGAGAGCTTTCACGAAGTTTTTTATGAGTCCGAGCTTTATGTGAAGAGGTGGGAGAAAAACATTTTCCTATTTTATGAGTGGTGTATTTTTCACATTGTCGCTGCCGGGGATGAAGTTAACTCGTTCTGTCCAACTCCTCCTGGTGTAATGATGTTGACGATCGCGGCTGTCCCAAAGGCAGAGAAAACAACAGTACTTTGTGAATCCACCTTGTAATCCACAAAGGATACCGATAACCTTAAGGTCGGCACAAACTTTCCAATCGTGCCTCTTATAGTTAAGGCACTTTAGTAGATTGTCCATGACTTCATATGTTTCCTTGGTGTCAACGGCATGAGCAATTGGAATCGAGGGTTTCTTGTTGCCGTTGTGCAGTAAAATTGCTTTAAGGCTCTGCTTGTTGCTGTCGATGAAAAGACGCCACTCTCCTGGATCGTAAGAGTACCCGAGTTCACCAAATAATCCGCGAATGTCCTTACAAAAACAGATGTTGCCTTTTTTTGTGTAGTACCTTGCGTATGGTTCATGATGCTTCCTGTAGATTGTTGTCACCACACCAGGAGCCAAGAAACCGAACTGTTTCATGCGCGATGCATGCAACTCTGCATCTTCCTTGGAGAGTTTCAGTTCTCTAATCCAATCGTTCAGTTCTGCTTGCGAACATAAGAGTTGACCTCCATGCAATGTATATGTTGACTCGCATTCTGATGTGGTTTCTACTGTCTCCGGATCTGATGTTGGATCTATCGCCTCATTATTAGATGCCCATCTTGAAACGGACGGTTGCGGGTCCACTGGTTCTTCGGAAAATGGCACTGGAAAAGTCACTGTTGAAACAGCAGCGTAAGTCCATCGTATATTTTTTCCCACGCCGTTTTTTTTTTGCTAAGACAGAAGTAGCTATCCGTTACATGAGCGGTTCTCTCCAAAGCATTGGCATGATGATTCTCGGCTGTCGTCTGAAAGAATTTCAATAATAAGTTATATATGTTCTTGAATTTCGTAATCTACACTTACCTTGAGTCAGCTAGCTGTACGTAGCACCTTGGACATAGAGCACTTGGTGTCCACCGCTCATCTATGTTTGAGACCTGTAAATTGAAGCTCTCTTCAAATAAATCTCTCAATTTAGGTGAAAAACAACGCTTGTTTTTTTCAGAAACGTATTCTCCGCATATGTAACAAAAATTACTTGGATTGGTATTGCATTCAAATCCTCGCGAACGTTTGCTCATTTTGAGGTTACTTGCGAAAGTAAGTGATATTTGGCAATGTTCATCCTTAAATACCTAAAATAAAATAGGCACAACAGGTAGTGGTTAAGGTAGTTGCAGAGGTAGCAGAGTGACCAACAAAACGCATTGTTGCGTAGTGACATTACTACCTTCCGTTATTATTTTGTAAACATACCCATGTGCAATATCTATAAGTGATACATACCAGCAAAGGTACGCATACATTGAGCCATCCCTCACTGCGATTGTTGCATTTTTCAAGCTCATCTGAAGGTTATCTACACAGAAAAAAATACTTCATTAGAAGTACATGACATTTTTTCATTTGGTTGACTAGTGAGATAATTTCAAAGGTAAACTGCAATGTTCGAACTAAAAAGTAGATTCTGAGGGCTTTAGCGAAAAAATTCACAACTTCATTATTAATTGATGGATTTTCTTAAAAAGTAGCTTGTTTGATTTCTAAAACCTGCCACATTGCGTATAAAATACAAAAAAAAATGCACTCTGTGAATTAATATTTTTTTCAAATGCTTTAAAGGGCTTTCACTTGTAAATTTTCGGTAAAATTTTGTAAAATTCCTGATTCAACAACCGATTACGACCGCTGTAGCTAGCCGATGAATGAAGACGCACATTATTTATGTTTTGGGGTCTACTACCATCCATTTAGTATATATTTTGGCGAGATTTGTTAGTTGCAGAAACAATTTTTCATACAAAAACAAATTAACCAAAAAAAATTTTTAAAATTTAAAAAAAAAACAAAAAAAAACCAAACGAAAAAAAAAATTTTTATTGCGTTTTTCGACCTCATGTCAAAGTTATCTACACAGAAAAAATTATGGCATCCGGAGTACATTTTGACTGTTGACTAGTGTTATTTATATTTCATTCAAATTTGCAAAGAAGATAGTATATATTTCCGGCTATATGGTTATATATAACGACTCTTGTTATTTTCATCGCAGCATCTTGTTTATAATTTTTATTTTTTTTTTTAAATATGGTTACACATTTCCCAAATTTATAAATATTATATGCTTTTTACATTTTTATAAACTGTTTAAACTGCAAACACCAACTTTTGTTCCATCTTTTTTTAAATTCAGTAGATCTACGGAAAACCCTCAAATATTTTTTTCCTAAGTTGTCGCCGCCGTTGGACAAACCGTTTCGCGTTAGAGTAGCCCGCGTTTTTAATAAATTGCCCTCTACTATGAGAGTATTTAATGTTTCACCTGGAACGTATAAAAAACAGATATACCAATGTGCTCAAAATAACTTAATTTAGTTTTTGATTCATTTTTGCTTAGTTAGTTTGAAATTATTTTTGTTTATCTCCATTTATATACATACATCCCGTTCACTTATTTAAAGGCATTAAAAATTCCATATTCAGCAGCATGTATCTTTTGCAATTTGTAACCGATTGCAGAATTTTAAAATGGAAATGGAAGCTAGACATCTTGAGATATAAAAAAAATCATGACAATAGTGGTTTCTTAACTAAATAACTTTTTTGAGCAATTTATAAAAAATAGTCAAAAAATGTGCTATTTTTTTGGTTCACTTGAATAAAGGCACTTTAACTAATTTTAGTGAAAAACAGATTATCTTGTTTTTAATTTATTTTACTTTTATTTTTACGTTTTTAAGCCGTAATTGCTGAAGAACGGTTGTGTTTCTTGTTCGCTCCGCGAAAAAAACGAAAAAATAAATTGTTCAAATACTTGAAACTGCACTAAAAACCATTTGTTTAACCGGCGAAAGAACGCTAAATTGATAAATATATTTGTTTCAAAGTGCACCCTTGATAATAACATCAAAAAGGGGAAATAAACAAACTAAGACAATTCCCTTTGGCTTTGTGCTGCAAGGGAGAAGAAGAAGAAAAACCAGAATATTACAAACAATAATTAATAAAAATACAAAACATAAACTAAAATAAATTAAAAAACTTGGCCGTTATATTTCATAACTGAACTCGCATATCTGGTGCAGCATCAAGTTTGTTACGATATTTGGTTTTTGTCGCAACATATTTTGAAAACCTAGCTTCATAAGTAAGTGGTTGCAAACGGCAATAGTATTCGAATAGCATGTTTTGATAAATTTGTATATTCATCGAATACATCTGACCAGAATATTGTTAATGGAACTGTTCTAAATTTGGCTTCTAATTGTGTATCCGAACTCAATTGAATCAAATTTTCATAATCCATGGAATGATTATGATTTTATTTCGAAAGGATTTTGTACCCAGTAATTATCTTGATTCTCTAGGTTCGGAAAGTAATCAGTGAGTGATTGCTGTAAACTGAACAGACGTGTTTTTTTACCATCAAGGATTTCCATATCTAAATCCAGTTCAGATTCTTCGAGAAAATCACTAAGCGTCTTTAAACACTCGAAGTTATTTTTCTCCACAGCTGAAATCCAATATTGTATTTTCCTTGAAAAAGCAACCAATTTATCTTTTGTTTGCAATACGTTGACTTGTTTTCCTTGCAGAGCCAAACATAATTCGTTTAATTTTCCAAATATATCAGCAAGGTATGCAAGTGTAAATAGCCAAGTCATATTATTTAATCTGTCTGATAATTCAAATTTATGACCAAGTAGCGACAAACAATCGCTCTGCACAATCGATAAATGTCTTCGGTTAGTGACTTGTGTAAAATACCACTGCGGTCTTAACGGGCTAAACGCTGCTGAAGATGATGCTTCACAAACATCGAAACGATCGTACAGCGAATGTGAGTTCGAATCCCACTCGCGGCATTTACATTTTTTTCACTAACCGGAGAAAACATGATCTCTTATAGCCTTAAAGGAAGTTACAACTTTAAACATAACGAGGATCTAAGACAACTGAATTTAAAATAAGCCAACAGTTCCTTTCGCAATTCAAATATTTGCAAAAGAATTTTACCACGTGATAACCATCGAACTTCCGTATGAAGAAGTAAAGTTGTGTGAAGACTACCCATATCTTCACACATAGCTTTGAAAATACGTGATTGCAATGGTTTACTTTTAATAAAATTAATAATCTTCACTGCTTCGTCTAGAACAGATTCAAATTTCACTGATATCCTTTTTGTTACTAATGCATATCTGTGAAGAATGCAATGACTACTGTTACATTTTTAATCCGTGCTACAGCACCACTCAGTTTTCTTGTCATTGCTTTTGCTCCATCGCTGCATACTTCAATACATTTTCCCCAGTTAATTGCATGCGTTGTCATAAAATTATCAACGCAGTTAAATAAATATATTCTCTATACAGGGTGATTCAGGAAGTTCCGGACAAATTTCTCCAGCGTATTCCTTGGCTCATTTCATGAAGAAAAGTCCACTAGGACCATGTCCGAAAATGCAAGGGTGCGAAATGGCAGCGGGTTCAAAATTTTCGGATTGGCGGTCGGAGGGTAAAGTTGCTAACTTCTGAGCCAGTGGTCGGATTTTTTGGGCTTTAAGAGGCCTTTCAGAATCAATAGACTTATAGACAAATTCATTGAAAGGGCAAATTGGCTCGACGACTAGTTGCTATAGGGGAAACTACGGGTATCACAATGGGCTTCTTTAGCCTAAGTGTGCTAGACAGCGTGCTATCTTGCAGCCTTTTCAACCAAAGAGAAAAATGGTCTATAAATAAAGCTTACTCGACTGAAATAGAAATATAGACGATGCATTGAGTATTTGTCCATCTATTCAATAGTAAAGAATTTTGTTTGCTGTTTTTTTCAAAAGAAAAGATGATTTGCAAAATCCCGCCAATGTGTGCTTGTGTTGCTGACTGAAATTGTACTTAACAATACTGATATTGTGAGCTGTGGAAGCTGATTGCATTGTTTGGGTGTATTGTGGCATTGAGCAATACTTAATAGCCTCTAGTACTCTCTTCGCTGCCTCTTCATGACGACGAGGTAGTAGGCCATTTCATCGAGTTTGATTTGCTGCTGTATTTTACCAATTTTACACTTTCGTTGGACATAAAACGGACAGAAATCAAACGGAATGCGTATTTTCGTTCAATGCAAACAACATAAAACATAATTTAGCTGTCACTAGTATCAATAAACACTATTTAAAATGAATTCCTGTCTTCTTTGCTCTCTCATTCTCCATCATCGGCCTAGTACCTTTTCGATCAGCTGTGCCATAAAATCCCCCTTTTTAAACTTAGTTCCTGTCTTCTTTGGTGTATCATTGTACATCATTTCCCCAGTACCTTTTCGATTAGCTGTGCCATAGAAACCCCCTGATTGTGGTGAACGTGTGAAGTGAGAATTTATTGTGGCTGTTACAGCTGAGCTGGTGATACATTGTTCCAGTTGATACCCTTTGCCTGCAATATACCATAATTATTTGGTTGGATAGCCAGAGCTGTGTATTGTTAATTACTTGAAAACTCACAATATTACAATGCCCACCGGTAGCCACTACGTATGTCCAGTTTGCATGAAAATTGTTAAAAACAATCAATACAGCATTGGAGTTGAATTTCTTCTTCCACTAAAACCCTCAAGAAAATAGTTATAAACCAAAACGATTTGAATCTTGAAGTTCAAAATGATATTTTACACAGGAGATTGAACAGAGCAGATATTGTGAAAAATGGTTTGCCTGATGGAATTGGAACCGATCGTCAAAATAGCGTCATTATTCAATATTGAGCTGAGTCCATTTGATTTTCAGCATTGTTGCTTTTTGCTAATGGAAAATCAGTATTAGTTAAATTTAATTCGGTTTATGCGAGAGACTGCATTATGGCCAATTACTATAGAAGAGATCCAATGTACTGAATGTGTAGTATGCATTCACACGCGCAGGGTAATGTGATCATGTCTAGACATCATTCACCTGTTCTCACGCTGAGACAGTGCTCTGATGTCCAATCCTATACGAATGCTTACCTGTGCAATTCACACGGTGAATGGCAAAGTGATGACCACTACAATTCTCACGGTTGGTCAGCCATACGTGTGCCCGCTACGCTCTCTTCCTTACATTAGTAATCAACAACTTTAGAATATGAATGATAAATAAAATACCAGTTGTTTATCGAACTAACTACATGACGGTTGTTGTCATTTAACTGCTTTGTAACGTTATTGGCGTAAATGTGAGCAGTAGAATCTACCTTAATGATCATTTACATCGAGCGTCATCCAAACTGATGTTCATCTGTAACCGCTTGAGAAAAATTAACCGACCGAAAGCACAAGTTGAAATGTTGAATGCAGATGTCAAAGTGTTTACCCTGAGTGAATGTGCTGAGCTGTGTGACAATGCTCAGTAGTTATTCATCTTAATTAGTAGTCAATTATTTATTTTGTAGTTAATTACACTACTCAACAAAATGAAAAAAATTTCATGTACTCCGGATGCGATAATTTTTTCTGTGTAGATAACCTTGAGATGAGCTCGAAAAACGCAATAAAATTTTTTTTTTTGTTTGTTTTTTTTTTGTTTTTTTTTAAATTTTAAAATTTTTTTTTGGTTAATTTGTTTTTATATGAAAAACTGTTTCAGCAACTAACAAAACTCGTCAAAATATATACTAAATGGATGGTAGTAGACCCCAAAACATAAATAATGTGCGTCTTCATTCATCGGCTAGCTACATCGGTCGTAATCGGTTGTTGAATCAGGAATTTTACAAAATTTTACTGAAAAATTACAAGTGAAAGCCCCTTAAAGCATTTTAAAAAAATATTAATTCACGGAGTGCATTTTTTTTTTGTATTTTATACGCAATGTGGCGGTTTTAGAAATCAAACAAGCTACTTTTTAAGAAAATCCATCAATTAATAATGAAGTTGTGAATTTTTTCGCTAAAGCCCTCGAATCTACTTTTTAGTTCGAACATTGCATTTTACCTTTGAAATTATCTCACTAGTCAACCAAATGAAAAAATGTCATGTACTTCTAATGAAGTATTTTTTCTGTGTAGATAACCTTCAGATGAGCTTGAAAAATACAACAAAAACTTTGTCTATGGTAAGGTTTTTTCTTTTTTATTACAAAAAAAATTAAAATTTGTTGGGTGACAAAAATATCGTGAATTTTTTCGCTAAAGCCCTCAGAATCTACTTTTTAGTTCGAACATTGCATTTTACCTTTGATATTGTTGTGGGTCTGTTTCTCTTATCAGGAACCAGATATAGTCCCCCATCATAGCTTCGTTCCAAAATCCTTAGTATCGGTGCTCTATTTCTTTCATTTGCTGATGAAAACGCTCGCCATGCTCGTCACTCACATCGCCCAGGTTGTCCGGAAAGAAGTCCAAGTGCGAGTGTAGAAAATGTATCTCAAGCGACATATTTGCTCCAATTTTTTTATAAATTTGGAGTAGTTGTTCGCCGATCTCTCTGTAATTTGAGCTTTTGTTGTTTCCAAGAAATCCGGAAACAATTTGCCGAAATGAGTTCCAAGCTGCAGCTTCATTTGGTGATAAAATGTGTTCAAACTGTTGGTCTTGCAACAACTTTTTAATTTGCGGGCCGTCGAAAACGCCTTCCTTAATCTTTGCCGACGAAAGGTGAGGAAAAATGGTTTTTAAATAGGCGAACGCTTCACCATCTCTGTTGAGAGCTTTCACGAAGTTTTTTATGAGTCCGAGCTTTATGTGAAGAGGTGGGAGAAAAACATTTTCCTATTTTATGAGTGGTGTATTTTTCACATTGTCGCTGCCGGGGATGAAGTTAACTCGTTCTGTCCAACTCCTCCTGGTGTAATGATGTTGACGATCGCGGCTGTCCCAAAGGCAGAGAAAACAACAGTACTTTGTGAATCCACCTTGTAATCCACAAAGGATACCGATAACCTTAAGGTCGGCACAAACTTTCCAATCGTGCCTCTTATAGTTAAGGCACTTTAGTAGATTGTCCATGACTTCATATGTTTCCTTGGTGTCAACGGCATGAGCAATTGGAATCGAGGGTTTCTTGTTGCCGTTGTGCAGTAAAATTGCTTTAAGGCTCTGCTTGTTGCTGTCGATGAAAAGACGCCACTCTCCTGGATCGTAAGAGTACCCGAGTTCACCAAATAATCCGCGAATGTCCTTACAAGAACAGATGTTGCCTTTTTTTGTGTAGTACCTTGCGTATGGTTCATGATGCTTCCTGTAGATTGTTGTCACCACACCAGGAGCCAAGAAACCGAACTGTTTCATGCGCGATGCATGCAACTCTGCATCTTCCTTGGAGAGTTTCAGTTCTCTAATCCAATCGTTCAGTTCTGCTTGCGAACATAAGAGTTGACCTCCATGCAATGTATATGTTGACTCGCATTCTGATGTGGTTTCTACTGTCTCCGGATCTGATGTTGGATCTATCGCCTCATTATTAGATGCCCATCTTGAAACGGACAGTGGACCCGCTTCTTCGGAAAATGGCACTGGAAAAGTCACTGTTGAAACAGCAGCGTAAGTCCATCGTATATTTTTTCCCACGCCGTTTTTTTTTTGCTAAGACAGAAGTAGCTATCTGTTACATGAGCGGTTCTCTCCAAAGCATTGGCATGATGATTCTCGGCTGTCGTCTGAAAGAATTTCAATAATAAGTTATATATGTTCTTGAATTTCGTAATCTACACTTACCTTGAGTCAGCTAGCTGTACGTAGCACCTTGGACATAGAGCACTTGGTGTCCACCGCTCATCTATGTTTGAGACCTGTAAATTGAAGCTCTCTTCAAATAAATCTCTCAATTTAGGTGAAAAACAACGCTTGTTTTTTTCAGAAACGTATTCTCCGCATATGTAACAAAAATTACTTGGATTGGTATTGCATTCAAATCCTCGCGAACGTTTGCTCATTTTGAGGTTACTTGCGAAAGTAAGTGATATTTGGCAATGTTCATCCTTAAATACCTAAAATAAAATAGGCACAACAGGTAGTGGTTAAGGTAGTTGCAGAGGTAGCAGAGTGACCAACAAAACGCATTGTTGCGTAGTGACATTACTACCTTCCGTTATTATTTTGTAAACATACCCATGTGCAATATCTATAAGTGATACATACCAGCAAAGGTACGCATACATTGAGCCATCCCTCACTGCGATTGTTGCATTTTTCAAGCTCATCTGAAGGTTATCTACACAGAAAAAAATACTTCATTAGAAGTACATGACATTTTTTCATTTGGTTGACTAGTGAGATAATTTCAAAGGTAAACTGCAATGTTCGAACTAAAAAGTAGATTCTGAGGGCTTTAGCGAAAAAATTCACAACTTCATTATTAATTGATGGATTTTCTTAAAAAGTAGCTTGTTTGATTTCTAAAACCTGCCACATTGCGTATAAAATACAAAAAAAAATGCACTCTGTGAATTAATATTTTTTTCAAATGCTTTAAAGGGCTTTCACTTGTAAATTTTCGGTAAAATTTTGTAAAATTCCTGATTCAACAACCGATTACGACCGCTGTAGCTAGCCGATGAATGAAGACGCACATTATTTATGTTTTGGGGTCTACTACCATCCATTTAGTATATATTTTGGCGAGATTTGTTAGTTGCAGAAACAATTTTTCATACAAAAACAAATTAACCAAAAAAAATTTTTAAAATTTAAAAAAAAAACAAAAAAAAACCAAACGAAAAAAAAAATTTTTATTGCGTTTTTCGACCTCATGTCAAAGTTATCTACACAGAAAAAATTATGGCATCCGGAGTACATTTTGACTGTTGACTAGTGTTATTTATATTTCATTCAAATTTGCAAAGAAGATAGTATATATTTCCGGCTATATGGTTATATATAACGACTCTTGTTATTTTCATCGCAGCATCTTGTTTATAATTTTTATTTTTTTTTTTAAATATGGTTACACATTTCCCAAATTTATAAATATTATATGCTTTTTACATTTTTATAAACTGTTTAAACTGCAAACACCAACTTTTGTTGCATCTTTTTTTAAATTCAGTAGATCTACGGAAAACCCTCAAATATTTTTTTCCTAAGTTGTCGCCGCCGTTGGACAAACCGTTTCGCGTTAGAGTAGCCCGCGTTTTTAATAAATTGCCCTCTACTATGAGAGTATTTAATGTTTCACCTGGAACGTATAAAAAACAGATATACCAATGTGCTCAAAATAACTTAATTTAGTTTTTGATTCATTTTTGCTTAGTTAGTTTGAAATTATTTTTGTTTATCTCCATTTATATACATACATCCCGTTCACTTATTTAAAGGCATTAAAAATTCCATATTCAGCAGCATGTATCTTTTGCAATTTGTAACCGATTGCAGAATTTTAAAATGGAAATGGAAGCTAGACATCTTGAGATATAAAAAAAATCATGACAATAGTGGTTTCTTAACTAAATAACTTTTTTGAGCAATTTATAAAAAATAGTCAAAAAATGTGCTATTTTTTTGGTTCACTTGAATAAAGGCACTTTAACTAATTTTAGTGAAAAACAGATTATCTTGTTTTTAATTTATTTTACTTTTATTTTTACGTTTTTAAGCCGTAATTGCTGAAGAACGGTTGTGTTTCTTGTTCGCTCCGCGAAAAAAACGAAAAAATAAATTGTTCAAATACTTGAAACTGCACTAAAAACCATTTGTTTAACCGGCGAAAGAACGCTAAATTGATAAATATATTTGTTTCAAAGTGCACCCTTGATAATAACATCAAAAAGGGGAAATAAACAAACTAAGACAATTCCCTTTGGCTTTGTGCTGCAAGGGAGAAGAAGAAGAAAAACCAGAATATTACAAACAATAATTAATAAAAATACAAAACATAAACTAAAATAAATTAAAAAACTTGGCCGTTATATTTCATAACTGAACTCGCATATCTGGTGCAGCATCAAGTTTGTTACGATATTTGGTTTTTGTCGCAACATATTTTGAAAACCTAGCTTCATAAGTAAGTGGTTGCAAACGGCAATAGTATTCGAATAGCATGTTTTGATAAATTTGTATATTCATCGAATACATCTGACCAGAATATTGTTAATGGAACTGTTCTAAATTTGGCTTCTAATTGTGTATCCGAACTCAATTGAATCAAATTTTCATAATCCATGGAATGATTATGATTTTATTTCGAAAGGATTTTGTACCCAGTAATTATCTTGATTCTCTAGGTTCGGAAAGTAATCAGTGAGTGATTGCTGTAAACTGAACAGACGTGTTTTTTTACCATCAAGGATTTCCATATCTAAATCCAGTTCAGATTCTTCGAGAAAATCACTAAGCGTCTTTAAACACTCGAAGTTATTTTTCTCCACAGCTGAAATCCAATATTGTATTTTCCTTGAAAAAGCAACCAATTTATCTTTTGTTTGCAATATGTTGACTTGTTTTCCTTGCAGAGCCAAACATAATTCGTTTAATTTTCCAAATATATCAGCAAGGTATGCAAGTGTAAATAGCCAAGTCATATTATTTAATCTGTCTGATAATTCAAATTTATGACCAAGTAGCGACAAACAATCGCTCTGCACAATCGATAAATGTCTTCGGTTAGTGACTTGTGTAAAATACCACTGCGGTCTTAACGGGCTAAACGCTGCTGAAGATGATGCTTCACAAACATCGAAACGATCGTACAGCGAATGTGAGTTCGAATCCCACTCGCGGCATTTACATTTTTTTCACTAACCGGAGAAAACATGATCTCTTATAGCCTTAAAGGAAGTTACAACTTTAAACATAACGAGGATCTAAGACAACTGAATTTAAAATAAGCCAACAGTTCCTTTCGCAATTCAAATATTTGCAAAAGAATTTTACCACGTGATAACCATCGAACTTCCGTATGAAGAAGTAAAGTTGTGTGAAGACTACCCATATCTTCACACATAGCTTTGAAAATACGTGATTGCAATGGTTTACTTTTAATAAAATTAATAATCTTCACTGCTTCGTCTAGAACAGATTCAAATTTCACTGATATCCTTTTTGTTACTAATGCATATCTGTGAAGAATGCAATGACTACTGTTACATTTTTAATCCGTGCTACAGCACCACTCAGTTTTCTTGTCATTGCTTTTGCTCCATCGCTGCATACTTCAATACATTTTCCCCAGTTAATTGCATGCGTTGTCATAAAATTATCAACGCAGTTAAATAAATATATTCTCTATACAGGGTGATTCAGGAAGTTCCGGACAAATTTCTCCAGCGTATTCCTTGGCTCATTTCATGAAGAAAAGTCCACTAGGACCATGTCCGAAAATGCAAGGGTGCGAAATGGCAGCGGGTTCAAAATTTTCGGATTGGCGGTCGGAGGGTAAAGTTGCTAACTTCTGAGCCAGTGGTCGGATTTTTTGGGCTTTAAGAGGCCTTTCAGAATCAATAGACTTATAGACAAATTCATTGAAAGGGCAAATTGGCTCGACGACTAGTTGCTATAGGGGAAACTACGGGTATCACAATGGGCTTCTTTAGCCTAAGTGTGCTAGACAGCGTGCTATCTTGCAGCCTTTTCAACCAAAGAGAAAAATGGTCTATAAATAAAGCTTACTCGACTGAAATAGAAATATAGACGATGCATTGAGTATTTGTCCATCTATTCAATAGTAAAGAATTTTGTTTGCTGTTTTTTTCAAAAGAAAAGATGATTTGCAAAATCCCGCCAATGTGTGCTTGTGTTGCTGACTGAAATTGTACTTAACAATACTGATATTGTGAGCTGTGGAAGCTGATTGCATTGTTTGGGTGTATTGTGGCATAGAGCAATACTTAATAGCCTCTAGTACTCTCTTCGCTGCCTCTTCATGACGACGAGGTAGTAGGCCATTTCATCGAGTTTGATTTGCTGCTGTATTTTACCAATTTTACACTTTCGTTGGACATAAAACGGACAGAAATCAAACGGAATGCGTATTTTCGTTCAATGCAAACAACATAAAACATAATTTAGCTGTCACTAGTATCAATAAACACTATTTAAAATGAATTCCTGTCTTCTTTGCTCTCTCATTCTCCATCATCGGCCTAGTACCTTTTCGATCAGCTGTGCCATAAAATCCCCCTTTTTAAACTTAGTTCCTGTCTTCTTTGGTGTATCATTGTACATCATTTCCCCAGTACCTTTTCGATTAGCTGTGCCATAGAAACCCCCTGATTGTGGTGAACGTGTGAAGTGAGAATTTATTGTGGCTGTTACAGCTGAGCTGGTGATACATTGTTCCAGTTGATACCCTTTGCCTGCAATATACCATAATTATTTGGTTGGATAGCCAGAGCTGTGTATTGTTAATTACTTGAAAACTCACAATATTACAATGCCCACCGGTAGCCACTACGTATGTCCAGTTTGCATGAAAATTGTTAAAAACAATCAATACAGCATTGGAGTTGAATTTCTTCTTCCACTAAAACCCTCAAGAAAATAGTTATAAACCAAAACGATTTGAATCTTGAAGTTCAAAATGATATTTTACACAGGAGATTGAACAGAGCAGATATTGTGAAAAATGGTTTGCCTGATGGAATTGGAACCGATCGTCAAAATAGCGTCATTATTCAATATTGAGCTGAGTCCATTTGATTTTCAGCATTGTTGCTTTTTGCTAATGGAAAATCAGTATTAGTTAAATTTAATTCGGTTTATGCGAGAGACTGCATTATGGCCAATTACTATAGAAGAGATCCAATGTACTGAATGTGTAGTATGCATTCACACGCGCAGGGTAATGTGATCATGTCTAGACATCATTCACCTGTTCTCACGCTGAGACAGTGCTCTGATGTCCAATCCTATACGAATGCTTACCTGTGCAATTCACACGGTGAATGGCAAAGTGATGACCACTACAATTCTCACGGTTGGTCAGCCATACGTGTGCCCGCTACGCTCTCTTCCTTACATTAGTAATCAACAACTTTAGAATATGAATGATAACTAAAATACCAGTTGTTTATCGAACTAACTACATGACGGTTGTTGTCATTTAACTGCTTTGTAACGTTATTGGCGTAAATGTGAGCAGTAGAATCTACCTTAATGATCATTTAAATCGAGCGTCATCCAAACTGATGTTCATCTGTAACCGCTTGAGAAAAATTAACCGACCGAAAGCACAAGTTGAAATGTTGAATGCAGATGTCAAAGTGTTTACCCTGAGTGAATGTGCTGAGCTGTGTGACAATGCTCAGTAGTTATTCATCTTAATTAGTAGTCAATTATTTATTTTGTAGTTAATTACACTACTCAACAAAATGAAAAAAATTTCATGTACTCCGGATGCGATAATTTTTTCTGTGTAGATAACCTTGAGATGAGCTCGAAAAACGCAATAAAATTTTTTTTTTTGTTTGTTTTTTTTTAAATTTTAAAATTTTTTTTTGGTTAATTTGTTTTTATATGAAAAACTGTTTCAGCAACTAACAAAACTCGTCAAAATATATACTAAATGGATGGTAGTAGACCCCAAAACATAAATAATGTGCGTCTTCATTCATCGGCTAGCTACATCGGTCGTAATCGGTTGTTGAATCAGGAATTTTACAAAATTTTACTGAAAAATTACAAGTGAAAGCCCCTTAAAGCATTTTAAAAAAATATTAATTCACGGAGTGCATTTTTTTTTTGTATTTTATACGCAATGTGGCGGTTTTAGAAATCAAACAAGCTACTTTTTAAGAAAATCCATCAATTAATAATGAAGTTGTGAATTTTTTCGCTAAAGCCCTCGAATCTACTTTTTAGTTCGAACATTGCATTTTACCTTTGAAATTATCTCACTAGTCAACCAAATGAAAAAATGTCATGTACTTCTAATGAAGTATTTTTTCTGTGTAGATAACCTTCAGATGAGCTTGAAAAATACAACAAAAACTTTGTCTATGGTAAGGTTTTTTCTTTTTTATTACAAAAAAAATTAAAATTTGTTGGGTGACAAAAATATCGTGAATTTTTTCGCTAAAGCCCTCAGAATCTACTTTTTAGTTCGAACATTGCATTTTACCTTTGATATTGTTGTGGGTCTGTTTCTCTTATCAGGAACCAGATATAGTCCCCCATCATAGCTTCGTTCCAAAATCCTTAGTATCGGTGCTCTATTTCTTTCATTTGCTGATGAAAACGCTCGCCATGCTCGTCACTCACATCGCCCAGGTTGTCCGGAAAGAAGTCCAAGTGCGAGTGTAGAAAATGTATCTCAAGCGACATATTTGCTCCAATTTTTTTATAAATTTGGAGTAGTTGTTCGCCGATCTCTCTGTAATTTGAGCTTTTGTTGTTTCCAAGAAATCCGGAAACAATTTGCCGAAATGAGTTCCAAGCTGCAGCTTCATTTGGTGATAAAATGTGTTCAAACTGTTGGTCTTGCAACAACTTTTTAATTTGCGGGCCGTCGAAAACGCCTTCCTTAATCTTTGCCGACGAAAGGTGAGGAAAAATGGTTTTTAAATAGGCGAACGCTTCACCATCTCTGTTGAGAGCTTTCACGAAGTTTTTTATGAGTCCGAGCTTTATGTGAAGAGGTGGGAGAAAAACATTTTCCTATTTTATGAGTGGTGTATTTTTCACATTGTCGCTGCCGGGGATGAAGTTAACTCGTTCTGTCCAACTCCTCCTGGTGTAATGATGTTGACGATCGCGGCTGTCCCAAAGGCAGAGAAAACAACAGTACTTTGTGAATCCACCTTGTAATCCACAAAGGATACCGATAACCTTAAGGTCGGCACAAACTTTCCAATCGTGCCTCTTATAGTTAAGGCACTTTAGTAGATTGTCCATGACTTCATATGTTTCCTTGGTGTCAACGGCATGAGCAATTGGAATCGAGGGTTTCTTGTTGCCGTTGTGCAGTAAAATTGCTTTAAGGCTCTGCTTGTTGCTGTCGATGAAAAGACGCCACTCTCCTGGATCGTAAGAGTACCCGAGTTCACCAAATAATCCGCGAATGTCCTTACAAGAACAGATGTTGCCTTTTTTTGTGTAGTACCTTGCGTATGGTTCATGATGCTTCCTGTAGATTGTTGTCACCACACCAGGAGCCAAGAAACCGAACTGTTTCATGCGCGATGCATGCAACTCTGCATCTTCCTTGGAGAGTTTCAGTTCTCTAATCCAATCGTTCAGTTCTGCTTGCGAACATAAGAGTTGACCTCCATGCAATGTATATGTTGACTCGCATTCTGATGTGGTTTCTACTGTCTCCGGATCTGATGTTGGATCTATCGCCTCATTATTAGATGCCCATCTTGAAACGGACAGTGGACCCGCTTCTTCGGAAAATGGCACTGGAAAAGTCACTGTTGAAACAGCAGCGTAAGTCCATCGTATATTTTTTCCCACGCCGTTTTTTTTTTGCTAAGACAGAAGTAGCTATCTGTTACATGAGCGGTTCTCTCCAAAGCATTGGCATGATGATTCTCGGCTGTCGTCTGAAAGAATTTCAATAATAAGTTATATATGTTCTTGAATTTCGTAATCTACACTTACCTTGAGTCAGCTAGCTGTACGTAGCACCTTGGACATAGAGCACTTGGTGTCCACCGCTCATCTATGTTTGAGACCTGTAAATTGAAGCTCTCTTCAAATAAATCTCTCAATTTAGGTGAAAAACAACGCTTGTTTTTTTCAGAAACGTATTCTCCGCATATGTAACAAAAATTACTTGGATTGGTATTGCATTCAAATCCTCGCGAACGTTTGCTCATTTTGAGGTTACTTGCGAAAGTAAGTGATATTTGGCAATGTTCATCCTTAAATACCTAAAATAAAATAGGCACAACAGGTAGTGGTTAAGGTAGTTGCAGAGGTAGCAGAGTGACCAACAAAACGCATTGTTGCGTAGTGACATTACTACCTTCCGTTATTATTTTGTAAACATACCCATGTGCAATATCTATAAGTGATACATACCAGCAAAGGTACGCATACATTGAGCCATCCCTCACTGCGATTGTTGCATTTTTCAAGCTCATCTGAAGGTTATCTACACAGAAAAAAATACTTCATTAGAAGTACATGACATTTTTTCATTTGGTTGACTAGTGAGATAATTTCAAAGGTAAACTGCAATGTTCGAACTAAAAAGTAGATTCTGAGGGCTTTAGCGAAAAAATCCACAACTTCATTATTAATTGATGGATTTTCTTAAAAAGTAGCTTGTTTGATTTCTAAAACCTGCCACATTGCGTATAAAATACAAAAAAAAATTCACTCTGTGAATTAATATTTTTTTCAAATGCTTTAAAGGGCTTTCACTTGTAAATTTTCGGTAAAATTTTGTAAAATTCCTGATTCAACAACCGATTACGACCGCTGTAGCTAGCCGATGAATGAAGACGCACATTATTTATGTTTTGGGGTCTACTACCATCCATTTAGTATATATTCTGGCGAGATTTGTTAGTTGCAGAAACAATTTTTCATACAAAAACAAATTAACCAAAAAAAATTTTTAAAATTTAAAAAAAAAACACAAAAAAAAACCAAACGAAAAAAAAAATTTTTATTGCGTTTTTCGAGCTCATGTCAAGGTTATCTACACAGAAAAAATTATGGCATCCGGAGTACATTTTGACTGTTGACTAGTGTTATTTATATTTCATTCAAATTTGCAAAGAAGATAGTATATATTTCCGGCTATATGGTTATATATAACGACTCTTGTTATTTTCATCGCAGCATCTTGTTTATAATTTTTATTTTTTTTTTTAAATATGGTTACACATTTCCCAAATTTATAAATATTATATGCTTTTTACATTTTTATAAACTGTTTAAACTGCAAACACCAACTTTTGTTGCATCTTTTTTTAAATTCAGTAGATCTACGGAAAACCCTCAAATATTTTTTTCCTAAGTTGTCGCCGCCGTTGGACAAACCGTTTCGCGTTAGAGTAGCCCGCGTTTTTAATAAATTGCCCTCTAACTTAATAACTTAATTTAGTTTTTGATTCATTTTTGCTTAGTTAGTTTGAAATTATTTTTGTTTATCTCCATTTATATACATACATCCCGTTCACTTATTTAAAGGCATTAAAAATTCCATATTCAGCAGCATGTATCTTTTGCAATTTGTAACCGATTGCAGAATTTTAAAATGGAAATGGAAGCTAGACATCTTGAGATATAAAAAAAATCATGACAATAGTGGTTTCTTAACTAAATAACTTTTTTGAGCAATTTATAAAAAATAGTCAAAAAATGTGCTATTTTTTTGGTTCACTTGAATAAAGGCACTTTAACTAATTTTAGTGAAAAACAGATTATCTTGTTTTTAATTTATTTTACTTTTATTTTTACGTTTTTAAGCCGTAATTGCTGAAGAACGGTTGTGTTTCTTGTTCGCTCCGCGAAAAAACGAAAAAATAAATTGTTCAAATACTTGAAACTGCACTAAAAACCATTTGTTTAACCGGCGAAAGAACGCTAAATTGATAAATATATTTGTTTCAAAGTGCACCCTTGATAATAACATCAAAAAGGGGAATAAACAAACTAAGACAATTCCCTTTGGCTTTGTGCTGCAAGGGAGAAGAAGAAGAAAAAAAATAATAAGCAGGAAAACAAAAACAAAACACTTGTATGAGTGAAAGTGCACCGGCAATTAAGCGCCATGAAAGCTGGTATATGACAGCAAAGCCAGATTTGCGCTCATCCCGCGTACCGCGTTCACCGACAGAAGATCAGTCGAAAACAAAAAACAGTGGAAAAACAGATATGTCAAAGATAACATATGAGGATGAGAGCATATCTTCGCGCTCACCCCGCGTGCCGCGCTCTCCACCGTTAGAAGACAAATCAAAACGAAACATTGAAAGTGCAGACATGTCAAAAGTAACATCTGCGCATAATAATGGCATCAGTGATCATGTGGGTGATACACTGACAAAAAATTTGAAGTCCTCGGGTGCTATACTACCAAAAAATTTAAGTATGCAACAGATGGAGAAAACGTTTTCTCCATCTATTGTTGGCGGTAAAGAGAAGTCACCAAGTGTTGACAACGTAGTGGAAAACCCCTCGCGGGAAACACCTGTAATCGTTAGCATCACTAACTCAAAAGTGGCCGAATCTAGGACCGTTCAAACCGGTATGGACCGATACATACTGGTGAAACGGAAGTCAAGTCCATTAAAGGGTAACACGAGTAAAATTAGTAGAGCGGGGACACTTCTAGGCCAGTGGAACCCTTATCAAAAAATCGTTTCGCGCCACTGCAAAGGGACGACGAATTTGGCGATTCAAGCTTGCCTATGGCAACACGCGCTAAACCGCCTCCAATTTACTTACGTGAGCGCAGTTCTAATGACTTGGTTACGAATATAACCAAAGTCATTCGAACTAACACTTTTCACATCGTTCCTCTCCGAAAGGGCAAAATACACGAAACAAAGGTTAAGACCAACGACGAAAAAAGCTTTCGTCAAATAACTAATTATTTCAACAATGCGAAAAAAAATTATTACACATACCAGTTGAAAAGCAGCAAGGGTTTATGTGTAGTAGTAAAGGGCATCGAGTCTGATGTTGAATCGAAAGAGGTTAAGTCGGCATTAGAGGAAAAGGGTTCAGTGTACGCTCGGTGATTAATATTTTTAACAGGGACAAGATCCCCCAACCTATGTTTAAGGTAGAACTAGAGCCAGACGGAAGAAAATTGAAACGCAATGAGGTTCATCCAATTCATCGTTGAAATATTTGCTGCACCGTCGAATCTCTGTGGAAGAGCCACACAAGCGTTCGGGCCCTATACAGTGCCAAAATTGCCAGGAATACGTCCACACGAAAAAATACTGTGGGTTGCAAACAGTATGTGTAGTTTGTGGCGATCTGCACAAATCGTCCATATGTTTGATAAAAACCCAAGAGAACAAAAAAGTAATAATTGCGGGGGTAATCATACTGCCAACTACAAGGACCTAAAGAAAAAATTGGATGGAAAATTGAGGACAGTTCGTGCTCGTGAATTCAAAGCCCCAGAGTTAGAAATTAGATCAGTTTATATTCCACAACGAGATAATGAAATTAGGACAACTTCTGATACCATGACATACGCTAATGTTCTCAAACAGAGCCCTCATATGTCTGCTGTGCAGCCAGCAAGTGGCATAGCGAATATGATAAGACAACTTATGCAAAGTATGAACATGTTCATGTCGACAATGCAGTCAATGATGCAAGACT
The DNA here is from genome assembly GCA_963931995.1 of Phaonia tiefii. Lineage (NCBI taxonomy): Eukaryota > Metazoa > Arthropoda > Insecta > Diptera > Muscidae > Phaonia > Phaonia tiefii. The sequence goes on from OZ008368.1 coordinate 143,297,101, forward strand.
TTATGAGAAGTCAAAATCAATTAATTCAAGCCATAATTAGTAAAAAAAATAGGTTACTTCCTAAAAATTTGTACATGGAACGCAGACGGTGTTAGTAAACACAGACTCGAATTGGCTAATTATCTAGCTGATGAAAACATAGACATAATGCTCTTATCTGAGAAGCATCTAACAGATAAATATAATTTTAATTTACCTAATTACACATTTTATGGCACGAACCACCCCGATGGCAGGGAACATGGAGGTACAGATGTCCTTATACGCAAAAGAATTAGGCACGATTTCTTAGAAAGCTACTCGGAACAATATTTGCAAGCAACTACCGTTCGCGTCTCAATTTCTCACGAGACAATTACAATATCGGCAATTTATTGCCCTCCAAGATTTTCGATATAATGCCAAACATACTCACTGGGGCTCCCGTCTCGTAAACCCAAAAGGCAGACAATTGTACAACTACATCATGTCTCGACAAAATGGGATCGATTACCTATCTCCCTGGCAGCCAACCTACTGGCCGCATGATCGTAACAAACAGCCTTTCAAAGACTAACGCGTCGGCAACAACGCCCACCGGACTGTCTTCAGACCATTCCCCTGTTATATTCTCAATTAACGCGGTTTACGAGATAGAATCCCCTTTGATGCTAACATCTAAGAAATCGAACTGGCTGAAATACAGAAAGTACGTAAGCAGCCATGTCCCAATTTTGACAATGAGCTTGATATTGAAAACACATCACAAATTTTAACTGTTTGCTCGATGGTGCAGCCCTTCGCGCAACCCCACTTCGGGACTATAAACAAGAGCACACACACACAGAATATTTGGTAAATCAGAAACGAAGGGCCAGGCGAGACTGGCAGGCATATAGATCTCCTACTACAAAAACGACGATGATCTTCAACATGGAAAATATGTTGAGGGATTGACTCCCACGATATCCACAAATTTTTCTTTGTTTAAGTCAATAAGAAATCTTAAAACGCCAGTTGATGGTGACTGGGTTACAACAGATGAGGGAAAAGCTAAACTTTTTGCAGAGCACTTGAGTGAAGTTTTCCGTCCCAATCCATGTACTAACAGTTGTAGTCTATCGAATGTATCGTGCAACACGGAGACATCTATAGCCCCATTGGATATAACGGTCGAGGAGGTTGTCAATATTATAAAGCAAATAGTAAATCCTAGAAAAGCTCCTGGTTATGATCTAATAACACAGATGATGATATCAGAAATTCCGCTAATAGCTATCGAGTTCCTCGTAGGTTTGTTCAATAATATAATATAATAGAGCTACTTCCCTAATGCGTGGAAAATGTCACTAGTGAAAATGATATTAAAGCCAGGAAAGGACAAAACTTTAGCTTCATCATATAGACCGACAAGCTTGTTACCATGCCTATCAAAACTCTTCGATAGAGCATTTCTTTCAAAACTTAAAAGCCTCATTTCGCTTCATAATATCATCCCTGATCACCAATTTGGCTTTAGGGAGGGCCATAGTACTCTACAACAAGTAAATCGTTCGACCAACGAGATTAGAAAAGCTTATGAAAAAAGAGAATATTGTTGTGCTGTATTCTTAGATGTTGCTCAGGCATTTGACAAGGTCTGGCATGAGGGTCTATTACATAAAATTAAAAAATATCTGCCAGTTAATACACATTCCCTATTCGAAAGTTACTTGGAAAATACATATTTTAGAGTCAAGAAGGGAGAGATAATTACGGATAAATACAAAATATATGCCGGGTTCCCGCAGGGAAGTGTTCTCGGTCCTTTTCTTTTTCTTATATTTACAGCTGACCTCCCCACGAGAAGCGATCTGCTTACGTCTACCTTTGCAGACAATACGGCAATACTGAGCTCTCATAGAAATCCATCTAAAGCCGCCGAAAATCTTAGCTTACATCTCCAAACAATCGAATCTTGGATTGCTAACTGGAGGATAAAAGTGAACGAGACGAAGAGCAAACAAATTACGTTCACATTAAACGCAAGAACTTGCCCACAAATACAACTCAACAGTGTACCAATTCCCTTATGTGATGATATTACTTATCTGGTTATACATCTAGATCGTAGACTGACCTGGAAAAGGCACATAGAAGCCAAGAAGACACAAATAAAGCTGAAGACACATCAACTGCATTGGTTACTTAACTCAAACTCAAGGCTGAGATTAGAGAATAAGGTCCAGATTTACAACACGGTGGGTCATTTGGTCATATGGGTCCCAGGTATGGGGAAACGCTAGCGCGAGTATCATCGAAGTAATACAAAGAGTGCAGTCTAAAATACTACGGTTAATTACTGGTGCCCCTTGGTATGTTAGAAATGAGAACCTACACAAAGATTTAAAGATACCTGCAGTAAGAGACAAACTCCAGCGCATCAAACAGTCATAATCAAAAACTGGAACAGCACACAAACCCTCTGGCAAGAAACTTGACAATAACAACAACTTCATCCCGACTACGAAGAAGAGATTTCCCATCAGTTTTATAAATCAACCAATCCCTGACGCCATAATTCAGAGGCCTGCTTAAACAACAATTTAATTAATAATAATTGAATTAAACTGATTAGAATATAAGATTTGAATACTTATTGTTAGGCTCTTTAAGAGCAGATTCAATAAAAAAAAAAACACAGTATGAAAAAACAAAATTTTGAGTGAACGTATATTTTCGAGGGAAAAGTTAGTGGAAAAAAAGTGAAATCTAATCAAATAATTTGGTTAAATATTTGGAAAATTAAAAAAAAATAAAAGAAATAAAAAAAGGTGAGGAAGTGGCATTACTATTCTTACATTTTCAGCTTAAAGCGTTATTTTTGTGTTTAGCGATATCGAAGTGTGGTTAGAAGAAAGAAAAGGAAGCATATTTTCTTTGGTTATACCGAAATTTGGGTGACGCAAGCACATGTTAAGGAACGGAGGTCTTGTGAATAGTACCGGTCAGAAAAGAAAAGGTATTTATATTGATTAGAAGTCGAATGTGAGCACATAGTGATAATTTGCTTAAATACCAGGAACAACCTTACCATATCACGTCTCTCGTGTCTCCACTCATGGTGTCCAACACGACCTCGTGGTTCACCGTATTTTACCGAGAGACGTAATTTTCTTGGCTACCCTCTGAAGAGACCTTGAATCCACAACAACGCGATATTACGTGTCCATCCCAAATCTACATCGTTTTGTACAATTCCGATCTACAGGAAATAGTCAGTGTTTGTATGGTTATAACCTAAAATTTTCTTCTGGAAACCGTTGCATAGCATTGCCAAAATACGGGTTCACTCATCATAAAACTTCATCAGAAGATATGCGTGTAACGAAGTTAAACCCCTAACCTAAAAGTCATCCTTCAAGTGAAAGAAGAAAGAGAAGGAAATTATTTTTTTTTGTTGGTTTCACATGTTTCAAGAGCCTTGAAGAAACTTATAATTGTAGTACTTCATAAATATTTATGTTTCCAAGTGGACAACATTCCTTTCCCTAAATTGAACCACAATACGTAACGTGAAGTGCTTAGGTGTTATCTTAGACGATACGTTATCCTTCGATTTGCACATAGACGGTGTCATTCGTCACACTAATTTCGCGCTTCGGCAATTATACAACACCGATTTAATATTGCCACGCAGCATAAAGGAGAAACTTGTACATGCTCTCGTTATGCCCAACATATTATACTGTCTAGAAGTATACTGTGGATCTAGAAACCAAAATATGAGGGGACTTCAATTAGCTTTTAATAGAGTAGTGCGGTATTTATACTCAATCAGACTTTTTGACCACGTAACTCCCTCTGTTAACCGATTCTTGGGTTGTAGTTTCTCAAATTTTGTACATTTCCGATCTCTGTTGTTGTTTTACAAAATGTTCAAAAATCAATTTCCTACCTTTCTCACGAATTTGTTTAAATTTGACCGTTCATCACGTACGAATCAATTAATAATTCCTAGAGCGAGGGGTTATATGAATAGGTCCTTTCAGGTGAGAATAGCCAGATTGTTCAACTTGCTTCCTTCTACACTACGAGTATTTAACTTCACTAGCGCTACGTATCGCAAAAAGCTTCTTCAACACTTTGGAGAAATAACGCAGTAGTTGACAATGTTTCTTTTTGGTTTTTGTTTTTTACAATGTTCCTTTTATTTTTTTTTATATTTTATTATTGCCTTTGGAAATTTTTGATTCATTCAACTGATTAAATAATGTATACACTATTTTCAATAGAGCTTGTGTTTGTAGTTTTCTTTTTGAAAACACCTTTGGGAACTCTGAATTATTATTAGTCATGAATAATATAATCTCTAATTTAACTTTGTTATCAACTAGTTTTTTGATCTTGCTACTTAATTAAAGGATATAATTGTTATGTAATTTCTTATTTAATGAAAACATATAATGTGTGTTATAAATGGAGTAGTTCTTTTGTAATTTATTTGAATTGGCCGAGAGGCTTAAAATTACAAGTGTGAATAAATAAATAAATAAATAAATAAATACTTAAATATGTAAAGTTTTATTTCTTTCCGAAGAGAAGAGAAAAAAAGACAAAACTGTCAAAATTTTTAAAACTATAATTTTTTTATTTCTAAAATAACCAGTTTTTTTTTGAGATTCTCTTTAAATTCATTTGCGTCTTAACCTAAATTGCTCTAGATGATTAAAGTTTGTTTTTATTCTCTTAAAATATAAATACTAGATACATTTGAAATTTCTAATGTAAGCGCTACATTTGAATACCTATTATCCTAATTAATTTAAAAACATCAAAACCATAGCAACATGTTTCACAACATTAGGTATGTTGATTAAGAACTATCTCAACATTTGTTTGTTCCTGGAAAACATCCTGCAACTACGCTGGAAGGCCTTCTCGCATCGTGGTTGGCAACAACAGAAAACTGTAAGTCATACAAAACAAAAACTAATTATTTGTGCTTTTGGTTGTGATTCGCTGATCAGAAGAAACTTTATTGCGTGATATACATATTTCCTCAATTGAAAACAAAAGCAAACAGACAATAATGTCTCTTCTGCTTCATTTGTTGTGATTTGGTTTTGTTGTTTTTTGGCGTAGAATACGTCTTCCTTACGGTATAGGGAGTCATGTCAGATTGTTATTGTTGTAATCTTTATTTCATTGATTATGAGGAAACAGCGAGATAACTTTTTTTAAAAAATTTTTTGTAGGTAAATGAAGATGTTATCTTTCGTTTGATATACATTTCATATGGGTTGATATCTTCCTAATATTTAAATTTCTCAAATGAAAATTGTTTAAACACATACACTCAAACATATGTGTGGTGTTTGGTTGAGTGTTTGAGTTTGTAGCGTGAACACAAACTATGCTGCTGTTTCAGTGCGGACACAAACCTTCGGCTGTTGTTTTGATTGATGAAATATTGAAATTTCGTATATTTACTTATGTATTTAAGTGAAACAAAATGTTAAATGTGAATTTGAATTTAACATGGATATATAATTATAAAAAATATATGAAAAAATTAAATTCATTAAATAAATTCAGTTGCTTATGTTATTTATCATTTATTGTTATATATGTTTCTGTCTTATCGGATGGCGTATTCTACGTTAAACTTAATGGCCGTGTCTCTGACACAGCCTGCAGGGACAGTCCGTGGCCCAAGGCCTCGGACAGCTGTCTGCTGTATTTTTATTTTATCATTTATAGTTTCTCTTTATTTATAAGCCCTACTTTGTATAATATACGTATATTACACCGTTTTTTTAGATGAATATGAAAGAGTAATTTATTTTATGTAAAACACAGGGTTGTAGGTAAAAAGGTTTGCTAATGGGGGTTTTTCGAAAAAAAAAATACGTTGCCACTAGATTAATCCAAAGGACGGGAGTTTTGAGGCCTAGGGCTTTTACATCTCAGCTCTAAGGGTGTTTTTCTTTGAATATGGGTGTTTTAAGAGATTAAGATTTTCGTTTTGTTTTCTTGTATTGGGGCCTTAAAGAGTGCGTGAATTCTTTTATTTGTTAAAGGGTACCACTCGCATACTGGGACAAGATCCCCGCCCATTTCTACCACTTCGAGTTAGCTTTCCGAGCACGCGCGTAAAGTTCCTATGTTGCAATTAACAGCTAATAAGAAGGAACTTGAAAAAATTTTCTTTCTTTAGGTTTGTCTTTGTCAATTCTGATTGGATCCAAGTGGTCCGGTCTTCAAAGATAATTATGATTAGAGAAAATATTCCCTTACATTACAAATAGTAGAAATAATTAACAATAAGTTTAGTACTCTTTTCTATTATGCAGAAAAATTTGTAATATGGTGAAATAGTTTTCACATTAAGCATGAAACAAAAAATTCCATCGTTTCTCGATTTGTGAATAAAAAAAGTTTGTTCCTTTACTTTTCGGGTAAAGTTCGGGTAAATGAGAGTAAAAGCAAAATTCACTGTCAAATACTCAAATTTACCCAAAAGTAAAGGAACGCAAAAAACCACTTTTCTTACCCGAAAACAAATGTCAAAACAGAAAACATGTTTGACAACAAATCTTGCATATCATGTTAATTTTCACTGTTCATTTGCACACTTCCCATCTTCTTTAAATAAGCACTCTCAAAGCAATCACTTTTCAAGTTAATAAAATTGTAAATTCAATAATTTTTTTTCACTTGCGTTATTTTTTTCACAAATAATACATATGTTTTTATGTTGACGTTTCGAACTGCTGATTGTTTGACACTTTGCCCAAACTTACCCGAAGAAAAAGTCTGGGTAAGTTCGGTAAAAAGAGAAACGCATTTTGACGTTATGAAAAACAAAAAGTCGCTCTCATTTGCCCAATTTTTGCGTACGGGAACGCTTTTGGGTAAATTTGGGTTCCCGCGGTAAAGTAAAGGAACAGACATAAAGTGTTTCTGTATATCAATGCGAAAAGAGGCAACACTGATGAAGTTTTGATTGGAATATTCCAAGAAAGCTGTCAAGTAAGAAAAATATATAAACAAACAAAATAAACTAGTGCGAAAAAGAACAACAAAAAGAAGTATAGACATGTATTCAATTGCATTTTGTTTTTGCTTTCTTGATTTTTCTGTAATATTTTGGAAAAAATAATTGAAATACATAACAGAAAAGATATAGTTCTTATCTTCTCCACTTAAAAAATAAGTTTAAATTTCTTAAAAAACCTTTTTGTAGAAACAATATCAAAATCCCACACTGTTTTAATTTGTGAGTATTTTTGACGTTTCACATTTTAATTTTTTCGACACACTACTTTTTAGAAACAGATTTTCTCGCATTTTTCCAACAAGAATGAAAAAAGCAGTACGTCACAGAAAGTTTTCGCATAACAAACGTTCTAGAAACAGTCCCATGTGAGAAGCGATTTTTTGTACCGTTTCCTAGAGTTTTTGTTTCAATTCACATGTTTCATATGAAAACTTGTTAGATACGAGAACTACAGAAACGAGGTACAGGATACATATGTTCATTATTCGAATTCCGATTAAAATGGATCTGAATATGAATTGTCCATACACATCGAATTACCAATTTGGGTTTAAAAGGGAACATTCGACAACAGATGCTCTTTTGAAATTTCACAACGATATAGTATGCAATTTACGCATTAAACAATGTACGGTTGCAGTTTCTTTGGACATTGAAAAAGCTTTTGACCATGCTTCACATAGGGGCATTCTCTTCAAGATGATTCAATTGGTGTTTAGACCAAGTATAGTTAAAATGTTTCATAATTTCTTTTCAAACCGTTTATTTTGTGTACAGTTTGATGAGCTTTTTTCAAATCTTGGAAATGCCTACTCCGGTGTTCCTCAAGGGTCTATTTTGGCACCACATTTATATATCATATTCATGAATGACTTTCCTCACAATGATGATAATTCTTGCGGATTGCTTTATGCAGATGACTCTCTTCTTTATTCTGAAATTTAACATTGACGGTACGGAAATTGAATTCAAAAATAGCTTTAAATACTTGGGCATTGAATTTGACAAATTAATGAAATATAATAAACATGCACGATGTGTGATGAACAAACCGTACAGAATATTAAATATATTTTCAAGAATTCTTCTAAATAAAAATTTACCCAAAAATACCAAATTACTTTTATATAAAACAAGTATTAGACCAATATTCCTCTACGGATTTCCAATTTGGTTTAGCATTTCCCCAATAATTATGAAAGAATTGGGTATTTTAGAACGTAAAGTTTTGCGTCACTGTGTAGGCAAATACTTTGAATCTGAGAATAAACGATACTCAAATAATGTAATTTATAGAGAGTCGCGAATAACGAAAATAGGTCTATATGTCTGCGATATTTTAACTAGATTCATTTCTAGACTTCGTGGCCACCCAAATCAGATAATAGTTGATATTTTCAATAGGCAACAACTTTATAGTTGGACGAATACGAACTACTTATCACCAATTGGATTCCTCAACGAAAGTCCACCAAATTTTGATACAAATGTGAATATTTGTTACAATTTCTATTCAAAATCAATAGCGGGAACCCATAGAGGTTAATATAATATTTTTTCATTCGTTTTTATACGTCCCTATATATTTGTTAAGTTTAATTTATACATTTTATATATATTTATATCTGCATTTATGTTTATATACATTTATTTATATTCGAGATAATACAAACTCTCAAGTTATTGTAGTCCCGGGAGCAAGGGCGCTCTCATACATCATATTGTTCTAAAACATTTCTTGACACACAACCTGCAAAGTATGTAACTGTTCCAAATTTATGTTTTTAAGATAATACGCGATTCTTAAATATTGTCTTCTAACACGATTCAAAATCATTCAATGTTCTTAAAAAGGCTCAATAAATTAATTAAATTAAATTATTCGAATTCTGGAAGCAGGCTACAAATAGTTAATGGGATTATGTGTATTTGGTCAGTTTGAAGTGCGTAGTTCGAAATAAAGCATTAACAAAAAATTTTGTTTCTTTTCTAAAAATTACACCAAACGCAAAGAAATTTCACAAGAAATTATAAAATTGATTATATAGATATGTCGTACCAAGTAACATCAAAAATTGTTTTGGAGGAGTTGTTTTATTATTCTAATTATTGTAATGGCTCATAATTCGTCCAAAAAAATGGGACTAAGCATAGTTCGGTCAGACTGAGTAAGCAATACGAAAGCGAAAAACGAGAAGTCGTTCTGACCCCTGAACCAAAAACTACCGCAATTAATATAACAAAATATCTCGGAAAGTCAGTATTCATCTCAAAACCGTTCGCATTGTTTTGAGAGCAAAAGATTTACTTTGTTAAATTACAAAGTATAGGCCATTTAGTCCCCAAGGTAATAAGACTTAAGTTCTGAAAACTGCACCAACATTACCATTTCCATTCAGACTCTATTAAAATTACGTTTTGTCCAGTATGGAAATCGTAATTTTTGAGCAGTTTTGCGAACTTCAGTTTCAGTAAACTAAATCAATAAACTAAAAACAAAAATCCAAACTAAACTAAAATACCCAAAGTATATTATTACGATACATAGTTGTAGACATTTACACTACTTACATTTTCGGCACTCTCAAGTCGCATGTATACCCTTGATAATGCCGATCTCAAGGGTGCTGCTATGTTCCGCCACAAGCGTGTGACGTCCGTAATTTCCAGGCTGCCATTTAGCACTGGTTCCATGTACGCCAGGAAACATTTACTTGATGTTATTTTTAATTCCGGAACATCACGGCAGGCTTTGTAAAATACACTTAGGAACACATTAAGATAATTGTTAAAGAAGTCCTGCGTAACCTGTCCAACAAGTGCATATTGTTTGTCCAGCGCCTGATGGTCATCCGCGTAACGTTCTTTTACATGACGTTTCAGAATATCTATTACGTTTTCGAAATGACCACTCAGAATTTTTAAAGTGTCTGCTTTGGTGTACTGTGGACAATGTAATACGATGAGTTCTGTTAAACCCGCCTTGCAGTGATACTTCTCTATTGGCATTTGAGATAATAACACGACGCATATGTTCAGACCGCTTAACTCTTGTAACCTCAGAAGCGACGGCAAGATGTTATTGTCCATGTCTCTCAATCTGTCGGCGCTGTCTATTGCTACCACGTACCCAGTCGTCCGTTTGGTGTCGAGCAATCTCAAGACAACCGCAAAATCATTCAGAGTATCACAACGTTCGTCGGCGCCAATTAACTCTTCCAAAATGTTCTTTAATAGAATTTTAGTTGAATAACACTCGACGCAGTTGACGTACGCCGAACGGTAAGACTTTTGCTGCTTATTTAGAGCTAAAAACTCCTTAATAATTGCTGTTTTACCGGTTCCAGCATGCCCGTACACATAAATTGCTGGAGGAAAGACTTCCTCTGGGTTAGAAATAAACTGAGAAAGGTTCCTTATGAAATCTTTACGACAAGGATATCTTTTTACTATTGTTTGCACATTTGTCACCATTGTTCTTTAATTAAAAATAAAATAAACCGAACTCGCAGGATGCATTCGCGGCAGTTCCAATTCAAACATAAACACTAAACACTGCAAAACAAACATATGCATTAGAAACAGTGTTGCCAGTTCGAACTTTAAGTGCAATTCTAGCTCTGTTTTTTGGCTTCTGCACTTTTTTTGAAAAACATGCTAAACGCTTTTTAGCACTTTTTTGGGCAGGTTTTACAAACTTTTGCATTTCTCGCTCCATTTTTAGCATTTTTTGTCGATAAATTGCATTTTTTTAAATGTAGATCTGAACCTCGTTTCTGAAGCAATCTGTAGTTCTCGAATCGAAAAAGTTTTCACACGAAACATGTGAAATGAAACAAACACGCTACGAATTGGAACAAAAACTCGCTTCTCACATGTGACTGTTTCTTCAACATTTGTTTTGCAACAACTTTCTGCGACGTACTGTACCTACCCTACAAGAAATGAATGATGGAAACTAACACACACAATATTTTTGCACTGATACACTTGCAACCATTTTATACTGAGTTCCATTTGCAAGAGTGAAACAACCCTACAAGAATAGTTTCGGTCATTCGACTGTCAGTGTTGATGGAAACTTGAATTTGTTGACGTTTAAAAAGTAAAATTTGTGAATCCTCGGCAAAGTGCAACGACAAAAGTTTCATTATCGTTAAATATCGTGGAATAAAAATAAACAGTGGAAAAGAATAAACTTATGTGATCCAAATAACAAAGATAATGATTCTGAAAAATGAGGCATTTAAAAGCCATCAAAAAGTAGTGGAAGATTCTGTCTGGCGTGCCTGGCCAAACTCAGGACAAAATCATTAATGAAGTCGGCAGCATGCTCCCTTTCCTCACCATTACAGCGGTGCAAGAGTTAGAGCAGAAATTGGGAACCCCAGATTTTGCTCAAGCAATATCAACAAACTAAAATGTATGGTTCGATATTTTAATATTTATACATACTTCTTCACAGAAAATATAGTGAAAGAGGCGTCAGAGGATGTCAGCAGTGTCTGTCCCCCAATGTTCACGGATAACCTGCTTGATATATACAATTGGGATGAGAGGTTGGAAAAGCATGCGATAGGGAAGCTTATGTGGTTCAACAAAACTGCGTGGTATGTACATATTTTTGTCTATAAATGATTAAATAATTATTAATTTATATACATTCATATATACTTATTATTATTAATACATATATTTATATATCTCCTTTTCAAATTTTAGATGTGCTAAAAGACAATTGAACGAAGCCACCATAGGATGAAGCAGAAGATTTATTAAAAACAAATTGTAAATAAGTATTTTATTTTGCCCAGTTACTACTTTATTCATTTTGAATCGATTATTCTTATTCATTCACTCCGATTCTTGACTAAGAATCATTCATTGTCATTTATTATACAATTAGATATTAAAAATATATAAAAATAATAAAAATATACCATAAAATCATTAATAACATCGTCTTTTATTATAAAAGCTATACCCATCACCTTTGACTGATATATCCATCAAATTTGATTTGTCAACTGTGATGGGTATATCTATCAAGTATGATTAGTCAACTGTGATGCATATATCTATCAACTGTGACTAATACTCATATAATCTTTGATTAGTGAACAGCACTAGAGTGAGCAGCTCAGGTATATGTTTTATAGGCGACCGAACCCATAAGTTCGAGGGAGATACAAAATCACACGTACACAAAAGTTTCCATCAACTTTTTCATTTCGGCCTTAAGAATGTGATAGAAACTTTGATGGATATACCCATCAACAATGACAGTCAATTGACCGGTCAAATGACTGTCACTGTTCTTGTAGGGTAGTTTCTGTAGTTCTCGAATCGTAAAAGTTTTCCATGAAACATGTCAATTGAAACAAAAAATTACAGCAGACAGTTGCCGAGGCCTTCGGCCACGGACTGTCCCTGCAGGCTGTGTCAGAGAAACGGCCATTAAGTTTAACGTAGAATACGCCATCCGATAAGACAGAAAACATATATAACAATAAATTCATTTGCTTATATTATTTATCATTTATTGTTATATATGTTTTCTGTCTTATCGGATGGCGTATTCTACGTTAAACTTAATGGCCGTGTCTCTGACACAGCCTGCAGGGACAGTCCGTGGCCGAAGGCTTCGGACAACTGTCTGCTGTAATTTTTATATTTACCAACGGCATTTGATTCAAGTCCGTTTAAAAAAAAATATTATGTTCAATTTTTTTAAACTTAATTTAATTTATGTATTTTAATTAATATTTTTATTGAAATAAGTTCTGCGAATGTTGAGAGGGCCGCCCTAATATTAAAAAAGGTTTACCTTATCGAGTCTTCGCATTAGCATTCGAGCGTTGTGTGAAAACTTTACGCTTTACAATTCAAAATTAATGTTACAACAGCTTTATTGAAGCTTTCGCAAAAAAGCTTTATTACGTTAGCTTACTGTTTGTTTCACTTTTTACTAGATACATGTTACCAAGCAACATTAGCTTGCTGTTCGTTTCACTTTTTACTAGATACATGTTCCTAAGCAATGTTGAGCAACCAAAAACACTCAACCAAACACCACACATATGTTTGAGTGTATGTGTTTAAACAATTTTCATTTGAGAAATTAAAATACAAGAAATATATCAACCAATATGAAATGTATATCAAACGAAAGATAACATCTTCATTTACCTACAAAAAAAATTTTAAAAAAATTCATCTAGCCGTTTCCTCAAATTCAATGAAATAAAGATTACAACAATAAAAACCTGACATGACTCCTCATACCGTAAGGTAAGACGTATTCTACGTCAAAACACTAGGAATCGGTACAAAAAATAGCTCCTCACATGTGACTGTTTCTACAATGTTTGTTTTGCGAAAACTTTCTGTGACGTACTACTGTTTGCATTCTTATTGGAAAAATGCGAGAAAATCTGTTTCTAAAAAGTAGATCGGCGTGAAGAAAACAGAAGAAAAAAAGCAGAAGATTTCAATCGAGCAGAATTTCATTTCCATTCCGTTCCAGACTAAATTGTAACAAAATCAAATTAGAAACAAATGAAATTGCACAAAAACAGAAGACTTTTGATAGAATGAGAACAAAAAGCAGAAGATTTTACAAAATGTAAACAAACAAATTTGTTAGCAAAAGAAAAATATTTTCTAAATTGTTTTCATCGCTAATATAAATTAGCAAAAATAAAATGTGAAATGATTTGTTGATAATATGAATAAAATAAAGTATTATATTGAAATTAAATAAAAAATTGTTTTGTTAAATGAATATTGGCAAATTTTAGTTTAATTATTTTGTTCTGCAACACGAAACAAAAGATTGTGTAGCCCTTCGGAATATAAGAATCCACTCCGGAGACACGTACAAATCGAGTGCTTTGTTGGTCATTGGCCAGAAAATTAAATTCTGTGAGCTATAGGGTGAGAAAGTGCAAAACATCTTCGTAAGAGTGGCCAAAAAATGCACTTGCATTTCCGACCACCAGCAGCGAACACCACATTGTGCGTTCACTCTGAGTATGAGGATCTCTTCGGGAGACATGTACAAATCGATTGGTAAATGTCTCATTATCCAGAAAATAAATTTGCGTGAGCTATAGGGTGAACAGTTTTTAAAAAGTGTGAAATATTTTCATATATGTGGCCAAAATACGCATTTACATTTTCGGTCACCAGAAGCAAACAAAAGATTGTGTACTAACTCCGAGTATAAGAATCTCTTCTGGAGACATGTACAAATCGATTGGTATATGTCTCATTATCCAGAAAATAAATTTGCGTGAGGTATACGGTGAACAGTTTTGAAAAAGTGTGAAATATTTTCATATGTGTGGCTAAAATACGCATTTACATTTTCGGTCACCAGAAGCAAACAAAAGATTGTGTACTAACTCCGAATATAAGGATCTCTTCCGGATACATGTACAAACTCCGAGTATAGGGATCTCTTCCGGATACATATACCACAATCTTTTGTTTGCTTCTGGTGACAATCTTTTGTTTGCTTCTGGTGACCGAAAATGTAAATGCGTACTTTGGCCACACTTATGAAAATATTTCACACTTTTTCAAAACTCTTCACCCTATAGCTGACGCAACTTTATTTTCTGGATAATGAGACATATACCAATCGATTTGTACATGTCTCCAGAAGAGATTCTTATACTCGGAGTTAGTACACAATCTTCTATTTGCTTCTGGTGACCGAAAATGTAAATGCGTATTTTGGCCACACATATGAAAATATTTCACACTTTTTCAAAACAGTTCACCCTATAGCTCACGCAAATTTATTTTCTGGATAATGAGACATATACCAATCGATTTGTACATGTCTCCAGAAGAGATTCTTATACTCGGAGTTAGTACACAATCTTTTCTTTGCTTCTGGTGACCGAAAATGTAAATGCGTATTTTGGCCTCACATATGAAAATATTTCACACTTTTTCAAAACTGTTCACCCTATAGCTCACGCAAATTTATTTTCTGGATAATGAGACTTATACCAATCGATTTGTACATGTCTCCAGAAGAGATTCTTATACTCGGAGTTAGTACACAATCTTTTGTTTGCTTCTGGTGACCGAAAATGTAAATGCGAATTTTGGCATGAAAATATTTCACACTTTTCCAAAACTGTCCAGCCTGTAGCTCGAGCAAATTTAATTTATGGATAAGGAGCGAGATACCAAATGATTTGTACGTGTCTCCCGAGAGATCCTTATACTCGGAGTGGACGCACAATGTGGTGTTCGCTGCTGGTGGCCGGAAATGCAAGTGCTTTTTTTGGCCACTCTTATGAAGATGTTTTGCACTTTCTCACCCTATAGCTCACACAATTTAATTTTCTGGCCAATGACCAACAAAGCACTCGATTTGTACGTGCCTCCGGAGTGGATTCTTATAGTCCGAAGGGCAACACAGTCATTTGTTTCGTGTTGCAGAACAAAATAATAAAACTAAAATTGCCCAATATTCATTTAACAAAACAATTTTTTATTTAATTTCAATATAACACTTTATTTTCTTCATATTAGCAACAAATCATTTCACATTTTGTATTGTTAATTAACATAAATTAAATAAAATCGATTTTAGAAAATAATTTTCTTCTGCGAACAATTTTGTTTACATTTTACAAAATCTTCTGCTTTTTGTTCTCATTCCATCAAAAATCTTCTGTTTTTGTGTCATTTCATTTGTTTCTAATTTGATTTTGTTACAATTTAGTCTGGAACGGAATGAAAATGAAATTCTGCTCGATTGAAATCTTCTGTTTTTTTTCTTCTGTTTTCTTCACATGCGTAAAAAGTAGTGAGTCGTAAAAATTAAAATGTGAAAAAATACTCACAAATTAAAACGGTGCGAGATTTTGATATTGTTTCTACAAAAAGGTTTTTTAAGAAATTTAAACTTATTTTTTAAGTGGAGAAGATAAGAACTATATCTTTTCTGTTATGTATTTCAATTAATTTTTCCAAAATATTACAGGAAAATCAAGAAACCAAAAATAAAATGCAGTTGAATACATGTCTATACTTCTTTTTGTTGTTCTTTTTCGCACTAGTTTATTTTGTTTGTTTATATTTTGTTCTTACTTGACAGCTTTCTTGGAATATTCCAATCATAACTTCATCAGTGTTGCCTTTTTTCGCATTGATATACAGTACCTCCTTTCTGTAGTTCTCGAATAGAAAAAGGTTTCACATGAAACATGTGAATTGCAACAAAAACGCTACGAATCGGTACAAAAACTCGCTTCTCACATGTGACTGTTTCTACAACATTTGTTTTGCGAAAACTTTTTGTCACGTACTGTTTTTTTCATGCTTATTGAAAAAATGCGAGAAAAAATGTTTCTAAAAAGTAGGGAGTCGAAAAATTTTAAATTTGAAACGTCAAAAATACTCACAAAAGGACTTTTGAAGAAATTAAGAATTTATGTGTTTTAATTTTAATTTATATATAAGTGGAGGAGATAAGAATTATATTACGATAAGAATTATATTGTTATGTATTTCAACTAATTTTTCCTAAATATTACAGCAAAATCAAAAAAACAACAAGAAACAATAGTTGAATATATGTATGTCAACTAATTTGGTATTTGCAAGAGACTGTTTTGAGGGTTAAATTCCAACACAAATTGTAAGAAGCAGTGGGAATCCCTTAAAACAACTTCTGTTTGTTGTAATTTTCCGCACTAGCTTATTTTGTTGGTTTAAATTTTTTTTTAGTACTAGACAGCTTTCGTAGAATATTCCAATAAAAACGTCATCAGTATTGCCACTTTTCGCATTGATATACTGAAATACTTTTTATAGCTCATTCAGACTGGCAAATTTTTAAGCGTTTTCATCTTAAAAACTAGCATTGAAATCTTGGCCGTTCACACTTTGCTTTTTGACGTTTACGTCGTTTTGCAAATTTTGAATAACAAAAACAACATATTTCCAAAAAGGAACGTGCACACGAAAATTCTAACTTAAAAATAAAAACCTTTTTCGTTCGCAATAAAATTGAAATAAAGTTTCTTCATCGCAAACGTACTAAAAATGATAATTCTAAAAGAACTTCAAACATATTTTTAATAGTTTGCTGATATGCAGTAGATCGGTATGGATGCTCGTAAGTAAGAGATAGACGCGGTAAAAGAATATCAATTTATTCACATTCTATCTGCCATTTCTGGGTATATACATACATATGACCATTTCTCCTATTCCCAAGCAGGCCGTCGATGTTATCCTCCTCCCACAGCGATAGAACGACGCTGTTCTGGTCTGATGTCCAGTTTGTCGTGTGCTTTTCCTAAAAACAATTTAATTGTTTCATATTGTATGCTATTATATTTTATGTTTCATTAAAATAAATTTTATTAAAATTTTCAGAAATTTAATATTTTCACTGTCCGTCTTTCAATGCAAACAAATAGTTGTCAGTTCTTCTTCTTTCACTAGTAAAAAAATCACCAGGAACTGATTACCACATGGTTGTATTGCCAATTTGGGAGTTTTTGAGCGTGTTTTTGACAAAAATACGCTGTGAACGCGTTTTCATTTTGTATGGCAAAACCTATGTTTTTAGCGAGTTTTTGGCCGAAAACAACATTAAACTTGTTTTCGGTGTCAGTGTGAATGAGCTTTTACTCACAAATCGAGAAACGATTGAATATTTGTTTCATGTTTAGTGTGAAAACTTTTTCGTTTAGAGAACTACAGAAACGAGGTCCTGCACTTTTTTTTGAAAAAACATGCTAAATGCTTTTTAGCACGTTTTTGGGCAATTATTGCAAACTCTTGTCTTTTCTCGCTCAAGTTTTAGCATTTTTTGTCGATAAATTGCATTTTTTATAATTTTTCGGAACTGAACTCAACCTTCTAATTACTTTAATTAGTTTAAAAAACGAAAAAAGCTTTTATTAAAGCGGTTGCTTGCACAGAATAATACATACGATAGAAACTGTTACGGTGGAAAGTAAACATTGGATGGCGCAAAACTTGGGTTCAAAAATACCAGATAGTGGCAATAGTATACAACGATCAACAAAGGTAAAACAACCGAATTTCGTGTTTTTGTGGCAAACTAGTTGTGTTAAATACAATACAAATGTATACCAACGATGAAAGTCAACAAAAAAGTGCAAAATACATTTAAATCTTTCAGTTCTACACCAAAACGACATGAAAAAGTTAAGTGAACATATTTTGTAACTCCACCTAGTGTAAGTTAATTTTAAATTTAATTGCTCTAATTTCCACAAACCTACGACGAAGAGTGTGAAATGAAACGTCAGATGAGAGAATAAGTTTATCTATGTATGTATTATTCTATGGTTACTTGGTTAACCGCTTTTGAGTTTATATGGTTGAGTATTTAAAATTTGGCCGCCAGAGATGCAATGGTTGTTTGCGCAGCTCTTGTGTATGAGAACGTGGGTTCGATACCTGCTCTGACCACCTTAAATTTCGTTCGATGGCGGTCACCTCGCTTAGTGACGGCTACACTATCAAGTACTGAAAAACTACCGTTCGGAATCGATGTAAAATTTTAGGTCCCAATCAGTGAGTGTAAAAAGTAGAACGCGCCCAGCTCACTGATTTGTGATAAGCTCTCCCTAATCCCTTAATGGGATGTAACGGGAAACCATTTATTTATTTTATTTAAAACTTGAATACGGCTTTTTAATTTTAGTCTTGAAATGATATACATTTTCTAATGTAAGTATGGTTTTCGTATATGAAATTGTATACAAAAATGTGCCACTTATCTAAATTATTAATTTTAGATATGATTTTAAAAGTTGTATTTTTCAAAATTTATATAGTAAAGATACAATTTGAGCACAAGTTTAATTTAATACGCATAGTATTATCCGATCCGTCGACCGTCGGTGACCGTCGGTGGTGCAATGGGAAGAGTGCGCGCCCCTTGTACAGGAGATCCTGGGTTCGATCCCTGCTCCAACCACCTTAAAATTTCTTTCGACGACGGTCACCTCGCTTAGTGACGGCGACACTATCGAGTATATAGACATGAAAAAACTTCTCAAAATACCGTTCGGAATCGGTGTAAAACTGTAGGTCCCAATCAGTGAGTGAAAACTGGAAAGCGCACAGCTCAGTGATTGTGAGAAGTTCTCCCCGGTCCCTTCATGGGATGTAATGGGAAACCATTTATTTTATTTTTAGTATTATCCGATACCGTTTTTATAAGCCAATTCCAGAAACGAAATGTAAGAGAAAAAAATAAAGTACTGAAACGATAATGGTTGTTAAACCTATCTCGAAACAAGTACAGAATTTTCAGTCGGGTGAACCGACTTAAACATAGCCTCAACCTTAGTTATCTTTGTGTCCGAGTTCCATTATAAAAGGTTCATATTTTTGTTTGTGTAGCCGATCAACCTTCAGTTACCCGTGGCAAATTGGCCCATATTCAATAGCAGAGTGATATCTGCAAAATATTACCTTATTAGCCACTTAATTAGGATGTTTTGTGTATTTGGGGTATTTATCACGACTACTAGGTAATTGTCCTCTCAAAATTTGTATGGGAGGTTCGAAAACGGTTACCACAAACATTTTCAATTATACAGTAGCTTTTGAAAAATATTGTCTAGTACCAAATTTCACTAAGATCGATTTTGGTTTATGGGAGATATTGTGTCGGTCATCCCGAAAGCCGTCCATATTTTGTATGGGAGGCACATAAATGGGTGTAGCAAAATCATCATTGTGTTAAGGAGTCAGTGGTGGTTTACGAAATGAAGCCTAGAACAAATTTCATTAAGGTTGGAAGAATTTTACACAAGTTATCATATCGATAACCCGTGCGGCTGCCCGGCTTTTGTATGGGAGGGTGTAGTGACTTCGCCAATTTTCTCCAGTTAAACACAAATTTACAGATTATTAAGCAATATCTGATTTGAAGCTAATCACAAACACGAAATACTAAATATATCGAAGTGGCCACCGGTGGTGCAATGGTAGTGTGCACGGCTCTTGTGCATGAGGACGTGGGTTCGATCCCTACTCTGACCACCTTAAATTTCTTTCGACGGCGGTCACCTCTCTTAGTGACTGCGATACTATCGAGTATTTAGCCATGAAAAGGCTTCTCAATATACCGTTCGGAACCGGTGTAAAACTGTAGGTCCCAATCAATGAGTTTAAAACTAGAACGCGCACAGCTCACTGGTAAATCATAAAGTGCCCGCAGCATAGATAAAGGAAATAATAGATATAGCGCGACCATTGTCAACTTTGATCACTAGGTGCTGTCCTGTACTACTGTGACTTTCACTGAAGTTTCCCATAATTCTCATTGACATTTATTCAAAATTGTGGGAAATTTTTGTAAAAGTAATTTAAACACTGGAAATGTGACAAAATGTATGTGATTTTACATAATAGCATTTGTTTCTTATATAAAAAACTATTTCGAAGGCATAAGGCCGGTGTAGGGATATCAATAGGAGAAAAGCAGTAAGACCCGTAAGAAGATGAACATCCCGGAACGCCTTTTTAATCCAAAAACTTCCCCGCCCTGTACTACTGTGACTTTCACTGAAGTTTCCCATAATTCTCATTGACATTTATTCAAAATTGTGGGAAATTTTTGTAAAAGTAATTTAAACACTGGAAATGTGACAAAATGTATGTGATTTTACATAATAGCATTTGTTTCTTATATAAAAAACTATTTCGAAGGCATAAGGCCGGTGTAGGGATATCAATAGGAGAAAAGCAGTAAGACCCGTAAGAAGATGAACATCCCGGAACGCCTTTTTAATCCAAAAACTTCCCCGCCCAAAAACTGTAGCCACTTCTGTGGTCACAGATGCCAAAACCGTTAGAGTGTCTGAGGACTCTCAACAAGTAATGTTAGCTGGAAGGAGGAACCAATTTATTAGGACATAGTCGGTGGTGACATGGCTTTGCAATTCGATGGCCATCAGATATCCTAATTTAAGTAACGTGTTGTATTCTTGTTTCGAAGTGATATTTTTGTTAAATTATTTTTTCTTTTGATTGAAATTTTAGAATTATTTTAATGTCATATTTTTTACCTTTTTTTGGGAACAAAAAAATTCAATTTATTACTTTTAACGACATCTAGAAAATTACCCATTACAGTAAAATATGCTTGTGTTTCATCTATTAGTTTACTTTATCTATGCTTGCAACCATAGATAAAGGAAATAAGTAGATATCCCACAGGCGTTGTCAAGTGCTGTCACTAGGTGCTGTGTTGTCGTTTTGTAACTTTCATTGACGTTTCTCATAACATTCACTGACGTTTATTCAACGGTGTGGGACATTTTTTCAATACAAAAATAGAATAATTTTTCAGGTTGTGCTATTTAAACAACTAATTTAATTTTTTCCATGTCGTTGTGTTCCCCACTTTCTAATTCAAATGCATTTTGGTTATGAGCTTTTATTGTGTACTGTTATTGTTGGTATTCGTTTGTGTTGACTTGTACAGCATCGGCCCACTAAACCAAACAAAATTCCTGTTGAAGTTGCCTACACCACCTACTGCTATCACCTGTTCTAAATACATCTCGCAAGGTTTATTTTGTTTGGGATCAAATGTTGTAATTATTGCATTCAGCTCCATCTAGAAAATATCCCATTGAACACGAAATTTCCCAGGGCATGTGCGATATCTAGTTAATTCCTTTATCTATGCTTGCAACTATTTTATACTGAGTGAAACAACCCTACAAGAATAGTTTCGGTCATTTGACCGTCAGTTTTGATGGAAACTTGAATTTGTTGACGTTTAAAAAGTAAAATTTGTGAATCCTCGACATAAGTGCAAAATATTTAGTTCCCTTACAAGAGCATTATCATTAAATATCGTGGAATAAAAATAAACAGTGGAAAGAATAAATTTATTTCGGTACCGAGTCCTCGCACCAACGTTGCCATTATAAAGATTTTTTTGCATTTCTACACAGAAAAAAAAATCTTGTTAAATTACCCAAATTCATGGTACGGAATCAACCAATGCATTCATCAGTCCATAGCTTTTTATCTGGCCGATGAATTTGAAAAAATATACCTACTAACAACTTCGATTACATTACATTCAGCAATAGCTGATGTTCATGCTCATGAATGACAAGTCTGTGTTCGCTTATCGCTCATGTTCAAAATAAAGTATTTTTCGAAATACTTTTCACCAAAATTGAAAAAACCTTAAATTTACTTTGGGTTTCAACTTGTGCTTAAATTAATAAAAACATTTTCAAGTTTTGAAAGAAAAGAATTTATCTTTGTGACACTTTAAAACGTTTGGAAAGGTTTTTGTTTATTTAAGTGCAAGTGGAAAACCATAATAAATTTTAGGTTTTTGCAACATTGATGAAAAGTACTTTATTATTTTAAACATGGGCGATAGATTCAAACGAATATCTCATACATTAACTAAACTTGAGATTGTTGAGAAAGTTATTTAACTTTCGAGTTTAAAATTTATTTTCAACTTGTGTGATATTTATTTTTGTTGAAAACAAAACACATAACTTACTAGGAAATATTAACATAAGGCGCCCAGCTATCAATATTATAGCCCTTAGATTTCAGTTGGCCTAAAAGTGGAAACACATCGCACCTGTTCCACAAAAGTGTAACAACTAAAAATTTCCAAATTTTCGTTTTTGCACGACAACAACATACAGTGGTCATCTCTACCCACTGTAAAAATCATCCATTGTTTTGTCTCCTCTTTCGTCAAAAAAACCGTTATGACTCTCTCTGTTTTCAGAATAAATTATTTAGACTCAACTAAAGAGTTTCATTTTTAGTTGTCTCCAAGTGTTTAAGCAAATCGGTTCGTTGGTGTATCATACATATAAAGGGTAATATTTTTAGTTTTGCCTTTTTACAATTTATAACGGTTGTATGTCGCACCTGTTCCACAAAAGTGTAACAACTCAAAATTTCAAAAAAACCGTTATCACTCTCTCTTTGTTTTCAGAATAACTTCTTTAGACTCAACTAAAGAGTTTCGTTTTTAGTTGTTTCCAAGTGTTGTAAGCAAATCGGTTCGTTGGTTTATCATATAAAGAGTAATAATTTTAGTTTTGCCTTTTTACAATTTATAACGGTTGTTAATGTTTATTAATTCCAATGAGAATTTTCAGTTAAACTGGGATAACTGAAAATAATACCACTATGTATATATAAAATTTTCAGGAAATAATAATAATAACTCAAAAACTTGTTATTTTTCTACAACTACTACACAAATAAAAATGTAAGCAACGGTTATATTTCGAATGCGCACAGAAAAAACGTCGAGTACATGTGTTTTCACTTTCAGGCCCTCTGAAGTCTATTGATATCTGATCACCTTATGTTAATAATTTCTAGGCATATTACTAGAAATCAAAAAGCGGGATTTCATCTCCCGTCTTCCACACTTTTGCCCGTAGTCCTTTGAGATATTCACGATCGGTACCCAAGCGAATGGAAACTTCTTGGTATTCTTGACGGGTACTGACCATTAGTTCAGGACAACCCAAAGTAGCCAATTGAGATACAGCCACTCTGTAAAATCAATATAACAAAACATGTTAATAATCTTTAAACAAAAATATATCTCTATTTATAGAGATATAGAAAATGGTCTTGAGCTTGAACAATAAAATATAAAAGTACCAATAAAAAGGCCGAATACGATAAATATAAAAAATCATCTCACACATTCGTAAAAATAATATATTAGCATAAAAAGCGTGATTAAAAAATACAAACGAAAGCATACCTTGACGCAAATGTTTCACCTGGAAATGTAATAACAGGTGTACCAGTCCATAAAACATCCACCGAAGTGGATGCACAAAGGCGTATTAAGGCACACATCTGTCAATTGGCCACGGCGCACATGTTCTCCCTTACAAGTGTCATTGGCAAATATAACGCGTTCTGTGAAACGCGTTCTGATCAACAATCAAACAGAATTTAAACTGTGAATTAACTTTTTAGGTTAATAGTTAAATTCTGTTTAATCAGCCAAATTTGGGAATTTAAACTATGATCAAGTGACCATATGATTTTGACAGAAAACAACAAGAAGAAAAACACAAAGCTTCTTTAATTGTTAATGTGAACAATTATAATCACCATCCTAGAAATAACAAAAAAAAACGTATCATTTAACTCGTAGTGCAGTTAGAACTTTACTTCTGCTCAAATATTCTCCAATTTCCTTAAAAATTTTGTATTTTATCACTTCACTTTTGATGGCGTCAGTTTGATGCATCGTAACGATTAGTCTAGAAAGGTTATTTTTCGTAGTATTTGCCACTGCTGCCACATGGTAGTAAGATTATTTGCAAAGCAGTGACAAACTCTTTTCGTATTTAAAGTCAGATCAAACATAAATCCAAATCAACTGATTACCAATTTAAATACCCAGGCAAAAATTGGGCCTTAATATTAACAAAATTTCCAGAAATTCTAAATGAATTCCACACAAAAATATCTTTAATTAAATAAAAAGTTATTTCTACACATGAAGATATAGAAAAAATTACTGACTGAGAATTGTATGATACTTATACATATAAATCCTCCTGCAATCACCTGGTATAATTCAATGAAAATAAAATGAAATACTTTCATAAATGTCAAAACTAAATTTCGTAGAATGATAATCACGACATTATCATGATAAAACGCGCATGTAAACGCGCTATTACTGGTTGTGAGAAGCTGCAAACTTTTGTTTGCAAACTCTTGAGTTTGTCGGCGAGAGGGGTGAGTGGAAGAGAAACAAAAAAGTTTCGGTACATGTTTGCCGTTCACGCAAACTCTGCTTTGCTCTCTTCGTTGAAACAAATGTTTTTGACATTTCGTTTTTAACGCATTCGTTGTTTATGTCGAGTTTTCTGACAAATAATTTCATTTGTGATTTGTTTTAATAAAGTAAAGTATTTGATTAATTAAAGCGGCTTTTGTACAATCTAAAATGTCTTTATTAAATTATTTTTGCACTCCTTGTCCATTTTTACACCGCTTTTATTAAATTATTTTCACTGTTTACATAGATTTTGAAATGTAAACATTTTGTTGACGTTCTTTCTTTATTTTGTATTTTCATTCGCAAGAGTTTGCAAACAAAAGTTTGCGTGTGGAAAAGCGATCGCAAACTCCAAAAGAAAAAACAAAAAAGTTTGCAAACAAAAGTTTGCAGGTGGAAAAGGGGACAAACTAGTATTGTTTATGATACTTTAACTGCCAACAATATTTAAGAAAATGTCCATAAAATCTGTAATTAACCTAGTATAGTTTTGGTTGCAATGTCTAAAAATTTTTCCGATCTATACTAAATATGTTGACTTTGAAAAATCACGTGCATTTCACTAGTTTTATGATGTATTGGTTATTTTATTTTTAATAATGTCTTAAACATTAACTGATGTTTAGAATATAATAATAACAGTTTTGCAACTCATTGTTTATTTTAATTTTCCATTTCTAATTTTAATACTGTAAATAAAAATTGAAATGAGTAAAAAAAAAGTTTGTAAACAAGTTTTCAAAATGAAGTGACATCTGCTAAAATCACTAAATATGTATACCTGATTGATTTGATTGCAGAGGAGAAGCTATTTTACTATTAACATCAAACAAAACACTTCCTTTTTTTATTACCGACAATTTTATGAACGAACAAAAAATGTAAAGGAATGCCAAATTTTCATCTGCAGAGAACTTCGCGTAAAAAATGCGCATGAGAAAACAAAACGGAACTTGCAAACGCCTTTACCGGTTTTTCTATTTCGGTTTTGTATACTCGGGTTTTTTTACTATCTGGCATCTACTTGATAAATAGTAAGCATCATAGAGTAATATACTAAGAATTTGGACCGGAAACCAAGAACAGTCACTGGAAAAGTTGGAGCACAGAGTTGTACAAACTTGGCAACCCACACAGAATGAGAAAAATCTTTATTTTAATACATTTGTGTTTCAATTGTAATCTCTATAAACAGTTTTACTCTAACACTTCATTACATTTTACTTTACTTTACTTGTTATCCCTTTTTTCCTCGATTTAATTTTCACAAAAATACTCCCAGTTGATGAGCTTTGTACTTTCGGTTCAATGTACAAAGGCAAATGTGAGAAAACGCATTGAGCAACCCTACATACTTCCAGTCATCTATCGCTATTTCTCTTTGTTACTTTATCCTGCATGTTTCGCCAACTCTAAGGGTGATCAGCAGTGGGATAGAACCCCCTGATAAGCGTGTTTTGGATACACCGCTTGCTTATATATTCGCTTGTTTTGTATGAAGCACTTAGCGACGCGAATTATTTTCGCTAATTTTAAACAAATTTAGTTTAGCCATCTTTTACCGGTTTCAACTGTTTTTCATATTTTTGAATAAAATCACTTATCGCTAAATATCCGTTTTCTTTACAACTTAGCAAGCGATAATCGCTTGCTTGTAGCTAAAACACGACTAGTATCTGTATTTGCAGTGTGGGAACTTGTGAAAAACAACAGTTACTTCTCAGAAACGCGTCAAAAGTTGAATTTGAAAATTTGTTTTTTTGTATAATACATGTTTATACATATGTATATGTATCTACATAAACAAATGTTTGTTTGAATTTATAAAATTATTTTTGAAAAGTATTTATAATACTTGAATTGCATGTAGAAATGAAAGTCACGCAGGCGAAAATTTTTTTCACTTCATCTTCTTGCAGGTGTTTATTCTTTTAGAAGCTATATTTTATAACATAAGTGGAGAATTAACATTTTTTTTTGGAAAAATCGAAGAATAAACACCTGCGAGAAGGTAAAGTGAAAAACGATAAGTGATTCACTTTTTTTTTTTGTGCACTTGTTAGACTTTTGAGTAGTCGCAGGCGAATAACTGTTATGTGTCAATGTTGCCACATTGCAAATAAAGAAATATTTTTTCGACTGTATACCAGATTAATAAAGAACCAATTATATATAAAATTGCACGATTTTAGTAAAAAAAACTTTCGTTTTGTTTTAATCTTTTATTAGAATAATATATCCACTTTAAAATGATATGAAACCATTCATATTTGAAGGCTAATTATAACGGGTTTAACAAAAAATCCTGTTGCAAAAAACACTAATTTAGCTAAAGAATTTAATTTTATTTTTCTATTGATAGGAAGGCGTTTGGACAAGCTTTCCATTGAGGGGTATCTTGTAGGGAACAGAACCGAAAAACAGGTTACAGGTCCTATTATCTATGCGAATTTCCGAGTCGAATATCTCAAGAACCAGTTGCGTGCCGCGGAAATTTTTTGCATTTTTAGAGTCAGCTCGTCGAGTTCTATCAACCACTAGCCCCAAAACGCAAATTCGAGAGCAGACCGTGTCCTGTACATAATAGCCTTTTCACACTAGGCCACATCTTACATCTTCAATCAATTTGCCAAAGATGTTAACACTTCCTCATACAAATTTGACGTTTTGTGAGCTCAACATCTTTCAACATCTTTGAAAAATGTTCCTATCCCATTTCGTTTCACCCCACATCATTCGATAATTTTGAGTCCATCACTAGAAAATATGAAAAAAATTACAGAAATTCAAAAACAAAATCAAGATATAATCTTTGCCTCAATTTACTTTTAAATTCATATGTATTTTGTTTTTATACTGTTTTGCTTTCTTGTATTGCAATTGTATAACAAATTTGCTCCGAATTTGCCACTGGTATCAAACCAAACATATATAAAATAGCAATTGTCTAGTCGCAGTAACACCCCCTGATACAAATAGATCTTGACGAAATAAATGTAAGAAGAAACCAATTGTAATAAATATGAAATGTTAAAAATAAACGGTTGATGAATGTCATTCTCAATTTTTCGTTTCCGGGCTCCAAATAGACTATAATTGCATGCATACTTATATTTCCTAAACCATTTTAGTTCATTTATTTTTCTATAAAAAAATTAGGCTACATCTTCCTTGTGTTCCCCCAAAATGTACGCTAGTGTGAAAAGGCTATAAGCCAACAAAACGAAATAAGACTTGGGGCAAATCTGTACCCATTTCCGTTCCCTCTCTTTCCAGTAAACTTAAGAATTGCGCAAGTAAAATTGCTGTGTGTGACCCCACACAATGTTTGGTACTTTAAAAAACGTTACAGCACTAGTGATGTTTTCGCGTTTTGGTATCTCGATTTTTTGGAGGTATTGACAAAAACGTTGAGTTAGCATCTCCGTTTAAAATATTAAATTTTGCACACAAAAACTAAACATCTGAGAGCATAAACAAATTCCTGGGATGATTTTCATTAAATTGCACACTGTTCATTAAATCGGGAAATGGGCTGCATCAGCAGTAGCAACAAGCAATTGTTCTCTCTAAAAAGTGACAATGTATTTAATGTCAGTGTTTTACGGGTGCAGTCCGAGCAGTCAGTAGTGTTGGCGGAGCAGGGACATCTGGAAATAACTCCGAATGAGGTTGTATTTGTGGCGGCGAACCAGGAGCCAGTTTCATGGGCACTGCAGCACCTGCGTAGATACGGACTCACAGATAATATATTCAGTTTTGAGGCTGGCCGACGTTGTGCGACTGGCCCCGGCATCTATACGTTCCGTTGCTGTAACGCTGACCAGCTCTATTCGAAGTTCCAATTGTACATCAATCTAATGTCTGTTGGGGGTGAACGTGATCGCAGCATTAATTCTGCACATCCGTCCCTTTTCGAAAGGGTAGATGCGCATCAACAACAGAATGCTAACCATTATCTGGAGCCTACGTCGTTGTTGGGTACTACCGTGGATCACGCACCTGTTTTGGAAGGTCAGCTAATAAACGATAACAATGGCTCTAGCTTAAACTCTCCGGATTCGGTACTTAGCCCATCATTGACAGCAGAAGTAGTTCATATTCCCTCCACATTGTCATACTCAAATGTTAATCCCAATAATAGCAACTACAATATATATATGGATCAACCCATACCAATGAATAATGAACATAACAACAACACATCGGCATCGGGTATCTGTGATACCGTCCATTCTGGAAACGTAACTTATAAGACAATGGTAAAAAGCTCTTTTGATGCGCCGCCTGATGAATGTGCTCCCATTTTATCACCTGCAACAATCGAGTCTCAACGAATGTATTCTAATGTAGAATCTATAAACAGCATGCAGAACTCTTCAAGATCCCAAGGCAATAATACTGGCACAGACAATTACGAGCCAGCCTACGTAAATATTGATATCAATAATTCAGCATTGGCTTACCTTTCTCAAACCATTTCACAGGCTGGTTCTTCACCAGAGAGGCTCAATACTGCACCAAGCAACACTGTTGTAAATTATATTGTTTTAGATCTGGATCAGCCACGAAGCCCGTCCCAAAGTTCACCTAAAGCAACGTTCGGTAGCGGGCAGTCGTTAACAGGGAGTCGTGCAAATCTCGAAATATTTAATGTGGAGGAATCGATGAGCGATGCTATGTCCTTGCCTTGCGGATCGTCAACCATACCAAAGAGAACTACAATGAGTGACTCCCGATCAAAATTATGGAATCCTAAAATCGAGTCATCTGGCAGTTACACTAGGATTGATTTCCTAAAGACTTTCGCACTAATGAAATCTTCTACAAATTATGCAGATTTTGATCCTGACCCAGAGCAAGAAGAATGTCGAATTACGCGCCACAGTAAATTTGTGCGTAAAGCGTATTCTATTAGTGAGTGAGAACACTAGGCGCAATGTTCTACTGGCCAAATTACCACGCGGTTCAAATATAGTATTAATGAAAAGAACTCATATGTAAAGTAAAAACAAAACGAAAACATATAAGTTCACGCTAAATATATAATGCAGGTTTTATAGAAACATTAAATACAATAAACCCTTCAAATTAACATGTATTTATATAAAATTTAAAGGCCCTATGTAAGTAATCGTACTCAAATTAAGGGATCTAACGAACTTGGCGTATAAACTCGAAATGAGCAAGAAAAACCAACTAAGACAAAATTTTTATAAATATAAGAAATTTAAAAAAAAATTTTTGATGTGTTAACATCTATAGGCGCGGGTAGGCACTAAATTAACAAAGTGAATACACATGTACATCCAAACACAGTTTGTCCAACTGCGATCACACAGATTGTTTGGCGTTAAACTCCTCCGAAACGGCTACCCCTAAATGATAAGGGGGACCCACCCCTATATAGAACACGGATTTCTCCGACTGCGAAAAAACCACACACTGATGTAGCGGCAGCGAATAGTTGTCTTGTGTGGGTGCGGATCACTCTCAGAGCAAAGAGAATAATGACGTGGTTATCCATCATGGTAGAAATATAATGGTAGATGCAGTACGACAACAAATACAACAAGCCAAAAACAACAGGCATTTTGTTTTTGCTCAGTGTCCGTGTTGTGTCAAGTCAGCTGATAGAAAAATGATGAAAATGTAAACAAATTTGCAAAAAGTGCCATTTAGAAAATGATTGAGTGTTATTTGATATATTGAAAGTGTTTAAGTGTGAAAATTAAAACGTTTCTATGTAATTTTTGCAGAGAAATATTTCAAAAACAGCAGTTGCCGGCGAACGGGGGTTGCAGACAAACAAATGTAAACAAACTTTGACATAAGAGAAAACCTTACTCACACTCAGTCCAGAAAAAAGTTCAAATCAGCTGGGCTAGTGCTTCTACCATTTCTTTGTACCATGTTATCCATTAAAGTATTGCATAAATACATTTGTAACACTGTGTATAGTACTGCACTCGTTAAACGGGTACACTGAAGCGAGAATTAGTTAAAAACAAAACGATAACGTCAGTGATAGCACCCAAAAATATATTAAACATAGCAAGAGAGAAGTCAGAGAGATGAGAGATTGTCTCGAGAAGTGAGCAGGTTTTCGAGAAGCGAGCAAATATTCGAAAAGTGAGCAAGTTTTCGAGTAGTTATGATTTGTTCGGTGTATGCATACACACATGGTATATAGTTATAATTGTTGATATTTTTTGCTTTGCAATAGAATAGAATAGTAGAATTTGCTTTGCAATAGAATGGAATTAAGTGCTTAATAAGAACATTTTAAAAACATTTCTATTAATTGAATTTTTTATTTAAATTAAATTATCAATGTACAATGATAAATATAAATGTATTTTGAAAGATAAGAATTGCATTTTTTATAGACATAAAAAGCTATGGCTAAGTTAGAAATCATACGTTTTAATATTCTTTTCAAAGAAAACCGGTGAAAAAAAAGTAGTTTTTGAAATTAATATTAACTCGTTTGTTTTCTTTGCATTTACTGTTGAACGATTCACTCTTGTGAACTAGTCCACACTGTTCCGCTCTTTTGTTTCAGTACTTCAATTGTTTCAGCAGTTTTTTGTGTTTCGGTTGTGTAGTTCTCTTCGTCATTTTCTAGTTCATGCTCTTTTTGTCTCACTCAATTTGCGCAAAGGTGCCTAATGTTACAATCTTTGGATATGGATATGTAACCGGCGTCTACACAATAACTACGGCGCTAATCACCACTTTTTTTTTTTCCCAAAGTATAAAAAGATTACGGAAACACCAATATTTCAGAAACGGAATAACATAACGTTAAGTCGACCTTAAATAGGGCGATTTAGTATAAACAAATTTCACAGTATCCAAAACACTTTAGAAATCTGCAAAAATCATATCATTTTCACGATTATTCGCTCCGATTCAACTAAAACTACAAGTTGAACTGAAATGAGCTCTTTAGTTCACAGCTCATATGAACATTTTGTACAATATTGTACAATATTGCAGTAAACAGACAGACCCATAGACTAATACATACCTAGATAAACTTATTCTCTCATCTGACGTTTCATTTCACACTCTCATCGTAGGTTTGTGGAAATGAGAGCAATTAAATTTGAAATTAGGTCTGTCTGCGTACTTTTCCAGTAGCTAATACTCAGTAACTTTTTTGGGAGAGTAAGAACAATTTTACTCTCTCGGTTGAAAATATATCAAAAAGTACGCAGACAGCATCCAGTGAAATCTTGCAAGAAAAAAGCTGATCGGTGTGTAAACAATTGAAATAGCAAAGCAAAAGAATTTTAGCATATGCGTCGCACGGTCGCACTGTATATTTGCACGTTTCTAGCATGAAGTAAAATGTTTTGTTTATTATAATTTATTATAAACGTTAAAAATCAACACAATTCTAACTACTTACCTCTGCCATTGTTAAATTTCAATTTTTAGTTTCATTTCACAAAAATTATTTCATTCAAACAGTAAACAAAAACAGCTGTTCAAACTAGTTGCAAAATCTTGCAAGAAGAAATTTCTCCAGCAACATTTTGCAACTTCTCTAACTTCCAACTGTCAAAAAATTCTCTTTTTCGCTCTCTCGCTGCAAGAGATTTGGAGTACGCAGACAACATTTTGCAAGATTTTGCACAAAATGATGCAAAATATGTGTACGCAGACAGACCTATTATCTTACACCAGGTGGAGTTACAAAATATGTTCACTTAACTTTTTCCTGTCGTTTTGGTGTAGAACTGAAATATTTAAATATATTTTGCACTTTTTTATTGACTTTTATCGTTGGTATACATTTGTATTGTATTTAACACAACTAGTTTGCCACAAAAACACGAAATTCGGTTGTTGTTCCTATGTTGGTCGCTGTATACTATTGCCACTATCTGGTATTATTGAACCCATATTTCTACCATCCAATGTTTACTTTCCATCGTACCTATGACGTTTAATTTATTGAGCGAATAAAACCTTCTATGGTATGTGTTATTCTATGGACAGACCTATTTACATAAATACATAAATTTTTTTCTATTTTCTTTGTTCAACCATAAATTGCTCAATTACTTCACCCGCTGCCTGCTTTAACGGGTACACTGTTTTCGAGTCTGGTTCTCGATTACTTTTGTCTTATAAATCATTTGTCACTTAAATCAAACATTTCAGTGCGGTTTTGTTTGATTTTACTCTGATTTACTCTCACCCAAGAAAGTAGTGGAACTTCAGTTTTCTATTAAAACACTTTGAGTAAGTGCAGTGAAGTTATAGAATGTGTGTCGCTGTTCTCGAATACCATAAAACGGTTCCCATGCAATGGTTTATTATCCATAGAGAAATACTTAAGAGTTTCCATTGCTCTCTTCGATGCCTCTTCATGACGACGAGGTAGTAGGCCATTTCATAGAGTTTTATTTGCTGCTGTATTTTACCAATTTTACACTTTCGTTGGACATAAAACGGACAGAAATCAAAGGGATTTCACTGAAAACAATATAAAACATAATTTAGCTGTCATTAGTATCAATAAACTCCATCATCGGCCTAGTACCTTTTCGATCAGCTGTGCCATAGAATTTCCCTGGGTTATCATAGTACGGAAAATCTTCACAACAGGTTCTTCCAATTTAATCTCTCATTTTCTTACTCACACTCAGAGACAAAAAAAATAAGTCTCCTGAAAGTTAGTTTTATTTACGAAAGTTATCTTTTTCATCTTTCATGAGTGATCACTACATGCTTTAAAAGTATTGCTCTCTCCCACAAAAGAAAATAAAAGATAACACTCGCTCATAAAAATAACTTTTACGAGTTTTATTTTGCATTCCGAGTGCGAAAGTTAACAAGAAAGATCAAAATGAGAGGGAGCGCGAGGGAGACAAAAAAGATAAAAATACTTGTCTTTGGTAATTGACACAGGTCAGTTTCTTTTCGTGTTTTGTTTGAAACAGTTAATAATAAAAAATGGGTTGTCAGAAATGTTTTGAATATGACAAATATGTTTGCTACCATTTTCTTGTTTTAATTATAGTTTTTTTTAGTTCTTAAGTCGTTCCCAAATGATCTTATAGTACTTTGTTTGGTCTTCTTCAGGTAACCCTTTCTATTTTCATACATGCTATTGTTGTTTTCCGTTTGAGTTGGAGCAAGGAAACAAATAGTTTTCATCATATTTAAAATTACTTTCACGAGATAAAAATAATTATCTTGAGAAAAAATAATATTTATCTTTCAAGAGAACAATTTTTCTCTCATTAGGTATTTTTATCTCTTCAAGAGAATAAAAAACGAGTACTCTCCGTACTATGGTGGTTGTGCGTATATAAAAATGAGATAGCAAGAGAGCAACGAAAATTGTGTGAACTTGTGTAGCGTATATACGGTGTGCATGAGGACGTGGGTTCGATCCCTACTCTGACCACCTAAAATTTCTTTCGACGACGGTCACCTCGCTTAGTGATGGCGACACTATCGAGTATTTAGCCATGAAAAAGCTTCTCAAAATACCGTTCGGGATCGGTGTAAAACTGTAGGTCCCAATCGGTGAGTAAAGCTAGAACGCGCACAGCTCACAGGTTGTGAGAAGCTCTCCCTAATCCCTTCATGGGATGTAACGGGAAACCATTTATTTATTTATTTTTATATACGAACAGAGCAATGTATGTCATCGAGTAAATCTTAGTAGAGAAAATATTTGGCTCATCTGACGTTTCCTTTCACACTCTTCGTGATGCGGTCGGTGTGATAGAGAGATAGTTTCTTCATTCTTGTCTTACATATGTCGTCGTGTTTATGTTGATATATTTGCGATATAACTCTAAAAGTAAATAAACTGATTGTTGAATTTCTTAAATCTGTGGCTCTGGCAACCAATACATACCTGATTTGCATAAAATGATATAAATGTTGAATGACAATGACTTTATGACTTAATGACTTTAATGACTTTTGACATACATACATATGTACTCGGCTAGACGTGGTTTGTATTTTTGATACAGAAAATGTTATTTACTTTTACTTTCACAACAACATTTGATTGTGAAACAATTTCACAAAATGTCTTGTGAAAATAACGGCAAGACCAGCATTTTTGTGAAAAAATTTCACTTTCACAATAATTCGGAATGCAGAACATGCCCGTATTTATATCTTTATTATTGACAAACAAAAACTAAAGGAATTCAGAAATTTATAAATAAAAAAATTAGAATCCAAAAAACATTTTACGTCGCAAATCTAAGTACACAAAACTAAAGCACGCCCTTTCTAAGTTTAAAAAAATACTGAAATTAATATTTCGTTGTGAATCCTTTATTCTGGATGACATTCGCAAATCTTTTAGGCATAATCTTCTTCACAGACTCTGCTACGACCCTGGTTCACGATTTTCGTAACTATTTGATCTTCTGCTCTCGAGCTGTCGTCCTATGCTCTGCGACCTGATAGGCAGAGGTGACACTCTGTCGAAATGGCTCGTGGTTAAGGTACCGTTCGTCTCCGCCTCCTTAAAACCTGGCAAGTCTTGAGTAAGTTCGAAATCCGTCACCATTAAGTTGGTGGTAATGGTGAGGTCGAGATGACTCCCTCTTTGGTTCGGCTTGGCCCTGAACACTCTGTCCCATAAGGCGGAGTGCCAACCCTCGCGTGGAACTCCCTGCTTTATAGACAACCACGGGCCCTTCTTCTTGAACACATTGCATTACGGACGTAGATAGCGGCTACAAGTTGAGGCCCAAATCAATCATGAACGATAACATTAAAAAGTCTTCGGCCACAGGAAAACCTGTGACTTCCCCCTAGCCTACGGGCTCTTCCTCGAGCACTAGTGCTCGTAAGTCTTCTGCGGTCACACGCAAGGGGGCCTCGGCAACTGCGAATAACGCGGGCGGTGGTTAACCCTCCCCAACAACGGGTAAAACTAAAAATCCCTGCCAATCCCGGAAGCGGAGGGCTGATCTTCGACTGGCCACTAGATTGGTTAGTCAACTCTCTGCACGACCAGTCGCCGCACTCACTCCTGCACAGGTAAACACCTTTGATTGGGCTAAGGTTGCCTGTGAGGGCTCCAAGTCTGTAGGGACAAAGCTTCCACTGGCTGTTAATAAAAGACAGCGTTCATTGGATGGGGATACTAAACCTGATCCCTCATCTAAGAGGCATAAAAGCCACCCAGAGCTCGGCAGGTCCTTTAGCTAGGTCGCGAAGGACTGCCTAATCATTGGCGTCTTGGATGAAGGTTCCCAGGATGGACGTATCCCCAAGGATAAATGAAGCCTTGTTGAAGGAGCCCTTCTTACGGTGTTCATGGACATCGTAAACGACAACCCTGGTCCTGGATGGTTCCAGGGAAGAATTAAACTTGTCGGCTGCTCTGATGAACGAGCAGCGCGTTTGTATAAGTCCGCCGTGAGTCGGATAGGTGAGGTTTGGCCGGGGGCCAAACTCAAAGCCGTGGATAGGAAGGATATACCTTCTAGACTAAGGGCTAGGGTTTGGGTCCCGTCAAACTCACCTACTGACCCACAGGAGATCCTAAAGATCATCAGCCACTGCAATCCCTCCATTCCTGCAAAGGATTGGAAGGTGGTCAAGGTTGATGATCCTGTAGGAACCTCCCGGCAGGTAGTTTTGGTCCTGAACCAAGATTAATTAAATCCCCTAGAGGAAGTACTCGGAGTTGAAGATCCTCTAGACGATGAAAGACCTCCAGATAAATCTTCATCGCAGTAAGGCAGCATCTGCAAACCTCATTCTCCATCTTGTGAAGGGTGGAGCCGATGTGGCCCTGATACAAGAACCATGGAGGTCAATGATCGTATATGTGGTATCAGGTGCAATGGGTACAGGACCTTCGTCCTATCAACCCCAGGTAGGCCAAGATCTTGTATACTCATTAAAAATAAATTTAATGCTATTTTATTGCAGAATTTTAGTGATAGCGATACAACCGCCATCAGCCTCTCGCTGGAATGCAAGCGGGACATCTGGCTAGTTTCATCATACATGGCGCACGACCATACTGAATCACCCCCTCCGAAGTGTGTCATATGGGCACAGACTGCAATTGGACTAAGTTGATCAAAGAGTTTAGGTGCTGGACTAGTGAGGCGCTCAGTATGCCATGCGTTTAAGCCTGGCTGGTAACTCGCCGGACGGGGGGGATCTTCCTATTTCCTAAGCACATCAACAGTGTGCCACAGAACAATAAATACATACTGAGGCTCACTCAAACATTCTCGCGACATAAAATTAAATAAAAGGAGCCCAAAGATAATCATCGTTAGTAGAGACAAACAAAACGAACAAACCGAAAAGGGAACATGTATCAAAAATAGTTCTGTTCTAGAGAAGTTTTAAGGGACTACTCCCAAAACGCGTAATTATAGCTGACTGGTGTTAAGGCCAGCTTGAACCCTCCCTTTGGAAGCACCTACAGGCTTCCCCATGACACTGCTGCGTCTGCAGTGTCCCAATAACGAAATGTGTCACTCACCAATTACCCTAACATACCCTCTACCTTACCATAAAAAAATCAATTTATTCATGATCTTAAAATTATATTATAATTAATCTTACACACAAATTCAAAATAAAGGGGTGCCACAGGGCAAGTGCTCTCGGATACAATAACTACTTGGAGCAAAATAATAAGCCCCAAAAGGCTAAACAACAAAATTATATTATTTTAACTTTTCAAATCTTAACAATTTAACTAATATTGGCAATCAAACTCCATTTAAAAGCATTCAAAATTAATCTTAGTACTCTATAGAGCGACAAACTTAAAACCCAAGGAGTATTTCAAATAATACTGGCATATGCCCTAGTGACACTGTCCAGAATTACCCCGAACGCGAAAATTCCCGAAGGTTGAAACCGTAACGACTATGGTGCCCGAGCACTGATGCCGAGACGCCTAACTTACTTAGACCCCGATGACCTATGAATCTAGAAACAAACACTACTAGGCCGACCTAATTTACCGCGCACGAATTTATGTACCCAGAGGCAGTTCGCATGGGTGTATATATAAAAAAATGGATAACAAGAATATATACATATATATAGTTATTGTTAGAAAAAGTCACGGTCCACAAGTCATACTGTCCACAATATTTCCAACAAAAAAAGCTAAAATGCCACCAGGGAGTATGCGGGTCCCCAATAGTGTCTGAATGTCACTCTTTACAAATTGAGGACTAGCTACTTAATTGTTTTTATCTCTCGAATTCTTCAAATGTTCACCCAAAAATTAGGTTTTCATTATTCGCAGATTGCTTCAGTTAATTTTTTTTAAAAACTTTAGGCGCTCTCAATCTTCATTTAAAATTTAATTCTACTCTTCTAAAATTCTAGATTTCCCCAGCTGTATGCACATTTCGAATTCACTTTTAAAAATTTGAACTATTCATACTTTCAATACAAACTACTTTGGGTTTTCTAAAATCTTACGAGTTTCTTTATGCTAAATGGACTTGGAATTGAACGTGCTAAAACGTTAGAGCTTCTCGTTCGTTAGAGCACCATTTAAACTACGTTTCAAAAAAATCACAGTTTTTCGCTACGTTACACTGTTTCCAAATTCAATTTTCTAGCATTTTAGCACTTTCATTTCCGAGTCCCGTTAACTTATTCACTAAATTTTCGAGTTTTCTTTTCTTATTACTTTAATTCACTGTTCATTATAATTACTTTCTATTTTTCTATTTCTTTTTTAACTTTCTCTTATATTCATAACTTAACCATTTCTAAACTAAGACTCTAACAGTTCAATCTCCACTCATATGTGGACGAGTCTGATCTGTCCGCAAGAATAAAAAAATCACGGACTTACCTCTCCTCAGCAGGGACAAAATATGGGGGTGAGGTGATACTTTTTATTTACAGATGGCCGGGACTGATGAAGAATGGCGATGAATGGAAGATGGCTGTGGCTGACGATGGACGGACGGACAGAACGGGCACTGGATTCTTGCTTTTATGCCCCTGTCTTGCTGGACTCCTCCGGACGGACAGAACTTACACGGATTTTTGTGTTTTTGTCCCTGTCGCTGTATAAATGGCAGCAAAACACAAACACTTTTGGCACTGTTTTTAACACACTAATTTATCTTGCCCTCCTTAATGTCGCAGTTGTTAGGTCGTGAACTTTTAAGGCGCAGACCTTTTTAAAGGCACAGATTTTACTGGCACAATTTATTATGTGGCAGATTTTAAGGCGCAGTTTTTTTAAGCGCAAATTTATTAAGGCGCAAATGGTATGACGCAGATTTTATTTGGTGCAGATTTTATTACCGCAACTTGTTAGGGCGTTTTTTAAAGCGCAGATTTTATGGCGCCGATAGTATGGCGCGGGTTTATTAAGTCGCAGATTTACTAAGGCGCGAATTGTATTAGGACGCAAATTTTAAAGCGCAAATTGTTAAGGCGCTTTTTAAAGGCGCTTGCTCGGTGGCAAAGGCGTCGAGCGCCCGCTCGTGCTCCACTTCCGGCGGTGACTGCAGGGTACAGGCACAAAATGGCCCGCCTTTGGAAGTGGAAGCAAGCCTAGGGGGGCTCTCGGCTTAGACCCGAACTCAGCTACGGTTTTTAGTTGCTGGATTTTATGCCGGCTATCGGCCGGAGACTTTTAAGGCCGTTGGCGTGAACTGGAGTTACCGGAAACGCCTGCGGACGGATTTACCTGCTAGCTGCAGCTGTCTCACCTTCGGGATTCTTTTGCGGTTGGTTGCTATTTGCCTGTGGGATTTGGTAGGCACTGGTTTTGTCCCTCCTGGTTTCAGGGAAACTTTCACGGTTTCTGGCTCTGGCAGCTGGATGAGTTGCTGACACTTAATTACTTGGTCGAGGTAACGTAGCAAAACTTTTTCCGGGCGATGTTCGCTGGTTCGCTGACGAAATTGAATTATTTGCAGAAGTAAAAATGGCGTTACACAATGACGCCTGCGCCAATTTCATTTTTTTCGCCGGTATTGGTAACTAATTAGCTTCTGTGATGGTGTTGTCGGGAAAATCGCCGTTTGTCTATATACAATTGACACGGCTGACAACCATGAATTTCACAATTTCTCATGGTGTAATTAATGAGGGTGTGGTGAGCATGTCGGGTCGCGGGTCCTGTGCAACCGATTTCGGAACTTGGGTTTCACCCATGTCAGTCAAACTCTTCAGGCGTCTCGCGTGATCATATTGACTCCGAAAAGAGCCAAGTATGGTGTGACACCAATCGCGCTGTGTACGGATGATCGCAAGGAACATTCTATTTCAGACAAATGTCGGTCCCATTCTCCTTCATATAGGATCGAATCGCCGATAAAACCGATTGATTAACTCTTTCCGAGGCGTTGGCCTGCGGAGAGTGCACTGCTGTTCGGTAATGACTTATACCGAAATTTGTAACGAAATGCGTGTACTCGCGGCTTATGAACTGTTTGCCGTTGTCCGCGACGATGGTCTCAGGAACACCGACCTTATGGTATATCTCCGTTATCAAGAACCGAATCACGTTCTTGCTGCTAGCCTTAGACATAGCCTTCAGCATGATGAACTTCGTCAGATGATCAAGAGTAATGAAAATAAAACAGTTTCCATTCTTGGAACGAGGATAAGGGCCGAGAAAGTCCACGAAAATCCGCTGAAAAGGCCCATGGATCACTACCTCTTTTCCCATCGGTGGTCTTAACGTAATGTTGGCCGCCTTAGTTTCACGACATGTTTGGCAGGCATCGACATAGCGTTTTACTTGCATGTTCATATTCGGCCAAAAGAAATATTCTTTAATCCTCTTCAGGGTCTTAAAGAAACCCCCATGGGCAGCGTGCGGGGGATCATGAGACTTCTCAATGATACTTTGGGTTAATTCCAATGGTACCCACACCTTCCAAGCAAAGTCCTCATGGAGTGGTATGCCATCATAGGGCATCGTTCTTTTATACACGATTCCATCCACCATTCGTAAATCGGGTAGGCGATTCGCGTTGATCAAATTGATCTTGACCAAATCCTCATAATCAGTAGATTTGAAAGCTTTATCCTCCATATCGATTAATCTTGCAACATCCGCAGAGACTTCTTCCATGGCATATCTGGACAAAGTGTCGGGTACAACATTGAGTTTACCCTAGCGGTGTTCGATTACTAAGTCAAAAGATTGCATATGAAGACTCTGAGATCTCGATGTGACATCAGCCACTTAAGACTGCTGTTATCTGTAATGACAGTGAACGCCATCAACTCAATGAATGGTCTAAACTTCTTAATGGCCAGAACCACCGCTAAGCACTCTCGCTCTGTCACAGTATAATTCAGCTGTGCAGGTGTCAATTTGTGCGAGTAGTATGCTATCGGATGTTCTTCACCGTTGTCATCTCTTTGAAACAAAACTGCGCCGGCTCCTAGATCAGAGGCGTCGCATTGCACATAAAAGCGCTTTGAGAAATCTGCGTGAACGAGTACATGGCTAGTCACCAATGCATTCTTCAAATTGTCGAAGGCTACTTTAGCTTCATCCGTGAAGCAAAAAGTTTTACTCTTCTTCAAGGTGCCCGAAATCGGAGCCGCTATGGTAGCGTAATCAGATATAAACTTTCGGTACCACCCCATGGCGCCTAAAAAGCTCCTCACCTGTTTAAGGGATTTTGGATACTTGTACCCCACGATTGACTCAACTTTCGAAGGATCGGGTTTGACTTGGCCCCCTCCTACAAGGTAACCTAAATGTCTTAGTTCCTTGAAACAAAACTTGGACTTCTGAACATTGATGGTCAGACCAGCATCCTCAAGGCAACGAGCAACTTATTTCGGAAGTGCCATATGTGTCTGAAAATCTGGAGATACTACTAGAAGATCATCCAGATACACGAAGACGCGATCACGTATGGCCGACGGTATCACATTTGCATAAGCCGAACGAAGCATTGCATAAGCCGAACGGCATTACCTTAAAATGATAGAGTGGCCTACCGGGCACCGTGAAGGCTGTCTTCTCTCTACTGGCTGGATCTAGAGGTATCTGCCAGAACGCATCTTTAAGATCCACACTGGAGATATAATATATGTCGACAAGCCTGCTGAGTAAACCCTCTATATGAGGAAGTGGATACGCATCTTTAATCGTCAGAGCATTTAGCTTGCGCGCGTCCAGGCACAATCTATTTTTCGCCCCTTTGCGTACTAACGTCTCGGGGTGACTCCAAGGACTTTCGATAGGCTCGATGACTCCTAATTCAAGCATTCGATCCAACTCGGCGTATAGAAGTGTCTGCACCGCTCGCGAAACTGGATAATATCTATCCTTTACCGGGACTGCATCCCCAGTATCAATGGAATGGGTTTTCAAATGTGTTCTCCCGAGGCCTTTCCGGGTATAACATGGAAATAGTTCAACCACGGCATCTAATATTTTGTTCTGTTGTGACGACAAAGCATGGGACTTGACCTCCTCAGAGGCTTGGACTTCTTTGCATAGGTCTACCCCTTGAGTGGTAAGACTCTCTATGCCTGTCAACAACTTAAACGTTCGCATAAAGTCAACGCCCAAATAGAGCGCACGTTCCAAGGTTGGTACTAGATAAAAGTCAACCTCCTCGGATCGTTTATTAAAGTCAATTCTCGCTCGTACTCTCCCCAATATTCGGTGAGCACTCCCATCAGCTGTTCTGACAGATGAGCCAAAACGATGAATCTGCAAATCGGCTTGATCGACCAGCTCTTGGCATCCCTTGCCTAGACAAGTCT
Source organism: Phaonia tiefii (assembly GCA_963931995.1). Classification (NCBI taxonomy): domain Eukaryota; kingdom Metazoa; phylum Arthropoda; class Insecta; order Diptera; family Muscidae; genus Phaonia; species Phaonia tiefii. Next base: position 143,339,700 of record OZ008368.1, read on the forward strand.
GGGATGCTCCACTGTCTATTAGCCCCTCAACTACTAAGCCTCTTATTTTCACTCTTGCATAAAAGTGGTTGTCATCTCCTGCGAACAGAGTGGTAGTGGCGATCTCTCGTCGAATCAGCCGTCGTTTCTCAAATCTTACTCGTGCTCGCTTTATACGGTCCGATACCTCCCCAAAGATTCTGGCTCTTGCTGCCTTGTACTCAGCCATACGTTGGTGCAATGGCTTAAGGTGTCTCAGAACTGCCGGCGTTGGTATATTCTTGTTCTGGTTCTCCTTTCTCATCGAATTTAAAACTGCTTCTTCCTCAGTTTATAATGTGGCTGAGGTTGCCACTGTTACAATCTTAGTAGCATTTGTATGGGTTACAGATGTATTGTCACTGGCTGGGTTGATATTATTTGTGTGAGACTTGGCTGGGTTTAAACTTCGGTGCTCCGCACCTCCCCAGTCTGCGGTAGTTGTCGCGGCAGGTTTCCCTGGCAGTTCGGACACTTCGGAGTTACCGTGTTCTCCTTTCCGCATTTGTAGCAGAAGATTTTGCGGATAGTCTCGGAAAATATGTCCTGGAGCTCGACAATTCCAGCAGATGACCTTGCTGGTCGCTCCCAATGCGTCCACTTCTCCAGCAACTATCACCTCTGCTGCTTCTTCTTGAAGGGCTACTTCATGCACCTTAGCCGTCGGTGCCGGTCGCGGTGGTTGCTGCTGTCGCTGCATCGACAAAAGTGCCTCAGCTCTCCGAACTTCTCGGCTAAATTCGCTGAGACTATCTGCTTGTATAGGGAACAGTAGCTGTGCCAGAGACGTTTTGAGATTTCCTCTCATTATCTCCACTAGCTGTTCCTCCCTATATGGAGTCCGTTGCTGGTTCTTCAATTTCATTATCGCGTTATAATACTCCTCGAAGGTCTCATGCGATTGTTGTCTTCAGCTCAAAATCTGCATTTGAATTTGAAATTCACTCTCGAAACGCTGGAACTGCGTTAACATCGCTCTCTGCAGTTCACTCCAGCTAAAAGTAGGGTTAGTCTTATGATACTCCCAGTAGAAAACTTTTGCTGAGCCGTCCAACAGGTGATGAAGTCCTTTCATCAACTCAGACTCGGAGCATTCATTATCTCGGCATTGTTCTCTTACTTGGAACAGAAAATCTTGAATATTCACCGTTTTCGGTGTCCCATCAAACTTCAAACCCCATTTGGTCAAATCTTGTCTCCTTGGGGCATACTGCTCAAAACGTACTCCACCATATGTATTCCGCTGGAACTCTCTCTGTTGCCTAGTTCGTGGTGGAGTTGATCGCTGTGTGGGCCAAAAGTTTCCTCCAGGCACTGGTTGGACATTGTTTGCTAGCCTAAATCCATTAGGAGCCATCGAGTCTTGCAGGGAAACAACTTGCGGTCGCGCGTACATCGAAGGCTGTTCTGCTTCTGGCCGTCGTTGAGGTTCAGCTGCTGGTTCAGCTGGGGTTCAGCTGGGGTTGGTATTACACTCGGCAACTGAGATGGACGTCTTATCTCCTCTCACTGCCGATGCAAAGTCTCATTATAGCTAGCAGGTTTATAGCCTGCTGGTGCGGCGGTTAGTGTCGGCATTGTCGCTTCTATAAGGTGATTAGCCCCGCCAACGGCTTCCGCTTGTCTAGTCGCCGCTAGTATAGCTGGTAAAATTCTCCGAATCAGAGCCTCTTCGTCGATTCCAGGCCCTGTCCGGTCCCTAGCCTCTGCTCCTGGCCTGGGTGCTGCTTCAAATCGAGTTGGACTGGCGTCGCCCATGCGTCGCTGCCCTGCTTGCGCTTCAAGTGTCAGGGGAATCGAAAGTTTCTGCATGATCCTGAGATCCCAAAATGCCCGTTTGGTGTTGACTTCCCACTGGGTCGCCGTGTCCACTTGATTCGACCACTGGGGCGGAAGCGGAAAAATCTGACGTCGCGGCCGCTGTGTGGTTGATAGCTACCTCAGGCGCCGCGAAGGCATCTTGGGTCTGAGGAGTCCTTCCTTCACCTCCTCCAGGTGGCGAACGCCGTACGGGCATTATTATCAATCGACGACATCAAAACAAACGCAAAGAAAAGTTTGATTTATTTCCCCTTTGGGGATACCAAATAATTGAAACAAAAGTGTTGACACCGCTTCATCTTAAACCAAGAAAATATGCTGCGCGGTGTTGACGACTTGCGTCCAAAAGATCAACCTTGTATTTGGGAAACAAAAAAATCTGCCCAAAACGACAGCCGATGATTAAAATTGCGAATGGAAAACTAAAATCTTAAATCAAAACGAAATCGTAAACAAAATTATTATCCGAAAGTCGGATCAAAACTTGAAAATCAAAACAAAATGAATCTTAAACAAACGATAACCAAAACTCGTATCGAAATTTAAAATTTAAACTCAAAAATTTTATGATCAAAACGATAACCATCTACAACCATACCATACCACAAGAATCTACAAACAAACACTACTAGGCCGACCTAATTTACCGCGCACGAATTTATGTACCCAGAGGCAGTTCGCATGGGTTTATATATAAAAAAAATGGATAACAAGAATATATATATATAGTTATTGTTAGAAAAAGTCCACAATATTTCCAACAAAAAAAGCTAAAATGCCACCAGGGAGTATGCGGGTCCCCAATAGTGTCTGAATGTCACTCTTTACAAATTGAGGACTAGCTACTTAATTGTTTTTATCTCACGAATTCTTCAAATGTTCATCCAAAAATTAGGTTTTCATTATTCGCAGATTGCTTCAGTTAATTTTTTTAAAAACTTTAGGCGCTCTCAATCTTCATTTAAAATTTAATTATACTCTTCTAAAATTCTAGATTTCCCCAGCTGTATGCACATTTCAAATTCACTTTTAAAAATTTGAACTATTCATACTTTCAATACAAACTGCTTTGGGTTTTCTAAAATCTTACGAGTTTCTTTATGCTAAATGGACTTGGAATTGAACGTGCTAAAACGTTAGAGCTTCTCGTTCGTTAGAGCACCATTTAAACTACGTTTCAAAAAAAATCACAGTTTTTCGCTACGTTACACTGTTTCCAAATTCAATTTTCTAGAATTTTAGCACTTTCATTTCCGAGTCCCGTTAACTTATTCACTAAATTTTCGAGTTTTCTTTTCTTATTACTTTAATTCACTATTCATTATAATTACTTTCTATTTTTCTATTTCTTTTTTAACTTTCTCTTATATTCATAACTTAACCATTTCTAAACTAAGACTCTAACAGTTCAATCTCCACTCATATGTGGACGAGTCTGATCTGTCCGCAAGAATAAAAAAATCACGGACTTACCTCTCCTCAGCAGGGACAAAATATGGGGGTGAGGTGATACTTTTTATTTACAGATGGCCGGGACTGATGAAGAATGGCGATGAATGGAAGATGGCTGTGGCTGACGATGGACGGACGGACAGAACGGGCACTGGATTCTTGCTTTTATGACCCTGTCTTTCTGGACTCCTCCGGACGGACAGAACGGACACGGATTTTTGCGTTTTTGTCACTGTCGCTGTATAAATGGCAGCAAAACACAAACACTTTTGGCACTGTTTTTAACACACTAATTTATCTTGCCCTCCTTAATGGCGCAGTTGTTAGGTCGTGAACTTTTAAGGCGCAGACCTTTTTAAAGGCACAGATTTTACTGGCACAATTTATTATGGGGCAGATTTTAAGGCGCAGTTTTTTTAAGCGCAAATGGTATGTCGCAGATTTTATTTGAGTGCAGATTTTATTACCGCAACTTGTTAGGGCGTTTTTTAAAGCGCAGATTTTATGGCGCCGATAGTATGGCGCGGGTTTATTAAGTCGCAGATTTACTAGGGCGCGAATTATATTAGGGCGCAAATTTTAAAGCGCAAATTGTTAAGACGCTTGCTCGGTGGCAAAGGCGTCGAGCGCCCGCTGGTGCTCCACTTCCGGCGGTGACTGCAGGGTACAGGCACAAAATGGCCTGCCTTTGGAAGTGGAAGCAAGCCTAGGGGGGCTCTCGGCTGAGGTTTTTAGTTGCTCAGCTACGGTTTTTAGTTGCTGGATTTTATGCCGGCTATCGGACGGAGAGACTTTTAAGGCCGTTGGCGTGAACTGGAGTTACCGGAAACGCCTGCGGACGGATTTACCTGCTAGCTGCAGCTGTCTCACCTTCGGGATTCTTTTGCGGTTGGTTGCTAATTGCCTGTGGGATTTGGTAGGCACTGGTTTTGTCCTTCCTGGCTTCAGGGAAACTTTCACGGTTTCTGGCTCTGGTGGCTGGATGAGTTGCTGACACTTAATTACTTGGTCGAGGTAACGTACCAAAACTTTTTCCGGGCGATGTTCGCTGGTTCGCTGACGAAATTGAATTATTTGCAGAAGAAAAAATGGCGTTACACAATGAAGCCTGCGCCAATTTAAATTTTTTCGCCGGTATTGTTAACTAATTAGCTTCTGTGATGGTCGGGAAAATCGCCGTTTGTGTATATACAATTGACACGGCTGACAACCATGAATTTCACAATTTCTCATTTTTAATTAATGAGGGTGTGGTGAGCATGTCGGGTAGCGGTCTTTATCGGCGTTATGGCACCGCCACAAGTGCGTCAGGGATATTGTTTCGGAGGCAAAAAGACGGAAGTGTAGCGTCATTATAGGTGCCGACTCCAACGCGCACCACACAATATGGGCGAGTACCGGCACCAACGATCGAGGTGGGTCTCTTTTTAATTTCATTATAAGCGAAAGCTTATATAAGCTTATAAAGCTTGTCTATTTGTAATAGAGGCGAGGAACCGACCTTCATAACTTCGATTAGGAGGGAAGTACTAGACCTAACTTTACTTCTTGGCTACTCATTTTCTGATCATAGATATCTACAGTTCCACATAAATATCGAACCTCTGAAAAGTGAAGATTTTAAAAATTATAGGAAAACGGACTGGGACGCCTATCGTGGGCGCCTACGGAAACTCTTAGGTTATCATCCGAATATTCCGACTAATGTGCCAGAGCTGGAAGAACTAGTTGGCAAATTTACTGATGCGTGCAGGAACGCGCTCAATGAGTCCTGTAAGACCAGTGGTTATAATGCTGCCAAGGGTAACAAAAAACCTCATTGGTGGAACGCTGAGATTCAGGATCTAAGATCGTACATTAGGCGGCTTTTCAACAAGGCCAAAAAGAGCGACGACCAATGGGATTGGGACGTTTACAAGATTAGTCTTAATCTATATAAAGGTGAAATCAAGAAGGCCAAACGGAAAACCTGCGAAACTTCTGTGAATCCATTGAGGGAACCAACCAGACTGCACGCTTAAGATGCGTGCTCGCTAAAACTCACCGTGTGCGGGGTTCTCTTGGGATTCTCCTGGATACCCACTTTACCAACGATGACAGGAATGCTGGTCATCAGACAGAAGAGCTAGGCGGAAACTCACCTAGCTTAGAAAAAGTTCGCTCCATAGTGAGCAGAAAGAATCTGATATGGGCCATTAGATGCTTTAAGCCCTATAAATCGGCCGTACCTGAAGGGATAATTCCCGCGCAACTACTGAGGTCAACTGAGACGGCTCTCCACTCTATAGTCAGCATAATGGAAAACTCTCTTGAAAATAGGGACATCGAGGGAGCCTTCAATAACATTCAACCTTCGGCGATTCTTAGGTCGTTACAGAATCTATGAGTCGACAGCTTAGTGACACGCCAAATTGGGAAGCTACTGGTGGATAGATCCCTCAAAGCTGAATGGGGTGGTGTTACAATTGCTAGGACCGTTAACAAGGGGACACCGCAGGGGGGAGTGCTGTCTCCACTATTATGGCTAACTTCTGTCAATGAAGTGCTTCTTGAATTGGACAGGACCGAATGCCAGGTCTTTGCATATGCCGATGATGTTGCTGTCATCTGTACGGGTGGAAACCTCAATTTACTTAGCATTCGTACAGCCAGCCTACTTAGACTGATTTCGAACTGGACCGCTAACAACGGACTATCACTTAACCCACTTAAAACCGAGCTTATCTTATTCTCTCGGAATTACAGTTAACGGAAAAGGTCAAATATCTGGGAATAATCCTCGACAGAAAAATGTCTTGGATACCGAATGTGGAGGAGAGGGTGAAAAAGGCGTCTGTTGCTCTTTACTGCTGTAAAGGGGCGATAGGAAAGCGCTGGGGACTGTCTCCTAAGACCATCATGTGGATTTATACGGCAATAGTCAGACCGATACCTCTCTATGGCATCGTAGTTTGGTGGAGGTCCCTCCAAAAGAAATATATTCTGAATTCCTTGATGAAAATTCAAAGATCAGCACTGATTAGTCTTAGTGGGGCAATGGGTACGACGTCAGGTACTGCACTCAGTGCTATCCTGAACATCTGTACTCCTGATATCATGGCCGAATCGGCAGCCGCTACATCCCTGGTGAGAATCAAAGATTGTGGCGTTTTGATATCGGGGCATTCCGGACACACTGAATTACTACACCGGATCAACTCTATTCCCGTAAAAACGGACTACTGTATCCCCTACCTTCTACCAGCGACAAATCTAAGGACTTCTATTCCAAACAGGAATACCTGGGAAAAGTCACTGGAAGGGGATTCCAGTTGTATCAGATTTTTCACGGATGGATCAAAGTTGGACGAGCAAGTAGGATATGGGGTCCAATCACCGGACCTAAACGTAAATATCTCCTTCAAGCTGCCTGATCACTGTAGTGTATTTCAGGCGGAAGTTACCGCCATACTGGAGGTTGCTGAACTACTGAAAAATAGTGTCACAACCCTCCGGAAAATATGTATCTACGCGGACAGCCAGGCTGCCATAAAATTCCTGGAAGCCATGTTTGCTACGTCTCTGACGGTGAATGAATGCCACTCATCACTTAGGGTGATGGCAGAGTATTTTGACATCAGGCTCATCTGGGTACCGATACACAGCGAAATTCCAGGCAATTGCGTAGCGGATGCGTTAGCTAGACAGGCCACTACGGCACAGGTTGTTCCGGCAAAAGAAGGTGTTAGTATGCAAATCTCTACCTGCCGTTTTCAGATCAGGCAGTGGGCCGATAATATGTTCAAGGACAAGTGGAGACTTACTTCAACTTGCAAACAAGCCAGGGTCCTCTGGCCACAGGTGGACAGGAAGAGGACTGAGCAACTACTAACTTGCCGAGAGGCAGGTTATCCACAATGATAGGAGCACTTACGGGGCATTGTCTTGTAGGAAATCACGCCCTAAGATTGGGACATAGAAACTCCACTCTATGTAGATGCTGGATGGAAGAGGACGAGGAAACACCTTCTGTTGGATTGGCCTGCTCTGGCAGGACTGAGAAGTAGGATATTCGGTACACATTTAGATAGCACCGTAGCCCTACAGGATATTCCTGTAGGTCTTATAGACAAATTTATTGAAAGGGCAAATTGGCTAGACGATTAGTCAATAGTTGCTATGGAGGAAACTGCAGGTATCCCAATGGGCTTCTTTAGCCTAAGTGTGCTAGACAGCGTGCTGTCTTGCAGCCTTCTCAACCAACCAACCAACCAACATGGTGTTAAAGCTAAGGAAACGTCATCTGGAGTAGATGTTCTTGAGGTTGCAAAGAAGGCCGGCGCAAATATTGCTCAGTATGAAATTGATGAAGCTTATTTTACCAATCGCAATAAAAACCCGAATAAAACATAGGTGGTGGTAAAATATACAAATAGGAAAAGTAAATCTACATTTATGAATGAGAAGACAAAGCTTAAAGATATAGATGAGCTTAAAACTGTATACGTAAATCATTTTCTACCTAAAGAAAGTATGAAAATTTTACAACATGCCAAATCCTTAAAGCCAGTTGGATTTAAGTATGTCTACACTCAGGACGGGAAGGTATTTACAAAGAAACAAGAGAACTCTAGACAATTTCTATTGTGATGTATGGATGACATTGATGCATTATTGTCAAAGTCATCTGTTGGTGGGCGCTTTAGCAATTCTCATGCTGTGGTTGCAAACGATGACGATGAAGATGAAGACGACGATGATGATGGTGAATTTGTATCGCCCAATTAATTAATTATTTTTTTTTCTTTATGTCAACAAGTTTAAATTACTATACATTTTTCTTTTTTTAAGAATTCAAATAATTGTAATAACATAAAGTCTTACAACTCTTACATAGCAAATCATACCCAGCAATTTTTAAATTGTTTATCAATAAATATTAGAAGTGTGTCAGAAATAGGTCAATTTATCCGTTTTGAAAACCGTTTACATACGAGTAAAAAGTCATTCCATACTTCATAGCAGTTTGGTATGCCGGAATTGTAATGACTTTTAACTAAGCGCTTCAGTATGGGGGAAAATAAAATTTGTATGCTGGGTAGGTTTTATTTTATATAAATAATATTGAATTATAAACAAATTTTAATATACGTGGGCCAACATTTCCACGCGGGCCCTATAATTAAATATTATTGTAACACGTAAAACATAGATCAGTTTTACAACAAGTTGACTCTAGTGTCACGTGTAAACCGAAAGTAATATGGAAGCTAAAATTAACGTTGGGAAAATATGGTTAGTACAGTACGCAATCAATATACACGAATTAAGGGATGCAGTGAACAAATTAACTCTTTAGTTAATGTATGAGACGTTCCTTAGTTTGACTTTAAATTCTTTTTTAGCTGGAAGGCTTTGTGGATATTTAACTGAACAGGTGTCTTTTGGTGCTACTAACAATTCCTCTCTCAGTCCAAAATATATGCAAATGATCTAGCTAATGTTCGAAGTCGGTATCACTCCCAGAGCTTTCAGGACGACATATAAAATGTATCTTTTTATATCAAATGTATGTTATTTTGACACTAAAAGATTTTTTGTTCGAAATATTAACTTTCAGTCAATGAACAACGTTGGGAAATATTGCAAACTTATCCACCGCGCGTGCTGTGCGCCGACGACAATGTGGCTGCTGTGGCCGTAGTGTGCAACTCAATCCTAGAACATCGAATCGCCATCGAACTCACATCTTGGCATTTCACGCACCTGCATGATAAGACTTTTGTACAAAGATATCGGATTATTCGCTTACAAGGTCCAATTGAACCAGCAATTGGAGGCAAACGACCATCCACTTCGCTATGGCTTCTCAGTTTGGTACATTATTGAATTTGACCGAAAAATCATCTTTCCTGTCGAGGCGCATTTTCATCTCGACGGTTATGTCAACAAACAAAATTGCGGGATCTAGATATCGGAAAACCAGCAAGTCATTGTCGAGAAGCCAATGCATCAACAGAGAGTGACAGTTTGGTGTGGATTTTGGAGTGATGGCACCATTGGCCCATTTTTTAAAAAATTTTTCTGGAAACGTCATTTCAGTCAACGGCAAGCGCTTTGGAGCTTTCATTAGGGACTTTTTACTGGCTGAAATGGAAAATATTTCGATAAGATAACTTGAATAATCGTTGGGTGCAGCAGGATGGCGCACCACGTCACACAGTTCATCAAACAGTCGATCATTTGTGCACTAAGTTCGGTACTCGTGTTATCAGCCGTCGCGGCGATGCCAATTGGGCGTAGAACTTCATATGAAAGACACCAAATTTTTGTCCCGCACATTTCCAGGAAATCTAGGCACTGTTTAAGTCTGCTGTAACATCAGATATGACCAGAAATTTAGTATTCTAGTGACTGATTTGGTTTTGGGACTCGTCTGCCAGCATTATGCTCGTGTTCACTAATGAGACTACTCGTGGCCCCTGTCCCGATGATTGCAGCAGTCTGTCGTTCTCCTATAACTGAATTGGAAACGAGCTTTAAAGTCGTTTACGTTAAGGACGTGTTTAATGGCGTGGGGTGTCTATTTGAGAAACCGTATTCCCTCGTTCGGCACGGGCCCGACCGGTGACAGCACTGTATAGTTAGCACATTCCTACGTCCACAACCCCAACAGAACCGGATAGGATCTTTCTGGCAATGCCCATTCTGCCCATACTGCCAGAAAGTGGGAGGTTGGGATGCTAGTGAAATACTTTCCAAGTGTGTTGCCATTTCTAAATGGTCCTCTAGAGTACTAAAGTCCTTTATACGAATATACCATAAGTATTCTGATGACGTATTCCGGAATATCCTCTACAGCTTCTGGGATTCGGAATATGCGGTATATCTTATAAGGTTTTGCAATGTTAACATATAGTCCTTTAAATGTCGTCCATGTTGTCCACTGTAGATTATTGTTCCTATACCAAATCAATGCTTTGCGCACAAGGATCTCCGGCATTAGTGTTGCCATGATATCGATTTCAATGGCGTACATATTGGACAGTTCCCCATCCTTTAAATAAATTTTAACGGCTCACTATCTAACCTAACCTAGTTAGCGTTCGACTTCAGATCAGTACTTAGGATCTTCCTCGTACTATTAGGCTCCTTATAGTCACTGGCCAGCCCTATAACACTGTTAAGGAATGCCGACTCGTTTTCACCGGGTGTGATAACTATTTGAATTGTGTTTTTCGGCGGTGTTCGTTTAACTTGTAAAGTACTCCCCGTTAGTTCATACTTTGCCTTTAGTTCGAGAAGTTTCGTCACGACTTCACACTTGTATTGAATGCCAATAAACAGCGTCAGTCGCTTGAGGAGCCACTTACCACTTCCGTAAACTGTATGCTCATTACGTTCGTAACATGATGTTTTCCACAAAGTTACGAATGTTTCACAGTTTTGCTTGCTTGATATATTCGCACGATGTATCACTATTCTCCTGTTTCCGTTTGCATTCGTGGGAATATTTTCAGCTACTCTCGGGTGCCGGTGTGACGACGAGTTTCCTCCGTCCAGGGATCTTCACATAAATTTCTTTATTTTTACTGACTGAGAGTAAAAGATGGCATTGTGCTTTAATTTGTGTTTATTTACTTCGAAATATACCCTCGTTAGTTGTCGAGAACAAAATTACGAACTCTATAATAATAGTGGTCAGACTCGCAGAATCTTGTCCGTATATACGGCAGGACTTCACAGGACATTCCCAAGGACTCGCAGGATAACAAGGACTCGCGGGCTAACAAGGACTCGCGAGATAACAAGGACTTGCAGGAAAACACAAGGACTCATAGGACAACAAAATAACTTACAGGACAACAAAGGACTCAAAGGATATCAACAGGGTTTGCAGGATATAAGAATGACCTCTCACGGCACAATTTTTAGCTCACAGGATTTTCCTAAGGACACACAGGATAACAAGAACTCACAAGACAAAACAGGGACTCACAGGATAACAAAGGACTTAGAGGATATCAACAGGTTTTGCAGGATATAAGAATGACCTCTCACGGTACGCTCTCTTTAGTTCACAGGATATTTCCAAGGACTTGCAGGATAAAAATAGCTCGCAGGGTAACAAGGACTCGCAGGATAACAAGAAAATTCACAAGGACATTCACCAGGACACGTTAAGCACCCTGCAACGGCAAGCATCTACAATAGATTTACTTTTCATACCTTCACGGTTGTCACCAAACAGGCCTCTTTCTTTCACGTGTACCTTTTTTATACCCCACGATTAGCAGTGCTAGGTACACATGGTACCCCAGTTGAAGGTAAATCAGTTGGACGCACATGGTAACTTATAACTATTTGGAACTGACAGAAGCAAGGGTTGCGACTCCTTTCATTAAGGACATTAATGTTGTTAGACCGAATTCTGAAAACGATTAAAAATACTGAAGTAATACTAAAGTAAAATTATAGATAACATCTTCAGTTATGTATTTATTTGAAAAATATAGTATATCATTTTGAACATAATACACAATAACAATTACAATTTATTTACTGAAATATATTTTTTATTACATTTAATTTATAGTGCACTATACTGATCTGCCACCGAATAATGAACGATGAAAAAATTTAAAATTTTACATACAAAAGGTGGAAATGTATAGCTACAACTTTAAAATATGAAATATTTAATTATTCGAATATAATGTTCTGAAACGCTTGCAAATGTATTGAAATTCGAAGCAATTTATACAACATTATATTTAACATTATTTGTTTTATCAAGTATTTCAATGGGTAAAACACCTCATAGAGACACTTCTGTAGAATCTGCTACTGTTATCGCAAAATCTAGGGATTTTTTAAAGTTATAATTAAGCATTTATCAAAAAATTTATGCTAAACAGAATAAGAAATGGAAAATGGTTAAAATAAAGACTGTGGAAATATGAAATCATTGCAAAACCTTCTTTATGTGGTTTCTATTTCAAAATTAATCGCCCTTATTCCAGTTGTTGTCGTCGACGTCAATACAATATCGACACCATTTTTATTGGCGATTTGTTGTTTTTGGATCATAGACATCAAAAACTTTGTTGTTGTCAATGTGACAATACATTTACATATAACGTTCTAAAGTTGACAAAAAAATTATGACGACGTCGACGACGACAACGGGAATAAGGCCGAATATGTTTTTCACCATGAACTAGTCATACTAAATCTTAAAACCTGTCACGCCTTAGTTTGCTGCTTAAAGCTATTGAAGCAAAATCATAGTCAAAGCAAAGTCAACTTTGAATGAGTTAGAGTGCACAGAGTTGAGCTGTAGCTGTAGATCAGTGTCGGGCAGTTTCGCAAAATCCAACCACGCGTGGTTTGATTGAAATATTCTGCCGACGAACTGCTTGCACACGTACAGTATAAGCTAAGCAGTTCTCCGAAACGATCGTCTTCGTTCAAGTCTAAGACACTGTACAACAAAAAAATGTTTCTGGAAGACTGGGAAAATGATTTTATGTTTATTGAAAATTTAGATGGGAAAACACAATGTATGATTTATTCCAAATTGTGAATTCCACTAAATTGTTACAACTGTTATAAATCCTTTCTTGTTAGAACTTTATGCAAGATATATGTAAGACAAAATTAGTCGTTTATACTGTGCTCTCATTATGACATAAGGAAAACAAGAATGCAGTTAAGTAACATATTTTTTGTGCATGAATATAAATCAGCACAAATATTTTCTGTTTTTTAAGGTAATAAAAGTTCACATCAGTTTTTGTTTCATAGTGTAATGAGCGGCGCAGTCGCTCTCTGTGGCACTGACACAAATATGATGTTCTCTGTGTTAGTGTGCCCATCACTGCTGTAGATATACCATAGTCGTGTTAAAGCCTACATTAAGCGTGTTTTGGTTACACCGCTTGCTTTTATATTCGCTTGTTTTGTATGAAGCACTTTGCGAATACTTAGCGAGAACTTAGCGACGAGAATCATTTTCGCTAAGTTTAATCAAAATTTTTTTTCAACATCTTTTACCGATTTCAACCCTTACGGTGCGTTTACACGGGACAGTTTGAGACAAGATAGTTGATAATATGTATTAGTTGTCACAAAGAAAAAATTGTTTGTGTGACGTAAGCGTCCAGCCAGTTATAAAGACAGTACAGTTTTAAGCAACCGCCGCCAGTGTCGTTTCATTAAATTTTGTGCTCTGAATTTTTGTTTTCTTCGCTCTTTTGCCATTGTGTTTTGTATTACTTCTCCAAATTACAATGGAACTGATGTACTCTGCAAAATTGACATGTATATTCAATAAAAATATTTCAATAAAAATTAGCAAAATTTTCAAAGTCGTTTGAGATGTTTTGATTTTTCCTCAAATTACTACGAAACGTCACCGATATGGCCGATGGCTGAACTAGTAGAGGTTGACGCAGTAGGATTTGTTGTAATTGTGTGAACCAACAACAGGCATTTGGTTTTTGTTTCATGCCTCTAATCGTCAAATTCAACACAGATCCGTATGAACGAACACAGTAAACAAAAAAGTACAACAACAAAATACACTGAATTTAACAGATGGAGTCAGTTACTGTCGCTGAAAAATTAGAAACAGTCGCGAGGCAGTGAGAGAATTGTAAGTGTGGTAGTAAAAATGTGTGAATGGATTTCTACTGTCGGAGCAAAACTGTCCCGTATAAACGCCAGGTTATTCATATTTTTGAATAAAATGACTTATGGTTAAATTTCCGTTTTCTTTGCAACTTAGCAAGAGACAATCGCTTGCTTGTAACCAAAACACGACTATTATCTCCTAAAGTTTACTTTAAAGCAATGATGCCCAAATTTTGAATTTCCATATCATAGCAGCAAAATGCTGCTACTGCGCTGACGACACACATATAGTATAACCTGTCGTTTACACGGGACAGTTTTGCTCCGACAGTAGCAATACATTCACACATTTTTACTACCGCACTTACACTTCTCTCACTTGCCTCGCCCCAGCTAGCATTTGAATGTTTATTTCACGATCACGATTGTTTCGCGACTGGATTTCCAATCGTCACCACGATTGTCGGAGCAGAATTATATTTTTCTCTGCTTTTAAGACTTTGTGCTCACGATTTGTTTTTGTGTTTACTTTGTGTCACAGTCTTACATGTAGTTTTCTTATTGTTGTCTTACTTCTTCCCGCACACTCCACCGAACTCGTGTTTTGCAAGGAGAATTTAATTTTGTCTCTATGAGATTCTAACGGGTTTTCCAATATCTAAATAAATAAATAAATGGTTTCCCATTACATCCCATGAAGGGACTGGGGAGAACTTCTCACAATCACTGAGCTGTGCGCTTTCCAGTTTTCACTCACTGATGGGGACCTACAGTTTTACACCGATTCCGAACGGTAATTTGAGAAGATTTTTCATGGCTAGATACTCGATAGTGTCGCCGTCACTATGCGAGGTGACCGCCGCCGAAAGAATTTTTTTTTGAAGGTGGTCAGAGCCGGGTTCGAACCCAGGATCTCATGTACAAGAGCCGCGCACACTAACCATTGCTCAGCAAAAAAAAGAAAAAACTTTTTTGCTTCTTTTCATTTGAGTATTTAAGAAGCAAAGAAGCGTCAGAAGTGTAGTGCAGCATAAGTGTTTTGTTCTATGAAAGAAACAAATAATAATAAGCATTTTTGTATAAATTTACCATCGTCTTGGCAATCGCCCGCGATTGGATTTTGCTCATCGTCGACGATTGAATTTTGCTCATCGTCGACGATTGAAAAGTAAGAGTCGCCGTCTTGACACAGTTACTTCAGTTGCTCTGAACGTGCGCGATTGGAATACGACATCGCGCACAATTACTTTAATCGTCGGCTCCGAAAGAGTCGTGCACGATTGAAAATGCTAGCTGGGGCCACTGTTCCTGATTTCTCAATAACAGTAACTTCAGCAAGAGATTTGATGTCCAGATCAAGGCTGAACTAGTAGAGGTTGACGCATTAGAACAGCTGATTTTGCTTACTTATGCCCCTATCTGCCAAATTCAGTATATTTTGTTGTAGTATTTTTTTTTTTACTGTGTTTGTGACTTGAAAGTTCAAGTCATGAAACAATAACAAAATGCATGTTGTTGGTGCCCACAATTAAGTATAACAAATCTTACTGCGTCAACCTCTATTAGTTCAGCCGAAACATCGCAAAAGACCGCACAAATTGGGAAATATATTTCTATTTTTGAGATATTGTTAAGTTTTATCTAAATATTGTTTGACCAACACAAACATATAAACATGTATATGTATATTTCTAATTTTGCAGAGTACATTGGGTACATCAGTTTCATTGTAATATGGAGAATAAGGCAAAATACAATCATAAAGAGACCAGGAACATAACAAAAGCAGAGCACGAAATTTACACGAAACGTTACTGTCGGCGGTTGCTTAAAACTGTACTGTCTTTATAACTGGCTGGACGCGTACGTCACACAAACAAATTTTCTCTTTGTTACAACCAATACATGTTCTCAGCTGTCTTGTGTCGAACTGTCCCGTGTAAACGCACCGTAAGGCAACACCAACATGCTTTTTATTGTTGTTTAGAGGGCTGATGCTGTCAAATTCCAAAAATAACAGCAAACAAAAAGAATCACATAAACAAAATAAATTCTATTTTGAAAGTAGGGAACACAACGACATGAACAATATTAAATTATTAGTTCTAACAACACAACCTAGAAAATTAGACTTTTCTGTATGTAAAAAATTTCACACAGTGTTGAATAAACGCCAATGAAAGTTGTGAGAAACTTCATTGAAAGTTACCGAACGACAGAACAGAACGGCAGTACGTGACCACGGCCAAGCTATGTATGTATATCTAGTTACTTCCCTGATCTGTGGTCAGCACATCGCTGCCGTCATACATATGTCGCCAGCACAAAGAGTATGTACAGGCAGAGAAGAAAAAACTGCGCAATTTTTCAACCCTAGTAGAAGAACAAAGAAAACGAGTGAAATGCCTCATTTCTCTACTTTCTCTCTTCGTTGAATATTTCAATACACGAGCAGTTTCCTGATGATCTTACAGTATCTAATTACAGAAATTCCAACCATGTTTAAATAAAATTACATAAAGAGCCTGTGCCAATCGGTATCAAAGTGCACAGGTTAGTAAAAATATGACATTTGGGTGGTGAATACAATTTCACTAGCCCATGGGGCTAGGTAGATTCTTGATAAGTTGATGGCAATTTTTGACGTTTAACAAGACCACGCTAGCGGACAAACCAATTGGGTAAAGCGAAACCGAACTGCCGCCACCCCCGAAGTTTTTAAGATACTAATTGGATTGCGATGACTCAATCAATTTTAATAAATATATTTGTCAGTTTTTCGCATTTCATGCATATTTATATTTTAAAATTGTTTGTGGTACTCAGTTTTAAGAAAGAAAATGAGGGACTCGTATGTTTGCTAGCTTGCTGGAAAACATTTTAATATTGGTTTAGAGGCAACAATAAAGGACAAACATTTACAAACAAACATGTGAAATTCAATATTTTACTTGAATCTCATATGGTTAGGTTTTATTTTAAGACAACCATGATTTGCTCAAAATTCAATGGCAAATAGTTTATGCATACATTTCCTTATAAATAACTACAAACAAATTATTGTCAGATATTTATTTAATTCTAGTAAGATTCATATATAGTTGTGCTTCCTATTTTAAACAAATTAAATAATATTGCGTTTGTAAATAAAAAAAAAAATGCAGTCACTGTTTGCTAATTTAATACAGTCACATTTCGGCAGATTATAAACGAAATTGGAATACATATAGTTTAAGATTAAAAACGGAAGTAGTAATATACCCATGGGGATTTGTTGAAAAAGATACCGATGAATGAATTAATCTCTAAGTCTGGCATGGAAATGGGTCGTTGAGCAGTTCGTAAATCACAAAAAATATGAAAAAGGACGAAAGCTCAATTTGTGTTCGAGGAATTTGTATGCATGTAAATAAAATAAATGGTTTCCCATTACATCCCATGAAGGGACCGGGGAGAACTTATGCATGTAGTATGTGTAATTGACAGACTCGTTATATGTGTATGTAGGTATATTTTACAAAAATCCCGTATAGGTAGAATTTCGAGATAATAAGAACTAGGGATGTGCGAATAATTAATTAATAACACCCTGATTCATCAAATAATTGATTAAACGTACATTTTAATTATTCACATTTACGATTACTCGATGACTTTTCTGTTTTAATAATTAATATTCATGATTAAACTAAAAATTGGATATTCATGATTAATTGAATTTTCACGATTAAAAAAATGTATTAATCAAAAATTTTAATAATAGAACAATTCATGTTTTGAGTATTTTTTAGTTTGCATTTTTTCAAACAATCTTTACGAAAAATGTTCGAATGTTTCCTTTTTTTGGTGTAGTACATATGTATTTGTATTTTCTACAAAATTAATAGATTACTCATAATTTGTATGAATCAGAATTTTTGATTATTTGATTAACTGGTAAATCCAAATATCGATTAATCAAAATTTTAATTAAATGATTAATCGCACATCCCTAACAAGAACAGATATTTTAAAACTAGTACAATGACGGAGGGAATTTCCAATCATATACATTACGCACAAGGAACTGACGGAAATGTTTTAGGACTTCTGATATTGTATGTGGCAAAGTGTATTGCAAATCACATTAAAATATAACACGAATGAACATACATATGTATGTGAAGCTCTATCACGTATTTGGTTTTGATTTCCATTTTCGAAAATAAAGTTCTATGCCAATACTCGCATGTCAGAAAATAGATTGACACTTGATGTCATTCCTTTTGCGATTAAATTATTTAAGCCGCGAAAATATCAACGATTTCTTTCTAATTAAATTATGTCTACAATATATTTATAATGTGTACATATTACGACTTAAAGCAGCATTTAGCCTCTGTGGTACGAAGTTAAGTTAATTTGGACTACATTATAATAAAAACCGTATCGTTATGGAATGTATGTATATATGTATGTATGTTAACTTAATAGTGGTTAATCTTACAAACTACCCATTGTTACGATATCCTGTTCAAAGGCTTGAAGTTACTGTCTAGGGTAAAATTAGGTATACGAATGTGACTGCATCAAATAGGCAAAACCTTAAACAGTGAGGGGTCGGCGATGTAATGTTGGACCTGTTCGTAAATGCATCATTGCTGGCATCACTGATGCCAATCAGGGGATGCAGATGCTTTTTTGATGTGCATATTCTTTGTAATAAAGAATGCTAAAATGGAAAACTTCGTGTTGAATTAAATATGCCCAACGAAATAAAATTGTCCAGGCAAATTTGGTATCTGCCAGTTCTCTAAAGCAATAAATTAAATTAAACAATAAATAAAATGAAACAAATTTAAAAATAAACAAAATTCTGCGTTTACGCATCAGATGATGCATTGTTGCATTTATGAACATTAGCGGCATTCATGCAAACGTGAAAGCCGAGAACTTTTGCTCAGCGCAAGTTTCCCTCGAACCGTTGCACGAGGCACCAGGTAAAGTTGCTCAGCGTAGTTGTGCTCAAAACCATATCAGCTGACCAAGATGGATACATAAGGTGGTAGCAGTAGCAATTGCATGTATTATGTATGTGTACTTTTTCTACTGTTCTAGTGCTATCACCTTATTTATCCATCCTAGTCAGATGACAACGAAATGTCAAAAGTTTACACGTTTCTCCATCCCACGTTTGAGCAGCAAATTTGCCTCGAAAACTTTCCACTTTTGAGCAAGTCGCTTTGTATGGGAAATTTGTTTGTTTTGACGTTTGCTGTGCAAGTTTACGATGTTTTCGAGTTTATGAGGTTCTTTCGAGCTTTCATGCAGACCACTATTGAAGCATGGAATGTTGTTAGAGTTGGCATTTACGAACGTGCTGCGCATCAGATGCAGAGCAGTGATGCATTTACGAACAGGCCCGTTGTCAAAAAATGGAATTAAACCATATCTGTTTAATTTTTGGTACTTTGTACAGTAACTTTCAATTCATACTTAACTTAAAACAAACTGATACTGATAAGGTTATACTAAATTGAGTTAATTATTGTAACCTTTGGCAAAATATTTATGCTGCACCAATAATGCAAATAGCTTTAAGAATTATGCTAAATTATAAATTTTGGCTAAGATTTGAATAACACAAGCACGTACATACATATATGTATGTATACATACATATTAGGGTTATGACTTTTTGCAACAATTCAAAAAACAATAGACCCTGTAAAATTATAATGGAAATAGGTTTTACTTTTTCGCAGGTGTCAGGAGTGTGTCTTCGCACCAAGTGCATGCAGTTAAGTTAGCGGGTTCATCTTAATTTTGGTACGCAATTTGAAGAATGCATTTTGTTGACATCTGTTGTGGCATGAATGCTATTAAAGTAATTGAGGATATGTCAAATGCAGACTAACAGAATAAAATGTTGACCTTTGCGTGGTGAGTTTAGCTGTCAAATTGTTCACTAGTCCCAAGCCTACGAAACAATTTGGCACAATGTACAAATTTGGCAATTAGGTGCTCAATGTTACACTTGCAGTGATACTGCTACCACAGAAAGTACGTGTTAACGATGTCAATTTCGGGATCACAAATATCGAAATCCTAGGATTTATGGAATCCCGTTTAATTTCCAGTTTCAGATATTACTTGTACTAGAAATTGAGGTGGTGTCAGAGTATTGAACACAAACGTTTGATCTAATATCACTATTTTATTACACATATACTGACAAATTCAGATAAATTGTATAAATAACTCAAATAAAAAGACATAACGGGCAATGAATTTCGTATATCCTTTTGCGAATTTGACAAAATACAAAAAATACTAAACTCAGTAAAGTGATGTGAAGTAAAACACTTGCGTTGAATAGATCGGCACGGTAAACTACTGAAATTTTTTAGAAGTTCGTCAAAGTTTAAATCGCCATAAAGTTGCAAACATTTTTCCATGATACAGATATTCGATGGTAGCATTTAGACTTCGATGCAATTACAATTATAGACATCAACAACAGGCATTCTGTTTTTGTTTCGCACCCAGATTGTGTCAATTCAGGACGAGTGTGTGCCAACAATAAAAGTATAACTAAACAAACGTATACAAAAACAAAATGCAAATGACAGTTGTAGGATAAAACGGCATGAAAATACTGAAATCGGCTGTGCTAATACTCCTTCTTAGTAAATACATTTTGCATTTCTCAATAATAAAAAAAAACGGTATAATTATATATTTTAAACAAATATGGCGTGCGTCACTACGAGATTTTAATTAACAAGTTTAAGTTTATTTAAGTTTTATTTGAGTTTATTTAAGTTGAGAATAAAAAGCCATGAACTCATTTAGGACTTGGATGCTTAAACGAAAGATAATTATGAAAATCTCGATAAGTCTCGAAATCTCGGGATACCGGATCTTGAAACTTTGTTGTTGGTGTTTTGGAAATATGTATATTGCTCTTGGGGTTATTTGTAGCTTTTCACAATCCAAAATAAAATAAAGACGGTTGATTGTATGATCAAAACGTCAATCACACATACTTTTCAGCGTGGGTTCGTCGGCTGTACCAATCAATATCTTACGAGGTAATGCATTTTATCGTCAACATTTTCATATTATATTTGGTACATTAATTACATAACAAAATATCCACCACGGCAAACCACAGATTTGACACACGACCACATAAGATTACGAATATGTTAATGCAATTCTTCCATCACGTCATAATTCCGAGGAATTTGTGGTTAATAAAATTTTTCAACTACGTTTACTACGGAATTTATACTAAAAGAATCAGTTACTCCATTTTTTAATAAGAGTGGTATCCTCGTATATCACTTTTAAAAATAACTAAAATCTTAATTTAAAAATCTGTTAGGCTTTTTGGGAATTGTACGAACTTTTGGTGCTTAAGGAAAATTACATAATACAATGATTTGTATTCTCAATACACGGTGTATCCGGTGGAAAAAAGTCATAACCCTAATGTATATAATTTTGTTTTTATGATTATATATTTTATATTTTATAAGTTTATTTTGTATAGTGCTGGTCGGGTATTGAGGTGTTTAAGTCGTCTTTGGGTTTAAAATCTGAGCAACACTTGCATAGGTACCGAAGAAAAATCCACACAATCCAAATAATAGTATAGCAATATCTTTCCACAGAATCCAGTTGTACCGTCCAAAGCCAACATGCCAGAAGGTTATGATTTCAATAAGAGGCGGCGCAATGAGGGCTAAAGTAGAGCTGCTTACAGCACCAACAAGAGAAATAATCGGACCCAGATTTGGAATACATGCTGCCAGTATAACTGTAACAAAAAATAAAAAATTATTGTATTTTGTTATTCGACCTTTGTTTTATCAATAAATAATTCAAATATTTCGAGCTTGCGGTCAGTATTGAATTGGTGGGTACTATGCTTCAGTCCATTGCACGCGAACTTCGACTGAGCGGTATAGGGGAAAAGAAAGGAGGTAAACCGTTTCTTTAGGCGTAAGAAACGGCAGTGGAGAAAGCGCGAGAGTGAGAAAATTGCGACATACAGAAGGAAGAACGAAGCCCCGAAAATTCTACCAAAAAGTCAAAAATGGAACTAATGAACATGGTTCATAGCCCCGCTTCTGTAAAGACAAGAACGGAAATCTCATCACAGAGGTGTATGTTGGGAATATGGGGAGATCATTTCTCCGCGCTATTGGTACCTGAGATATCCAATGACGAGGAGACAATCGATCACAATTTGGACGATTGCCCCTTCCTAACCAAGACGAGGTCAGAACAGCTATTGCCCGTCTTAAGAACAACAAAGCCACAGGAACCGATAGAATGCCGGCGGAGCTGTTTAAGGCTGGCGGCGATGAGCTGATAAGGTGCATGCATAACGAGACCATTTATATTTTACATCAGAGCGGGACGCCTATAAAATTTTGCAAAAAAAATTCTTATTTGTATTTAATACATTTTTTTTATTCAAAAACGAAGAGAACACGTCTAAATCTAATTTATAAAATTAATCCTACGTCTAAGCAGTTGCTTTATATTTGTCAGCAGATAAAATTAGTTTTAAAATATCGGGTCTAGTTTCCAAGTAGTAAAGGAGCTGATTACTTTGTTTGTTGATGTTAGTCTTAGTAATTAAAATAGCTTTCAAAACTGTCACACTTAAGTATGTTTTTCCACTTGTCCATATGTTTTCCACTCTTTCGACAGGCGCGTTACTTCCAGGCATTTAAAAAACATTCTCAATAATTGTGCGAAAGTTTGTACAGTTGAGATTATTAACATGGAAGTGTTTAAACAGCTCCACCCAACGGTCTTCAGTAGCAACATTCTCATCGTTCCAGCTTGTGATTTGTTCAACTGTTACGTAACTGGAAATAAACGAAAACTCATCGAACACCTCCGTATCTTGGGTACTGCTAAGAAATCTTTGTGGGATCACCAAATCCGTCACATTCAGAACATATTCCCAAGTAGGGCGTTTTGTAAAATTTGACCATTCAAATACTGCTAGTTGTGCATTGAACTGGCACCACTGATCCAAGAATTCTTCACTTGTCTTATAAAAATCCTCTGCCGCAGTTTTCACATCCCGCTCATCAACAGCAACTTCAGTTTCTTGTAGATTGCGGACGGTATGAAGAAGGAAAATCGAATTCTCTTTAAGTTCTAAGAACTAAGATTTATGTTAGAAATGTTACAGATAATAAGAACTCCAATAGCGAGGAGAATAAACTTTAAAAGCAGGTACGGATAATGTAGCACAGCATTATAGACATTTAATTAGTAAAATGTATAACATTTCACCGAAAATTGTTTGTTGTATCATTGAATTTGTCATTATGTAACTTTTTTCATCCCAATTATTTTTCGGTCTGTAACTTAGAGAAACTATTTCTAAACAATTTTTCTGGCTTTAACTTACAACAATTTTCATATGACAAAGAAACTTTTTCTATAATTTTTTCACTTTTTTATTGTTGTATTTTCAAATGACATAAGGGAAATTTTTTTTAATTCTTTCATTGTTAATTAATAATTCTGTTTACCTCCTGACGATGCTATCCAATTGGTAGTGAAATGTGGAAGAATAAAATAATTTAAAATAGACCTAATGCTCGAACATTTTAATTTTAAATATTATCCACAACATCAGCAATTATGCTTAACGATTTCTTTTCATTTTCTACATGCCTCCATAAAAATTAAGGAAAAAATGTTAGTGGTATTCACTCTATTCTGTATTTAGTGTTTCTAGTATTTGCGAAAGCGGGAC
Source organism: Phaonia tiefii (assembly GCA_963931995.1). Classification (NCBI taxonomy): domain Eukaryota; kingdom Metazoa; phylum Arthropoda; class Insecta; order Diptera; family Muscidae; genus Phaonia; species Phaonia tiefii. Next base: position 143,363,377 of record OZ008368.1, read on the forward strand.
ATTTTTATGCATGCACGTTAAGGGGCCCAGAGACCTTTGGATAAGTTGCTCGACTTCAAGTTGACATCAACTTCGATAACTAGACATCAACTTCGATTTTGCCCTTACACTCTCAAACTAGTTGCCTCAACTTTATTTTCTTGTCAGATGTCGAAATGAAAGCGATGAGCACACTGCGAAAATATCACAAATTTTACGAAAAAACCCCATTTTTATTTTCTTTAAATATTTATAAATAACACTACAAATCATATTTATTTAGTTTATATTTTTCCGATAATGTTTAATTTATTAATTTTTTGGTTCATTTATTTGGTTCATTTATTTACATTATTTGCCGATAATGTTGCCTCATGAACGTTTCTCACCGAAATGCCTATGAAAGTTGATGTAACTTCTCCTTACACTGGTGGATAAGTTGATATCAACTTCAAAAAATCAAAATGGCTTTGATTTTACATCAACTAGTTTGTACAAGCCACCAACTTCACCTTACACCATGGATAAGTGGATGTCAACTTGAAGTCGCTGCAACTTATCCACAGGTCTAAGGGCCCCTTTTTAGATAAATGCATGCCCGGCGATTGGAGTCTCAGTGTACTATGGTTAACCTGACCAACTGGTTGTGAACAAAAAGCGTGACACAATGGTTAAAAAACCGGAATTGGTTGGTTATAAATAAAATATTCAAACGCATGTACAAGGTGTTTCAAAAGAAGTCATCCGATGTTGTTTGGATCTCATTTTTTTTAAATGAAAAACTTCGATTCTGTTTTTTGATTATGTTTATTTGAACCTTTAGAATTTTATTGGTTAAGTTGAGAAGATGATATCGGTTAAATGGGCGCCGTCACAATTGATTACCATACGGGCTCGTTTTATGGCATTTTTCATCACTTCGGCGTGAACTTCGGGCGACAGATTCTCGCACTCGTGTCGAATGTTGACCTTGAGGTCTTCCAGGGCCTCGGGCTTGTTCACGAAAACACGGGACTTGAAAAAACCCCACAAAAAAGTCTGGAACGGCTAAATCGGGCGATCTTGCGAGCCAGTGAAAATCACCAAAACAAGAGATAATGCGACCCGGGAACGCCGCCTTAAGAATATCGGTTGTGGCTGAACAGCGCACCATGCAGTCACTTTGTGCGGGTGTAATGGCTCCTCGTGGATTTTAGGTGCCCCAGAAGCGATAGTTTTGCTTGTTCACGTAACCGCTGAAGTGGAAATAAGCCTCATCGCTCATTATGATTTTGGTGGAAAAATCGTCCACGAGATTGAGGATGGCTTGGGCGTAGGTTACACGCATTTGGCGGTCGACAGGCAGCAGCTGATGCACGGACGACAGGCTGATGGCTAATTGCGAGGCACGGCGTCTGGTCGATGTTTCCGGCGACAGCTCGACATCCTCGGCAACAGCGGCGATATTCTCGGCAGGACGGGCGCTCCGGGGCCGGCCACTCCTGGCAACGTCTCGTGTGGTCCCATACTCTTCAAGGTTAGTGGCCAAACGCCAACACCACAGACGAATTGTTACGCAAAAAAATAGACACGATTATTCCGCGTTCTTGGGGAGTGTATCGCTCCATGGCTTGTTTACTTGTATTCTACATCTGTCTAGTCCACAAATGTCAAAACAGATTTGACATTGGCGGCCATTTGCAAAAATAAGGGCATCTTCCAATAGGGTGGTCACTTTTGAAACACCCTGAATTTAGTTATAATAAGACTAAAAATATAACATGAATCGTTTTATTTCGTATATAACCATTTTGTTGTTGTTGATTCAAGTCGGGATGAGACACCAAAATGCGGGAAACCATATTTAAAAAAGGTGAGCCGAGTCCGTGCCAACTACCGTAAAATAGGCCTTTTATCCATAGCATATAAGGTTCTATCAAGTCTAATGTGCGAAATACTAAAACCAATTATCGCTGGTCTGATTGGAACATACCAGTGTGGCTTTAGGCCTGTAAAATCGACAACTAACCAGATTTTCGCGTGTTGCCAAATCCTGGAGAAAACCCGCCAAAACAAATCGACACCTATCATCTATTTGTCGATTATATAGCCCGATAAACTCTACGAAGCAATGTCTGAGCTCGGTATTCTTGAAAAACTCATACGCTTTTGCACGATGACCTTGACCTCAGGTAAGGCGACAACCTGTCGTACGATCTCTTTAACATCTTAAATGTTATCAATAGTTATCGTCATTCTCACATATCTATTCTAATGTAGTGATTTATGGTAACGAATAAACTCAGTCTTGTATTTACAACACAGACGAACACGCGTGTTTTTATACAACAAATAGGCGACAAATCGTTTTTTTAAAGATAAGCAAATGACTACTGGGTCGGAGAAGCCCAGCTCATCGGGCACGGCGGGAAGCGTATGGAAGCATTTGATGAGAAGACAATGAAGTGGGTTCGAAACTGCGTTGGTGATATTTGATGTAGTACCAAAGAAAAAAATACAATACTTACTGCATTACATGGGCATAGTGGCAGACGACAGTCTTTGCGATAAGGCACTCCCGGCAACGCCCAAACAATTAACATACGCACAAATTACAAATATGTATATTGGAAAATCACTGCAATCCTGCGCCTAATGAAATTCTAGTTAATTTTAAATTTCATTCGCGTAAACTGAAGATGGGCGAGTCTGTGGCGGAATTTTTGGTGGCATTACTTCATCTTGCCGTTTTGGCGGCTGCCATTTTGGCGACTACAACGACAAAGCATTGAGGAATCAATTTGTACACGGGTTGAGGGATCAGAAGGTGCAGAGCCGACTGCTAGAAAATAGTGACCTCAAGCTGGAAGATGCCGCAAATATTGTAATTGCATAGGAACGTGAGAACATTTTCAACCAATACTCAGATACTTTTTTTTTTTTTATTCGTTTATTTTAAGTCATCATGTGTACTTATATACTAAAATAAACAATAGTTTACATGTGCTTAAATATACAATGCCCCATTTAGAGTACTCTAGTATAATCTCTTATAATCAGATCCTTTTTTGACAATTATATATCTGTAGGTTTATAATCCATAGCAGTTAATTTAATTAGATCGTAATGAAAAATATTGAAAAACATCACTTATATATATGTTAAGATAAAATAAGGTGGTCAAGGAGTAATAGAAAAAAAGTTTGAAAAAAGCAGATTTCCGTTAATCGAGCCACCAGTATTTCGTGGTGTTTAATTTGGCAATTCTGTCTATATCTTTATTAGGTATGCTAGTGCTATATCTTAAGCTTGGTTCGCTGTCCATGTTGAATTCTATGGCCTTCGTTGTGGCCCTTCTATAATGATGGTAGAAAATTGGAATTCCACCTAAGTTCTGTATAGCATTTCTGCTGTCTAGGTATACGAACGTTTCCGGTGGTACAAATCCCTTTTGAATAGTACTTTCTATATATGATTTGTTGGTATAATATGGGGCCATTATGAGGTTATATTCTGAGCATTGAGTACACCGTACTATATGATTACGTATCAGACTTATTATGAAATTATCAACCCTGCTTATGTCGGCCGAATTATATAATTTTGAGTTAGATATATATTTTAGAAAGTTACTCTGCGGTGATCTGTATATCGATGTGCAAACTCTAAGTATTTTTCTTTCCATTACACGTATTTTTTCCATGTATGATGGGGAGATATTAAACCATATTGGGCATCCGTATGTTATTATCGGCCTGATCAGTGTTTGGTACATAAATACTTTTGTTCTTGGTTTTAAGTATCTTGAATAAAATAGCGACTTGTTAGCCATGAAAGCTTTTCTTGTTTTCTCCAATATGTGGTTAACATGATTGTTGAAGTACAAAAATTTGTCTAGATGAATTCCAAGATATTTTACTGTATACGAGGCTGCTTTTGACTTTATACCGAAGGATTTCCATTCTCTTCTGATGTTGCTATTGCATTTATTTACAGGTGGTCGAAATAAAATAGTCTCGCACTTCTCAGCATTGATTTTCATGTGCCAGTTATTTGCATATGTTTCCACAGTGTCAAGGGAAGACTGTAGGTCTTTGTTAATATTCTTAATTGTACCACCTGGAGTATACACTACAATATCGTCTGCAAATGCTATAATATTTTCTATTTTAGTTAGTAACTCTAGAATGTATAAATTAAAAAGTGTTGGTGCCATGACTGTTCCCTGCTGTAAGCCATTGACCATCTTAAACTTTTTGCTTGTACTTCCGTTCATATTTATTACGAAGTGTTTATCTTCGAGCATATTATGTAGTAATACCGTTAAATGTAGTGGAAATTCATAGTCTGTCAGTTTACATATTAGTCCTGGGATCCAATACTCAGATACTAAAGGTATAGAGGATATCATCAGTCCAGACAGAATATCCTGGACTATCAATAGCTTCTCACCATATAAATCTCAGAGCCCATATGGTATTATACCAAAAATACTGCAAAGCGCGGAAGTTATAATTAAGCCGTGGCTCTGTATCATATTCCGATCTTGCCTGACCCTTAACTACTTACCAAAGACTTAGAGCCAGGAAAGAGTGGGTTTCGATCCCAAGGCGGGAAGACGAAATCGTGAGAGCGTAAAGGATTTCAGACCAATTAGCCTCTCATCCTTTCTTCTGAAAACACTTGAAAGGCTAATTGACGCAAACATCCGCACGAAAATGGATGTATCGTCCAAAATATCATACAGTTAACATGCATATCTAAAAGGCCGCTCAACAGATACAGCCCTGCCCGAAGTCGTCAGAAATATTGAGAGGTCCTTAGAACATAAACAATATACTCTCGCGGCCTTCTTGGATATAAAGGGTGCATTCAATAATGTGAGGTCAGCGGCTATTGAAGAATCACTTGAAGATCTACGCGTGGAAACATTCCTCAAGAGTTGGATACTGAGAATGCTACAGAGCAGAATTATCAACGCCTCTATGGGCAACAGCGAGTCATCAAAGCGAGTGAATAGGGGAACTCCTCCCCTACTTTGGTTACTCGTGGTCAAAAAAATACTACTAAAACTGGACAATATGAGGATCAACACCGTGGCGTATGCGGGTGACGTGGTAATAATGGTATCTGGTTTGATCCCATCCGCGTTGAGCGAAATCATGAGTGGGACCTTGAAATCACTTAAAACTGAGTCATGGGGAGTTGTCTTGGAGTGAATCCGAGGAAAACTGAGGTCATGCTTTTTACCACAAAGACCAAGATACCAAAGTTTAATCCTCCTCGGCTAAGTGGAATAGATATTTCACTACCTACTCACGCCAAGTACTTAGGCGTGATTCTAGACCCTAAACTTTCATGAAAGCGTAACGTAGAGCACCGAGCACAGAAGGCAACCGTTGCGGTGGGGTCTCCGACCGAAAATGGTGCTATGGATGTACACTAGCATAATCAGACCAATACTCTCCTATGGAGCAATGGTATGGTGGCCTGCGCAGGGAAGACGACCACATTGAAAATGTTGTATAGAGTACAGAGATCAGCTTGCATCGACAGAGATCAGCTTGCATTGTCCCTGTAATGAGGACGTGAACAGCTGAAGCCCTTAATACGATGCTTCATATTATACCAATCGACTTTCACATCACAGCTAGTGCGGCCTGGAGTGCCACCCGACTAAACGCTCTTGGACTCTGGATTAGCAACGCATATGGACATGCGAGTATGCACCCCCTCATTGACGTTTGATAACCTCTTCGATGTCAGGTTTCTGATGAGTCGCTGTGGCCGTACGTGGTATGGGTATGCCTCTGATTTGAAGCAATACAAATTTCATAAAAAGAAAAACCTTTGTTTTTAGGTTTAGTTTTAAGCTTTCAATTTACGATGCCGGGTCAATAAGTCCTTGACTTTTTGAATGAAACAAATTTTTTTTGGAAAAAAATTATTTTTCAACATAATCTCCTTTTAGTTCAATACACTGTCCTACGTGTGTCCAATTTTTTTATACATTCCACAAAATAGGATTTTTCGAGGTCCATAAAATAGGGATTTGTTTGATCAATAATTTCATCGTTGGAGCTAAATATCTTTCCACCGAGCCATTTCTTTAGGTTTGGAAATCTCGAGAATATGGCGGATGAGGTACAAATTCGTAGCCCAATTCATGGAATTTTGCCATTGAGACTACACACGTGTGCACCCGTGCATTTATGGTCAATTGAGAGCAAACGCGGCACCCATCTGGCAGACAGCTTTCTTAAACCCAACTGATCATTTAAAATCGAAACCACACCGCCATATGAAATGCCTATGGCATCAACAATCTCACGCATTTTTACTCTTCGATCGGCCAACACCATATGGTGGATTTTTTCGCCATTTTCGGGTGTATTGACCTCAATTGGCCGTCCAGAACGTTCAGCGTCATTTGTACTTGTGCGACCACAACGAAAGTCAGTAAACCACTTTTTTCCATTTTTAAAAAAATGCACGAGGATGTATGTTTTGAACAGCTGTTAAACGCAAAGTAAATGATGGAACTTGCTCGCAATTTGACAGTAGTCTATTAACAGGTGGTACTTGATGGGAGCAGTGTTGCATTTCATATAACAACGAGGAAAGTTGGAAACGTCACGGCCTTATTGATCCGCCCTCGTACCATGTGGCAACAGTGGCAAATACTACGAAAAATAACCGGTATTCATACCTTTCTAGACTAATCGTTACGATGCGTCAGACTGACGCCATTTGCAAAACAAAAGTGAAGTGATAAAATACAAAATGTTTAATGAAATTGGAGAATATTTGAGCAGAAATAAAGTCCTAACTGCACTACGAGTTAAATGATACGTTTTTATTGTTATTTCAACAAGGAGTGATTATAATTGTTCACATTAACAATTAAAGAAGCTTTGTGTTTCTTCTTCCTGTTGTTTTCTGTCAAAATCATATGGTCACTTGATCATAGTTTAAATGCCCAACTTCGGCTTTTCAAACAGCAATTACGAGGGTTGAATTTTATGTTTCGGGATTAGAGAACAAAAAGAAATATTAATCATCGAAAGTTGTTCAGGTGGAAAACCCTCAATTATAATTAGATATTATATTTCTACTAATGAGTCCTATTCTTACTCCCTACACTGTACAGAAAAGAGCTTTTACCAACGTATTCCAGCAGTGTAATCTTTCAATGATAATTCGCTCTTTATATCCGAGGCAAATCGAGTCTAGGTCATTTCTGTTCCAGACACGACATTTAAAACCTACATCAACGGAGATTAAAATATTTATATTAAATCCTCTACTTTTAAGTATAATACTACCCTGAGGTAATCAAAATTAAATTGAATTATTTGAAAGAAAAACTAAACCCCATTCTGTTTGTTTACCCCATTTTATTTTATTTTCTCGTGCGTAACACAATTGTTCAAACCCCCCGTATAATCAAAAGTCATTTTATTGTTTTTCAAAATATTCCCCATGAAGATTTATACACTTTTTTTGCATGGGTTTGAACCAATTGTCGAAACACTTTAGCCACTCTGATTGAGGTATCTCCAAAACATGCATTCTGAATGCAGCAACCGCTTCTTCAGGTGTCGAAAAATGTTGACCTCTCAGTTTGTTTTTTACGTACGGGAATAAAAAGAAGTCATCGGTGCCAAGTCAGGACTATACGGCGAATGATCCATCAAATCGATGTTTTGGGTGCTCAAAAATGCAGTTGTTTCAGCCGATGTGTGAGAGCTCGCATTGTCGTGGTGAAGAGTGATCCGTCGTCGGCGGTTGGTTTCCCTGATTTCTGGGAAGACAACTGGCAAACAAATGGTTGTGTATTACTCAGAATTCACTGTTCTGCGTTGTTCTAGTGGTACGGTTGCGACATAACCGGTTTTTCCGAAAAAACAGGCGACCATTTGCTTGGAAGTTCTTCGGGCGCGAAGAACTTTTGTTGGATTTGGCTCATCTTGAAACACCCATACAGTTGACTGCTGTTTACTTTCGGGCTCATACGCGTAAATCCAGGATTCATCACCTGTCACGATATCATAGACGTGTTTCGAAACACCGCGATCGTATTTTTGGAGCATTTCTTTCGACCAATCGACACGAGCCTTTTTTTGAGCGATTGATAAATTGTGTGGGATCCAACGCGAACAAATTTTTTTGACAGTCAAATGTTTATGCAATATTGAATGTATGCTGGTCCCACTAATGCCTAAGGTTGTCTCAATCTCACGATAGGTCACATGACGATCTTGCAAAATCAGTTCGTGCACAGCATCAATGGTTTTCGGAACAACAGCTGATTTTGGACGACCTTCACGAAATTCGTCTTGGAGTGAACTACGACCAGGATTGAATTCACCATACCACCGATAAACACTGGTCCTTGATGGAGCTTCATAGTCAAAAATTGAATTAAGTTCATCCATGCGCTGTTGCAGAGTTAATCCACGTCGAAAGTTGTAAAAAATAATCGCACGAAAATGTACACGATTTAATTCCATTTTTGGGCCGAGATGAATCTTTTAAGTCACTGTAAACAACACAAATAGCGCTCGTATGTCAAAACATTCTGAGTACGCATAACCTAAAAAATGTCCACCTTTGCGATAGAGCTGTCAGTTGGCAGATTGCAACACTAGGGTTGCCAAATCCCGAAACATAAAATTCAACCCTCGTAACTATTAACCAGTCAAAAATTGGGTCTAAATGTCTGTAATTCTGGGCTATATCATCGGTATCTGTTTTAAAGTTAACTTTTGTAATGTAGGTGTGTTAATTATTTGTAGCATTTCTAACATATAACGAACTTTATATTTATTTTCCCTATTTAAAACTTACACATCTTTGAAGTTTGGGAAATGATCTGAAGGTGCACAATGGGATGTTAATGCTGTTTTTTGTGTACAAATGTTTCTGCATTTTTGAACAGGTTTGTGTCGAGCAATTCTAGTTTTCAATTTAGTTTTTGTTGTACCTATATATTCCATGTTAAAATTTTCGTTATCATTCCCATTACAAGGAATTTTATATACTACATTAGACAATGTATTCATCCTATTCATTTAGGGAGTTCACATGGTGTACTATTGTGTTGTATTCTTCATGTAAATATATTTTACGACTATACAACCTGAGCATGTCTGTTTTCCAGTGTACTGTGTTCTATTTCAGTGTCAGCTGTTTTTTGTTTACTATTTAATAAGATATGTTATTGTGTTTTGAAGAAATTTTGCATTTTTCTACAACATTAACTCAAGAATTAATTTTAATTAGTAAAATAATAAGAAAAAGGAAATTGGACAAATGGAAGGAGGAGAAACTACTTCGGTAAGTTTTTCTGCACAAACTTTTCACACAAATTCGTAAATTGGACAAATGGAAGGAGGAGAAACTACTTCGGTAAGTTTTTCTGCACAAACTTTTGGAAGGAGGAGAAACTACTTCGGTAAGTTTTTCTGCACAAACTTTTCACACAAAATCTTAAAAATTTTATCTTTTTCGCGTCTTGTTGGCATTTTTTCATTTTTTTTAATAATTTTCTTTTGTTGCTTGACGTTTTTATGACTTCTGATTTAGCACATACTACATGCTGCTCACGTGCATAAGTCATATGTACTAATTTGTTAAATATGACTTTACGACTTATGAATTTAGGAGACCATGTGAATTTCCTAATTGTTTTACTAAATAATCTACATAGCGTGTTATAAGTTTTATGTGCTATTTTATAATTTATGTAATATTTTATAAATCCTGAAGCAGTTGGTTTTTAATACCAATCAATTGCGAAATTTTCTCCCCTCCCTACGATATTAACAATGAATCCAAATAAATGAGTTTTGAATTTAACTCTTTTTCAATGGTAAACTTAACATTTGGATGGAAGTTGTTAAATATTTGCAAAATGTTATCTATTTCACATTCTGAAACGACACAAACTAAGTCATCACTAAGAAAAAAGATTTGTTAAATCCTTTGCATGTTTGCATGTTCCTTTATTGTGTTCCAATTTCACTCTATAATATGGACACCATACTCGACTGGTTACTCGGAAATAAAGCTACTACATCAAATGAAACTAAAATTGCATTACTACGAGTATCAATCGTCTGATTCTTTATTTTGTGCCTAAATTCTACGGAGTCTCAGTAATCTTTTTGAGGATAGTAGTCGTAATGTATTTACAATGTGCAAATGATGGAAAGTTAATAACTGAGCAAATTGGTCTTAATGAAAAATCTTCCTTGTGTATTTTAAGAACTCCGTTGTCTTAAGTATATTCTTTACTGTCTGATTAATAGTTCCCAATTTATGAAGAACCTTGGCAAAATTGTTATGTTTCTCTTGTAGTACGTTTGTATTGCGATGTATTTCGTACAATATTGCCTATTCTCGATACATAATGAATTTTCTTAATAATGCATTTCCTTTATCAGCATTAACGATTAATATTTCTCTATTCTTTTCCAAGAACTTTTCTGTTTTATCCACTTTATCTAACACAAATTTATCTGCACTCGTCAGTTTGATCAGTGATTTCCCAGATAATAACACAAGTCGAAAATCAACTTTTTCAGGAGACCTAAAAATATTGTAAACTACGCGATATTTTTTATAATTACACTGTGCTAGTTCAATAACGGGCGACGAGTAAACATTATTCGAGTTCGCCGAATTCAGTGGTGCTGACCGTTTTTCTTTGTTAGTACTTGTTTTCGAAATATTTAAGATTGAAAACTGTGGCCTTTTATAATTCTTCTAGCATATATTGATTTTAACTCGATATATGTATATCGATCTTATCGATCAACATGCATTTTACATTTTACATAAAATAAATCACCATTTTATCCATTGATTTTTTCTAATTTTTAATGTTAAATCCATTTTATTTCACAGAACTTTGTGAAATTGACAACCTTTTATGAAACTGCATTACAAATAAACTATTTGCAAAAAATTAAATTGACAAAATAATTTTAAAGGATTTATTTTAATTTTAATCTATACGTATTGTAGTGTGTATGCCCTTTGCAGTGTATGCACACAGTAGTGTAAAATACACGAATACTATTAGTAAACAGTAGGGTACCCATTTAGTCGGGTTTTTTGATTAAGCGGTTAATCGTAAATTTCAATCTGACAATTAACCCAACAAAACGCAATCAAATTATTCGATTATTCGAATAAAATAAAACAAAAAAAGAAAACAGTGTTCAAACATTGTACTAGGCACATTTATTGAAACAAAAAAAACGTAACAAAAGCAACTTCATTATAAAGAATAAAATATATGTACGAGGTTGAATTTTATGTTTCGGGATTTAGATTAGTTAGTTAGACAAGTTAGACATTTTTGAGGTTATGCGTACTCAGAACGTTTTGACATACGAGCGCTATTTGTGTTGTTTACAGTAACTTAAAAGATTCATCTCGGCCCAAAAAAGAAATTAAATCGTGAACATTTTCGTGCGATTATTTTTTACAACTTTCGAAGTGGATAACTCAGCAACAGTGCATGGATGAATTTAATTCAATTTTTGGCGCTGAAGCTCCATCAAGGACCAGTGTTTATCGATGGTATGGTGAATTCAATCGTGGTCGTAGTTCACTCCAATACGAATTTCGTGAAGGTCGTCCAAAATCAGCTGTTGTTCCGAAAACCATTAATGCTGTCCGCGAACTGATTTTGCAAGATCGTCATGTGACCTATCGTGAGTTTGAGACAACCTTAGCCATTAGTGGGACCAGCATACATTCAATATTGCATAAACATTTGACTGTCAAAAAAATTTGTTCGCGTTGGATCCCACACAATTTATCAATCGCTCAAAAAAAGGCTCGTGTCGATTGGTCGAAAGAAATGCTCCAAAAATACGATCGCGGTGCTTCGAAACACGTCTATGACATCGTGACAGGTGATGAATCCTGGATTTACGCGTATGAGCCCAAAAGTAAACAGCAGTCAACTGTATGGGTGTTTCAAGATGAGCCAAATCCAACAAAAGTTGTTCTCGGCCGAAGCACTTCCAAGCTAATGGTCCCCTTTTTTTTCGGAAAAACCGGACATGTCGCAACCGTACCACTAGAACAATGCAGAACAGTGAATTCTGAGTGGTACACAACCATTTGTTTGCCAGTTGTCTTCCAAGAATACAGGAAAACCAACCGCCGAAGACGGATCACTCTCACACATCGGCTGAAACAACTGCATTTTTCAGCACCCAAAACATCGATTTGATGGGTCATCCGCCGTATAGGCCTGACTTGGCACCGAATGACTTCTTTTTATTCCCGTACGTAAAAAACAACCTGAGAGGTCAACGTTTTTCGACACCTGAAGAAGCGGTTGCTGCATTCAGAATGCATGTTTTGGAGATACCTCAATCAGAGTGGCAAAAGTGATTCTACAATTGATACAAACGCATGCAAAAGTGTTTAAATCTTCATGGGGAATATTTTGAAAAACAATAAAGTGATTTTCGATGATTAATATTTGTTTTTGTTCTCTAATCCCGAAACATAAAATTCAACCTCGTAGGTACATTTCACAAATCGTAGTTGCAGCAACATGAAAATTAGTGACTTGTACCAAGCCAAAATTAAAAAAAATCTCAAAGTTTGGAACTACAAGTGACACGCTTTCCGGCACCCCCCATACGAAGGGTACTATATCACACTATAACACCCTATTGGATTGATTAATTTTTACAAAAATGTTGCAAAACGTAATTGCCTGACTATTTCCTTATTGTATATATTTTGAGCAGAATCGGACCAGGTATGTTGAACAGGGTCATGAAATTTCATCAGACTATTACACCCAATTTAATGAACCAATTTTGAGACAATTTTTTTATTATGTATGTCTATGAGCCAAAGCACTGTGCGACGCTTTCTCTCAATAAACTATCAACTCTGTTCGAAATGAGTGTAAAGTTATGAAATTTGTTCGCAAATCGTTGTCATATTACACCAAATTTAATGAACCAATTTTGAGACAATTTTTTTATTATGTATGTCTATGAGCCAAAGCACTGTGCGACGCTTTCTCTCAATAAACTATCAACTCTGTTCGAAATGAGTGTAAAGTTATGAAATTTGTTCGCAAATCGTTGTCATATGAGTTGCCACATTGTAGGAGTGTTTCAAGACGGACCTACTTATATTTTATTAATCGATAAATCGCTATGATTTGTTCGAGTTCATCGTTAATCGAAAAATTTAATTATTAACATGTTCGGTTAATTTTATAGCATGATTAATCGATTAACCGAATAATGATTAATTGAATGGTTACCCTAGTAAACACAATGTACTTATATTCTGTTACACTACATTTCGGTACTAAACAAGGCCATACCATTCATTCACCGATGCATAGACGAATTTAGTATAGGCACATTAATTCTCTCAATAAATTAAACGTCATAGGTATGGTTGGAAGTAAACATTGGATGGTGGAAAGCATGGGTTCAATAATACCAGATAGAGGCAACAGTACACAACGTCCAACAAAGGAATAACAACCGCATTTCGTGTTTTTGTGGCAAAATAGTTGTGTTAAATACAATACAAATGTATACCAAGGATAAAGTCAACAAAAAAACCCAAAATACATTTAAATTTCACTTTTCTAGACGAAAACGAAATTAAAAAGTTGAGTAAACAGTTCTTGTACCTCCACCTGCTGTAAGTTAATTTTTGTCGAATTTCTCTCATTGTGAGAATTGTGGAAAGTAATATTAGGCAATTTACACAATCTACATTGGACTCCTTATCGAAACTTGGCAATTCATATTTGGCTATGGAGGAGAGTTGTTCTTTATTGAACAGAATTTACAGCGTAGGCAGTGAAAAATTTGTGGATAAACAACTCACAAATTTCAAAAAGACCATCAACTCAACTCATAAAGAAAAAACACAACACGTTTATGATGAATACAATTCGTCGGCTGATTATTGTTTTGTCGTATACGCCAGTTATTTTTTTTTTTCGAGTTGATATTGTATCTACAGGCCTTTGTGCGTTCTCTTTCCGAATCTGTTGTCAGATTTTTGATATATTTTTATCATTTCTGTGATGTTTTCTCTAATATGTTTGTATATCCCGAAAAATTGCTAGTTGGTAGTAGTGGTATATGTAGTTGTGAATATTGGTAGTAAAGTATTGCATAAATACATTTGTAACACTGTATATAGTACTGCACTCGTTAAACGGGTACACTGAAGCGAGAATTAGTTAAAAACCAAACCGATAACGTCAGTGGTAGCACCCAAAACGGTTCGTTTAATGACGAACACAAGTTTACACCAGTGTTTGAATGTACTCAACGAAAACGACTCAAATCACAAACAATTTTGATCTTTTCTGGATTTGGGTTAGCACATTTTTGTAAATCATAATCTGTCGCTGAGTACTCAAAAAAATACAAATGAGTTCATGTTAGAGCAGCGATCCAAATCCATTTTCTGTTTGATTTTGCTCAAGTAGAAAATAAAACGACGATGCTCTAGCTGAGTCGGAGAATAAAAACAACGAACAGAGGCCAAAAAAATAACGACGTAGTCACAATACGATTGGATGTTTATCTCTGCTAGAGTAAAGAAACAATGAAACCGATGTTGGTGACTCAAAGAAAATCTCAGTTTTTGCCACCATAGGCGAAGGTGGCAAAATTTTATTTTATGAAATGGATAAATAGAAAATGATGCATTATTGGGCTTAAGCGATAAATTCATTTATTTTAACAAAACAAGTACATACAATGTAAAACCAAAAATACATACATAAATAAAAATTCATTTAACTTAAACAAAATATGTACATATAATATAAATCCAAAAATACATAAGTAATAAATAATTTTCAAATTAAAACAAATATTTGTTTTTCATTGTTTTTATCCCACGCAAAATCAATGAAACGAAATTTCTTCTGTTCTCTTCACTATTTTAAATTTTGTGTTTTTTTTTTGTTTTACACTCATAATGTCGTTTTTTTTCGACTTAAACTCAAAGCACCAAGCCTGTCGTCATATTTTTCTTTTGCTTGTGCTAAAAGAAAACACGATTGCCTGTGGTTTCTCTGTGATCAACTCATATTGTTGTCGTATATTACTCAAAAATGGTAATCCAATTTCTAAAATTTATAAATACAACTCAAAAGAAATCCAAGTAATCCAAACTCATTGCTGAGTCCATCTTCGTGGATTTTGGATTTCTATGTCGATGATCAAACTAAGATAAATATGAAATTGGATTTTGTGAGTAAATTCAAACACTGGTTTTCACCAACGACCACACTGACGTTATTGATTCGAGCGAATATATTAAACATAGCAAGAGAAAACTCAGAGAGATGAGAGATTGTCTCGAGAAGTGCGCAGGTTTTCGAGAAGCGAGCAAGTATTCGAAAAGTGAGCAAGTTTTCGAGTAGTTATGATTTGTTCGGTGTATGCATACACACATGGTCTACAGTTGTAATTGTTGATATTTTTTGCTTTGCAATAGAATTGAATAGTAGAATTTGCTTTGCAATAGAATGGAATTAAGTGCTTAATAAGAGCATTTTAAAAACATTTCCATTAATTGAATTTTTTTATTTAAATTAAATTATCAATGTACAATGGTAAATATAAATGAATTTTGAAAGATAAGAATTGCATTTTTTTATAGACATAAAAAGCTAAGGCTAAAGTTAGAAAACTTAGGTTTCAATATTGTTTTCAAAGAAAAACGGTGTAAAATAAATGGTTTTTGAAATTAATATTAACTCGTTTGTTTTTATTTTTTTGCATTTACTGTCAGACATACTGATCTTGATATACATACGTATGTACATAAATACATATAGTTTTTTCTATTCTCTTTGTTCAACCATAAATTGCTCAATTACTTCACTCGCTGTCTGCTTTAACGGGTACACTGTTTTCGAGTCTTTGGTTCTCGATTACTTATGTCTTACAAGTCATTTGTCACTTAAATCAAACATTTCAGTGCGGTTGTGTCTGTTTTTACTCTGTTTTTGTTTTTACATTGAGTAAGTGCAGTGAAGTTATTGAATGTGTGTCGCTGTTCTCGAATACCAAAAAACGGTTCCCATGCAATGGTTTAATTGGTACCTCCGTTTCAAGCAATTGGCGTTTACGACAAAGCAATAATAAGTCGACGAATTGTGAATTTGAGGATTGTATATTTCATCATCTTGAATTGTGCCGAGCTAATACCAAATAACATTGAGTTCTAAACGTGTTTCATCTGTCATACACCATACCAAACTAAAAGCCTTTAGCGCTCACATTACTGAAGAAATTTCATCGAAGTATGAACATTTTAATTTTGAAAATCCTGCTATACACTGGTAAAGTGTTGTAGAGAATGGTTCATAAACCAACAACGAACTATCCAGTAATGAATAATACAACAATTGTCGAATGCCGATGTAATACTGACTAGTAAAAAAAAAATTACAGCAGTCAGTTGTCCGAGGCCTTCGGCCACGGACTATCCCTGCAGGCTGTGTCAGAGACACGGCCATTAAGTTTAACGTAGAATACGCCATCCGATAAGACAGAAAACATATATAACAATAAATTCATTTGCTTATATTATTTATCATTTATTGTTATATATGTTTTCTGTCTTATCGGATGGCGTATTCTACGTTAAACTTAATGGCCGTGTCTCTGACACAGCCTGCAGGGACAGTCCGTGGCCGAAGGCCTCGGACAACTGTCTGCTGTAATTTTTATATTTATCAACGGCATTTGATTCAAGTCCGTTTAAAAAAAAATATTATGTTCAATTTTTTTAAACTTAATTTAATTTATGTATTTTAATTAATATTTTTATTGAAATAAGTTCTGCGAATGTTGAGAGGGCCGCCCTAATATTAAAAAAGGTTTACCTTATCGAGTCTTCGCATTAGCATTCGAGCGTTGTGTGAAAGCTTTACGCTTTACAATTCAAAATTAATGTTACAACAGCTTTATTGAAGCTTTCGCAAAAAAGCTTTATTACGTTAGCTTACTGTTTGTTTCACTTTTTACTAGATACATGTTGCCAAGCAACATTAGCTTGCTGTTCGTTTCACTTTTTACTAGATACATGTTCCTAAGCAATGTTGAACAACCAAAAACACTCAACCAAACACCACACATATGTTTGAGTGTATGTGTTTAAACAATTTTCATTTGAGAAATTAAAATACTAGAAATATATCAACCAATATGAAATGTATATCAAACGAAAGATAACATCTTCATTTACCTACAAAAAAAATTTTAAAAAAATTCATCTAGCCGTTTCCTCAAATTCAATGAAATAAAGATTACAACAATAAAAACCTGACATGACTCCTCATACCGTAAGGTAAGACGTATTCTACGTCAAAAAATGGAAATGTCTTCTGCTGTGTCTGAACAATTTAATGTGCCTTTAATGACCATATACAGGGAACAAAGAAACCCAAAATTGATAATTCGGACAACGCACCAGTGTTTATTATGGTGAAAGAAGAAACCAAAAATTGATAATACATACAACGCGCAATGTTTAATACAGAAACCAAATACAAGTAATAATCCATAAAATATATAAAGTAAAGAAATCTCGAATTTATACTTTCATAATAACTCATACAATACATGGAACAAAGAACCCAAAATTTGTGTTGTGTTTATTTGGCCGAACCCAAAAATTAGATAAGGATACTCTGCAGTCAAGCAATGAGTGTTGAATTTAGGCAAATATCGACAACAAATTGACTGTAGAATTTAGTTTCATTTTGAACATTGTTAAAGTCGTACGATGAAAAAGCGAAGCGTCAAGTATTTTTTGCCAAGTAGTCAACACTTAAATTTCCACTATAACTTACTTATCCGGTCACGAACAACCCCGAGGGGTCAGGGACCTAACAAAACGAAGATAACATATTCAGTTCGATCTTTTGCCTTATCTCTCCAGTTGGCAATACCAAGTGTACGCAGGGATTCGTCAACCTGATCCTTCAAGCGGAGTCTTGGTCTTCCTATTTTTCGTCTTCCTTCGAGTTCGGTTTCGAAAACCCTTCGTTCTGGTTCGTCTTCATCCATGCTACTGACATGGCCTAGCCAGCGCAATCGCGTTATTTTGATCCGCTTAACTATGTCAATGTCAGAATAAAGCTCATACAGCTCATGATTCATGCGTCGCCGATACTCGCCGTTGTGCACTATACGGCCATACATTTTTCGGAGTATTTTTCTCTCGAAGACTCCTACAGATGTTTCGTCTGACCCAGGATTCTGCGCCATAAAGCAAGACAGGTTGTATGAGACTCTGGTATAGTTGGACTTTTGTTACTCGAGAGAGGGCTTTATCTCTAAAGTGCTTGCTTAGCCCAAAATAACATCTATTCGCAAGCACAATTCTCCGCTTGATCTCAAGGCTGACGTTGTTGTATATAAATTCGTCTACCACCTCGAAATTATAACGGTTATCAACGTTCACGCTTTGGTCTAATCGCGTGGAGGCCCTACTGGTTGAAACCATTAATTTTGGCTTGTCCTCATTTACCGTCAGACCCACTTTTCTTGACTCCTTCTCAATTCTCGACAACACCGCAGTAACTTCACTAACTGTGCGTCCAATGATATCTATATCATCAGCATACGCGAGCAGCATGTGACTTTTGCTGCTAATGGTTTTATTCATGTTGACAGCAGCTTTTCTCAGAATAATCTCTATTAAGATCTCTAATCTCTATCGACAAAATCGACAAAAATATGATAGGTGTCGATTTTTTTTCTCCAGGATTTGGCGTAGGGTGAAAATCTGGTCGGTTGTCGATTTTCGAGGCATGGTCCAATCAGGTCAGCGATAATTGGTTTTAGTCTTTCGATCATTCTGCTTTCTGCCACTGCGCTTCAGGATCGTTATCGGGAAGGGGTGTGTTCTGTGCCAGAAGTTGCAAGAGCATCGTTGAGTAGGCTGTGGCTACCTCTGGTAATTGCAGCTTTCCGATGTCCAGCTTCCTGTGCGTCTGGTTTCGTACGAATTTCGCTCTACTTAATCTTGTGCGAACCTTTGCTGCTACCAAGTAGTGATCAGAATCAATGTTAGCTCCTCTGATCACTCGTACGACCATTACACTGGATGAGTGCCTTCCATCAATTACCACGTGATCAATTTGGTTCTTCGTTCTTTGATCAGGAGATACCCAAGTAGCCTTGTGGATGTCTTTATGCTGGAATCTTGTACCACTAATGACCATGTTTTTTGCCGCGGCAAAATCAATCAGTCTCATACCGTTTTCGGAACTGTCAGTATGTAGACTGAAATTGCCAATAGTTGGATGAAACACATTCTCCCTGCCTACTTTAGCATTAAAATCTCTAGTACAATCTTAATATCATGGCCAGAGAAGCGGTCATACGTTTCCTCTAGGAGCTCATAGAATATGTCTTTGGCATCATCATCTTTCTCTTCTGTCGGGGGATGCACACAAATTAGGGAAATATAAAAATATTTCGCTTTTATGCGGATTGTGGCTATGCGTTCACTCACAGGATTGAACCTAGAGACTAGATGACTAGAAATCCGCAACCAAATTCATGTTTTTTCTCATGGCAACTGTAGTATATGTCGCAGTTTCTTTTTCGTGTGCAGCCATGTCCTGTCTATCGCATTTCCTGGATTGCGGTAATGTCAGCCTTATAACTTGCACCGAATCTATATATTTTTCACTATAAATTATTTCCACTATAAATTAACACAAAAGGCACTGAAAGTCGAAAGATGTCTTTCGGATCGATATATATCACACAAAATACACTTGAAATTCCCTACTAAAAACAAAAACACTAAAATCTGAAAGATGACTTTCGAATCGATAGTACTTGAAATTTTAATTTTTGATAGATTTCTCAAAAAATACACAAAATTGTATTTTTTCAGAAAAGGAAAATACATATATACTCACATACACAAGACTTATCGAACTTCCCTCGTAGTTATATGAAATGCAACACTGCTCCCATTAAGTACCACCTGTTAATAGACTACTGTCAAATTTTGACCAAGTTCCGTCATTTACTTTGCGTTTAACAGCTGTTCAACACATACAACCTCGTGCACTTTTTTAAAAATGGAAAAAGTAGATTTCGAGTGTTCATCAAACATTATTTTTTGCGAAAAAAAAACTGTCAATCAAACCAAGGAAAAGCTGGATACATTTCAATGGTAAAAAAGTGGTTTACTGACTTTCGGTGTGGTCGCATAAGTACAAATGACGCTGAAAATTCTGGACGACCAATTGAGGTCAATACACCCGAAAATGTCGAAAAAATCCACGATATGGTGTTGGCCGATCAGAGAGTAAAAGTGCGTGAGAATGTTGATGCCATAGTCATTTCATATGGCAGTGTGGTTTCGTTTTTAAATGATCAGTTGGGTTTAAGAAAACTGTCTGCAAAATGGGTGCCGCGTTTGCTCTCAATTGACCATACACGCACGGGTGCACACGTCTGTAGTCTCAATGGCAAAATTATATGAATTGGGCTCCGAATTGGTACCTCATCCGCCATATTCTCCGGATTTAGCCCCCAGTGACTATTTCCAAACCTAAAGGAATGGCTCGGTAGAAAGGGATTTAGCTCCAACGATGAAATTTTTGATCAAACAAATGCCTATTTTATGGACCTCGAAAAATCCTATTTTGTGGAATGTATACAAAAATTGGAGAAACGTTGGACAAGTGTATTGAGCTAAAAGAAGATTATGTTGAAAAATAATTTTTTTTTGTAAAAAAATCTGTGTTTCAATCAAAAAGTCACGGAGTATCAGGACTCGCACAATTTAAGAGTTGGTTCCTTGGCAAAAAATGTTGTTGCTTCGCTTATTCAACGAAGCACTCAGTTTAATGACACTTCGATTCACTTTGGATCAACGACCCTTTGAATTTCAAATGAACTAATGAATGGAATGGACTTAGGAAAAGTCATTTATAGAAAAGAAGGGAGGAACTTCTAATAAGAAATTTATAAGTTATTGGGTGCCTTTCGAAGGTCACATGTCGTTTTTCTTTCAGACTCATGTTACAGATATGGGTCGCATTTTATTAGAAATATATTTTGCTATAATTTTGCGGAAGCACAGAGTGAGTAGTTATTTAAATATTTTGAGTTTTATGGGGGTATTTATTCTCCGAACATTTCTACATGTGAACACTGACACATAGTATTTGTGCCAAGCGGTCTAAGGCAAGTGGTTTATACTGGAAGAAGTACCGTTCAAAACGAAAAACTTAACTTTTCAGGAGACAGTTTTAAATGTATAACATCAAATAACACCAAACATGACGACCCTATGGATTCTCTCCAGTTTAGGACTGACTCTAATCTGAATATTTTATTTTCATCAGCCTAAGTCAAATTTAATTTAATTGGAATTTCAAAGGCGTTATTAGCCATTTTGGTTCAGAATACATTTGTCGTATGTTATATTTTGTCACAACAAGCTATTGTGTGTAAACATTAAGGTGGACCTTGAAATGACATTTTTGCGATATTTTGGTAGATGAGGGCTCTATTCCGTGCCTTTTTGAAAAAAAATGACAATGCCGAAAAAAAAAATTAAAAAAAAAAACATTAGGGGTTGCGCACGAGCCGAGAAAAAGGTCCACTTTGCCAAAATTAGGGGGGAAATTGCCATAGGTCATCAGGGGTCACCCGTAGGGGGGAAGAATGTATGGCCGACCCCCATTAACTTTTTACCGCCAACATTTTCCCCCAAGACACCCACCCCCTATCTCCTCCCCTTAGGGGGGTCACCATACAAAAATGGAGGTTGCTCAGTATTTTCGAAAAACACCATAGGTCATCAGGGGTCACCCCTAGGGGGGCAAAATATATGACCGACCCCCATTAACTTTTCATCCCCAACATCTTTTCCGAACAAACTTACCCTCTATCTCCACTCCTTGAGGGACTCCCCATACAAAAATACTGAAAATCTATGTATTTACAGTTGCACAATATCGAGATTTTTTTGATTTTTTTTTGATTTTTTTACAGAAATTCCACCAATATTCAAGAGTGGTCATTGTTTGGAAAGTCTTGAAAAATTTGAAACGCACACGTGCTGAATCAGGTACATAGGCACCCTTAGCAGATGCCCCCATTCATCAGTACCTGGCAGTAAAATATTGCAAAATACGTAGTAGTTATAAATAGCAGTTCATTCATCGATTGTTGTCATTCAACAAGTGCCGACGACCGCGAAAAGTAAATTGATTTTTCTCCCGTTTTTTAAAAGTTAAGATGACAACACGACTTAGATCGCGCGACGATATTTTTTTGATTGGTTATCCAAGCATGAATATTACGGGGAACAAATTACCGTCGAAGAAGCAAGCGCTAAGAATGCATTTCTTCAACATTCGCAAACGAAACATGTCGAAGAAAAATAGTGCGGTTATAGTCGCGGACGCAGTGATGATTTTTTGGCGCCAAGCAGCTATTCCGACGAAAGCCAGAGGAGATGTTACAAGAAAAATAGCTGCGCTGCACGATGAGTGGGATGCTTTAAGAAAGTCATCTCACAGAAAGACTGAGTCCACTAGAGAAAAAGAGAATACGTTTTCTGATAGCTTGGATAATCTTTTCGACATCGCACACGCCAACGCCCTTGAGAAAATTACAAATAGCGAAGACATTGAGTTTCTGCTAAAGCAAAGAGAAGATGGCCGGCCAGGAACTATGGGAGGTGTGGACGCTACTGATACTCGAACGAGGAAAAGAAAAGCTGAGCGCGAAGAACAAGAAGAGTTGCGACGCAAACGTGCAACGGAATCTAGTAGAGATCGGTTCGCTAAAGGCGGTAAGCTATTTCGCGCTTTGTGTGTTCGTCCAATGTTTATATTCAAATGAAATTCGTTCAATTGCAGTGGTTAAATTTTCAAGCAGTGATTCAAGCGATGATAATGGGAGACAGGACGAAAACTTCCCGGCAGAAGCTGGCCCGTCAAATGTTGGTGACAGAAGAGGTTACAAACAATGTTTTACTGAACGAGTCCTATCAGCTTTGGACAAGTGCAAAGTGACTGACCGAGACGCGGTCGGCATTATGATAGCGGCGGCAGAAGCATTTGGACGCGATCCTCAACAATACACAATAAACCGTACGTCGCTTCGGAGATGTCGGCGTTCAAATCGAGAGAACATGCTGAGTTATGTGAAAGACAATCCAGAAGTAAGATCGCATAGATTTATTTGCTCTCATTCAGAATTCTTATTCTTCAACGCGTTTCATTCATCTCCAGCTTGTCGCAGCTAAATCCTTCGTAGTCCATTGGGATGGCAAAATGCTTTTGGATTTTGGTGGACCGTCTACCGGTAATTGTCTCGTACGGAGAAAAAGAACAACTTCTTGGAGTTCCCAAAGTAGAAGATGGGAAAGGAAAAGGCCGGAGAATAGCACATGCCGTTGGCATCTTGGCATATGACACATCGAATACAAGGACTTTCTTTCGACACGACATCAACGAACAGTGGCCCATTCCCCGGAGCCGCAGTTGCTCTTGAGCGGCTGTTGGAGAGAGGAATCTTATATTTACCTTGCAGACACCACGTATACGAACTGGTGCTAAGGGAAGTTTTTGAGACAAAAATGGGAAAGACCAGTGCACCAGGCGTTCCTTGCTTTGACCGTTTCAAACAGGAATGGGACGCTGTAAAGGTTAAACCATTCCATTCTGGCTTGATAGACGATCAAGTCGTCAGAAAAATTCCTGTGGCAATGCAAGTCGGCATAAAGAAGTTTTGCTTAGATCAATTGAAGGAGAAACACCCTCGCGATGACTACAAAGAAATGCTACAATTAATTCTTTTGTTTCTGGGTGAAAAACTTGAGAATTACCATTTCCGACCTCCAGGACCCGTTTCCCATGCTCGATGGATGGCAAAAGCCATTTACAGCCTCAAGATGTTTTTGTTTCGGAGAACTTTTCACTTATCTGTATGTGAATTGAATGGTATTCGACACGTTTGTATTTTTGTGGTGCGACTTTACGTCAAGGCATGGTTTGGTTCTTCTCGAGCAGCTGAGGCGCCGAATCAAGATTGGAAGTTTTTGAAGGACATCGTCGAGTACAAGTCCGTTGACCAGGATTTATCTCGGGTAATGATAAAGAAATTTATCGGTCACCTATGGTATCTCGCCGATGAGCACATAGCCCTTGCCTTTTTCGATGACAAGGTTTCAAATGAGTTGAAGGCCAAAATGGCCCAAGCATTGCTAGAAAATGAGAATGACGAAGGTGAAGAAGATGAAGAAGACGAAAAAGGTGAAGAAGATGAAGAAGACGAAGAAGGTGAAGAAGATGAAGAAGATGAAGAAGACGAAGAAGGTGAAGAAGATGAAGAAGACGACCCGGTTCCCCCAGCTCCTCGCGTCGTAATCAAAAGCACCAGCGTTAAAAAAATCGAGGTGAAATTCAAAGATGTGAATGAGGAATTCTTGGCTAAAGACTTGAGCAACTTCGTCTCTCATAATACCAAAAATTTATTTGTACGATTTGGAATATCGCAAGATTTCATTCTTGCAAATCCAGCAACCTGGAAATCTCGCGCAGACTATCAAGAAGGTCGTAGAATTGTAAATAACTTGCGCGTTGTGAACGACACTGCCGAAAGAGGAGTAAAAATGATACAAGATTATAATAGAATACTGTGTCAAGGCGAAGAAGAGAAACAGTATTTACTACATGTTATCGATTCTTACCGCAAGAAATACCCATCAGCGAACAAAAATATGTTAATTTGACTATATTATATTAAGAGTGCTTAGTAGTACTACTCAATTACAGCTTCTTTTATTTTTGTATGGGGAGTCCCTCAAGGAGTGGAGATAGAGGGTAAGTTTGTTCGGAAAAGATGTTGGGGATGAAAAGTTAATGGGGGTCGGTCATATATTTTGCCCCCCTAGGGGTGACCCCTGATGACCTATGGTGTTTTTCGAAAATACTGAGCAACCTCCATTTTTGTATGGTGACCCCCCTAAGGGGAGGAGATAGGGGGTGGGTGTCTTGGGGGAAAATGTTGGCGGTAAAAAGTTAATGGGGGTCGGCCATACATTCTTCCCCCCTACGGGTGACCCCTGATGACCTATGGCAATTTCCCCCCTAATTTTGGCAAAGTGGACCTTTTTCTCGGCTCGTGCGCAACCCCAAATGTTTTTTTTTTAATTTTTTTTTTCGGCATTGTCATTTTTTTTCAAAAAGGCACGGAATAGAGCCCTCATCTACCAAAATATCGACACAAGGTCCACCCTAGTAAACATACGACAAAAAGTCTACTGGAAATATATAATTTGATAAAGGAAAATTGCGAAATTTTGTTATAAAATCTTCAGGAGACATTTTATGAAAAGCATTGCACATCTATTAAAAAAAAAACATTATGGGAGCCAACATGGGATATTATTACAACAACAAAAAAATATTTATTCAACGAAAAGTAAAATTATAATTAAAAAACCCATAATCCTTTAAAATAGCGTTTCGAATCTTTTACGTTGTTGACATTCAGTTTTTTGGGTTTAAGTACTGATAATTGTATTGCAAAGATGCGCCGCAAATTTTCTTTTTTACACATTAGTTTATCTTTACCTTCCGTCAGTTTATTTATAGCTGCTTTGATAGACGTTTGCATTATTATATTCAATATATTTTATTTTTCTGAATGGAATGCATTTGGAATTGTGTTCCAGCTTTCTAAAATTCTAGGGTTAGCCTTTTAATATACTTACAAGTATTCCTCAATATACGCGCCAATACCGTTTAACTTGAAATTTTAAATGTTTTAAATGTCCCTCAATGACTCTATGTACACAGTGCACATCCTGAACCTGTTAGTGTCCTGGTTCCGAAGTTGTTCGTATAGCCCTTTTTATACGGCTTTAGTGAATGAAGCTGTGGCAATTATTTTATTTAGTTTTAATTTTAGTGTGGGCTGGCCGTTCTATACATTGATGAACATTTAGACATTTCCATTTCTTCCAGCATGCAGATCACAGTGCATTCGAATATTACTTATATATGTATAGAGAAGACAATTTACCGATCATTGACTTTTACGTAAACGCATATGTACAGGGTGTTTCAAAAGTGACCACCCTATTGGAAGATGCTCTTATTTTTGCAAATGGCCGCCAATGTCAAATCTGTTTTGACATTTGTGGACTAGACAGATGTAGAATACAAGTAAACAAGCCATGGAGCGATACACTCCCAAGAACGCGAAATAATCGTGTCTTTTTTTTGCGTAACAATTCGTGTGGTGTTGTCGCAGCGCGAATACCGTCGTCGATTCCCCGGCCGTCCGACACAGACTGCGCAAACACTGCGCCGTTTGGCCACTAACCTTGAAGAGTATGGGACCACAAGAGACGTTGCCAGGAGTGGCCGGCCCCGGAGCGCCCGTCCTGGCGAGAATATCGCCGCTGTTGCCGAGGATGTCGAGCTGTCACCGGAAACATCGACCAGACGCCGTGCCTCGCAATTAGCCATCAGCCTGTCGTCCGTGCATCAGCTGCTGCCTGTCGACCGCCAAACGCGTGTAACCTACGCCCAAGCCATCCTCAATCTCGTGGACGATTTTTCCACCAAAATCATAATGAGCGATGAGGCTCATTTCCACTTCAGCGGGTACGTGAACAAGCAAAACTATCGCTTCTGGGGCACCGAAAATCCACGAGTGATGCACGAGGTGCCATTACACCAGCTCAAAGTGACTGCATGGTGCGCTGTTCACGCTGGACGAGTCATCGGGCCATTGTTTTCGAGAACGCCGCTGGTCAAACGACAACAGTGGGCGGTGCGCGCTATAGGGCCATGTTAACCGAGTTTTTTCTGCCGCAATTCGACGAATTAGGACTGGAGGACATGGGGTTCCGAGAGGACGGAGCAACGGCATACACTGCGCGAGCCACAACCGATATTCTGAAGGCGGCGTTCCCGGGTCGCATTATCTCTCGTTTTGGTGATTTGCATTGGCTCGCAAGATCGCCCGATTTAACCGTTCCAGACTTTTTTGTGGGGTTTTTTGAAGTCCCGTGGTTTCGTGAACAAGCCCGAGACCCTGGAAGACCTCAAGGTCAACATTCGAGACGAGTGCGAGAATCTGTCGCCCGAAGTTCTCGCCGAAGTGATGAAATATGCCATAAAACGAGCCCGTATGGTAATCAATTGTGACGGCGCCCATTTAACCGATATCATCTTCTCAACTTAACCAATAAAATTCTAAAGGTTCAAAAAACAGAATCGATGTTTTTCATTAAGAAAAAAATGAGAGTCAAACAACATCGGGTGACTTCGTTTGAAACACCTTTATATCGCATTAATTTAACGGCCCTCCAAATATTGATGATGATTATGAACGGCCGAAGTGCGAACAATCAATTCAAATCTCTCTTCTTCTATGATTCGCTTTGTTCTACATACTTAGTGTAAATGGGTGCAATTGAAATTGTATGACGTACAACAATTATATTTTCAATAGGAAATACCACAATTTTGCATAAAAAAAATCGTACGCCCATTTTTGGTGCACGTACGACAAAATACATACTCAGGACGATAACATTTTTGTTACGTACGATCAAATGCATGCTGAATATCTAGGAAAATATAAGGGTTGGGAAGAATCTGATAATACCATTAGAAAGTTTGGGAAAGCATGGGAAGTTTCTTGTGAATATATTTTAATCTCAAAACCGAGAAATTTCACTTACGACATCCGTATTTTGAGGTAGCAATATGTAGTTGTTGTT
Source organism: Phaonia tiefii (assembly GCA_963931995.1). Lineage (NCBI taxonomy): Eukaryota > Metazoa > Arthropoda > Insecta > Diptera > Muscidae > Phaonia > Phaonia tiefii. The sequence goes on from OZ008368.1 coordinate 143,391,157, forward strand.
GAGTTAATGAAAAACTACTTGCAAAAGGAGCACACACTTTATATGGACAACTATGCAGTATAGGTCTATGCAGCATAGATCTAGAAGACATAACAATACTAATATATGTGGATTTCTATGATCAAGTAGAAAAAGTAATCCCACATACGTTATATAAAGTGGCAGAAAAAATGTTGTAGTTTTGAAGTGGAAAGATAAAAGAGATGTCCTGCACTGAAAGAATAATGAATAATACGTTGTTATAGTGAAAAGTGTCGTATATCCGGCAATTTGGAAGTCGCTGCAGCGAAAAATTTCATACTTGACTCCTTTGAAAATTTTTAATTTTCCAACAATTTCGTTATTGTAACGAAACTCATTTTTATGAAGGTATAAAGAGAGAAGCAGTCGAAAAAATGAGCGATCGGAAAATAAAGGCTAGCAAGACAAAATGGCGAGCGTGAGTGGTGGATCACGTACACATCGTGAATCACGTACAATCAGTTCCATTGCAACAACCGAAAGTGGTCGACATATTTCTCCGCCGGAATAATTTAAATATTTGCAACAAAATGTTCGCGTTTTTGTGTTTTAACCATAATTCGGTTGCGACTGTTCCTTGTGTTGGTATTTGGATTCAGAAAAAAACGAAGGACATACAAACATTTGTGCGCGCAGTCGAAGTCAATGAAAACGAAGAAGTCAAAGAAACAAAGTGTTTCAAGTACGACGAACATAAAAAATAACATTTCAACGTACAGTCAAATGAATCCAATCGAAATTTTAACAAATTTGGTTAAAATCAATAAAAGAACAGTTGAAGAAATTGCATACAGAGCGATCACTGGCTTAATGACGGGGAGATTTGTCGCTACAATTGAATGACAGAAGCCTCAACACAACAACAATTGCATGATTTAAGAAACCAATGATGTACAGACATAGATAAGTACATATCTTAAATAGAAATCTTAATAATAAATTCCTCATAATTGTTTTTAATTGCAAGACCTGTATACGACGGCCAGAATAACACTTAACTCCTCGATCTCCACAATCTTCTCCAGACGAGTGTTTCAAAATGGAATGAATATAATCTATTTCGCATATTGAGACCATTTTCGAAACAAAAATTAAAAAAGTTGTTATCAAAACACCTGCAATGTAATACTTACACTGTATTTATGTACAATTGTCACTAAATAATTCCAAACACACTTAAAAACATTCATTGCAGCAATGAAACAAAATCATTGTAGTAATGAAACAAATTCATTGCAACAATGACTCAAATTCGTTGCACCAATGAAACAACTTCATTGCAACAATGAACAAAATCATGGCAGCAATGAAGCAAATTCATTGCAAGAACGATTATTATTCATTGCAACAATGAAACAAATTCATTGCAGCAATGAAACAAATTCGTTGCAATAATGTAGCAAATTCATTGCAGCAACAACCATACTTTCACCACAGTAACGAACAATTTGCAGTTGATGAACACATTTTCATAGCGGGAATGAAACTGTACGTTAGTTCACTTTCGCTGACAAGTTGTTGGGGTGATGTAGATTTCCATCCCTGTGACGGTGCTTTTCTGTTCAGTGTGATGGTTTCTACAACTATGATTGCAACATCTTCAAAAAGGGGAAACGAAAAACTAAAATCGAAATTGATTGCCGACTACAACATAAAAATTGTCAGGTTTCGATCGATCTGATCAAATGGTTTCGTATTATGCATGCCCCAGGCGATCAATTCTTCGGTATATGAATGTGTTTTTCACATGATGGACGTTGCACTATGGAATGCCTGTTGACTTTATAACAATCTAAATGCTGGTAAGCCTATTCCACATCAGGAATTCAGGGAACAAATTATAAAGACATATTTGGGAGAATCTTCAGACCATCAAATAGCCCTTCATTTATCCCATAGAATGGTAGCCAGCTCATAAAATTAAGTTAATTTTGCAGAAATGACCAACAGTCGAAAAAGAATTTAGAAAAATATTCCTCCACTCAGTTATTATACTCTAACAATAGGCATTCTTCATAACATAAAAAACCATGTGGATGAACATTTCCTGTATTTAGAGTCACCTATATATGTCACTAATTCTACTCAAAACCAATGTCACATATACGTGCCTTCGATGTATGTCCCACATATGTGACATACACGCTGAAAAATCAAACTTTTTGTTGTTGTTTGGATGCAAATATAACGTGTTTGTAGCTTGTCGCAAATATACTATACTTGTGCCCAAACACGTTGTGTTTGCTATTCAATATAACATGTTTGAGACACACTGATTAATAGGCTATAATATATGTTTTTGTGACCTAAATGTAGCTTTTTTGTTGAAACCCGCTAAAAACAAATACGAGACAGACAACAAAGAAACACAAAGTCAGCAGATCTTCAATTCATGAAAGCAGTGCTTGCAAACATGTACATGTTTCCCGCAATATGTTGCTGTAGCCGATATTTTTCAACGTGTACGGTTTCTCTTAGGAAAAATATATCAAAAAATCATGTTACATAAGAAAGGTTTTCCAATTTGAGTGATATGATTTCTAAGTGACGTTTCGGCCATTTGTAGTATGTCATGATCTGTAATTTTTTTTATTGTATTCAGTAATGTTTACAATCTCATCATGGAGAGATATACACAAGAACAACGTTTACAAATTATTAAATTTTTTTATCAAAATAATCGTTCTCCAATTGCAACTTTTCGAGCGCTCTTATTTACCATTTTATGGTCGTAATAATCGTCCACCTGTGCTCGCTATTCGTCGAATTGTTGCAAATTACGAGCGTACGTTTTCTTACATAATGTTCAAGTGCCAATAAAACAAAGAACTGCTCGAAGTAATGCAAATATTGCTGCCGTTCAGGCAAGTGTTGCCGAAGACCGCAATTTATCGATTCCAAGACGTTGTCAACAATTGGGACTGTCTCAAACCACAACCTGGTGGATTTTGAGAAAGGATTTGGGCTTCCATCCATATAAGATTGTTATCACTCAAGAACTGGATCCATTGTACCTTTGCCATTGGCAACAACCGAATTATTGCGAGGAAAGTTTGGAGATTCGATTATTTCAAGAAATTGTGACATTGAATGGCCTACAAGAAGTTGTGATTTAACACCATTCGACTATTTCTTGTGGGGTTATTTGAAATCATTGGTCTTTAGCAATAAACCAGAATTTCTTCAAGCTTTACAAGTAAATATTGAACGTGCTATTCATGACATACGACTTTATTTAGTGAAAAAAGTGCCCGAAAATTGGGTTGATCGAATTCGTTCCTGCAAAAGAAGACGTGGAGGCGATTTCAAAGACGTTTTATTCAGAACTTAATTGTATCGATTGTACATCACATTAAATAAAAAACATTTGAATTTCATATCACTCTAATTGGAACCCCTTATAGGTATATTTTTGTTATTCTGATGTGTTAAGTTTAAGTGGTATGTATTTTGTTACCATCTATCTATATGAAGATGTACATATATATTTTTTATTGTTTTATGTAGACAAGTTAATTTTGAACAGTAGATTATTTCATTATTATTTTGAAAAGTATTCTATTTAATTCTTGCATAGAATTGAAAAGGCTCATAACATAGCTGTTGTCAAAAAATTATTCTGAAAATGATTCGGTCGACTCTTTCTGCGCTTATTTACACATTAAAATTTCAAAAAAAATAGAAAATTTTGAATATTTTAAAAAATTAAATTTTTTTTTAAATTTTTAAAAAAAAAATGTTATATTACACACAAAAAAATACAAAAATAAATAAAAAAAAATATTAATGCACGAACTTGAAAAAATAAAAAAAAATTCCAAGTCTAAAATCATTTTAACTGGTATTTGACCATTTTTCGAAACCTCTTTGTTGTATATTTGATTAAAATTGATATTTGTTTCCGTTTATTACTTTTTTATTATAAATCATAATATATAATAAATATTTTGTCGAGGCCAATTGAACCGTTTGTATGGGAGGTGCAAGAAGATCCTATTGCGCTCAAATTGACAAATTGAAGCATTAAATTGACGAATATATAAATATTACGCTGTGCAAAGTTTTGAGCAAAAAAATCATGTGCTCACATGGAGTGTTATAGTCTGATGAATTTTCAAGTCCCATTGAACCCTTTGTACCGGCGGAACCTGACGCCGTGATTCGATTTCTCCAAAGTTTCGCGAAAAAGTGGCGATAGAAAAAATCTTGTATCGGGTAGTGTTAAGTGAAAATAAAGCTATCCAATAGTGTGTTGCAGTGGGTTTAGTGGTCTATCGAACCCATTGTATAGGAAGGAGGTACCAGAATAAGTTGTATGAACCTAACCAAATTGCTCACAAAGATAACCTACTTACTTATCCGGTCTCAAACAACCCCGGGGGGTCAGAGATCTTACAAACCGAATGTCTGGGGCTCTTCTCCAGGATTTGGAGTAGCATGAAAATACTTGATAGCACCCTATATGCTATGGATAAAAGGATTATTCGACGGTAGTTGGCACAGAAACTCGGGTCACATTTTTTAAATTTGGGACATAGTACACTGAGACTCCAATCGCCGGGCATGTATTTATGTAACCAAATTTTGATAATGAGCTGATGCATGCACCTTACCAGCTCATCGCCGCCAACCTTAAACAGCTCCGCCAGTAATCCATCGGGTCCTGCGGCTTTGTTGTTCTTAAGCCGGGTAATAGCTACAATCAACGTCGTCGTCCAAATTGTGATCGATTGTGCCAAAAGTTGCGATAACTTCCTTCGTATTTCCTTGTAGGCTGTGGCTACCTCTGGTAATAGCAGCTTCTGATGGCTAGCTTTCTCTGTTTATGGATTCGTACGATTTTTGCTCTACTTAATATTGTTCGAACCTTTGCTGCTACCAGGTAGTGATCAGAATCGATATTAGCCCCTCTGATCACTCGTACGTCTATTACAATGGATGAGTGTCTTCCATAAATTACCACGTGATCAATTTGTCTCATCGTTCTTTGATCGGGGGATACCCAAGTAACCTTGTGGATGTCTTTATGCTGGAATCTTGTACCATTAACGACATTGTTTTTTGCATCATCAAAGTCAATCAGTATCATACCGTTGTCGGAAATGTGTCAGCATGTAGACTGAAATTGCCAATAGTTGGATGAAACACATTCTCCCTGCCTACTTTAGTATTAAAATCTCCTAGTACAATCTTAATGTCATGGCCAGGGCAGCGGTCATACGTTTCCTCTAGGCGAATATGTCTTTGGCATCATCATGTTTCTCTTCTGTCGGGGCATGCACACAAATTAGGGAAATATACAAATATTTCGCTTTTATTCGGATTGTGGCTATACGATCACTCACACGATTGAACCTAGAGACTAGACGTTGCAGTCTTTTGCCAACTACAAATTCGCAACCAAGTTCATGTTTTTTTTCATGGGACTTTAGTATATGTCGCAGTTTTTTTCCCTTGTGCAGCCATGTCCTGAACTTCGCATTTCCTGGATAGCGGTAATGCCAGTCTTATAACTAACAGATTTCTTACATTCCAAGTACATATCCGTAAATCGTAGTCCTTATAACGTTCGCGGAGGTCGGTAACAAATAGGGGTTGTATATGTTTTCTCTTTCGTTTTCGTATATTCACTGCCATTGTAAACGGTGGCGGGAGGCAACCCCAGACAACCGGGGTTTTGCATTTTACCTACTGCTAGGATATTTGATTGCAGCCGTCATTGTGAACGGTGGCGGGAGGCAAACCCAGTCCACCGGGTTTTTGCATTTCACCTACTGCTAGGATATTTGATTGCAGCCGCCCATTATGGCTCAGACGCTGACCAGGATGCAATATGTCAAATCTGGATTTTCTTCTTTTGGTTTCTATCTGCCGTTGGCCCATATGTTGTTTCATCCGTCTTCTAAGAACAAAACAATATGGACGATACCTTGATGGGTTTCAGTGACATCAGACACCTACTGAACCTGAGACTCATCAGTTATCGCATAGAAAATCGGGCTGCTCATCGGAAAGCCTTGACTTCAGTCGCTAGAGAAAAAATAGTCTATCATTGCCAGGGAACCACCACGTGGAGGCAAAAGTCATAGGCACATGATTGAGAACAGAAGGCTCCCAATGTTTTGGCTCAGGTAATATACATAAATATTACGTCCTACAAACTTTTGACAATTTCATACACTCTAGAAGGGTGCTAAGTGAAGGGAAGTGTGATGAATTTTCAAATGACATTGGACCCTTTGTATGGTGGGTACTAAAGGCCGTTTTCCGATTTTTCCACAAAATTTGTACAAAAATGACGGCCATAAATATAACGTCGCGCTGAATAGGGTGCTATGGTGTAATGAGTTATAGTCAATAGGGTGATATGGTGTAATGAGTTATCGAGGCCCTTTGAATACATTGTTGGGTATGAGAATAATGGGACCGATTCCACCGAAATATGGCACAGAAACGGCTGCTGGCCAAGTATTATTTCGTGCAAAGTTTGGTCAAAATCAGGGCATCTAATAGGGTATTAAATTGTGTGATGAACTTTTAAGACCCCGCAATCATTTGTATGGACGTTACCATCAGGCGTGGTTCGATTAGGTCTCACATTTAAAAATTTCTAAACTAGGCCAAATAAAGTTTCGTTTATCTGCGACTACAACTTCAACTTTGTCCCGTCGATATATGCACACTATGCAATTGGATCATCTTTATAGAAATTAGCACAATTTAAGTAATTTAGTAAAAGTATACGATTGTCAAACCCGTGTGCAGCACTGCCCCAAATGAGTTTAGCAAGTTTTTTGAAGACTTCTCGTATTATTACTGATCGTCGTACGGCATACACGTCCAACTATTTCAAGAATTATTGTAAGGACAATGGTATCCAGCACATACAATTTAAATTTAATGCATTTCTGAATATTGGACGCCGCTTTACCCAAACAAACGAGTGTGCGTTGTTAAACCGTTTTTGTGTTCTGTGATAAACGTGCTGATATGTTTTATTTTTAATAATAACTAACTGCGGTAAAGAAGTCTGTATAAAAGCGTTATTTTAAAAATGCACTGAATACTAGAGAGCAGTATCAAGCTACTCACTTTCAATATGCTTTACGTTTTTATCGTCAAGAACAAAGCAAACGAAGTACAAGAAACAAATAATATTTGATTAGTTCGTAAGCGGGACAAATTTTTCCGAAGCTAAATGAGTCGATTTCAAATAATCGGATGCATTTTGCTTTATACTTGTATTTATATTGTCTGTGTGTGGTTTTATCAGCGAAGATACACAAACTATAAACAAAAATTAAAAATTTGTTTCAGGGCAACCATGGTACAAAAATATGTTAGTAACAGGAGACGTTGTTGTAATTGAGGGCAACAACAACAGGCATTTTGTATTGGTTGTACACTTGCCTTCTGTCAAATTCACCACAAGTGTATACCAACAAAAAATTAAACAACGAAGTACAAAAACAGAATACTACATATGTAGAACAGCAGTTGGCAAGTGCCAAGGTCAGAGAAAATTAAATCAGCTGTACTAACAACACAATCTTGCCTAGTTCAACCATGGAGAGAACTCTCAAATCCATTCGCGTGTGTTTCATGGCGTAGCAGGGATGATATTTGTAGTGGTTAAGGACTTTTTACCTAATTTCGATTTCGAAAAGTCCCCAACTCTTCCTTTTGGTCCAATAAAAGTACTTTCGGATTTGACCCATCAAATTTTATCTGAGAGGTTTTTAAATACAACACATGGCAAAATAAGTAAGGTAGAAGCAGTAAGAATTGCAGGAATTTTGTTGTTATATCAGGGGCCGACCTCGTCAAACTCAGCCAGTAATGCAGGAACGAAACGCGCCTTCAAACTACTCAAAAAGTGCTAAAACGCGCCAAATAACGAAAACTACTAGAAAAATTCCGAAAGTGCTAAAACGCGCTTAATAAATAAAGTGGTTTCCAATAGGGACCGATAGATTTTGACTGTCCATGGCGGTTACGTTGTTTTATCTATTGTTAGTTTTCCTGTTATTTATTTTTCAGACAATAACACGTGCGAATGATTAAAATTTATTATTAAAATGAGTGTTCCCTTGTGGCAACGACACCCATTTATGTATCAACGGGTACATAAACAAACATTGCGGGATTTAGGGCGATACCAATCGTTAGTCAGAGTTTACATTGGCAATAACTGCTTAGGCAATTGTTTACGATTCTCTTTTGAACTTGCCATTAGTGTATACACTATGGCAATTCTGTTTCGTCAATTCTTATTTTTATTATTACTGCTTCTGAGTCAGTTCCGACATTCGTATAAATCTGAGACATATGCAGACTTTTCGTGTGAAATTTTTACGAATGAGTAAATGAAAAGAAATGTCAAATTGTTCTGCAGCCGCCATTACTAAAAAGTTACGAATGAGAAGAACAAAACGAATTGCCGAGTACGGGCAAGTATCTTTCCCGTTCCTTACCTCTTACCTTTCTCTCCAACAAACAAAGCAATTATTGCCAATGTAAAGACTGACTTACCAACTGGCAATGCACACACAGAATGCCATTGTTTGGTCTGGATTGTGGTCCGCAGGCATCATCGTTCAGTACTTCTTCGAATACGATGATGGCATTACTATCACCACGAACTGAGAGCGCTACCGATTACGACATGTGGTTCCAAAAGGATGGCCCTACGTGATACACAGCTAATGCTACAATCGATATTCTTCGGAACCGAATTTAGGGGTATCTCACGCAGAGGCGACGTGAAATGGCCACAGACACCGTGCATTTTACCAAGTTAAGACTTTTTCTTGTGTGGTTTCCGTAAGTCACAGATCTATGGCAATAAGCCAGAATTCAGTTTGATCTATGTGTATGTGCCAGTTATCGACAATTGTAACTCACGATTTCGCGCCAACCACCGAAGCACCGCTGGTTTTTTGAACGAGGGCATATTCGTTGATATCTCACACGCAACTTGTTTTTATTAAATTGCAACTTTCCCTTTTAGAAAATCCTTTCAGATGGTCAACCAAAGAAAACGATGTTTGGAGTGCAGATTTGATATTGGTCTGACATTTCTGTTTTTCTCTTGCATCTACAGGATTAAAAGTGGTCATTTTCGGAGATAAGGGGAAGGGGAAGGGGAAAAAAAAAACTTACTTCGAACTTTGAATTACATATATATATTTAATTATAATGACTTCCATTTGTAATACGCTATTGAACTATAAAAGAATTGTATTCTTATTGTTCTACCATCGAGGATGAACCAATAAATATGTTTGTTTGTAACCAATTCAAAAATAGAAACAAACTTAGCATGTGTGGTCAATGAATATGGACTTATTTTTGAAAATACTACGCCCGTCTGTCACAGTAGTGCATCAGTATAAATGAACAGTTGTTCAAGACCATTAGCAACAAAAATGTCATATTACAACGGGAATGCCCAAATTACAACAAGAAATATCTTTTAGCAACAAAACACAAAATGGGCTAAATAAAAACACCAAACGCGTGCACACTACGCGTTTTTTTTTTAAAGCGCCATTGAATTTTTTTCGCCTTTTCCAAGGTCGAAAAGTGCTAAATCATCACTGAACTCAGCTGATCGAAACTCCCAAGATTTATTTATGTTGTTATATTTTGTGTAATAAGACTGAAATATAGGTGTGCCTGATGCTAAATAAAGCGTTCACTGCATTTACACCGAAAGATAAACAAACCGTACACAGATTAAATAAATGTTTTTATGTTCTAGAATCCAGCCGTTAATCTTTTGGTGTAAATACAGATTTTTTTAATTATTTTATAAAAAGTACTCTTACGTCGACAAAAGTACTATCGGAAGTATAAAAAAAAGTCCCCTCGCAAATTATCAAATGTCATCACTGTTGCGTAGTATACCATGCTTTTAAATGCATGCGTCGTGACCTTACTTCGTTGAAAGCTGATGAGTAGGGCAACCACAAAATTGCTTTAAAAAAAACTTACAAACTAGCAACCAAAATTTGGACTTCAAATTTTCTTTAAAATAAAAAGTTTTTAGTTAAAAATTTCTTATTCTTTTACTTTTTTAATTTGATTTTTTAAAACATAAAATTAAAAATGGTACATAAATTCACTTTTACTCGCACATTAATCAGTGGAGAAAATATTAAATCAAAAATGCACAAAAACGGCGTATAACGTATAAATAAAAATGTATTTAAAAAATTAATTACGGTTGTTGTTGCAGTACACAACAAATATTTCCGCCAAATTATTGAACAGAAAACTGTGCCTGTTTTTACGGAAATAGTGTCATTGTCTTCTTAATATCTACACCACCTACATCAGGCCAAAGATGGAGTATAACTCCCACATATGGGCAGGTGCTCCTAGGACTTCTTTGGAGCTTCTGGACCGTGTCCAGAGGAGAGCGACGGTGTTAATAGGGGACAGTAGGGTATCCAACTCTATTGCCTCCCTTGAGCATCGTCGAAATGTGGGTTGCGTGTCGCTGTTCTATCGATATTTCCACGGTATGTGTTCATCGGACATCCGTCAACTTATGCCAGACGTGAGGATATTTAGCCGAAGTACGCGGCTTTCCAGGAACTCTCATCCGTTTTTTATCGAGTGGCCGATTGATCGTACTACACACTATAGAGAAAATTCGTTCTTCAGCCGTTCAGTCCGTATGTGGAATAAACTTCCGGCTAGTGTATTTCCTACCAATTGTGACATACAAACATTCAAGGCAAATGTCAACAGACACTACTCCCTCTTTCCACCCTCCACTACTTCTATTTTCCTTCGCCAGCACAATGCACTGCATTTATAGGGGGCATCCCCTGAGTGTTGGTTTGATAAAAAAAAGGAGAATAAACCTTTTTTCCCACAATTTGGTCTGCAATTTTTTAATTTCAATGAAAACTTTGTTTTTTAATAAAACTTTCTGTTTAATCTCCGTACATTGCCCCTTTTCAATTGCTTCTTTGGCCAATTGTATTTGCGTTGTTAACAGAACACCAGCAGACTCTAGTTTTTGTTATTGAATTTACCACGAAACTAAAACTAGCGTCGACGAACAGATATTTTTGTGAATTTCAGCATAATTTAATAATTCTTTGGCACGTTTCACAAATTGTGATTCTTCTGAATCTGAACTGATTGGATGTTTTCAAACTGTTTAGCATACTAGCCAACGGCTTCCAGACACGTTCCCCATCGGGTGATTATTGGTTGTGGCGGGAATGGTATATCCGGCGCACAATCTCTTTACAGTACGCGATGGAGCCTTAATGAAGCCCTTCTTCTTTCAAATGTTGGAAAAACAGTCATTGAATTTATTCCTAGCGAGAGGTTGAACAAAATATTTATGATGAATAGCTGCAACACGTAAGTGAATTTTTCATGAGAAATTGACAACCAAATCATTTAATTTTAGAATTAAAATTACTACACAAAAACAGTTTGCAAAGATGGTGCAGCTTTTGGAAGAAAACCCCAGAATCGGCTAGATCATTCCACGATACTCTTCATAAATTGAACACAAAAGAAAAGTGGAACAAAATTGCTGAAAAGCTGAATCCATTGGGGCCTCCTTCTCGTCAAGGCTTTGAGTGGATGAAGTTCTGGTTCGATTATAAATGTAATTTAAAAAAAAAACCAATTCACAACAAATCGGAATGCCGCGCTACGGAAGGGGTCCCAATAAACAGTATATTTTGACAGCCACTGAAGAATGTGCTTCCAGCATACTGCAATTGACTTCTATTGAAATTCCTGAAGGAGATGCGTTTGGTTCGGTCGTCCAAAATCATGAATCCATTCCAGATTACGTTGTTGAAGGAAATGATGAAAACGAGGAAAACGTTGCTCTAACTACTCTAGCGATCAATAGAAGACGAGTGAATAAAACAGCCCCGGAAACAAATTGTCTAATTAAAGAACAGTTAAACGTGCAGTCCGATTAACAAACTGAAGTGAAGCAGTCCTTAAATCAAATAGAGAAGTGAAGCAGTCCATAAATCAAATAGAGAGATATTCCGATATTCCACAAATTAGAGGAAGAAAGGTTGAAGCTGTACACGCTGAAAAATCTGTATTTTTTGTTGTTTGGATGTAAATATAAAGTGTGTTTGGAGTTTGGCGCAAATATAATATATTTGTGTCCAAACACATTGTGTTTGCTATTCACGTCAGCCAGTAAACATGATACTGTTTACATTTAAATACATGTTAGTTTGGGACTTGCAAACATATGAATGTTTGAAGTGTGTTCCAAACATATACATGCATCCTGCAGAATAAGTTTGTAACGTGTTTGGAGCTTGTCGCAAATATAATATACGTATGTGCAAACCTATAGTGTTTGCTATTCAATATTGCATGTTTGAGACACAATAATTAATAAGTTTTAATATACATATGTATTTGCGACCCAAGTATGTATTTGTTTGTTATACAAATACAGTTGTGTTTGTTGCACTGTTTATACTCTCTCAAGAGTTTATCTTGTAACTGTGGATCTGTATTAATTGCATTATTCTTTCAATCAGTGATTCATAAATATTCCTGAATGTGCGTATAAATTGCGTTTTAGTTTCGTGTATTCAGTCGTCAATGGTTCATCAGACAGGATATCAAAAGCGCTTGATCAGTGAAAAAAGAATAAACAAAGGCTCGGACGGTTAAATAGTATGTGATGTTGCTATGGTTTCTGTGTATGTGTTTATTATACATGTATGCAGGTGTGCTACCAAAGTGAGAAACGATTTTGAGAAAAGAAACTGGAAGGGACCCTTTGTCTGCCCGAGCCTTTACTTATAAAATAGGAATGGCGGACCATTTGTGAGATATAATAGAAAAAACACATCTAATTAATACACGCTTGGCTTGCACGAACTGGAGTTGTATATTGTTTGTGTACAAACGCATAGTTGAAACCTTCTGAAAACAAAGACGTCAGACAAACCAAAGAAAGGAGATGTAAAAGACCAGCAGATTCTCATTTCATTAATATTAATGCATTCGATGCAAGTAAATATAAAAATTATCGTTTGAAATCTTTTAATTTGTTGTATTAATTATTTATAAATATGGATTTATATTAATAAAATTAATTATAATAAATAACACGTACATATTGTTACGAATTTCCTTATTCGTCCTTTTTGCGTTGTTTTATTCCCAATAATAAAACAAGGTTCGTTTTAAATTACGATAATTACAACGGTTTAACTTCCTTTTATTTTACTTATATAGTACAACAGTTTACTTTATTTACACCACTTTAATAAGTCTTATATTTTTACTATCAATTCGCGTTGCTCACTTTACGGGGCTTAATCACAAACTGAACTCTCCACTCCAAAGACCTCCGCTATTTATACCAACTCACCATACTCAAATGAAGGTATATCTAGCGAATTCAAGAACCTTCTAGAATCTGGATGTTGTTGTTGTTGCTTATCTTTGTAGAACAATCTCGAAGGGCGAAGAGTTATCTTTACTGAGGTGAATTCATGCTACTGGTTTAGCGAGCTGGTACGTTGTTACAATGCATACTTTCAGGCGCAGTACTAACTGCCTATTATTTACATACTGTTAGTAGAGTCATTAACAGTAAGCAAAAGCTTTTACTTATTCGTAACACTGCCCGCCACTTAAGCCTGTTCGTCCCGAGCAGGCTCAACCCTCCGTTTTCCATACAGAGCTAGTCTTTCCAAATGCACGACTTTCATTTTAGCTCTTGGACTTTGGCTTTTCTGGATTCTATAAACCACGTCATTTATTCGTTTGACAACCTCCCAGTGAGTCTGAAGTTTTGGAGATAAACCCTTCTTGCGCTGTGGGTTGAACAGTAAAACTAGCTGGCCTTCATGAAATCCTTCTGAATTTGCCGCTCGGTCGTATCTGGCTTTCATTTTGTTACTGACCATTTTTAATTTGTTGCGCACAAATTCATGGAGATCATTAAGATCCCCCGTATCATGGTAATTGGCATCACTGTTCGCAGGGTCAGACGCTGGTATGGTACCGAACTCCAAATCTCCAGGCAGCTTCAGCTCATTTCCGAAAATTACTTTAGCGGGTGTTCGCGAAGTGGAGTCATGGGTGGCCGTCCTATATGCCAAAAGGAACTTCGGTATGTGTTCATCCCAATCTCTTTGACCTGCGCTGACTACTTTTCTTAGGTATTCTTCAAGAGTTCGGTTGAATCTTTCAACCATTCCGTCAGACTGAGGATGCAATGGTGTTGTTCTTGTTTTCCGAATACCGTATGACTCACACATTTCTTTGAAGATGGTCGATTCAAAATTCCTACCCTGGTCCGAGTGGAGCTCCGAGGGGACACCGAAACGGCATATCCAGTTATCCACAAACACTTTAATTATAGTCTTCGCTTCCTGATTTGGAACAGGGTATACTTCGGGCCATTTACTGAAGTAATCCATAACCACTAAGATGTACTGGTTTCCAGAGCTACTGACTGGAAATGGACCAGCCACATCCATAGCAATACGCTCAAAGTGTGCACCTGAGTTGTATTGCTGCATGTGGCCGTGACTTCTTCGCGTTGGTCCCTTAGCAGTCATGCATTGGGTGCAATTTGTATCCAATCGGCTACTGCTTGTTGACAGCCAATCCAGTAGAACCGTTGCTTTAGCTTTTCAATGGTCTTGGTTATTCCTAGATGTCCTCCACTCGGGCCATTATGGAATTCTGTCATTATCTCTTTTTCCTTGGAGGCAGGTACCACTATTAACTTTTTGACTATTTTACCATCCTCACTTTCCCATAACCGGTATAGGCAACCTTCCAATAATTTTAGGCTGTTCCACTGGGCCCAGTATGCTTTCATCAGGGGGCTCTCTGAGGCGATGTCATTGTGTGTTGGTCTTTCATCTTTTTCCTTTGCAGAAATGATTTTTGCCAGTGTAGGTTCGCTTCTTTGTGCTGTTGACCAGTCTTCGTTGGAGTCCAGTCGAAGCAGATGTAAGTCAATGATGTTTTCTTTCACCTCTGCTTTTGAGCAGTGTTTGCATTCCAGCTTGCATGGACGACGTGACAGGGCATCTGCATTACCGTGTTTTCCTCCTTTTCTATGCTCAATGCTGAAGTCATAGATCTGCAGTCTTTCAATCCAACGAGCAAGTTGGCCTTCGGGGTTCTTAAATTGCAGTAGCCATCTTAGCGCCGCATGATCGGTTCTTAACTGAAAAGGCTGGCCGTACAGATACTTGTGGTAGTGTTTGACACACTCTACGACTGCCAGTAGCTCTCGTCTCGTAACACAGTAATTTTTCTCTGGCTTTGAGAGTATTAGGCTGTAGTACCCAATAACTTTTTCTCGGCCATTGATTTCCTGCGAGAGCACGCCACCTATTCCGTAACCACTCGCGTCAGTATCCAACACGAATTTCTCTCCAGCAACTGGATATGCAAGCAAAGGAGCCGTGCATAAATATTGCTTCAGTTGGTGGAATGACTCTTCTGGTTTTCGCTCCAACAGTGCAGCCGATTTTACATTGTCAACTCGTGAAGACTTGCAGCCACTGTGGCGAAACCCGGCACAAACCGTCTGTAGTACGTACAGAGTCCTAGAAAACTGCGTAATTCATGGAGATTCTGCGGTCGTGGCCAATCCTTCACTGTCAGGATTTTGTCTTCATCGATGGAAATGCCATCTGCTGTCACTCGATGTCCCAAGTATTTTACTTCTTTCTGGAACAGAGAACACTTCTTCGGGCTGAGTTTCAACCCAGCCGCGGTTATACGTTGAAGGACTTCTTTAAGATTCTTCAGGTGTTCATCGAATGTTTTCCCCATGACAATGATGTCGACTAGGTACACCAAGCATGTTCGCCAATGAAGTCCTTTCAACACGCACTCTATTAATCGCTCGAAGGTGGCTGAAGCGTTACATAGTCCAAATGGCATTACTTTAAACTGCCACAGACCATCCCCTACGCTGAATGCAGTTTTCTCCTTGTCCTCGCTGATTTCTACTTGCCAATAACCACTTTGCAAGTCCAGCGTGGAGAACCATTTTGTTCCTGACAACGTATCCAATGTGTCATCAATTCTTGGTAGTGGATAACTGTCCTTTTTGGTGACGTCGTTATGCTTTCTATAATCCACACAAAATCGGGTACTTCCATCTTTCTTCTTAACTAGTACCACCGGCGAGCTCCATGGACTTGAAGAAGGTTCGATTACACCATCCTTCTGCATTTCAGCTACCAGTTTCTTCACCTCATCTCTTTTTGCAAGTGGAAGACTTCTGGGCGCCTGTTTTATTGGTCTCGCTTCCCCTGTATTGATGTCATGCTTTACCATTGATGTTCTTCCTTGGCATTCTTTTTCCAGGGCGAAGGCAGACGCATGCTTCCACAGTAATCGCTTTGCTTTGTTCCTATCAGAAGGCTTTAGTTCTCGCACCCACTCACTGAGATGCGACTCCAGTACTTTCTGCTCCTTTTCTGATAGTTTGCTGCAGTCCGAATTAACTTCCCAGTTGATGACCGCCTCGGCTGGTGTACATTCTGCAATTTCTGTGCGGTCGCCGATCACCTCTTCGTTGTTGGACAAATTTAGAACTCGTACAGGCAAGTATCCTTCATTATTAGTTTTTACTAGAGCTTTGGCAGTGATGATGTTATAGTTGTTTGTACTTGCCGGTTCAACTACCCACAAACCGCCGGTCTCACAATCTCCCTCCATTTGGGTCCATACTATGGTTTCTGATTTTGGTGGCAATATTACATCTTTGTGGGTGATCAGCCTTTTAATCGGTGTTGTATTGTCGTATCCCGCATTGAGTGGAATTTCCACATTAGCCCACGTCAAAATTTGCTGCCCCATATCTAACTTGAGGCCTTGGGCAATCATGAAATCTGCGCCAATTATCACTTCATCTACAATGTCGGCGACAATAAACACGTGTTCGATGCTCATGTTGGCAATGGCTAACTTCAATTTAACTTTACCATGTACAGTTGCTGGTTCACCCGTTGCTGTGCGGAGTCTTACACCATGTAGCGATTCCATTGGTCCATTTATCAAATCAGATCTGATGATAGATTGTGACGCGCCTGTGTCCATAGTCAATATGCGCTTCCGACCACCGATAGCTCCGTAGACAGTGAGGTTGTTGTTTTTCTGTTGTATTATTGAGATCGAGATCGTGGGGCCCTCGGTTGTGGGAGCCAGTCCATGCCCCTCTGGGCTAGCTCGTTTTAGTTTAACGGAGATTCGTTTTGTATAGTAAAATTTGCCCGTATATTGCCGCGTTGGGGTGAGCTCGATCTTGACCGTTTTCGTGGCTCTCTGCAGTTTCGTGAAATATGACCAGGTTTGTCCCAATTGTAGCACTTTGGTCTGGGCTTACTTCCGCCTGATAACGCCTTGCTGAGGGTTTGGGTCATTTCTTTAAGATCGTTTATGACACCCTTCAAATCTCCTGCCTCCGACTCCATTTCAATTTTTCTAACTCTTTGTATTTGAGGCTTGGACACAAATTTCGCTGTCTCCTGTGCCAATGCGAACGAAACAGTCTCGGCGAATGTAGCTTTTTGTGTGGCACAAGTCACGTATTTTATGTCAGGATCACGGATGCCGTTGACGAATGCTTCAATCTTAAATTGATCCAAGAATGGGTGGGACTCACCAGGATAAGTCATCAACACCAAACGTTCCACCTCGGTTGCGAAGTCCTGAAGCGTTTCATTATGCTTTTGCATCCTTCTTGTGATCGCCACCATACTTGCGTTGTAACGCAGCCAGTATATCCTCGTAGTTGTTTCTGGCACCGACGGGAATGCTCTGAAGGACTTCTGCTGCGCTGCCTTTCAGTGCTAAAATTAGCTCGACTGCTTTGTCGTTGCTGTTCCACAAGTTCTTAATTGCGACCATTTCGAATTGGAATTTAAAAACGTCAAATGGTGTAGAGCCATCGAAACTGGGAGCTTTCAATCTACTAGAGGCTTCAGAAATTACTCGCACTGGCCCCTCTTGTAACTGAAGTTCATTAATTTTTCTTTGCAATTCACTTACATCATTTTCGACTTTCTCAAACTTCTGTTCAACTTCTTCGAACTTCTGTTCGAAGTTTTCGAATTTCGCATTAACATGTGTTTTCGTAACAATATATATAATTCGTTTCTAAATATTGTTACGAATAAGTAAAAGCTTTTGCTTGCTGTTAATGACTCTAATAACAGTATGTAAATAACAGGCGGTTAGTGCTGCACCTGAAAGTATGCATTGTAACAACGTACCAGCTCGCTAAACCAGCAGCATGAATTCACCTCAGTGAAGATAACTCTCCGCCCTTCGAGATTGTTCTACAAAGATAAGCAACAGCAACAACAACAACATCCAGATTCTAGAAGGTTCTTGAATTCGCTAGATATACCTTCATTTGAGTATGGTGAGTTGGTATAAATAGCGGAGGTCTTTGGAGTGGAGAGTTCAGTTTGTGATTAAACCCCGTAAAGTAAGCAACGCGAATTGATAGTAAAATAAAAAACTTGTTAAAGTGTTATAAATAAAGTAAACTGTTGTACTATATAAGTAAAATAAAAGGAAGTGAGACCGTTGTAATTATCGTAATTTAAAACGAACCTTGTTTTATTATTGGGAATAAAACAACGCAAAAAGAACGAATAAGGAAATTCGTAACAATATTATTATGTTTGGGAGGCAATACGGATATGTTTCCATGTAAAAGCATACATGTTTGCCAGTAAACATGCTACTGTTTGCGTTTAAATACGAGTGAGTTTGGGAGTTGCAAACATATGAATGTTTGAAGTGTGTTCCGAACATGTACATGGTTCCTGCAGAATATGATTGGGAGAATATGTTACAGATGCCGTTTTTTCAGCGTGTAAGTAAAAGGAACTAAAACTGTTGTACTTGTCGTAATTTAAAAACGATCCTTGTTTTATTAACGGGATTAAAACAGCGCTAAACGGACGATAAGAAAAGTCGTAACAATATTAAATTTTATGCAGGTATTTGAAAGTAATCGAAAAAAGCCCATCTCCTGTAAAATTTGTGTTTTACCGCTTACGATAATTTGGCGATAACGGTTCGATATATTAAGCGAGTTTTGGTTAAACCGCTTGGTTTATAATCGCTGTTTTGTATGAATCATTTAGCAATGACTTAGCAACACGAACCATTTCTGATAAGTTTATTATTCTTTTGACATCTTTTACTATATTCCACCCTTAGTCATATTTTTGAATACTATGACTCTTAGCTAAATAGCCGTTATCTTTGCAGCTTAGAAAAACAACCAACACGATTAATATTTGTGTTGGTAAAGAAAACATGTCGGAGAACTCTTGGGTACTTTTGCCTTTCTGGTATTTATAATAAGCCAACTGTGCGACACCAAAGGATTTTTTCCGCCAGGCATCTACAATTATCAATTCAGTAAACACAACAGTATTTGATTGTCAATGCACAACTAAATCAGTAACAAGGCTGATCTAGTAGAGGTTAACGCAGTAGGATTTGTTGTTGTTGTGGGCACGAACAACAGGGATTTTGTTTTTGTTTTATGACTCTAAATGTCAAATTCAACACAAATACATATGACCAAAAAAGTAAATAAAAAAGGACAATAACAAAATACACTGAATTTGACAGATAGAGCCATAAAAAAGCAAAATCAGCTGTTCTAATGCGTTAACCTCTACTAGATCAGCCTTGATCAGTAACTAGCTGACGAAAGCATAAATAAACATCATGGTGGCTAAATATGATACAATTATACTTTATGGTACAATTCGATTATCAGAAGTACGGCCCACGACTTATTTGATACTATTTAAGATTTTCGTAAAATTTTGTCGTTTTGTTATTAAAATGTTTATTAATGTGAAAACTCTATTGATTTATTTGCATATTCTTTCTCTATTACCATTTATACACGAGAACTTTATTTGGTGATACTTTTTCTTAAAATTTTAGTTTGTAGGAACAAGGAACAGAGTGACAATTACTAGGAAACTACTCCCCTACGCCCCTTACCCTCAAAAGGGAAGATATATCGCACCCTATCTACAAAAGAGTCACAACTCAAAATATTCAAATTTTCAATAGAGCCAAAAAACTGATTTGGTTAATTAGAAATATGTATGAAAATACTCACTAATTGACATATTCATAAAGGATTTTTTTGACGAAAGCGAAGAGTAAACGACGACAGATTTTTACAGTGGATAGAAATGGTCCTTGGTTATTGTTTTTACGCAAAAAATTAAAATTTGAAAATTTTGAGTTATGACTCTTTTGTATTTAGGGTGCGATAGCATCACAAATTTGATTGAACTTGAAAATAGTCGTCACAGTACATACTTAGTACGTGGGTTCGAACCCTGCTCCGACCACCTTATGTTTCTTTCGACGATGGTCACCTCGCTTAGTGATGGCTACACTATCGAGTACTTAGCCAAGAAAAAGCTCCTCAAAATACCGTTCGGAACCGGTGTAAAAACTGTAAGTCCCAATCAGTGAGTGCAAAACAAGGAAGCGCACAGCTCACTGGTTGTAAGAAGCTCTCCCCAATCCCTTCAAGGGATGTCATGGGAAACCGTTTATTTATTTTATAGGTAATTCCAGTAAAATTTAATGTAATAAATGAGTCATGAAAGCACAGACTGCAATGTCTCCAATAACACTGTGCAACACCAATTTTGGGTGTGGACGAATCCCAAAAATTCAGACCGCTGTGTAGCTACACTTTTTTTTATGGGCGTGGCAAATTTAAATTTTTTATCCGATACTGTCCGAGATAAATTTAAAAATCGAGTATAAATGTTGAATTTAGCGAATTCTTGTGATAACATGTCTTCAGTGAAATTTGACATTTTGACAATTTATTTTCGTAGAATATTCAAATGCTCTATTTCAAAGTTTAAAGAGTCCTTTTCGTCTTTTGTACCAACAATGTACACTAAAATGACTATATTTTAAGGATTATTATGGAAAAGGGGCAATGTACGGAGATTAAACAGAAGCTTATATCAGTTTTATTAAAAAACAAAGTTTTCATTGAAATTGAAAAAATTTCAGACCAAATTGTGGGAAAAAACGGTTTGTTCTCCTTTCCCAATGCCACAGACACTTTTTCCGAATCGCAGGCTTTTAATTATGAGCCTATTACGTCCGTAGAAACAGGCACAGTTTTCTGTTCCATAATTTGGCGGAAATATTTGTTGTGTACTGCAACAACCATAATTAAATTTTTATGTTTTGAAATTTTTACTATTGAAGTATTTCTTTTAGTTATACGCCGTTTTTTGTCCTTTTTTGATTTAATATTTTCTCCACTGATTAATGTGCGAGTAAAAGTAAATTTATGTACCTTTGTTTAATTTTATGTTTTAAAAAATCAAATTAAAAACATAAAAGAATAAGAAACTTTTAACTAAAAACTTTTTATTTTAAAGAAAATTTGAAGTGCAAATTTTAGTTGCCAGTTTGTAAGATTTTAGGGCAAATTTTTTAAAGCAATTTTGTGGTTGCCCTAGTCATCAGCTTTCAACGAAGTACGGTAGCAAAGTTAAAAAATATATGAAAAATCTCAACAGTAGACATATTGATCCTGGATTTTTTTTTACAAAATGGAGAGATACTGACCCCAGATTGTTACAGCAGGTAGAAATGGTCCTCAGTGATTGTTTTTAGGCAAAAAATTAAAATCTCGAATTTAGGGTGCGATGTGGTCGTATTTAGGGTGCGATGTGGTCATGAACGTACGCAAAATAGAAGTCTGCTTTGGCTGCCAGTAGTGAAATGTAAAAATCTGCGAAATGGAACGGAATATTCAAAAGCGATTAATTTATTTTAAAAGTGTATTAATGTAGGTCTCTATCCAGAATTTACACAATAAAATATCTCTATTGGTTTTTGTTCAATTGGCTTAAGTACCGGTCACGAACGTACGGGTCGCGAACGTACGATTTTTCCATATGTTTTTTTAATTATTATCACCATGCATTTTCCTATTAATATCTTGAAATTTCCTTAACAAAAATCTTAATACTCAATTTATAGTGTGTAGAAACACTTATAACAAGAAATAGACTATTTTATTTAATGGAAATAATGAAATTTTAACAATAATTATGATATTTTTGTTTTTATTGAATAGGCTGTTAGGGCTGTGCTTAATTTAAAGTCCTCATCACAAAAAATCGAATGTATCATTCTGATACCTGGAATATTCGGTATATCATTCCATTTTTCAAGTAAAGTTGGGGACATCTTTTCAATTGTATCAGCTCCAATGTATATTATGTAAAGACAATGCATCATTTAAAACAATGTTTTTTGTTTTAGTTATTTGGAAAACCTTTCTCTTTACAATCGCTCCAACGCCATCGACTGTACCTTTCCCATGTGATGTTACAAAGAAATTCCACTCAAGTGTTTTACAAGCGAACTTAGCCATTAAGTCGGATAAGCTCCAAAAAATAAAATTTATTTTTGAATTGACAGCTACTTTCGTCCGAGAAAATCAATATGTTTTTAAATTTGCCTTCTTGGTTTTTAATTTCTTCAACAATCTTCGTTATAAAAATGTACACATCGATTTTGCTGTGACTTAAACTATCGCTTAATACGGAAAATGACATAGTTTTTGTCAAGCATCCATGCGACGCAAGTAAAACTCGAAACTTGTTTGTAGCTAAAGTGCGCGCTTCATTTTGGCAGACCAGCCTATAATTTTCCGCGAAGGCAATTTGTAACACAAGTTTTCCGGCCGTGATATTTTTCCTGTTGGCTTCAAAATAATTTTGCAACAGAGTAAGTCAAAGTTATTCTATCGTCTACTTTCCTCCAGTGTTGTTTCGAAGGTTTTGGGGAAAGACTGAATAACTGTTGCGCAACCATTTAATAAAAAACTGAAATACATACACACATGTTATGCTGCATTTTGGTCGAGAGTTGAACATGTTTGGGTCGACATTTGAACAATTTTGTCTTGCTTACGCATTCTTCAGTTGATTCGTTTCTATAAACTTCGTAAGCTTCCGATAGGGTTAGCAGCATATAACGTTTAGCAACAATTTGTCCATCAACAACGAGGGTGTCCTTTTTGGCTGCCGACTGAACGCTAACATTTTCACGCAAGTAAATGTCTTTCACCACTTTCAACTTCCTCTCCCATTTTAAATCAACTTGTGTAGATGTTTTATTTTGCTAATTTTCCGGTTCAACATACTTCTTCAGTAGTCCTTTAATAACTTCAATTTTTTTTTCAAATCACTTGGTAATGCCCTTTCAGCCTTTTTCATTGCTTTTCCCAGAGTTTGTTTACACGAATACGCTTCATGTTCTTCTTCTTGTTGAGCTTCACTTTTCTTCTTTTGTCGGCAATCTTTCAACCTTGCGCGTTCTTTTTCTTGCATTTGTTCTAAAACCTTTTTATTTTTTGTTAATGCTAAGCGTCGTTTTCGCATCCTTTCAGCAGCTTTTTCTCGTAAAATTTTTAGTTTTGGTGGATCGCTTTTCATTTTGTTAATATAACGCTTTTGCTTTTCATTTTCCGATTTACCACATGTTTTACCCATCTACGAAAGTATATTTGCGTGTTAAGAAAATAAATGCATTCTTTATGAAAAAAAATGTACTTACGGTCGCGAACGTACGAAATTTTGCAAATAAAAAAAAGTTTATTTAATTGTAACCCCCAATTTTTTTTTATTTACAAATTAGTGACACCGAACTTAATTAAAATACGTTATTTCTGACACCTGTTGACGTTTAATGCAAAGCAATTACAATAAAATGATGTTTTCGGTCGCGAAGGTACGATTAAAACACATAAGAAACAAGTAATAATTAACCGTTAATAGCACTTTTTTTGTTCTCCTTACATTTTTCTCTTTTTAATTGATGGTAATAGAGAGATTTTGAAGAAAGAGTGGAACCATAACATTTTTTGCATGTAAATAATTAAATATAAAAATGTCTTTAGAAGTAGCTTAAAAAGAAAATGTAAAATTTTCCAGTTTCCACCCCCACTCCACATGAAAACAGCTGAGATCTGGTATGAAACCAGTCTATTATAAAAACATAGACTTTTTTATAATTATAAACAATAAAACACGATGATTACCAACATTTCATTTTTCGATCCTGGTCGACCATTGGGAGGAAATGCCCATAGATAACTTATTGCACTCTTTCCGCTCTCTTGTAGAGAGTCTGAGTAAAAGAGCATGAACGAGTCTTATACTCTTTATAGAATATTTCAATATAAATGCACCATTTCTACAATGTTATTACATACAACAATACAAAAAGCATAAATGTTTCACATCAAAATTATGAATGGACCAAGTTATGGCAAAAAGAGAGTAATACGTTTTGAATCATTCGCCAGATGTCGCCAGTGCTTTTGAGTCATACAATTCCTTCCATGAGTTCTCAATACAATTCAATACTCTTTGGCGACGACGACCTGCTTGTTTGTTCACTGCCGCTACATCAATACCATCATACTTATTACCAGGCAGAGACGATTGTTGTACAACAACCACATATTATTTTCAATGCTAACGCTGCATAGCTTCGACGTAGGTAACGCGGTGTTCTAACGCTGTGCGTTGTTTGCATGTATTGACTTTGTTAGATTATACCCTACCCGTGCCTATAGATGTTAACACATCAATAATATGTCCCTGAGTAAAATGATTGGTATGACTACGGCAACTGTGCTGTTATGGAGGTTTATTCCTATGTGGTTCATCCCTTCTTCAGTGGCTGAATAAAATTTAGAACATAAAATAAAGTTAATAAATTTATGCACTATTTCTGCAACACTCCAATCAAAAATCAAAATTCTAAATTACAATTTGTAAATGCAGCCAAAATACAAATGTACATATTTTCCCCAAGAATTTCGATGTCATTTCAACAAATTGCATGCTAATTTGACCCACCCATGAAATCGTTGAGAAAGTCTGACATGTTATACCTAATTGGAAGCGTAGACTTCAGCTAAAAGGCCGTTGTAGTAAAACCAAATTAATTCTTTGTAAAAAAAAAATGAAAAGCTTTAAAATTCACTTTTTTAAAAACGGACTTTATTTCAAATTATGATTTGGAATACTTAGAGATGGTGAAATTTTTTAACCTTTCACAATTTTATAATTAGATTGAGCTTAATAAATTCCAAGAAAATCTTCACAAGCAAATTCATTATTATTATTATTTCTTATTAATGAAGGAATATGCAACATTTTGTTTTGTCTTCCAAATAATTAAATAAAAATCCCAAGAAATTGATTTTGATTCGCCAACGGTCAAAAAAGTTCGATTTGGTTTTGATCTTGGTACTGAAATCAAGTTCGTAGTTTGCATCCCACATCTTTCAAATAATGGCAAATACAAACCACATCACGGAATGTGTTCAAAAAGAAATTGTAAAAACACTTTCTTGACAGGCACATTTAGTTGGTTTTTGTTACTGTATTGCTTGTAGTTTTAGAGAAGTTTTGTTTTGCTACAGTACAGTAGTAAAAATATTTTTAAATACTTTAAAATTCGGTTTCTTATAAAAATAATATATAAATAAAATGCAATTCCTTTGTTCTGTTAAAAAAAAACACGACGAGCCGAAAAAAGTTGAAGCTACAGGATTTGGTTACCAAATATATCTTCAATGTTAATTTCTCCGATTTATTAAAAATTCGTACGCTAATTCTACTTCATAAAATAATTTACACCCACGAGCCATCATATGTTTTCAACAGACTTAGGTTTACACGGCCAAACAGAACAAATGACTGACCAACATCTATCAACGTGTCAGCAAACATCTGTTCCTCCAACTATTGGCATGTACATTTTTGGGTTGTTTATATTTTTGACGATTGTTAAGGATCCTCTAAGACATATACTCTTTGGTAAGGGTACTCTTTAAGTCGGTTCCCCCGAATGAAATTTCTGTACTGGGTTTTATTAAATTAATAGAAATATACTTACATGTAAACGTGACCAGTGAAATCCGCAACGATGTGGCCGCCAGATCCTTTGCTCTTGCTGTTTCAAATTGATTTCGTACGAATGGTTCTACTACATTTACGGGCACAAAAAATTGTAACGAATACGATAAAAATATTGCTATAGCCATGGCAACTCGCACCAATTGGGACAATCTGAAAAATGAGTGAAATTACTAAATGAAAACTTACAGTCGTCAACTTTAAGCAACGCATATAATTTGTTATGTGTCTTTATTATGCCATGTGCCGGCTAAATTACTGAGATTTCTTGTTTGTATATTGTTACGAATAAGTAAAAGCTTTTGCTTACTGTTAATGACTCTACTAACAGTATGTAAATAACAGGCGGTTAGTGCTGCGCCTGAAAGTATGCATTATAACAACGTATCAGCTCGATAAACCAGTAGCATGAATTCACCTCAGTGAAGATAACTCTCCACCATTCTAGATTGTTCTACAAAGATAAGCAACAACAACAACATCCAGATTCTAGAAAGTTCTTGAATTCGCTAGATATACCTTCATTTGAGTATGGTGAGTTGGTATAAATAGCGGAGGTCTTTGGAGTGGAGAGTTCAGTTTGTGATTAAACCCCGTAAAGTAAGCAACGCGAATTGATAGTAAAATACAAGACTTGTTAAAGTGTTATAAATAAAGTAAACTGTTGTACTATATAAGTAAAATAAAAGGAAGTGAAACCGTTGTAATTATCGTAATTTAAAACGAACCTTGTTTTATTATTGGGAATAAAACAACGCAAAAAGGACGAATAAGGAAATTCGTAACAATATGTTAATTTAACCAATATTGTTTCGATTAATCGTTCAAGGGAAAATCAACGTCAACAAGCCGACAACAATTGTTCGATTAATCGAATAAAATTCCATATACTGAACAAAACTGCACCTATAAAAACAAATTTGTGTTATTTTAAACTCAGTGGAATAAACGATGGTAACCGTTCTTAACATTTAGGTGGCATTCAATAAAATGGGCACTATTGACCCTTAAGGGGATAGTATACGAAATGTTCTCCAGAAGCAAAAAATATGAGAACGTGAGTTCGATCCCTGCTCTGACCACCTTACATTTCTTTCAACGACGACCACCTCGCTTAGTTATGAGTACTTAGGTACGAAAAATCTTCCCAAAATAATGTTCGGAACCAGTGTAAAACTGCCGGTTACAGACAGTGAGTGTACAACTAGAAAGCGCACACCTCAAAGTTTGTGAAAAGCTCTCCCTAATTCTTTCATGGGATGTAAGGTCGGGGCCACACTGGCGTTTTCTTGTCGCGCGTTTTCAAAAGCTTTCATAGGAGTATACACAATCAACGTATACAACTCAACGTTGTGCTTTTTTTTGCGTTAGAGCTTTTGAAAACGCGCGACAAGAAAACGCCAGTGTGGCCCCGGCCTAATGGGAAACCATTTTTTTTATTCTACTTTCCCATGGAACGATTCTTTGCTAACCAAATCCTATCGCTTCAACTTTATGTGGCAATTTAGGAAGCCGATGCGAACATTCCTGAATATATCGACTACGCGAAAGTGGAAACAATCTTCGATGGGAAATATGACACACTCATACCCAATGGGGGCACCTGGATCAAGATTTTCTGGTATAGACCGATCTGTGAATTCCACACGGATGGTTCGAAACTTAATGATCATGTAGGATATGGGATCTACTCTTGAGAACTAAGGTTTGTGTCTTTCCGGGAAACTTTCAGTGAAACTGAAGCGTATTGGTATGCCCGTATCGACTTTTAAGTATATACTATGTGAAAGCTCCTATGTGATAATTCAAAAAAGGTATACGTGATATTATCTTGTAACCCTTCGCCCACAACCAACAAATAATGCCTTTAACAGCCAAGGGTTCTTGGAAAAGGATCATATTCGCCTGAACGTTTGTTAGACGAAAACTTAAATTGGCAGATGCCACTTAATTAAAAGGAGGTTCATCTGCAGAAACATCAATACTCGTATAAGTTAGTTTCTCTACCGCCGTCACGGCCGGTTCGTTATTAGACACTGAAAATGCTTCTTCACATATGTCACTACTGGAAGGTGCGTCTTATAGCGCATAGACTAAACCCGATCGGTGCCTAATATATGGCAGTCATCTGTTTTCCGCGACAGTACCGTTTCATTGTTCCTTTATATTTGGTATCTACGTGTTTTCAATGACTGCCTTTTGATTTTTGGGTTTTATTTTTCATAAAACCTGGGTGTTGTAGCTTCCATACTTTAATGTGTAATTTGATATGAGTATTTTTTATTTGGGTACCGTTTTGTCGAATGTCGTAATTTAACACGACATATATGATGCCAAAAATCAAATAGATTGTTGAAGAATAGATGTCGGTGGCAGTTGATGAACGACTCACTTACACCTATTAGTTCATTGTGATACCGCGGGCTAACGAACGATATTAAATGCTATCCCACCGGAGAACCATTTAGTTTGCTCCAAGAAGCTCAAGATCTTGTCTACGCCTATCTGAGATGTTGAGTTCGGGAATGCCGAATGCAGGGACTTGATTACCATCTAACTGTCAAAGAAAACATTGACCCTAATGAGTGCTGGACTATTGTACCTCAGCCAGTTGGTCACTTCTCTAATAGCCAAAATATCCGCCTGATACATGCTACAATGACAACCGTAGTTCCCTAAAGTAAACGGCGCACATTTTCGACCCATCCGTGTAGAAGTTGCCATATTCGTCTATAGTAGTAACTCCATTGTTCCAGAAATCCCTGTTCGATATGAGAGTGTGGTATTTGCGATCGAATAGTGGCTTCGCTAACGAGTAGTCGATAAATTCAGGAATGTTGGGAGCACATCCAACACTGTTCCATGACCGACTTCAATCCTGCATCATTGTGAGAGTTGTCTCAACCTGAACATAGAAGCAACCCGCCTGGCTATAACGTTCACTGACAAAAAATATAACATTACATTAATTACATCAGAGGGAGTGCTACGCAGATCACCCGTGATGCATATTGTCACCGTTCTCTGAACCCTAGTCAGTAGCGTACAATAGGTGGTATTCTCAAGCGCCTGCCACCACATGATAACCCCATATAGCATTATCGGTTTCAATACCGCTGTATAGATCCAGGCTCTCTTCTTTAGGCTATCGTTGCCTTTCCACTATGGTCTGAAATCAAGCTTGCTGGCCGGGTATTTGGCACATCCTGCTTAATTTCAGAACCATTCACCGTGATAGGTAACAAGGTAGGTATTTTATATCTTCGAGTAAAGACTATCAGCTCGGTTTTGATCGGGTTTACAATTGGTCCATTTTCACATGCCCGTCTACCCAAAGACCGTAAGATTACTAACTTCATTAACCAGGGGGTCAGGGACGTTACAAAACGAAGATAACATATTTCGCCAACCAGTTCGATCTTTTGCCTTATCTCTCCAGTTGGTAATGCCAAGTGTACGCAGGGAATCGTCAACCTGATCCCTCCAGCGGAGTCTTGGTCTTCCTATTTTTCGTCTTCCTTCGAGTTCGGTATCGAAACCCCATCACACTGGTTCGTCTTCATCCATTCTACTGAATGGCCTAGCCAGCGCAATCGAGTTATTTTGATCCGCTTAACTATGTCAATGTCGGAAAATATTTCTCCCTAGAAGACTCCTACATATGTTTCGTCTGCTTGCGACGAAGTAACTTTTGTTACTTAGAGTTTTATCTATAAAGTGCTTGCTTAGACCAAAATAACGTATATTCGCAAGCAGCATGTGACTTTTGCTGCTGATGGTTTTATTCATGTTGACTGCAGCTTTTCTCATAATAATCTCCATTAAGATGTTAAAGAGATCGAACGATAGGGTGTCACCTTGCCTGAGGCCTCGCTTAGTTTAGAGAGGTTCGGTAAGATCCTTACCAACTTCCGGTTCAGACATTGCTTTGTAGAGTTTCTCCCGTATCGGGCTATCGAATGCCGCTTTATAATCGACAAATAGATGACAGGTGGCGATTTGTTTTCTTCTCCAGGATTTGGCGAAGCGCGAAAATCTGTTCGTCGATTTTCCAGGCCTAAAGCCACACTGGTATGGTCGAGCCAGGCCAGCGATAATTGGGTTTAAATAAAATAAGTAAATGGTTTCTCATTACATCCCATGAAGGACAGGGGAGAGCTTCTCACAATCACTGAGCTATGCGCTTTCCACTTTTCACTCACTGATTGGGACCTACAGTTTTACACCGATTCAGAACGGTATTTTGAGAAGCTTTTTTATGGCTAAATACTCGATAGTGTCGCCGTCACTATGCGAGGTGACCGCCGCCGAAAGAAATTTTAAGGTGGTCTGAGCATGGATCAAACCCAGGAGCTCATGTACAAGAGGCGCGCACACTACCATTGCACCACCGACGGCCATAATTGGGTTTAGTCCTTATATACATATATTCTATTTATACCTGATAGAACCTTATATGCTATGGATAAAAGGCTTATTCCACGCCAGTTTACACAGACATTCCGACCATCTTTTTTAAATAGGGGACATAGAACATTGAGACTCCAATTGCCAGGCATGCAGATGACATTTCGATAGTGGGCTGATTAATGCACCTTATCAGATCATCGCCATAGCCTTAAACAGCTTCGCCGGTGATCCATCGGCTCCTGCGGCTTTGTTGTTCTTAAGCTGGGCGATAGCTGTTCTGACCCCGTCTAGGTTAGGAGGGGGGCAATCGACGTCGTCGTCCAAGTTCTGATCGATTATCTCATCGTCGTTGGATATCACAGATACCAGGAGCGCGGAGAAATGTTCTCTATATATCCTCAACATGCTCTGCACATCTGTGATGAGATTTCCGTCCTTGTCTTTACAGAAGGAGGACCCTGAACCATGTACCTTAGTTCTGTTTTTGACTTTTTGGTAGAATTTTCGGGATTCGTTCATCTTTTTGTATGTCTCAATTTTCTTACTCTCGTGCTTTATCCACTGACGTTTCTTACGCCTAAAGATACGGTATACATCCTTTCTTTTTTCCCTATACCGCTCAGTCGCAGCACGCGTAACAATTGACTGAAGCGTTCATCGTACCATTGTTTTTTGCAAAGAGTCGGAAATGGGTTTCCACTGCGCTTCAGGATCGTTATCGGGTTCTGTGCCAAAAGCTGCGAGGGCTTCCATGACTAGGCTGTGGCCACCTCTGGTAATTCTAGGTTTCCGATGTCTAGCTTTAGCTGCCTCTGATTTCGTACGATTTTCGCTCTACTTAATCTTGTCTCTGATCAGGAGATAACCAAGTCAATTTATTTATATCCTTATGTTGAAATCGTGTGCTACTAACTACCATTTTCATTACAGCACCGAAGTCTATCAGTCTTATTCCATTATCGGAAGGGGTATCATGTAGACTGTGATTACCGATGGGTGGTCGAAAGACACTTTCCAATCCCAACTTGGCGTTAAAGTCGCCTAGAATAATCTTAATGTCGTGGTCAGGGCAGCTTTCGTCTCCTTCCTTCAAACGCTCATAAAATTATCCTTTGACCTCATCGTCTTTATCCTGTCGGTTCGATGAAAAGAAGTTGAAATATTTCGCTTTGATGCGAATTGTGGAAATACATTCACTCACTGGGTTGAACCTTCAAACTAGGTGTCGCAGTCTCTTGGCAACTATAAATCTGCACTCGAACTCATTGCAGTTGTTATTTACAGTTCTGCTTCCTGTTGCAACCATAACCTGTCCATTGCATTTCCTGGATAGCTGTTATGACAGCTTTATATTTTTCGAGAACATCCGCCAGTTGGAAAGTGACACCCATTCTGTATAGTGTTCTGAAGTTCCAGGTACATGTCCTTAAATAGTGGTCATTATAACGTTTGCGAGGGTCGTCAACAGTGAGGGGGTTTCTTCGTTTATTATAATTTTTATGTATTTTTATTACCTATATAACAGTGGCGTGAGGCAAAGCCATCCCACCGTGGTTTGCATTTTAAATACTGCCAGTATGATTATGATTCAGCCGCCCATTATGCATCAGACGCTTACCATAATACAGTGAGTCGAAACTAGATTTTGGATTCTACAAAATCCGGCGTTGGCCAGGGCTGTTGGCTCATCCGCCAACCAATCGCAACCAATCAGACTGCTCATTCGTTTCGCCTTCTCTCTCTAGCCAGCTAACGGAGGTTTCCGATAAAGCCACCTCTACGCACAGTCCCATGCCAATTTGGTTATTCGTTGTTAGATCAGGGGATACCCAAGTAGTCTTGTGGATGTCTTTATGCTCGAATCTTGTACCACTAACGACCATGTTTTTGCCGCGGCAAAGTCAATCAGTCTCACACCGTTGTTGGAACTGTCAGCATGTAGATTGAAATTGATAATTGTTGGATGCAATATATTTTCCCTAACTACTTTAGCATTAATATCTCCTAGCACAATCTTAATGCCATGGCCAGGGCAGCGTTTCCTCAAGGCTCTTCTATCGGAGAATGCACTCAAATTAGGAATCACAGGAATGAATCTAGAGACTAGATGTCGCAGTTTTTGGCCAACTACAAATCCGCAACCAAATGCAAGTCCGTAAGCAACCCAGGAGAAAATTCCTTACGATGCTGAAATACTTGATCTGGAGTTGGCGGCCTTGGTGATACAAAATTTTCAGGTGCAAGCACTGGTAGTGTGGCTGTTGCAGTTGCTTTATAAATTTTGTTCTTCTCAGAATGTCGATTTAGACGACATGTGTAATTTACGCATGCATAGCAACTGGTTGCATCATGATCACCTGGGCGATTAATCCAGTTTACCGGCATACAATACTTCATAGTACCTCTGCCTCCACTCAACCATGCCATGAGATTGTTATAACATTGGCGACACACTGTATTAGGTGTGTAATTTTCACCGGTCAAGTCCACTTCGTCGAAAAACAATGTATAGGCTCTTTTGAATTCACTAGTTAAAAGATTATTTTCCTTCTGAAATCTTGTAGATGTTTTTTTTCTGGTTTGATGACCGCAAACGTAGCAAAATAAATCAATATTTTCACACTGCATATTGAAATTGTCAGTTGCCAATGTTGTGTGCGAATTATACTGTAGCACTTTCACTTTTTTTAATTTCACTTTCACTTTATAACTTTCACCGCTAAGCTCTCGTTGACGTCGCGCTGTGTAATGCCTCGATGTGAGCGTCGTGTCGCTTTTATATTGTGTGCTGCGTCCCTTGTTGCGTGTGCTGAGCTTAGTGCATTGCCTGTGCTGCTGCTGTCGGTGCATGATCGCGTGATACCTAAGCGCTACCTAAACGGTGTTAACCCTTGGACAAACACATGGGTCTGGCCAGGCATATTTCATTTTTTGCTACCTATGGACCTGAACAGGAGAAAAAGGTAAAAAAAAAATGAAATTAAAAAATTTTCGGCAAATTTTTCACATTTCCGTGCTACCTAAACAGTGTTAAGAACCATCTCTAGGAAGTTTATATGTTCTAGAAATTTGTTTATTGAGATCTTAGGTAAATTTTTGTAGTTGATTGTTTCCTTGAATTTTGAACGGTTTGCTACCTATGGATCTGAACACGGGAAAAAAGGTAAAAAAAAATCGAATTGTTTTAAGTTTTTTGCGATTTTGATCTGGAAGGTGAAGTTTTTTTGATTTTATATGTTCGAAATTTTTGTTCTTTATGACAAGAGCTACAACTTTCTGAACGGTTTGCAAGATATGAGCCTGAGAAAATGATCACATTTTTACGAAAATGATACCGAGGCCCCAAATTTTTGGCGGCCCATAAAAAAAAAGTGCATGACTTTGGGAAAAATTGGGAGACACGGGTCTTTTTTTTTTTAGTCTTTTATCACGTAGTGGTGTCCGTATATGGTTATTTTTTTTCGTGTTGCAATGTGTTATACCTATTGCTACGTCGTCGGCAACCTGCATTCTCGAGAATTGCGAGTATTCCAGCCAGCGCAAGGTTCCATAGAGGTGTAGACTAGACCTCTTTGTGATTCTGTTGCTTCTGTAGAGGTCAAGGTGATCAATTCGGCAGAGACACCCTTCCTGGTGCTGAGTCTGTAAAGAGTGTCTCCGTAAGAATGCACTTTTTCATTTTAAAATAAAAACACGAATTTTTGAGATAGTTGTGATTTTTCTTATTGGATTGTAAAGACAGGTTCCGATTACGCATGAAATAAAACATCCGTCAAATGACCCCCACGGCTCTGATTACTCTTTCCATGAAATTTTTGACGACTTTTCCACAGATATGTGGCTGTATATCACCGATGACGCGTTGGATCGCGGATTTGAGCTCAGGAATTGGTTCTGGTTTATTCGCATCAACCCGAGATTTTACGAAATCCCAAAGAAATAAATCGCATTATCTTGGTTTCGAGTTGACATCAGAATTCTTGAGATAATTTGTGGCAGGTGGTGTCGTCTTGCTGAAACCACATATCGTCCAGTTGAGGTCACAAGAACTCCGTTATCATGTTCCTGTAACGAATGCCTTTCACAGTCACTTCAACTTTCGGCCTCATCGTCAAAAAAGTAAGGCCCAATCACTCCGCCTGACCACTATCCACACCAGACAGCTGATCGTTGTGGGTGTATTTGTTTCTCATGGATTTTCGGATCCCCAAATTCGACAATTTGGTGTATTCAGGAAGCCATTCAGATGGAAATGCGCTTCATCGGATATGACTTTTTTGAAAAATTGGCATTGACTTCACTTTGCTCCATTTGCTCCTGAGGAGGGGTCTTTTGTCAAAATTCGCTGCGTAGTGCTTCGTGAAATTTGAAGTTGTTGAGAACGATGCGGAATTGATGTTTTTGGGTTTTCGGCGACAGCAATGTTTTCAATGTCCATAACCGACTAAGTTTCTTCAAAGTTTTGGACGACTCTTCGAATGATTTACACATTAGGTGCACTTTCTCGACTGAAAATTCTTCAAAGTTTATGAGCGATCCCAGCATAACTTTCCAAATTTTTGTAATAAGTTTTCACAATTACAACGCGTTGGTCTTTCGTAAAGCGCTGCATTTTTAATAATCGGAATAAACATATGTGATAGCTGCCAAATTTCAGAGTTGCCACAAAAAAAATACACTTAATTTAAAAAGTGCAATCTTACTGAGACACCCCTTAGATATACCCTTGCAGTATTCCGCCTGCTCACCAGATAATTATCTCACATCAATATTCGCCCGTAAGTATAGTAGGAACGATGGTACGCTAATAGATCTAAAGACTTTAGAACATGTGCGGGTGGCATTTCACGATTTGGGAATTTACACCACTTTTGTATCCTTCACCCTCTAGGTATGCATCTGAAGTTTATACACGCGATGTATAACTTTATCAGCCGGTACCGGCTGATGTATAACTAATCGGCCACAGAATGAAGGTTCGCTGGTCATAACATGCCGGATTGAGTCACAACTTCAATGGCAACTTCTGATCTATGAGTATGTTCACCTACAGCGTTCTCCTCTTGAGCGAATTGTCAGGGAAGTGGATGTTCATAAGGAAAATGAGTAAATCATCACTATTGGCCAGAAAAATCCTTCAGGTAACCTATCATATTATCTGACGCCAGTATTTTATTAAGCCTCGACGCCTCGGATGTATCTTCTATTGAAGAGCATCCATGAGTTTCTCTCGGTCCATCTGAGTGCAGTCTTATATCTCCTTAGCTCAGCTTTGTAATTATCTCAGTGCTCCTCCTCTTTCGATCACTTGGCTTTAATCAACAGTTGCCGGCAGTCGTGATCGTGGCCGCTACATCTATGTCATCTACGCACCTTATAGGATTCTGATCCCAAATAACTCTTGTAAGTCTTTTCATAGAGGTCCCAGGCAGTCCTCACTTTAGGCTGTGTCTTGTTCCAATCCAATCCGATGAACTTATGACCAGAGAACGAGTTGTCATCAAGGACAGTCCATTCCCTGTTCAACTCATGTATGTCCTCCATTGAAATGGTGACAGCTAGTACCTCTTGCATGGACTGGTGACGAATGTTGGCTCGTTGCCTCTATTACATACAGCAAGGCTAGTATCCATACGGATGGTGTGCGTTTGCATCCGCGGTGATAATCACTCACCTATTTGTCTCCCCTATGAGACATCTTAAGGGTACTGATGGCAACTGGTCTCTTGGTCCCGGGACAGATGTTCGTGGTACATTTTTTTCTTGAGGCATCGATGCAACCAAACAAATAGTATGCCCATTCAGTTCCAGGCTGACAGTAACGTTGTCCCTGTCCCTATATACGGAAAATCCTGTCCCTATATACGGAAAGGCTGATCTGAAGGAGCCGCAACATTTGTTGATCTATCCACCCCCGTCATATCCTGTTCGTCATCAGGCACCAAAAGGGGGGGGGGGGGCATCTCTAGCGCATCTCTACGCTTAACCAGATTGGTGTTGGATAATGGGAAATCATCTTCCCGATCTGGTAGAAGGGTTTCAACTTGCCATCGACCATATTATCCATAGTCTCGTGCGTCACTTTTCTTATTTCACTCCTCCTGGGAGTGTCTTCTGTGGGAAGATATTTAATAAATAACGGCATCCTTTCGTCATGTCGCAGAGTCTATTTCGGCAATTTTTACCTTTTTGTTATACTTCCTCCGAATCCTCTGCTCTTGGTTGGGGACTCCCTATTCTTCGCAAATAGCCAACATAACTGTAGGCCGTCCAGTTTTCCACCTCCTCCTGCCCCCATGGTACCCTGAACTTAGTCATATGAACCGGCAATATTTAGCAACTACAGGTAACTAAGATATACTATGCAACTAACGTTCGTACCCATCGTAAGCATCTACAACAGGTACCTACCCGTACTACTAGGTACCTACTTTAACAAGGATAAATCCATTTTTTTACCCTACACCTCTTTAATAGACAACGATCGGTTCCGATTCACTTTCAAAGGTTTTTGTCAAGCATTTTAATAAAGCTAAAATAACGGGGTAAAATATAGGTCACGGTGGTCGATGTTTTGATGTACATAGTTATCATACAATTGTTACTCCCAAGCTTGTTTGTTGAGGTTATAAATGACACACTTTCATAGAAATTAAAGATATATGTTTTATAGCTGCGTTGTTCAAATTGACCTAAATAAATATTTTATACAGGGACCACAACAATTACAATTTGTTTACAATTCACACCGATTATAATTCGTATTTAAAAAAAATCAGTTTTAAGAACTATTTCTGATTTTCAATATATCGTATCAAAAAAGAACAGTAATTTATGATTTTCTCAGAAAATATAAATTAATTACATTTTTATTATGGCTGTAAAATAAAAAAATGTTTTTGATTTAAATTTTATTTGATAACAGTCGCTGACTTCCTAAATAATAGAAAACAGAAATAAAAATCATGCAGATTTCGATGAAAATAGGAAATATAAAAGTTACCTCAACTAAAGAATTTTGCATTATTCGGCATTGTCGTTATTACAAATGAAAAAATTAATGGGCAGACATCCAATTTTTTTAATAGTCGAAACTTATTTCTGCTGCGAATTCATCTCTTGATTAATTGATTTAATAAGCTCGGATGATATATTCCGATCGGCAATAAGAAACGGTGGTGAACAAGTCAAAACGTAGGTCCTCTTTTGCTCTTTTTTGAAAGTTATAGACATTTAATGTTTGAAAATTTAAAAAGATTGCTTGAAACTAAGAACAATTGTTTATTCTTTATTAGATATTCGTACACGTTTTCTGAATTCTGGAGAGCGATAAAAGGTAAGAAGACGCACTACCCTTGTGAGATACATCCTGGGTATACATAACTTCTATATCAGTAATCAAAATAAAGTTGTAGGCAGTACAAAATTAAATACTAACTTCCGTCATTTTTATAACACTTGCGGATTTTTGGCTAACATAGTCAAAGTTTGAAGAAACGAGTTGATAGCCAATCTAATTATCCACCGTTTGGCTTAACGACGTTTTAACAGGAACTTGGTGCGCGCACTCCATAAAAATTTCCCTCAAAGATACAGTTTTTCGCTGATCGTTATTCCCAAAATGTTCTTAATGAGTCATAGTATTCTGTGCTGAGTGTTTTCTTATTTACCATCGCCGCGTCAACCATTTATAATTTGTTTGAGTATCAAACAAGCACTAATATTGCTGTTCTGATGCCTGGATGTTAGAAAACATTTCCTAACCTCGAAAAGCACCGATGCCGTCGTTCAAGGAGCTGCAAAGAAATGCTCAAAATATGTATGAGTAGAAAGAGTACACGATTATTTATCCAAACTCAGAGGGGAGGTGAAACTCAAAAAGTATCTGTCCATAAACTGTTTTTATTTGAATTTACGAGTATTGAAAACAGTTTCACAACAAATCAATACCACTAAATCATCTACTTAAATATTCTTGTTTGTGGAGGCTTTATTTCATACAAAAACAATTGTCTGATATTTGTTTGGCCCGAAATTTTGGTATTTCTAATATTTTGACAACCACAAGTAACACCACGTCCATAACATAAAGTAAATCTTACTAGAGAGAATATTTGACTCATCTGACGTTTCCTTCCACACTCTTCGTGATGCGGTCGGTGTGGTAGAGAGATGTTTGACGAAAAGCGACATACACCAAGTGGAATTACAATAACTTCTGGCTTTAATTTGTCATGTCGTTTTGGTGAAAAACTGTGAAATTTAAATGTGTTTTACACTTTTCCATTGTCTGTTATTGTTAGCATACATTTGTGTTGTATTTAACACAATAATTTTAGCACACAAAACGAAATGCCGTTGTTGTTATTTTGTTCGTTGTTTTGAACCATTGCCTCTATCTGGTATTATTGAAGCAATTCTTTTCGACATCCAACGTTCATATCACACCAGGCGAAATGTCATAAATTTGCTGAGAGAAATGTTGTCTAGTATAGTAATTAGTCAATGGTCCATAAAAAATTAAGTACGGGTATGTAGTGAAATTATTCAGCATTCAAAATTGTTGAATAAAGATAAACTACAACATTTGTTACAATCATTTCTTGAGAAAAAAACTGCTACTGCTATTGGATATGGTCAAATATGTCACCCCCATTCGGGCATCTAAAGCTTGATCGGCTGCAAACAAAATTTAGAAAATATTTCTTTACTTCTTAAATCGTGCCTCGATTTAACGAGTAAGGAAAACCAATTGGTCCAAAATCAACCATTTCAAATGGAACTCAACCCCTATGGAATACTTAGGCTTAAGGTATGTTTAAGTCGGCTGTACTTGTTTCTCAAATGTTTTTTGTATAATAAATGCAAATTAATTTGTATTATCATTCGTAATTACGTTAGGTGTTGGTAGCAGTCGCTGAATGACTCACTTACTTCTTACTCCATTGCGATACCACGAGCTAACGATATTAAGTGCGCGCTAGCTCCACCCGAAAGCCATTTTGTATGCTGCAAGAAGCTAAAGATCTTGTCTACGCATATGAGATAATTCTCACAGGTCCTCAAGTAGGTAGTATCGGTAAAACTTCAACAGAAGTAATTTGCTGTGAAATTTAGTCTCGCCGTATGCCTACCAATCAGATAGTGTCCCACCAAAACTGAAACAAGCATTGATACCTTGTTCCTGGCTAGAGACAGAAGGTTCATGGATCTCCGGCATCCACTATCGGCCAAATTTGTCTTGTGGGTACACAATCTGTGGCCGTCCTCCAACTCTTCTGCGTCAACATATAGGAAGAAGCATTGTTTCAGGATATGGTTTGTTGTGGAATCTGTAAGGTAGTCCCTAGTTTGGTCAGCTCATCCGTTCTACAGCTCCCCGGAATATCCCATTGCCCCGGCACCCGCATGCGAAAAATATCGTTCTACAGGACTATCACGTTACGAGATCTGCGGCAGTCGTGGGCATATACTGAGCTCAAGAATGCTGATACCAAGGACTTGATTACAGCCTGACTGTCAGAGAAGGCATTGGCCCAATACCTGCTGCACTAGTATCCCTCAGCCAGGCGGCCGACAGCCCTAATAGCCGAATCGGGTAGTCTACGAAAAGATACAACCCTGGATCCCTAGACTAAGTGCCTGTTCGGCAGTGCATCACGGCTCTGCATCTGATGCGCAGCACATTCGTAAATGCAACATCTGACAACTTTGCAGGCCTTTTGAGTTAGTAATTGCAAATAAATTGCACAACAAACAAACATCTGCATCAGCTGATGCATTTCCGAACAGGCCCTAGACCACATCCGTGTAGAAATTGACATATCCTTCTATACTCATGTGTGCCAGAAATTCGTTTGCGTTATGCATATTCTCGGTATTTTCTAAACCCTAGTGAGTAGTGCACAATGGGTGGGTTTCTCAAGCAGCTGACACAACACGACCAGAGGTCACACCACCTCTCTGTTGGAGCCAGTGATCAATACTCGGAAAGTGTCCCCATTTACAACCAAGTCCAAGGAGCCAGTGATCAATACTCGGAAGGTGTCCCTATTTACAACCAAGTCCAAGGATGGCCATGAACCTACCTTGCCTTGCAAAAAACAGCCAGGTATTCGGAACACTGCAAGCTTAATTTCTGAACCATTCAACGTGATAGGTCCCACGATAGGAATTTTGTACCTTACAGTAAAAAATGCCGGGTCTTGAACGGGTTTACACGTAGTCTATTTTCACCCACTCATCTGTCCAAAGTCTGTAAGCTACCCTGGAGAATGTTACTTAGAGTACTGGGATACTTGCCCCATATCTATTGTCACTTCGTCCACATTATCAACAATTTTCCCACCCGCATTTCCAAGAGGTGTGATATTGTTGAACACACCATCAATGTCAACAAAGACTATCAACGAATACTCATCAACATCAAACGTTTTCTTTAGACAGCCTCAAGTTCCACTGCAGATAGCAACCTTCCGATATCCCATTTAATCCGGGATTTAGTAACAATTTCAATATATACATTAGTGTGTCCCATCAAGAAAATATTTTTTTTCACAAGCTTTATTTGAAAGCTTATAGGGTAAAGTATTTTTGAGATTTTTCGGAAGAGGTTTACAGGTCGCGCAAGTCGAATTTCCCTCAAAAATTCGGGTATTCCGGACTTAAACATAAA
This sequence comes from Phaonia tiefii, assembly GCA_963931995.1. NCBI lineage: Eukaryota > Metazoa > Arthropoda > Insecta > Diptera > Muscidae > Phaonia > Phaonia tiefii. The sequence continues at coordinate 143,432,287 of OZ008368.1, forward strand.
ACTCGGTCAATGAACACGATTTTCTTAGTTTGTAAGTCAATACTTTTAAAACAAAACGTCCAAACTTTTATTGTGTATGCATAAACCACAAGTTTTGCTAATGATTTTGCTCAATAAGGTACCAGTGTTGAATTTTTTTGGAAACTTTGGATACATTTTGTAAATAACGCTTTATATCTTTTGAAATTTCTATGACAATTTAAAAAATTAATGATGTATTTTAAAAGACGTATAAATAAGCAATTATGTAAAAAAAATAGAATTTTCGGCTACGGTTGCAAAGTTATACCATTTTAAAGCCTTTTACCCATTGTATGAAACTAATAATATTATATACTGTTTGCCATTTTTGCATCGGATTTGCTTTAAATTTCTATGAAAATTTAAAATACTACAATTTTGTAAAATAAAACTTTGAATTTGCAATTACTGTTCCAGAGTTATGCCACTTTAAAACTCTTTACCCATTGTTTGAAACTAATAATACTATAAACTGTTTGCCATTTTTGCATCGGATTGGCTTTAAACATCGTTTGCAAGCAATCATATAGTATATGGTTTCTGCAATATGTCGCCGGGGCCGTTTTTTGCTACGTGAAATTCTTTGGCGTTACTTAGCGCATGTAGATTTTTTCAATAACACAATGTTTAAAGCAAATCCGATGCAAAAATCGCAAACAGTTTATAGTATTATTGTACAATGGGTAAAGCGTTTTAAAATGACATAACTCTGGTACAGTAACTACAAATTCAAAATGTTTCTACAAAATTGCTTGGCATTTATCCGTTCTTTTAAAGTGCATCATTAGTGTTTTAAATTTTCATAGAAATTTAAAACAAATCCGATGCAAAAATACCAAAGAGTTTATAATATTTTTAGGTTCATACAAACGATAAAAAGTTTTAAAATGGTATAACTCTGGAACAGTAACTGCAAATTCAAAATTGTTTTCAAAATTGTAATTTTAAAAGTTATAAAGCGTTATTTTACGCTTACGCGTCGGTGGTGCAATGCTTATGTCCGCGCCTCTTGTACATGAGATCCTGGGTTCGAACCCTGCTCTGACACCTTAAAATTTCTTTCGGCGGCGGTCACCTCGCATAGTGACGGCGACACTATCGAGTATATAGCCATGAAAAACCTTCTCAAAATACCGTTCGGAATCTGTAGGTCCCAATCAGTAGGCCCTAATCAGTGAGTGTAAACAGGAAAGCGCACAGCTCAGTGATTGTGAGAAGCTCTTCCCTATCCCTTCATGGGATGTAATGGGAAACCATTTATTTATTTTTAAAGCGTTATTTACAAAATTTGCGGATAAATGTAATACATGTTAGCTTATTGAGCAAAATCATTGCCAAAACTGGTGGTTTATGCATATACAATAAAAGTCTGAACAAACTAAGAAAATCGTGTTCATTGGCCGAGGTTTAAGTAAATTTCAAAAATCGTCCGGATTACCCGATTTTTGCGGGGAATTCGACTTGCCCAACCCCTAAACGTCTTCCGAAATATCTGGAAAAAATCTCAAAAATACTTTACCCTATAAGATTTCCAATTATGCTTGAGCAACCATGAAACTCCCTAATATACATACTTGCGATCTATGAGGAGCACAAGTTGCAGGAAAATTAGTATCCATAAGGTGATTGAGTGAATCTCCACTGCAGGTTGTCCAATACCAGAAAAGTTCTTCAGGTACTCAATAATCGTACCTCCTGACGCCAGAATTTCATATTGTTTTACAGTAGATTACAATGTGCGACAAATTAGCAGTTTTTCTTTAGGGCCTCAACGAAATCAACAAATTATGAAAGTCCATTGGCGATGTATCAGAAAACCCCACTCGGGTTTGGCCCAGATCATCACAATTTTTTTTATAGGTCCTAGAAGATTTCAGCTGTTGATCAAAGCTGTACTTCTGATTATACTGCAATATATTCTAAACCATTACATATATTTCATTACAACCTTCTTCAAAATTTTAGGTCTTTCATCGTTGCATAATGCTGACTAATATACATTTTGTAAAAAATAAACCGTTACTTCGTCAAATGACGAAGCGTCAAAGTTTGATATTTTTTGGATTTCTTGTAATTTTCCAGCACACGGTAAATATTTTGGGGTAACTGTGCTTGAAGGAATTATAGCACACAAAATTGTTGATAACTTACCAAAATACACTAATCAACAAAAGTTCCATTTATTACTCCAAAATTGGTGTAGAAATGTACTATTTTGTAATTTGATCGTTTTCTCGCTTATAACTTGCCAAATATAATCAAATAGATATGGTCATGTTCCTTAAAATTGCATTGCTTAATATCCTTTGCAATACGGTCAAAACACTAACCAACAAAAGTGTAATTTAAAGTACTAAAATTATTATATCAATTAAACATTTTTAATTTTTAACATTACATGCTAATATTTCTTAAGCTATACAATTACTTCTACAAATAACAAATAAAAAATAAATACAAATAATTGTCCAGAGGCCAAAGGAACAAGCCAACATAAATAGTTGTCCAATGGAAAAAAAAGTGATTGGCCATGCCGAAATTGTTCGCTTTTAAAAGCGTAATTTTGGGGATTTAGGAAAAAATCGTTCAGCAAATTAGAGAAATAGTGTGAAGTCAACGCTGGAAGCATTTAAAAAACTTAAAGTGCATATGTCACTGAAAATTAGCTTTCTACATTTACAGTTTGACTATTTCGGCAAATAGATCGCAACCGAATCTCATGAACAAGGTGGGCGTTACCATCAGATTTCTCTGCCGTTCGAAGAAAGTTACAATTTCACTTTTGTGATGTCTTTTAAATTTACTTCATAGTACTTCTTCTATATATACAAAGGGAAAAAATCACCAGGCGCAATCCAAGAATACTCACAGAAGTCAGTCACCATTATTGTTGATGACGTTGAATCTGATTTTAGCGACAACTGTGAGCCACCCCCATCTAAAAAAGCTTGCAAAGGTTGAAGTCCTTCGTTGACAGTGTTCTTTAAACTGTAATTTATGTAGTAATTAATATATAATTTCAATAAATAAATAAACAACATAATAGTTTTCATATTATTAAATTTGTATTGGGAAGAAAAACAAAATATGTCTATTAAGAAACATTGCACAAGTACTTGTTTTCACACCAATAGCATTTGATATACAGGGTGGCTCATAAAAGCCGCTACCAAAAAACAATTTAATAACTTTTTTTCTATTTAATGAATCTGGATAATTTTTTTTATTTTGCAGATTTTGCAGAAACAAGAATTTGCCGCTATCACGCGCTGGACTCCGTAGTTTCGGTCCAAAGAGAGTATAGGCGCACGTTTGGCTGCAATCCTCCGAGCAGATGGCCCATAATGAGGCTTGTTAACAATTTTGCGGGGCATGGGACAGTCAACAGAAGACCTTACCATCGAAACCCTTCAGTTCGGACGGAGGAAACAATCGCTGCTGTAGCTGCTGCCATACAAAACAATCCAAGAGTTTCGACAAGATGCTTACCTGCTCAAATGGGTATAAGCAGACAGTCATTGCAGTTAATTATGCACAAAGATTTTGACTTATTCCCATATAAAATTCAAATGGCCAATAAACTGAACGCAATAGACTTCCCGTTTCGCTGGGAAGTTTGCCAAAAAATGCTTCAAATGGTGGAAGAGGACGGGAACATGTTGAACTGTCTTTTCATGTCTGACGAGGCCCATTTTGATTTAAACGGCAACATAAACAAAATTGTCGAATATGGAGTGCTTCCAACCAACAGATACTCCATGAGACGGAATTGCATCCACTTCGTGTCACAGTGTGGTGTGCAGTTTCATCACGCTGCATTGTCGGGCTCTACTTCTTCGAAGAAAACGGTCACACCGTTACGGTTACTGGAGACCATTACTTGAGCATGTTGAGAGAGCTTTTCTATCCAGAATTACGTCGAATTAGAATTTCTTTCATCTCTGTGTGGTTTCAGCAAGATGGTGCAACTCCTAACATACCCCGGCCTGTTATGACAGAATTGCGACGAACATTCCCCAATAAACTGATATCCAGAAACTCCACATTCCGTTGGCCCCCAGGGCGCCTGACCTTACTGCACCTGACTTTTTATTGTGGGGTTATTGCAAACAGGAAGTCTACAAAGCAAAACCAACAAATTTGAATGAACTAAATCAATCCATTTGAGAAACAATTGCGGCTATTCCTGTCTCAACTCTCCAAGCAGTAAGATGCCGCACATGCATCAACGCCCTGCTTAATAAAATTGAATGAGCTTTAACATGAATAAAAGAAAAATGAATTCTATACACTGAAAAAAAAAGTTATTTGAGTTTCTTAATGTAGCAATATTCATGAGCCACCCTGTACTTGCTAATTTGTGTATTAGACTCTTTTAGATGACATTGTATTGTCTATTTCAATGTGATACAATAATGTGTAATTATATTTAGTATATTTAACAACGGTGTTATACATCTTCAGGAGTACAACTTTAGAGGATATTGTTGTATCAATTCTTCAAATTTATGTCAATTATAGAAAAAATACGAAGAAAAATTTTTTTTTTTTTCATTTAACAACTATTTTTTTGGGTTTGTTTCTTGCAATAATATTGAAAATGATTTGATCTAAAACTCTGGATATTTGTAGATACAATTGTGTAGCTTAAGCAATGTTAGGATGTAATGTTAAAAATTAAAAATGTTAAACTGATATAATTACTTTAAATGACACTTTGTTGGTTAGTGTTTTGACCTTATTGTATATGATCTTAAATACTAGAACTTTGCAGAATATGGTCATATATATTTGATTATATTTTATATTTTAAAAATTATAAAATATTACATTTCTACACCAATTTTAGAGTACTAAATACAAGTTTTGTTGATTAGTGTATTCTGCAAAGTTATCAAGAATTTTGTGGGCTATAATTCTGTCTAACACAGTTACCCCAAATTATTTACCTTGTGCGTTTCGCCATTTGACGAAGTGACGGTGCATTGTTTACAAACTGTGTATTAGACAACATTGTGCAACGATGAAAGAGCTATAATTTTGTAGAAGGTTGTAATGCAAAATATTTAACGGTTTAGAATATATTGAAATAAGAATTACAGCTTTGATCAACAGCTGAAATCTTCTTTCTACCTCGCCAATGGCTTTCATAATTTTGTGGTTTCGTTGAGTTTCACTGTCGCACAGTGTTAACCATTCCAATCCCTGATTATCCCATACTGGTCCACCGTTACAAAGGCCTAGAGTTGGTGACGAAATTTGGCTTATTACATCTATTACGTATGTTTATCAAGTCGTGTACCTAGTAGTTATGTACTCCATGAGTGCCTAACACCTCTCATTGATGGCAATGTTATCCCACAATGGATGATATGCGTTTACGCTGACAATCACTATGAGACTTTTGCGTTGCGACTAGGGTTGTCAATCGGGATTTCCCGAAAACCCGGGCGTAAGCAATCCAAGGCTCTTCGATGAGCACCACATCTGACTCGCCCTTTGCTAGACGAAGGCTTAAACTGGCAGATACCACTTTACTATGACGAAGATTGATCCGAAGAAACCACAACGATTATTGCTATCTCCACAATCGTCAGATCATCTTCGTCGACAGACACTAATAAATAGTTTTCACCTGTAATACTATCGGGAGTGTGATGAAGCGCATCTAATGGATAATCTCACCATCGACATATTATCAATAGCTTCGTGCTCCAGATCCTGCTTGTAAGAGTCTTAAATCTTAGTTCGTCATTCACAGTCCATTTGTATATCTTCAGAATTGTCTGACCAAAACCAAACAACACCATGCCATCGGATTTTTTTAAAAGTGACAGTGACTCGTTGTTCAATATAAACATCGCGTATCTAAGGACACACTCTCCTCCTCCAGACGTTCAACTTTCCAATTGTGTGTCGGAAAGTCGGGATTACTCTCCTTGAGAATGTACTCGTCTTCACGTCGGTTGGCTGGGATTCAGGCATGTGCCCTGGGCCCGAATAGGAGGTGCTCCCACCGAACTACATCTAGTGTGGTCCCTGGCCACAGTTCACCCACTTGTCAAAGCTGCGCGGTAGCGTTCACTGGTCTCCAAATGTACCATAATTTAGCCCGGTCTTGGAACCAACCTACGTCGCGACATCAAGAGGAGGTCCCGGTATCTCATTTCGGGTTTGAACATATATTGAAGACAATTCATTCACAAAATATTTCCATTTATCCTTCGAAATGATTGCATCTTTCTCCGCCTTGTCGATAACCGCCACAATCAGGATGTCTTTTACTTTTAGGTTGCCATTTACCTTTCAACATGTCACCTCAGCCTTCTTAGAATGTGGGTGCCCATTGGGTGAACTAAGCCTTTTCTCCGCTTGGTCCGAAGTAATATTTTCATTTTCAATAACATTAAAAGCCTGTTTCAGATAAGCTCTCTATCTAGGTGTGAAAGTCTCTGACCGACATCATCATTGCTCTTGATAACACAGTGATAGAAAAAGAATTAACTAGGAATAGCTGGGAAGTGATACTATATTTCTTGTATGTAGATGTTGTCGATTAAAACAAGAATCCATTTTTGAAATTTTCCGAACACCCCCAAAATCTTGAGTTACTGGTACAAACACGGGGTTCGCTCCTGTTGCGGTTATAAGGCTGTAACTTAGGTAATTATCAACCGATTTTGAGTTCCTTAATGGATTTGGATAGAAGGAACTTAGACTTTGCGAACGATATTTAAAACCGCTTAAGAAATCTGTGTGCATTTGCTTAGGAAATACATATTTTAATTTTTTTTCTAAATTTTTTCAACTTTGGCAACCGTACTACATGCGAATTTATTAAAAAACACGTTTACTAAGGAGTAAAACGTAAATGAATTTTTAAAAATCCATTGGTAATTGACTGAGTTATTGAAGCCTTCTTTCTAAATCTTTTGAGAAACTGAAAATCGGTTGATATTTACTTAAGCTACAGCCTTATAACCGCAAAAGGTATGAAACCACGTGTTTTTACCCGTAAGATAAAGAAATTTCACAAATGTATACTTGATTTACTCGGCGAAACCTACAAGAAGGTGTTTTGTACTGTCGCACAGTGTAATCCTAAATGCTTGACGATGACCGTTAAATTTCTTCTTGGAAGTTTGTAGATCTGGGTTTATACATGCAACTGGTGCACCGACATCTTTACCGGCCTTTCGTAATTGTTGTTTTCTGTTATGAGAAGTTTCCATCAAAAAAATTTAAAATTGCTACATATGACCTTTCGTGAGTGCTGATCCAATATTCGTAATTCTTTTCGCAAGCGTCTGAAACGTAACTGTTCTATTCACGATTAAATATTTCAAAAAAAAAGTTTGAAAAAATATATTTCAAAATATTACAACTCTTGATTTAGCAAAGGTAATGAAACAATTTGTTTGGTATGTGTTTAAATATGACCTTTAGTTTTACAAAATGATATTATAAAATTTAAAAACAAATGTTGTACTAAGTTTTTTTTTCGAAACATAAATTTAAATGCAATTTTCAAAAAAAAATAATCAGATTCTTTCGCCAAATAAGAGAAAACCTTCCACTATATAACTATATTTATTTACTCATCATCATTTACAATTATCAAATTCCATTTAATTATCAAATTCACTTAATTTTACTTTTTCCTACACTGAAAAGATTTATTGAATAAAAACACTTTGTTTAATTGGGTTCAGAATTTTCTACCTATCAACTTTGGATCACTCAATCTATTTGCAATCCAGCGCAAGTCGAATGCTACCTAGGCTCGCATACCTTTTTTACAGGTGATTCTGGATTACAAAGTGAATTGCTGAAATCGTACGTAAAAACTAATGTAGACAAAATAACTTTTAAACAGTGGGTTCAAGTTATCAGATCCAACCTTATAACTGTCAAAAAGTCTGTGGAAGAATTTGTAGATTTGCTATCACAAAAGCAAACTAATCTTATTTTTGGAAAGTGTTGTTGCTGTTGAACAAAACACAAATATAATTGTTTGAAAATTATTAATTTATTGTTGAGAATTCAATTCAAAGTTTTCATTGGACAATAATCAAGCTATGCATTTGTTATGTAATTTCAAAATGTACACAACGAATGAGAACACATATACTATTTAGAATTGATTTCCGATATTGTGTTGCTGCGTGGCACTTCTTTCCAACATCTCATGGCAATGGGCCATGTGACGGAGTAGGTGATGCCCTTAAGAGGACAGCAGCCAAAGCAAACGTCCAACGACCTTTAGATAATTAGATGCTTCGTGCTTGGGATTTGTATTTATTTGCAAGAGAATTGGGAAAATGTATGTGAATTATTGCTCATACGAAGAATATTATAATGAAAAAGATATATTACAAAACTGATTGGAAAATTCCATCAAAAAAATTGCATGACATTATTCCTTTCACCAAAACTAAAATAAAGGCGAAAGTAAAGGGTTTTCCAATTTGAGTGATATGATTTCTTTAAAAAAAGACACACACTAATTGTTAAGGAAATTCAAATGTTTTTTATTTAATGTGAAGTACAATCGATACAATTAAGTTCTGAATAAAACGACTTTCAAATGGCCTCCACGTCTCCACGAATTCGATGAATCCAATTTTTGAGCACCTTTTCCACTAAATCAAGTCGTATGTCATGAATATAGCACGTTCAATATTGACTTGTAAATAGGCTATCCAATCGGTTAACAGTTGTTCGATTTCGAACAATTTATGTCAGACATTTGCTCGAGAATTTTAAAACGACTGATTTCGAGTAATAAATTAATCGAGTAATTTATACCGATTAATCGAATAAATCTAGAAACAATAAAATAATATAATATTTCAAGAGGTGCTCTTAAATGTATAAAAATGGTTTCCCATTACATCCCATGAAGAGACAGGGAGAACTTCTCACAATCACTGAGCTGTGCGCTTTCCAGTTATCACTCACTAATTGGGACCTACAGTTTTACACCGATTCCGAACGGTATTTTGAGAAGCTTTTTCACGGCTATATACTCGATAGTGTCGCCGTCACTATGCGGGGTGACCGCCGCCGAAAGAAATTTTAAGGTGGTCAGAGCAGGGCTCGAACCCAGGATCTCATGTACAAGAGCCGCGCATACTAACCATTGCACCACCGACGAAATGTATAATGCCCCTTAATTTATTTAAAATATGTTAAATTTGAAAGGATACTCAAGTGTTATTTTGTCCATTTGATTCCAATCTTTTTGATACAATTTCTTTGTGATATTTGTTCCAACTGAGACAGGTTGGGGCTATTTTCTTAAAATTTAAACTATTTCGCTTAGTGTTATTTGGAGTATTAGGAGTCTCGAAATTAGTAAAGTAATTTGTCATATTAAAGTGTGAAGACTGCTTTGATAAATATAATTTAAGTGATAGGGATGATATTGACAATGAAAGTTTTTTCAATGGTATATCCCAATCCAAATATTGGTATTTTTCCTCAATTGCACCAGGTACAGAAGTATTTAATTTGTAACCATACTATTGAGAAAGCTTTACCCATAATTATAATGACAAACTAATAATGACAAACTTTACTCCCCCCATTCGTTATGAATAAATGAGCTTAAATACGAGTGATCAATATGATCTGATATCATGATTGTTTGCACATTTTCTTGCTACAGGCCAATCTAAGGTCAGACATTTAATGAGTAAAGTTTTGCTTTCCATGTAGTTTAATAAATTTATATTAACTGTTGTTAACACGGTTTATGATTCTTATTAATAAAATGTTATTATACCTGCTTTAAATTTTTCTATTAAATCGATCAATTTCAGAAAAGTAAAATTACTCGAATAACTCGAGTTATAAAAAAACGTTACTCGCTTCTTCGAGTAAGCGCGAAAACCTATTTTCGAGTTACTCGAATAATGCAAAATCCCGAGTAATTGGATACCCTACTTGTAAAGCTTGAAGAGAGTCTGGTTTATTGCTAAAGACAAATGACTTCAAATAACCCCACAAGAAATAGTCTAATGGTGTTAAATCACAACTTCTTGGAGGCCATTCAATGTCACAATTTCTTGAAATGATCAAATCTCCAAACTTTTCTCGCAATAATTCGGTTATTACACGTGCTGTGACAGAATCGACAGTTTTGTTATTTACCGCACCATTCAGATGAAAGTGAGCCTCATCGGAGAAGATGAATTTCTTAAACAAAGCGTTATCGTTTTCAAGTTGTTCCAAGACAAAATCAGTAAATTCATGATGGCTTCACTTCTTGAGTGATAACAATTTTATGCGGATGCAAGCCCAAATCCTTTCTCACAATCCGCAAGGTTGTGGTTTGAGACAGTGTCAATTGGAATCGATAAATTGCGGTCTTAAGCAACACTTGCCTAAAAGGCGGCAATATGTTCATTACTTCGGGCGGTTCTTTGCATTATTGGCACTTGAGCATTATGTAAAGAAAATGTACGCTCGTAATTAGCTTTGTCTGTTTACTTTTCCAGCAAGATTTATCCAGTAACTTTTTGCAGAGAGTAAAAAAAAAATACGCTCTTTTTTTTCTCTATTCCAAAAAGTAAACAGACAACATTTTGTGAAATATTGCAAGAAAACAGCAACAAGTGTTCCGCTGGTTCCGTCTCCAAGCCACTTGCATTACGGTCGCACTGTATGTATGGACGTTTCTAGCATAAAAACAAATGTTTTTATATTCTAATTTACAATAGACGTTAAAAAACAATTTGGTAAATTCAACTTTATTCTTCTTTTTCACACAAAAATATTGCTATCAAAATGTAAATAAAAAACAGCTGATCGAACTTGAAGAAATTCCTCCAGTAACATTTTGCTCTCTCGTTGCAAAAGTTTTGCAGTAAACAGACAACATTTTCTAACATTTTGTACAATATTGCAGTAAACAGACAGACCTATTTGCAACAATTCGACGAATAGGTAGCACAGGTGGATGATTATTACGACAATAAAATGGCAAGAGCGCACAAACAGTTGCAATTGGAGAACGATTATTTTGATAAAAAAAATTTAATAATTTGTGAACGTTGTTCTTGCGTATAACTCTCCATGATGAAATTGTAAACATTACTGAATATAATAAAAAAAAAAATACAGATCATGACACACTACAAATTGCCGAAACGTCGCTTAAAAATAATATCACTCAAATTGGAAAACTCTTTATTTTCAATTGAAATTGAACGATTAAAACCATTAAGAGTAATAAAAATTTAAAACTGTGTTAATAAATTACGCACATCTAATGATTGTCATATATTACCTTAATAATATATGAAATATAACAGAGACGCTACAAAAGCAAATCGATAGGGACAGCAAACGACGCCATATTTTTTTCCCGCTCTTTTGACATTTTTCTTCAGTAAGGTTTGCCATTTCATCATGGAAAGATATAAGAGCCAACAACGAGTCGAAATTATTAAAATTTACCACCGAAATTTGGAGTCAGTGGCCTCAACTTTAAGAGCGCTACGTCCAATTAAATCATCTTCAGCGATGAGGCTCATTTCTGGCTGAATGGCTTCGTCAATAAGCAAAATATGCGTTATTGGTCAGACAGCAATCCACACGTAATCCACGAATCATCATTGCATCCCGAAAAAATTACGGTTTGGTGCGGTTTATGGGCCGGCGGCGTCATTGGGCCGTACTTCTTCCGTGATGATCAAGACCGGCACATTACTGTGCTACCGTTCAATGATAACCGAATATTTTGGGCCCCAATTGGATAATATGGACTTGGAGGACATGTGGTTCCAACAGGACGGCGCCACAAGCCACACAGCGAATGCCACAATCAATTTATTGGAAACCAAGTTTGGTGAACGTGTTATCTCACGAAATGGCCCAGTCGATTGGCCGCCTCGGTCGTGCGATTTGACGCCATTAGATTATTTCCTGTGGGGCTACGTCAAGTCTATGGTCTATGCCAACAAGCCAGCGACGATTGATGAACTTTGTACGAATATCGAACGTGAAATTGCAGCAGTATCGGCCGATTTATGCTTGAAAACCGTCGAAAATTGGGTTCAGCGTTTGGACTTCTGCAAGCGTGCCCGTGGTGGCCATGCAAAAGAAATCGAGTAACATACATAATGGCATCGAACGTACTTTTACAGGAATAAAGAATTTCATTGGTATCTAAAATTGGTATTTATTGGTATATGGACATTTAAAAAAACTTTTGTAGCGCTCTTATTGAAAAACCCGTTACTCTTAAAATGTGATTTATTTGGTGGGAAGTCGTTATAATTCCAAACTAATTGAGCTACTTTAAATCCAATTGAGGCTACTTTATAAAAATTTTAGGACTTGTTACCATCAAATGTAGCTACCAAATATAACACAAAACTAAGGGTATATTTTCTTGGAAAATTTAATTTTAATTTATATTTTGAAAAACAAACCTTTTTCAATTTTCTAATACGAGTATTATTTGAAACACCACTAGTCATATTTAAACATATACCAACAAATTATTTCATTACCTTTACTAAGTCAAGAGTTATAATTTTTTGAAAACTATTATTTTTAAATTACATTTTTTTCAGACGATTGTGAAAAGGATTACGAATATGGAACAGAACACACAAAAAGATCATAATCGCCAATTTTCAACAAAATCGGAGAAATCAACCCATTTTTCATGATCGCTTTTGATGTAACTAGTCTTATCTGGTTTTTCATCTGATTCCCACGAGGGTATTTGAGGTCGGACGCACCATATCCCTTAGTAGAATGGAAGAACTTGACCGACGACCTGTTATTCATTGAGGCGTTCAGGTAGCTGTGAAGCACTATCCTCAACAGCAAAGCGCTGGTACTAAACGCATTACAACCCGGATTGGGAGAGGTAGTTTTGAGTACCTAACATGGTACAAAGTAATGGTAGAAGCACTAGCCCAGCTGATTTGAACTTTTTCTGGACTGAGTGTGAGTAAGTTTTTCTCTTATGTCAAAGTTTGTTTACATTTGTTTGTCTGCAACGCCCGTTCGCCGGCAACTGCTGTTTTTGAAATATTTCTCTGCAAAAATTGCATAGAAACGTTTTAATTTTCCCACTTAAACACTTTCAATATATCAAATAACACTCAATCATTTTCTAAATGACACTTTTTGCAAATTTGTTTACATTTTCATCATTTTTCTATCAGGTGACTTGACACAACACAGACACTGAGCAAAAACAAAATGCCTGTTGTTTTTGGCTTGTTGTATTTGTTGTCGTACTGCATCTACCATGGTACCTAACATGGGGAACATACGCTGACCAGATACACGCCAATTGTGGGCAGACGTTTCTACATTTAATTTGACTGGGGAACGTACGCCCACGAACGATGTCGCTCTTGGTCGGGGACTGCTGATTCTCCACCACTGTTGGTAGGCTGAATTTAGCCGTAGGTACCTACTATAAAGTAGATATTTTACATATGGACGTATGGGATTGTCACATGTACGTAAGTAAAACCCGAATCTTTTCAACTGAACGAACACCTCGAAAGTTCTTACAAATATTGAACATCAACCATCAATTCAAACCACCTCCAACTGCCTTGGTGACGTAAGTAATGCGAATAAATAAGTTTTTCGTACATAGAATAATCTAACGCCATTTAAAAATAATAATGTAAATGGTCGATTGGTTACAGATTTTATAATTTATAGGTTATAGTCCGAATATTTTATAGATTTTAGAATATAATCCGTCGATATACACTCCGGTTCACTTATTTAAAGGCACTAAAAATGCCATATTCAGCAGCCTGTATCTTTTGCAATTTGTAACCGATTGCAGAATTTTAAAATGGAAATGGAAGCTAGACATCTTGAGATATAAAAAATCATGACAATAGTGATTTCTTAACTAAAGAACTTTTTTTGAGCAATTTATAAAAAAAAGTAAAAATATGTGTTTTTTTTGGTTCACTTGAATAAAGGCACTTTAATATTTTTGTATTATTTTTAAAGTAAGCGATGATTCAAAATGGCGAGTCAAACTGGCAAAACAAAAAATTGTAAATCTATCGGAAGAAAACTAAAATATATGTTTAGCGTTCTGAAGGATATTCTAACCGCGCAATAGCTAAAAAAATTGGACATAGCCCAAAAGTTGTCGACAATTACATCAAGGATCCAGAGAGGTATGGAAAAAATTTTAAAGGAAGGGTTTTATTGTCTTTATCTATGTATAAGAAAAGAAAAATCATCAGAATTGCTTCTAATTCTGTCTTATCCTTGTCAGAGCTGTGAGTATCTTAAATACCTGAAATTACAAAAAAGCCGCCACTTAATGCTCCTCGTAAGGAAAAGTGTCTTCAATTCGCAAGATATTACATGGTATGGGATGTGCAGCTAAGAGGTCATTTAAATGACTGGAGAATAGGGGTCTATTTTACGGCTTACACTCCAAAAAAAAAAACAACCACAAGGGGGGTAGAATACGTTATTCTAAGCAAAAAAGTAAAATAACAAAATCGGGGCAAATGCATAGTGTCAGAGTTATGGGCCCCGAAATTTCAGCTATGTGAGAGGGATATGGCGTTAACGTACCGTGGAAAGCCATTGATATCGGTTTTTTGTATAAAACAATATAAAATATCGAGTTATCGGATGTTGACATTTAGAAAAATTATCGATTTTTTCAACTTTTCTCAAACAAAAACTATTTTAAAAACATCGCGCGATTTTTCGAATATTTTTTTCAAACAAAAACAAAAGTTATTTGAAAATAATTTTAACAATTTTTGTTTGAAAAACGTAAACATCCGATAACTCGATAACTAAGCGACTTATAGAAAAATGCTACATTATTTGTTATGACTTGTTTTATACAAAATAGTGATATCAATGGCATTACACGTTACGTTAGTGGAAAAAGTATCCGAAATGTCCGGGTCCCGATTTTGTTATTTAACTTTCTTTGCTTAAAATATCATGTTCTATCCGGCGCAATAAATTTTGTAATTTTTGGAGAGTAAGCCGTATAATAGACACATATGCCAAAATTAACTTACGTTAAGATGTATTATTAAACCTTTTGTAGAGCCGCCATTGGTTTTAAACCCTTTTTGCACAATTTGCATTTTGCTTGACGTGCACCTTTCGACTCTCAAAAAATAACACCACACTGAACTTTTGTCATTGTTTTTAGTTCTGTTTTTCAAAATAAGTAAATCCCGGGATTCGGGATTCATTAATCCCGAAAAATCCCGGGATTCGGGATTTCCCGTTTGGCATCCCTACTGGAGAACCGTTGTATTTACGGATGCGAAGAAGTTTAATTTGGATCGGCCTGATGGCTACAACTATTGTTTCCATGATCTGCGCAAAGAAAAGCGTATTTTGAACCGACATCAAAGCCGAGAGGGCGGCGCACAGTGAGACAGCCCTATAGTAACTGCTGCAAAAAATGGTTTTGGGCGTGTCGTCCAATTTGGACAGTATATTAACAGATATATGAGTAACAATTCCCTGAAATTTCAGCCTCATAACTTCATTACTTTTTGGTCTAGAGCAAGTCAAAGTTGAGGTATGCCAACGCGCTTGAAATATGTTAGTTCAATATGTAATATTCAAAAGCTTATTAATACAAAAATACATTATAATTATAACTTTAAAGTATTTTTTTAATTAATTTAGTTGTTGTAGAATGAGTATATGAAAAAATAAATTTAAAAAAAACACAAAAAAAAATTTCTTAACAACAGAATTGTGGTGTAAAAATTGAACATTTTGCATTTTCAATGGACTAGGAAATATAGAGCAGCCCCTCGCCCTAGGTGCAGACTTATATCAAATGAAAGATTGAAGTCTCAGCTTTCATTTAAAGTAAAGAACATATAGCAAAAGTTTGCAAAAGTACTTCAGACATACAAAAAACTACAAAAAATACGCCACGCGACTTTAATATTCGTTATTTTCGAATATCTTTTTAAAAAACATAAATCTTTTTATTTCAAGAACTTTATTAACCACGAACTGGTTTAAATGAATGTGGAACTAAAACTAAATTTTACAATCTTTCTTTACCTTGCCGTTTACTAGCAATAGCATGTTTACAACTTTTTACTATTTCTTTTCTCTCCCTCTCACACCCAACGCTTTTCTTTTTTTTTTGCAAAAGATCATGCGATTGGGAAAACAACCGTTATCCTTCATGATGGCTGACGAAATCCAGCAAAGTATTGCATCATACGATGCCGGTAATGAGGGAGAAAAGAAAATAAGCGCGAGTCAGTTAGATTCTGGCATTCGGCGTGAGTTAAACGAATTTTATAGTTTATATAAAATGTTAAAAAAAAATTAACAAGGTCATGGATAATTCAACAATTTCTTATAGTGCAATTTTTGATATTTGGACCGATTGCAGTAAAGATATTGATGTTGTTGTTGGTGTCATATCAACAAATTTCAATGAAATGTCAGACTTAATTATTAAAACATTTCGTGATTTTTTAATAAAATATTTCATACCAAAATTAAAATCCAAATGGAACAAATCTGGGCGCGTAAAAAGTAAATTTTTGGCTGATAATGAAGAATGGCTTGCATAGCTTTACACCGTATGTGAAGAAACTTTGGATGATGAACAACCAAGCACTTCGCATTCCGTTAAGCGTGGCGACCTGTAAAAGCTTTCGAAGAAAGCCAAGAAAGGTCTAAGAGAAGTAAAATATCTCAATTTTGTGAAAGTTTTCCAAAAGACTTGATAGTGTCTGCTGCTAAAAAAATATGAAAAGAGTGAACAAATCAAATCATTTACACCAGAGAAAGCACTCAGCCTTATAATTGATGCTTCATTATCAAGACACCAATATAATGTTTTAAGAAGCTCCGCAAAAGAAATTGGTTGTGATATATACCCACACTATAGCAAAATATTAGAATTTAAAAAAAAATGCTATCCTGCAAATATTAAGGTTGATGTTTTAGCAGTGTTGGATTACAAGAATTTCTTGATCACACAGTATCAAGAATTTTTCAAACAAAAACAAAAAGTGAGATTGATGATTCCAAATGAGTTGAATTTAATAAGTAAATGGGGGTGTGATGGAT
Organism: Phaonia tiefii; assembly: GCA_963931995.1. Lineage (NCBI taxonomy): Eukaryota > Metazoa > Arthropoda > Insecta > Diptera > Muscidae > Phaonia > Phaonia tiefii. Next base: position 143,449,399 of record OZ008368.1, read on the forward strand.
CATCAGGGCACAGTGAATATCATCAACGTTTCACCGATGAAAATATTTCTGATAAAAATATGTTTTTAACATCTCTTGTTCCGTTAAAGTTATCTGATCTTTACAATGATTTTTATTTCTGGAAAAATTCAGAACCATCTTCAACAAGACTTTGTAGGTCTATGAAATTCGAATTTGTGAAAGAAACAGCAGATGTTATTAACAATGAAGTGAATCGTGTAAATACAGAAATTCAAAATTTAAAAACGACAGAATTCGAAATGTTCAACGAGAAGTTTGCGATATCGCATAGTTTAACTATGACGATGATTGACGGAAAAGTGGCAACAACAGTCAGTAAGAATTGCTCGATGGTTGTTTGTTTCATATGTGGAGCAAAACCTACTGAAATGAATAATTTGGATGCAGTTATCTTGAGAACAAATTGAAATTTGGAATTTCGCCGCTACATGCTCGAATAAAATTCATGGAATGTATATTACATATCAGTTATAATAAAAGTTAAGTTAAAGCGTGGAGGACAAATAAAGACACAAAAGAACAGAAAGAAGCTGTTAAAACAGAAATAAAAAAAAATTCAAATTAGTTCTGGGTTTAAAAGTCGATGTGGTGAAACAAGGCATGGGAACAACCAATGATGGTAATGTCTCTAGAAGATTTTTTGAAAATCCAGAAATAACCGCTGACATAACTGGTATAAAAGTAGACTTAATTCACCGCTTTAAAATTATATTACATACTATAAATAGTAGTACAAATATAGATGTTGGTAAATTCCATACGTATTGCATGGACACTGCAAAATTGTATGTACAGCTTTATGGCTGGTATTACATGCCTAAAGTTCAAAATTTTTTTTACGATAATGTTTGTAACAGTATAACATTCAAGTATACCAAAATTGAAAGTAATACCTAAAGTATTACGGCATTTTACAAATTTCGATTGTATGGGAGGTGGGCGTAAAAGTGGGCGAATTTTCTTAATTTTTTTTTTTAAACTGGAATTGTCTCAAAAGTAACCTGTGCAAAATTTCAGAGCTCTACAATGACTCTTTGTATTTAATGCCGGCGTTGTCTCACTGTGCGGCGTTATGGTGTGGGGTGCTATTACGTACTATGGCACCATCCATCTTGAATTTCAAAGTGCAAAAATGACTGGTGCCAGCTATAAAACGTTATTGGAATGGGCTTTTCCGAAGTTCAGTGAACTATTTGGTCCCATATCTTGGATATTGCAACAGGATAATGCCCCTATACACAACGCCAGAGTAGTAAAGGAGTTCATTGCAAGCCAAAATCTTAATATTCTTGACTGGCCACCCTATTCGCCAGATCTAAACATTATCGAAAATGTCTGGGGTTGGTTATCTCGTAAGGCCTATGAAGGCGGTAGACAATTTGATGACAAGCAGTCACTAATTCAGGCCATTAAGGATGCTTGGAATCAAATTTCGTTGGATTACATAAATTCTCTTTTCGTGGCAGTCGGTGGTGCAATGGCTGGTGTGGCGCCTCTTGTACATGAGATCCTGGGTTCGATCCCGGCTCTGACCACCTTGATTTTCTTTCGGCGGCGGTCACCTCGCATAGTGACGGCGACATTATAGAGTATTTAGCCATGAAAAACCTTCTCAAAATACCGTTCGGAACCGGTGTAAAACTGTAGGTCCCAATCAGTGAGTTTAAAACTAGAAAGCGCACAGCTCACTGGTTGTGACAAGCTCTCCCCAATTCCTTCATTGGATGTAATGGGAAACCATTTTTTTTTTATAAATTCTCCCTCTCTCAATGAAAACCCGAATATTTGAAGTTAATAGTTCTTAAATAAAGTAAAATAAAGTAAAAAAACAAGAAAAACTGTGAACCAAAAAAAATATCACATTTTTTGACTTTTTTTGAGAAATTGCTTCTTTAGTTAAGAAACCACTATTGTCGTGACTTTTTCTATATCTCAAGATGTCTAGCTTCCATTTACATTTTAAAATTCTGTAATCGGTTACAAATTGCAAAAGATACAGGCTGCTAAATATGGAATTTTTAGTGAACCGGAGTGTACAAACTGACAACTTCTAGTAAAATTTTTACAAAATGTCCGAAGAATAATGAAGAATTAAAAAAGGTCTAAACGGGCGTGGAAAGAACAGAAGATAGTAAATAATCCAATTATTCGTTTTCTATTCGAAGTTTGTGAATAGTTAGATCTTAATTTTTAAATAATTAGGCTCGAGGTCAATTTTGTTGTATATATTTTAATTTATTTTTCAATATTTCGTCTTTCTGATGATGAAAATATATACAACAAAATTGACCTCGAGCCTAATTATTTAAAAATTAAGATCTAGATAGTAAATAATAGTTGACAATATATTTGTAGAAACTTTTAGAACAACTATCCTTTTTAGACTTAAAGGATATATAAACTTATATAGAGGACATCACCTACTACGCAATAAAGGCAGGAGCATTTCGATCCCTTAGCTATCCATTTTAACGTTCTTTTGAAATAGTTCCTAAAAGAGAAACGGAAAGGACCATTTCATATTTTAAATAGATCTTTCAAATATTCCGCTTGAATTCATTGAAGTCATGTTAGTTATCACCAGACCTAAGTTAGTAGAATATTTTTGCAATTTATTTCGTCCGGAATACTTATAGAACTAAGACTGTACCAAATTTAAATTCCCTAGCTCGAATATGTATATCGTATACTATTGTGTCATTTGCAATAACGAAATGCCGGTTAATACGAAAGAGTGTTAGTTAAGCTCACAATATATCACAATCTTTCGTTGGCAGATTTTATTCGTCTGCGATGAAACTTATATCTCTCGACAATTTCTATTTAAAAAAGTTATCAACAACTGTCAGTAAATAATTCTAGTATTTTCCTTCACAATGATTTTTTTTGATGCAAATATAATCAGGAAGAGTTATTTTCGGTCCCTGGTTTTATAACATAACATACATACATTTCATCCTGAGGCAAGTTCAAGGTAATGCTACCTTGAACATTATCTCCATATTTCAGATATCCAAAGAAGCCTACTGATGTGTACAGGCAAGCAACAATAACCATGCCTGTATTAAGAACTCCAGTCGTACCGCCAAAATCTTCTGGTGTTTTCATATTATTTTCCAATGGCAGCACAACTCCTATGCCTTCAAACGCATAAATCGCTGTTCCAAAATACAACGGCAAAGTTGTCCATGACGCTATGGGTTTAACAGTATCTGTATGGGGCAAATCTTTTAGCATGTAAAAAAACGTTATCGCCAAGCCAGTCACAGTAAGAATAGCCGCAAATAAAGACACTGGAGTCAGATATTTCAGATTCCTGACCAAATTTAGAGGTACCATAGGTATTAACACCAGCATTAAATAAATATGGACATCCAGCTTTATAAAATGATGGTCTATAACTTCCTTTATATTGAGAGCAACAAACAGAAAGTAAACGCAACAGAATCCAATTTGAGTTATAAAGAGAAACGTTGTAACCATTTGTCTAAAAAGAAAGAAAAAAAAACAATTGCATTAAATTCAGGTAATAACTATTAATCATACAATATATAAATTTGTGTTGCGAAGTGTAAAAGCAAAAATATATAAATCTCGATTTTAGAGAAGTTATAACATCAAGGAAGATGCTAGGACGATTAATCGAAATGCATTGCTTTGTCATCGAGCAAGCGATAGAACATCGATTGAGTAACTAATCGGAATCTTTCTGGTAACAGTATAATATTGTTTGTTAGATTACACGTCCTCGCGATGATTCTCTGATTCGTTTATGTATCGTCTAAGAGATGCATGTAAAACTTTGAAAAGGCACTTGCTCAATCATTTTTCATCACGTAATAGCTTTCACAGCTCGCTGGATATAATCGGTGGACATGCAATCACGATGCCTGGATTCAACTAAAAAAATTGTGAGCATTTACAATTAAAAACTTGATTCTTACCGAAAGCATGTAAAGGGTGGGCCATGTACAATTTGGAATTTAATTTCGCTTTAAAAAAAATACTAATATACAGTTTTAAAAATTGTGATTTTGTTGGTAATTGACATTAATGAATGGAACACATCGTTCAAATGGCTTCCACGATCTGATTTACAGTACTTCATTCGATCTAAACATTTTTTCAGTTAATTTTTGATTATTTGGGCCTCTATCTCATGAATGACAGCGTATATTTCGTGGTTCAAGGTCTGAATGGACTCGAGATGGTTGCGTAGCACTTATATTTCACGGTGGCTCAGAGATAATTGTCTAAGGGGTCAAATCGCAGCTTCGAGGCGGCCAATGAACTTCCACAGTGCGCAAAAGATCGATTGTAACGTTGGCTTTGTGGCACGTAGCGCCGTCCTATTGAAACCTTATGTTGCCCATGTCATCCTCTACTACTTTTGGGAACAAGAAATTGCCGAGTATGGCTCGGTAATGATCGACATCGACGGTAACGGCGGCTACTTGCTCATTTTCGAATAAATTACTCGTCACTCGTTGTGGATGCATTGGCTCCTCGATGACGCACAGTGGCGCCATTTGAGTTTTTTCGTTGCAAAAATCATATATTTTGAACCGAATAAGATATTTGAACAATTTAAATGGCATATGATAGATAGCTGTTCGGCTTGTGAAATAAGTGTTTGGAAAGGGTGCTAGGCTTTATAGGTGCTTACTTCTGGGTTATCAAAGTTAAAATTTGTAGAAAAATCAATTTCAATGGTAAGTAAAAAAAATAATTTTTAAAATTTTTAGATTGTTTTTAATTTTTTTAAGGTTTTATGTTTTAAAATTATTACCCAACAAATTAAAAAAAAAAAAATTTTTAAATTAATTTTTTCAATTTTCTGTAAAATATTCATGACAATTCGTAACAGAAGGTATATCTAAAAGACTAAGGGCGAGTTTCACACTCGTCATTTATAAGCTCAATTTAAAAGCTTACTGAAATTTTTCATATTAAATGACATTTAAATGACAAGCATCGGGCATTTAAAGTACATTTAAATGGAGAATTTTCAACTGTGAAACTGACCATAAGCATTTCTAAAGTATAATTATTTGCTAACTCTATTCGTGACTTCACATGCCGCAGGGAAGAAATAAGTGTCCATCTTCTTCGGAATCCATCTTCTGTGGATACATTTCTGCTAAAAGAGGTGCAGTTTTCGATGCATATTCTCCATATTTTGTAGAATTAACACTTTCTTTGCAGTTTAAAACATTCAAGATCGTTCCCAATCTTTTCACGATTTGATTGTCAATTCCAGTGATTCTAGAGGGGCTGCGAAATAACTCCCACTGGAAATAACCCCCACTTTCAAAATGAAATAAAGCCCACCAAGTTTCATACAAAAGCAGGGATTATTTCATATGAAATAAAACCCACAAAGTTGGGTATTATTTCATTTTTAGTGGGGGTTATTTCATTTTGAGGCGATTAATAAACCGCTAGTGGGGGTTATTTCATTTTTATATTGGGCATTATTTCACTTCTAGTGGGGGTTATTTCATTTTTTGTTTTGGGCTATAATTTATAAGTAGTCCTTGTTATTCACTTTAATGTGCGTGGAAAACTGGTCCAAAGTATGTGCAACCGTCATTAAAAATTATTTATGCATATTCAAATTCAATTTTCATTCGATATCCTATTCAGTTGGAGTTCAGTTCAATGGCTACAGAAATAAAATTCGAAATAATCGCCGGGAAAAGGAGGAACAGCAAGTTGCTGTACACTCTGACGGAAAAACAGTTATACGCGAAGAAGTCGTCAAAGAATAATAAAACTTATTATACTTGCTACGTTGAAAAATGTACCGCTCGCGTAGTGGTCGAAGGCAATGTATGTGTGAAGTGCTCAAAAACTGGCCATAACCACCCGAACCAGGAAGATTTCTATAAAGTGCGCACGGCTCTCCGCAGCATTAAAACAGCGTGTTTAGAGTCAGCAAATATCATTGGTGAAGTCAGCGCCTTAAGTGGCATAAGGAATATTTTTGAAAATATATCATCAAGGTAATAACATAAAATTAGACGTCTGCATTCATTTGTTAACCCATGGTTTTCTTTTCTGTTCTTTAAGCAATCAAAGTGCCACCTCAAACCTCAATTTCAATTAGATGAGGCGTGGCTTGCATATATTGCCAAGAAAAATTTGGTGCATCACCCAAGACTGCAGAGGCTGTCCTTTTCAAACTGAGAGTATTTACAAGAAGTTCGGTGTATCTCTCCATGAGAATAACGAAGAAACACCATTTTTCAAAAACTGTCATATTGATGATGAATTTGCTTACTGCATTTTCGCGTCCGATAAAATAGTTAAACTAATATGGGAAAATTTGGCCTGCAGCTCACGAAGGACAATTCTAAACGACGGCACATTTGCTTGTGTACCTTTTGGCTGCTTCAAGCAGCTTGTTGTGGTGCACATAGAGTATTTCCAAAAGGTAAGAGATTGGCTACTTACATAAATATCGCGATTTTTTTAAAATAATTTTTTAAATCATCTGATTGAAATTGAGGTTTAAGGTGGCATTTTGATTGCTTAAAGAACAGAAAAGAAAAACATGCATTAACAAATGAATGCAGACGTCTAATTTTTCATGTTATTACCTTGATGATATATTTTCAAAAATATTCCTTATGCCACTTAAGGCGCTGACTTCTCCAATGATATTTGCTCATTCTTCTCCAATATTTATGTAGGTAGCAAATCTTTTATCCAAATCACACGATTTTTTTAAATTATTTTTATTTGTGTAAATTTTACGTTTTCCCATTTGTTTTTGTTCTCATGACAAATAAAACATTAAAATGCTACCGCCATGTGCTAAATTACATTAACACTAATGTGATTAATCTTGATGGATCAATTTTCATGAGCGACTACGAGACTGGACTACGCAGAGCTATTTCTGCAGAATTTCCTTCTAGTAAACTGCTTGTATGTTGGTTTCATTATTGTCAGCCTGTGCGGCGGCATGTCACAATGAAGCATAAGAATTTGGCGGAGACTATTCGGCGAAGCAGTCAGGCTTCCATAGAATACCACAAGCTTTTGTCGCTGCCATTGCTTCCAGCTGGAAATATTGTCTCCTCATTCAATAAAATCAAGGAAGCTATTGCATCATTTGACCATCAAGAAAGATTTAATCAGTTTTTAAGTTACTTTGAGAAACAATGGCTTCAAAAGGTAAACGTTTCGTTGCCCACATTGAAGATTGTTTTTAAAATTTTTAATGGTTTAACTTTGTGCACAAAACAGGTTGGTCCATACGGCATCTCAGTGTTCGGAGCTGCCACACGTACAACTTCTGCTGTCGAAGCCTACAACGGAGTGTTAGGGAACATTCTTCCTAAACATGACAATTTTTTTAAATTTGTCAAAGTGTTGCAGAACGAAGAATTTAATAAAAGTAAACAATTTGAGACACTGGTCAATAGCGATGGTGCGATTGGAAATATAAAACAAAAAAAGAAATCGATAGAGGCATCCGAAAAAATTGAAAATGCTTGGAAGCAGCTGCGAGAAGGAAATATTACCGCTTCAGCTTTCTTGGATAAAATGGTGTTTAAAAAAAATTCTATGTGTCCAGCAGGAGCTCGAAGATGATCTATCTAACTATCTTAAAGATGAGGAAAGTGAAGAGGAATACGATTCGGGAGAGGTCAATGCTTCGCAAGAGTCTGAAAGGAACCTTTGCGTGGTTTGCACAGAGGTAGAGTCAAATATTGTGCTCCTACCGTGCAAACACCTTAAAGTTTACATTAGTATTTTTAGTATTTAGTATTTGGTGACTTTAACTTGCCGTCTGTGACATGGGTGTCTTTACCCGACACCAATTCTCTGACTCCATTGACACCATGTGATTGGTCATCTGATTTTGTTACGCATATTTCCGAACTTGGCTTGATTCAATTGAACGACATTTCCAATTCTATGAATCGAGTCCTTGATCTAGTTTTAGTGGATGATTCTAACAACTTTGATGTTTCTCGAATTGATCCGTTAATTTCTCCTGAGGATAGTTACCATCCAACGCTGGGAATTAATTATACATACGATACCATGCAGGTTAGTTGCAATCGCTCTTCGTCCTATGTTGGCCTATGCTTTTCGCGTGCGAACTTTATTCTTTTGAATAATCTTATATTTGATACCGACTGGCATAGTATGTCAGTGTGATAATGCTGTTGAATTTGAAATCGCCCTGGATGATTTCTATAATATTATTAATGGTTATATTTCTAAGTCTGTACCCAAGAGGGCTACAATGGGAAATACTGGTCCCCCATGGTCCTCAAGGGCTCTAAACAGTCTTAAGAATGTAAGGAATAGATGTTCGAAAAAGTATAAAAAATCTGGACTGCTAGCAGACTATGCTAGGTATATTGTTGCTAGGAGTAGATACAACTCTAAATCTCGTGAGAGTTACAGATTATATTTGAATAAGTTGAAGGCTAATTTTAAACGGAACCCCAAATCATTCTTTAGGTTTGTTAACTTGAAGCGTAATTCCTCTTCCACACCGTGTAGGATCAAAATGGACATTATTGATTATTCAGATGAGGAGTCTATTGCTAATTGTTTCGCCGAGTTTTTCGCATCTATTTATTCCACCCGAGCCTATGATGTTTCCAACTCATACCCGTACACTGTCCGCTCTACCATTCTGTTTGATGCACCTGTCGTAAATTCTTCGTGGTTGCTAGATAACTTGATCAGATTGAAAGCCTCGAATAAAGCTGGTCCTGATGGTATCCCGGACTCTATGTTGAAATACTGCTCGAATTCTCTCAGCCTACCGTTGACTCTCTTATTTAATGCTTCGTTGAAGTTCGGTCATTTTCCTGCACAGTGGAAGAGCTCTTATATAATCCCTCTCCACAAATCTGGTAGTTTAGTAAATGTTGCAAATTATAGGGGAATTGCAAAATTGAGTGCCATTCCTAAACTTTTTGAGAAGTTAGTCACAGAGGTAATTTCTCATCATGTTTCCTTTATTTTAGACCCATGTCAACATGGCTTTCGGAAGGGTCGTTCCACCGTGACTAATTTGCTTCAGTTTTCCTCTTCCATTATTGACGGCTTTATTAATGGAGATCAAACTGATCTGATTTTTACCGATTTTAGTAAGGCTTTTGATAAAGTTAACCACAATTTGTTATTATATAAACTCGGGTCAATGGGTTTTAATTGTAACATGCTGAATTGGATTAGTTCTTACTTAATGAACCGAGAACAGATGGTATCATTTGGCCGATCATTCTCAAGATCTATTTTTGTGTCATCTGGGGTGCCTCAGGGCAGACATCTTGGCCCGGTTCTATTCTTGTTATTCATTAACGACTTACCCGCCTCCATAATGCACTCTGAATTGTTAATGTACGCTGATGACGTGAAAATCTATTTTTCTTACAAGGATCCTTGTCAATATACTTTACTTCAGAGGGATTTGTCTACATTCCAGACGTGGTGGGAAACCAATTTGATGGAGCTTAATTTTGCGAAATGAAAGCATACGCTGTTCTCTAGGCCATCATTCTTTTCGTCAAAATACATTTTAGGTGGCAATGTTCTTGAATCGGTGGATTCATTTGTTGATCTTGGTGTTCTCTTGGACAGAAAATTGAATTTCAACTCCCACATAATTACGATGGTAAATAAGGCTTATGGCGTTCTGAACTTTATTAAACGTTGGGCAATGGAATTTTCAGATCCCTACGTTACGAAAAAATTTTTTACTTCACTAGTCCGCCCTATTCTCGAATATGGATCTGTTGTTTGGGACCCCCAGTACAATTTGTATGTTAATATGATTGAATCGGTCCAGAAACAGTTTCTCATATTTTGTCCGAGAAATCTTCAATGGAGCCCGAACCATAATCTTCCTTCGTATAGCAGTAGACTAGCATTGATCAGATTGCCGACTCTTAGTAGTAGACGTACCATGATAAACTCTCTTACAGTTTTGAAGATAATTGATGGATGTATATGTTCTGAATTTCTGTTATCTAAGATTTTCATAAATGTCCCATTGAGACCCACGAGGTACTATAAACTCATTCACATCGAGTTTCAGCGTTCGAATTATGCGTCCTTTGATCCAGTTAGGAGAATGTATCGTGACTTTAATGAGCTATATCAGTTTATTGTTTTCATTGGTAGTTGGGAAACTACAAAGTCTAGGATAATTTGTCATTTGAACCGATTGCATTAGTGCTATATATTCCCTTATATATGTAAATTTACTTTATCCTTACTATCTGTCTGATTTATAATTTGGTTTTCGTTTTGCTCGTAATTATTATTTATTATGAAGTCTGTTATATTAATATCTCGTGATGTACTTTTATACTTATTTATGTTAGTGTAATACCAACTGGTGAAGAATTTCTGTAGTTGGTTGCAACGTGTGAACTTATGATCCTTGCTCTCCCGTTATAGACCGGTCTATAATGTGTACGCTGTCCTCACGTTATGGGACGTGGCCCTCTCGGTCGGTAGGGGCGGGTAAGAGTGGCGGCGATGGGTTCGCTCGATTAAAAAAAAAAAGAAAAAAAATAAATAAATAAAATATATTTTCCTTCTCCAATTTTCAGCTTTGTAGGTTTAATCTTGATTATTTGTTCTTCAATGTCCTTCACCGTGGTCCTTATGAGTTCTGCCGATTCCTTTGCAAACTGAAACATTATTGGTCGGCAATAATGCACTGATGACGGTCGTGGATTTTTCCAGTGTAGGGAAACATCAGATTTTAGCCGCAAAGGAACAACAGATGCTATAAACATATTTCCGTCAGATATTGTAGCGTCATCGGAAGATATCCTTTGCTTATAAACGCTTTGTCCGGATGATCCATCGCAGCCCCATTTGCTGATCAATGTCAGTTTCTCAGGAAGAATTTCAACCTCATTTTCAGGAAGACTCTCCACCAACCGTATTTTGGCTTGTATCCGGGTAAAACGTCAACCCCATGTCGCATTAAAGATGCCCGTAGTTTCTCAGATTTCTCTTTGGAAAGTTCTAAGTCCAAAAACAGGGCCAAGGCTTCTTCGGAACCATACTTTTTAATGTGTGCGTTTGTGGGCGTGGGAATGCTTTCCTTAATCTTTTTAGTCGCAGTGGGCTTGCATCAGCAACAGATTTTGTAATCTGCGACCTAACTCTTTCACTATCCTTTGTATATTTAATAGACAGACAATATTTTAAAAGCCAGTCCTCGTATTTGGAGTTGAAGTTGTGAAAATGGTTCGATTGCATTTCACCCATTTTGCCTTAATTTTTGCATATATCACACAAATATTATTTTTTATACTTTTGCTTCTCTCAATATTTCCGTATGTGGTGTGGTTGACTTTCTTAACAGTTCAAATAATTTTAAATTGTTCAACGCCATGTTTTTAGAACTTGTTGCGCCAACTTCAGTCGTAGAATAATGCAGGCATTATGCTTATTTCCCAATATATAGGCTTATGCTACCATGCGTAAAAATGTACCTGTTACCTGCATACATATGGATTTATGAATTATGCAATTTTGATATTATGCACGTGTCCAAATATGATTTGGATGGGATGCACGCCATACAATTTCTGCAACCATGTCTTTTTAATCTTTTTTTTTACCTGTAGAAGCCAAACGGGCACGTACGGGCAGATAAAACCTTTTGAATTAGGTAAAGGAATAATTTTGAAAATGTGGCAGAGATAAAAAAAATATAATTTTTTTTATTTCCCGTCAAAGTTAAAAAATAGTGAAAAAATGGATAGTTTTTAAATAGTGATTTACCTAAAGAAACACAAAGCAAACAGTACATTTTTGTTTTATTATTATACATTTAATAAATACATCAATTAATGGGGAAAAAACAGATGATTCGTTACCTATGTAGTTTTCGTGATATTACACCTGAATTCGCACCAAATTTACTAAAAATTGTGTATTCTTTAAAAACCGAAAATCGGTCAACTTTGAACGGTTATGTCTTCTAAACTATTAAGAGTAGCATATTTGAGATCGTTGAAAAGTTTCCTATAAGATGGGTTTATTTAAAATTGTAGGCGCAGATGAACATTTTTATGTTTGCAACCTCGTTGGCTCTACGGGCGCAACTGTGCGACGTGTGCATTTTCTCAGCCCCAAATGCGATCATTTTGTTTGTTAAAGTAACTCATGAGGTGAAAATGAGCTTCATCGTCCAATATGATTTTCCGGTATTTTTCATCAGCCCACTCAGTTCTTGGACTAATTTTACTTTATAAGCCTTCATACCGAGGTCCTTTCTGCAAAATTCTGCGCAAAGAAATGCGAGAAAGGTTCAATTACTGAGAACGGTGGCGTGTTGATGGCTTTCGTGCACACTTTCACAGCGGCAATATTTTCCCCTGAACGCACTGGGCACGCACGTACAAGAGTTCATTTGCCAAGGATTGAATTTATTTCGTAGATTTCTTACAGTTTGAGTTGAAGACTTAGAACTTTGGAAGAAAGTTCTAATTTTTCCCAATGTTCTTCAAGCGTAATGCGGCCCATTTCGTAAATTGCTAACATTTAACCAATATCACTGTGCAATTTAAAAAAACACATATGCGGACTCAACGGATTTACATTAAATCGGGTCATGCGAATCGAACTGCAACATTTGGCCTATTAATGGTATCATAATTTTTTTTTAATTTCTTACTTAGATGCCTTTCTTTACAGCTCATTTTTTAAAGTTTATACATACGTATGTCACCGTTACTCGAGAATGCCTATCTGATTTTGTTTAAACAAGTTTAGAGAAATTAAGAATTACAATACCTTTAATCTATTTCTATACTATTTATAGTTATAAATAAATTTATGAGAAAAAAAAAGTTTTTACTTAAAAAATGTAAATTCTAAATTTTTAAAAATCATGAATACTCCAAAGCCCAAAAAAGTGCAGAGGATTATTACTTTCACGTAAAGTCACATAACCTATGAACAAAATGAGACATGGGTCATGAAAATCTATGACCGCGTTGCGCTTTTATTCACAACTATGAGAAGGTATCTCATTTTGAAAGGAATATTGATTTTTTGTTTCAATGAATTTGGATTATCATTCTCAATGAATTTCAAAATTTTACTCTATGATTCCCAGAATTTAAAAAAAAAGTAATAAACAAAAGGTTATCTATTTTTTTATGATTGCATTCTTGCGAATACCGTTCATATATTAACGGTAGTAAATGTGCGTGGACGCTGCATTATTGTTCTTGTTCATTTATGATACGAGTAGCTACTCAGATCACAGTCAATTAAAGGAAATTACACTGTAAGTAGGTGAAAATTACACACCAAAACGCCGAGACACGTCAACCTAATTGTGGATCGTAGAATCCAGTGGTGTACCCCGTTTTGAAAAGTTAGCTCGAAATCACGAAAAATTTCGATTTAGATGTAGTAGATTTAAGGCGATTTTCGATTATCACGATCCATGTCTCATTTTGTTCATAGCTTGTGATTTTTTATGATTTTTAAAAATACAAAATTTAAATTTTTTAAACAAAAAATTCTTAGTTTTGCTTCTATAACTATATATAACTACGAAACTGCAAAAAATAGATTAAAGGTATTGTCATTTTTAATTTTTTTAAATTTGTATTTGTTTAAACAAAATCGGATAAGGCGTTCTCGAATAATGGTGGCATATGTATAAACTTGTCTTAAAAAATTAACTCTAAATCGCAGCCTCTGAGTAAAAAATTAAAAAAAAAATTGTATGAAACCATCATTATGGGCCAAAAAACTATTGATCCAGTTGGATTTCGTAGGACCCGAATTAGTATAAGTCCGTTGAGTCCACTTCTCAAATTGTTCATCTGGTTCGAAATAACGGGGGGTTCAAATTCAAAGTTGTACATGGCTCGCCCTTTAGTAAAATTAATTAAAATTCAGCACAATTTTTAAAATACGAGTAAAATTAATTAAAATTCAGCACAATTTTTAAAATACGAGTACATTTATATTTTTATTTGAATAAAATGGGCGCTTTTTTTCATATTGCGGAACAATATCTACAATGTAACCAATAATAACTAAAAATAATAATGAGGCCAGAGGTTACTAAACAATTCACCGGACGAAGGTCCCCCAGAAAGTCCACAGTACCCACCAAACAATGCAGCGCTTTTTCCTTATACTAATTGAGCATGATTGACTTTGGCACAAGCAAAGAATCTCAATGGAACTCTTTAAAAGTTCTTCACTGAATATCACCGTAATACACTAAAATCATTCTTTATAAATATTCCAATAATGTGGCTTTTCGTGTTAATCTGTTTTTATTATATTTTCCGAGTTCTCTTTATACCTTTTTTTGATAACATCGTTTGAAATGCATCGTTCATTTCAATTTTATTGACAACTTTTACTATAATATCACACATATTCAGTAATTGGTAAATTATTATTATTAGGGAATCGAAGAACCATACCCATCACATTTCACTTTGTTGTTATTACTAAAATTACTATTAATTAGCCAATATTTACTTCATAACAAATGCATCCATTCATTTCAATTCAATTTATTTAATGTTCGATCCTTCCTATGGGGCTCATGCCAGGCAATATTGACAACTCGAATATACGTAGTAATCAACTTTATTTATTCCGTGTTATACTTCCCGTAAATAATGGTTCCGGTGATGAAACACCCTGAAAAAGTTATCTTTTTCTTGTTTGGATGCAAATATAACATGTTTGTAGCTTGTCGCAAATATACTATATTTGTGTACAAACACATTGTGTTTGCTATTCAATATAATATGTTTGGGTCACTATGATTAATAGGTTATAATATATATATTTGTGACCCAAATGTGGATTTGTTTGATGAAAACTGCTGTAAACAAAAACGTGACAGACAATAAAGACAAGATCTTCAATTCACGAAAACAATGCAAGCAAACATATCTATACATGGTTCCTGCACTATGTTGCTGGGTCGTTATTTTTCAGAGTGTAGCTTAGCTACTCAGAAACCTGACCAGCACGGTGGTTAACAACTGCTTTAAGATAGCTACGTTTCACAAACTCTGGCAACTTTGGTGGCATTCATTGTAAAAGTTTGCACACCCTTCTGCCCGCTGAAAAATTGTTGTTTGGTTGCAAATATAACGAGTGTTTGGAGCTTTTAGCAAGTATAGTTAGCAAGTATAATAAGGGTAATTAATATGTTCTAATATATGTGTTTGTACCCAAAGTATAGCTGTGTTTGAGATACAAATTCAGCTGTGTTTGCCGCAATATTTACTCTCTATTGAGAATAAAAGAGGTACAAGGAAAGAGATCTTTTCTATCTGTCGTGCAGACATTATATTTATGTACTGAAATTGAAAGAAGTGTTCGAAAGCAAATTTGACAAAACGTTTCAAAGAGCAAGGGGAAAGTATTAAAGACAATCCAGGTGATGGAGTCGTAGACAAAATACCAGTTCAATCCCAAATAGAGGAAAAGTCGTTTTGTTTGGATTAATTGAACGAAAAACAACTCAAAGACGACTACAAGCAATTCACTGAAATCGTTTTATTGTTTCTTGGTGAAAATATTGCCGATCATCATTTCAGCCCATCAGGACCCATCGGTCATGCTCGATGTATGGCGAAAGGCACATACTGCCCAAAAATGTGTTTGCTCCGAAAACATCTCGATTTGAACAAAAAATAATTGAATGAACTTCGCGATGTTACCATTTTCATCCTAACCACTTTACATGAAAGCTCCACCAGAGCAACCGAAGCACCAAGTAATGATTTGAATTTTTTTTAAAGCGATTGCTGGTTAATTGATAAGATTGTGTCAGAACGATTATGTAAGAGATTATGTGGACATCTCTGGTATAGTAGTGGTGAAGCTGTTGGTCTTGCATTATATGATCCTAATACCCCTGCGACATCAAGCGGAATACGACGAATGCAATTCGTATATTTGAACAGAAAGAGATATACGAGGAAGTATTACCTGACGATAACATGGACGAATCGTGCGACGAAGGCAGCGATAAAGAAGACGACGTGGATGATGTCGAGAAAGAAGCCGATGATATATACTCGTATAAGTAGAAGAAGAAGATGATCTGGAGGATATTGGCGGCAGTGGCAACCAAAATAGGGCTCGTCCAGTACACGTTGTTGACTTCGAAGGTGTGACAAGTATTACCTTGTTATCGAAACAAGTGAATCGAACTCATGATGAACGATTTGAGCCATTGCGGCACACCTGAGGCAGCAACATTTTTCGCACGCTTCGTATTGTCAACAAATTTTGTTGTTACCGATCCAGAAACCTGGGAACAGCGCGAAGACTACCATCGAAAGAGGCGTAAAATTAATAGATGACATTCTTCTTATCTCTGCGGCAATTAAAATTGGCCATGTAAATGAGAGCTTACTGTCCAATTCAACACAGTGTACGAAACTTTGAATTTGAAAGTAAAGCAAGTAGATACTAGTGACACTATTTGTGTACCATTGGTGCATAATTCAATTATTCAGGCAGTAGCACAGCAGTAGTACCTAAAATACAACTAGGCAGGAAACACAGGCACTATTGAGGGCCGAAGTTACCAAATTCAACACAAATATATGTATATAAAATAAATAAAATAAAAGTACAAAAACAAAGTGCAATTGAATTTATCATTTGGGGTCACAAGATAAAAATTCAATCAGAAGTTCTAATAACACGACTTGTATAATTGAATCAGATTTGACTCGACGTACGTTCTCCGATTGGGCTTTGGACCAATATATCTGGAAAATATCTGGCGTAGTGTCTTATTCGATTTGTGCGCGAAAATTGTGTTGTCTTGTGTTGGTTAAGTTTGGGATGAAGGGAATGCTGAAATATTGTTTGGTATTGCCAGATTGTTCTGTTGTATGTGGGGAACATTTGTTTGTGTTATGTGGGTGTAGTTTTTGGGTAACAATATTGTTGATTAAATGGTGCGGATAGTCGTTATTTTTGAGGATTGTTTTAATTTTCTGTATATTTTCCTTCATGAATTTCTCGTCACTAATGTCTTTGATTTTGTTGATAGAATTTGATGCCGTGTTGTCTTTCTGGCGTAGGGGTTGTGCCGAATTATAATTCATTATTCTGCCGGACGCCATGTCCTTTGTGTACCAGTTCAATATAACCCTATTGTCTTCCCGATGTAGTGTTGTGTCTAGATAGGGTATTTTCTTGTCCATTTTCCACTGTGAATTGAAGTTTGTCACGATATTGATTAAGTGTTGTCAGTATTTGTTCCATATCATCCCTCTTTATTATTGCTATTATATCGTCAACGTATTTCAGGATGCATTTGATATGAAATTTCATAGTCTTTAATTCCAGTAAGTTGTCAAGAATTATATCTGCTATTGTTGGGGATAGTGGGTTTCCCATTGGCATTCCAAAGTTTGGATTATATATATTTCCATTATATATAAAATAATTGTTGTCTCATAAACAAAATTGTAGTATTTGTAAAAATTTTCGTTTTGGTATTTTCTTGAATTGATTTATGATGTTCCATTTGTTCATGCATTGTCTTATGGCCAGGTACGTCGGTATATTTGTGAAAAGAGAAACTGCATCAAAAGAAACCAGAATTTCATCATCGGCTACATCTATTTTCTGTAATCTCTCCTTTAGTTCATATGTATTATTTATGTTATATGTGTCAGATACGATGTTTCTTAGTATTTGTCCTATGTGCTTTGCCAAGCTACAGCACGGTACGCTAGTAGAGGATGAAATTGGTCGTAGTGGTAGTCCTGGTTTGTGAGTTTTGGGTAGCCCGTACCCAGCGGGAAATTGTCTGAACACTTCGTTGAGTGTTAGATGAAATTATCGGTGCTTTTTGGACATGTTGTGTTCATCACTTTGCTTTGCTGAATTTATCGACGCTTTCATATTAATTTGTGCCAAGCAAAAACAACTGATGAATTCTTCATAGTATTTGAGAATATTGTGTGTGCAAACGCAACAAAATGAAGAAGAATGTTATGTGCTTGCTTTTGCTTTCTTTCAGTAAATTCGACAGATGAAATATTCGCTGCCTTTGCGTTAACTTTGTGTGTAACACAAAAAAAGTGCAAAACAAACTAAAGAAAATTTTTTGCTAACAATTTGAAAAATTGAAAACATCTGTTCTAACGAGTTTACCTTCCGTATTTTACCATGAAACAGACGTTAATGTACGGGGATTTCTAGCGAAGTTATTGTTTATTTTGTTTGGGCATTTACATATTTGGAATTAGAATCTAGTGTGGTTTTAGTTGTGTAGCAGTACGGGAGCAAGTGTAAAGTTGTATGTTAAATTGTATTTCAAAAGTAACACCAGGTATTGTAATCAACAAAGTGTTAAATCAATCCAGATCTACTTCAAAGGTAATGGCCGGTGTACCGAGGCTGCCCACTAACGCCATTATATGAAATCTACAAAGTGGCAAACCAATCCACATTGCATGGAAAAGTAATGGAAGCCGTAGTGCGTTTGCCCACAAGAACTGGTTAAATAAGCTACTTTGTAAGCCGACCAGAATTCTCGCGCATGACCACAATATACATTACGTTTGCAAAGAAGTAATCTGCTTTGTGGTCTGACTGTCCAAAAATCCGGCCATCTCCATATAAAAGTAATCTGTTTTGTAATCAGAATTAACCTAGGGGTGGAAGCGCTTACGCATTCAAAGTAAGTTATACAGAATCGATTATATCATGTGGAAATTTCCCGCTGGGTATAGTCTTGATGCCAATGCTGCAGAGAATGTGTATTGTAGTTTTTGTCGTGTATCAATATTTTTGTTCTTGAATATATCGTTTACAATATTGTTGTTGACTTTTTGGAGTTTTGTTGTTGGATCTATTCTCGTCGTTTTGTATGTGGATTTGTCCATTTTATTGTTGTAGTCATCCCTGTACATGACTACTGTTTTATTTCCCTTGTCTGATCGTGTTATTATTATTTTGTTCCTATATCTTTTCAAGAGTTTCTGTGTTTTCCCGTATGTTACTAAAATAAGTTTTTCCCTTTGGGTATTTCTTATATTCTATTCTGTTTGCCATTTTCAGTCTAGCAGCTTCTTTGTCTCTGTCATCTGGAATTGTCTGTATGCATTGTCCTATGTCAGCCAATTAGGTGAAGTGGCGAAATTTTCTCTTATTGTTTATTTATAGATATTAATCTACAGCTTTGTTTTGTTCGGTGACTTATAGTGAAATTTTACGTAGAATATTTTTTAATACACACGAACGCCCTAAAATGCAGTTTTGTGGGACATTTTAGCGCCAATACGGAATAAGTATGAAATTAACCCTTAAATGGATTTTAAGTTTTGTCTTATTTTTGATATTCAAGTTGAGTTTTTAGCTTTGGTGTGTTAAGAAACTTATAGTAGAATTTTATGAGGACAATTTTGGTTGTAAATTTTAACCGGCTACACACCTGTTTTAAACGTGTTTTTCCCTTTTCCTCAAAAATGTTTCTCGTAAATTTTTACATAAAATTACTGAACACATCCTATACCTAAAATGTAAGGATAACATGGTTTCCTATGCCGATTTATAATAAAAATTTTTAAAAGGGGGAAATGTCACCCCCCTTTAAAAAAAACTCTGGCCTAAACTTTCAAAACGCAGATACACATATTTTTTTACCCTCTCTACCAGAATCCGTTGTCAGAACCTTGTTTTTTTTGTGTTCCACAGTGCTATGGACCAGACCATAAATTAAATATAGTGTACTATTTGTTCATTTTTAGTTGATGTATGTTATGAAATAAATTTATAAATAAACGTTAACAAAAAAACTTCAACATTAGGCGACACTAGGACTGAAGCTTATCACAGGAACAGCTCAGAAATAAAAAACTTGACTAAAAATGTGAATAGAGAAACCCCCCAGAGGGTGTCTTGGTCACTCCTCTGGAATGTAGCACTGAAAAGTGTTTTGCTGGTGATAGTGGGGCCAGATTCCAAAGTCGTAGCACCTGCAACTTCTATAATGAACAAATACCCTTCTACATGCAGAGATGTGATCCAGGGCTTTATCAGTAGACTCCCTAAGTGGGCAACGGAGAACGGTTTGGGACTAAATCCAGATAAAACGTACGTTTTACCAGGAACCAAAAGATTCCGTATATTGCACCATTATCTCTAACTGGCATGGAAATTTGTCTGAAACATAATGCAGTTGTTGTTGGAATAATAGACTTTCAAGTTGAGTTGGTACTGAGGGATTTTCGATCAATTCCAATTCGCATACGAAAATTGCATATAAAGTTGGTATATATACGATTGATGATCTTACCAATTCAGGCACAGTGAGTAGGTATGTATTTGATGATGAAGTTGTCATGAAG
The DNA here is from genome assembly GCA_963931995.1 of Phaonia tiefii. Lineage (NCBI taxonomy): Eukaryota > Metazoa > Arthropoda > Insecta > Diptera > Muscidae > Phaonia > Phaonia tiefii. The sequence goes on from OZ008368.1 coordinate 143,469,792, forward strand.
ATCAATTTATTACTAATGTTTATTATTACAATTTTCCTTTAAAAAATTTCCATTGTGTCTTATTTTTTGGACCATTTTTTACACTTTTCGGGAATTAGTCGATTTTTCATAAAAATTTCATGAAAAAAAATGAGTTGAACTCTTTTCTCCAATGCTAGCACAAAAACTAATACGAACATGTGTTTTTATCCGCAATAATCAGCGGTATTTTGCCACCGATCATCATTTGGAACGATTGGTATTTATATTTGCTATATTTTTAAAATGAAACCAGAAATATCCTTCTTATTCTGTCATTACCACATATTTAACTACATAAAACACGAAATGTTTATTAATAGCAATATTTTTTAAAAAACGATATATTTCAGGTCGTATAAGACTCTGTAGCTTTCCACAAAAATTAGTTTTCCGAAGCAGGTGCCGGACCCTCCCCAGAGGAGAAAATCACTACCCAGTAAAGAAAATCCGCAACATTTTATTGAGAAACATTACAAAAACTACTACAGTTATGCAAAACATTTAAACAAAAATTACATTTGTAATGTAAAGAAAAACATCCAAAAATAAAACAAGTACTGATATTGTTAAAGTTAAGATTTCAAAAGGCATCGACATATGCTTGAAGATTTTTAAAACTAAGAAGTTTATCATTCTTAATTTATCATTCATTTGACAATCAGTTTTACAAGGTTGCATTTCACTAAATTGTGTGTAATGTCAAACACCCACACATACTGATTTTGCTTCTGATATAAGCATATGTTGGGGAAATTGACAAAACGCGAGAATACTTTGATATTTGTTTCTTTTTGGTTTGGTCATTTATTGTTTGTTTATATTTTTGTTATTTTCGTCATATTGAGCCTGATTACACGATTCCTTTTTTGATACGTTTCGACATTCGTTCTTTTGACAAATTTTGGCGAGAGGTATAGAAATGTAAGGGAAACGAAGTAACGAATGAACGTACGAAAATTTTAAGATTTTTTCTGGTTTAAACTGGACGTTTCTAATACGAAAGGCAGAAAAATAAGAAATATCAAAGAAGTGATGAAAAGAAAAGAAAGGCAAAAATAAGAAATATCAAAAAGGAGAATTGCAACACCAACAATCGGTTTTTAAATAGTTTTAATAATGTGGACAGAAAAATATACTGACCCAATAAGCACAAAGTCGGACTCGGATCCGATTTGAGTCCGGAACATCGGATTTCGTTTTCTCTGATCCGATTCGGATCCGGTTTGAATCCGGAACATCGGATTTCGTTTTCTCTGATCCGATTCGGTTCCGGTTTGAGTCCGGAACATCGGATTTCGTTTTCTCTGATCCTATTCGGAAGTAAGAAATACTTCCAATATGCGAAAGACCGCGTTACCAAAAAAATTAAATATAATGACAAAGAATGAGTCTCAGAAATGCTTAAAATGTAATTTGATTATTTTATTCTGAAATGATTGATCGAAATGATTTCGGAACCCATCGTAATGATTTAAAATCCGACCACATTTCGCTATAGGGGCCGAATTCATTTCGATATTGGGTCCGAATTCATTTCGCTATCGGGTCCGAATCCATTTCGATATCGGGTCCGAATTCATTTTCCTATCGGATCCGATCTGGTTTCGAGATCGGACGCAATTCTCGTTTCGAGAACGAAAGAGGAAATTCTCCCGCTCGCTGATCCGAGAACGGATCCGTTTTCGAAATCATCTCCGAGAAGTCGGATCCGAATCGGAGTCGATTCAGATCCGTTGTGCTTATTGGGATAGAACTGTTATTAATGTAATGTATCAGCAGTGGCCAATTCTGTATGATCCGAAAAATAAAGACTATTTAAATAAAATAAAAACAAACATGCGCTGGAAAATGTACAAAATGAATTAAAAAAAGTTATTGAATTGAATGAATTAAAAAAACGTTCTAAATCATCTTCCATAATTTAAAAACATAACACTAATATTTTACGAAAAATTATATATGTAGGTATTATCTTTTAACAAAACAAACTCTTACTAATAACAAAAACAAACGCATAATATACGTCAAAAGAACGAATAAAAAAACGTACGTAAAATACGAATCGTGTTACCAGAAAAGGAACCGTGTAATCAGGATCATTGAGTATTTTTTGCATTCATCTATCTATATATATAAAAGGCTTTCCTTACTAACTGACTGACTGATCACACCCCAGCCCAAAAGGCTAAAGCCAAAACCATGAAAGTTGGCATCTAGGTTCCTTTCATGACTTAAGCGCAGGATAAGACAAGATTTTTGGACATTCGGACTCCAAGGGGGTAAAATGGACACCGCCCACACAGCTCCTCGAAATTTTAAATGGCTATATGTATCTCAATACCCATATAGGTACGAAGATGAGATGAAGAGAGAAGATGAGATTTGGAAAATTACTTTTTTGTGGAATGTGGGCGGTGCCACGACCCTTTTTAAAAATATCATTATACCGCCCATAATAATAGACCCATTGTAATGACATTTTCAGTGTGGTACTATCGGTAGGGCGTCTACCATAGGCTATATAAGAACATAATTATACAAAGGGGCGTGGCCCGTCCACACAAATCGAAATTTGAATCGCTCATATCTCAAGAACCATTAGGAGTATGAAGATGTGATTTGGTACATATGTCCGTCGTACAATAAAAATTAGTTTTTTGGAAAGTGGTCGGGCCACGCCCCTTTTCAGAAAATCGTTATACCGCCCATAATAATAAGCCAATTGTAATGAAATTTTCAGTGAAACGGGAGCGTGGTGATCTATATGATTAATCGACGTCCTCACCGGAAGCGAGAAGCTAGACGTATGAAATAGGGGCGGTAGGATTAAGCTCCGCAGTGGATAAAAGTAATAATCCGTATGACTGAAAGCCGAAACTGTATTTTAATGTTTTTTAAGTCGATGGCATTCTAACCAGACACTGAAATTGAGGCTTACAACTTTTGTAGTGTTTATTCCCTTTTCAGTGTATATCGCAGGTTGGAGGAATTTATTTATTATTGGGGACGACAGATTAATGAGAGGTCTGATCAAATGCTAGAACCTAGACTTATGGAAGTTGGAGCAGACTTGAGCATTTTAATAACCGATATTGGTGCGGTAGAAATAGTCACGGCACTCAATCAAAATAGTTAAAATGTTAACTATTCGAAATTCGAATTATAGAAGAGTCATAAGATTTGGAGTTTATCATAAGATTATGCCGCAAAGAGCCTGTCGCAGAATACTATTCATTCTATAATTATGAAATTTTAAGGTTATGTTGACTGTATGAAAAAGACGCCAACTAAAAAGCAATTGTTTCTATGCATCGAAAAGTCGCGTGATTAACTAATTTTGGCCAAACGTGTCTAAGTAGAAATATGACACTTTATCAACAAGAACTTTTCAAAGTGAAGACATGTCAATAGTAAATGCTATGATATTCAAAGGAAAATTGAAAATAATGGCGAGAGTAAATTTTCATAGATACAAATTTAATGCGGTACATTAAATTTTTAGCAGGGAATAAGAAAACAAGATTTTTATTACCTCGCTTTACTAAGTTATTCGATCAGTGTATATGGAAACCTAAACGATATTAAACAATTTTAAGAGATTTCGTACAGACTGGTCGAATGTCTACCAGTACAAATGGAATTTTGACCCCAGGGGGTCAGGGACCTTACAAAACAAAGATAACATATTTCACCAACCAGTTCGATCTTTAGCCTTATCTCTCCAGTTGGTAATACCAAGTGTACCCAGGGATTCGTCTTCCTATTTTTCGCCTTCCTTCAAGTTTGGTTTCGAAAACCCTTCGCGCTTGTTCGTCTTCATCCATTCTACTGACAAAATAACGCAATCGCGTTATTTTCATCCGCTTAACTATGTCGATGTCGGGATAAAGCTCATACAGCTGATGGTAGATGAGTCGCCAAGGTTGTATGAGAGTCTGGTATAGCTGGATTTTTGTCATTCGAGAGAGGGCTTTATCTCTAAAGTGCTTGCTTAGCCCAAAATAACATCTATTCGCCACAGCCACATCCGAAAAATATATTTTACTCTCTGTCTTGCTGACGTTTTTGTTGACTCAATATATATGATAGTAAAAAAAATTAAATTCGCGCTTGAAAATTATGTGTAACTCGTCTGATCGGTCATCTGATTTATTCTTTTATGGGAAATATGGCTGGGAGTACAAGTAAAGAGGGTATTTGTTGAAGTTTGACTTAAACCTTGATATCGTAAGTAATACGGCATTATCGGGATTAACGGTGTTTTTTCTTATGGAATTTGACATTTATATCGCTCCTAACAGTGTTGCCAGAATGTGTCAAAAAAGGTGCTGAATGATTAAAACAAGGAAGCAAAATTAAGTACCTTTTCTCAAAAAACAAAAGTGCCGAGATCAAAAAGACGATGACAAAAAAGAACCTAAAGTGACGTTCTGGCAACACTGACCCCTAATACTTCAGTCTCCGCCTGTGCAAAAGGCTCATAATAAGGAATACACTCGGCGGAAGAATATTCCGGACCGTTCTGCTAAAAAATTAATTTCTTTGTGGTGTGTAGTTCGATCTAAAGGCAAAGTGACAACAAATGGATGTGAATCCCTTGACAAATTTGTTGTACGGTTTTTTTAAGTTGGCATTCACCAGGATTGTGCGATATGTCACACTTCACACATTTAAATTCTCTAACCTTCGGTCTGAGGTCATGTCTCTCAGAGTAGACACGTCCTATGGAAATGTCGATAGAACAAAGATACACTTACATTTCGACGGTTCTCCACCCTGCTATCTATCACCTATTAGCATCATTCATCTATTAGTCCTAAAATATCTCTCCCACTGTCTGTCGTTTAATTTCCGTTTATAATTGGCTAGCCTGTTGGCGATTTTGGATCTTTTAAATTCCCTTTACGTATCTATTTTTATAGTTTTTACCCATTGTCCAGAATCTGGAAAACGTAGTTCTTGTGAACAACTAATCTAAACTTGCTTCCGAGAGCTAAAATCCATTTACTTTCCTTCGAAAATTAAATATATATGTAGTTGATAAACCAGTTCTTATTGAATTAAAAGTTTAAATATATAAATAGAGCTTATCACAAGCAGTGAGCTACAGCTTTACACCGGTTCCGTTCTATTTTTTGAGAAGCTGTCCGATTAATTTGAGATTTATTATTTTTCCATTGCGGTAGTTTAAGGTTTGACAGTTCTGTTTGCTTATTATTGTACTTATATTTGTTGTTATGGTTAGGTGTGTTTGTTTTATATCCACATTGAGAAGTTTTGTCTAAGTTTTGTTCTGTTCACTCAAATTTTATTTTTATGTACACATACATATGTATGCAAACGATTTTTAATTTTGTACTTTTGTGTTTTAATCTTTTTTGTTATACATTTCTTTTGAACTTGGCAGTACAATAATTTTCAAATGTTTTATGCTCTTTAAACACTTTCCAAAAAAATGTGTTATTTTACAACCGCAAAAGCGCCGGATCAATGTAGGTATCGACAAGTCATAAGTCGTTCTAAAAGAATATGTTCCAGAATCCATAATTTTACATCCATTTTAAGTAATATTGCATTTTAAAGACTTGCGAGCTTTACGAAAATCATATAGCTCTTCGGAACAATTTAATGGGTAAAAATTGTTTTATAACATGTATTGATATACATACTTACCGTGCCAAACCACTATATCTTCTTAAGGAAACTGGGCCCGTTTCGAAAGACCAATAGCTAACATCGGAAAAGTTAAGAGAAGGTTGTTGCAACCGCCGACTTAGTTCATGCGAACATTTTACAAGCATGTGCATACAATGTGTACAAATAGCCCCCATTAATAATGTGCCAAATAAGCCCATATATAGGCCCGCATTTTTGAATGCGTCGGGCATCGCCAATATTCCCGTTCCAATGTTTCCCTTCAGTAAATGAATCATAGTATCCAAGTTTGAGGTCGGATGTTCCAAAGTCCGATGGAGTGAAGGATTATAATCCGATTTGTCTAAACTTTCGGTAGAGTCAACTGCAATCAAAGAAAGGGTTATTATTTATTATTGTAAAGCACAAGAGATTCGAATTACCTGGGAAGTCTTCGCTCTGTACATTAACTAGCATATTATCTGGAGACTGCCGTATGTCCGGGCGGGGTGCAGTACTGCGTCCCCCGGTTTCCTGGCCATCAGCTTGTAATAGGGGCTGTTTCTCCGACATTTTCTTTCTATCGTTCTTTATTAAAAAAGTACAAAAAAATTGTTTTAACGTATCAAAACGCATCTTATATGATAAAAGCAACGGTAAAATTAAATAAAAATACAAATTATTGTTTTTACAAAATTTAATTGAAATTAAGGTTTGAGTTTCATAAAATATCGTTTTGCTTCTGGAAGAAAGCTTGTTGCACTGTATTACGTAGCGTACACGTATGTAAACTTTCATATAATACTAATACAATTTTTTGGTTTATTGGCAACCAAAAATAGTTTTTTATTTCTACAAAATTTCCACAAAATACAAGAATTACACGGTGCGACTGTGAATTCAGGACCTCAACCAAAAGCTTATTATTGTTTTTTCTAAAGGATATTGTTTTGCTTTCGTATTAACTTTTATTAAGTTGGACAAAAATATGAAAACTTAAATCAAGCGTGTGATTGAAATTTGATTGATGGATCTTATTCTATCATGGCAACTCTTAACTTGTGTATGTATTTTATGGTAACTCTTATGAATGAATTATATGGTAACTCTAGGCATTTTAATGTATTACAATTGTAACCGGCACTCAAAAAAACGCAATAAAGAAAGGAAAACTAAATCGGTTTTTACATCCCAGAAGTGGAATCTAAAGCCCAGAATTTTTGTAAGAAATTTTGTCATTTATCTCTCAACGGAAATTTTTTTTTATTGCAGAGAGTTACCACTTATCTCTGATTTACCTTGCAAATATTTCATTAATAGTTCCTCTCGCACTCCATTTTAATTTTAAAGCATGTGGTGTTACTTTTGTTTGTTAAAATAATCGAAATGCAAAATTCCTGTACCAAACAATTGCTTTCGTTAGAAATAATTTTCGCAGAGCTGAGTACCAAGCAAATGCTGGGTGAGCGAAATTTTCGGTTCATTAAATGTTCGTTACGTTCGTTCATGAAAATTTCGTTAAAACTGAATACTGAACAACTTAACAAAAACTAATACAGAAAATATGCAATTCAAAATTGTAATTCGGGCAAGATGACAATCATCCAAATCTGTAGCTGTGCCGAAAGACGATTATGATCCACTCAAGCTTGATGCCGATTCATTAGATTTTGGAGAAACCAGAACAAACGCCAGCTGCTGCTTTGCATAAAGAAGAAGCTCTAGATGCTAAATTGGGTAGTATATTGGAAAAACGGAAGATGATTATACTTATACAACTACGTCGTGAAAGGCGACGCTCCTAGAGCAGTGTTTGCCAAACTCATACATATTACGTTCAAAAAACTTTTATTAAAGAGTAAAAACGACTGAACAAACAAGACATGTTCAAACGCATATTCCAAAACTAACATGATTGTTACATAAAATAATAATTGTTAACTATAAAGACAATAACTTCAATACTTTCCCTTGTATGATAGTTAATAAATATTAGAACGATTACATAAATATTTTAAACGTGTTTTAGACAGCGGTTTTGTCATCAAGTCTGCGTTTTGATCTTCAGTTGAAACTTGAGAAACTTTTATTTGACCTTCAGTAACTTTTCATCGGATGAAAAAATGTTTATTTGCTATATGTTTAGATCTCCTATGAAATTCTGGATTTTCTGCCAAACGTAGTGCAGCGGTATTATCTATTTGAATGACTGGTATATCGTTAAGATTCACAATGTCCTGATAAAGTCTCTTGAGCCAAATGACTTCTTTTGCAGCTTCACTTGCAGCAACTATTTCTGCTTCAGTAGTAGACGTAGCTACTGTTTATTGCCTTTGGAATATCCAGGAAATAGCTCCACCAGCGTATGTCACAACAACTCCAGTAGTAGACCTTCCGGTCCTAAGGCATCCATCAAAATCAGCATCACTAAAGCATCCCAATGTTTTTGGACCTTTCTTGTTGTACGTAATGCCAACATCTAACGTTCCAGCAATATACCTTAACACACGCTTTACTCTTTGTACGTCTTCTTGAGTGGGCTTTTCCAAAGACCTCGATAAAAAACCAACCACGTATGCCAAGTCTGGTCTGGAACCAAGCATCAAATACATCAGCGCTCCAACTGCTTGCCTGTAGGGAAACTCAATGTTTTGTTTCCCTGATTTATTAGTTTCTGTTACTTTATCCATTGGCGTCAATACGGGTTTGCATTCGGAAAAATTTAATTTCTGAAGAACTTTTAATGCATAAGCTTTTTGGCTAATTTGGATTCCATTTTCTTCGTTTTTGATTTCTAAGCCAAGGAAAAAACTTGCATCCTTTACCGTAATTTTAAATTCATTTTTTAGCTCATTTAAAAATTCGTCCAGTTCTTTTTTATCACTGGCAGCAACTAGCCCATCATCGACATAAAGTCCTAATATTAGCTTCTTGCCATCTCTTTCTCTTATGTATAGGCAGGGATCAGAGTTACTTGCCTTCAAACCAAGTTTTTCAACTAAAAACCTACCCACTCTTTTATTCCAACACCTGGGAGCTTGCTTCAACCCGTACAAACTCCTTTTAAGTTGACAAACTCTGCCAGATTTATCGTCAAACCCTTCTGGTTGCTTCATGTAGATAATTTCATCTAGTTCACCATATAAAAATGCAGTTGAGACGTCAAACTGGGCTAGATGAAAATCTTCACTTGCGGCGATACTTAAGATTGAACGAATTGTTGCCATACTTGCTACTGGGCTGAAGGTTTCTTCATAGTCCACTCCTTTCTTTTGGCTGAACCCTTTTATAACAACCCTTGCTTTGTACTTGTCATTGCTTCCATCTGGATTGGTTTTGATTCTGTACACCCATCTTCCCGAAAGTGCTCTTGACCCCTTTGGCAACATTGTTAAAATCCAAGTTTTACTTTCTCTCAATGACTTTATTTCGGATTCCATGGCAATTACCCATTCATATCTTTGATCACTGTTTATAGCCTCATTATAAGTAGACGGGGTTGGCAATTCCTGAGATATCATCAAGAAATCATCATACTTTGAATTGTTCAATAAAGTTCTATCTCGCAGTCTTTTGCTAATGGGCTCTTCTTCATCAGAATCTTCTCTACCGCGTTTTACTCTTTGAAACTTGGCATCATCTTCGGCGTCTTGAAAATTATTTTCAAACCCTTCGAAGTCTTCTTCCTCCGTGTTGTCATCTTCTTCCATGTTGTTTTCTTCTTCCGTGTTGTCTTCTTTCATGTTGTGTTCTTCTTCCGTGTTGTCTTCTTCCATGTTGTCTTCTTCTTCCGTGTTGTCTTCTTCCGATTTATTCTGACCCTTTCCTACAACTTTCAATTTTATTGTAATTTGCCCATCATTTCCGTCCTTTTTCTCATTGGCATATTTTCGGAACTACATTCGGAATACCTTTCATGAAACTTTACATCCCTGGACACAATGACTTTCCTTTCTTCCTTAATATAAATTCGGTATCTCCATCATATCCAACTAGATATCCCTTAATAGCTTTCTTGTCCATCTTTTCACGTCTTTGTTTTGCAATGTGAGCGTAACAGGTAGACCCAATGATTCGTGAGTGACGGATTCTAGGTTTCTTACCATACCATAATTCATACGGACTTACATTGGGGACTAAAATCCTTCCCGTTCTATTTAGAATGTAAATTGATGACTTTACGAATTCAGCCCACAAGGACACTGGAAATTTGAATGTCCAAGCCATTTCCACAATGGTCCTGTTTCCCTTTCTGCAGCACCATTTTGTTCTGACGTATATGGGGCTGTACATTTTTGAGTAATACCATTGGTCGTTAGAATTTTCTTTATCTCAGCATTATCAAATTCTCCCCCGTTGTCACTTAAAAAAGTTTTTATCTTGTGACCCAATTGCTTTGAATGTGCTAGCATTTCTTCAAGAGCGTGTTTGACATCTGATTTATTTTTAACAATATAACCATACCTGTACTTCGTATAATCATCTTTAAATACAATCATATATTTAAATCCCTGAAACGACGGAGGGAAAGGCCCACACACATCACTAGAAATTAGCTCTCCCGGAGCGGTAGTTGGTTTACGTCTTCCAAATGGCATTCTATTTGTCTTGCCATATATGCAGGGCTCACACAAATCATTTTCTATTTTTACCTTGATGTTAAATTCTTTTAGCATCTTGTCCTTTACATGACGTTTGTCCTGGTGACCCCATCTTTCATGAAATAACTGTAAGTGTGAACATTCATTGACGGAAATGTTGACATCTTGACTGTGGTTGCTCAAAACGTTTAAATTCGGTAAAAATTTCAAAACAGTTTGTAACGTGTCTCGTTGCACCGTTATCTATCCACCAATCAACGTTTTCTTTAACCACATTGATTTCGCCACAAATCGCATGAAGAGCCACTGACGTGTTATGAACTTTACCAGTAGTGGAGGATTTATTCTTAGTGGGTCTTCCGTCAGCAATCTTCTGCAGTCCTTTACCCAATGTCCTTTCTTCTTGAAGTAATTGCAGACATCGTCGTTTTTGTAACTTCTGCATTTTGAAAACCTCTTCGCATCTGCTTTTAAAACCTCTTGATTTTCCGTTTTCTTAAACATTTCACCTTGTTTAAAATTTCTCTCGAACATACACAGCTGCATAGTGAGTTCGTCGACTGTCTTATCATTCTCACCTGTCATCATCATCCAATTGGAACGGAACATCTCAAAACTTTTTGGCAATATATATAGAACCTTGCAAATGAATAACATATCCGGCAAGTTGTGCTCTCCTTTTGATCTAAGGCCATTGTTTAATTCATCCCATAATGTTTTCAGCCTTGCTATGTGTGCTGAAACGTCGTCATCTTCTTTCCATTGAAAAGAAAATAAATCCGTGCATATTTTGAAGAGCTGGTCCTTTGATGAAGCTTCATAAATATTTTTGAGTGCTTCCCACGTCTCTAAAGCGTTCTCCTTATCCATGACTTTAACATAGACAGAGTCAGATATACAACTAGTTATAATAGTTTTGGCATACGAATTGGCTTTTTTGTATAATTCTGCACACTTTTTGTGCTGTTGGATTACCGACTCTGTTGCTCCTTGTGGCAGAGGTCCCGGCATTGTGATCTTCTTGTCTATCACATCAAGGGCTCCCTCGTAGAAATCCAGAATGTCTCGAATTTTTGGCCAATCTGACTCACCTGATAATGACTTGACGCTCTTACAAAATTCCATGGTGTTATTTCTCGCTGTTCCTTTCTTGAATCTTGAAAATCCTTTATTACTCTTGTTCCTGAACTGTTGAATATTGTTCAATCTTAAAATACCAGAATCTTGAATAGTGCTTCAACAGGATCTTGCTGTTCTTGAATATATTCTATTTAATTCTTTTCCTAATTTTCAAAAATTTATATGTATTTTTTTTTTTTTTTGAAAATATTTTCAGATTTGATAGGCCCATAACCTAATAAGTTCAAAAAACTTTTATTAAAGAGTAAAAACGACTGAACAATCAAGACATGTTCAAACGCATATTCCAAAACTAACATGATTGTTACATAAAATAATAATTGTTAACTATAAAGACAATAACTTCAATAATACATCCATACGTTCGCTTAATTTTTTCCTCTAACGATGTGTATGCACTGAACAAAAAATCATATGTATTAAATGAAATTAAAAAAATTCTTCTTCCCACTCAAAATTATGTCAAATAAAAGTACAAAAAATAACAACAAGAAATTTCAGTTGTTTTCAAAAAGTTTTATTTTATTAAGATTACTAATATAAAAATTTTAATTACAGCTTTGATTTATTTTATCAGTGTGCGATTTTATACAAAGCCAAGCGACAACACCCTTCTCGTACAACAGCTTGTACCAGGGATGAATTTGTAGTGGAAAATTACTTTTTTAGCTCCTTTCGATTTCAAAAAATCCCCAACTCCTTTTCGTCCAATAAAAGTAATTTCGGATTTGACTCACCAAATTTTGTCTGAGTGGTTTTTAAATACAACACAAGGCAAAATATGTAGGGTCGAATCAGTAGGAATTGCCGGAATTTTGTTTTTATATCAAAGGCCGACCTTGTCAAACTCAGCTTATCGAAATTGCCAAGATTTGTTTATGATGTCATATTTTGTGTAATAAGACTGAAATATAGGTGTACCTGATGCTAGCTAAAACTTTCACTGCATTTACACCGAAACGTAAACAACCCGTACGCAGATTAAATACATTTTTTATGTTCTATAAACAGCCCGTTAACGTTTCGGTGAAAGTACAGATTTATTTAATTAGTTTATAAAAGGTACTCTTACGACGAAAAAAGGTACTATCGGAAGAATAAAAAAAGTCCCCTCGAAAATTATCAAATATCATCACTGGCTTGTACACGACTGAAATCCAAATACAATGATGCAGACCAGTCTCATAGAGTTATCTCATACTAGAGACAATATTTGGCTCATCTGACGTTTCCTTTCACACTCTTCTTGATGCGGTCGGTGTGATAGAGAGATGTTTGACGAAAAGCGACATATACCAGGTGGAATTACAATAACTTCTTGCTTTAATTTTTCATGTCATTTTGGTGAAAAACTGTGAAATTTAAATGTGTTTTAAACCTTTTTATTGACTGTTATTGTTAGCATACATTTGTGTTGTATTTAACACAATAATTTTAACACACAAAACGAAATGCCGTTGTTGTTATTTAGTTCGTTGTTTTGAACCATTGCCTCTATCTGGTATTAGTAAAGTAATTCTGTTCAACATCAAACGTAAATATCACACCAGGCCAAATATCATCAATTTGGTGGGAGAACTATTGGGTCTACTATAAGTATTAGTCTATGACCAGTGTTGCCACACGCCGACTAAAAACTTATGCCAAATGTCTTCAAAAATTGTGCTGTTTGCGAAACCATTGTGCTAAAATTTGCATTTTAGTGTTTTTTTGTAATTCTGCGTCCATAACATACACAGTCACTCCAAGAAATGGGTGTTTATCTGCATTTAAAAATTTAAATAGCTAGTATACCTTAACTCTTCAACTTAAAAAGAAGAACTATTATGGTTTTAATTTAATATAGTATGGCCAACCCATGAAAAATTTGGAATTTAATTTAATTGAAATTTTTTTCGAAATTATGATTTTATTGGTAAGACCCATCATCAACATTTATCACTGAAACACTAGTGTTTATATGTCTTCCACGACTTGCTTTAGAGTAACTCACTCTATGTACACAATTTTTCAGTTCATTTCTGATTGTTTCGGAGTCTATCTCGTGAACGACAGCGTCGATTTCATGCTTTAAGACCTCAATGGACTGGGAATTGTTTGCGTAGCACTTATCTTTCACGGCAAACCAGAGATAATAAACTAACGGGGTCAAATAGCAGCTTCGAGGCGTCCAATAGACTTCCGAGTTTCGTCTGATTTTGCGGTTTCCTAGCACAGTGTGCTAAAAATCGATTCAACGTTGGTTATGTGGCACATAGCGCCGTCCTGTTGAAACTATACGGCAAACCATGTAACGGGCCCCTTGCTCACTTTCGAAAAAAATGGGCCGCCATGCCACAAACCGCAGCAAACAGTCACTCGTTGTGGATGCATCAGCTTCTCGTCGACGACGTGTGGATTTTCCGAGCCCCAAATGCGACAAATTTGTTTGTTAACGTGGCTCCCGGGGTGAAAATGAGCTTCATCGAAAAAAATGATTTTTTGGTACAAATTTTCATCTTCAGCCAAGATATCTTCAGCCCTTTCAGCGAAGCGACAACGCATCGGATGGTCACGAGGCTTCAGTTCTTTGACTAACTTGACTTTATAAGGTCTTTATATAACGAGGTCTTTATGCAAAGAAGTGCGAGAAATGTTCAATTGCTGCGAACGGTGGCGAGTTGATGTTGATGACTGTTCGGCCAGACTATCAGCTACATCGAAAATATTTCTTTTGTCCAATATGGACTCGGATTTACGAACTCGCTTCACAAATTGGTCCACAAACTACGTTGATGGCTCTCCATTTCTATCGAACTTATTTCGTAGATTTTTTATAGTCTGAGTTGACGACTCAGAAGTTTGGAAGAAAGATATTTCCCAATTTTCTTCAAGCGTAAAGCGACCCATTTCGTAAATTTCATAAATGCCAAATTGGCCATCTTCTTCGAAATAACGGGGGCTCAAATTCCAAATTGTACACGTTAATTTCATACAAAAAAAATATTTTGAAAATTTCTCCTACATTAAAAGCCAAACTAAGTGTGATTTTCGGGTCCTATAAGGTTCAGGTCCAATAATCTTAAATATAAAATTATTATTTTGTTTGAGATCCATTGCTTTTAACAATTTGTGACCATCTTTTTGTAATAGAATCCGTTCCACTTATCCTAGAGAACAGTGATCAAATCGTCTCTACTTCGAAATTCTCTACGCCGGACATTTATCTCATAAGGAACCAGGAGGAATTGTAGTTGTATTGTGCTATTTTGGTGCAAACACGTTGACGCATCAAATATTAGACGTTTTGATGTGAGTTAATGTATAAGGAAAAGTCTACACTATATTGTAAAGCCGACGCTTCGTCAAAAATTCGCTTACATAGGTGTGTACGAATCTTAAAATGTGGTATTATACCACAAGATTCATGCTGTTAAAATTATATTTTCAGACAAATTAACGCGAGAAAATTTCAATACCAAAAATTGTGCCGTTTGCAAAACAATTATGCTAAAAAATTATACCACAATTAAAAACATCGGATAATTTTTGGGTAAATTGTGCTAAACAGCATTTGGCATAATTTTTCAAAAAACAAGTGCCAAAACCAAAAAAATTATGACAAAACGGCACAAATTATGCCAACATGGTAACACTGATGCAGACGTAGAAGTTAATGAACAAAATTCAAAAAATCATCCGACGCGAACCTGCTCAATTGACTGCTGGCATTATACTGATCATGGTAGTCGCATTAGCAATTCCGTCGTTAAGCTGTCAAAATTAGCTGAATAATGAAAACCACTATGTACACAAAATGTGAAAAAATTTATACGATTGTCTTACTTGATACATGCTATTACATTGAATTTTGGGCTGACGCGTTTACCCGATAGATAATTTTACCATGATACTTGTTATGACTGTTAGAGCACTTTGTTCATCTTGTTTTTCTATACTCTTTACAAGTGTCATCAGCTGACATAAACAGAAACAATGTAAATAATGACTGCTTTTGTTATTATTCATTCCTACAACATAGTTAACAGCGACCGGTCACCATTTTATTAATATACCTTCTTTTGTAAATTATTAGAATAAAGTATTTCAAATCTAAAGTCGTGCGTTTCAATATATTACAAGGAGTATCATCATTCAACGATACAACAGTTTGGCGACGAGTGTGAACAAGTCTTCAATACGAACAATATTGTTCAAATTAAATTCTAATTGTTTGTTTAATTGTTTGTTGTTAATAAAATGGATGCCACTCAATTTGCAGCATGCAAGAGGCGTTGATTGCCCAAATTTCGAAGTTGACTGTTGGTGCTTCTACTTTAAGTGCAGGCCAAGGCAGCGGCAGCAACATTAACCTCAACACAACATTGGTACCCAACTTTGAAATTTTTGATGCGGCAAAGGAGACGTACCGGAATTATGTAGAAAGATTCACAAATTATGTGACCATGAAGGGTGTTGAAGGAAATAAGGAGTATTGTACGAAGCTACTTCTTAATTCAATTGGTGCGAAGTATTTCAATATGGTGACGGCGTTGGCGGCACCGGAAGCAGCGACGGAACTGCAGTACGACGACTTGCTGAAGTTGTTGCAAACCCATTTGGCGCCGAAAAAGAATGTTCTGGTGGCACAGCATAAATTTTTATCGAAATATCAGAGCGAAGGGCAGTCTGTGGCAGACTTTGTGGCAGTACTTCGCACTGATATCAATGATTGTGAGTTTGTTTCAATGTGTGCATGCAAAAGTTCGATTGCTGATGTGTTTTTGAGGGCACAATTTATTCGAGGCATACACGACAACAGCGTTCGAGAACAACTCCTTCAATCAAGTACGTGCAAATTTGATGAAATTGTCGAAAAAGCTTTAGCACTGGAGGCTGCGAAAGTTGATGCGAGGGAGTTAGCTCAAACTATTGCGAGCACATCGAGTAACGCTGCAATAATAAATAAAATTGTTACTAAAAAGAAGTATAGTGCTGGTAAAAATCATCAAATGCAACATAAACGAAAAATCAATTATGAGCAATTAGGTATTGCGGGGTTATGTTTGCGCTGTGGCAAAAATGACCATTTTGCGAAGGAGTGTCGCTCAAATTCAAAATTAAAGTGCAGACTATGTTCAAAAACAGGACATGTAGCAAAAGTGTGCATCTCATCTATTTTGGCGGATCGTCCTAATGCCGGACAAGGGGCTAGACCCAATACAGGGGGAAACTCGACAAATCAAGTGCGGAGTGATAATCTCGAATACGGAATATACAAGATTGTCGATGTTTACCGTAACGAATATACAAACGCAAGTTCGGAACGATATTATGCAAGAATTGCAGTCGAAGGCAAAATTATTAAATTTGAAGTGGATTCGGGATCCGGGTACTCGTTTTTGCCAAAAAGTTTGTTCGAGGAAATGAAATTGCCAAACGTATTAACAGATACAAATATTATGTTCCGGTCGTATACCCAAGACACTTTCATTCCAGAGGGCAAAGTTCGAGTAAACGTAAAATTCAATAAAGTTTCAATCAATGAAGACCTGTACATAGTTCCAGATGGATGCACGGCACTGATAGGCCGAACCTGGATACGTCGTCTGGGCATTAACCTCAATGAATTGGATGAAATAGATTCAAATGTTCAATTCAATCGAAGAGTGCAAAATTCAGGATTTAGTGACGGAATTTTATGAAGTTTTTCAGCAGAGGATTGGGTGTATCCCTAACTACAAAGTTACACTAGAACTTCGGGAAAATGCCACGCCCATTTACACAAAAGAGCGTCAGATTCCATATGCATTAATACAACGCGTAGATAAAGAGCTGGAAGACTTGGAAAAATCGGGGATAATTTCGAAGGTTGGTAACAGTGACTGGGGGTCACCACTGGTGATCATCCCGAAGGCTGAAGGAGGGGTGCGGCTTTGCGTCGACTACAAAGTGGGTGTAAATCAACGGCTTAGGAACTCCCACTATCCGATTAGGAAAATTCATCACATCTTCAATAGTCTCAAGGATTCGCAGTACTACTGTCGTCTTGATCTATTCAAAGCCTATCTACATGTACCCGTTGATGAAAATTCTAGCAAGATACAAACCATTTCGACCCATCGAGGGACATTTCGAATGAATCGTCTGTCTTTTGGAATCAAAACTGCTCCAGCTGAATTCAACCGAATTATCGGCCAGATATTGCGCGACGTTCCAAAGACAGAATCGTACTTCGACGACATCGTGGTTCACGGCGAGTCAATGGCCGAGTGCAAGGCCAATTTGAAATTATGTTTGGCTCAGCTCAAGAAGTATGACCTGCACTTAAATATTTCAAAATGTTTGTTTTTCGAAAAACAAATTGAATTTTTAGGTCACATCATTACTCACAACACCGTGCAAAAATCTCCTTCAAAAGTTAAGGCGATTTTGGACACAACCCCAGTGTATTGAGGATGTTCGAAGATTTTTGGGTATGGTTACATACTATTCAAAATTTATACCCAATTCTTCAACAATTACTACGCCTTTGCGCCGATTACTTTGCAAAACTTCAATTTTTAAATGGAAACCTGAATGTCAAAAATCTTTCAACAAATTAAAAGAAGAAATCGCCAGCGACCGTGTTCTAATGCCTTTTAATCCTGATCTGAAGGTACAGCTTGCGTGCGACGCTAGTCCTACAGGAATAGCAGGAGTCTTATCGCATATTATTGACGATGAAGAAAGACCGATAGCGTTCGCATCAAGATCTTTAACTCAGGCAGAACAAAACTACTCGCAACTTGATCGTGAGGCTTTAGCGATTGTGTATGCTGTTGGACATTTTCACGAATACCTGTACGGTCGTGTTTTCAAACTGGTTACGGACAATCAGCCGTTGGCCAGAATTTTCCACCAGAACTCAAAATTGTCCCAGATGACGTCATCACCGCAGAGATAACGACTCCAAATTGCATGGACAGAGAAGTGCACTCTATCTGTGATGCTACTTTAATACAAATTAATTCCATAAATTTGAACTTCACCACTATTCGCGAAGCAACAGAGAAGGATGCTAAGTTATCAAAAATTTTAACTGAGTTGCGTAATTCAAATATATCTGATTCAGACTACACCATTGATTGCGACATATTATTCAGAGGTCAAAGGGTCATCGTACCAGTATCGTTGCAACAGTCAGTCTTGGAAGAGCTACACCACACGCATATTGGTATAACGAAGATGAAGCAGTTGGCGAGACGCTACGTTTACTGGCCTTCATTAGACAAAGACATTGAAAAATTTGTACGCTCTTGTGTTTCTTGTGCTTCTGTAAAGAAAAGTCCTCCAAAAGTAAATTTACATCCATGGGATGAGCCACAAGGAAATTGGCAGCGCATTCATATCGACTATGCAGGACCTTTTCAAGGACATCAATTCCTGGTAGTCATCGATGCCAAATCAAAATGGGCAGAAGTGGGCGTGTGCTCCTCTGCGCCAACATCAACAACAACAATCGAAATGTTACAAAACATTTTTGCAAGGAACGGCTATTCAGATGTCATGGTTTCCGACAATGCCACTATCTTTAAAAGTGAAGAATTTTCAACCTTTTGCCTCAATTCTGGAATTTTTCAAAAATTTATTGCTCCTGGTCATCCAGCAACAAACGGCTTAGCAGGGCGAAATGTGCAGACATTAAAACAGCGTTTGACGGCCATGTCAGATGACCCATCTCCAGTACCTAGGAAAATAAGAGACATTTTATTTAAATATCGAGCAACACCACTTCGGAATGGAAAATCCCCATCTGAACTGTATCTGGGAAGACAGATAAGGACTCAACTTGATGCCATAAAACCTTCAAAAAATATCTGGGAATTCTATACCAAAATTAGCGGTCAGACAGCTTAGTGAGGGAGACCGAGTACAAGCCAGATATTACACATTGAACAAACCGTCATGGAAATTTGGCACAATTGTCAAAAAACTTGGTCATCTTCATTACGCCGTTAAACTCGACAAAGGATTAATTTTTAAACGACATATCGATCAACTTCGCTCAAGTGATGTACTAGAACAGCATTCCCCAAATACTCAGCAGCCAGAGACTGTGCCAGAGGGAAGTCTAGAAGCAACACAACAACAACTACTGCAGCCTCAACTAGTTGCAACATACATGCAACAAAGAGCGCCTGTAAACGGCTTTGAATCGCCCAGTACACCAAGTACAGAACCCCCAAACCAACGTGCTGATACAGAATCAAATTCAAGTCGGCGTACATCGAGTAGACAACGAAGATCACCAACTCACCACAACGATTATACTCGTCACTGATCATAGTTTTATTTTTCAAATAAAATGTTCTTTTTAGTGAGGGAGAATTGTTATGACTGTTAGAGCACTTTGTTCATCTTGTTTTCCTATACTCTTTACAAGTGTCATCAGCTGACATAAACAGAAACAATGTAAATAATGACTGCTTTTGTTATTATTCATTCCTACAACATAGTTAACAGCGACCGGTCACCATTTTATTAATATACCTTCTTTTGTAAATTATTAGAATAAAGTATTTCAAATCTAAAGTCGTGCGTTTCAATATATTACAAGGAGTATCATCATTCAACGATACAACAATACTCATGTTCGTTTTTTAGCGTCGGTCTCACATGCATAAGGGCACTAATACTATTGCCGTGCCCGCGGGCATACTGGTGGCAAACACTGTCCTAGAGCCACGATCAAGAGGACTTTCATAATATTAAGTGCTCTGTATCATAGTTTTCCGGTTTGGAAATGTGCAATACACCAAAGTAGCTAAACAATTTTGAGAGCGTTTGTGATTCTGTAAATGGTGATTAGGACTCCCGACTGTATACGACATATGATGAAACCCGATTCCGAGGCTGAGTGGTTTCTACCTATTTATCATTCCTTGTCATATTGTGAATTCCGACGGAATTTTTTGCTTAATTTTGATTAGAAGTATTCGGTTTCTAAAATTATCGATCGATTGGGGAGAACGGCATTTAATTCTTCAGAGATATCTGTAAACGGTTACATCTTAAAGATGTAGAAAATCGGTTCTAGAGCACAATTGAAACAATTAAGTCGTCGCACAGTCGGGCCGATTGCAAAAAAGTGGTAATAATATCAGGGCTTCTAAACTATTTATCGGATCGTTGAATGATGAACTAGAGGTGTATAGAAAAAAATAAATGGTTTCCCATTACCTCCCATGAAGGGATAGGGGAAAGCTTCTCACAATCACTGAGCTGTGCGCTGTCCAGTTTTCACTCATGGCTAAATACTCGATAGTGTTGCCGTTACTATGCGAGGTGACCGCCGTCGAAAGAAATTTAAGGCGGTCAGAGCAGGGAATGAACCCAGGATCTAATGTACACGAGGCGCGCACACTAACCATTGCACCACCGGCGGCCAGAGGTGTATAGAAAAGGAATTATATTTGGAAGCATCCTGTTGTTACGCTGAATTTGGTACATAGTGTTAAAGTGGACCAATTTGATGCTACTCATTAGACCGAGTCACGAACAAAATTTCCCAAAGTCGAGGGTAAATATTAAAGATCACCTCGAGACAATTGAAAAAAAATCCTTTCCGAGCCCTTAAAAAACAGCCAAATTCGATTTTTTGTCGTAGTTTTTAGTTTGTGACTGGACTTTGATGTGTAGGTCTCGACCAGTACTACATTTTTCCTATAGATGTCACTGATATACGTCATAATTTTCTAATGAAGTCCTTATTTATGCAGTTTGTACCCCTAACATTTAAAAATATATTTTTCTAGGATTAAAGCCCTTTAAAATCAAACAAGATGTAGTTACAGAATTAATACAAATATTTTTTCATGTTGTTTGCATTATTACCGCAAATTATTGCATACTTTTTAGCGCTATCCAAAACTTGTTTAAACAAAAATGTTGCATACTTTTTAGCGCAAATTATTGGATACTTTTTAGCACTATCGAAAAATTTGTTATATATTTGCCTGGGATAATTCATTTTTATTCTAGTTACCATTGCAAGATATGCCTGTCGGATGAGATCGCCATATAAAATTATATAGTAACAATTATAGTGAAGTATCAAATAATTATTGTTTTTTGTAACACTTAAATCGAGGGTCATCCTAACATTTCTGGTTGTTTCTTATATTATAACATTTTGTTCTATTACAGCAACAACAACAAACATATAGTTTTTGTCGATTTGCTTTGGTAAGCCTGAGTGTTGTTGTTGCTATTTGTTTATGCAAGGTCTGTCTGTTTACTGCAATATTGTACAAAATGTTACAAAATGTTGTCTGTTTACTGCAAAACTTTTGCAACGAGAGAGCCAAAGAGAGAATTTTTTGACAGTTGGATGATAGAGAACTTGCAAAATGTTACTGGAGGAATTTCTTCTATCAAGATTTTGCAAGTTCGATCAGCTGTTTTTTATTTACATTTTGATTGCAATATTTTTGTGTGAAAAAGAAGAATAAAGTTGAAATTTAACAATGGCAGAGGTAAGTGTTTAAAATTGTATTGGTTTTTAACGTCTATTGTAAATTAGAATATAAAAACATTTGTTTTTATGCTAGAAACGACCATATTTCGCGCAAATTCACTGGCAGACGTAAATTCTTATTTCTTTTGTCATTTCAATTGTTTACACTTGTTGCTGTTTTCTTGCAATATTTCACAAAATGTTGTCTGTTTACTTTTTGGAATAGAGAAAAAAAAGAGCGTAAAATTTTTTTTCTCTCTGCAAAAAGTTACTGGATAAATCTTGCTGGAAAAGTAAACAGACAAAGCTGCAGTCGATAGAAGTTAAAACTAACAACAACAAAAACGTAGTTGAAATTGTTTACATACGTCAATTATTTCACCAAGTCGCTGTGTTGAAATTGTAACTGCTATGTTTTTTTATTTTGCGTAATCTTCTATAAAAATGCATTTCGCGGCATGTGAATTCACTAAATCGAAGCTACCGACAAAACGTTTTTAAAGAGGCAAGGTAAGCCAGATATGCCCGATAATAACAAGCTATTTATCAGTCGTGATTAATGATCTTTGTTTGGCGTGGTATCGTGCCAACATTCCAATTATTGTGAAATGGTCAGTAAGAAGGCTCTTAGTACGAGTACACCTCGTGAAAAAGCATTACGACATTTCAAAACATCCACAAAAATACACTGAAGACAAATAGAATACGATATTCGCGATTGCAAAATGAAATGTGGCGTAGAAACAAATTTAAATGCACCTGCTCTTCAATTAATCAAATTCCTCATCATGCAAAAAAGTTGTTTATTGACCAGTGTGGACCAAGGCTGGATCAGGAATTAATTGGAAGAATCGAAACAGATAGTTCCGCTGTGAAAATGCAGTCAGTTACGTTATCGGGCACACACCAACTTTCTGAATATAACATGGGGTACTTTTCTTGTTCCAGCGATAAAGGAGAACTTGAAGCTATCATCTAGAGGCATTACCGCAGACCGAAACGGCGTTGAAAGTATCCGACATTTCTCTTAAAAATTACTCTATGGCTTTATATCGTTCAGATACTTCGGACCGCTTTGGCTTTTTTCTAGCTACAACCCTAATAAAGGACTTACGAATTTGGATTTTCGCAAAAGTAAATGAAAATTTTCCGGATGTTAGTGAACAGTTAATGAAATTTTCGATGGTCCCATTATCGACAAAAATAAAATTAAATTCAGAGGGAACATACGCAGTGTAGAGCGCAAGAGAAAACGGTAAATAGTAGTAATTCAGTAATGAATTGCATTTCGTATAATGGAAAGAAAGACGATACTAGAAAAACCATAATTGTGAACAAGGTACGACTCTGTATAGTGGTAGAAGAGCATATACCATTGGTTAAAGAACCAGGCTCGAAATTCATTGGATTTACAACACCAATCTATGGGACCGGCGAAGGAATTCAGAGGGCCATTACACATTTTATGAATGCGGAAAACTATTGTATGGAGCACTTAGCTGGCATCAATTGCGATGGGGCTGCTGTTAACACGAGACACAAGAAAGGAGTAAATTTAGCATGGAACGACATATAGAGGCTCCATTGTAGTGGAGTGCACCTCAAAGCTCTCGTGATTCGCTTTTTTGGTAAGCGAAAAGGCCCTGTAACTTGGCCGAGATGATATTCTAGATTTTGAAAAAGGCCTGTAAGTTTAGTTTATTATTATAATTTGTTTTATTATTCTGATAAAATTCTTTGAACTATCGACTAAATATAATGTCAAATTTTCAGATCTCACAAGTTTTTGAGCCAATTACTATGGGATCAATGCCTAGTAACATTGACGGTTGGAATTTGCGAAACGATCAATGATATCTTTACCGTCTCGTTGTAGCCGTTAATAATGGCATATTCGATGAGCAAGTAGCCAGCGAAAAACCTTGGCCAGTGAGCACAGGAAGATGGTTGACAACCGAAAATAGAATCCTCCGGCTATATATTTTAGGTAGTCATACAAATGATACTGTTTCGAATAAGTAAAAGCTTTTGCTTCCTGTTAATGACTCTACTAACAGTATGTAAATAACAGGCAGTTAGTGCTGCGCCTGAAAGTGTGCATTGTAACAACGTACCAGCTCGCTAAACCAGTAGCATGAATTCACCTCAGTAAAGATAATTATCCGCCATTCGAGATTGTTCTACAAAGATAAGCAACAACAACAACGTCTAGAAGGTTTTTGAATTCGCTAGATATACCTTCATTTGAGTATGGTGAGTTAGTATAAATATCGGAGGTCTTTGGAATGGAGAGTTCAGTTTGTGATTAAACCCCGTAAAGTAAGCAACGCGAATCGATAGTAAAATTTAAGACTTGGTAAAGTGTTATAAATAAAGTAAACTGTTGTACTATATAAGTAAAATAAAAGGAAGTTAAACCGTTGTAATTATCGTAATTTAAAACGAACCTTGTTTTGTTATTGGGAATAAAAAAACGCAAAAATGACGAATAAGGAAATTCGTAACATTGGTGTCAGAAGTGAAATTACGAATTAAGGACAACGATGAAGTTTGAAGAACTCAAAGTTGTACAACTAAAAAAGGAGTTGAGTAAATTGGATCAACCGACAGCTGGTAATAAGGTAGAGCTGCAGAGGCGATTAATAGAAGAATTCAAGCGCTGAAACATTGACATTGACAAATACCAGTTTGAATGCAAAGAAGAAATGGAGATGTCTGCTGGTAATAATATGGATGTTTCGAAAATGTTTGCAGCCATAATGGAAAAATTTAACGAAAACTAGAATTATTAACGCGAAGCTGGACGAGAAATTTGGTGAAAATTCTAGAATTATGAATGAGAAATTTGGCGGGAATTTTAGAATTATGGACTATAAATTTGGTGAGAATTCTATAATTATGGACGAAAAACTTGAAAAGAAATTTGGCGAGAATTCTAGAATTATGGACGATAAATTAAGTGAGAATTCAAGAATTATTCAGGAAACATCAAATGCCACAAATGAGAAACTGCAAGAAATCTCTGAAGTTGTGGGCAATATGGAGATTCAAGTGAACGATAAATTCGAAAAGGTTGAAGAAAAAATCGAGGAAATGGAGCAGAAGATTGAAGAAGTCGAACATAAGTTCGAGGAAGTCGAACGGGAACTAAAAAATAATGTAAGCTAATTGCAAAGGAAAATCAGTGAACTTCAGTTGCAAGAGGGTCCAGTGCGAGTATTTTCTGAAGGCTCTAGTAGATTGAAAGCTCCCAGTTTCGATGGCTCTACACCATTCGACGTTTTCAAATTCCAATTCGAAATGGTCCCAATTAAGAACTTGTGCAACAGCAACGACAAAGCAGTAGAGCTAATTTTAGCACTGAAAGGCAACGCAGCAGAAGTCCTTCAGAGCATTCCCGTCAGTGCCAGAAACAACTACGAGGATATACTGGCTGCGTTACAACGCAAGCATGGTGGCGATCACAAGAAGGATTTTTATCGCATGGAATTAAGAGGCCGAGTGCAAAAGCATAATGAAACACTTCAGGACTTCGCAACTGATGTGGAACGCTTGGTGTTAATGGCTTATCCTAGAGAACCCCAAACTTTCTTAGAGCAATTTAAGATAGGCATTTGTTAGGGGCATTAACGATCCCGACGTTAGATATGCGGTGTGTGCCTCACAAAAAGCTACATTTGTGGAAACAGTTTCATTTGCTTTGACGAATGAGACGGCGAGGGTTGTTTCCAGTCAACAGACACATCATGTGCGAAGGGTAGAAACGGAAGGATTCTCACGAAAGCGCTATGGCAAGCAACAAAATTGAAAGGTGACAATCATGGCGAACGTGGCCATATAGGGCGGGACTGTAGAGACCCGCGAAAACGGTCAAGATCTCCAGCGATAACGGCCGATACCGGACGAGTAAATGACCGTCCACATGTAATCGAGCGTAAGCAGGATTCTAAGGCTGAGATAAAAGAGCAAATTATTGACGTCCGATCCCTGAGAATTGAATCGGACGACGAGTGGTTCACGGCACAGAGAAGTGATCCTGTATTGGCAAAAATTATTTTGGCAAAGGAAGAGGATAGACAATTAACGCGGAATGAAATCGCTTCAGAAAGCCCCGTTTTAAAATCATATTGGGCCCAGTGAAATAGCCTGAGATTGCTAGATGGATGTCTATACCGTGTATGGGAAAGTGAAGATGGAAAAACGGAAAAAAATCTAATTGTGGCACCTGCCTTGAAAGTGAAAGAGATAATTGCAGAATCTCATAATAGTCCGAGTGGTAGGCACCTCGGAAAAGGCAAAACTATGGAGAAACTAAGGGAACGTTTCTATTGGGTTGGTCGTCAAAAAGCTGTATCCGAGTGGATTGCAGGCTGCACCCAGTGCTTGACAACTAAAGGAGCAACGCGGAGGAGTTGCGAACAGAAACATCAGGAGAGCCCAAGTGCTCCCTTCGAGCAAATATCCATGAGTGTGGCTGGTCCATATCCAACAAGTAGCTCTGGGAACCAATATGCCCTAGTCGTTATGGACTACTTCAGTAAATGGCCCGAGGTGTACGCTATTCCAAATAAAGAAGCGAAAACAATAAGCAAAGCTATCGTGAACAACTGCATAAGTCATTTTGGTGTCCCTTTAGAACTGCATTCGGAACAGCCTCAAATCTGCCGTATTGAAAGAAATATGCGAGAGGAATGGAATTCGTGGTATGAGAACGACATCATTGCGCCCTCGGACTGACGGCACGGTAGAGAGATTTAATCAGGCTCTCGAAGAATATTTGAGCAAGGTCGTCAGTAAAGATAGAAAATTCTGGGACGAACGCATACCAAAATTCCTTCTAGCATACCGGTCGGCCACCCAGGATACCACTGCCCGAACACCAGCTAGTGCCGTCTTCGGGACGGAGTTAAAGCTCCCTAGAAATTTGGAGTTTGGCAACTGTCTAACATCCGACAGTGTGGAGAATGATGGTATCCGAGGAGAGCTCAGCGAACTTCACAAGTTTGTTCGCCACAAAATAAAGATGGTCAGTAACAAAATGAAAGCCAGGTACGACCGAGCGGCAAATTCCGAAGGATTCCATGAAGACCAGCTAGTTTTACTGTTCAACCCACAGCGCAAGAAAGGTTTATCTCCAAAACTTCAGACTCACTGGGAAGGCCCTTACAAGGTGGTCAAACGAATAAATGACGTGGTTTATAGAATCCAGAAAAGTCAAAGTCCAAGAGCTAAAATGAAAGTCGTGCATTTGGAAAGACTAGCCCTGTATGGAAAACGGGGGCTTGAGCCTGCTCGGGACGAACAGGCTTAAGTGGGGGCAGTGCTACGAATAAGTAAAAGCTTTTGCTTGCTGTTAATGACTCTACTAACAGTATGTAAATAACAGGCGGTTAGTGGAGTCATTGTTTTCTCTTAACTTGGTTGTTCAAAAGTATAGTTAGTTAGTTTGAAAAGAGGGGTGCGGTGTTGAGTGTTCAGAAGGAGCACTCTAAACCTTCCCATGTCAGTAAGACATACACTTAAGCCGCTAAGTTCGACCTGTTGTGCGCTCTAAGTTTATCCTACTACTTCACTATTTCCCTTATAGGAATTCCCAGTTTCAGCAAACCTTTTGTCCTCAATCTATCTGGGTGTCCCCATAGGATCTTTGCCATCCTGCCTACTGATTCCCGGTTCCACTGGGCTATATGTGCCGACTCCGCCCATTTACTTAACTCAGCCTTCGTCACCCCAAAGGGTTTCGCTCCATCTAGGCTCACCATTTGGAGTTCTCTGCCTTTCGTTGCCAGGAGGTTCGCTCTCTCGTTGCCGAATACTCCGCTGTGCCCGGCACCCAGATGATGTTGAGTCTGCCGTGCATAGAGTAATCGTTTATCACCTTCATACAGTCAAGGACCGTTCTAGATTTGACAGTTTCCGATGATATTGCCTTGATTGTCATTTGGCTATCGGCTGTGATTGTATTATCGCCGAGCCATTTGATACACTCCGTAATCGCCCGAACTTTCGCCTGAAAGTTCGTATTATGATCCGGGAGGCGTAGATGGATTTTCAATGAAGAATCCTAGACCCGTTTTT
The DNA here is from genome assembly GCA_963931995.1 of Phaonia tiefii. Classification (NCBI taxonomy): domain Eukaryota; kingdom Metazoa; phylum Arthropoda; class Insecta; order Diptera; family Muscidae; genus Phaonia; species Phaonia tiefii. Next base: position 143,497,743 of record OZ008368.1, read on the forward strand.
TCTCCTAGCTTTGAGCCATCTGTGTAGCAGCAAGTCCCATTTGGCATTGGTGCCAGGGTCCCATTCTGCCAGGAGTCTCTGTTGGCGTTAAGGTCACGCAGTTCGCCTTAACCCTTATCTCGGGTATTCGGTCAGATTCACTCGTATCTTGCGTGTACCCGACTAAGGCCCCAGTTATCCGTTGGTGTTTTGACGTAAGATCCCTGTTGACCCATTCACCTGTAGCTTGTAGGCGTTTTGCCGCAAGGGCAGCCTCGTATTTGATTCTAATCTCGATTGGCTGGATACATAAAGTAGTCTCCATGGCTCTTGTCGAGGTTGTCCTCATTGCACCGCTGATACCACATTCTCTGAACCCTCTGCAGTATTGCGATGTTACATTTCCTCTCAACTGCCGTCCACCATACTACAGAAGCATATGTTAGTACGGGCCTGATTACGCTTCTGTAGAGCCAGTGTGTTATAGTCGGTTTGAGGCCCCATTTGGACCCTATAGCCCTTCTGCATAGCGACCAGCATCTTTAGGCCTTATTAGCCCTTTCCTCTATGTGGTGCTTCCAATTAAGTTTCCGATCTAAGATTACTCCTAAGTATTTAACCTTATCGGATATTTTAATCGTCTTTCCCAAGAATCGTGGCTCTTCATATTCTGAGATTTTCGTCTTCCTTGTGAATAGACATATTTCCGTTTTGTCCGGGTTTACATTTAAGCCCCTTGGCTGTGCCTATTCATACGCTATACTCAGTGCCCTCTCGGCCTCTCTGCATAATTGGTTAGGGTTCTTTCTCTTAAGAAGTATTATAACGTCATCTGAGTAGCAGATTGGTTTAAGTCCTTCATCGGTAAGTTTCCTTAGGAGACTGTGTATTGTGAGGACCCATAAGAGTGGTGATATAATCCCTCCCTGTGGAGTTCCACGTTATACTCTGTCTCTAATATTTACATCATGGGAACCATAGTTTATCCATCTATTCCTTAGTATATGGTTGATCCAGTCTTTTAATGCCCGGTCCACCATAAACTGGTCTAAGGATTGGATAAGTGTTTCGGTCTGGACATTATTGATTCAAAAGTAAAAGTTTTTCAAGCATTTGTTCGCAAACAGTCTTTAAACAAAATTATCTAAAAATGTTGATTTTTCAATTCTGTTTTCATTCCACATTTATACCATTGTATGTAAATCAGCTAAGTAGATTTAAGAAATATATCAATATAAACACGACGGCATATGTAAGACAAGAATGAAAAAAACTTTTATTTCCTAGGTTCTATGCTTTTAAATGAGTAAAAATTATAATTGTTCACTCAAAGTCTAAGTGAGTAACAGTGGCAACTCTTTCATATATCATTTTGTTTTGTTTGTTTTTGCGCACATATGCAGGTAATAATTGGGAAGTAATAAACAAGGAATTTGCATGAAGAAATTAAGTATTTTAATAAAATGTATGTTTATGAATAACACTGTGTGTAACCAAAAATCTGAATTGAGTGAAACATAGCGAACCTGCATAATTTTGATACGCTGAATCTAATGGCATTTCCCGTTTTTCTCTACCACGTCAAAATTTCGAGATATTTGACCCCAAAGTTTGCTGGGATGTCAACAACTGTAATATTTTTGAGACTGAATTAGAGGCAGGACGCTTCAAAATTGAAGTTTGACTTCTGAGTAAGAAATGTAGAGGACCTTAAAAAGAATACCAACTTCAAGTTTGTACCCACTCTCCTCCCCCCCTTACCCCTAATAACTCGACAAAATCATTATTATTAGTGGTAAGGGGGGAGGAGAGGGGGTACAAACTTGAAGTTGGTATTCTTGGTATTCTTCTATATTACAGTTGTTGACATCCCAGCAAACTTTGGGGTCAAATATTTCGAAATTTTGACGTGGTAGAGAAAAACGGGAAATGCCATTAGATTCAGCGTATCAAAATTATGCAGGTTCGCTATGTTTCACTCAATTCAGATTTTTGGTTACACACAGTGTTATTCATAAACTATGTTTCACTCAATTCAGATTTTTAAAGTGCAAAAATCACACACAGTGTAATTATTTATATTTTATTTGTGTTTACAGGGAAAACGCAAGAAATGAAGTCAGGGGAGATTCAATAACAGTTATGTTTGTTTTTGTCTTCCTTCATTTTTGGCAGCAAAACATATGGTTTGCAATTCACCAGTGTAAAAACGGCCACTTAAAAAGTAAGTTCGAAAAGTGAAATCTCAAAACACCAAACTCGAGTACTTGTGAATTTAAAATGCTTTGTGAAATAAATACGAATCGGAATGCAGCACATGGGTGTTTATTATTGTTTCTGCGCAAAGTGTAATTTATTCAAATTAAAGCGGAAAGCAATCAAAAAGACACCGTGGGAAGAACTTCTCAAATTCCGAGGAGCATTTGCTTTCTGACCTGGTGGAACAACGCAATGTAATTTTAGAAAACCAGATTCTTAAATTATAGCAACATGAAAACAAAACAGCAGCTTCCAACAGTTGTCAGCTTGCATTTATTGTTTTGATAAACTACTAACCGACGTTAGACCTCCTGTTTCGTTATCGGCCGGATAAATGTTAAGTATGCATTGAGAATATTAAATTCTTCTAACTGGTACTTTACAGTTACGATAAAAGATACTCATTATGATGTTGACCTTTATTTTGACAGTGTTTATTTAGTTCGGCCTGAGGTCGGAAACTGAAATCACCAGCGGATTTGACCGTTTCCAATATTTATTACATATTTTCATATTTCGATTAGCGTCGAAAATTGTTAGCATTAATACCATATTGATCACTAAAAACAATTGACTATAATTATATGCATTATAAATCATAAACAAGATAAATTTAGTCTCCAAGCTTTCTTCAACTAAAGTTTTACTTCCTGTGTTTGTTTATTGTGTGTCGATATATTTGAGCGCATCGGTCAATATCATTCTTATAATTGATTCTTTTTCTCTAAGGGGACGTCAATTATGTGCAGCATTTCGAGAGTGAATCGTCTGGAGTAGTTGTTCTCCTTCGCTATAATATCAACGTCGTCACAGTTAGGGGTATGATGGCCCGTCGTGGCACAGCGGGCTGCTTTTACGGTTTTTTGTTCCATAGGCTTATACGTAGCCCTTAAATTCGATTTGTCATTGTAGTGCCGACGTATACCTTTAGGCATACGTTAGTCGTGTCACCATTGCACTTTATCCCATTTACAACATTAGAAATGAAATGGTTTCCCATTACATCCCATGAAAGAATTCGGGCGAGCTTCTCACAACCACCGAGCTGTGCGTTTTCCAGTTTTATACCCACTGATTGGTCCCTACAGTTCTACATTGGTTCCGAACGCTATTTTTTGAGAAGCTTTTTCATGGCTGAATACTCGATAGTGTCGCCGTCACTATGCGAGGTGACCGCCGCCGAAAGAAATTTAAGGTGGTTAGAGCAGTGATCGAACCCAGGATCTCATTTACAAGAGACGCGCACAGTAACCATTGCACCACCGACGGCCACATTAGATTTGTCCTTTTCCTCCACTTTAGACTTTGTCTGGCTGAATAATCTACTCAGGGTATTGCTCGACTCTAATGCCAACTCATATGCCCCATTGTGATAGATATCGGAGTGCTTTAGTCTCTTCGAATATCCAGTTATATCAGCGATTTGTAAGCTTTTGGTGGGTTCTCGTCCTATCGACCATGTCCTGTTGTCATAAATTTTCGTTTCGTTTATATCATTTTTCCGAAGAATTTCAGTTATTCTACATTTATTTTCCGTGTGAAACTCCTTGTGTTAATAATAATGTCCTTGTGTTAATAATAATACGACCAGGGTGCTTTGAGTTAAAGTTAAATCTTCCCGAAGCTGTGGTCTTTTGATACCAATCAAGTTTGAGCAGGTTACCTTGTCGAATTACTACCGAGTCCAGGTATGGTAGTTTGTTATCCGCCTTCAGTTCCATCGTAAATTTTATTTGACCGTTGTATGTGTGTAGGGTCTTTACGATGGAACTGGGGGCCGTCAAAATCACACGAGAAAACAATTAGTGCTTTATATGTTCAATCACGGACAAATATTCAATTTTGGTATTATAAGTGCTCGGTGTAGATTTCTCATCATTTTCTTGGGGTAAATCTATAAATGAGAACAATTATAAAATATCGACAATTCCCTCTATTGTGTTGTTTTGTGATTATATACAGTGGTGGCCAAAACATATGCAACTAAGATTGGCTGCCTTTAACAGGGCAGAATTGTAGAATTGTACCACAAAAAGCACAATGATATTTCAATAATAAACGGCATTTCAATAATAAACGGCAAAATAAACGGCATTAAGATTTTTAAAAAAAATTCAGAATGTACACCTTTTGTTTACATTTCCATGTTATCGGCATTTTTATCGATAAATATTAAAAACGGTGTGGGCAAAACATATGCAACTCTCCAATTTTGTTTTATTTTGATCGTTGTTCTTCATATAACTAATTAGAAAGCCTGTGTAAAGAGATTTGTAGAAATATTCAGTATTTTGTTATTTTTTCCTAGTGAAGCTAAAATAGAGTTCGTTTTAAAATGGCGCGCGATAAATTCGGATTTGAGCTCAGACGGAAAATTGTGAATGCTTATTCTTATGGAATATCACAGAAAGAAATATAATGTTCATAAAAGTTCAATATCTCGCATTATTGCTACTTTAAAAAAAACTTCAGAAATTTGTATTCCACACCAAGGTGGTCGACCGCGCAAGACAAGTGATCGGACGGACAATTTGATCATCAGACACGTGAAATAAGACCCTCCTAAATAAATGCAAAATTCAAATATCAGTTTCTGCTCGAACAATTCGTAGACGTCCTTTTTAGGCCACTCTACTCGAACGAAGTCCTGCAAAGAAACCGCTTATATCAACTTGTAATCAGAAAAAGCGTTTGCTTAAGACTATTTAAATTGGCTAGGAAGTAAATGGAGGGCTGTCTTTTTTAGTGACGAATCAAAATTTAATATTATTTGCAGCGATGGCATGTGTTACGTACGATAACTAGTAGGACAACGCTTCGATGCACTTTACTGCAAAAAGACGGTCAAGCATGGAGGGGGAAGTGTAATGATGTGGGATGCTTTTCTGGTGATGGTGTTGGTCCACTGCATAAAATTGATGGCATTATGAACCGATTTGTGTAGAACGACGTTTTAGAAATGGTAATGCTTCCATATGCCGAGTACGATATGCCATTGTTGTGGGTCTTCCAGCAAGACAACGACCTCAAACACTCATCGAAAGTGGTTAAATCGTGGTTTGGTGAAAATAGAGTTACGGAGAAACTCTAGGAAATCATAAACCAAAAAATTGAGTGGGAAAATTGTACAAGTTCTGATATTTTGTTTCGACGACTGAAAGATGCGTGGAAATCAATCCCAACAAGCGTCATTGACATACTAATAATATCAATGCCTCGAATACGTCAACGGATTTGCTAGAAAATATTCGATTCATTTGCTTTGAACTGCGCTTGATTTTATTGATTTCACATGTTTTGGCCACTGAATTACAAGAATGAATGTGTATTTTTATTTTTTTTCCACACATTTTTCTCAATATATATGGATTAGATCCCTTGTCCTTATTTTTAAAGCAATAAAGTATAAAATTTAAAACAAAAAATTGCTAATTTTATTTTCAAAAAATTTTTACGTAATTTTTCGTAAAAAATATCATTTTGGTTGCATTTGTTTTAGCCACCACTGTACGTGCAACAGCAATAATTATTCGTCAAGTGCATGCCTCTCACACCATCAACTGAGAGACGTGTAAACACAAACGGCAGAAATGCCTACAGCTCAGTGACAAACACAGTAAGTGATGCAACAACAATAGCACCAAGAAGAAATTATAGTTTATATCTCAGTATGAGACCTCCCACTCCCGCGCGATCGCATTCACCCAGGTGCCATTGAGCAATTTAGAACAGTCATCAAATAATGATAACAGGTCAAAAAAGTGTGAGCCTAAAACTATGCCACACGATGGTGAGATTTCAAGTGGAGAAATAAGTGGTGCCATCTTATTAGGGTCTGTGTTCACACTCAAAAATCACAAGGATAGAAAAGAGCCAAACACAAAAATTCCTAAGGGATTAGATTCGGTTGTCAAAACCGGTTTTCCATCCTCAGTACTGAGTAAAACGCAAATGAGGAACACGAAACCGTCCGCGAACTCAAACCTCCTCCAATATACTTACGAGAACAAACTTCTAATGTCCTAGTAAATAAGCTTTCCCAGCTTCTAGGAAAAGATAAATTTCATGTCGTTTCATTGCGAAAAGGAAATGTTTACGAAACAAAAATTCAAACCTACACCGAGTCACTTTATAGAAAAGTAGTTGAAGTATTCAACAGCGAAAATAGAAAATATTATACATACCAGTTGAAAAGCTCTAATGGTCTCGTCGTTGTTCTTAAAGGCATAGATAGTTCAATGCCTACTGAAGATGTAACGGCTGATCTTGAAAAAGAGTGTTTCGATGTGAAATCCATAATTAATATTATAAACAAAGATAAAGTTCCACAACCTATGTTCAAGGTGGAACTGTCTTACGAATCTTCCAGAATAAAACAGAAGGGGACATACATCCCATTTATGACTTGAGATACCTCTGCAGTCGAAGAATTGGGGTAGAAGAACCTCTTAAACGTAGGGATCCTCCTCAATGTGCTAATTGTCAAGAGTTTTGGCACACAAAGTCTTATTGCAAATTGCCCTAAGTATGCGTCAGATGTGGAGATATTCACAAAACGGTAGAATGTCCCCATCCGAGAAAAGATACTAACGTGAAAAATTTAGCTACTGCGGGAAAATCACACGGCTCACTACAGGGGTTGCCGCGTATTTGTTCACGTGAAAAATTCTACTAATTTACCTAGAAGACCTACCCCAGCATATTACAACCCATCGACTTTTCCAGGCCTCAAAACCATATCTCCTACGAACAGGACTTACGCTAATAACGGTGCTAACTGCTCAGCACAATTCTCTGGAAAATTCCATCGAAAAATTAATGGAAACCATGAATTTCTTCATGACTAATATGCAAAACATGATGCAGGAAATGATGAGAAATCAAAGCATGCTCATGCAGATTGTTTTGAAACGGAAATGAATCCGATGAAAATTTGATATTGGAATGCAAACGGCCTAAGCCAGCACAAAAACGAAGTAGAACATTTTCTTCTAAGTAACGAAATAGACATACTTTTGGTTTCTGAAACTCACTTTACTCCGAGAAATTGTTTCAGAATACATGGTTATTCCACATATGATACCAAACATCCCAGTGGTAGAGCATGCGGTGGTACAGCACTAATTGTGCTAAACAAAATTAATCATTATCCTATGGCCGAGTATAGGACTGAACACATACAGGCTACTTCAATTGCGATCACATGCACAAATGTTGTAATATCATCAATATATTGCCCCCCGAGGCACAACATTAACAAAGACCAATTCATTGACTTTTTCTCCACTCTGGGAAATAAATTGTTGGTAGCAGGAAATTAGAATGCAAAACACACTTATTGGGGCTCTCGCCTCGTCACGCCAAAGGGCATTCAGCTGTTAAGTGCCATATCGTCTGCTAAACTCGATGTTATTTCCGGAGGCCAACCTACAGAAATATAAGACGTGAGCATATATCTACGTATCCATCTCTTGATCTATCCTCGGATCACTCGCCAACTATTTTAACATTGTTTGATATTAAGCGGGAAAATGTCCACAACATCATGTCTAATAAACACACAAACTGGATGAAATAGCTCGCATTTGTCCGAAACGCTTTCACTGAGAGCGGAAGATGATATTGAATCCGCTGTTAATCAGTTCACAGATGTCCTTAACAGTGCAGTTATTGCCCACCCGTGAACACGATAAGAGATGCGGCATGGCAACGTTACCGCTCGCCGGCCGTAAAGAGCCCACTCAAAGATTATGGAAAGAGACTAAAATCTGCCCTACAGTCAGCTGAAGAACACGACCTCATAAACTATTTAAAATTTGTAGATCCTACTGGCAAAACTGATTACAGTCTACATAAAACCACAAGAAGAATGCGAAGCCCTATTGTGCATGAGTCCCCAATACGCCTTGAAAATGGAAGTTGGACGAAAAACACTGAGGAGAAAGGCAATGCTTCTGCCAACTATCTTGAAAACGTTTTCACCCCAAACAGTGGGTCATCCACCACAAATCCGCCCGTGATAGATGGAATAGTCCCCTGTCCTCTCACAGTAAGACTATCAGATATTGAGAAATCGGTCAGACCTTAAACAATAGAAATCTCCCGGCGGAGATGGCATATCCGTGGAAATTATAAAAGAACTACCGCTTTCTTCCATGAGATTGATTTCGTTTATTTTTAATGGAATATTACGTGTTGGTTACTTTCCATCAACATGGAAGAGGTCGGAAATTGTGATGATTCCGAAACCTGACGAAGACCCGACCCAAGTTAAATCTTATCGCCCGATAAGTCTCTTATCAATTTTGTAGAAAATGTTCGAGACAATACTTCTGAAAAAATCACACCTCATATAGCTTCAAACAATATTATACCTGACCACCAGTTTGGTTTTCGGAAGGGCCATAATACCATAGAACACGTTCACAGTATTGTTACTTACATTAGAAGCGCCTTTGAGAACAAACAATATTGTTCCGCTCTATTTATAGACATCTCTCAAGCCTTTGATAAAGTCTGGCACGAAGGACTTCTGCACAAAATTTGTGAAATTCTACCAACCAACACACACAAGTTGCTTAAGAGCTATTTGTCAGATCGAAAATTTAAAGTAAAATCTAACGGCATCTTTTCTAGCTCTAAGAAAATAAATGCCGGTGTCCCACAGGGCAGCATATTGGGACCAATATTTTATATTATTTACACTTCAGATATGCCAACGTACTCACTTACATATATGTACGTCCACCTTTGCCGACGATATACACAAAGCCCCTTCAGTTGCGTCCGATCAACTGCAGTCACATGTACATATCTTGGAAAATTGGTTGGAAAAGTGGAGAATGTCAATAAACGCTACCAAATGTACCCATGTTACTTTCACCCTGAGAAGGGATACTAGTCCCCCAATGAAAATTTTCAACTCACTAGTTCCACAATATGATCACGTAAGATATCTTGGAATGCATTTGGATCGTCGTTTAACATGGTCGCATCATATTGCTTCTAAGTTAACCCAAATAAAACTTAAATCAAATCAACTGGCTCATTGGCCAGCGGTCCGCTCTGGACCTTAAGAATAAATTTATTTTGTATAAAACGGTAATAAAACCAATATGGGCATATGGCATACAGCTCTGGGGTACATCTTGCGCTTCAATCGTAAGCAAACTGCAGAGAAGACAGTCGAAAATTCTTCGTTCAATTACAGGTGCTCCTTGGTATATAAGAAACGCTAACATCCATGAAGATCTCAATATGCTAACAGTTAAAGAGGAAGTCAAGACATATTGCCGACGCTATGTGAGCAAACTATCCGATCATCCTGGCTCAAGAATTACTCAACTTCGAAGGACACTCACGCCTCAAAAAGAAAAATACACTTGACTTGATTCCATAATATAATATTTGATACAATACTTTGTAAATAATTAGATAAATGCATACCATGAAGAGTAAAAATTAATATAATATTTTTGATAAATCGTATATGGTAACCACCAAAAAGTCTACCGTGATACAAAAATTAAAAGTTATTAAAGTCAGATTAATGTAATATATTATTACACCAAAATATTAAAATTTTAATAAAATGAAAAAATTGCACATGTATTTACTCAACAGTTTACGAAAACCACATTATGAAAACATAATTCCACATTTGTTTTTCAATTTCCTTCGTGAAAAGGAGCTTATGTAAAGAAGACTTATTATAAATGATCTTTCCAAGAGCATAAGTAATATTAAGGAGAAGAGACGAATCAAAAGGAATGAAGTATAACGGTAATATTTGGTATATCTCTGCTACAAATTCTATTGTTACGTTCGACACCGTAAAGAAGCATTAGCTATCAGTAGACCAGAAATATTCAACCAAAGTTCATCAAAGTAGTGGTACAAATAGTTTAAGAAATTAATACCAATATTAAAAAAAAATCGTGTTGAAAAATTATATATACAATTTTCTGAAGCGATTTAAAGTTTGTCTCGTTCGACACCGTAAGGCTAAAAACATACCGGATAAAGCAAAACGTATTTGTTTCTTTCGCAAAACAAGAGAACATTGTAATCTTATGAGACCGCACACACCAAAGAAAACGAAACAAAACAAACGTTTTTTTGAAGTGTTTCGGTGGTGGTTGTCGAAAATACATGGCATTGAATAGGAGAACACACACCGAGTGCAACAAAACTGTTTCGAACCAGCGTCGTTGATCATACTCAATACCTTTCGCCATCATCAGTGGTAAGCTCAGCCACAGCCCAGACGATGTTTTTTTGTTTTTTATGAATCTTTATCGGAGTTCGAAGTCCTGTATGGTAGCCTATCCAAAATTTTCATATTTTGGATGTGACTCGCAGTTTAAAAACAAATACATTTTATCGACCTTTCCTGACTTTGTGCAAAAATTAGAATGCAATTTTATGCAATGGAGTTTTTTCGCAATATCGCAAGGGGTCCCCAATTTTAAATGAAATATGGAAAAGTGTATGAAGCATTCCAGGTATCCAACGACTGCACACCTTTTCTTGCGATAGTCGCCAAATAGAAGCAGCTACTACTGCATACTCGTGAAAAGCTTAATGTAAAACTTATGTTTTCAATATATTTAAGGCATTTCTTTAAATATATAATTAGAAACTACATACAATTTTATTTAAAAATTAGCAAATACCCGCAGCTTCGCAGGCGAATATTTATAAATATCATTGGTGATAGTAACTGATAAATAATGATAAAAGCAACTGATAACTGATAAAGTAATGCCCACTCTTGGCCCCATCCACTTTTTTATTTCTAAAGAAGTGGCCAAGAAACATTTTTAAAATCGGTCTTGCAGTTTTTGCGTGATGGCGTTACAAATAATTTGTCTATTATACATATATAGAGATAGTCGAAAAAAAATGTCACGTTCGAACCAACTTAGCAATTAAATTAAAAAAAACTACCCTTGATACTTCTGTCAAGTAAAGAGGATTCGAAAACTTTGTTATTTTTTAACATTCTAAAAATTTCATCTATATAATATTGTGGTTGATTTCGCTGAATCTACTTCTACTACTGAATCTACTTCTGTTTTTGTCGCTTTCGAACCGCTCCTTTTTTGTCCTTATTTTGTAATCAATATATCGCATGAAAAAGACTAAGCCACCAGTGATAATACTATTAAGGATCTATACGATTATTTAAAAATTAATCTAAAATATGTTTTATTCTGCCCTTGTTTCTTGCAATGGCAGAACCGTTAACGTAATTAACTAGATTAAGATTTGAAAACTTATTGTTATTTATATTGTTTTATGAAAAATCTAATAAATAATGTACATACATTCATGGAAAAAAATATGTTCAACCAGATTATACAAAACCAGTGTAATCGGAATGGGCATGTTGATGATTTAATTTTTCGAAAATGCCACAGTGCGTGTATTCATCGAAATAGCTCTATCTATGGTATAAATCTGAACGAAATCCCAGATTTGCCCCCTAAAGACCGGTATTCAGTTTTTATGAAATTTTCGTTGCCATGACACGTATGTATGTATATAAAAAATAACAAAAATTTCATGAACCGAAACTTTCGCTCACTTTTCACTTGCTTGGTACTCAGCTCTTTGCAAAAATTTTCGTAGGCAAAATCAAGCACAGGTTTGTTACGCTAAATTTATTTCGTACGAAATCAATTGTTTGATAATTGTTTGGGACCGGAATTTTGACATTTCGGTTAGTTTGTCAAAGTAATACCACATGCAATAAAAATAAAATAGACTGCAAAGATGAATTATTAACGAAATTAAATCAAGAGATAAATGACAACATTTCTTAAGTAAATTTCGCAAGAACAGAATATGAGGCTTAAAGCGTAGTTCGGAGCTGAACCTGAATTTCAGGATGTCATATAAAATAAATAAAAAATAAATATTTTCCCATTACTTCCCATGGAGGGATAGGGAAATAAACAAGCCTAATTTTAGGTTGCCGCATAACCTCTATGTAAAAAACAACCTGAATTACAGGTTCGGAAATTTTCTGGCGACTTTCCGTTTGGTAGTACGCAGCTGAAAAGAAATGCAAACGGAATTCTTAAAATTTATGCCTAATATACGGTTGTTCACAATAAGCATTGGATAATTTTTCCGCTACCAAAAAAAAAATTAAATGATCCGACAATTTTAAGGTCAAGGAATTTTGATATTTTCAAAGAAAATTATTGTAAATATTGTGTGCTGAATTAAAAAAATTGTGATAAATAATGTTCTGCAAAATACTTATATGCAGTAAAGTGCAATAAGCTGACTACTACATATATTTTGTAGCGATAAATGAAAATTGGTCAACCTGAAATTCAGTTTCAGCTCCGTACTGTGCTTGAACAAGAGTTAGGCATAAGTTAGTTATGATGATGACGATAAGTACTTGAACTGTAATTTCGTCAGAAATGTTGTGCCAAAACTTTTTTCAGTCACTGTAGTATAACATGGTGACAAAGATAACTCAATAATAAACCTATCTCCGAAATTCCAGCTGACTACTTTTAGGCGATAAGGTGCAAGTTAGTAATGTACTAATTTTATAGTGATTGTTTATGAATGTATCTGCTTACTGTTTTTAATATCATATATAACACATATGTTGAAACATGATTCCTATAAATGCATGAATGATATATGAGAAAATAAAAAACGAACACTTACGAATATAAATTAGAACACCCAATTATAAAGAACACTAATATATAAATTCCTTTGTTTAAACCTTAAAAAACGAAAAAGATATGATTAAATCTTACTGACAAGATAAGTCATGCAAACACAGTCCGAATTATTTTAGAATACCTGTTGAAGTAATGTTAATTGTGTAAGATCCTCCATTAAAAATATATTGTCTTTTTCAGCCCAATACAGCTTCTGATAACGTAATGGTAAAAGCTACAATACTATGGATGTTTTTAACTGATAGCAACAAAAATATGCAAACGTTAAAAATATTCCAGCTACAAACGCAGTTACGATGGTACTTTTATGTATGTCGCCACTTATTTAATATAATAACCAAAACTGTAATATTATTTCGGGATAACAGATGTAGCAACACAGAGTTTATTTATTCTATCCATTGTTTATTTACGTAGACCACAATGACGACATATCGGCCACCTAAATGCAAGTAGGATTTATTACGCCTGTCAAACTACTAGATGTGTGTGCGTGACGTGACTTTGAAATACGTTCTTACGCCCCGTATTCAGTTCTTGCGAACATTTCGTTGTCATAAGAAGTAGATGTATAAAAGTATAAAAATTTCGCTCACTTTTAATTTGCTTTGTATTCAGTACCTCGTTTCTGGGCTTAAACCTAGAATAGGTCGGCAACTCGCTTCGGCTCCAAACTATTTCCATTGGATAGAACTTTTTATTTTAAGTAAAAAAAATTAAATAAAAAAATCGGGGGCAACGCCTATTTTCGGAGTTGTGGGCACCCAAAGTTCGGACATACAGGATGATACTACGAGTGTGGTGCCGTGTTATGGGACCGATTTCACAACTTTTTTGTGTAAAACGAGTCGAAATAAACAAAAATAAATAAATACATTTTTTCGATAACTGCTTAGTTATCCACGTATCGGATTTTTAAAAATATCCAGAAAATATTTTTTTTTCAAGCAATCGAGTGATTTTTCGGATTTTGCCACACATCGACTTCAGGTACAGAGGGAATTTTAACCCCCCTGCCTGAGCCCGGCCGGACGCCCGGGCGACTAATTGCAATATAAATTTAACGATTTTCCAAAAGTTCTACCACACGGTACGAGCAACATAGGTCCCTGCCAGGGCTACTTGGCCCGTAACTCCCAAAATAGGGGTTCCCCCCGATTTTTTTATTTTACTTTTTTTACTTAAAATAGCGATCCCTACAACCAAAAAAAAAGCAAAAAAATTGGACGTGCCGATCTATACTAGGTCTGTTCCCGTTTCTGTAGATCTCGAATCGAAAAAGTTTTCACATTAAACATGAAACAAAAAATTCCATCCTTTCTCAATTTGTGAGTAAAAGTGTTTCTGTATATCAATGCGAAAAGTGGCAATATTGATGACATTTTTATTGGAATATTCCAAGAAAGCTGTGAAGTAATAAAAAAATATAAACAAACAAAATAAGCTAGTGCGAAAAATAACAACAAACAGAAGTTGTTTTAAGGGATTCCCACTGCTCCTTATAATTTGTGCTGGAATTTAACCCTCAAAACTGTCTCTTGCAAATTCCAAATTAGTTGACATACATATATTCAACTATATTTTCTTGTTGTTTTTTGATTTTTCTGTAATATTTAGGAAAAATTAGTTGAAATACATAACAAAGAATATATAATTCTTATCTTCTCCACTTAAAATATAAATTCTTAAAAAGCCTTTTTGTAGAAACAATATCAAAATCTCGCACTGTTTTAATTTGTGAGTATTTTTGACGTTTAAAATTGTTTGACTCCCTACTTTTTTTCTCGCATTTTTCCAATTAGCAATCAGTTTAGAAACAGTCACATGTGAGAAGCGAATTTTTGTACCGATTCGTAGCGTTTTTGTTTCGTTTCACTTGTTTCATATGAAAACTTTTTCGATTCAAGAACTACAGAAACGAGGTACAGATCTTTCCGAACATTTCGTTAGAAAAATCAACTTCAGGGTTGTAGTTATGTCAATGTCATTTCGGATGATAACAATTGGTTTATAATTGTTTGAGACTGAAATTTTAACATTTCGATTCTAGTAACCAACAAAAGTAACACCACATGCGTTAAAAATAACTCGGTGCGCACATGATACAAATAAAAGGTAGTAGCGTCAGCCCAGATGATTTCCATTGATTACATTTCATCGTACCCAGTAAACGTCAAAGTTGTTTGTGTGAGTGCGTTCTCTTTTGATTTCATCTATCTATGTTCACAATTATACATGTATGTGCAACATTTTTGTCAGCTGATTTTGACAATAACTCGGTATGGAAATCACAACAATGCTAATGCCTTGTTCACACTGCCGCGAAATTTAAGCCTTTCGCAATTTGTGCTGAAATTGAGTTGAAATTGCTCAATTTCGCATATATTTTGACAACTACGAAATTGAGATATTTACGACAAGTTCGTTGAAATTGACTTGAAATAGTCGTATACAACGCTGTTTTTACTCAACAAGTGAACTTAGTACTCTTTTTTGCACACATGCAAGAGAACGAAGCCGCCAAAAAATTTCGGGTGTGCCGGAGTCGTAAATAATTTTATGAAGTTCACGCCGCCGTCATTAAGGCACGCTGCGACTTAAAATGCTTGCCGACATTATCGGTTAAGCCGCTTTTAAAGGCCCGAATTACTAAAAAAAACCAACGAGATGAACCTAAAAGTAACGTCTGCCGACAAACCGCATTGTAAAAAACTCGGTTGCCACCATCGATAAAGTTGCTCCAACGCCGTCGATAATTGTGGGTCGGCTTCGTTTACTTAACACGTGGTTACTAAAATGACAACAAAAATAAACAATAGTAGCGGCATTCATGCAAACGTGAAAGCCGAGAACTTTTGCTCAGGCAAGTTTCCCTCGCACCGTTGCATGAGGCTCTGTTCTCTCTCCTTCTCTTTTTCTTATTTTCATTGACGATCTCCTGGGTCGGACTGTGAACCAAATCTACTCTTTTGCGTATGACAGTAATCTATGTCATTCATATTCATTCGACCACAGGCCAAATCTTCAAGAAATTAGTGATAAACGTCAATTAATGAATGAAACACTCAACCGCGATCTCGAGGCCATTGTTGAGTGGGGTCGATTGAATAGAGTAAGTTTTAATGCGGGGAAGACCCAGTGCTGTCTGCTCTCGCACAAGCGGACAGCTGACCCAGTCGTATCGTCATTATCTATGGATGGTGTGGATGTTGAGGAATCAGACGCTCTTGATGTTCTGAGCATGAAAATACAATGTGATGCTCGCTGGGCAAAACATGTATTTGAAGTGTCGAAAGATGCATCGAAGTGCCTAGGCTTTTTAAAGCGGTGCGAGAAGTACTTCACTCCATCTGATCTCCTTAAATCTACACCACCTACATCAGGCCGCGAATGGAATATAACTCCCATATATGGGCAGGTGTTCCAAAGTCATCTTTGGAGTTGCTGGACCGTGTACAAAGGAGAGCAAACGTAGGGTGTCCAGCTCTATTGCCTCCCTTGAGCATCGGCGTAATGTGGGTTGCGTGACACTGTTCTATCGGTATTTTCACGGTGCATGTTCCTCGGACATCCGTCAACTTATACCAGATGTGAGGACATTTGGCAGAAGTACGCGGCTTTCAAGGAACTCCCATCCGTTTACTATCTATTGGCCAGTCGATCGCACAACACACTACAGAGAAAATTCGTTCTTCAGTCGTGCGGTCCGTATGTGGAATAAACTTCCCGCAAGTGTATTTCCCGCCAATTGTGACATACAGCGATTCAAGGCAAATGTAAATAAGCACTACTCCCTCTTTCCACCCTCCTCTACCTAAATTTTCCGTCGCCAGCACAATGCATTGCATTTATAGGGGGCATCCCCTGAGTGCTGGTCTTAAAATAAAAAAAAAAAAAAAATAAAAAAAGTTGCTCAGCGTATTTGTGATCAAAACCATATCAGCTGGCCAAGATAGATACATAAGGTGATAGCAGTAGCAATTGCATGTATTATGTCTGTGTACTTTTTCTACTGTTCTAGTGCTATCACCTTAGTTATCCAGCTTAGTTATTTGAGTAGCAAATTTGCCTCGAAAACTTTCCACTTTTGAGCAAGTCGCTTTGTATGGGAAATTTGTTTGTTTTGACGATTGCTGTGCAAGTTTACGATGTTTTCGAGTTTACGAGGTTCTTTCGAGCTTTCATGAAGACCACCATTGTTTACGCACTGAAATTCTCATTTACAATTAGCAATATGTCAAAAAAAAGTGGTTTTTCCAATTTAAAGATATATGTACCAAATTATATGTACTGATTTGGGGATACATTCGGCTATCTGAAATGCTCATTAGGGTGGCCCTCAATTACATGATATGTGAATTATAGGGTGTTCTTGTTGTCATTGATTTTTCAACTGATTACGAATTTTTTCCTGTAATTTTATTAATATCCGAAAAACTGGAATTTTTTAATTTTTTACAATAAACTGGGTTAGTAGCCTTTCATTTAAGATGAATATTTTATTCGTACACTGAGAGAAAAAAAATTATTATAATAATAAGTGGTAAAGGTAGATTTACGACTTTTTCATTTAAAATGGCACAAAAACGGCTAAAGATTTTTGGCCAAAATTTTCTATTTCTCGTTTAGAACCTTAAAATCTAAAATTCTACCAAGGCGCTTCGCAGTACAATATTTCGTTTGGAAAAAAAATTGAAAAAACTTCAAGAAAAATGGAAAAAATCCAAAATTTTTAGCTTTTTTACCTTCCTCAACTCATAACGTCCAAACTAAGCTTTGTGACGTGAAGCGCCTTGGTGGAATTTCAGATTTTAAGGTTCTAAACGAGAAATAGAAAATTTTGGCCAAAAATCTTTAGCCGTTTTTGTGCCATTTTAAATGAAAAAGTCGTAAATCTACCTTTACCACTTATTATTATAATAATTTTTTTTCTCTCAGTGTACGAATGAAATATTCATCTTAAATGAAAGGCTACTAACCCAGTTTATTGTAAAAAATTAAAAAATTCCATTTTTTTTTTTTTTTAATTTAATTTTTTAATTTTTAAGCCCACGAAAATGGTTAAACTGTGTTATATTTTGAAATACAACTAATTTAAAAAAAAAAACTCGTGGAATAAATATTGTTTCTGAGTCCCCAAAGATTCATATTCCACAATAAAAAAGTTCTTTTTCGCAAAAAGTCGTTTTTGACATATTGCTATTTACAATACTAAAATTAGAAATGGAACGTTCAAATAAATAATGCGTTGCAAAACTATTATAATTATATTTAGAAATTATAGACATCAGTTGATGTTGACAACAATAAACAAAAGAACCAATACATTACAATCAATACATACCGCCAAATGGCACGTGTTTTTGAAAAGACAACTAATTTAATATAGATGGGGAAATTTATTGGACATTGCAACCCAAAATAACATAATCGGTGTTTTATAGCCTTTTCACACTAGGCCACATCTTACATCTTTAATCAATTTGCCAAAGATGTTAACATTTCTCCATATAAATTTGACACTTTGTGAGCTCAACATCTTTGAAAAATGTTCCCATCCCATTTCGTTTTACCCCACATCATTCGATAATTTTGAGTCCATCACTAGAAAAATATTAAAGTGTCCATACCATAGAGTAATCTCATACTAGAGAGAATATTTGGCTCATCTGAATTTTCCTTTCACACTCTTCTTGATGCGGTCGGTATGATAGAGAGATGTTTGACGAAAAGTGACATACACCAGGTGAAATTACAATAACTTCTTGCTTTAATTTTTCATGTAATTTTGGTGAACAACTGTGAAATTTAAATGTGTTTTAAACTTTTTTATTGACTGTTATTGTTAGCATACATTTGTGTTGTATTTAACACAATAATTTTAACACACAAAACGAAATACCGTTTGTCGTCGGCCCATAGTGACAAACACTATGGTGTCCCATAATATCCCATGAAGGGATTGAGGAGAGCTTCTCACAATCAGTGAGATGTGCGCTTTCTAGTTTTACACTCACTGATTGGGACCTACAGTTTTACACCGGTTCCGAACGGTATTTTTGAGAAGCTTTTTCATGACTAAGTACTCGATAGTGTCGCCATCACTATGCGAGGTGACCGTCGTCGAAATAAATGTAAGTTGGTCTGAGCAGTGATCGAACCCACGTTTTCATGTACAAGAGCCGCGCACACTAACCATTGCACCACCGACGGCCACAGTGACAAACACTATGGCAACTCTTATATTCATTCTAATTTTCATACTACTCTTTATTTGCTTTGTTCATGTTGTTTTATACAACTGTGTAGATGTCACATTTAAAATTTTGTCAGTTGTAATAGTGAATTCGATGAGAACAGACGCCAAGCAAATTGCTAAATTGTTCTTTACATTAGTCGTGGAATTAAACAGAATGTAAATATTATTTCATTTAGTTTATATTATTAATAATGTATTATTTTCATTAGTGAAATAAACGCATAAGCATACGCTACTCAAGCGTATTTCTAATAAATAAAACGCCACCTTGTTTATTTCTTCTGTCGCCAAATCTTGCTGTGTTACGACGCAACAATTTTTATTTCAATTCTACAAAGATTTGTGCCAGTAGAGGATTATTTGGAGCCGCTTTTTCTTGGTATTCGGAGAACACTTTCGCTTCATACATAAGCATTACAACTATAGCTGCTTATGGAAAATAGAAGTCATCGCTCAACAGAAGGTCAACTCCCTAAACATTTAAAGGACTTTTATGTCAACATGTCACGTTCATCAACGCCCATTAGAGGTGCTGGTGGCGATTGCGAAAACGACTCACATGATGATAGTGAACACACCATTGTGGAACAAGCCGACCAAACTCAAAATATTAGCAGCCTAATGGAAAGGCTAAAGGTCTTGGAAGGTAATCATCAGCGTGTGTTAAAACAGCTTTTGGAGAGCGAAGTAAAGAGAGCACATCTACAGGGGGAATTGTCAGGCAGAAATGCTGCGACCGAGGTGCCGCCACCTGTTGTAGATGTGCCCCGAAATTGTCAGCCGCCGGCGGGTGTCATTAGTACACTAAATAATGATACGGTTAATGCCGCAAACCTATTGAACGGTCCAATGAATACAATTTATACAACAGGTCATAGTCAGATGTCACAGCCTGTGGTATCTACAAACGTGATGACGACTACATTGCCGCCACAACAAAATTGTAATTTTTACATGCAAACGCCAATAGTTTCACCGAGTACAATGTCACAAGGTACTGGATATGAATGCGTGCACGTACAACGTATATGCCTACTCCACACCTAGGATATACGCCAGTATGTCCCACGGGTATGTATACAAATGCAGCGCTACCATATGCGACAAGTGGTACAACATCACAGGCAACATATATTCCAACCTACTCGAATGTACACACACCCATGGGTAGCAACAATTATGCAGCCACCAGGAAATTATACGCTCTTCCTGAATTCCATGGGCAACCGGTACAGTGCACAGTGGCCAATTTGGCTTCGCTAGCGGCATTTAATTCAAATTTTCAAATTTGAAAAACCGTTAATTTTGTTTTAACAATCGATAACAAATACATTCACTAGATTTGTATCGATTTTTAAAAGCTCAGCTTACAGCTGATGAACAGCTGTGACCTGTCAAAGTCAGCATATGTTTCTGCAAGTGTTGTGCAAAATATTTCCGCCTTTTTGATCATCGTTTTGCTATTCGTGTTAAACTTGCAAATTTTATTATTTTCATTAAAAGTTTTGTTATATACTAACGCCAAGGTATGTATTATATAAAAAAACTGTGGTTGTGATCTGTGTATACTTATGTTATTTATAAAACGTAATCGTGTTTAAGTGTATTAGCAACTCGCCCATTGTAACGTACACCTGTCTTTCGTGGAGTAGAACTTACAAAATTCACCTGGATTCAGTGTAATTTTAAATTTTCCTATATGTGTAAACCATTGTGTGTCCAAAATGTCCAAAATGAACTGCGAGTACCTGCGAGCCTTCAATTTATTGTACTTTTTGCTTGCTTATAATGCATCATTTTGAAGATGATTACTCTGAATCTGATACTGAAGAATCTGATTAATATTTCTTTTATAATATGGTTTCTCTTTGAGTTGACAATTTTTTTCTTATTTTATATATGAATATATGGTGGAAAATGTTTATTGAACTAAAAACAAAATAAAAAATTAAAAAAAAAATTAAAATAAAAAATTAAAAAAAAAATTAAAAATTAAAAAAAAAAATTCATTTTTTTTTTCCAAAAATTGTTTGATTTTTTTCTGAATTGAGAAAAAAAAATTTTGAAGATATCTTCTTTACTTTGGAAGCTATGAATAAAATGCCGCTAGCGAATCCAAATTGGCCACTGTGCAGTGGCCTGTATTTATAACAGCGTTTAAAGAGTCTTCAAGCGCATATGGGTATACTCATTTAGAGAAAACTTTTAGATTGCAAAAATGCATGAAGGGTGTTGCCCGTGAGGAGGTGGAATGTTTATTGATAAATCCACAGAACGTGCCGCAAGTAATCAAGCAGCTTGAATTTAAATATGGTCGCCCTGAGCTGCTGATTAAAAGCCAATTACTGAAGATTCATGAAATAGCACCCATACTAGAAAATCATCTGGAAAAGATTTTAATATTCTCAACAAAGGACCAGAATTTGACAACATTTTTGAAAAGTGCCAATGCTACACAACACTTGAGTAACCCTACATTGATGGAAGAACTTGTGGCAAAGTTGCCAATGACAAAGCGAATGGAGTGGGTTTCCTATTCGTCATCTACTAATCCATTTCCTACATTGGAACATTTTAACGCCTGGATTAGTCAGATGGCTAGAATAATAGCCAAAGTTACACCAAGTGTGTTATCAACGCAGCCAACAGGTGTAGGGTACCAACAGCCGACCACTATGAAGAGCCATACTGGTCAAAAGAATGTCAATACAAGACCAGTACCTCGTTTCTGTATTTCTCGAATCGAAAAAGTTTTCACATGAAACATGTGAATTGAAACAAAAACGCTAGGAATCGGTACAAAAAATCGGTTCTCACATGTTTCTGTTTCTACAACGTTTGTTTTGCGAAAACTTTCTGTGACGTACTGCTTTTTTCATTCTTATTGGAAAAATGCGAGAAATTCTGTTTCTAAAAAGTAGTGAGTCGAAAAAATTAAAATGTGATATTGTTTCTACAAAAAGGTTTTTTAAGAAATTAAAACTTATTTTTTAAGTGGAGAAGATAAGAACTATATATTTTCTGTTATGTATTTCACTTAATTTGTCCAAAATATTACAGAAAAATCAAGAAAGCAAAAATAAAATGCAGTTGAATACATGTCTATACTTCTTTTTCGCACTAGTTTATTTTGTTTGTTTACATTTTTTTCTTACTTGACAGCTTTCTTGGAATATTCCAATCAAAACTTCATCAGTGTTGCCTCTTTTCGCATTGATATACAGAAACACTTTTTACTCACAAATCGAGAAATGATGGAATTTTTTGTTTCATGCTTAATGTGAAAACTTTTTCGATTCGAGAACTACAGAAACGAGGTACAGTGCTTGCAATGAATGAAATCGTCAATGATGTAGCCAAAGGTCAAAAATTCTGTGCCAAATGTAATGAATCACATCCTTTGACAAAATGTGATAAATTTTTAGAATTGCCAATTGATGATCGATGGAATTTTGTAAAAACCAAACGTTTATGTTTTTCATGTTTGCATAAGGGACACAGTCTGTACCAATGCAAACGAAAAAAAGCCTGCAGTGTGGATGGATGCAAGAAACAACACAATACAACATTTAAATGCCAGACATGAGAGGGTGAATATGGTAGTCAAGCCATTTACACCGAAGTCGACTAAATTGCTCTACAAAATAGTTCCTGTTGAACTTCGATTGCCAAATAACAAGATTGTGACAACGCACGCTTTTTTAGATGAGGGTTCATCGTCAACTTTAATTCATGAGTCGATTACCGGACAGAAGGGTTTTAATGGTATAAAAGAGCCCCTTAGATTAAGTTGGTTTGAAGGAACGCCTAAAAAGGTGCTATCCATGCTGGTTAAACTGGAAATTAAGGGAGCTGGGAAAAAGAAAAGATGGTTTAATCTGAAAGCTCATAGTGTGCCAGAATTAAATTTGCCGTCTCAATCTATCAACCTCGAAGAACTTCACGATAAATTTCATCAACTTAAAGGTCTGCCAATTGTCGGATGTACAAATGTCGTTCCTCAAGTATTGATTGGGTTGAATCATTGTCGTCTGACGCCTAATTTAAAGACAATCCAAGTCAATAAATGTGTTATTGCTGCCAACACGCCGTTGGGTTGGGTGATATATGGCCAACCACAAGGAACTTCTGTTTCCAATTCTTGCCGACTGTCCGTCATATTACATACTAGAGAGGAAAAAGAACAGAATATAGATAAACTTGTAGCCGATTATTTTACCACCGAGAACTTCGGCGTCGCCTTGCCAAGTCAGCCGCTTGAATCGAAAGAGGTAGTACGTGCCCGGCAACTATTAAATAAAACAACTACCAAAGTTGGCGATAGATATGAAACTGGTCTGCTGTGGAAGACCGATAGTGTCAAACTGCCCGGCAGCTACAACATGGAATTGCATCGATTACATTCAATGGAGAGAAAGATGAAAAGCGATGGTAAGTTTGCAAATGCCTATAAAACGGCAATGACGAATTATATAACGAGTGGATTCGCCAAGAAGATGTCGTCGTCAGAAGTTGCCAAGACTACTGCACACACTTGGTATCTACCACATTTTGCCGTTTCTAATGTGAATAAGCCGGGCAAACTAAGATTGGTATTTGATGCGGCTGCCGCCGTTAATGGAACGTCGTTGAACTCCGTTCTTCTCAAAGGCGAGACGAAAACCAGGCATTAATAAAAATACTTTTTCGGTTTCGCGAAGGAACTGTTGGTGTATGTGCCGATATAAAGGAGATGTTTTTGCAGGTTCGTATTCGTGAGGCCGATCAAGATGCGCAGCGATTTCTTTGGCGATTTGATCAAAACGACCGTGTAGAAACATATACAATGGTTGCTATGATATTTGGTGCAACCTGCTCCCCATGCAGTGCACAATTTGTAAAGAATTTAAACGCCACTGAAAATTCCAGAAGCCAGCCTGATGTAATTGACACAATTATCAACAGTCATTATGTTGACGACATGGTATCCATTTCAGCTGTGACGAAGATGCCTTGAGAATTTCATCACCAGTTAAAACAACACATGCCAAAGCCGGTTTTCAACTTCGTGGATACATTTAAAATTCACCATACGTGCAAAACTATTTAAATGGTAATGGTGAAATTCAGACCCAGAACGTCAACATGAATGCTGCCGACACTGTCGAAAAGGTACTCGGTATGTTTTGGAAAAACAGTACAGACGAATTTATTTTCAAATTACAATTGAATCGAGTTGATCCCCAGATTATAGCTGGTATAAAATGTCCCACAAAACGAGAATTGTTATGCTTGGTCATGTCAGTATACGATCCATTTGGAATGCTTTCAAATTTGTTGATTTATGGCAAAGTTTTACTACAGGAACTTTGGCGTACTGGCATAGATTGAAATGATATCATTCCTAATCATATTTATTAACGTTTCGCACAAGGGTTCAAAATTTGCAGCATGCAAAACAGTTTCGCCTACAGAGATGCTACAGTCACCAATTATTTTATCCTGAAACGTCAATCGAACTTCATATTTTCAATGACGCTAGTCAAACTGCATTTGCTTCTGTCGCCTACTTTCGCATTGTTACGCCAAATGAAGTTCGAATCTGCTTTGTAGCCGGGAAGACTAAATGTGCACCACTTAAGGTACTTTCCGTACCACGCCTGGATTTGCAAGCAGCGGTACTGGGTACTCGACTTAGAAATGTCATAATCGAAAGCCACCGTATTAAACCGTCCAAAACAATAATGTGGAGCGATTCGAAAACGGTAATTAGCTGGATAACATCCGACCACAGACAATATAAAGCCTTTGTCATGCATAGAGTCGGAGAAATTCTGGACGCGACACACGAAAATGACTGGCGATGGGTGCCCACAAATCTGAACACTGCAGACGTCGCAACAAGAACAACATATCCAGTAAGTTACAGCCCTGACAACATGTGGATAAAAGGCCCTCAATTTTTATAGACTGGCCAAAATCAACTGAATCCGGCTCGCCAGTAAATACTGAAGAGGAAAAGAGGAAGTTTTGTATGGCTGTAATTACGACGAAAGTTATTGATTTTAATCGATTTTCAAGCTATCTTCAGAGAACAATCGGTTGGGTTTTACGATTTGCTAAAATATCCCGTAAAAGGCCAGATAATGGTATTTATGAAATGACAACATCTGAACTTCATAAAGCCGAGGTAGTAATTTGTAGAGTGGTCGAACGAGAAGTTTACAGCAATGAAATTGGTGAATTGGGCATGAGCGACAACTTGTCGAAGAGCAGTCCAATTGCATCACTTACTCCACGCCTTAATGCCAACGGTGTTTTGTGTGTCTTTGGCCGTATTGATTATGCCATGGCTTTGCCAGAATCTACTAGACACCCTATAATCCTTCCATGCCGTCATGTCGTAACTGAACTCATCGTAATGTGGTACCATCATAAGTCTTTCCATCAAAACGACGATCTTGTAGTCAACGAGGTACGTAGGAAATTTTGGATCCCACATTTGCGGGCCTCAGTCAAACGCGCAAGGTCTAATTGTCAACAATGCAAAAATAATCGAGCAAAGCCGAAACAGCCAATCATGGGTCAATTGCCGGTTGACCGCCTTCAGCCATATGTGAGGCCTTTCACGTATACAGGCCTCGATTATTTTGGACCTATATACGTAACAATAGGTCGCAGACGGGAGAAGAGATGGGCAGCCCTTTTTACCTGCCTGACTGCACGGGCTATCCATATCGAATTGGCAGCCGGTCTGTCGACCGATGCTTGTATTATATGTATCCGCAACTTTGTCAACCGAAGAGGTGTTCCGATAAAAATTCGCTCAGATATGGGCACAAACTTTGTTGGTGCGGACGGAGAATTACAACGGGTGAGTGATCTATTTGACCACAATTTCGTTCAAAGTGAATTGGCTACGAAGAACATTACCTGGGAGTTTAATTGTCCTGCTAACCCAAGTAGTGGAGGATGTTGAGAACGACTTGTCCAGTCGACGAAGAAGGTCCTCGCAGTAACCTTGAAGAGCGTCTCCCCTCAAGTCGAGACCTTACGTAGCCTACTTATAGAGGCCGGGAATATTATAAATAGTCGTCCCCTCATTCACCTCCCGGTCACTCATGAAAATCCGGATCCCATCACTCCTAATCATTTCCTGTTGGGTACCACTAACTATACGCAAACACCTGGCGATGTGGACAACATATGTTCACGTAAACAATACAGAATATGTCAACAGTTAAAGAATCAGTTTTGGCGACGATGGATCCGTGGGTATTTACCAACATTGACGAAGCGAACGAAATGGTTCACACCACAAAAACCTATTGAGGTAAACCACCTAGTCATAATATGCGACGAGAATCTTCCAAGAAGCCAGTGGAGACGGGGAATAGTAACTTCAAAGCTTACAGCCACAGATGGGCAAACTCACATTGTGGAAGTACGTACATCGAATGGGACTCTACGAAGACCAGTGTCAAAGCTGGCGGTGCTGGACGTATTGGTGAAGCTCCCTAGGATATTCACGAGGGGCGGGATGTCGTCGGCCCATAGTGACAAATACTATGGCAACTCTTATATTCATTCTAATTTTCAAACTACTCTTTATTTGCTTTGTTCATGTTCTTTTATACAACTGTGTAGATTTCACATTTAAAATTTTGTCAGTTGTAATAGTGAATTCGATGAGAACAGACGCCAAGCAAATTGCTAAATTGTTCTTTACATTAGTCGTGGAATTAAACAGAATGTAAATATTCTTTCATTTAGTTTATATTATTAATAATGTATTATTTTCTTTAGTGAAATAAAAGCATAAGCATACGCTATTCAAGCGAATTTCTAATAAATAAAACGCCGCCTTGTTTGTTTCTTCTGTCGACCTATCTTGCTGTGTTACGACGCAACACCGTTGTTGTATTATTTTAGTAAAGCAATTCTTTTCAACATCAAACGTAAATATCACACCAGGCCAAATGTCATAAATTTGGTGGGAGGGAGAATTATTGGGTCTACTATAAGTATTAGTCTATGGTCCATACACGATGATTCGGAAACATTAGTGGTCTTCATGAAAGCTCGAAAGAACCTCGTAAACTCGAAAACATCGTAAACTTGCTCATCAAACGTCAAAACAAACAAATTTCCCATACAAAGCGACTTGCTCAAAAGTGGAAAGTTTTCGAGGCAAATTTGCTGCGCAAACGTGGGATGGAGAAACGTGTAAACTTTACACATTTCGTTGTCATCTGAGTAGGATGGATAAATAAGGTGATAGCACTAGAACAGTAGAAAAAGTGCACATACATAATACATGCAATTGCTACTGCTACCACCTTATGTATCCATCTTGGTCAGCTGATATGGTTTTGAGCACAACTACGCTGAGCAACTTTACCAGCATTGGCATATATAACTTAACATCATCTGCAAACATCAAAATGTTAGAGGATTTAACTATAGACGGTAGATCATTTAAATAAAGAACGAAAAGTAGAGGACCTAAATGACCGCCTTGAGGAACACCAGATGTTACTGATATAGTTGAAGATAATACATTTTTAAACCGCACTTTTTGGGTACGACCACTAAGGTAAGTAGATACCCAGTGCAACAATTTAGGTGGAAAACCAATAATATCAAGTTTGTATATTAACAAATTATGATCAAGTGTGGCAAAAGCTTTACTAAAATCTATATAAATTACATCCATCTGACATTTATCACGAAAAGCTGCAAAAACATGAGACGTTAACTCCAGTAAGTTAGTGGTAGACGACCTGCCCTTAACAAAACCGTGCTGATATGGCGAAACCAAACATCCAACAAAATGAAATAGTCTATTCGTAACCAATTTTTCAAATAGCTTGGAATTGCACTCAGCTTTGCAATTCCTCTGTAATTTTCAATATTGGATCGACTTCCAGACTTAAAGAGTGGGCTTATGAAACTTGATTTCCAATAAGAGGGAAATTTACCCGATGTCAAAGATTCATTAAATATATTTGTGAGTGGAATAGACAATTCATGAGCACACATTTTAAGAATTGATGTGGGAATACCATTAGGTCCAGGCGAATTTGAATGTTTTAAAGTTTGCAATCCATAAAGAACTTCATCCTCAGACAAGTTAATATCCGGAATGCCATTAAACGTATTAATATTATAGGGGTAATTTAGTAAAGCAACAGAAGGAGAATATATTTTACGGAAGAAGTTAGCAAACATATCAGAAATATCGGCATCATCTGATGACTCTGAACCTTTGAATTTCATACTACGCGGATAACCAACTACTTTCCGCTTTGAATTTACAAAGGTGAATAAATGTTTCGGGTTCTTCAGTAGAACTCTTCTCATTTTAGAGATATAAAAAGAGTAACATTTCCTATTAAGAACGTTAAATTTATTCCTAGCAACTATGTATTTCGCCAAATAAATTAATGAACCACAACCATCATATCTACTTTTCATTCTATTTCTTAAATTACGTAGACCCCTTAATTCTTTGTGAACCAAGCAGGCCCAGATTCCAAACTTGAAGGATGATAAGGTATTGAAGCAGAAAACCCAGAGTTCACAATATTATAAAAATTTTCAATTTTGCACACAAGACCACCATCATAATTCCAATTTGCATTATGTAGAAAAGATCTGAGTAAGGCAGAATTTGTTCTGGCGAAATTAAAATTCATAGTACGTAGCTCTTTCCGTTGGATTAACCCAGAATTTTCTTCCTGTACATCAAGAGCAAATTTAAATGTTGGATGATGTTTATCCTCCGGTAAGACAATGGGAGAAACTCTACATAAAGAAATACAGTTACTGTTCGAAAATACGAGATCCAGTATTCTATTGTTCACATTTTTAATAAAATTTAACTGATGGAGACCTAAATCAAAAATGCCATCCCAATAATTACTCATTATAGTAGAAGACATCCGTTAGAGTCATCTACAAAGACCCACGTTGTATATGGTAAGTTAAAATCACCTACACAAATTATGTCCGAATTTGAATCCATTAAGTTAACAGCTGATTCTGTCAATCGAAGGTGATCCATATAACTTTCAATACTAGAACTGGGAGGAATACACCAAGAATGTGACCAATTCAGCAGAAATGGTACTATGTACAGCAATGAGAACACCGCCTCCCGATTTCATTCCAACTCTATCCTTCCTAAATACCTGATAATCTTTGTAAAAAATCTCAGAATCATTGACACTAGGTTTTAACCAGGTTTCCGATAAGCATATAACACCATAACCACAATCAATACTATTCAAATAATGTTCAGTTTATGTCTCAGTTTAGAATTGAGACCTCTTACATTTTGATATAGGAATATAATTGAAGCACCTAGTTTTTTGACACATTGACCGAGGGTGGCAATCTAGTATTCCCATCGGAACGATTCCGATCTCTATGAACAAACTCTCGAACCAAAACACCATCAGGCCAAAATGATTTCTTCACAATCTCATCAAAAAATTTACCTGGAACCGATATTTTAAATGAAGAAATATCCCTTGGTTGGGAGTAATTATATTTAAAAACAGCAATATCATTACCAACAATAGAATAATTGGATCTGATGAAATCACCAATATCATCAACAGTAGTATCTGATGCCAATCTAGATATGAAGACTGTCCTCCTAGGGGGCACCACAACTAAGTTGTGAATACCCTTTTGCCCAGGATTTTGATGTTGAGGAATGGTGTCAGTAGAATTAACTTGTACAACAGACGCATAAGTCAAAGCCGGAGTTTGAGAAACGGAAACAGAATCAATTGGAATGACCTCAGCAGGTGGAGATAGTTCTGATTGATTACCAATAGGTTGACTACTAAGAGTAACAGAATTTTGAACAGAATCACTTACAGATGGAAGCGTATTTTGGGCAACAATATCTTCCATGACTGGTGAAAGCAAACTTATCAAATTAGACGGATTCGATAGGATATTACAATTACCAGTATCTACACTCAAAGACGATTTCTTGCGCTTAGGCGACCCTTCAATATATTCAAAGTCATCAAAAGTGACTCCATTTTATTCAAATTTCCCATTACAGTTGCGAAATCAGATTTCATACGTGTAATTATTAACTTTGCATCCTTAAACATTCTATAGAAATCAATGTCCTGGGTCCTACACTTCACACACGACCAGGGAAGTCCTTTTCCCGATCAGAAATCATATCATATTGTCTGCCACTAAAACCTGCACAACTCAAATGAGCCTGTGCATCACTTAGCCAACAACATATAAACTGTTGATCACTATTGCCCTTCACTTTACATTTAGTATACAAACACGCCATCATGCGGTATATATAGTAAAACTTCGGGTATTACAACGAGTTTCAAAGTGTGCCTAAAAGTATACCCCAAAATTTTAAACAATAAGAAAATTTGATAGCAAAATAACTGATCAAAAGACAGATGAAAACAATAACAACAAACAGGGTAAATGCCAAAGATGAACAAATGGAAAACTTGCAAATTTGCCAAGACCAAATTAAAATCGATGAATATTATTACAAATGATTTGGAATAATCACAATACTATTCAATCGAATGCCAAATTCACTTAAGAACACTTGTACACTTTGATTATATATGGAAAAGCACTATAAACCGAGGAAAATATACAATTTCTAGTAATAACAACGGGTTTTTTGCTTTTCTCTATTTGGGTTTTCATTAAATAAAACGGTCATGGCAACTAAAACGTCTTTAGGCAAAATAAATCGCACACAATGCAACAACCTTGCGGCTCGGAAGCTGAACGTAAATGAGTGATTATACGAAAATGAATAACTGTGTGTAGCAAAGCATGCCTCAATTGACTTTTAAATTCAAATATATTTTGTTTTTATACTTTTTGCTTTCTTGTAATGCAATTGTATAACAACTTTGCTCTGAATTCGGCACTGGAATGAAACCAAGCATATAAAATAGCTATTGTCTTGTCGCAATAACACCCCCTGATACAAATACATCTTGACAAAATAAATGTAGGAAAAACCAATTGTAATATCTATGAAATGTTAAAAAATAAACGTTTGACGAATGCCATTCTCCATTTTTTCGTTTCCGGGGTCAAAATAGACTATAATTGCATGCATACTTATATTTCCTAAACCATTTTAGTTCGTATATTTTTAATCACAAAAATTTGGCTACATCGATGTGGCATATTAGGCTGTGGGCGGATTGGTTCAAATATTTTGCACCGAACAAAATTTTGAAGTTTGCGTGGTGAATTTTTAGTGTCAAAAATTAGACTAGCCCCAAGGCTACTATAAATTTTGACAACGAACCAAATAATAACAATTTGTTTAACAACAAGATGTATTTGGTAAGGTTATAGCATCAACAATGCTGATTGGTTTTGTTTCATTCATTTGGTCAAATGTTGTTTAAACAATTGTGTTTGCATTGTTTAAGATGAAAAAATATAAATATATGAAATTTTAAGTCATTTTTAGAGTTTTATTTTCAATTTATGCCATGTCTCCACTGACTGCTCAATTTCAAATATGTTTCAACCCGTCCACACCGAACAATTGTAATTTCGATTGACATATCGTTGTTTAAGCGTAGTACTCAGCTGAAACTGAACTTTAGGTTTGCATATAAAATGGATGTAAGTAACCACTTGATTTTTTACATTAAGCTTGTTTTTTATTTCCCGCTATACTAATTTTTCGACGACTTTGTGTGGAGTGCCGCTTAATATCGCTTAGCTTTCCATACGAAGTGATCGAAAAATTTGTTTAGCAGGGAATACAAAAACAGGCTTATTGACTTCATATGGAAACCTGAAATTCAGGCTTATCTGAATACTGGGATTAAAAAGTTGAAGTGATACACAGGGTGTTTAGTAATTTCTGTTTTATGCTCATTTCAATGCAAAATTCATTGAAATGAGCTAATTTAAAATTTCGATTTTGTATGGAAAATGTTGCTTAATTTCAGCGAAATTACAAAAATTGCTCGTAATCATCCAGGCCTTATTAATCAGGTAATATGAAAACCAAAGTTTGTTATACAACATCAACATGTGCTGCTCCCACCACCTTATTGAATACGTCTTGCTAAATAGGGACACAAATGTTTTATTTGTTTTGGTCTTGTCGTTTGTCTTTTACGAGGATTATTAACAAAAATGTCCTTTGGCTGAACTGCAACTTCACAAATTCTTCCAAAGCCGAAAAAAATAAGTTATTTTTTGCCACTCACTGACTTGTCCTGTTTTGTGCGGCGACTGAATGTCAAAAATTTGTTAATGATCTGTCAAAATTTCATCACATGAATCCGCACAGCAAAATAACAAAATATTATCTACCATAACAAAATGTATTCACCCAATTTTACCACGGACTAAAAGATTTCGATCCGCCCAGAGCCTTATTAGTAAATGAATATTAGAAAATGACAGATGGAAGATGTTGCAAGCATAGATAACGGAATTAACTAGACATCGCACATGCCCTGGGAAATTTCTTGCTCAATGGGGTATATATTCTAGATGGAGCTGAATTCAATAATTACAACGTTTGATCCGAAACAAAATATACCTTGCGAGATGTATTTAGAACAGGTGCTAACAATAGGTTGCTCTGAAATTCAAAACAAACGAACACCAACCATAACAGTAAACAAAAACACACAATTAAAATAACAAAATTTGAACTTGAAAGTGGGGAACAAAACAACATAAAAAAATTAAATTAGTTGTTCGAATAACACTACCTGGAAATTGATACTTATTTTGTATGTACCAAATTTCCCACAGTGTTAAATAAAAGTCAATAGCGGCATTCATGCACACGTGAAAGACGAGAACTTTTGCTCTGCGCAAGTTTCCCTCGCACCGTTGCATGAGGCACCAAGTAAAGTTTATCAGCATGTTTGTACTCAAAACCATATCAGCTGACCAAGATGTATACATAAGGTGGTAGCAGTAGCAATTGCATGTATTATGCCTGTGTACTTTTTCTACTGTTCTGGTGCTATCACCTTATTTATCCATCCTAGTCAGCTGACAACGAAATGTCAAAAGTTTACACGTTTCTCCATCCCACGTTTGCGTAGCAAATCTGACTTGAAGTCTTTCCACTTTTGTGCAAATCGCTTTGTATGGGAAATTTCTTTGTTTTGACGTTTGCCACGTAAGTTTGCGAGGTTCACGCGTTTACGAGTCTCTTTCGAGTTTGCATGAGGACCACTAATGAAAGTTATGAGAAACTTCAGTGAGAGTTCCAAAACGACAACACAGCACCTAGTGGTAGTACTTGACAATGCCTGTGCGATATCTACTTAATTCCTTTCTCTATGGTTGCAAGTGTGAACGCATGTTTAATTTTTTCAACATCTTCCATGCGTTCCCCAAAAATTAACGCTAGTGTGAAATTCTTTCTTTCTTTTCTACATTTGTTTAGACAAATTGCATTTGTTTCAGGCGTTGTTATTGCCTCAACAAGACAACTAGAACAGCCATTTTATTTCTGTGTGGCTTCACTCCACTGTAAAATTAATGGCAAATGTATACCAACAATACAAGTAAAATACAAAAACGAAATACATTTCAATTTAACAGTCAATTGTGGCAACAATTTGAAAAAATTTAAGTCAGCTGTTCTAACGCTACCACCTGATACAATTACATCTTGTGTATTGTTGTTCAATTTTTATATTTTTTTTCTAATTATGACATTGTTTTTTAGTGATGGACTTAAAATTATCGAATAATGTTGGGTGAAATTAAGTGAGCTAGGAACATTTTTCAAAGATGTTGAAAGATGTTGAGCTTCCAAAGTCTCAAATTTGTATGGCGAAATGTTAACATCTTTGACAAATTGATTGAAGGTTTAAGATGTGGCCTAGTATGAAATGGCTATAAACGAACTAAAATGGTTTATAATATAAGTATGTATGTAATTGTAGTCTATTTGGACCCAGGAAACGGCAAAATGGAGAATGACATTCATCAAACGTTTACTTTTTACCATTTCATATTTATTACATTTGTTTTTTCCCGACATTTATTTCATCAATATGTATTTGTATCAGGGGGTGTTATTGCGACTACACAATGGTTATTTTATATGTTTGGTTTCATTCCAGTGCCAAATTCAGAGCAAATTTTTTATACAATTGCAATACAAGAAAGCAACAAAGTTTAAAAACAAAATACATTTGAATTTAAGGGTGTTATCACATAACTCTGTTTGAGTTAATCTAACTCAGCCGCACACTCAGTCACCTGAGGTGAAAAATGGTATCACATAAATCACTCTGTTCGAGTTAGAATTTTTTCTACCGCCGTTACACAATCGGCTGGCTTTGTGATTTTCATACTTTTTTGGGGCAACACGTGTTGCATTGTCAACATTTGTAAACAAAACAAACGCACTACATACACATAAATACACAAAATCCACATCGTCTGTTGTCTGGTTCTTCCGTTAGGTTGAATTATACCCAAATAATACATAAATTTATAAATATTTGCCGAATTGTATGCATATTTCTTTCGTTATTTATTAATTGTACTAACCATTACTTGTATTTCGAATACATTCCCATTAAATTTCC
This sequence comes from Phaonia tiefii, assembly GCA_963931995.1. Taxonomy (NCBI): domain Eukaryota; kingdom Metazoa; phylum Arthropoda; class Insecta; order Diptera; family Muscidae; genus Phaonia; species Phaonia tiefii. The sequence continues at coordinate 143,532,548 of OZ008368.1, forward strand.
CAGTGTTGAATTACGACAGTAGATATGGCGATTTATAGCAAGTTCAGACGGCTGGCTTTTTTCGTGTTTCGTTCTCTCATTCGTGTTTGGCCCCCCAATCATGTTTGAAACATCATGGTTCGCCATACAAAATTTTGAGAGCGAACCATCTCGTTTCAATTCGAAACATCTTACCAAACATGAATAATTTACTACCATCTCTAATTTATTTAGTACGCTATCGCTTTTTTATCTGAACTAGTTGTCAGAATAAGCAAAACAAAGCAAAAAATAAATAAACATAGAGCGAAAGTGAAGTTTGTGTTTAAATATAAATAAAAAGCAAAGCCTTGATTGTTAACACAAATAAAACATTTATATAAATCATAAAAGTAACAAAACAGTAAAATGGAGAAAAAAGAAATAGTTAAAAGTATTATCATGTGTAGAACACGAAACACGAATGTGTCTTGTGAACAGGGCGATTCACAATCATGGTTGAGTAAACGAAACAAGTGTTTCACATCACCGTCTGAATTAGCTATTAGTCAGGGCTGCGTTAAACCACTAACCATATAATTCTATGGTTAGTGGTTAAACGTAATACAGTCATCCAACGCGAAGTCCGTTTTTCAACGCAGGTGACCACTTCTACGTTTTATGTGATTAAAAAAATGGAAAATGATATGAAAGTCAGGTGAATCGTTTTATGTGATAAGACCCTAAAAGTCAATTGAGGCAAAGATTTGAAAATATTTAAATCAGCTATTCAAGCGCTACCACCAGATATAAATATATCTTTGTTTTGCTTTTGAATTTTTGTCATTTTTTTAATATTTTTGTAGTGATGTACTCAAAATTATCGAATGATGTCGGGTGAAGCGAAATGGGATAGGAACAGTTTTCAAAGATGTTGAGCTCACAAAGTGTCAAATTTCTATGGGGAAATGTTAACATCTTTGGCAAATTGATTGAAGATGTAAGATGTGGTCTAGTGTGAAAAGGATATAACACATTTTATGTGAATATTGTTGGTATTTGCAGTATTATAAATAATATCAATCTTAAAATCTGTTGATCTACTGAAATAGAGCCACAATTTTTAATCTTTTTAATTCTGAGCATTTCACTCAAGATAACTTTTTCTAATCTATAGTTGTTTATTTTAGTCGGGCAACTCTATAAACCGCATATGTCAGTGGCAGCTTTCGTAAACAAACACAACCATGAAATGGTATATAAACTACCATTTTTTGACTCTGGCGTTCGCGTTGGTTTTTGCGTTTACGTTCACTTTCGGAACTTTCAGAATTCAGATTTTAGGGGCGAGTTTCACACTCGTCATTTAAAGCCTAATTTAAAAGTTCACAAAACATTTTCATATTAAATGACAAACATCGAGCATTTAAAATCCATTTAAATGGAGAATTTTCAACTGCGAAACTGAGCATAAGATTGCTATTATTTGTAACACTGCAAATACCAACAATATTCACAAAAAATTTGTAAAAAACCTATGATATTTTGGGTTGCAATGTCGAATAAATTTTCCCATCTATATTAAGGGTGGTATTCTATACGTTACGTTATTTAATGGGTAGTTTATAAAACGCAGCGCAACGTTTTTGATCACTTCAGCTGTCAAATTGAACACGCCACAGTTCTTCGCGTTAGTTGAAGAAATTACAAATTTAAAGAAAAATGTCGATCGAGGATAGGCAGATGGAAGTAGTTTGCATTTCATTGCTTATAAGTAGTTGCCAATTTTGGCTGAAATGTATTCGATGGATAGAGCTCAAACTTTTTTTTAATAATTCAAAATTATTCTGTTTACGCAGTGAAATTCTTATTTACAATAATAAAATTAGAAATGGAACGTTCAAATAAATAATGCGTTGCAAAACTATTATAATTATATTTAAAAATTGATGTTGACAATAATAAATTTTTTTTAAATTCTTTTTTGCGAGTTTGACATGCTTGCTCTAAAAGTACCTACTACAATTAAAGGTCTGGTAGAGGAGATTAAAAAACCATTTTGAACATATTAAGCCTCACAATTCTAAATATGGCCAAATTATCCTTATGATATCCTAATTAGTCGATTAACAATGCTAAAACTTTGCCCTTTTAACTATGTACACTTTTAACAAAATTATCAAAATTTCTTCTTTTTAGTTTAATGTTGGTAATTTTCTTTCATTTTATAATTTAAGTCGTAAAAGCTGACAACACTACTTATACCACCTGTTATTTACCATTGTTTGCTCTTACAATTCTTTTGTAAGATCAAATAAATGTTTGCCCAAAAAAGAGAAAACTATTTGCTCTTTAGTGGTCACACTTTGGTTACATGGAGCAAATTTTTATTTGAAGGCAAATAATTTTGTTTGACCAAAATCAGCTGTTTTGTTGTTTGCCACACAAAAATATTTTGCGGTCAGACTGGGGCCACGAAATATTTGACATTTTACGTCAACTATTTGCCCAATCTGACCGTACGCTTCTCCACTAAATAAAACAAGAAAATATTCATCATCCTGCATCGTAGTTATTTATTTATTATTTCATGCAGTTTGTTTACAACTTTTGGAAACATAAAATCGTATTTATTGTCAATTTGTTTAAAATTTTTCAGAAAAAAATGTATTTTCCGACAGTTTAATTAAAATTTTTGAGAAAAAAAAATTGTGTTTTCTGTCACGTTGATCAAACAATTATTTGTTGCAGATATTTGTTCAAGTGTGACCAAAGGGCAAATGTATTTTCCAAACTGTTTATTTGACACTATTTGATACCTGTTTGATCAAACAAAAAGAGGCAAATAAATGTGCGTAGTGTGAACACAAAATCAACCCTGTACTGATTTGTCAACATTTTGACCAAATAGAATGAAACATGTTTTGATCAAATATTTGCCCAATCTGACCGTACCTTTAGAAACTTTGGCAAAATTCTTGTTTTGTTTTTCTTTTCACAAATTAATGGTTACATACATACATAGCGACACAGTAGTAATACAAATTCTTCGAGGTTTATATTCGTCTCGCTCTAACGCACGGTATATAGTCGTAATATTGTTGCCTCCCACAGATCTTGACATTCAAATAAGAAGTATTTGAAGTATTCAGCATTGCTGTTTATAGTATGTTTTGCACTTTTGATTTAGGCATAATGCCACCATTTCTTACCTTCATTTTGGCCTTCATACAAAAAAAATCATCAAACCCAAACTTGGCAATATTGGCGATGCTTACTTTTTCTGTGTTGTCTTCATACAGAAAGAAACCAAACCCAAACTGGGAAATATTACCGATGGATATTTTTCAGTGTAAAACCCCTATTACCCTACAAGAACAGTGACAGTCATTTGACCGGTCAATTGACTGTCATTGTTGATGGGTATATCCATCAAAGTTTCTATCACATTCTTAAAGCCGAAATGAAAAAGTTGATGGAAACTTTTGTGTACGTGTGATTTTGTATCTCCCTCGAACTTATGGGTTCGGTCGCCTATAAAACATATACCTGAGCTGCTCACTCTAGTGCTGTTCACTAATCAAAGATTATATGAGTATTAGTCACAGTTGATAGATATATGCATCACAGTTGACTAATCATACTTGATAGATATACCCATCACAGTTGACTAATCAAATTTGATGGATATATCAGTCAAAGGTGATGGGTATAGCTTTTATAATAACAGACGATGTTATTAATGATTTTATGGTATATTTTTATTATTTTTATATATTTTTAATATCTAATTGTATAATAAATGACAATGAATGATTCTTAGTCAAGAATCGGAGTGAATGAATAAGAATAATCGATTCAAAATGAATAAAGTAGTAACTGGGCAAAATAAAATACTTATTTACAATTTGTTTTTAATAAATCTTCTACTTCATCCTATGGTGGCTTCGTTCAATTGTCTTTTAGCACATCTAAAATTTGAAAAGGAGATATATAAATATATGTATTAATAATAATAAGTATATATGAATGTATATAAATTAATAATTATTTAATCATTTATAGACAAAAATATGTACATACCACGCAGTTTTGTTGAACCACATAAGCTTCCCTATCGCATGCTTTTCCAACCTCTCATCCCAATTGTATATATCAAGCAGGTTATCCGTGAACATTGGGGGGCAGACACTGCTGACATCCTCTGACGCCTCTTTCACTATATTTTCTGTGAAGAAGTATGTATAAATATCAAAATATTAAAATATCGAACCATACATTTTAGTTTGTTGATATTGCTTGAGCAAAATCTGGGGTTCCCAATTTCTGCTCTAACTCTTGCACCGCTGTAATGGTGAGGAAAGGGAGCATGCTGCCGACTTCATTAATGATTTTGTCCTGAGTTTGGCCAGGCAAGCCAGACAGAATCTTCCACTACTTTTTGATGGCTTTTAAATGCCTCATTTTTCAGAATCATTATCTTTGTTTTTTGGATCACATAAGTTTATTCTTTTCCCCTGTTTATTTTTATTCCACGATATTTAACGATAATGAAACTTTTGTCGTTGCACTTTGCCGAGGATTCACAAATTTTTCTTTTTAAACGTCAACAAATTCAAGTTTCCATCAACACTGACAGTCGAATGACCGAAACTATTCTTGTAGGGTTGTTTCACTCTTGCAAATGGAACTCAGTATAAAATAGTTGCAAGTGTATCAGTGCAAAAATATTGTGTGTGTTAGTTTCCATCATTCATTTCTTGTAGGGTAAGTTCTTGCGGAATTTTGTCATTTATCTCAAAACAAAACATGTTGTTGCAAAGAATTGCTACATACCATTCTATTATTAACGCATTTTGTTTACTAGAATAATCGAAATGTCAAAATTCTGGTCCAAACAATTATCAAACAATTGTTTTCGTTGGAAAAAACTTCGGTGTAACAACCCTCTACTTGATTTCGCCTACGAAATTTTCGCAAAGAGCTGAGTACCAAGGAAATGAAAAGTGAGCGAAATTTTCGTTATATGTTATGCCTTGTTCACGCTGCCGCGAAATTGAAGTCTTTCACAATTTGGGCTGAAATTGAGTTGAAATTGCTCAATTTCGCATATATTTTGACAACCACGAAATTGAGATATTTACAACAATTTCGTTGAAATTGACTTTAAATTGTCGTATACAACGCTGCATTTACTCAACAAAATTAACGTAGTACTCTTTTTTGCATATATGCATGGAGAACGAAGCCGACAGAAAATTTTTCGGTGTACCGCCGTCGTAGATAATTTTTTTGAAGTTCACGCTGCCGTCAGTAAGGCATGCTTCGACTTAAAATCTAGGCCGATATTATCGCCTAAACCGCTTTTAAAGTCCCGAATTACTAAAAAATATCTAATTTTATTTTACACAACCAACGAGATGAGCCTAAAAGTAACGTCTGCCGAAAAATCACGTTTAATAAAAACTTAGTTGCCGCCGTCGATTCATTTTTTTGTTGCTCCAACGCCGTCGATAATTATGGGTCGGCTTCGTTCACCGAATACGTGGTTACTAAAATTACAACAAAAAAACAAAACAATTGTATGCCGCCTCATTCAACAACTTGAAATTTTAACTTTTCGACGACATAGAGTACTGAAATAAATTAGAAGTCGTGGTGAATCAGGGCATCATGTTAAAGTTCACGTACCATTCATTTTTTTTATTGTTTTCATTCATTTCCTAGCTAAATTTCGGTTATTGTGCCCAGGCACTAAAATTTTACTAATGGTACTGTTTGTAAACAAACCGTTGTCATTTTTCAACGAAATTGCTCAAATGCCAGTGTGAACGATTTCAATTTCGTTCGACAATTTCAATCCGAAATTGTCAATTTCGTGGCAGCGTGAACAAGGCATTACACACATACTTCTTATTGCAACGGAAATTTCATAAAAACTGAAGTTATACTATATAGACTTTTTGAAATGTATTTTTGTGTTAAAACACCCGCAAAATTAATATTACATCAGTATCTTTATGAAATTGTAAATAACCACTTTTTGATGGAAGGACGCTTAGAAACGTTGGTAAAATTGTCTTTATGTTTTCTTTTCCAAAGTTAGAAAAGCTAAGTATATCTTTTTACACCGCTAAAGTTAATTTTACCTTAATTAGTACGGGCAGCTAAGTGATATTAAGCGTTATTCCGACTTGAGCAATGACAATGTTGCCACATATTCAATTTCATAAAATAGCAACAAAAAGTTATCTCAGATAAATTTGTTATCATTTCTTATGAATGAAAATGTTATCAAGATGGAGAGACATAAAACATGAATTTGTAAAATGGCTTACACATGGTTATTTCATTGAAATTATTTTTTTAATGGTAAACTACGTATATTTGTATATCTCTAAATTAGACGGATCGAGTTTTACAGCCAATTCCTCTAACTCAAACGAACACTTTCTTTCGCTTGCTATGCGACAAACAGCTGATTTTGGTTCCACTAACACCCAGAACGGCAAAACGAACGAAAATTTAACAAATACAGTTTAATTGCGATTCGCCTATTTTTTCGTTTTTTTTGCCTGATAGAGCATGGAAAAAAAGTTGGCCGCAAGTCCACATTTTCCGAAATAATATAGGCCTTGAATGTATAATCGCGCGTAAATCAGTCATTTATTATCCGATCGTGTTGAAATAAATTTCAGTAGAAAGGTCTTTAGAAAATCTATAAGTGCTCGGGTAAAGATATTTGTTTTTAGTAACCCTTTGAGGACCAATAAAAAAAAACGATTTTTACCCTCACTTTTATGATAAACATGTATTTTTTTCAAAAAAATGCCCTAGTATACATATTGCTTTACTAGACTCCCATAATAGGCAAGTCTTCAGCCTTGTTTTTAAGACAGTCATCTATAAGCCTTCAATATATTAAATTTAAAAAATAAATAAATAAAAATTTAACCCACAGCTCAAATCAACCAGACAGAGTCGTGTTTTAAAATTCTATCTATTCACTTCACCTGTCTGTATGTATGCATACATGCCAAAAAAATTTTGAAATTTTTTTAACCCTTTCCCGTGATCCAATCGAGGCAAACTAATGGCGACGACAAATATGAACTATCAAAATATGGGTGGGATTGGAGAAAGGGACGTGGTACCCCCCATTCAAATCACAAATTAAAAATCCATTATTTCTGCTCCTGTTAACAGTATTTGAACAAAATGTGGTATGTTGGTTAGGTGTACATATTCTAAGATCTGCTGCAAATATGGGCGGTCATATATAAAGAATTTATAGTCAACAACTATGTTTTTTACGGGTTGGTTTTTATTTGATAAATTCACTACTATAACCGGGTTTTTCGACAAATCGTCATTTGTTTTTTGTCATACAAAAACCCATGCGAAAGAACAAAATGAGATTAGCGGAATTAAATTTCTAACGAAAGTGAGTGACTAGCTTTCTTTCGCGTAGATATTCGTTAGATTTAGCGGAACTGGCTGTTATTTTCTATTGAAAATTAAATTGGAATTGAATTTTCCACAACAACGCACGGTAAATGTTATACCAAAGAGGACGTACAGGCAGAGAGATCGAATACGACATTTGCAACCCTCGTAAAACAGAACCAAAAAGTCGACGCGATTCACTCAAACGCATTTCTCTCTCGCGTTATAACTTGATTATTTCATACTTCTTACAAACTGTATTTAATATTATTTAAACATGGTTGTAATTTCTATAGTTAGATACTATAACATTATAAAAAAAAAACTGATCGTGTATTGAAATATTCGACGAAGAGAGTAAGAGAGAGAACAGAGAAATAATAAGTGTGTTTTTTTACCCCGCTAAAGTTAATTATAGATTAATTTGTACGGGACATCTAAGCGATATTAAGTGGCATTTCAGTTCCCCACTTAAATTCAGACTTGAGCAATGACAATGTTGCCACATGTTCTATTTCAAGAAATGACAACAAAAACTTATGTAGGATAAATTTTGTTATCATTTCTTCCGAATGGAAATGTTATGAAAGGGAGACTCAAATGCAGAAATTTGCAAAATGGCTTACAAATTTTAAGATCATTAAAATTATTTTATTTAATGGACGGCTACGTATACTTTTATATCTCTAAATTTGAAGTATAGATTTTTATTTGCGATAGAAAACAAAATTGGAAATAAATTGTTCACAACAACGCGCGGTAAATGTTATACATATTGAGCACGGTAAAATTATAGTCGTTTAAACAGGTGATTACATTTTTCGCTTCACTTGTCAAAATCATATGTATTTTGTTTTTATACTTTTTTGTATTCTTGTATTGCTGGTATATATTTGTGTAGAGTTTGACAACTGAATTGAATGAACGAAAATAAAATGTTTGTTGTTGCTGCTTACAACTACATCTGCTGCTACCATGTATTTTTGGCACTGGCTACGAACGTGTTGCCTTATCGCATTTTTTTCACCCATTACAGCAAATTTTGCCACATTTCGTAGAATTAAGAGTGGATCGTTTTATTTGGAAAGTCGGAAGTGGCGATAGATTAATGGAATAAAAAACAGCCCTAATGTGGTGTGGCCTAATGTGGTTTGATCTGTTTTATTCAGCTCAGTTTTACCTATTGGGGTTGTTCATTTATACAAGCAGTAGTTTGCAATCATTTCGATAAAAAATATTTTTTATCAATCAAAATTGTCAAATAATAGCTTTCATTGTGGAAAGGTAAGTGGATATAAATTGTATAAAATATACAATTATATTAAATTATTTTACATTTTAGAATTCAACAAGGATATTCAAGAACGATATCTGCGGAAAGGAATAGACCGATGCAAAAACCTGGCGTTTACACGGGACAGTTTTGCTCCGACAGTCGCAACACATTCACACTATTTTACTACCCCACTTACACTTCTGCCACTTGCCTCGCCACTGTCTCTGATTTTTCGACGACAGTAACTTCGGCAAGTGATTTGACGTATTTGGTCAGATCGGTGACATTTCGTGGTAATTTGTGAAAAACAAAGCAAAACATCACATACATACATATAAACATGTATACATTTGAAATTTTCAGAGTACATCAGCTTCATTGTAATCTGGAGAAATAGGGCAAAACACATAGCAAATTGGGAAAATTTAGTTTTATTTAGTAATTTGGAGTTTTATTGAAATATTATTTGGCAACATATACTAGATATAAACATGTATAAATAATATATGTATGTATGTAGCAATCTTCTTTTAGTAAATTAAGATTTCAAGCAAATGTGAAGAAGAGCAAATCAAAATCAGAGCACGAAATTTACAAGAAACGACACTATCGACGGTGGCTTAAAACTGTTCTGTCTTTATAACTGGCTGGACACATACGTCACACAACAAATTTTTCTTTTTGACAACTAATACATATTATCATTTGTCCGGTCTTAAACTGTCCGGTGTAAACGCACCGTAAGTTACAACATCAAATACAGAAAACAGGTAAGAACAGTGGTATGGATTGTTTTGTATGCAAAAAATATTTTACCTCTCCAAGCGTCCTCTGTGGGCATTTAAAATGCGTCCATGGACTTGCCAAACACTCAAACTACACATGTTCACACCACTTTTGCAAACAAAAATTTACCAATTCTTCGTCAACTACGAATCAATAAACAATTTAGTTAAAAAAATAACGTATTTATAAGTTGAGGGTTTGCAACTTAGGATGAATGGAAAAGATATTAAAGTTCGCTTTATTCTAGGTCTAATTTTAGGAGACAATTTAGGATTAAATCAAATTTTAGGGTTTTCAAAATCCGTTTCTAGCACTTTCTTTGTAGATTTTGTACGGACTCAAAGGTTGTAACACAAACATTGTGTGTCGAAAATCAGGAGAGCTTAAGAAATGTTAAAAATTATGACATGCCCAGAACGAGCACTCTAAATACAATACCATCATTTCATGTTACGGAAAACTATTGCGTAGATATTATGCATGACATTTTTGAAGGAATAGCACACTATAATCTCGCACATATTTTAGAGTTCTATATAACAAAGTATTCTCTTTAGAAGATTTTAATAAATTAAAAAAAAATTTCGACTTCGGAGAAATTGAAAAATTTCATAGATGTAAAGACATCACAACCGCCCATATTAAAAGAGGAAGATGCAGTGCTGAAGCGCGAGGAATGTGGAGTTTAGTTCACTTTTGCACAATAATAATCGGTCATTTAATACCTCTAAATGATCCCGTTTGGGAATTTTTGTGTTGCTTCGTTAAACTTACAGATTTTTTATTGTTGCCTAAATATACTATAATCAGTTAGACGAACTTAGGGATCTAATTGAACAACATAATAGTCAATACATTATCCTTTTTAAGAATGGATTAAAACCGAAACATCACAATTTAATCCATTACCCAAAAGTTCTTGAATTCTCCGGGCCTCCTCGATACTATTCTTGTTTCCGTTTTGAAGCGAAACATCGCGAGTTAAAAACATATGCACGAGTTACAACTAGTAGACGAAATATTGTTCTATCCCTTGGTATAAAGTTTGAACTAATTTTCGTATAACTTGATTAATACATCTAACTCTTCGATTAATTTTAAATAAAGCAAAGAGATTAGTGTAAATATTTTTAACACTCCATTTTACCACATAACATATTACACAGACTTCACTTTTAAAAATACTATTTATAGAGTATCGCAATTTTTGTCTATCACTGACACGTTGAATACTAAAATCTATTTGATTTTAAAGTTGTTAGTGTTTGGTCAAAACGATTGTTATGCCGTTTGTAAAGAAGTCGATTGTATATGGAACAACCATTATGTTGCATATGAAGTATCCATGAGCCGCAGAGATTGTGTTAACACTTTTTCAATATCATTGTTTGATGGGCCACCAGTTAATTGTAACAGTATACCGGGGAATAAGTCAATTATTAGAACCAAAAAACATTTTAATTGATATATGTAGTATTCGTTTTAATATTAGTTTAGATAATGGACGTAACAGAACTCAGTCTTTCGGAAGTAGCTGTTGAAGATTTAACTCAAAATGTTGTCGCACTGGATGATACTACATACCAAGCTGATCCCGATGAATCCTACGATAACCAATTAAAAATACTTTTATTACAATTTGGCTTATATGTAGATTTACATAAATTTTTTCAAGGTAAATTTCTATTAAAATTGAAGTCATTGAAATTAGCACACCAAAATTCATATTTAGAAAAACCAATAAGGGTTGAGGCTTTGAAATACATTAACCCACGTCATCTGGATGAAATATTTAATGGAGAAAAAATCAGTTCCAAAATTATTTTAGAACACAAACTAGGATTGTGGCAAACCGAAAATTTGAGTAATTGAATTTTTTAAATGCTTTCAAATATACCAATTGAGATAATCACTATTGAACTGACACTAAAGTTCTCCAGTTAATTGCAATAAGCTGTAGGTTGGCACAATTTATTACTAATTTTAATTTCAATTATTTTAGGGTGTACATAACTTGAAACCAAAATCTTTCACTAACTCTATCAAAAGAAGTGTAAATGTTGTAGCAATAACAATGGTGGCTATTTAATTATATTGAAATAAGATATGAATATTATTTACACCGTTGTTCAGCATTTGAGCGTCGCTGATATATTGAAACAATTAATTCATATGAAATTATTAATTCATATGAAGAAAAAAATGTATTAAAACCCGCTTATAGGACTTTTATAGTTCATAGAATTATACAGATTTACTTGGAAAACGATTACAAGTTCAATAGGCAAATCTGCAAAGAACTAGCAGAAGAAATAATAGAAATATTCCCATGTGAAGCAATGGTAAGCATTTTAAAATAATATAATTATATAATTAGATGTATTTAATATTTGTTAATCCTTTCAGGACACATATTTTATGCAGGATTCAAAAAAGATATCACCAAAAGGAAAGTTATGGGACAGATATTACGGAACAAAACGCTTTCTAAAGAATTTAACTTCAAACAAAATATAAATTAAACAATCTAAAAACACAAACGAAGAGCTACAAATAAATGTAGAAATGGACGAAATTGCTTAGATTTAAAATATATTCGCGATCCTTCCCAAATTCAAGAAAAATGGCCAAAAACAATTGAGTATAAAATAAAGCAAATTCGATTGCTAAATTTAGATAATATTTTTAACAAATGGCCGTTGTATGCTTGTGAAGTGAACTCTTCTAAATTAGTAAGTCTATATTCATTCCCGTAATACATACATATAACAAAAGCAAGAAAAAAACTAGATAAATAATAATAATATTCTTAAATCTTTTAAACAACGTAATTTGTTTTATCTACTTGCATCCATTATATAACAAATATTCCAGATAACTTATGATTTCGAATATCAATTTCCAACAAAGAAACTACTCTTTAATAAGTGGGAAATGTTTTCTATCTACATTAACAACATTTCCGAAGATCGGATAAAAGACGCAAACTACCGTGAACTTTTGTCAAATTTTGTGGAAAAAAGAAGCCTTATGAATGCAGGTAGAAACGTTCTTATTTTAAAGTTACAGCATAAACTAATTTAAGTATGTACATATTTTATTTCAGATAATTGTAACATATACGTAATGAAATTGCTTCACGCAATGCTGTGCCCTGAAACAAAGTTTATCAATGGGCAATATGTTAAATATACGATAGGCGACTCTCAACAAGCTTTCTGTATGGAAATTTCAGATGAAATGCACATAAACAGCATTATAAACATCTCTAGTTCGGAGCCGTTTATAATAGTTTACGGGGAACATTTCGAATTCAAAAGGTTTTTCGTTGTTTTCTTGAATTTGAAGATAGAATTTAACTCATTTTTGGAATCACTTCAGTATTGCTTTAAAGTATTCAAAGTATTTCATTTACAATTTACACCACAATGTGAACTTATATGGATGTTTATTAGTATGTTCCTTTTTGATATTGAAACTACAAAATCACCATCTCTAACCACATTTCCTAAAGATGTAAATACATATTTTAAATAACAATATGTTCGTACAGTTTATCCAGTTAGTTTCCTATATTCCAACCAATTGTTTCCATAATTTTGCTTTGTTATTTAATGTACATATTTTTATTTTTAATATCCATCGTTATCTCTATTTAGTTTTGCATATTATCTGTTATTTTTTATCACTATTTTATATATTACTATCATTATATATCACGATTTGTCACTAGTTTATGAATTATATTGTGACTATTTATAGTATTTTATGTGCACCGAATGAAAAATACTTTATCTGCCATTAACATCATAAGTTTTCATTCAACAATGTCGTTTAATATTGACCGATAAATGCATATATCACATTAATTAATCTTCAATAACAAAACACTTCTCAAACCCAGAATCCTAAAAGATGTTCGTCTTAATAGTAGTTGATATTACAACTTTAACAAAACAGACAAAGAAAAGAAGTTCGAGATGCAGCGGATTGAAGTCGATATAAAATGCTAGGAGATAATTCGACTAAATAACAAGATGGAACTAAAATAAAATACTGACATGTTATCGAATCTCAATACATGCAATATGTACGAATAATAATACAGAAGATGGAATCAACATACTTTATTTGCAAAAATTTCCATAAGCAACGTGTGATAAAAAAGGATTTTAATGGTTTCCTCCATGTATTTTGGTTTAAACTTCATAAAAACTATAAATAATAACATATTCCTTATTTTCTTAAAATTATAATTTATTATTGTTAATAATGTACTGCAGCTTACATACTATATAAATTATTCTTTCTTTTTAGTTTGTTTGTTGTTTGTTAATTATTTTTCTTTGTAAAATTCACTTCATTTGGATGAATATTAATTTCTAAAAATCAGAAGGGTTGGTCTTATAAAAACATTACGAAATTAAACCAATTCAAAATGGCTTTCGAAACGTACAAAACGACAAATTTGCCACATAATTATCGGTAAATTTACCACATCATTATAGGTAAATTTACCAACACGTTATAGGAAAATGTACGCCTCAGAATTAGGATAATTTCCAATGTATACCAACTACTTCACCAAAAATTATAGGTAATATTTCGAACACTGAAACCACCTATAATTGTTGGTATTATTGCCTACAAACCATAGCAAATGCCATGTTGCCTATGCCAATAGCTGATATTATACAACATTTATGGGCAATATTACCAACATTTTTTTTTGTGTGTACCACATATTTTTTGACACTGGCTACAAACGTGTTTCCGTATCGCATATTGTTTTCACCCATAACGGAAAATGTTGCCACATTTCACATAATTTCACATTTCACAACGATCAAACATAATTTAAACTCTGAATTCACATTTTAGGTTAATAGTTAATTGCTGTTCAAACAGCCAAAGTTGGGCATTTAAACTATGATCAAATGACCATATGATTTTGGTAGAAAACAACAACAAGAACAAAAACAAAGCTTCTTTAATTGTTAATGTGACCATCCTAGTGACCTTTAATTGTTAACCATCCTAGTAGAAATAACAATAAAAACGAATCATTTAATTCGTAGTGCAGTTAGAACTTTATGTGTGCTAAAATTTTCTCCAATTTCATTAAATATTTTGTATTTTATCACTTCACTTTTGTTTTGCAAATGGCGTCAGTTTGATGCATTGTAACGATTAGCTGATAAATGTGTGAATACCGGTTATTTTTCGAAGCATTTACCAATGCTGCCACATGGTAGTAAGATTATTTGACAAAACACTGAAAAGCTCTTTTCGTATTTAAAGTCAGATCAAAATAAATCAAAATCAACTTATTTCCAATTTAAATAACCAGTAAAAAAGTGGGCCTATGTGTGGATCGTTTTTTAAAGTTTTTAAAGCCCCGTATTCAGTTCTTGCGAAATTTTGTTGCATTTATAATAATTTTACGCACTCCATTTTATATTTAATGCATGCGGTGTAACTTTTGGTTTTTAAAACTGTCGAAATGTCAAAATTCCGGTGCCAAACAATTGTTTTCGTACGAAATGACTTGGCGTAACAACGCTGCAATTGATTTTGCCTACGAAATTTTCGCTAGTAGCTGAGTACCAAGCAAATGAAAAGTGAGCGAAATTTTCGGTTCATGAACTTTTCGTTATTTTTTATACACGTACTTCTTATGGCAACGAAAATTTCATAAAAACTGAATACCGGGCTTAAGCGGCAATAGCTTAATGGAATAAAAAGGCCTACTATTAGAGGAATGAGTTTAGCATATTTTTAAAGTTATTGCAAAGTAGATACCACTTTATAGGAAAGCAGATAGCAAACTCAAAATATTTTGATGTCTCTTCCACTGTACTATAAAACACCAACCCTGAACTTAAAAGTCAAAAAGGATGGACAAGTAGGGAAGAAAAAATCAGCGAAATTTGGCAAAACTAGTAGAAGAGGACCAAAAAAGTCGACGCGATTCACTCAAACGCATTTCTTTCCCGCGTCATAACTTGATTATTCCATACTTTATGTAAATACATAAAATACGTTATGTAATTTATTTATTTAGATACAATAACATAATCAGAAAACTGCTCGTGTATTGAAATATTCAACGAAGAGAGTAAGAGAGAGAGAGCAGAGAAACCACGCGCTTCACTCGTTTTCTTTTTCGTCTTGTATACGATGACTTACGACCCTGGGACACGAGTCACGACTTACGATGTTTCATGTAGTGGGTTGAAGAGAAGAAAGAAGGGTAGCATAAGAGTCACGAATTGGAAATTCAGGGGCCATTTTGATTATTCTCTTTCACCTCTTTCGTGTTTTGACTTGGCGGTAAAGCAACAGTATAAAAAAACAGGTGAAAAATTGTTTTGAAGCAATTTCTTAATAAATTAAAACAATACAATTGCAATTTTATCAGCCATTGTTCATTAATTTTTTAAAATGTTGAATTTGAGATTATTTCGAATAGAAAAGAAAGAACATTAACCGGCAATACGTCACAAAGAGTCACACATAGTTCTATACAGAGAGTCATCGCCTGAAAGCACATGAATTTACGAAGCATTACAAAAAGAGAATGAACACAATGCCCCAGGGTCATAAGTTATGTAAATTTTCTTCTCTATACGATTAAAAATTTGTTGTCATAAAGTTTTGATATAAATTTACGCTTCTCGATATCTCAGCTGCTTCAGTATTAAAACTAGTAGCCCAGCAACTTACAGAAATGGCCCTTAGACTACATCAGCATAAACATCTTTAGAAATAGTTTCTTAATGTGTGCCGAAATGCATACGGTGAGGCCATATTCGACAGTTTCCATGAACACAAATCAAGAGTTTGTGGCGGCGCCGTAACGCCGGCAAGACATAATTAACACAACAAACATCTTTGCGATCATCACCCGAATGATTGCACCATACCATCTTTGTCAATTTTTACCATCCCTGACATCATTTATCACAGCCTTTACACGATGCCATTTTTTAACCATGCAATTTTCGTTTGTGGATAAGGGGTGTAGAGAAGCAAGAATGGAGGAAAAAATGGCACGAATCGCCACCGCACTGGGTTTCATGCAATTTTATTGCAATTCTCTTTGTGCTTTTTCCTCATTTGTTATGATTTTGACATTTGATGTTATTGTTTCTTTCATTCTAGTTTATCGTGTGTTGTGTTACATTGTTAGAAGTTATGTGAAATAATTTAACAGAAGTTAAAGCGAAGAAAAAGAAAGTTAAACATGAAAGTTAATTAAAAATGTGGGCAGGCCAACAATATTTATTTATTAGAATTATGTAGAACAAAATTTGACCGCTTACAAAAATGAACAACACACACAAGAACACTCACTAAAGAGAAATGTCAGAAAAAAATGGCAAGCACTATTATCTTGAGATGGCAACGTGTAAAGGCACGAAGATTTACGCTGTAATTTCAAAAGAGAATTGATAAAAATGGCATCGTGTAAAGATGGTGTATGTCAACACAGAAACTACGCAGTTTTTATTTCAGTCGTTCTCATAGTAAAAAGCGGTTTTCTTCCAAAACTTGGGATAATAACCCACACATGCATATCTAGAAAAATCACGCCACCCGAATAGCGGAATCAGCGTTGATTTCGCTGAAGCTTCTTCGCCATTTTTGGCGACAAAGTTCCGCCATTAGTATCAAAAGGTTGAAAGCAGCAAGATCGTTCGAGTGAAGTCATCGCCTGAAAAATTAAGAAAGTTAGAATCGGGACATAGCTAGAGGAAGTTTTGGTACAGCATTGTGGTAGCCATAGAACAAGATTCACCAACAGTTAGTGGTATTTACTTATAACCCAAATAAAGAATTGGGCCTGGAATTCCTCACAAAGTGGTAAGTTCTTCTGTCGCCATGTTAGGAAGCCCGTAAGATAAATGTTTCTTTTTTTAAAAAAAAGGGGTCGCAGTCTAGGACCATCAACAGGCCAAGTGCCGCAACACACCTAAACGTGTCTTCCAATTGACACATCAGTCATCAAAGCACCAATAGTTTTCTCATATCATTTCTCCAGACACACATACATCAGCACCTGCAACGCCATAAATCCATCAGGCACTTAGCCAGGACCTTAATCATCTTGTAACATCCAAAAAACTTCATAAAACATCGGACAAACTACATCCATTTTCATCAACCAAAAACCATAATCACAGGTAGCCCTCCGTGAACTCGGGGTAAGTCAGTTTTGCTTTTTTTTGGCCTAAGGGTCCTACGAATCTGATCTAAAATCCGGGACAACCCAGATTGAAACAATAAAGTCTCACCAATAGTCGCCCCAGAGGGGCTAATCTAACAGGGATGCCAGAAAAGCACCTCCCAATGAAGTCAAATTGTTAAAAACTCCATAAACCTAAAGCAAAAGAAATCTACAACTTCGGTGTGAATGTATGGAATGGTCTGTGGAGCTTGCTAGACAGTGTAGAGAAGCTCGAAATCGAAAAGGCCCATAAGCAGAGGCTAAGACCTCATCAAGACGAGGCCTTAGAGTAATTTGGTCGACGTCGAGGCAATATACACAGCCAAATCCCTATAAAATAGTAAAGTTTTGTCTTCAGCATGCTAGAATAAAATATTAATCGGACCGCTTTTAATTTGCCGATACTGTTATTGCTGAAGTCGTATAAGTGTTACTCTCAATAGTATTTAAGCAAGTATAAAGTGTTAAAAACCTCGCCAGAGGAAATGTATTAAATCCGTGTTTTTTTTTATTTGATTCGTCGATTTAGTAATAGTGAAGTGGTTTAAATTTCTTAAAGTGACCCGGGTGTGACTCCCAAAAGTCAATATTATTAATTCATAACAATCGTGCTTGAATTGGGTCATTTGTCATGGAGGCCCCCATTAGGGTGGACCTTGTGTCGATATTTTGGTAGATGAGGGCTCTATTCCGTGCCTTTTTGAAAAAAAATGACAATGCCGAAAAAAAAAATTAAAAAAAAAAACATTAGGGGTTGCGCACGAGCCGAGAAAAAGGTCCACTTTGCCAAAATTAGGGGGGAAATTGCCGTAGGTCATCAGGGGTCACCCGTAGGGGGGAAGAATGTATGGCCGACCCCCATTAACTTTTTACCGCCAACATTTTCCCCCAAGACACCCACCCCCTATCTCCTCCCCTTAGGGGGGTCACCATACAAAAATGGAGGTTGCTCAGTATTTTCGAAAAACACCATAGGTCATCAGGGGTCACCCCTAGGGGGGCAAAATATATGACCGACCCCCATTAACTTTTCATCCCCAACATCTTTTCCGAACAAACTTACCCTCTATCTCCACTCCTTGAGGGACTCCCCATACAAAAATACTGAAAATCTATGTATTTACAGTTGCACAATATCGAGATTTTTTTTGATTTTTTTTGATTTTTTTACAGAAATTCCACCAATATTCAAGAGTGGTCATTGTTTGGAAAGTCTTGAAAAATTTGAAACGCACACGTGCTGAATCAGGTACATAGGCACCCTTAGCAGATGCCCCCATTCATCAGTACCTGGCAGTAAAATATTGCAAAATACGTAGTAGTTATAAATAGCAGTTCATTCATCGATTGTTGTCATTCAACAAGTGCCGACGACCGCGAAAAGTAAATTGATTTTTCTCCCGTTTTTTAAAAGTTAAGATGACAACACGACTTAGATCGCGCGACGATATTTTTTTGATTGGTTATCCAAGCATGAATATTACGGGGAACAAATTACCGTCGAAGAATGCATTTCTTCAACATTCGCAAACGAAACATGTCGAAGAAAAATAGTGCGGTTATAGTCGCGGACGCAGTGATGATTTTTTGGCGCCAAGCAGCTATTCCGACGAAAGCCAGAGGAGATGTTACAAGAAAAATAGCTGCGATGCACGATGAGTGGGATGCTTTAAGAAAGTCATCTCACAGAAAGACTGAGTCCCCTAGAGAAAAAGAGAATACGTTTTCTGATAGCTTGGATAATCTTTTCGACATCGCACACGCCAACGCCCTTGAGAAAATTACAAATACCGAAGACATTGAGTTTCTGCTAAAGCAAAGAGAAGATGGCCGGCCAGGAACTATGGGAGGTGTGGACGCTACTGATACTCGAACGAGGAAAAGAAAAGCTGAGCGCGAAGAACAAGAAGAGTTGCGACGCAAACGTGCAACGGAATCTAATAGAGATCGGTTCGCTAAAGGCGGTAAGCTATTTCGCGCTTTGTGTGTTCGTCCAATGTTTATATTCAAATGAAATTCGTTCAATTGCAGTGGTTAAATTTTCAAGCAGTGATTCAAGCGATGATAATGGGAGACAGGACGAAAACTTCCCGGCAGAAGCTGGCCCGTCAAATGTTGGTGACAGAAGAGGTTACAAACAATGTTTTACTGAACGAGTCCTATCAGCTTTGGACGAGTGCAAAGTGACTGACCGAGACGCGGTCGGCATTATGATAGCGGCGGCAGAAGCATTTGGACGCGATCCTCAACAATACACAATAAACCGTACGTCGCTTCGGAGATGTCGGCGTTCAAATCGAGAGAACATGCTGAGTTATGTGAAAGACAATCCAGAAGTAAGATCGCATAGATTTATTTGCTCTCATTCAGAATTCTTATTCTTCAACGCGTTTCCTTCATCTCCAGCTTGTCGCAGCTAAATCCTTCGTAGTCCATTGGGATGGCAAAATGCTTTTGGATTTTGTGGGTACAAAGAAGGTGGACCGTCTACCGGTAATTGTCTCGTACGGAGAAAAAGAACAACTTCTTGGAGTTCCCAAAGTAGAAGATGGGAAAGGAAAAGGCCGGAGAATAGCACATGCCGTTTATCAACTGTTGGCATCTTGGCATATGACACATCGAATACAAGGACTTTCTTTCGACACGACATCAACGAACAGTGGCCCATTCTCCGGAGCCGCAGTTGCTCTTGAGCGGCTGTTGGAGAGAGAAATCTTATATTTACCTTGCAGACACCACGTATACGAACTGGTGCTAAGGGAAGTTTTTGAGACAAAAATGGGAAAGACCAGTGCACCAGGCGTTCCTTGCTTTGACCGTTTCAAACAGGAATGGGACGCTGTAAAGGTTAAACCATTCCATTCTGGCTTGATAGACGATCAAGTCGTCAGAAAAATTCCTGTGGCAATGCAAGTCGGCATAAAGAAGTTTTGCTTAGATCAATTGAAGGAGATACACCCTCGCGATGACTACAAAGAAATGCTACAATTAATTCTTTTGTTTCTGGGTGAAAAACTTGAGAATTACCATTTCCGACCTCCAGGACCCGTTTCCCATGCTCGATGGATGGCAAAAGCCATTTACAGCCTCAAGATGTTTTTGTTTCGGAGAACTTTTCACTTATCTGTATGTGAATTGAATGGTATTCGACACGTTTGTATTTTTGTGGTGCGACTTTACGTCAAGGCATGGTTTGGTTCTTCTCGAGCAGCTGAGGCGCCGAATCAAGATTGGAAGTTTTTGAAGAACATCGTCGAGTACAAGTCCGTTGACCAGGATTTATCTCGGGTAATGATAAAGAAATTTATCGGTCACCTATGGTATCTCGCCGATGAGCACATAGCCCTTGCCTTTTTCGATGACAAGGTTTCAAATGAGTTGAAGGCCAAAATGGCCCAAGCATTGCTAGAAAATGAGAATGACGAAGGTGAAGAAGATGAAGAAGACGAAAAAGGTGAAGAAGATGAAGAAGACGAAGAAGGTGAAGAAGGTGAAGAAGACGAAGAAGGTGAAGAAGACGAACCGGTTCCCCCAGCTCCTCGCGTCGTAATCAAAAGCACCAGCGTTAAAAAAATCGAGGTGAAATTCAAAGATGTGAATGAGGAATTCTTGGCTAAAGACTTGAGCAACTTCGTCTCTCATAATACCAAAAATTTATTTGTACGATTTGGAATATCGCAAGATTTCATTCTTGCAAATCCAGCAACCTGGAAATCTCGCGCAGACTATCAAGAAGGTCGTAGAATTGTAAATAACTTGCGCGTTGTGAACGACACTGCCGAAAGAGGAGTAAAAATGATACAAGATTATAATAGAATACTGTGTCAAGGCGAAGAAGAGAAACAGTATTTACTACATGTTATCGATTCTTACCGCAAGAAATACCCATCAGCGAACAAAAATATGTTAATTTGACTATATTATATTAAGAGTGCTTAGTAGTACTACTCAATTACAGCTTCTTTTATTTTTGTATGGTGAGTCCCTCAAGGAGTGGAGATAGAGGGTAAGTTTGTTCGGAAAAGATGTTGGGGATGAAAAGTTAATGGGGTTTGGTCATATATTTTGCCCCCCTAGGGGTGACCCCTGATGACCTATGGTGTTTTTCGAAAATACTGAGCAACCTCCATTTTTGTATGGTGACCCCCCTAAGGGGAGGAGATAGGGGGTGGGTGTCTTGGGGGAAAATGTTGGCGGTAAAAAGTTAATGGGGGTCGGCCATACATTCTTCCCCCCTATGGGTGACCCCTGATGACCTATGGCAATTTCCCCCCTAATTTTGGCAAAGTGGACCTTTTACTCGGCTCGTGCGCAACCCCTAATGTTTTTTTTTTAATTTTTTTTTTCGGCATTGTCATTTTTTTTCAAAAAGGCACGGTATAGAGCCCTCATCTACCAAAATATCGCAAAAATGTCATTTCAAGGTCCACCTTAGCCCCCATACGAGATTAGTGCAGAGATGGGAGTGCCTAATAAATAACAAATATATTAGAGTACTATGACAAATGACGGGATTCACTACATGATTTAAGGTAGATTTCCGTACGACGTAGTTTATGTTGTTTATCTTTAAGAGTCACCATCGGTCAGAGAAAACTTTAAAGAATTTAATCCCATTACACGGATAAATATATAAACGTTTTCCATCGGCGGTAATATCGATTTTCTTTTCGTCTTGCCATATAAAACTTGCCCTACGGATTTAAGGCATTTCCTATGGCAGGAATTGGACAATAGATACTAACCTCGATTGTTAATTTAATGAACATTAAGTAAGATAAGCCGTACCTATTAAGAATTGGTGATGTTTAATCAGAGCATCACCATAAAATTAATAGAATTAAGATACCCGATACGGGTTAGCGCTTTGCCCTGTGGGCATAATAAGTGAATTTTGAAGACAAGTGTGTCAAATAATTGTAAAGGTATTTGGCTATGATAATAAAATTTATTATAACGTTTGAATTCTTAACTTGGCGCGTTTAACATGCTCGGTAAAGGGGAATAAGGGGGTTAAGTACATCCAGGTATAGTGACATTTTTGGGACCCTGAGAAGTACAGAGTCATGGCGAAACAGCAGGATTTTGAGCGGGAGGTTCAAAGCTGACATTAACACCAGTCAGTTCACGAGTAAAGCAGGAAATCCTGTGTAAACTTTTGCTTCGTCAATACAAAACAAAACAAGACAGAACATACATATATTTTTAAATTCTTTTTCTTTAATATAACTTTTCTCTTACAGGTCATTCATCCATAGTGTCATTATCAATTTTAGTTTTCCTTGCGTTTTTTTGTTGTTTATTGCTAAATTAACTTCGGGCTCCGTTTATTTAAATTTTATGTCGAAGAATCCGTTTGTGTGAACTTAAAGACTCGGTATATTTTCTAGTGTTCAGTGGCAGGCTGTAGTTGTGTTGACGAGTGAAAGATCCCCCCCGTCCGGCGAGTTCCAAGCCCGGCATACGCAAGGCATACTGAGCAACTCATTCGATCAGCACGTAAACTCGCGAATTCAGTTTTGAAAAAAATTGCAGACCACACTGCCACACTGACATAATGGTACTCAACGTGGGGACTCCCAAGGCTGGTTTTTGAAACCCTGAGTCTATGGGTTCCTATCCACGTTGACGCGTACTGTTGCATGTTAGTGGACCCTGACACAATGGCGCCCAACGTGGGGCATGAAGCTTCACAGCGGGAGTCTAAGGTGTCATACCCTCGTTGGTCCCTGACATAATGGTACTCAACGTGGGGACTCCCAAGGCTGGTTTTTCAAACCCGGAGTTAAGGGGTTCCTATCCACGTTGACGCGTACTGTTGCATGTTAGTGGACCCTGACAAGTTACGAAAAGTGGTTCTAGATGATCCCTCACCTCAACGATTCTGAGTTCCAAATCCTAGACGTCCTCATAACAATGGACTGGTGTCCATCGACAAATGACGATAGAAGTTCTCACGGAGTGGGAAAAGTTAAATATGGCCTAATTTTTGAGTGGAAAATCATCTTTGATCAACGATCAAGCATAATTTAAACTCTGAATTCACTTTTTAGGTTAATAGTTAACTGCTGTTTAAACAGCCAGAGTTGGGCATTTAAACTATGGAGAAGACCAAACACAAAGCATATTTAATTGTTAATGTGAATTATAATCACCTCCTGTGTAATGGTGCGGTTGTTGTAATTTCCGCTTTCGTTTCCCTGAGTCTTTCGCGGGTCGCACGTGCTTGCGATGGGGCCTAGCTTACCGGATGGGTGGCTAAGACCCAGGGAAACCGCACTACAGATTTCCACGTGCGATTTAAAAAAACCTGTCAAAAAAAATACGGACTCTACAGGGATGGACGGACATACTTACGGTTGCATTAGGGACTAGCTGTTATGCCCCTTTGCCCTCCCTACCATGTTACCTGATTCCCTCTAATTTGGAGGTAACCCACTAGCTAAAAAGTTGGGTTTGGTTTTCGGTTTTACATTGGGTTATAATTTAAATTTTATTCAAAATTCATTTCTAGTTTTTTTTTCCAAATATATATTAATTTTCATGGGGTTTCATTTAAATTGTATTAATCTGGTAATAAATGTAGTTTCCAACATAATTTTACTTTGATACCAAAATTCTTATTCTAAATGTAGTTAATAAATTGAACAAGTATTTACCAAGTATTAACTTTCAATTTAGTTGAAAAAAAACCAATTTTAGTGACCTATTGTTTTAACAATATTATAATTTTTAAATAGTTGTAAGACAATATTTTTTTTTTTTTTTTTAGATTTCGTTTTAACGATATTTTACCTTCAAGGTACGGGGCAGAAAGAATTTTGTTAAATTTAGTTTTAATTTAGTTCAATTTCAATACATGGTTATATAAAAAAAAATTAATTTTAGTTAACTTTGGATGTAAAAACACATGTTTCTTCTTTAGTTACCGCCTTATCAATCTCCAACTGCTGTTGCTGCTACGAAGTGGTGGCTGCTATGTAGATGGGTTGGCTGCTAACATTCTGGGTTTGGTGGTGTATCATTTTCATATTTTTATGGTTTTGTGTTACAAGTCTAAGGTGTAATATTATTGTATTTCTTTCAAATAATATTTAGGAAATTTAATCTAATTATTATTTTTTTTTTTATACCCTCCACTGTAAGTGATAGAGGGTATATATCAGTTTGTCATTCTGATTGTAACATATAGAAATAGGGCTTTGCGACCCCATAAAGTAAATATATTATTGATCCTTATAACAACCGGAGTCGATATAGCCATGTCCGGTTGTCCGTCTGTTGAAAACATTCTCACGACTTCAATCGGCGATAACGCGGTTTGGTTTTTGGCCAGAATGTTCCACGTATTCCTGAGCAGTTGGGTATTGAAAATCAGCGAAATTAGTCCATTGGAAAAAATTTTATGATTGGAAACGTAAAAAAACTCATAAAATGTTCACATTAATTTTTGTACTTTTATACTAAACTACTCCTTTTGCCGTGTGGTGAATTTCCATGTTGAAAATCTTTGTTGTTCTTTATAATAGGTAAGTACTTTAGAATGTTTAGATGTATTTCAAGTGTTCATACATTTATATGAATTTTGTCACACTTCGTCTAAGGTCGCTGTGGCCTGATGGGTAAAGGGTTGCTCGTTGGAGTCTGAGGGTTGTTGGTTCAACTCTCGTCTCGGCTTGTTTTTTTTTTAACAGTTCTTCAAAAAATCCTTTTTTTATTTCTAAAAACTGCTTTTTGCAGCTTTTTGTTTTTCTTTTTAACAGTTCTTCAAAAAATGCTTTTTTATTTTACTTACTACTCCTTTTGCCGTGTGGTGAATTTCCATGTTGAAAATCTTTGTTATTCTTTATAATAAGTAAGTACTTTAGAATGTTTAGATGTATTTCAAGTGTTCATACATTTATGTACTCTGAGGGTTGTTGGTTCAACTCTCGTCCCAGCTTGTTTTTTTTTGACGTAGAATACGTCTTACCTTACGGTATGAGGAGTCATGTCAGGTTTTTATTGTTGTAATCTTTATTTCATTGAATTTGAGGAAACGGCTAGATGAATTTTTTACAATTTTTTTTGTAGGTAAATGAAGATGTTATCTTTCGTTTAATATACATTTCATATTGGTTGATATATTTCTAGTATTTTAATTTCTCAAAAGAAAATTGTTTAAACACATACTCTCAAACATATGTGTGGTGTTTGGTTGAGTGTTTTTGGTTGCTCAACATTGCTTAGGAACATGTATCTAGTAAAAAGTGAAACGAACAGCAAGCTAATGTTGCTTGGCAACATGTATCTAGTAAAAAGTGAAACAAACAGTAAGCTAACGTAATAAAGCTTTTTTCTGAAAGCTTCAATAAAGCTGTTGTAACATTAATTTTGAATTGTAAAGCGTAAAGCTTTCACACAACGCTCGAATGCTAATGCGAAGACTCGATAAGGTAAACCTTTTTTAATATTAGGGCGGCCCTCTCAACATTCGCAGAACTTATTTCAATAAAAATATTAATTGAAACACATAAATTAAATTAAGTTTAAAAAAATTGAACATAATATTTTTTTTTAAACGGACTTGAATCAAGTGCCGTTGGTAAATATAAAAATTACAGCAGACAGTTGTCCGAGGCCTTCGGCCACGGACTGTCCCTACAGGCTGTGTCAGAGACACGGCCATTAAGTTTAACGTTGAATACGCCATCCGATAAGACAGAAAACATATATAACAATAAATGATAAATAATATAAGCAAATGAATTTATTGTTATATATGTTTTCTGTCTTATCGGATGGCGTATTCTACGTTAAACTTAATGGCCGTGTCTCTGACACAGCCTGCAGGGACAGTCCGTGGCCGAAGGCCTCGGACAACTGTCTGCTGTAATTTTTTTAACAGTTCTTCAAAAAATGCTTTTTTATTTTTAAAAAATGCTTTGCAGCTTGTTTTTTTTTTAACAGTTCTTCAAAAAATGGTTTTTTATTTTACTTGTGAACAAGTAACTTATTTTTATTGTTTAAAAAAAGTAAATTTTCTTAAAAAAAGTACATTTCTTAAGTACATTTCAAAGTACATTTCAAAGTACATTTCAAAGTACATTAAGTACATTTCTTAAGTACATTTCATTAAGTACATTTCTTTCTTAAGTACATTTCTTAAGTACATTTCTTTTTAAGTACATTTCTTAAGTACATTTCTTCTTAAGTACTTAAGAAATGTACATTTCTTAAGTACATTTGAAAGTACATTTCAAAGTACATTAAGTACATTAAGTACATTAAGAACATTTCAAAGTACATTTAAAAGTACATTTTCTTAAGTACATTTTCAATGTGAGCATTTGAGCATTGTGAGCAATGCATTTGTGAGCATTGTGAGCATTTGTGAGCATCCTGCATTTGTGAACAAGTAATTGCATTTGTGAACAAGTAACATATTTTTATTTTTTTTAACCCTGCCGTTAGGTTAGGAAAAAAAATACGAATGTTAGGTTAGGGGACCATTTGGTCCAGACTGCAATTTTCATGCAGAATATCAATTTAATCGCATTCGTTG
The DNA here is from genome assembly GCA_963931995.1 of Phaonia tiefii. NCBI lineage: Eukaryota > Metazoa > Arthropoda > Insecta > Diptera > Muscidae > Phaonia > Phaonia tiefii. The sequence goes on from OZ008368.1 coordinate 143,559,788, forward strand.
TATATATTTTAGTTCAATATTCACTAAATATTGTTATTATTATTATCATCTTTGTTTTGAAAATAAATGTAAAGAAAATCAAAGGAAATATACTATGGACCAAATGGTCCCTTAACCTAAGATTCGTATCTTTAACGAATGTTAGCTTAAGAGACCATTTGGTCCATACTGCAATTTACAAACAAAATAACCATCTATTCGGATTCTTTGTATCTATCTTTGGTCAGTAATACTCAAATATTTTTATTATTATTGTTATTTTATATTTTGAACATAATTGTAAAGAAAATCAAAGAATATATTCTATGGAACAAATGGTCCCTTAATCTGAAATTTGTAATTTCTTATTTGCCTCAGTCCTGTTTCTAGTTAGAAAATTTAATTTTTGCTCATGCCATAGGTTTATAAAAAAGATCACGTGACCTGAAAAATGAAGTCAGTATATATCACCGTTCAAAACTTACAAAGAAAACTAGCCATTATTTGGACCAAATGGGCTTAATCTAACAGCAGGGTTAAAAAAGTACATTTTCTTAAAAAAGGTCTTTTTTAAAATTTAATATTTTGCTGGTTACCACTAAGGTGGAGGGTATCAAAGATTCGGCACAGCCGAATTTAACACTTTTACTTGTTTTTTCACAGTTTTTACCACTTGTTTAATGGAATAATAATATATATCGCTTACGAATTTATGTCTTTTATCATATTGCTTTTCTTTCTTTTGTACAGTTTATTTTATTTAATTTGTTTTAAAATTTAAAATTTTTGCAAAATCTTAGTTTTATTCCATTTCTTTTTTCTTTTACCACCACTAATCTCCAACAACTGCTCAAACTTCTTCTTTTCTTCGCTACCAGAACTTGACTTCCAAACTCTTTTATGTACACGGTTTCAATCAACCGCCTTCGAAGAACACCCGTAACTCATTAGAAAGCTGCCACTCTCCCTCTCAGAATTTCTGTTACCACGCAAACTCAATTTCTTTCATCTCGCGCAAGATGTATTTCTCTCCATGGTGATAGCAGGAGGTGTGCTTGTCGTTCTTTGCCGCTCCGGTTGTGTCAAGTCCTCAACAAAAATTACAAGAAGTTAACGGCCTGTTTATGTAACTTGTTTTTTCTCTCATCGCACGTGTAGAGCTAAACGAATTTAATTTTTGGTTTTTGTAAACTTTTTTTTGAGTGTAAACACAAAAGCTTTTACTTATCGTCAAAATGTAGGTTCACATAAGTCAACAACGTACAATGTTAAATGTCAAAATAGACAATCGTAAAAAATTGTTCGTGTGGGTTATATTGATGTGTTTTCATTTCAATAAATAAATAAAAATGGATTGTTTGACCAAAAAAATTTAAGTATTTTTAACATTGAAACGAAAAAGCATACATTGATATTAACAATTGTACTTATCAGAGTAAAAAAGACCAACTCTATCCAGTTTCGTGCCTTGGTAGACTCGATGGACGAGTTCCCAGAACTAGCCACTCGGTCCCAAATCTTCTAACAGATTCGAAAATACTTCCTTATTAACACGGAAGTTTGCAATAAATCTACAAAACATAACTTCATTAATTCATAAAAGCAAATTAAACTGATATACTTACTGGTCTTCTGGAATCTCCAACACATTGGTTGAATCACGCAACATCCTACGGCTTAGGCGACTTTCTCTATCATCATTTTCCGTAGTTTTAATAGGAAAACCGAGAGCAACGGAGGAAATCATTTTAAATTGGTAAAAAAAGCAAACAATTGTGTTTATTTTCGTTTGTTTATTTATTTTTTAATACCTACAATCAGCTTCAGTTGATTTTACAGCTGATGGCTAGGGTTGCCCCCGCTTAGCATATATTTGTATGAAAAAGCTTTAAGAAATGTCAATAAAAACATGAAGGTAATATTGTTCTTTGACAGGAACACAACCAAGAAAAAGAGCTTTTATGCCCAAGCGAAAATCAACAATGAACTCAATTGAAAACCTGATTGCTTGTCTAGCAATTGCACGCCTGCTGTTTGAAGATAGTTACAAAAACAGGCTGTAAGTCAGCTGTGCTCGTAACACCACCGTATACATAAATACATCTGATCTCGCTATTCATTGTGCACATAGACGTACAAACATACCTTCACAATCTCCCTCTCTTCGTAGAAAAAAATAATACCAACTCCTATGCGAAAAGAGAGAGTAAGTGTGATTAATGAAGGAGTAAGGGGTAAGCTAATACCAATAGCTGAATACATAGGGGGAGAACGAGAGAGATTGCCAGTTAGAGTTATGGGATACATACATGAACGAAATCATGATTGAGTTGATGTTAAAATACTTGAAGAGACTGGAGAAAAATTCAATGTACTAAAAATAGAATTTTTGCATGCACCAACAATTGTCAAATCATAATACCATATAAGCAGTTGTTCTCCGATTCTTTCCTGTAAATAAGTTACAGTGGGTGGCCAGCATAACATGGTCAACTGAAAACGGTCATGCTTGGGTCTTTACGGAATGGCCGTTTGCAAATCCTTGGCGTGATATACACCGAGGTCTTTTCCAGTTAAATCTACCAATCTGTAGTTGCAGTACCCTATTTTCTTAGAAATTTTGGCTTTTAAAAATGTTGGGGCCAGTTTCGAATTATATGCCGCAACTTTATTGCTCTGCGAAAAATTTCGCCGGTAAACCAATTCACCTTCGGAAAAATTAACCGACCTGGTTCTCAAATCATAGCTTCTTTTATTCACTTCATAGGCTTTTTCCAAACTTTCTTGAACTTTTTGTCTAATAAAATGCAATTTATCCGCATTTTCTACTACATCTAAGCCTTCTTTTAACAAATCTAACTTCTTTGAAGCCTCAAAGGATTGCCCGTGAGTCATCACTTGTTGTCCAAACAGAACATAATACGGCGAAAAGCCTACTGAACTGTGATATGAACTTCGCAAGGCAACTCCTATCTGGCTCAAATTCATATCCCACGTACGCTGGTCTTTACCCAATAGATGGAAAACTTTTTTCTCCAGAAAGTCTATTATCGACGCGGTTGACATTTTTCGTAACGCTTTAAATAAAGGGTATTTTGTGAAGTGGTCTAATACCAAAAAAATAGCAACATTGCCAGCATTTGACCGTGGATAAGGTCCAATAAAATCCAAATATAATCGCTGAAATGGTCTAAACGATTTAGCTTGTGTACCCATAGGTGGTTTTAAAATAAAATTTGGCGCTTTGCTTTGTCTGCAAATGTCGCAACTTAGCACAAAGGATCTAACACCTCCATGTGCAAACATGGGTGGATTATGAGCGCGTTCGATCACACAAGAGGTAAGTTCCTGTGGAACCCACAACTTCCATGATCGAGCCTCTGAAAATTCATCGCGTAAAAATTCCACGCGTTTGTAGATAAAACCATCTACGACCTTTAAATCGGGCAACCGATTTTCATTGTTTCCAATATCAGCGATCAATTTAGTATATTGTCCTGATGAAAAATGGGGAGAAGATAAATCTATCTCCGGTTCCAACGCATCTAAGCTGTCAATGTGGTTAAAATTCATGGGGTTTTAATTTTCGGTCGGTAACCTCGATAACGCATCGGGTACTATATGTTCACTTCCCTTTCTGTGGAATATCGAAAACTTAAAGCCCTGGAGCTTTATGGACCAACGAGCTAGTCGGCCATTTTGGTCTGGTTGGCTCATTAACCATTTTAATGAAGACTGGTCCGTAATGACACAAAATTCGTGACCTTCAACGTATTCTCGGAATTTTTCTATGCTCAAAACTGCAGCAAGACACTCAAGTTCGGAGATAGAGTAGTTCTGTTGGGCTCTATTCAATTTGTGCGAGAAGAATGCAATGGGCCTTTCGACACCATTGTCATCTTCTTGAGCCAGAACTCCACCAACTCCAGTCTTGCATGCATCACAAGAAATTATGAAAGGTCGCTCGAAATTTGGTGTCACCAGTAACGGCGCAGATGTTAATTTTTCCTTGATTAGATCAAAGGACTTTTGAGCCTCAGGGTTCCAGACAAAGGTCTTACATTTTTTCGTAAGGTCAGTTAAGGGACTAGTTAGCGACGCAAAATTTTCTAAAAATCGTCGGTACCAACCTACGAGACCTAAAAATTGACGAACCTCTTTAGCTGTTTTTGGTTCGGTTAACCCTTTGGTGGCAGAAACTTTACTGGGATCAGGCTTTATACACCCAGAACCAATTATATAACCTAGGTAACGTACCTCTTTCATGCACCATTTTAACGTCAGACCTGCTTTGCGAATTAACTGGGCCACTTCAACCAACAAAGAAATATGTTCTTCGAAACCATCGCTCACTAAGAGTAAGTCATCTAAATAGACGAAAACTCGGTTTCTTAGATGAGGTGGAATTATCACATCCATCAAACGGCAAAGGGTCTGAGGTGCATTTGTTAAGCCAAAAGGCATGACCTTAAATCTGTATAATGGTCTATTAGGTACAGTGAAGGCTGTCATGTCTCGAGATTTTTCTTCTAACCCAACTTGCCAAAATGCATGTTTTAAATCTAAAGGTGAAATAAATTCGGCTTTAGGTAATCTAGACAAAATTCCATTAATTTTGGGTTGAGGGTATGCGTCGCGAATAGTTACACTATTCAGTTTTCGAGAGTCTAGACATAGTCTGAATTTTCCTTCTCTCTGTACGCAAGCTACAGGGCTAATCCATGAACAAGTAGGTGGGGCTTTTTCTATCACTCCGAGTGCTAACATGCGATCAACTTCGTCATGAATTTTCTTTTCGACTGCAGGAGAGACAGAAAAGTACCTCTGATTTAGGGGTACTCTATTCTATTTCGATCGAATGTTCAATAATCGATGTCTTACCTAAACCTTCTTTATCAAAATCTGGAAAAATGGATGTAATTTGGTATAATCTTTTTCTCTGTTCGTTGGTCAGAATATTTTCCTCGCTAACTTGATTAAGCTCTTCAATTTTCAACGGGTTATTCCCAAAAATCATAGACATAAGTCCGAACGAATGCCAAAAATCGATACGTAAGTATAAATCATGGGTTAGATCGGGTATTATATATAAACGCACTAGTTTAGTTATATTTCGATAAGTATATGTGGTGTTAATCGATTCGCAGAAAATTCGTTTTCTAACTAGTTCATATAATCTAACTCTTTCATGATAGGATTTAAGGGGAAATAACACTGGTTTAGACTTTTCCTTGTCGTTCTTCAAAATTGTAAAATTGGTGAAATGGTTAAAATCGGTTTGTGAGCTACCGTCAGAGCTGGATTTAAAAGTTTTCCGGGGATTGTCAACATTTTCAAATTGTTTTTCTCCTAAAAGAGAAGTTAATTGGTTTTCGAGCGGAAGCTGGTGTTGTTGCTGGCGCTCGCATGGAAGTTTTCCTGACACGTTTCGCATTGTGGTCTATATTTACCCACGGATCCACATCCATAACAAAATATGATTCTGTCTTCGAGACAGTCCATATATCTGTGGCCTGATTTTCTGCAGTTCCAGCAGATATTATTTTGTCTTCGGCAGGGTCTTCTTTTGGTTTTCGAACTTCGCAAATGATTTCAGGTCGGTCCTCATCTTTATCGAAAAATTCATCCTCCACGTCTACTTCATTTATATTAAAAGTTTTCTGAGATCGGTCGAGTTCGAAACTTAAAGCTTCTCTTCTCCGAACTAAATGACGTAAGTGGGAAACATTACCATTTACAATTCCTTTCGTAAATGGGGTCTTAAATTTCTCCGTAAAATTTACGTCAATTTGGGTTCACTTAAGGGATATCTTAGGCGATCGCAAAGCTGCAGAATGGAATGGTGGAAGTCATCAAAGCTCTCGTTGGCGTTTTGTTTTCGGTCTCTGATCACTTCTCTGATATCTAAATCCGATAAATGATCTCTAAAATGGCTTTTAAGAGCCCTACACAAATCTTTCCATTCTATTCGGTTTACGGTGCTGCGATATCGCCAATACCATTCCTTAGCTTTCGCTGTGAACAAAATGTGGCTATGGTCTCCGAGCAATCTAAAATCTCCCGCTAAACTATCTTTCGTTAACGAATTTACCATGTAGATGAATTTGTCTACTGGAACCCTGAGGTGTTTCCATTAAAAGTTATATTCCAACTATTTATGAGGCTTGCAATCTTTCCGCTATTGTTAAGTGAAACCGCCGCTAATGAAGCTCTCTCACGACTTTCTTGTACTGTTGGGTGTGTTGAGTTGGGTGTATTATTACGCGGTGGGACAAAACTGGAGGAGCCGAAAAATTACGAGGGACAGACGTATTGGGAAAGATTTCTCGTGGCCATTAAGGCTCTCGACTTGCGTTAAGGTTTCGCTCGTGAATTGTTGAGATAATCTTTCCACTACGGCGTGAAGCTTATTGATCTCGCCCTGGAAATTATTTCAATTTTGGATCTAATACGGTCTTCCAAGCTATCTCCTTGCTCTACACTAGCTTGACCTGGGGAAATATTTCGGTTGGCATTGAATTTTGCATTTCGTTTCCCTCTACCGGATACCATTCTTTCAGCGGATTTGAGAATCGTGCCAGTACTAGCTGGTACACTTTCAATATTAATTCTGACGGAAAATTCCAATAAACTGTTTTTAGTTATAGTATTATTGCATTGGGGACAACAGGATGAGGCATTAAGGAAAATGAAAATGCATTCGTGGTGAAAAATGTGTTTACACCTGGTAGTGACTAAGTTACTGGTATGGTCGTAACTTTCCTGACAAATTAAACAGACATTATCTGCTAAAGCCGAAGCTAAACTTCCCGGACTATGCTGTACGGCCATTATTTCGGACTAATTGTAAAAATTGTCAAACGGACAATATAAAAGTATGAAATGTATGAATGGGTGAATGAGAGTTGGTCTAAACACAATAATCGCATGTATAAAAGAGATGTTACACAATGTAAGTTAAATTTAAATCAATTAAATTCACGTTCAATAGAACAAATATAGTGAACAAATGAGAATGTTTAAAGTTGAGTTGGCTTGGCTGACTAAAATCTAATGATTGCAATTTGGTTAACTGAACAGTATACTAAATTTAGTGCTAGACTAAATTTTTAAACGAAGGTCAGACCGTTACAGGGAAAATATTTCGAACTGAAATGAATCCAAATTGATTAAAACAAAGTAGTTCCAAAGAAACAAAATTATACGGTAGAAGTATAATAATTTTAGAAATTTAAGTTAATTTAACTTGACAAAATGTTAGTTCCAATTGACCCAAACGCAATAGATAACGTTAGATAACGTGAATCCGAATGGATTAAATTTTGGTTCAATTGAACAAAGATATTAAGTTATTTGGAAAGTATTAGGAACTGGGTTCAGTTCAAACGGATTAAATAAAAAAATTCCAAGTATCAAGTGAACAAAAATTAGGCAAATAAAGGATGAGGTTAACTCAAAAAAATCTAGTTCCTATTGAACACAAGTTAGGCAATGATAAAAATGCATAAAGTTACTAAAATTTATTAAAATTCGAGTTCAATTAAAAATTTGAATTCAAAGTTAACTGAAACGTTAGATACTGAAATCAGTTAAAATCAATTAGGCAAAAGTGGAGTTTCAAATGATTAAAGTTCAAGTTCCGCAGTGACATGAAAGAGTGATGAAATGAAATCAGTAAAACGTCAAGTTCCTATTTAAACGATGAAAGAAAAACTATTCTAAATTAAGTGGAAAATTGATTAGTTTGGTTACAATCGAACCCACACAAAAATATTAAAATTTTTGTTTTCAATAAGTTTTCAAAAAAATTTAAATTTTCAAAAAAAAGTTTCAACAAAGTTTCCATATAAAGTTAGAATATAGTTGTAATATAATTTGTCATATAATTTGTTAATATAATTTTCAATATAATTTTAATGAATTGTTAACCCAATGTAGTTACCAAAACCAAACCAATTATATAAAAACCGTAACCCTAAATATAAGTATGTCCATCCATCAAAAAAAAAATTTTAACTTGTGATTCTACATTTTCCCCGATTGTTTGCTACTACTATTTCGGTGCCATAAAAATCATTTTGGACAGGTAACTGGTTCGTTTAGAACGAAGTTCCTGTATTCCGGAAACAACGTTTAAGGACCACGCAAAATTAAAGAAATCAAAATTAAAATAAATGGTTTGTAGGGTGAACTAAAATTTCAAAACCAGTTTCCATTTCGGTCAATTAAAATAGTGATTTACACCTATTCCATTAAAATTCCAGAAGTTGAAAACGGGAATGAAATTTAGAACACTTAAGCAAAAAAATGTTAAGGAACAATAAGTGCCTACCCGGTGCAGAGATGTTAAAATTTTAGGAATTATTCATGTTCCTATTCAGCATAAAAATGTAAATAAAAATTAAAAGCTGGTCTATTGTTTTCGAGGCCCCACGTTGGGCGCCATTTCTGTAATGGTGCGGTTGTTGTAATTTCCGCTTTCGTTTCCCTGAGTCTTTCGTGGGTCGCACGTGCTTGCGATGGGGCCTACAGTCAAGGAATAAAGTCTACATACAACCTACGATTTTGAAGTTTAAGAGAATTAGTAGCGACAATTGAAAATGATATTATTGCAATATTTTAGTCATTTAAAATAAAGATTATTTGAAGAAAGAAAAAATTGAGAAAAATATAACATGGAAATTATTAGGGAACAACACAATAATTAGCGGGAAAAAAGTCTGCATACAGCGTTGCAACTCCTAAAATCAAATATAAAATTGAAAACAAAGAAAGGGAAATAACAGTTAACTTTGTTGAATTAATTACACATACAAGCATAACAATTATTTAAGTGGACAAAGTGACAAAAAAAGAAGGTATTATTCGAATTATTATCCTTGAAAATGGAAAAACGAAAAGAGATTCATACTTCAGTTCGGAATATGGTAGTAAATCTCCGCAAGGAAAATAAATCTTATGCAGAAATTGCTAAGACAGTAAAATTAAGTCGTGCTACTGTCCAGACGATGATTAGAAATTATATAAATACCAATAGTACCGAAACTAAGCCAAGTTCTGGCAGACCTAAGAAGCTTTCGAGACGCGATGTTAGCAGTATTCTTAAAGAAGTCAACCAGGATCCGAAAATAAGTGCTTCAAAATTGGCGGAACACATCGCCAAATGTTCTAATATAATTGTTACTCCACGAACAATAATAAACATTTTACACGTCAGTGGATTTAATAGCAGAGTAGCACGCAAAAAGCCGCTAATTTCAGCGAAAAATCGCAAACTTCGCCTTGACTTTGCTAAAGCACATCTAGACAAGGGTATGGACTTTTGGAAACGTGTTTTATTTACTGACGAAAGTAAGTATAACATTTTCGGAAGTGATGGACGATCCAAAGTTTGGAGAAAACCAAATACTGCACTTGATCCAAAGAACATAATACCAACAGTAAAACATGGGGTGGCAACGTTATGGTTTGGGGCACCATTGCGTCAGCGGGAGTGTGTCGTTTGGTTTTTGTCGAGGGTAATATGGACCGCTACCAATATAAAAATATATTGGAACAAAATCTGAAGGCATCTGTTGATAGTTTAGGTTTGGGAAATCAATGAATTTTCCAACAAGATAACGACCCTAAGCATACTGCACACGTTGTTCGAGCCTGGCTTCTTTACTATGCCCCAAGACAGATGAATTCGCCACCCCAGTCACCAGACTTAAACCCAATAGAGCACATATGGGACGTTTTGGAAAAATTGGTACGACAATATGACATTAGTAGCCGTGAAACATTAAAAACCGCCCTTATTCGTGGATGGGCTAAAATAACACCCGATTTTACGGAGAGTTTGGTGACATCAACGCCCCGTCGTCTTCAAGCAGTTATTGATGCCCAAGGTGGACCGACCAAATACTAAAAGTTATCTTTTCTTTGTTTTTATATATAAAATTTTGAAATAATATATATTTTTTGTGGCTGTATGTAGACTTTTTTCCTATAAATTTTCAGCGTTTTTGTTATAACTGTTTTTATTATGTAAATGAATTGTTTTTTTATTTTATAAATAAACTTATTTATTAATGCCGTAAATATTGAAATAAACATTTTTTTAATTTTCTTCACAAACTTTCTAAAACCTCTAAAACAAGGGATGTATGTAGACTTTTTTCCTTGACGTAGCTCGCCGGATGGGTGGGATCTTGCTAAGACCCAGGGAAACCGCACTACAGATTTCCACGTGCGATTTAAAAAAACCTGTCAAAAAAATACGGACTCTATGCCCCCTTTGCCCTCCCTACCATGTTACCTGATTCCCTCTAATTTGGAGGTAACCCACTAGCTAAAAAGTTGGGTTTGGTTTTCGGTTTTACATTGGGTTATAATTTAAATTTTATTCAAAATTCATTTCTAGTTTTTTTTTTCCAAATATATATTAATTTTCATGGGGTTTCATTTAAATTGTATTAATCTGGTAATAAATGTAGTTTCCAACATAATTTTACTTTGATAACAAAATTCTTATTCTAAATGTAGTTAATAAATTGAACAAGTACTTACCAAGTATTAACTTTCAATTTAGTTGAAAAAAAAATCAATTTTAGTGACCTATTGTTTTAACAATATTATAATTTTAAAATAGTTGTAAGACAATATTTTTTTTTGTTTTTTTTTTTTTAGATTTCGTTTTAACGATATTTTACCTTCAAGGTACGGGGCAGAAAGAATTTTGTTAAATTTAGTTTTAATTTAGTTCAATTTCAATACATGGTTATATAAAAAAATTTAATTTTAGTTAACTTTGGATGTAAAAACACATGTTTCTTCTTTAGTTACCGCCTTATCAATCTTCTGCTGTTGCTGCTACGAAGTGGTGGCTGCTATGTAGATGGGTTGGCTGATAACATTCTGGGTTTGGTGGTGTATCATTTTCATATTTTTATGGTTTTGTGTTACAAGTCTATGGTGTAATATTCTTTTCCTTTTTTTTCTCTGTCTGGTACAGTTTCTTTCAAATAATATTTAGAAAATTTAATCTAATTATTATTTTTTTTTTTCACAGTTTTTGCCACTTGTTTAATGGAATAATAATATATATCGCTTACGAATTTATGTCTTTTATCATATTGCTTTTCTTTCTTTTGTATAGTTTCTTTTATTTAATTTGTTTTAAAATTTTAAATTTTAGTTTTATTCCATTTCTTTTTTCTTTTACCACCACTAATCTCCAACAACCGCTCAAACTTCTTCTTTTCTTCGCTACCAGAACTTGACTTCCCAACTCTTTTATGTACACGGTTTCAATCAACCGCCTTCGAAGAACACCCGTAACTCATTAGAAAACTGCCACTCTCCCCCTCAGAATTTCTGTTACCACGCAAACTCAATTTCTTTCATCTCGCGCAAGATGTATTTCTCTCCATGGTGATAGCAGGAGGTGTGCTTGTCGTTCTTTGCCGCTTCGGTTGTGTCAAGTCCTCAACAAAAATTACAAAAAAACACAGCAAGTAAACTAGTTTGACATTTCCGAAGTTAAGTCAGCTGTGCTCGTAACACCACCGTATACATAAATACATCTGATCTCGCTATTCATTGTGCACATAGACGTACAAACATACCTTCACAATCTCCCTCTCTTCGTAGAAAAAAATAATACCAACTCCTATGCGAAAAGAGAGAGTAAAGGGCCCCTTAGACCTGTGGATAAGTTGCTCGATTTCAAGTTGACATCAACTTCGATAACTAGACATCAACTTCGATTTTGCCCTTATACTCTCAAACTAGTTGAGGCAACTTCATTTTCTTGTCAGATGTCGAAATGATAGGTGGTGAGCGCACTGCGAAAATATCACAAATTTTAGGAAAAAACGCTATTTTTATTTTCTTTAAATATTTATAAATAACACTACAAATGATATTTATTTCGTTTATATTTTTCCGATAATGTTTAATTTATTTATTTTTTGGTTCATTTATTTACATTTTGCCGATAATGTTTCCTCATGAACGCTTCTCATCGAAATGCGTATGACAGTTGATGCAACTTCCCCTTACACTGATGGATAAGTTGATATCAACTTCAAAAAATCAAAATCGGTTTGATTTTACATCAACTAGTTTGTACAAACCACCACCTTCACCTTACACCATGCATAAGTTGATGTCAACTTGAAGTCGCTGCAACTTATCCACAGGTCTAAGGGCCCCTTTATCCATGGTGTAAGGTGAAGTTGGTGGTTTGTACAAACTAGTTGATGTAAAATCAAACCGATTTTGATTTTTTGAAGTTGATATCAACTTATCCATCAGTGTAAGGGGAAGTTGCATCAACTGTCATACGCATTTCGATGAGAAGCGTTCATGAGGAAACATTATCGGCAAAATGTAAATAAATGAACCAAAAAATAAATAAATTAAACATTATCGGAAAAATATAAACGAAATAAATATCATTTGTAGTGTTATTTATAAATATTTAAAGAAAATAAAAATAGCGTTTTTTCCTAAAATTTGTGATATTTTCGCAGTGCGCTCACCACCTATCATTTCGACATCTGACAAGAAAATGAAGTTGCCTCAACTAGTTTGAGAGTATAAGGGCAAAATCGAAGTTGATGTCTAGTTATCGAAGTTGATGTCAACTTGAAGTCGCTGCAACTTATCCACAGGTCTAAGGGCCCCTTAAGTGTGATTAATGAAGGAGTAAGGGGTAAGCGAATACCAATAGCTGAATACATAGGGGGAGAACGAGAGAGATTGCCAGTTAGAGTTATGGGATACATACATGAACGAAATCATGATTGAGTTGATGTTAAAATACTTGAAGAGACTGGAGAAAAATTCCCGCCAAAACTCAACGTACTAAAAATAGAATTTTTGCATGTACCAACAATTGGCAAATCATAATACCATATAAGCAGTTGTTCTCCGATTCTTTCCTTTAAATAAGTCACAGTGGGTGGCCAGGATAGCATGGTCGTCACACCTGGTTGAAATAACAAATAAAATCGTATCATTTAACACATAGTGCAGTTAGAACTTCATTTATGGTCAAATATTCTCCAATTTCATTAAACATTTTGAATTTTATCACTTCACTTTTGTTTTGCAAATGGCGTTAGTTTGATGCATCGTAACGATTAGCCGATAAATGTATGAATACCGGCTATTTTTCGTAGCATTTGCCACTGTTGCCAAATGGTAGTAAGATTATTTGACAAACCACTTAAAAACTCTTTTCGTATTTAAAGTCAGATCAAACATAAATCAAAATCAACTGATTACCAATTTAAATAACCAGTCAAAAATTGGGCTTAAGCCCAACAAATACCGTGGTCTGGAAAACTTAATAGTTTTATAAAATGATATCATCAATCTTAAGCAGTGTTGCCAGAAGCTATAAAAAAACATCTCAAAAAAGTTCAATTTGCAAAAAAAAGCGCTAAAACTGAAACAATCAAAAATTGCAGCACTGCGGGCACTTTACGCTTTAAATTCGATTCGTAGACCATACATATTCAAGCACCCTCACTCATAGGGATGGGGCATACATATGTCTACACGGTAACTGCCGTAAACATCTTTAAAGATCACAATGAAGTGTTGTCATCGGCAGTTAGTTAGGGATTGCAAATGGGTGTTTTGACCACACTCATTTTGATACATCCCATACAAATCGATATATTTAATATTTAGTGTATGTGATTAGCTTCAAATCAGATATTGCTTAATAATCTGTAAATTTGTACTTAACTGGAGAATATTGGCGAGGTCACTACGCCCTCCCTTACAAAAGCTTACCGGCCGCCCGGGTTATCGATATGATAACTCTTATAAAATACTTCCAACCTTAGTGAAATTTGTATTAGGCTTCATTTCGTAAACCGACACTCACTCACTAAAACAATGATGATTTTGCTACGCCCATTTATGTGCCCCCCATACAAAATATTTCAGGACGACCGACACGATATCTTCCGTAAACCAAAATCGATCTTAGTGAAATTTGGTACTAGGAAATATTTTTCAAAAGCTACTGTGTAATTGAAAATGTTTGTGGTAACCATTTTGGAACCTCCGATACAAATTCTGAGCGGACAATTACCTGGTAGTCATGATAAATATCCCAAATAAACAACACATCCTATTTAAGTTGCTAATAAGGTAATATTTTGCAGACATCACCCTGCTATTGAATATGGGCAATTTTGCCACGGGTAACTGAAGGTTGATCGGCTGCCAAAACAAAAATATAAACCTTTTCTGTATGGAACTCAGATCCAAAGGATTACTAAGGGTGAGGCTATGTTTAAGTCGGTTCACCCACTCAAATTTCTGTACTTGTTTCGAGTTAGGTTTAGCAACCATTATCATTTCTGTACGTTAATTTTTTTTTCTTAAATTTCGTTTCTGGAATTGGCTTTTAAAAACGGTATCGGATAATACAAGCCGATATAGGTGAGTACAATATCATATATTACAATATATCCTTATAGTGTACAACAATATTTAGAAAGGGTAAATCAATTGTCGGTGTTTCTGGAGGTTCCCCCTCAGACACCTCCGTTGAAGTTGTTACTTTCGAAAAAACGGTGTTTAAAAAACGGTGAAACTGGATTTTTTCTTTTAACCGTATTCCGGTATTATAAAAAAAATAATAAAAATAAATAGATGTATTCTAAATTCTACATGTGTAATTTAATTTAAAACAGGAAACCGGTACAGCCAAATTAAAAACTGAAAACCGGTTTCCGAAAAACTAATTTTTCGAACAAACATAAAATCAGTTTTAAGAAATTATGGTTTTTTTGACACTACTTTGCACTCAACATTATTTTAGCCCTTCACACCGTAAAAGTTTTGTCTTTTAGGATAAGATTATAGTGTAAAATTGTAATGTAAGCTTCATTTTACTTATTGTAATTTACAGAAAGCTGTTGTACAGATGTCGAGTTTTTGGATATTGATGATTCGATGCTTTCCTGCCCATCAACATCTTCATGCTCAAATATGCCACCGGTCATGTCCGGTTAAAAGAATAAAAAAAAACATCATCCAAGCAGAAATACTCCAAAAAATTACCACCCTTGAACAGAATATATTTTTGGAATATATCGACCCAAACAGAATACCTCAAACAACACGATACTACAAGTCGCGCTGATGAATATAAAATGTACCAGTTGGAGGTGCGTAAAGCTGATTTGTTGGAGCGTTATGTGAACGACGCAAAGGGAATGAAGGAGGTCTTTGTAAATTATTTAAAAAAAAAACACTTAAAATGTTGCTTCTCCCACATTTTTCCTGTTTACATAATCTTTTCTTTGTTAAGTAATTTACTTAATGAAAATTAAAAATCTGAAGTTTTGTCATTATTTAGTTTATAGTTCAATGTCGTTTATTTAAACTGATCTGAAGGCTTTCAATTTTTTGTTTGCTGTTATATTTTAATTTATGCATTTTATAATTTACGTTAAATTGACCGCAAGGCTTTGAGTGCCATGTAAAGTTAAAATAAATATTTATTATAAACAACCTTATTCGTTCTCATATTTGTTGCATAAAGAGCTACCAATTGTTTTTCTAATTACTTCAGCGTTGATATTTCCATCTCCGAGTATGACAGTATGTTCAGGTTGTTAATTACATTCATAATTGGATTGTTCAATCAACCACTTATGATTTATAATATAATTTTTTTCATTAAAGAAGTTGTGTAGCACACAACATGCCTTAGTAAAGGCATTAGCATTATCAATGCTATTATCTATGGCCAAAGGCATTTTCTACTACCCTCCTCGATTTAGATAACGTGTAATTAAAGTTCTTTTGCATCCGGTCTTGCTCACAATGAAACGGATACGGCTTCATAAGGTTTTCTGAAAATCTAAAAGCAGAGTCCCCTATTAGTACAATTGGTGCATTAACCCCATTAATTAAAAATCCTCCAGAGAGTATATCCACAAACGGAAAAATGCCACAAACGGTACATCAGTTTCTTGGGTTAGCCTCAAAACTCCTCCCATTCTTCCATGGCAACCGGAAAAATCGACAAAGTTTTCTAGATGCACTCGCTATAGTGGAATCCATAAAGGAAACACATGAGCAAATATAACATCCGTTGAGGGGTAATCGACTGAGGTAGTCTGAGCTAAGCTGCATAACGTTCGTCAAGGCGGTAAGACTGCTAATGCTTATGCTGCAGAAGTAGAATCATTGACCAAATCTTTAGAGGGAGCCTATGTACCTGATGGCATTTCATCCCAATTGGCATTAAAATACTCGACTCAAATAGCCGTAAAATCATTGGCGATTCGTGTACAGATTCTGCAACTCCTAGCACGAATATACTGTTCTACAAATCCGGTAATGGTAATTCACGAGGACGCGGAACTAGACGTGGTCGTGGTACCTCTCGTTGTCGCGGTGGTTACAACAGAAAGGTTATAACTATAGAGGTGGAAATAAATAATCGCCGAAGACAACGTAACTACCAGGCTAGATGTGTACATGACCAGGGAAACGCATCCAACCACCAGGGTGCACATCTGGGGGACCAAGACAATTAGGACCGAAATCTACAAAATCCATCAAATACAAAAATTTTAATTTTAATTTAAACCTCAATAGCTACGTATTCTTATATACAATATTCCTATTGGACACTGGAGCCGATGTCTCTATTCTTAAGGTAAATAGTCTAAAAGAGAATATTTTAATTTATAATATTAGGACTTAAATAATAATATTAGGACTTAATTTCCTGCGCGAATATAATTGTATTTTAGACTACGGGAAACCCGGAATTGCTTAATTATCAAACCTTGTGACATTCGGGATAACATAATTTTGACCATTTCGGGTTCATTTTATCCAAATTCAATATCCCTACCAGCCAGAGCACAAGTTATACGAGGGTAAACCTCAAACAAAAGGCAGAAATTCTTGTCCCTAATCAGGAAATAGGCAACGATATTTTTGTAGCCAA
Organism: Phaonia tiefii; assembly: GCA_963931995.1. Classification (NCBI taxonomy): domain Eukaryota; kingdom Metazoa; phylum Arthropoda; class Insecta; order Diptera; family Muscidae; genus Phaonia; species Phaonia tiefii. The sequence continues at coordinate 143,576,745 of OZ008368.1, forward strand.
CACGATTGTTACTGATAAAAACCCATATGTTTTTATGATCAACACTACATTCGATACTGTTTTTTTTAAAAGATGTGCATATCAAAACGAAGAGCATGTCAGATTATGAAATAGTTAGCCCTAGAACACTAAACCCGGCCTGTGAGGCGCCTCGAGTTTTTTAAACGATATTTAACGATCAGTTGCAAATATCAACACGTGGTTTCGTGTCAACTCAGTCGACTGCTATATGAGCTTGTGAGTAGACGTTCATAGCTCGGTGTCTTTTTGTTACGGATATATACACACCCTTGTTGCCTGAGAGGTGAGGTTTAGTGTTAAAGGTAATTATTTTTGCAAGCTCTTGTTAAATTTGTTGTCCCATTTTAAGTCTATAACTACGATTTAGACCGCTTTTTTAATTTTTTGAGATGTGTGCTCCGGAGTCCCAAATACAAAAATGACTGACAATACTGCCTAGATCATTGATCATTTTTGTGTACAAGGTAAAATATCTATAATATAAAAACACTTTTTTATTTTTATGAAAATATATACAAATATGTATAAGAATGTATATTTTTTGTAAGTTTGTTAATTGGAATTAAATTTCTATATATTTCTTTTTAAAAACGATCTCTTTGTTAAATTAAGAAAAATATTCTTTTTAATATCAACTTTCTTATAAAATATTTAAAAATTAAATGAATTCACTCTTAGTTTCTCATTAAATAATTGTATTCTTCAAGATAAATCATTTTTTTAATAAACAAATTATTTGAAAAAATAAAATTTTATTTTTATTGAAAAAGTAGCCTCACAGGCGAGGTTTAGTATTAAAGTGTAAAAAAAGCAGAATTAGTCTTCAAGCGTTAGTGTGGATCTTTCTGGCAAAGACAGAGAACTCCAGATCATCTCAGGCTTGTGGAAAAATTTCCCTGCTTTTGTCGAAAAGTCCCTGACAGCACTGTGTACGGCCTTTACTGACATTTTTTCCTCGAAACTGATAAAATGACAGCAAATAATTTATATGAACAGAAACTAAAAATCAGTGACAAAACACCAAGTTATATCAAAAATTACTTTATCTATGGAATACAACACGTTACTTAAAATAGAATATCTGATGGCCATAGAATTTCAAAGCCTTGTCACCACCGTCTATGTCCTAATAAATTGGTTCTTCCTCCGGTTCAGCTACCATTCCTTGTTGAGAGTCCTCAGACACTCTAACAGTTTTGGCATCTGCAACCACAGAAGTTGCTACATTTTTGGCCGGGGAAGTTTTTAGATTAAAAAGGCGTTCCGGGATGTTCATCTTTGTACGGTCTTACAGGTTTTCTCCTATTGATATCCCAACACCGGCGTCATGGCTTTGAAATAGTTTTTTATATAAGAAACAAATGCAATTACAAATCAATTGGAGAAAATCTGTAAGACCGCCCAAAGGCTAACATCCCGGAGCGCCTTTTTAATCTAAAAACTTCCCCGCCCAAAAACTGTAGCAACTTCTGGGGCCGCAGATTCCAAACCCGTTAGAATGTCTGAGGACTCTTCACAAGGATTGGTAGCTGAACCGGAGGAAGAACCAATTTATTAGGACATACACGGTGGTAACATGGCTTTGCAATTCGTTGGCCATCAGATATTCCAATTTAAGTAAGTGTTCTATTCTAGTATTGTCCATATTTTTGTTGAAAATATTTTTTTCTTTTGATATGAAATTTCAGATTTTTATTGTCATATTTTTGACTTTTTTTTTGGGAACAAACAAAATCCCATTTATTGCTTCCAACGACATCTAGAAAATTACCCATTACACTAAAATTTTCCCAACACTTGTGCTTCATATATTTGTTTACTTTATCTATGGTAAATACTGCGTAATTGAAAACTATCCGAGACCCAAGAATGCAGATGAAGCTAAACGTTTTGTCATATACTTATGTACAGACCGGGGAATTCTTCCGCATAACACTAAATACTGCATAATTGAAAACTATCCGAGACCCAAGAATGCAGATGAAGCTAAACGTTTTGTAGCGGTCCGCAATTATTACAGACGTTTTATTCCCAATTTTGCCACCTATTCCTTGTTTCTGACGCGTTTAACCCAGAAAACCCAAAATTTGAATGGAGAGACGATTGTGAAAACGCATTCCAACTCTTGCGAAAGTCATTGTTAAGTCTGAAAATTGTACAATATCCAGACTTTGAAAGAAAATTTTGCATTTCCACGGATGCAAGCAAATACGCATGCGGGGCCGTATTCAGCCAGGAATATGGAGGTGTACAGTTGAAATTCGCATACGCATCCAGAGCATTCACGAAAGGGGAGAGTAACAATTCAGTTATCGAGCAAGAACTTGTCGCGGTTCACTGGGCTATATGTCACTTTAGACAATATACATATATATAGAAAGAAGTTTTTTAGGGAAAAGTGATTACCGGCCATTAACTTATCTGTTCTCGATGAATAATCCTTCTCAAAATTTACGAGAATGCGTCTGGATCTAGAGGAATATAACTTTGATATCGAATATATCAAAGGGAAGGAAAATTGTAGACCGGATGCTCTTTCGAGAATAAGTTTTGAAGATATAAGGTCAATCGGAACCCACAACACAATACTCAAAGCTACCACAAGATCTGACACTAGAAATAAGGCTACTCAACAGTTAAACCAGGACAAATCTCCACAAAACAGACCATATGGACCACCAATAAGGGTGATAGAGCCCGTAACTTACAAGGAAATCAAAAAATTTGTTCGACTAACGTTCAACCTCAAAGGTAAAACACCCAAGTATTACGTTAGGAAAAATATCACTCTCAGATATTATTGTTAGTGAAACTGTGGATCTAAATTCTTTTTTTCTAGGTTCGAGAAAGTGGCCGACAATAATAAAGTTGATAAAATTCAACAATTTCGTAAATATAAACACGTTTAAGGAAAAAGCGAACAAATCACTCAGGCAATTGAAAACTTATTTGGGCCCAAAACTAAATATTGTATCTGATGACGATCAGAAGCGGATAATACTTGTAAGATATCATGATGATCTCATAAGCGGAGGTCATCCAGGAGTCCATAGAATGAAAATGAAGATAAGGTCTAAATACTTTTGGACGGGTATGTCTAAAGGTATTAAATATTATGTAAGGAGATGCGAAGTTTGTCAAAAGAATAAGTCAATGGCAAAAGTGAAAGAACCAATGGTGGTCACTGAAACCCCTGCAAAGGCATTTGACGTACTCATAATATACACGATAGGTCCTTTTGTAAGGTCCGACAACGGCAACGAATATGCCCTAACCATGATTTGCGACTTGACTAAATGCCTTGTTGTTGTCGCCATTCCGGATAAATCTGCAAAAACAGTTGCCAGGGCTAACTTCGAGAATTTTATCTTGATCTATGGCCCAGTGCGAAAGATACTATCAGATATGGGAACTGAGTATAATAATCAGGCCATTGAAGAACTCTCTAAACTGTTGAACGTGGAGTATAAAACTTCAACTACATACCATCGCCAGACATTGTAAGATCACATAGAACTTTCAATGAATTTTTTCGATCATACATATCATTAGACAGAACAAACAGGGAAAAGATCAGTTGGAAATCAATTCAGGTATTGTAAATTCCATGCTAAAGTCTATATTTTGATTAGAATTCATAATTGTCATACAGCACAATTATTTGCCGACGATATTGATAGATTAAACATAGGTCTTACTAAATACAAGTTGCTACTACAGAAATTAAGTTATATTAACCAATTTGAGTATTTCAAACACCTCATTCATCTGAAATGGAAGATACAACTAATAAAAGGTACAATGTTAGAATTCGTGTTCAAATATTAGTCACTGTAACCGTAATTTAGTTGCTGTTGCAAAAACACTTGTTACAAAGTTATGTATTCGGTTTTTCACAAGAGGCTGTGCTGTTAAAGAGAAACTACACATATTTGAATGTCTGGAGGAGCTAGTATTGTGGATGACATACATATGATAGCCAGGGTATTGGAAATGGTGATCGAAAATATGGAAAATTAAGAAAAACTGTCTATATCTGGAAAACGAAGCATCCAATAGAAAAAATAACAAATTTTTATGGGTTTCTCTTAAAGTGTTCCAATTCGCATGAAATAATTTTTTTTCAAAAAATCGCCAAAATAAGAAAATCGCTAAAATAAAAAAAGCCTCTATCTCGGGAACGGTGTGTCCAATCCTTAGGAAACTTTCATCTATGGATGTCTTCAATACGGCATCACTTAAAAATTTCTGGAATCAAAAATCGCTAAAACGTCCTTATGCGGATATCTCGGAAACGGAGCGTCCAATCGCAAAAATAATAAATATGTTACCTATATAAGAGACTTTAACCAATGGATGTGTTTAATACATAACTTATTTAAAAAAATCACTATTTCACCGATTTACTTATTTTGGCGAATTTTAAAAAAAAAAAGTCCATACGAATTGGACAACTTTATGAAACCCCCTTAGAAATCCGGAAAAATTAGTTAGACTGATTAGATAGTTAGATTGAACACTCCGTTTGCGAAATATATACATAATTAGGGATGTAACGAACGTTCGCATATGCGAATGCGAATTATTCGCTTAATTTTTAGTGTTCGCATTCGTATTCGCATTCGCTAAAATAGGCGAATGTTTTACCTAAAATTTTCAACAAAAATAGCATGTTCAGCAAGAAACGTCAGCAAAATGAACACAGCCAACCATGGTAAAATAACTCAGGTAAACGCCGTAGGAATTGTAATTTTAGGTAACAAAAATATTGGAAACCTGGCGCTGGAGTATCTTTCAAGCTTGACAGTCCATGGAATATCAGCGGATTGCCAAAGAATAAATTTAATATTGAGATGTACAAGTATAGAGGGCAGTCACACTGGAGATGATTCAATTAGCCATAGAAAGTATGAATAATGAATGGGAAATCGCTGATAAAGTCCACTGCTTCGTCCATGGTAAAGGGTCTAATATGGTACGGGCTATGAATCTGCTAAATTTCCCGCATATAACTGTAATATCACGTTCTTCAATCAAATTTGACTCACGAAAAATCAAAAGAAAATGTTCCATCTTATATAATGAATGTGATTGACGCGCTCATTTACGAGTTGACATAGTGATTTGGAGATCTACATCAAACACCAACATTTGCAGTATCAACGTATTTAGATCCTCGATATAATGCCCCTATTACGGATTTCAACTTTTGTGAGAATTTGGTCGTAATCGATGAATTGGCATTGCCGTTCTCAACTCAACGGACGACTCAACTCAACTGAACAATAGCTGATTTTTTGGTTGTGTTCACTTACTTTTGTCGTATTGCCGTTGACAACTCTGTGTCAGTTTGGTCGACAAATGCGTCAAATTTACACCACTGCTTGAGAGCAGTTGACTTTATAGTTGTACGTGTTTTTAATTTGATAAGAGATCGTAAGTAGATATTATTTTGGATTCGAATTATAATTTTCATTTAACATTTGAACATTTTAAATTAACAATAATATTTTAGAAGTATCAAACTCAGAAAAAAGGCTCAGTTTGAGAAACTTGTCCAGCTAATGGAAAGTAATCCTGTGGCGGTGCCCTATCGCGTTAAAATTACCCATCACCACCTGGTATTAATCCACCCTCGTCGAGTAACACCCGGTACACTAACGCTACCGTCATGATTGTATCATGTTGTTAACATTTTATCCGCCCGCAGTGAATGTATGTGTGACTGTCAAATTATTTGACACGTACATATTTTACAAACCAACACAGCCGGCTAAGCAAATAACCGCATTTATGTACGAAGAAAATAACGGCGACAATCAGACCACGCCACCGATCCACCACCGTTCGATTTTGTTAACATTTATTTGTGCCCAAACCTTGGGAAGTGTAAGAAGATTTGCTTAAAGTAAAAGTGCCAGTTGATATTGCCAGTGACCGACTCAGAAAGTTCCAGCAAGTTCCAGCCTTCACCATCAACGACCAAGTAAGTAGCAATCCTCAGCGGACAGGAATTCGCCAGGATTCTGCTGAAAATTAAACCTGTTTCCAGCCATTGCAGGTCAAAAATTGTGGAAAACAACCCCAAGTGCGCATACACGCATGCGACTGCTCTCCGGCCAAAAGGTAGGTTAGGGAGAAAAGTTGTCTGTCCGGCCTGTAGTAATTCTGTCTTTTTTCCTTAGGTTTTGTTCCGGAGCTTTCCTCAGCGAGCCACTAAATACCGCCAGCAGCTTTTAAGCGCAATTTGCGCTCTTTTTCACGCACAAACGCGGCCAAGGAGCTTGGTACCCCGCCGCGGCAACGTGTACTTCACCCCTCCGCCGAAACCCATCGGTTTAGAGACTGCAGGTGGAAGGGGTAGTAAAGGAGGCGCTTTGTCCGGAGGGGCATTGGGTAACCTAGCCGCGCAAGTGTCAAATGCGCTTGGCGCTGTCGAAAAGTGCTTGCTTAAGGTGTGTTTTAGTGGTCCGTTCTACAAGCTTCTACGGAATTTTTCAGTCTTGCATTCGTGCAGCTTTTCATGGGCTAAACGCTCAAGTTTTTAGTCCAGAATACCGCCATTTTGTGACCCCACAACATCTCTAAGTCACGACCATAACCTCCGTAGTCTCCAACGGCAACCATAGTCCAGTATCTGCTAAAATAATCAACATCATCATCAGCTGCCGATAACCACATCATCAGCAGCAGATAATTAGACATCAACATCATAATCAACTGCCGATAACATCATCATCAGCAGCAGATAATTAAACATCAACATCAGCAGCAGCAAAAGTATCATAAGCAAGTAAGCCACTCTGGTGGCCTAGGTAAGTCCGTTTTTCCTTATTTATACGGACAGACAAACCCCCCTTTTGAAGTGTTAAATTAAGTTCATGTAGAGGGCCTACATCATTCGAGTAGGGAAGATTGAGTGAAAATTCATTTGAAGAGAAACAAACGAAATTAAAAGTTAAAAGAAGTTATAAGAAAACTGAAAGTTCATGAATATTTAAAGAGGATAAATATGGAATTCATGAAGACTTAAAAATGGTAAACTGAAAAATTCATGAACAGTTCAAAAAGATAAATAAAAATTAAAACTAAATGAAAATGAAAGAAAGTGATTAAGAGAAAATTCCAGAAAATTAAGAAAATATAAGAAAATTAAAGAAAATTACTAATGAAGATTCAGGAAAGTAAATGAAAACTAAAACTAAATGATAATATAAGAAAATTAAGAAATAATAGAAGTTAAGTGAATAATGAAGTATTAGGAATTAAGGGAAAGTGTGAAATTGTAGTTAGAGAATTGTTAAACGAATTGAAACGGTATTGAATTCGTTAGAATCCGTTTGACAATTAACCCATGAAGGGGTCCATTAATTAGAGTAAGTTTTATATTGTGAAGTCAAGCCCAAATGATCAAGAAGGTGAATTTGTAACTGGTCAGGGAGCCAACCTAAGCCTGAAGCGTTTTGCGCCTGCTTCCGTGCCCACATTTTAACTTTCGGACAGATGACATTATATTGACTTTATTATTTTGAAATATATTGAATATTTATTTAATCTTGCCCATGCGAACTGCCTCTGGGCGCATAAATCGTGCGCGTTTGTCTAGGCCGGCCTAGTTTAAATTCGTGATCGTGAAGGCCGATCTTACAGAAGTGGAGCCTAGGCGTTCGGTTTCGTCGTGTTGTAAGGGCACGGGCCCATTTTGAATTTCATTCGTGGCCGTACGAAGTAGTCAGCCAGCACGATTCGGCTAAATGGTTGAGCATATTTATCCCTAGTAGGAAGTTTTTGTTTTGGCTTGGTGTTTTAGTAAAGTTTTAGAAAGTAAGAAAATCAATCATGAAATTAAAAATTAAGATTAATCATAATTCATTAACCCTTTAAGAGTTTCGCTTCGCCCTTGGGGCATTGTTATCTATTGTTCTAAATCATGAAATTAAAAATTAAGATTAATCATAATTCATTAACCCTTTAAGAGTTTCGCTTCGCCCATGGGGCATTGTTATCTATTGTTCTAAGTCATTAGATAAATGACTATTAAGATTGTAATATTTAAGTTTTGAAGTTTTTGGTTGCGTTAGCAACAAATAAATTGAAAATTATAACGTTGTTAAATAATGAAGGTTGTAAATATGGTCGAGTAGACGACCGAGATGGAGTAGTGGGGTCTTCGGGGTAAGTAATCGTGGTAGTTTTTCGTTCTTGGGATACTGAAGTGGTATCAGTATCATGGAGAAGCTAAGAGGGCTTCATAAGGGAGGGCATCACCAGCTGGCAACAACATCAGTCAGCCCATGTAATGCAAAATAAGTGTTTTTCGCTTTTGAACTTCTTTCAGAGCAGAGTATTCTTGTTTTTGTTTTCGATAGTACGCTTTTTGTGTGTGAGACTAATTGACAATATCTTTCGGGCTCCGTTTCTTTTTTTTATGTCCGGAATTTCTTTTTGTGTGTGCAAAGCTCGTATGTAAACAATGCTCAGAGTTCGATCGTTGTAGCATCTGGCGAGCGGGAAGATCCCCCCCGTCCGGCGAGTTTACCAGCCCGGCATACGCATGGCATACGAGGCCGTCCGCTCAATAGATGCACGAACACATTCAAACCAATATATAAACATATGGCGATCGAGCCATATGACATAATGGCGCCCAACGTGGGGCCCGATAGATATTGTCATTAGTTCAGTAGTTTAGTTTAGTGAATTTAGTTGTCCTTAAGCTTCACGTAAGTCCCGTTTGGGGAGTTTTATCTCTGACGCGTTGCGACGGGAATGCCACGGGGCAATTGTTTTCTCTTTATAGTGCTTATGTGCAAAGTTCATACTAGTGAAGTCTTGTTCCTGCATTAATGTCAGGAGCAATTGCTCAGAATATGAACTAGGCATAAGTAATTTTGATGATCCATTTAAATTTCCGTTCGTTAATATCAATAGTAAGTGTTTTAGTAGTTAGGGTGTCGGACGATACGTAAGTCCCGGCGAAGATCATCGGATCTAACCGCGTAGCGACGTTTCTGCTCGGTGTCTAACTGCCAGGACACACGGTTGCACTAATTTGCGTTTGCTTGTCAGCGTCGTTAGGCAGCACGTAAGTCCCGGTGGAGGTCGTCTGATCTAACCGAGTTGCGACGTTTTGCTTAATGCTTTGGCAGCAAGTCATGCATTATATTTTGTTTTAGAAAGTCTATAGTTTGATTTTTCGGTAGCTACGAGTTCTTTGTAACTTGGCTGAATACGAACGAAGTATTCAGGGAAGTCTGGGAGAGTGAGTCACGTAAGCGTGGTTTTAGACTCATTACGTTTGCCCTCTCGTTGTCTTCCAGTGGACCACCACATATTAAGTTTTTGAGTATGTTTATTTTGCCTTGAAAGAAGTTTTGCATTATGTGTTTTTTTTTGTTTTGGAAAATTGCCAAGTTTACTTACCAATCCGTACCCCTACTTACCGTTTAGTTTGAGTACGAATTTTTGATTAATAATTTTGATTTTGGATTTATGATTTTTGATTGTCGATTTAATTTTTGATTAATAATTTTGATTTTTGATTTATGATTTTTGATTGTCGATTTAATTTTTGGTTAATATTTTTGATTTATGATTTTTGATTATCGATTTAATTTTTGATTAATAATTTTGATTTTTGATTATCGATTTGGTTTGGATTTTTGATTTCGTGATATGGTTTAGATTTTTCGGATGAAAGACTCCGAGTTTTGGTGTACGATCCTAATTTAGATTTTTCGGATGAAAGATTCCGAGTTTAATTTTTGAGTTTAGATTTTTCGGATGAAAGACTCCGAGTTTTGGTGTATGATCCTAGTTTAGATTTTTCGGATGAAAGACTCCGAGTTAAATTTTTGAGTTTAGATTTTTCGGATGAAAGATTCCGAGTTTAGTTTTGAGTTTAGATTTTTCGGATGAAAGACTCCGAGTTTTGGTGTATGATCCTAGTTTAGATTTTTCGGATGAAAGATTCCGAGTTTAAAGTTTGCGAATTTGGATTTTCGTTTTTGATTTTCGAGTTTTGATTTATGGGGGTATGATCCCAGATTAATTTTGTTCTTGAGAAACTTTCATTTTATTTTTGTCATTTGTAAAGATAAAGTTTCGCGGTCGTAATTACATACGAATATATATCGCGTTAAGGATATTAAAATTTAGAATTTATATTTCGGTTACGGTAAAATATTTTGATTACGTTTGGAATTTATTATCGAGTACGGGTTAATTGTTAATTTTGTCGTAATTTATATTTTTGTTTTTAAGTATTTCGAAATTTTCCTATTCTCATAGCATTTCATTTAGTAGATTATTATATTGTAATTCATCTAATTTTAAACTGAATATACAGTGAAATATATTTCTTTTCATAATTTATTTCTGATTTTCAGCTTTTGATTTCGTTTTGATAAAATAATTTTTGAATTCAGACGTAAGTCTGAAATATTTTCTTTTTGGAATTTAATTCAATTCGATTCAATTCGTATAAATTATTGATTTTGGCATCCCTTAAGGGGAATAAACTTTCGTATTAATTTAAATTTTCGGGATTGTGAGAACAAGCCACAATGCCTGTCGAACGTTCGCCACCTGGAGGAGGTGACGAGGGGACACAATTGCCCCAAGATACGGTCTCAAGGGCAACGCAGCCACAAGCAGCGCCTGTGACGAGATCGCAAGCGAACGCGGCTAGATCGGCCGCAGCATCAGCATCCACCGCTCCTGCACCAGTCGTGGGGTCGAGCGGCAACGAATTTCCAGAGGGTTTGGAGAATCTTCTTGGTTCCGACCAGGCGGAATCTTTGGAATCACCGGATTTCAGCACGCTTACGGCACATGAAGCACAAGCAGCACGGAGACGCGCGGAAGACTCGAGTCCAACGAGGTTTTGTATAGCATCCAGACCAGGACTAGTAGCGCCTAGCGATCTTGATATAGGAGCCGATGACGAGGCCCTAATAAGGAGAATTTTACCCGCAATATTAGCAGCTACAAGGCAGGCAGCCTCAGTAGGCAGGACTAATCACCCTACCGTACCAGCAATGCCTCCATTGACAGCTGCACCCGCAGGCTACCAGCAGACGCCTGCGATCGAGACTTTGAGACAAGAGGAGCAGCCACAACCAGCGGCGGAGCAGCAGATTGTTTCAATGAGAAATTCAGTAGCACAAGGTGCGCAACAACGACCGGATGTCAGCCGACCAGTACCAGGAGGGGACTTTTGGCCCACCCGGGAATCAACACCGCCATTGGATAGACCACCGCGTGAGAGAAGACGTAGCCCGCATGGGTTAGGAACCCGAGAGTCCTATAGCCCAAGGAGACGTAAACCCGACTTATCCAAGTGGGGACTGAAGTTTGATGGAACTTCAAAAACGATGAACATCCACGATTTCTTGTACCAAACAAGAGAATTATGTAATGATAATGATTGTTCAGAGGCAGATTTAATCAAGAACCTGCACCATTTGTTAGAAGGATCAGCAAAGGAATTTTATTGGAATTACCGGAAGCTAACGCCTGTGCTGACTTGGAGGGAGATCCAAAAAGCAATGGTGAGTCAATTCCAACGATTTGACAGCGATTTCCAGATCCAAGTGCAGATCTTGAGCAGGAAGCAACAGCCTCACGAGACTTTCCAAGAATTTTTCAAAGCCGTGTTGAGGTTGAGGAACCAGCAGCGTACTCCTTATCTAGAGACGCATCTAATTGAAATTATGAGGGGCAACTTGAAAGCGTCTTTGGCGAATTTGATTTTCCCTATAAAGGTTGATAATCTCAGCGATTTCAGCAGAGAGGTGAAAAGAGCTGAAAGTTTATTGGCAATGCAGCGGCAGCAGCCTCCACAGAAGCCAATACCACCACCACGAGTACACGAGGTAGTGTTTGAGGAAGAGGCAGCGGCAGTTTTACCAGAAGGGGAGATTGATGCTTTGGGAGCATCTAGCAAAGTAATCTGTTGGAATTGCAGAGCACCCGGACATTTCTTCCGAGATTGTCTTTCGACAACGAGGAAGATCTTCTGTTATAAATGTGGTAAGGAAAATACCGTCACACCCAAATGTCCCAATTGTCAGGGAAACCAGACAAAACGCCCACCTCAGACTGGGGAGGTGAGGACAACCGAGGTTTGAACCCAGCCACCACCAGCACCACCACCATAAACCCTGCTACATCAAACACAGACATTCCCAGCACTCCTATTACCAACATAATTAAAACCCACTCAGCTCAAACACAACCTGATAACACCAGTCTAGCTGTTAATGAACCAGATTTTAATAATCCAGCGTCCATCGTTACATCTACGACACCATTACCTGATGGAGATCCTGCGGTGACGATTTTAAGAAGTAAAGGCAGGATAGAAGATAAACCAGCTACTCCAAAGTTAAGAAAGCTGAAGCCATTGCATGAACGAGTGGCAGAATACCAGAAGGCTCGAGCCAGAATATTTGGCATAACATCTGACCGAATACTAAGAGCAAGAGCAAGATTTGAGAAACGACGGCAGATCCGACGAGAGATTGCCGCGACTACTTTGATTGAAGGTGAAGACAATCGTTTCTATGCTAAAGTCGATATTGGTGGCATAGAGGTTGAGGGGCTCATAGACAGCGGAGCATCCGTGACTTGCTTAGGCAAGGGATGTCAAGAGCTGGTCGATAGAGCTGGCCTGCAGATATATCGGTTCGGGTCGTCCATCCGTACAGCCGATGGAAGTCCTCATCCAATTCTTGGTAGAATACGAGTAAGAATTAATTTTCGAAGACAGTCAGAGGAGATCGACATCTATCTGGTGCCGACTTTAGAACGTGCGCTCTATTTGGGCGTGGATTTTATGAAGACGTTCAAGCTGCTGACGGGCATTGCGAGTCTTACCACTCAGGGGGTAGACTTATGCGAAGACGTTCACCTCCCTGAGGCGGTTAATACCCATGCCCTGACGCAGCAGCAAACGGAGCAATTAGAAACCGTGGTCCAGAGTTTTCCTTGCTACACCAGGAAAGGCCTCGGTAAAACACCATTAGAGACCCATTCAATTGATACTGGGAACGCAGTACCAGTGAAGGATCGTTTTTATCCAGTTTCGCCGGCAGTGCAGACACTTTTGTATGCAGAGGTGGATCGCATGCTTGACCTAGGGGTCATCGAGCCTAGCGAAAGTCCATGGAGCCATCCCGTGACGTTAGTACGCAAGGGAATTAAGAATAGGCTTTGCCTGGATGCGCGCAAGCTAAATGCTCTAACCGTCAAGGATGCATATCCACTTCCGCACATAGAAGGTTTGCTCAGCAGGTTAGGCGATACCCACTACATCTCCAGTATAGATCTGAAAGATGCGTTCTGGCAGATACCATTGGATCCATCCAGTCGGGAGAAGACAGCTTTTACGGTACCCGGAAGGCCACTTTACCATTTTAAGGTAATGCCTTTTGGGCTGTGTAATGCGGCCCAAAGACTTTGCCGTTTAATGGATGAAGTGATACCTTCCGCCATCCGTGATCGCGTCTTCGTCTACCTGGATGATCTTCTGGTGGTATCACCAGACTTTCAGACCCATATGGAGCTACTGCAGCAAGTTGCGCAGTGTCTCGAAGATGCTGGTCTTACGATCAACATTCAAAAATCGAACTTTTGTTTTAAAGAGTTGCGATATTTAGGTTACCTCGTTGGAGGCGGCCAAGTTAAGCCCGATCCATCAAAAGTTGAATCCATAGTGGGGTACAAATATCCAAAAACTTTGAAACAGGTTAGGAGTTTCTTAGGCGCCACCGGTTGGTACCGAAAGTTCATCTCAGACTACGCGACGATTGCAAGTCCGATTTCGGACACTCTGAAGAAGAATAAGACCTTTTGTTTCACGGAGGAGGCTAAAGTGGCCTTCGAGAAGTTAAAGGATGCCTTGGTGACTAGCCCAGTGCTAGTGCATCCAGATTTTTCGAGACGATTTTTCGTCCAGTGCGATGCGTCAGACCTAGGAGTGGGCGCAGTGTTGTTTCAAACAGATGGCAACGGCGAAGAACACCCCATAGCATATTACTCACACAAGTTGACGTCAGCACAGCGGAATTATACCGTGACGGAGCGAGAATGCTTGGCGGTGGTTCTAGCCATCAAAAAGTTCAGACCATTTATTGAGCTTATGGCTTTTACAGTCATAACAGACCACAGCAGCCTCAAATGGCTGATGTCCCACCGCGATCTGAGTGGAAGACTAGCGCGTTGGAGTTTGCATCTGCAGTCATTTGATTTTGTCATCGAACACCGCAAAGGTAAATTAAATGTGGTACCCGATACACTATCAAGATATGAGATGGAAGAAATCTCTGCAGATGTGATGGAAATGATTGACTTGAAAGACAAGGCTTTCCAAGGTTCCGACTATAAGGATTTGATAAAGACAATAGAAGAAAACGAGAGCCGACTGCCAGATTTACGAGTCATCGAAGGGATGGTGTATAAGAGGACAATACCTTACGATGGTATACCTCTGCACGAAGACTCCGCATGGAAGTTGTGGGTGCCCAACGAGTTGACCCACGGAATTATAGTAAAGTCACACGATCCACCCAAAGTTGCTCATGGAGGATTTTATAAAACTCTGCGGAGAATTAAAGAATATTTCTATTGGCCCAATATGAATATTCAGGTGAAGAGTTACGTGGATGCGTGTCAGGTATGTCGAGAAACCAAAGCGGCTAACAGGACATTAAGACCACCAATGGGTAAAGAAGTTGTAATCCATCGGCCGTTCCAGAGAATATTTGTGGACTTTTTAGGTCCATACCCACGGTCCAAGAATGGGAATTGCTTCATCTTTATAATACTCGACCACCTTACCAAGTTTGTTATTTTGAAGGCTATGCCTAAGGCAAGCAGCAAAGGCGTAATACGCTTTTTGATAAATGAGATCTGTCACAAGTTTGGTGTGCCTGAGACCATAGTCTCAGACAATGGCAAACAATTTGTTAGTCGTGAGTTCACCGACTTTGTTGACAATTATGGAATAAAACATTTCCGAACAGCTGTACACTCACCGCAGGCGAATGCATCGGAACGAGTGAATCAGTCGGTGTTATCAGCGATTCGATCGTATATGAAGGAGGACCATCGTGAATGGGACCGACACCTTTCAGAGATTGAATGTTCATTGAGATCATCGGTGCACAGCGCAATCGGAGTGACACCGTATTTCGCATTGTTCGGCGTGAACATGATTATACATGGTAGCATGTATCAGCTGGCAAGGCGTTTGAAGAATTTAACCGATCTTGGAGATGGACAAGTGCCTAAGTCCGTAGCGCAAGATCTAGTTCGAAGTAAGATACAAGAGAGTTTGCATAAGGCTTATGAGAAGAACGCGAGGACATACAACACCAGGAGCAGACCAGTCAAGTACATACCCGGTCAAGAGGTATACAGGCGCAACTTCCAACAAAGCAGCTTCAAGGATTGTTTTAATGCCAAGTTGGCTCGAAAATTCTTGAAATGTCGCATTGTAAAACCAGTTGGAAATAGCATGTACGAGATCGAAGACTTGAAGAGTAAACGTCTGGGTGTGTTTCACGCGAAGGATTTAAAGCAATGATAAGTCATGGCAAGATCCGGGCGTGGGTTCGAGTTTTTGCGGATAACTTTTCTCTTGTAATGGATCCATTAGTTTGTCACCGTACCCTATGGTACTTGTGAAGATTATATGTTACCACGCAAGCGTGATGAATAATAATGAAATGTTTATCCCAGGAGCAGGAGTTTAGCAATCTTAGATAGGACCTTGACCTAGAACTTTATAGTTTTTCTTTAGAGAATACCTTGTAGTAATTACTAGGACTTCCCTTTTCGTTACAGCAAGCAATAGTCAAGACCCATTCAATTATTCTGCTAGCAAGACCCCCCTAGGATAAGTTAAGAATCCATCGAAATGGCAAACGTTATCGAGTGCAACGTGTGCTTAGCCTCGCTCACCGAGCAGGAATCGCCCATATGCGCGTCCAGCTGTGGACACTTGTTCCACGTAGAGTGTCACGAGACCTGGAGAGCCGGAGATCGCACCGATTGTCCTGTCTGTCGTTTTGAGGGGTATGATGTGCGACGTCTGTATCCGCGTTTTGGAGTAGGAGAAGCAGTGGCAGATTGGGGAGAGCTAGAGACTCTCAGGCGCGATGTCCGCACCCACCAAGAGCGCTGTACCACCGCAGAAGCCGAAGTGGCCAGATATCGTACCCGGCTAGAAGATCTGCAGGTACAGTATGATTTCCACTCAATGACTCTACTTCGTGAGGCAGAAGCCGCCCAGGCTAAGATTGTCCAGCTACTGGAGGAGAACCGGCGTCTACGCGGCCAGTCAGCTCTGGAAGACCTTAGGGCCGAACTTATGGCTACCCAAGCTCAGTTTCGGAGGCAAGTCGCCGGACTGGAGTGCGGCATGGCAGCCCTAAAGCGGCAAGCGGATGCAGCGGAGGTGAAAAGCCAGCAGTGGGAGGAGAGACACTTGAGCCTAGAGCGCAGGCTAGAAGAGCTGCAGCGCCAAAATATACACCTAGCTCGCGAACAGGAGCTGGCCAAGGCACGTTATCAGGAGAGCGTTCTTCTAACCAAAGGCCAAGGATATGCGTTTGGCAAAGTCACCATCCGACACCTACCGACACCTGCACCAGTGAATCCCCAGCATGAGTTCCGCGAGTTATTGGACCAGCTGGCAATCCTCAGCACCACCGAGGAGTGGAATGTAGTCCAGACGTCCACCATGATCGCCTACCCAGATAGGCATGAAATAATTGTCGAGTGTAGATCGCCAGGTCTAAAATTTGAGCTGCTCAACCGCTTCGGAAGGCTATGCGATAGCGAGAGGTCCGAGTTTCGCGCTCTAGAGATCAGAGACAGTGTCGCTGTCTCAACCTTTTATAAGCAGGTGACAAAACGTTTGTCAGGGAGGAAGGGAATCCGCCTCCTCAAGCTCGTCAAGGACCAGGTCATCGTCCACATGTCCGGAGAGGCGAATCCGCGCGAGATAGAGGACGAACAGCAGTTGGAAGAGCTCATAAGCATTTTGCCTCAGTCTTCGAGAGGTCAGGATCACCCGTAAACACTCCGTTGTCAGGGGATCGTAAGGAGAACAGAGAACACCGAAAGGAGCTTAGCTCCTAAGCCACGCAAGAAAAGAAGCCCAGCAGGGGTGATGTAGCGCTAGGGGGAAGTCGGAAGGGTTGTTGCCAGCTGGGAGCGCCTGAGTTATTCTTCGGAATGATGACTGGTCTTCCAGGTGGTGGCACCACGACGACCAAATCCGATGCTCTATTTATCCTCCCTGGTAGGTTTCCCTTTCATCCTTCGTCGAGGTCGTCATCAGGATGACCGGGTTTGTGGCGGTGCCCTATCGCGTTAAAATTACCCATCACCACCTGGTATTAATCCACCCTCGTCGAGTAACACCCGGTACACTAACGCTACCGTCATGATTGTATCATGTTGTTAACATTTTATCCGCCCGCAGTGAATGTATGTGTGACTGTCAAATTATTTGACACGTACATATTTTACAAACCAACACAGCCGGCTAAGCAAATAACCGCATTTATGTACGAAGAAAATAACGGCGACAATCAGACCACGCCACCGATCCACCACCGTTCGATTTTGTTAACATTTATTTGTGCCCAAACCTTGGGAAGTGTAAGAAGATTTGCTTAAAGTAAAAGTGCCAGATGATATTGCCAGTGACCGACTCAGAAAGTTCCAGCAAGTTCCAGCCTTCAACATCAACGACCAAGTAAGTAGCAATCCTCAGCGGACAGGAATTCGCCAGGATTCTGCTGAAAATTAAACCTGTTTCCAGCCATTGCAGGTCAAAAATTGTGGAAAACAACCCCAAGTGCGCATACACGCATGCGACTGCTCTCCGGCCAAAAGGTAGGTTAGGGAGAAAAGTTGTCTGTCCGGCCTGTAGTAATTCTGTCTTTTTTCCTTAGGTTTTGTTCCGGAGCTTTCCTCAGCGAGCCACTAAATACCGCCAGCAGCTTTTAAGCGCAATTTGCGCTCTTTTTCACGCACAAACGCGGCCAAGGAGCTTGGTACCCCGCCGCGGCAACGTGTACTTCACCCCTCCGCCGAAACCCATCGGTTTAGAGACCGCAGGTGGAAGGGGTAGTAAAGGAGGCGCTTTGTCCGGAGGGGCATTGGGTAACCTAGCCGCGCAAGTGTCAAATGCGCTTGGCGCTGTCGTAAAGTGCTTGCTTAAGGTGTGTTTTAGTGGTCCGTTCTACAAGCTTCTACGGAATTTTTCAGTCTTGCATTCGTGCAGCTTTTCATGGGCTAAACGCTCAAGTTTTTAGTCCAGAATACCGCCATTTTGTGACCCCACAACATCTCTAAGTCACGACCATAACCTCCGTAGTCTCCAACGGCAACCATAGTCCAGTATCTGCTAAAATAATCAACATCATCATCAGCTGCCGATAACCACATCATCAGCAGCAGATAATTAGACATCAACATCATAATCAACTGCCGATAACATCATCATCAGCAGCAGATAATTAAACATCAACATCATCATCAGCAGCAGCAAAAGTATCATAAGCAAGTAAGCCACTCTGGTGGCCTAGGTAAGTCCGTTTTTCCTTATTTATACGGACAGACAAACCCCCCTTTTGAAGTGTTAAATTAAGTTCATGTAGAGGGCCTACATCATTCGAGTAGGGAAGATTGAGTGAAAATTCATTTGAAGAGAAACAAACGAAATTAAAAGTTAAAAGAAGTTATAAGAAAACTGAAAGTTCATGAATATTTAAAGAGGATAAATATGGAATTCATGAAGACTTAAAAATGGTAAACTGAAAAATTCATGAACAGTTCAAAAAGATAAATAAAAATTAAAACTAAATGAAAATGAAAGAAAGTGATTAAGAGAAAATTCCAGAAAATTAAGAAAATATAAGAAAATTAAAGAAAATTACTAATGAAGATTCAGGAAAGTAAATGAAAACTAAAACTAAATGATAATATAAGAAAATTAAGAAATAATAGAAGTTAAGTGAATAATGAAGTATTAGGAATTAAGGGAAAGTGTGAAATTGTAGTTAGAGAATTGTTAAACGAATTGAAACGGTATTGAATTCGTTAGAATCCGTTTGACAATTAACCCATGAAGGGGTCCATTAATTAGAGTAAGTTTTATATTGTGAAGTCAAGCCCAAATGATCAAGAAGGTGAATTTGTAACTGGTCAGGGAGCCAACCTAAGCCTGAAGCGTTTTGCGCCTGCTTCCGTGCCCACATTTTGACTTTCGGACAGATGACATTATATTGACTTTATTATTTTGAAATATATTGAATATTTATTTAATCTTGCCCATGCGAACTGCCTCTGGGCGCATAAATCGTGCGCGTTTGTCTAGGCCGGCCTAGTTTAAATTCGTGATCGTGAAGGCCGATCTTACAGAAGTGGAGCCTAGGCGTTCGGTTTCGTCGTGTTGTAAGGGCACGGGCCCATTTTGAATTTCATTCGTGGCCGTACGAAGTAGTCAGCCAGCACGATTCGGCTAAATGATTGAGCATATTTATCCCTAGTAGGAAGTTTTTGTTTTGGCTTGGTGTTTTAGTAAAGTTTTAGAAAGTAAGAAAATCAATCATGAAATTAAAAATTAAGATTAATCATAATTCATTAACCCTTTAAGAGTTTCGCTTCGCCCTTGGGGCATTGTTATCTATTGTTCTAAATCATGAAATTAAAAATTAAGATTAATCATAATTCATTAACCCTTTAAGAGTTTCGCTTCGCCCATGGGGCATTGTTATCTATTGTTCTAAGTCATTAGATAAATGACTATTAAGATTGTAATATTTAAGTTTTGAAGTTTTTGGTTGCGTTAGCAACAAATAAATTGAAAATTATAACGTTGTTAAATAATGAAGGTTGTAAATATGGTCGAGTAGACGACCGAGATGGAGTAGTGGGGTCTTCCGGGTAAGTAATCGTGGTAGTTTTTCGTTCTTGGGATACTGAAGTGGTATCAGTATCATGGAGAAGCTAAGAGGGCTTCATAAGGGAGGGCATCACCAGCTGGCAACAACAGCAGTCAGCCCATGTAATGCAAAATAAGTGTTTTTCGCTTTTGAACTTCTTTCAGAGCAGAGTATTCTTGTTTTTGTTTTCGATAGTACGCTTTTTGTGTGTGAGACTAATTGACAATATCTTTCGGGCTCCGTTTCTTCTTTTTATGTCCGGAATTTCTTTTTGTGTGTGCAAAGCTCGTATGTAAACAATGCTCAGAGTTCGATCGTTGTAGCATCTGGCGAGCGGGAAGATCCCCCCCGTCCGGCGAGTTTACCAGCCCGGCATACGCATGGCATACGAGGCCGTCCGCTCAATAGATGCACGAACACATTCAAACCAATATATAAACATATGGCGATCGAGCCATATGACAATCCAGCCGTTACCTTTCGAAAACCGCAATTGTTGCGCGGCAGTTTAGCGGCAGCCCACTGTGGCACAAGAAGAGTATTCAACCACACCCGATTGATTTCTGGGCAGAAATGTTCATTCCTGAAAGATGAGAACATTTCAGATGTGTAGGAAAGCTTCTACGTTCGTTACTTACCTGTTATGTTGACCGACGTTGCAAACGTTTCCAGCTGCAACAATTGAACATCAGCTCCGGAGAAAATGATCCATGTGATTGCTGTCATTTCATGATACATGATGTTGCCAGACCTGTAAAAATTCGGGGACCCCGAAACAAGTGTCAACATATCATTGGTGTTGCCAGATGATGAAATGAAATGAAAAGTTACGAAACGGAACAACACTGGAAAAAAACAACCGCCAGAATTGTTGTTATTTACAATAATAGTAAATAAAGCTTATGCGACGGTGGGAAAAAATTGAAGGAAAATTAGGAAAAATGGCTTTAGCAGCCCGTAATTTTGATCAGCGAACATCGGTTGTGATATTGCCATAAGTTAACTTAATAAATAAAATAAAAAGAATACCACAGGAGTGAACCGAGAGTAGTGACTTACCAAGTGTCTTTAAATTTACCAAGTGTCTAAATCTTGTTTTCATTTTGGGATTACACTAAGTAATCGAACTCTAAGAAAATACAGGTAAAATGAGAGTCTGGTATAGCTGGACTTTTGTCCGTCGAGAGAGGGCTTTGTTCCTAAACTGCTTGCTGAGAACAAAATAACATCTATTTGCAAGCACAATTCTCCTATCTATCTCCAGGCTGACGTTGTTGTCCTTGTTCACTGCAGATCCAAGGTAGACCAATTCATCTACCACTTCAAAATAAAATCGGGTGTCAACGTTCAAGTGCGGACCAAGTCGAGAGGTTCTCTAGTCGTTGACACCATCAATTTTGTCTTGCCCTCATTAACAGCAATCCCCCCCTTCGATGATTCCTTTTCGATTCTTGAAAATACTGCAGTAACCTCTCGCAAATTTCGCCCAATGATGTCTATGTCGTCAGCATACGCCAGCATTTCGTGTTAATGGTCTTGTTCGTATTTACTGCAGCCTTTCTCATTATTATCTACATTAAGATGTTGAAGAGATTGCACGAAAGTGTGTCACCTTGTCTAAGTCCTCGCTTGGTACAGAATGGTTCAGTGAGGTCTTTCCCCACTTTCACTGCTGATTTGGTGTTGGTCAGCGTCATTCTACAGAGGCGAATCAGTTTTGCCGGAATACCAAGTTCAGACATAGCTACGTACAGTTTTCCCCGTATGGGGCTATCGAAAACAGCTTTGTAATCGACAAAAAGGTGGTATGTATCGATTTGCTTTTCGTGGGTCTTTTCCAGGATTTGGCGTAGCGTCAATATTTGGTCAGTTGTGGATTTGCCTGGTCTAAAACTACCATCAGGTTTTCAATGATTGGCTTTAGTCTTTCACATAATACGTTCGACAAGACCTTATACGCGATGGATGAAAGACTGATACCGCGATAGTTGGAACAGACACACGGATCACCCTTTTTGAATACAGTACATAATACACTGAGACTCCAATGGTCGGGCATAGATTCCCCCAGACATATACCACATATCAGTTGATGCATGTGGGCTATCACTCCTTCGCCACCTGCCTTAAAAAGTTCAGCGGGTAGGCCATCTGCACCATCGGCTTTATTATTCTTCAGGCGGGAGATCGCCGTTCTAATCTTGTCTTGGTTGGGGGGGGGGGTACAATCTACACTAACTTCCACTATCATTACCTCCTGATCTTCAGTGGAAGAGTCTGAGTGGAGTAGTGCTGAAAAGTGGTCTCTCCACATTTTGAGCAAACACTGCTTCTCAGTCACCAGATTCCCATTCATTTATTTATTTCTTTATTCAGTCTTTAGAATACAATTCTTTACAGACCAGAAAATATCTTATCAAATAATTCTTATATCTAGTTGTAAATTAAATCTAACATATTACTAAATTTACCAATAGGCATTGCAAAATCCAAATCATATTTCATATTGATTAAATTAAATTCCTTTAAAGCTCTTGTGATGGGTTCAAACATAGCATAATTTGTTCTATGAACTGATACATTAAAAAATTCTTTAAATCTAAGACGTCTAAAAGGAACATTGAAGCCAATTATACTAAGAAGAGATGGACAATTAATTTGACCAGCTATCAATTTATATACAAGCAGTATTAATCTCTTAGATCTACGGTTAATAAGCGTATCTAAATGTATCAACTTACATCTAGATTCATACGATGGCATAGTATCTGTAAAATTTAATGAAAATAAGGCAAATTTTATAAACTTTTTTTGAATCCTTTCAATTCTATTGCAATATTTATCCTGATATGGATTCCATACTTCAGAAGCATATTCCAATTTCGACCTCACAAATGACGTGTATAACAGTTTACGTATATATGGGTCTGTAAATGACTTACAATTTCTTCTTATATAAGCAAGAACAGAATAAGCTTTTGGGATTATATAATCAATATGCAAATCAAAATAAAGCTTTGTGTCAAAAACTACACCCAAGTCCAATATATGATCAATTTTTATCAGCAGGCTTTTGTCAATGTAATACGTGGAATTTATAATATTAAGACATCTAGCATAGGTTAAATGATTGCACTTTTTAATATTTAATGGAAGATCATTAAGGAAACACCATGAAACAACATGACACAGATCAATCTGCACCGCCACTGCATCATCAAAATTGGCAATCCTGCTATAAATTTTAATGTCATCAGCATAAAGCAGATAATTCACAAACTTAAAACATTTACAAATATCATTAACGAATATATTAAACAAAATCGGACCCAATACGCTTCCTTGTGGAATATCTGACGTCGCAACATAAACAGATGACTTACAGTTGTCTACACTTACATAACAGCATCTATTAGAAAGCCCATTATTAGGGCCGTTATTCGATCTTCTTACCCTCTGGAAAAACTTTCGGGATTCACCATTCTTTCTGCATATTTCGGTTCTTTCACTCTATCTGCTCCACTGCCATTTTTTCGCCTAAATAGTTGGTTTTCCTACCTTCTCAGCTTCTTGTACCGCTTACTCGCAGCACGCGTTGTAACTTGTTGTAACTGTCATACGTGCAGCGTCTTTTTCATCAGTTGCAATGCGACATTCTTCATCGTACCATGGCTTATCCTTCTGCGGTTTTTGGTAGCCAAGTTCAGTCCTTGCATCGGTTTCCAAAGAATGGGAGATGTGCTTCCACTGCGCATTTGGGTCTTCGGGAGGGCTCTAGCAGGAGAGAGAGTTTCTGTTGATAGGACATTGATATCTCCGGTATTTGTAGCTTGTCAATATCCAGCTTTTCCTGTTTTTTCGCCCTGCTCAGTCTTGTGCGAACTTTCGCAGCCACCAGGTAATGATCCGAGTCGATATTGGCACCTCGAATCACACGTATATCCATTACACTAGAAGAGTGTCTGCCATCTATTACCAAGTGATCAATCTGGTTCTTCGTCCGATGATCAAGAGATATCCAGGTCGCCTTATGAATGTCCTTATGCTGGAATCGTGTGCTACTAAGTACCATGTTCTCTGCAGCGGCGAAGTCTATCAGTCTTATCCCATTATCTGTATCATGTAGACTGTGATTACCGATGGTTGGTCGAAAGACACTTTCCCTTACCAATTTGCCATTAAAATGTCGTGGTCAGGGCAGTGTTCATATACTCCCCCCAGACGCTCATAAAATGTTTCTTTGACCTGATCATCTTTATCCTCTGTCGGTGTGTGCACAGAAATTAACGAGATGTTGAAATATTTCGCTTTGATACGAATTGTGGCTATGCGGTCACCCACTGGGTTGAACCTTGAAACTAGGTGTCGCAGTCTCTTGCCCACAATAAATCCGCACCCAAATTCGTGCTTACGCTCATGGCAGCTGTAGTAAACATCGAAGTTTTTCTTTCTGGTGCAACCATATCCTGTCCATCGCATTTCCTGGATCGCTGTGATGTCAGCTTTATATTTTCCGAGGACATCCACCAGTTGGAAAGTGGCACCAGTCCTGTATAACGTTCGAACATTCCAGGTACATATCCTTAAATCATGGTCCTTATAACGTTTGCGAGTGTCGTCAACTTTTGGAGGTTTCCTTGTTCATCAATTTCATACTGTATTTTCATTGCCAATATAACGGTGGCGGGAGGCAAACCCAGCTCACCGTGGTTTGCATTTTACCTACTGCCAGGATGATTATGTTTCAGCCGCGCATTATGGATCAGACGCTGACCAGAATGCAGTGTGTCGAAACTGGATTTTGGTTTCTTCAATTTTGATCCGCCGTTGGCCAGGGGTGTTGGCTCATCCGCCTTCCAACGACAGAAGAATATGTCCATTACTTCGAAGAGCTTCAGTGACAGGGTCACCTAATAATCCTGAGACGTATCAGTTATCGCATTACCACTCAGGTTGCTCATTCGTTTCGCCTTCTCACTTTAGCTAGCTAACGGAGTTTTCCGATAAGCCATTGCCCAGGACATACATGGAAGTAGTGAGCTGCTTGGACTGCCCAATGAAGGAATCATTTCTGGCCACTCCCAAGTGAATGGCTATCAGAAACTTTCCACCTCCAAGAACAGTCCCACAACTACAAGAGTTGAAAAAAGTCATACCACCAGAATATCACTCATTTTATGATCATTTAAAACAGGCTCCAAAAAAATAGTCTTATGGGTCGATTATCGATAGCATCCGAACCTCAGTTGCGTTACCAGTTGCCGAAAAGTTATTACATATGGCAACTGACAGCTAGCAACTGCAGTTGCTTGATAGAGGTTATATTTGCAACCACGAATTTTTGGTTGCTGTATAGTTTTTAAAGTGGCCGTCGGTGGTGCAATGGTGAGTGTGCGGGCCCTTGTAAATGAGAACGTGGGTTTGATCCCTGCTCAGAGCACCTTACATTTCTTTCGACGATGGTCGAATTTGTTGTTAAATTGTAATGTTTACAAAAATTTGTGCATAATAAATAAAATATTATTCATATAAAATAGATCCCTGTAGCGGCAAAATTGTCGGAGCTCGGGCAGATCAAAACTTATGAAAAAACCGATGGGTCGACTATCGATAGCAACCGAACCTCAGTTCCGTTGCCAGTTGCCGAAAAGATATTACATATGGCAACTGACAGCTATCAACTTCATTTGCTTCATAGGTGTTATATTGACCACCACGAATTTTTGGTTGCTGTATAGTTTTTAAAACAAAACAAAACGTCCAGTTGAAAGATAAGGGGTCAAAAGCTGTAGTTCTAAAGAAAATCCTAATTTTTTGTTGTTAAATTGTAATGTTTATAAAATTTTGTGCATAATAAATACAATATTATTTATATAAAATATAACCTAGTACCGGCAAAATTGTTGAAGCTCGGGTAGCTCAAATCTTATGAAAAAACGAAATTAAAGAAAAATATAAAAACACGAAAAATATATTTTTGTTGTCGGACACACCTATGGGACCCACAGGGTCCAAAAAACGTCTCCAGTTAGAGACTGCTAGAAAGCAACTGTGCGTACTCAAATGAAAGGTATTTTTATCCCAAATTTAATGGTGTCTTTATTTTTGTGCAACAGCATCTGTGCACCCAGATAACCCCAATTTACCATATTATAGTATGTCTTGACATTTATTGTGGGTGCTCATATTAAAGGGAATGATGAATCACTTCATTGCTAGTCATTTTAAAAATTTTGAAGAACAATTTTCCAGACTTTAAATAAAAGGTCTGGAACATAGGACCGCCCGACAAAAAAATTGCATATTTTTCATTTTCTCTAATTTCGACCTTTTTTTTATCAAGTTTTGAGCTGCGTCTGAACTCTGGCAACTTAACCCTAGTAGCCATGTGTTTGCCCTGAAATCAGCAACCTGTTGCTTCAGCGGACTTTTGTTCCAAATGAGGGCATCGTGAGTAGAACCAGGATGTCTGGCGTCAACATAACTGATTCGCATTTCGTAGTCGCACATCTACAATTAGATTATTGTTATGAAAATAATTATTATAGTATTATAATAACTTACCAGCAAAACATTCAAACTAAAGTAGCCTTTCTTATTTGTGTATAAATGGCGAACTTCTTCCTTCGATCCAATGATACGTACGTGTGTCCCATCTATACATCCGTTTTCTACTAGAGCCGGTTTTTTGTTTTGGGTCTTTTCTTCCTCCGTCATTTTTGAAATAATCCACATCTTACAAATGTTTTTTCAATTATATGCTCAACTTGCTTCAGAACAACCGACAACGTAGGTTGAGCCATGACAAGGTTGAAGTTGTTCCATGGGACTTTTGGAAACTTCCCTCCACAAAAAATCGTAAGTGTGGAGGTATTGCTGTCGCCCGATGACTTCGTTTCAAGTCATTTTCACAAAATATTCACTAAATAAACTATTCCTTCTTTTGGAAGGCGAAAATATGCTTTGATCCTAAAACGGAATTGTTTATTAACAATTAAGCTCATCAATAACAGCCGGCAATTCTAAAGATTAGAGCTGTCTCTTAAGAGTCTTCTAAGAGATGCCACGTTTTGTACTTTGTCTTCCTCGTCAAAAAATAATTCCACTGAACTTACCATTAGCATTAAAAAGTTTTTTCTTTTCTTCCTAAAGACATGTTTATTTCTCACACACGTTAGATTTGTTTGTTTACATTATTTACTGTTGGCGAAGTGTCAAAACTCCGTTATCGACGGGAAACACTGTTACCTACGGCAACTGGCCAAAGTCGCAATACATAATACTAATTTTTATTCCAGTGGCGTTGTCAGTTGACAACGCATCTGAGGTTCGGTTGCTATCGATAATCGACCCATTATTTTTTGTTTAAAATTGTGTAATTAATTTAACGCTTATATGAAAAATATAAATAAACTATCTCCGAATATTTACTACTTTTGACTTCAGTCTTTATAAATTGAGTTGAACTACATCTTCGTAGTACCCATACGAAATTTCATTAAAATTCGACAAATTAAAATCGAATGGCTGCAAAATTTCTAAAATTGTCTATTCAATTAAAAAAGTTCATACAAAACAAGTCATATCTCGATGCTTGAGCACAAACGTTGTTCAGATTTTAATAACAAAACGTCATACCTCCTTCAGTTTGCTGTAGCACTGCGAATAAGCAATATGACAAAAAAAAAATAATTGCGTGTAGCATACAACAGCCATTAGTAGCACATATTGTGGACGATGAGTTTTCGATAACATTTATGATACGGGAGTAAAATGGGTTTTTTACGCTCTCCTGAAAAGTTATGTTCTTGAGATATGATCTATTGAACATAAACCCTCGATATATATTTTTTTAATATTTTCTATGGAAATGTACTTTTTCATAGAAAAGTCCCTTTTAATAGTTTTTGATCTTGAACCGAACAATTATTAAAGAACAAAACATATTTTAGTAAAAAATACACTTTTCTTATTACTGCATTTTCATTCCGCTTCCTTCTGCTAAATGAAATTACTTTTTAAACAAAGTGATCCCATCTATTTCTTTTTCATGTAAACCACCTTGTCCCTCAATCTAAAAAATCCGAAAAGCCAGGGACGTTTACTTATGAAATTAAAAAAAAAACGATCGAAATCTGATGGTAGAACGAAATCGATCGGATTGCTAACTACGGAAATATATCATTCCGAGGGAATTCTGCGACAGGCCTGAATACATATTTTTGATTTTCAAAAATGTCAAAAATATTTTTAATAGAACCAAAGTGGAATCAATCAAAAGTGTTCGGTTTGATATGGAACGGGAGTTATATCTACATAAAACATACATATATGTTTATGCCTTATGTACGTGCGAGTTGCATGCGTTTTTAGATTAGGCTTTGTTTATTCGAATATAACATTAATTGATCACATACATTTGTACAATAAATTAATAACATGGATAGGCAATAGTCGCACTACAGCACAAATAGTTAGATGCGATAGGGCCGCATTATGTCCCGTAATATGTAAGGAATCCATTGTAGTTTCTTTGGTTATGAGGAAGAATACTTTTTGTGCTTATACATAGTTAGATCCTGCATTTATTTATCGCGCTTTTGTTTACTACAATAAAAAGGAAAATTCGCATGATTAACTATTTAAAAATAAATTCTAAATACTGTAATAGATTAATGAACTTAATTAAATCATGTGTTTGAAATTTCGTTTGAAATACTATGTGCTATAATGGTTATTACTTTCTGGCCAAAGCTATGCCCAGCCCTAAGATTCCTCCCAACACAAGTGCTGCTCCGCCAGCAACAGCCATTCCTTTTGCCATATCCTTGTCGTTTTGCTTTTTGATGTATTCCTATAAAGGACACATTTACATTCTATTCTGTTAAGAGTATTGCATAAAACCCACCTCAAGCGACCGTACTTGCTCATTCGACTCTATCTCCAGAAACGCTCGACAGTATTTAAGGCCCTCTGTGTAATTTTTTATACGTGCATTCCCAAATGCCAAGTAATATATATAGTCTCGTTTTCCGTCCGGATGTGTTCTGGCCAAATCTTCCAAGATCATAATGCCCTGTCAACATTTCTCGCATGAGTCACAGGTTGTTTACTTATCAACAATAATACGTACCTTTCGTATATCATTAGTGTACCTACTACGTACTAAACAGAAGGCATACTCAAATTTCGTTTCTACTGCGACTTGTCCATCCAACTCCAATTCGTGTGCATACTTTTTCTCGAATTTCTAATAAAAAGGCTGAGCGTGTAATAGCCAATGTAGTTGTTTTCTAAATTTTACTCACCTCAAGTTCATCCTGAGTTACAACATCGTTCAAAATTTCCTCCATTATTATTTCACAATGTTCTTAACAAGCAACGTCTAAATAAATAAACCTTTTTGTGGACATACTACTAAACATTAGTGCAAATCACTAATTGGGGATTTGACATCCCGAAAGAATGTAGATGGCGACGATAACAAAGAGGAGCTAAAAGAAGTACACGGAAAAAAACATATGTTATATTTCTTAATTTGACTTCCAAAAATTTTTGTATGAGGAATATAAATGTCATTACCAACAAAATTTGATGAGGGGGATAGAACACACGATTTTAAGCAGAAAACGTAAAATGCCCATATTTAGGGAAAATCCTGTTGCAGGAGTTATGGGCCTTCAAATTTCGGGTATACGTGCGTTACTACACAGAAAAAATAAACATTGGTAATATTGTCCAGTTTGGGCTTGGTTTTTCTTGTATGTAGAAAAGAAAAGGTGGCATTAGACATGTATACAAGCTACAAGCTATCGATTATCGCTTGCTTGCTAGTAACCAAAACGCCAAACTAACGATAATTTATTAAAATATATATATTCGTCCTGCTCTAATACATGGTTTGTAGTTATTCTTGAATATATGCATATTCTTCTCTTTGTCTTTGGCTCACAGTGACGATAGCTAACACTGTTTTCCTGATTTTTTCATACCGGCAACTTTCTGCCTTTTTCAACCGGAAATACTTATAATCGTCTTGCTCTAAGCCAGGGTTGGGAATTATCTTGCAAATGTTTATATTCTTCTGCTTACCGCTAACGATATCCAACACAATATTTTGTTTATTTGACCAATTTGTCGTTATTTTTATCTTATCTCATTTGTTCTCTTAGGCTTTTTGGTCTATTATATTAAAAATGCAAGTAAAAAATCACTTCATTATTTTCCTTCGACGTTTTGTTGGGTCTTTTCCAACATCTTCAGGGATATTTATTAAAACTATATTGAAATATTTCCGGTAATCTAAATTAAACATTAATATCCAATATTTAACATCATTCTCTTATTACACTTACTAGTTAATTAATTACATTTAAACAACAATTAAATTGTCACACGTAACATTTAACATATGCAAGTTCATTTAATAAAACCAATAGCAAACGTTGTTCCTTAATCTTATCTTCCTTAGTCTTCATTGTTCTTGTCAAATTTTGTTGTATTCTCATACTCTCCATTGTATATCTTGTATTTGTTCTTCTCTCTTTGTCCAATACTCTAACGTTTTCAAAGTCATCTTTGTGACCATTCTCCAAGATATGTTGTGATTGTGCTGTGCAGTGTTGCCATTTTGGTCGGATCCGACCAAATTTGGTAGGAAAAAAAAAATTTTAATTTGGTCGGACCAATTCAATTTTGGTCGGTTTTTGTCTCTAATCACAAATTATGTTTTTCTTTGCATAATTTATTTAAAATCTCATATATTTTATCTTAAAAATACTTTTTCCACTCTGTTTACCATTTACCAATATATTATGCACTTACGTGGCGTTTACACGGGACAGTTTTGCTCCGACAGTAGCAATACATTCACACATTTTTACTACCACACTTACACTTCTTTCACTTGCCTCGCCACAGTCCATAGAGTAAATATGGGTAGAGAAAATCTTTCACTCACCAAATTTCTGACATTTGTCCTCGTGTGATGTATACGTTTGATGTTGAAAAGAATTGCTTTACTAATACCAGATAGAGGCAATGGTTCAAAACAACGAACAAAATAACAACAACGGCATTTCGTTTTGTGTGTTAAAATTAATGTGTTAAATACAACACAAATGTATGCTAACAATAACAGTCAATAAAAAAGTTTAAAACACATTTAAATTTCACAGTTTTTCACCAAAATGGCATGAAAAATTAAAGCAAGAAGTTATTGTAATTGCACCTGGTGTATATCACTTTTCGTCAAACATCTCTCTATCACACCGACCGCATCACGAAGAGTGTGAAAAGAAACGTCAGATGAGAGAATAAGTTTATCTAGGTATGTATTAGTCTATGCCACAGTCTCTGATTTTTCAACGACAGTAACTTCGGCAAGAGATTTGACATAAGCGGCCAGATCATGGCTGAACTAGTAAAGGTCGGCGCAATAGAACAACCGATTTTGCTTTATTATGACTCCATCTGTTAAATCCAGTGTATTTCGTTGT
Source organism: Phaonia tiefii (assembly GCA_963931995.1). Lineage (NCBI taxonomy): Eukaryota > Metazoa > Arthropoda > Insecta > Diptera > Muscidae > Phaonia > Phaonia tiefii. Next base: position 143,608,228 of record OZ008368.1, read on the forward strand.
TGTACTTTTTTGTTTACAGTAGTGGTCTTCATGAAAGCTCGAAAGAACCTCGTAAACTCGAAAACATCGTAAACTTGCACAGCAAACGTCAAAACAAACAAATTTCCCATACAAAGCGACTTGCTCAAAAGTGGAAAGTTTTCGAGGCAAATTTGCTGCGCAAACGTGGGATGGAAAAACGTGTAAACTTTTGACATTTCGTTGTCATCTGACTAGGATGGATAAATAAGGTGATAGCACTAGAACAGTAGAAAAAGTATACATACATCATACATGCAATTGCTACTGCTACCACCTTATGTATCCATATTGGTCAGCTAATATGGTTTTGAGCACAACTACGCTGAGCAACTTTACCTGGTGCCTCATGCAACGGTGCGAGGGAAACTTGCGCTGAGCAAAAGTTCTCGGCTTTCACGTTTGCATGAATGCCGTTAGTGTTCGTTCATATGGATCTGCGTTGAATTTGACGATTACAGTCATGAAACAAAAACTAAATGCCTGTTGTTGGTTCACACAATTACAACAAATCCTACTGTGTCAACCTCTACTAGTTCAGCCATCGGCCATATCGGTGACGTTTCGTAGTAATTTGAGAAAAAAGCAAAACATCGCAAACGACTTTACAAATTGGGAAATATATTTGTATTTGAAAATTTTGCTAATATTTATTGAAATATTGTTTGACAATACAAACATAAACATGAATACATGTCTAATTTTCCAGAGTACATCAATTCCATTGTAATTTGGAGAAGTAAGACAAAACACAATGGCAAAAGAGCGAAGAAACAAAAAATCAGAGCACGAAATTTAACGAAACGACACTGTCGGCGGTTGCTTAAAACTGTACTGTCCTTATAACTGACTGGACGCGTACGTCACACAAACAGTTTTTGTCTTTGTGACAACTAATACATTTTCTCAACTATCTTGTCTCAAACTGTCCCGTGTAAACGCACCGTTAGATGACGGGCAAGTAGTTATTAACGACTTTATATTACGGTGCGTTTACACGGGAATTAACTAAGTCAGACGCGCAGTCAACATTTGATAAAATTAAGGAATTTTTTGGGTTATGTGAAATTCCTTTCAAGAAGCTCATAGGATTGTCAACAGACGGATAAAATGCTATGTCTGGTAATGTTAGAGGCCTTATGACGTTATTTGAAAAAGAAGTAGAATTATTTTACATTAAATGTTCCTGTCACGCTTTACACCACTCTTCCAGTTACGCCACAAAACATTGCAATCATCTATCGAAAAATTGTGTCGGAACATAGTCCCAAACGCGTCAGCGAACTCAAAGAATTCCAAGAGTATTGTTCAGTTGCACCGCATAAAATTTTAGGTATATGCAGCACCCGTTGGCTTTCGCTGGAAGGCGTTGTATTAAGAATCGTTAAGCAATGGGATAGCCTAAAATTGTATTTCATTTCCTGTGTATATGAAGTTCAGGGAATTTCTGTTGGTGTTATTGCGGAGATATGACAAGCCAAATGAACTGTTATTTTTTATTTTTTACATATTTTCTACCAATTGCCAATAATCTTAACAAAGAATTTCAATCGTTTACCGTATTTATACACTAGCATAAAATCTAATTTTCTTTTAATATTAAGCAATTTTATTAAAAAATAACTAATAAATAATATAGAAATTGATTACACAAATAAGCAGTATCAACTTGATACTTGTAAAATATTTATTGGCACTTATTTAAATAAGACTGACAAATATGAAATAAAATCTGCTGTTTTAGAATTTTATATAGATTTTCTTGATCGGATCAACAAGCGATTAGATTTCAAAACGATAGTATAAAACTTTTAAATATGATAACTCCTGATAAAGTACTTTCAAACGACGACTTAGCAAATCTGGATCTTGTTTTAAAATTTCCTAAGTTAGTTGACTGTGATCCCGATTTAAAATTTTGGTCAATTTAAACATAAATGCTTTTTGACAAAAAATAGCTTCTATAAAAAACGGATTAAATGAGAAAAGTTTCTCACATATTTCTTATTTTATTTTTAATTCCGCCGCCGCCGTTGATCGCAAATTTTCCACGTATGTTAAAAAGACTGAATAAAAATTTTTACTTACAATTTTAATGTATTTAATTATTAATTACTTTACACAAATATTAATTTACATGCCTGAATTCTTTAATGTAAATATGTTATATCTGAAATCTTTATTTTACTTAAATATTAAATAAAATGTACATCACAAAACACAAATATTTTATTTTAAATTTTCAAATTTGGTCGGAAGCAGGCGATTTTGGTCGGATTTTGGGAAAATTTTGGTCGGGAAAAAAATTTTCAAACGGTAACACTGGTGCTGTGTTCATTTTCCTGTTTCTGATGTCCGCTTGATGCTCCGATATTCTCACTCCAAGTGCTCTCTTTGTTGTGCCTATGTATATTTGTCCACATTAACAATCATCGTTTCCATTGCACTCTATTTCGTAAACAACGTCATGTTGTTGTTGTGTGTCTATGCGAGCTTTCGTATTGGAAAAGATCTGGCGTAGTGTCTTATTCGATTTGTGCGCGAAAATTGTGTTGTCTTGAGTTATTGTTGCCTTTAGTTGTCTTGTGTTGGTTAAATTTGGGATGAAGGGAATGCTGAAATATTGTTTGGTATTGCCAGATTGTTCTGTTGTCTGTGGGGAACATTTGTTTGTGTTATGTGGGTGTAGTTTTCGGGTAATAATATTGTTGATTAAATGGTGCGGATAGTCGTTATTTTTGAGGATTGTTTTAATTTTCTGTATATTTTCCTTCATGAATTTCTCGTCACTAATGTCTTTGATTTTGTTGATAGAATTTGATGCCGTGTTGTCTTTCTGGCGTAGGGGTTGTGCCGAATTATAATTCATTATTCTGCCGGACGCCATGTCCTTTGTATACCAGTTCAATATAACCCTATTGTTTTCCCGATGTAGTGTTGTGTCTAGATAGGGTAGTTTCTTGTGCGTTTCTTTTTCCACTGTGAATTGAAGTTTGCCATGATATTGATTAAGTGTTGTCAGTATTTGTTCCATGTCATCCCTCTTTATTATTGCTATTATATCGTCAACGTATTTCAGGATGCATTTGATATGAACTTTCATAGTCTTTAATTCATCCAATGCATTGTCCAGTAAGTTGTCAAGAATTATATCTGCTATTGTTGGGGATAGTGGGTTTCCCATTGGCATTATAAAGATTTGATGATATATATTTCCATTATATAAATTAAAAACTTTTATGTTACTTTTACGAATAACTTTATTTAGCAACTTCGTGCTGTTGAGTCTCTTGATAAAGATGAACTAACTTAAAACTAATAATATAATTATGTTGTCGCCTGTTGCTCTCTGCCGACGTCGCGCTGGCCAAGGTAGTATGATTGTCGACGCTGTGTTGGTGATGACGGTGTGGTTGCAGTAATATGCGGACTCAGCGCCTCGTGTAGAGGATCATATTCGTGTACACCTGAACAGTGCGACGGTGGTAGTGCTGGTCAATTGCAGTAACACGCTGACTATGCGCCTCGTGTATAGGGTAATATTCCCAACACTTGCAATAATGACCATCCGCTTATGACGACGTAATAAAAGCTGAGTTTGGCGTGGGAACTGCAGCATATTATGATAACTCCTCCCCTCCTAAGTTGGGGACGACCACGGACCCATTAGTGACTTGATTTATTGCCATCTGAATAGACCTTGACATAGAAGCCGACGTGCGTTTTTTCAAAATGTAGTTGATAAAGTAAAGGATAACAAATATCCCGCATAATGAAAGCAAGGTGGATAGAATAATAGTGTTGTTCTGTTCAACCTTTTGTTGCAGGTGACTAATGTGGTGCAAGTTTTTTATGTTGGTGTGGTGGAGATAGGGGATACTTAGAATTTCCAGATGTTCTTTCAAATTGACCTTTCCGGCCCGTGGTATTCCTGGACTTAAAGCTACCGTCGCGTTCCTGTTGCTGAAAGTTGTTTCGTTGATTTTCACCTGATCGTCAAAAAGCACTAAGTATGTGCCGCTAACAGTTAGTGGAGGCTCATCTTTTTCTTCTATTACGACGGTTTGGTCATTGATCACAATAAAGCCATCATCGATTTCGGTAACGGCTGGAAGGTTGTTAAAGGTCGTGCTACAACTCGCGTTATTGTCGGAAATAAGTTGTAGGGCACACGATGTAGAAAATGAAGCCATGCAAAATGAGGGCACTGTTTCAGTGCAATTTCTAACTGCAATTGTATGATTTCGGCACTCAGCTATAGTGGACTCTTGAAGATGTAATATTTTGTCATCGTGAGCAACAGGAAAAATTATAAGTTTCTTACATACTGACTTAGGTATAGGATATTTTATGAGAAAATATATTACATTGTTTGCCTGTATTATCTTAGTATTAGCAATTCTTACAATATCGGATATGGTAAAGTGTTCATTCGTCGGAAACAAATCAATTTCTTTACTATCCAGGATAACTGGATTTAGCAAGCCAATCTTTGCGAGTGTGATAGAGAGCATTATATTATCAAGGTCAGCAATTATCGCCCTATTCCTTGCTAGCAATACATCAAAGAGGTGTCCGGTATCGATTTTAGCCTTTTTCTCAATTGCTAAGATTTTATTCACCATTTTCGTTAAATCTCTTATCTGCAATTGAACTTCTGTATTTATATTAATTTGTCTGTCCTGTTCATTTATAAGTAGCTGTTCTGTATTTTCCAATCTTTGAAAGTCTTCGTGATCTGGAGTTCCCGTGATATACTTCAGTATTGTTCCTAGCGTGTCGAATGCGCGCTTCTGTCTGTGGTGAACGTTTACCAACTGTAGAAGTCTGTCAATCTGATCAAGGTCCGCGATGAGTATTTTCCTCATATGTGTTTCAGGTAAAAGGTAAGATGCATTTGCCGCTTCGTCTCTAAGGACAGAATAAAGTGTTAAGTTTGTCACGTGTTTCAAGTAGCCGTATTTCTCCCAAATGATTAAGTTCCCATCATATACCGGAATGTAGTCTGCGTCGGAATAGTTCAACACTCTGGCGGTTGAGATCGCCAGTAGGCCCATAAATAATAAAAGTAACCTAAAACGAAAAGAGAAGTTGGAGAGGTCACAACGGTAAAATCATAAACTAGGACCTCAGATTGTCCTTATGGACCCTTCTCCCCTTTATAAGTACTGTTGTTCCCAAATCCTGTTCAACATTTTGTTCGATGTAAAGTGGTGTCAGCTTATTGCCCAGACGCCTATTGGTCTTAACTAAAACTTTATCTCCTACATTGTATGTCCGATTCTGACGGTTCGAATTGTGTAGTTCCAGTTCCCTCTGCTGTGCCCCCTGAAGTCGAGAAACAATTTCCCCGTTATCGTTTACTGACCGAAACACGTCGATGGGTTTTCTTCCAGTCACTGTATGAACAGACTTGATATATTCAATAGTAGCTAGAAGAATCAATTCCTCTGTATCATCCAAAGACCTATCAAGTTTCATACAACGAGAGATTTCTGTCAGAGTGCTGTGGAATCTTTCCACCTGGCCATTTGAGATACTATGCAGTGGTGGGGCATTTACAATATCAATATAAAAAAAATTTATCGGTGTAGACTTCACACTGTGCGAATTAAACGATTTCTCATTATCGCAATAGATAGTTGTTGTTCCCGAAAGTAAATTTAACATTTGAAGGAGCAGTGGTTTTACGTCAACTATCGTTCTAGACCTTAATGACTGAACCACTGCAAATTTTGAAAACTTGTCGACACAAGTAAGAAACAGTTTTGAGTCCGTGGAGAAAATGTCAATGTGAAGAATTTCTCCACAAAATGTTGGGATTGGTGTTTGTGCTATCAGATGTTTCCTGGGATGTCGGTCATACTTTGACCTTGAACAAATTTGGCAGTTCGTTGCTATTTCCTTAGCTTTTTTTCCATTTTCGGAAAAAAATAATCCTCAAGAATATGTTTAAAATTTTCCTGAGGGGCCCGATGAGCTCGGCTATGTTCTGCGGCAATAATTTCCTTCTGGTCATTCAGATCAGTAATATCTGTTACCAGTCTTTTCGTAAATCGAAGTTTAACCCCGGGGAAAAGTTGAACCAGACGGTGTTGAAAACGAGCCAATGTTGGCAAGTCACAATGTATCGCATTAACTACATCAGTATTTACTGCCTGTTGCAACAATGTCATAAGATCATTATCGTCCTTAAATGTTATAAGATGTCGAATTTTCGTCCCAAATAGTATAAAACATTTCTTTTCCGGAATTTCTCCCTGCTCAATTATTATCTGGTTCCGAAAACAGTTAACTGGCTTGTCTACCGACTCTATTACGTTTGATAATGATTCCTCACTATGAACAGTGTTTTCAGTTATAGTGCTAGAATCGTCACTAAGGTTGTTAATATGTTGTCTAGACAAAGCGTCCGCGACAACATTCTCCTTTCCAGGTTTATAAAAAACCTTAGCGTTACATTCATCAATGAAAGCTTTCCAATTTCTAATTTTCGCGTTCGGATTTCTGTCCGAAACCGCGAATGTTAGTGGTTGATGATCCGTAAAGATATTAAGACTCTTCACACCGTAAAGGTAATTCCGAAGGGACTTTAAAGCCCAGACAATTGCAAGAAGCTCGCGCTCATTTGTCAGATAGTGCTCCTCAGTGCTAGTAATTGTCCGTGATATCATGGTAATGGGCTTCCCATCTTGCGATAAGACAGCGCCGATGGCATGTGACGACGCATCAGTAGTTAAGTCGAATGGTTTCCTAAAATCCGGGTAGGTTAACATTACGTCCTCTGAGACCAAGATGTTATTTAAAGCGTTAAATGCCCGGATCTGTTCATCATCCAATACAATCTCGATTTTCTTCGATTGCGATGCAGATACACGGCCATTTTCTCCCCTAAGAATATTCGAAAGAGGCTTTGCTATTTTAGCAAAATCTTTTATAAAACATCTGTAATATCCTGCTAAGCCAAGAAATGATCTCAATCCGCGTAGTGTAGTAGGTTGTGGGAAGTTCTTCATTGTGCTTACTTTGTCTGCACATGTTTTAATTCCATTTCTAGAAACCACAAATCCAAGGTACTCTGTTTCTTTTGTGAAAAATTTAGATTTTTCCACTGAGACCTTCATATTGGCTTCAAGCAAACTTTTGAGCACTGACTCCACATCCGTTACATGCTGTTCCTCAGACTTCGAGAAAATAATAACGTCGTCTATGTAAACAAAATAGCATTTCCCTAAGTGTTCCCGTAAAACGTCGTCTATGGCTCGTTGGAAAATACTAGGGGCATTTTTCAGCCCGAAAGGTAGGCGACAGAACTCGTACTTGCCGTTCTTTATCGAGAATGCGGTTTTTTCCCTATCGCGTTCGGCTAACTCTATCTGGTGAAATCCAGATTTAAGGTCGAGGGTAGTGAAATATTGACTACCACCTAAATTGGACAATATTTCAGCTACGTCCGGAATAGGGTACTTGCGCTGATCGTCTTCTCGTTCAACTTTCGGAAATCGATTACTAAACGCTGTTTTTGGCATCCAGATTCGTCCAACCCTTTTTTGTCAACCACCCAGACGGGGTTGTTGTATGGAGATCTGGATGGTCTTATAATACCGTTTGCAAGCAAGCTCTGAATCTCCTTATTGACAAATTCGGCAACACCCAATGGGTACGGGTACAGTCGTGAGTACACAGGTTCCTCGTCCTCGGTTCGAATTGTGGCCACTACGTTTGTATTATAGGGAAGAGCCTCATCAGGATCAGCGAAAGCTCCCTCATTCTTGTCTATCATGCAGTTAAAGTTTGCCCTAACGTTAGCGGGAACGTCATCAGTATTCAAAGTTAAATGGTTAACATCTCTACAAACATTGTACAGGATATCTTCTTCACCATTGTCGTGAACTATCTTAGCTCTTCCAAGGTCAATGATTGCATTAAGACTGTTAAGCAAATCCAATCCTATTATACCGTCAAATGTTTCCAAGCCTGGGAGTATAAAGAAATCGTAAATTACACCAAAAAGCTTAAATTTACACTTTCTCTCTATTTTATTGTCACCATGGATAGATTTTACTGAGAATGGTCGCGAAACTAATCCTACTCCTCGTAGTTCTTTTGGCGGCCTAATGTAGTTTTTTGAGGCTCCCGTGTCAATTAAGAGTTTTATGGGTCTCCCTGCTATTAGTCTTGATATCCAAGGCAGCAGGGACCTACTTCTAAATTCTTCATTTATGTCCTCATCGACCTCATTTGCAAGGTCATCGTAGACCTGCTCTTGCAATTCTCCGAAATCCTCTGAATCTCCATTCTCGTCTTGAACGTCCTGTTTTATATGGTTTAATCTCTGCCATTTTTGGTTCGCTTCAGTTCTTCCTGACTCTGCAGACCGTTTTTCCGCTCTTAATTGGTTCGTGTTATTTCCGCCAAGCCGACCCTGGTTATCGGATTTTTCAAATCTGGGAATATTCTGCCCGTGTCGGTAATTCGGATTGTTATTAAATTTAAATTTTAACGAAGAAGGGTCAATGTCCATGGGTTCCGAAACCCTCCGTCCTGTGTTCGCATTCTGTAATGAGGGTTGTTCTCACCCCTAGATTCACCTCTTTTAGCGAAACTTGTCGCAAATAAATACCTTTGGTGATTTGCATCAACTTCTTGGGCAAGGGCTAATGCAGTTGCCATATCGTTTGGTCGAGAAGAAAACAAAATATCGCAAAGGGGTTTTTTCAATCCAGAAATAAATACCCTAAGCCCATCCTGTCTATATTTTGAATTCAGGTTCACCGTTAGGTCATGATTATCACCATGTGTCATGGTTGTCTTGTTAACTAACATAGCGACTCTTTTTTCAACGTACGTCTCAATATGACGGGACGGAGCTTCTAAAGCACCTAACCTAGACGTCAAGTTTCTTATTTGTTCTCTTAGAAGTGTATTTTGAACGTCAATAATTGTTCGTTGACCCTGAAGGGCCGCACTTACCGCGGCATCGATGCATTGCTTGACCTGTTCGGCGTTCATTGTATCTTGGTCTGATATACTTAGATTATTAAAAATAACACTTAACTCTGTCATCAACACTCGTTTTATTATTATTTAAAAGAATCCACTTTGTTTCACAAAAGATTAAAGAATGAACACTTTACTTACATTTCAATTCTTATTTTAGTATAGAAACTGCTTACACAATGGTTCGCCGGTTCCGCAACTGCTTCTTTAGAATCGTTCCTCAGTTGTTAACTTTGTCAGATCAGTGGTCGTACTTCGTGGCCTCTATGCAATAGACCTTCACGCTGCCCAAAGCCCTCGTTGCTTTTGGTGACTTTAATTTCACAGCTTTTTTTGTTGAGTTTATTTACCCTAAGAGGGTTCTTTTAAATTAGAGTTTTAAAGTTATAATATCTTAATATTGCTTAAAGTTTTGTTTATTTGTTTGTTTATTGGTTCGAAGTTTTTAGTTCCAAGGTTTTAATTTTTCCAAAGCTAGCACTTTTTTTGGTAAAGTTGTTTTTGGTGACGTTAGTTCACAGTTTTTCTTCCAATTTACTTGTTTAGTTTATTTGGATTAAGAGCTCACTTTTAAATTTGAGTTTCGATGTTATAATATTATTATTTCACTTTGGGGGTTGATTTGATTTATTTGTTTCAGTTTGTTTGCTTGATTAAACTTGAGCATTCAAGTTTTTACTTTTTTCACTTTAGCACTTTCGTGCCCCACGTTGGGCGCCAATTAAAAACTTTTATGTTACTTTTACGAATAACTTTATTTAGCAACTTCGTGCTGTTGAGTCTCTTGATAAAGATGAACTAACTTAAAACTAATAATATAATTATGTTGTCGCCTGTTGCTCTCTGCCGACGTCGCGCTGGCCAAGGTAGTATGATTGTCGATGTTGTGTTGGTGATGACGGTGTGGTTGCAGTAATATGCGGACTCAGCGTCTCGTGTAGAGGATCATATTCGTGAACACCTGAACAGTGCGACGGTGGTAGTGCTGGTCAATTGCAGTAAAACGCTGACTATGCGCCTCGTGTATAGGGTAATATTCCCAACACTTGCAATAATGACCATCCGCTTATGACGACGTAATAAAAGCTGAGTTTGGCGTGGGAACTGCAGCATATTATGATAACTTATATAAAATAATTGTTGTCTCGTAAACAAAATTGTAGTATTTGTAAAAATTGTCATTATGGTATTTTCGTGAATTTACCTATGATGTTCCATTTGTTCATGCATTGTTTTATGGCCAGGTACGTCGGTATATTTGTGAAAAGGGAAACTGCATCAAAAGAAACCAGAATTTCATCATCGGCTACTTCTATTTTCCGTAATATCTCCTTTAGTTCATATGTATTCTTTATGATATATGTGTCAGATACGATGTTTCTTAGTATTTGTCCTATGTGCTTTGCCAAGGTACGCTAGTAGAGGATGAAATTGGTCGTAGTGGTAGTCCTGGTTTGTGAGTTTTGGGTAGCCCGTATAATCTTGGTGCCAATGCTGCAGAGCATGTGTATTGTAGTTTTTTCTCGTATCAATATATTTGTTCTTGAATAGATCGTTTACAATATTGTTGTTGACTTTTTGGAGTTTTGTTGTTGGATCTATTCTCGTCGTTTTGTATGTGGATTTGTCCTCTAGATGTTTCTCCATTTTATCGTTGTAGTCATCCCTGTATATGACTACTGTTTTATTTCCCTTGTCCGATCGTGTTATTATTATTTTGTTCCTATATCTTTCCAAGAGTTTCTGTGTTTTCCCGTATGTTACTAAAATAAATTTTTCCCTTTGGGTATTTCTTATATTCTTGTTAAATGTTGATATTCTGTTTGCCATTTTCAACTGACACAGCTTTTCTGATTTTTTCAGACTGGTAACTTTATGCCTGCTTAGAACTGAAATGGAAGCGGTAACTTCTAGTGCCGCTTAATATCGCTTAGCTCTCCATACAAAATAAGTGATAATCGAAACAAGCGGTGTAACCAAAACACGCCTATTATCGTCTAAATCAATAGTTCAAAACATACTACCAACACTAATGCTGAATATTGGTAAATTAGGTTTCTTATTTGAATGTCAAGATCTGTCCGACTAATCGCCTTGCGTTAGAGCTTGAATAATATAAACCCCTAAGGATTTGTATTACTACTGAGTCGCTTTTTATGTATTTATCTACACCATCAATTTGTCAAATGAAAAACTAAAAACAAGTTTGCCAAAGTTTCTGAGCGTCCTTTTTATTAAATTTCTTAACAAAATGTGTGAAGTCACCAATATGTGTTTTTATACAAATAATACATTTCTATACCCCAAAAGTCTATATAGTAGAACTTTTGTAAACCGGAATGTGCGTTGTTTTGCTTGTATCTTCTTACACCCCTATTCTGTGTATGTGGTAACAATCAAATTGTAACCACAAAATTGTTACAAAGTTGTCACCATTGTTTGTATCTGGTATTCTGGCAACACAGTGACAACGACAAATTCACCTCGTAACAAATAATTCACCTCACAATAACAGGTTGTCAAAAGCAGGGACAAAAGACAAAAACATATGACTTTAAGCACAAAATGAAAAGTAGGTATTTAATAAATTTATGTTTTATTGAATTAAAATTAATACATTATTATTTAGGGAATTTGAGCGCACCGCAAAGGCATAGCTGGAATGCTATATTGCCTTCCTGAAGGAACATCCAGAGATGCTAAGCGGAAAGAATACTCCTGCTCATCCGCGCCATATAGAGGAAGAAACTTACTTTAGCGCTAACTCTCTGATCTACATCAAAATTTCACCACCGACAAAAGCTTCTGCGCTGAGTTCAAAAAGTTGTTTTTCCCCCCGCGGTCAGTCCAACTTCTTGAGCTATAGGCCTTTAAAGCTTGAGAATATAATTGTTGGTATCTCCGGGATTTATAATCCGATCTGGTTGAAATGGGAATCATTACAAAGGTCTTTCTAAGCTCTATAAATCAGTGCATAAACATATTTATTTTTATTAGCCCATAGGGGAGCTAATTAAAAAAAGTTTTTAAACCCCACTTTTCTGCTAAAAATTTATATATTTTTTCAAAAAAATTCCCTATTTTTTTTTGCAGGTTTCGATAATATACAAGACCTTAGGTATATCACTCAATATCCCTTGAAAGACCGGAGATATTTACGTTAAAAGTTTTGTAATACTTTTCGCGCTTTTTCAATCTTTCTAACACAAAATCAAGTTCTTTCTGCTCCATTTCCATAGGACAAAGTAATAAAAATCCTTCCGTCATTTAATTAATTCCTCTTGTCGATTTGGTACAAAATATATTATTATTTTTTCTCATATACAGTTTTATTGTTTACTTGCAGAATTTATAAAATGATTTTGTATCAACTTTCCGGCAAATAATACAGCTGTCACGCAATGTTACCTCCTCTTTGGCAGGTAACAGTTTTTGTTACTTTTGTCACCAAAAAAATGTGTCAGAATACCGATTTGTGACAATTGTCACATTGCTGTCAAATAGTAGCCGTGGTGACTTTTGTAACCCTGCCAGAATAGGGCTGTAAATGGTATTAAATATTGGTCTGAAACACTAAATTCCCATTCAATATTTCCCAAATTGAAATCACCCAACACACAAGGAGTTTGATATGGTTTAAGAGAATTGACAATATGATTAATATTAGAAATGTGACTAGAATATATACTAATATCACTTTTAGGAGGAATATAACTTAATATAAATACCATTTCATTCTTTTCCTGGCAAAGATATTCGCCAAAATTAACAGCAACACAAATTTGCTCAACTACAATATCGTTTACAGGTAATCTTATTTCTCTACTAGCCAAGTTACCAGCAACCGCAATTAAAACTCCTCCGCCCCTGGATACACTGGAGTTAAGAGAACGATCATTTCGATAAATATCATAGTAAGAGTCAAATAATTCTGAGTTGAGAAAGTGAGACGTTAACCATGTTTCCACAAGAGCGACTATGTTGAACTCATGTAAAAAAGCGCGAGAAAACAAATCTTTTGTCTTTGTCCGCAGGCCTCCAGCATTTTAAAAATACAGAGAAATCGATGTATTGGTGGTATTGGTGTTAAAATGAGTTCGAGAAGAGACCACTGGCAATAACTCTTCTTGTACAGAACTAGGTGTATGAAGTGATGACATTGAAATTCTTGCAGACGAAGTAGTGTCATCGTAGCAGACATCATTTATTGTTGGTGCGTTTCGTGTAATACTGAGATTCGCAGAATGTTGAAAGTTGTTGCTGTCGAAGTCAGTGTGTTTATATCCTCCGCTGCTGTTGCTGTAGTTGCTGCAGATGGCATGGACGGGGTTAATACTTGTGGAAGGGGCACCGTAACTACCCCTTTTTCAAGGTTTTTTGATTTGTTGATGAAGGTTTTCATTTTAATAGACATGGGCCACATTGTCTTATTGTACACCTTTTCGTAAAGAGGAGATGGTACTCCCAATTTAAATTTGACGAAACTAAGTTTTGACAAGTCAGCATCTCGCTTAGTTAACTTAGTACATTTAAAAATATTGGGTTGTACTCCTGAACCCTCCTCTACGAATTTTAGAACCGCCACTGGTTCAGTACTAACATTGAACTTTGAAATGTGCAAGTATTTCATTGTATGCACAACTTCAAACGCATCACTAACAGGCGCGATACCAACAACACGCTTTGGTTTTCTACGAATGTTAGTGTTATGCTTCTGTTTTTGATGTGTTAACATCTATAGCGGCGTATAGGTACTAAATCTATCAAAGTCAACACATGCAAACAACACACTGACAGGTTTTCTGCTGCTGCTAAAACCAGATTTTATGCTGCTGCTAAAACCAGATTTTCTGCGACTGCGAAAGAGAATAATGACGTGTTAAACAAAAATGAGCGAGCAAGAGAGCAATGAAATAGTGATGTGGCAGGGGTGAGGCCATAGAGTAAATATGGGTAGAGAAAATCTTTCACTCACCAAATTTCTGACATTTGTCCTAGTATGATGTATACGTTTGATGTTGAAAAGAATTACTTTACTAATACCAGATAGAGGCAATGGTTCAAAACAACGAACAAAATAACAACAACGGCATTTCGTTTTGCATGTTAAAATTAATGTATTAAATGCAACACAAATGTATGCTAACAACAACAGTCAATAAAAAAGTTTAAAACACATTTAAATCTCACAGTTTTTCACCAAAATGGCATGAAAAATTAAACCAAGAAGTTATTGTAATTCCACCTGGTGTATATCACTTTTCGTCAAACATCTCTCTATCACACCGACCGCATCACGAAGAGTGTGAAAGTAAACGTCAGATGAGACAAATGGCGGCTCTACTATAAATTTACTCTATGGGTGAGGCAAACGAAATTGTGTCTATAGCGTATGTATTAACATAATAATGTATGTATGCACTTGTGTCTGTTGCTGTTGTTGAACGGAGATAAAGCATAGCCACGCAAAATTTAATTTGCAAGCGCAGTCGACGTTATGGTGACATACTAATATTTATTATAAATTATAAATAAAATGTAGGTGCGGAGCAATCTCAGAGCAAAGAGAATAATGACGTGGTTATACGTATATAAAAATGAGATAGCAAGAGAGCAACGAAAATTTTGTGAACTTGTGTAGCGTATGTACGAGCATAACAATGTATGTATGTTCATGTGTCTGTTGCTTATAAACAAAAAAATAATGGCGCATGTGCTTGCACTTGTCTTTAAATAATTGTAAGTATTAATATTATTTAAATGTAACGTCATCATATGATTGAACGCTGCTTTTTATTTTCCAATGTAACATTTGCAAATGTGTTCATAGACGTTGAACACCGTGTAGCAAAAAGGTGTTAACACATCGCCCGTGAGTTCGAACACTCATTGGATTTTTCTTCGTCTCCTTACGACGAACAGTTACCCAATCTTGTTCTCTTCTCTCTGTCTCAATATTGGGAATATCGATCGCATCAACAAAATTTTCGCATGCATTGTCCTCACTTGCCGTTGGCGATGATGTATGGAGTTGAGCAGCATTTGCGGGAGGAAGAGTTTTTGATGTTGTTAAAGATGTAGATGTTTGTGCATTTGGTTTGGTTAAATTTTTGTTGTGAACCTGCAGATTCGACGATTTTACTTCACTTATGAATTGTTCTAATTGTATACATTTCGACTGCACCTCTCTCATTTGTCGCGAGAGCAAATCGATTTTGTTTTGTGCGTCACTTGTCATAACAACACAAGAATTACATTGCCAAAGCAAATTCGGTGTATTTATTAAAAGTTTTAAGCATTCAGCTGACAAATCTGTGCAATTAGAATCGAAAATAGGACCGCACAATGAAGTACATTTAACACCTTCAAGTGTCTTTAAATTAAAATTGTCTGTTTAATCTCGGCTTTACACTTTCCACAAAAATTATTCATACTAGAGGCGAAAAATCGGAACAGAATTGAGCTGAGTTTGGATTCAACTTGAAATGATGGCTTGTGCTAGGTGACTGTGCAAACAATCGGCATCTTTATGCAATAAAGTATTATGCCGTTTGCTAAATTTATAACAGCTGTGTTTGCAGACTTTCACAGTATTAGTTTTGGAAAAACACTTAAGGCAGAGACTTTGCTTTTTAATCTCGTTAAACCTCTCACTTTAACTCATCTATATAAATTTAGGACATTTACGAATTATACGGAATTCGTTTGGACAACGTTGGCATTGCGGACCTATCGCGGTGGCTTGAAATGAATTAATTTTCTTTGCTGGATTAGCGGATTTCCGAAGGTTTTCCAGAAGCTATATTACGGATCTCATGGATCTCATGGACCGATTCCAGGGTTCTATGGCGATTTGTTAAAAAACCCATCCAAGTCGATTGTCGTATGGGCATAGACTGCAATTTGACCGAGTTTATCAACGAGTTTAAGTGCTGGTCCAGTAGGGTGCTCAGTATGCCATGCGCTTAAGCCGGGCCTATGGCTCGCCGGACGGGGGGGATCTTTCTACTCACCGAGCACAACAACAGTCTGCCTCTGAACAATAAAATACATACTGAGGCTTACACACACACACAATATTCTTTGACATAAAATAAAAGAATGAAGCCCGAACAATAGTTGCGTTAGAAGTGGACAAGAGGGAGAAAACACCGAATTGAAAGCCATTACGTGGCTCTGAAGAGAGTCGAGGGCAAAAACTCTACCCTAACGCGCGTCATATGTGCCGACTGGTGTCTCCGTCGGCTTTACCCACCCTTACGAAGCCCTTGTAGCTTCACCGTGATACTGCGATCCGCACAGTATCCCATGATCGTAGTTACTGGAGAACTCTCTTACCTTTATATCTTTTTATTTTCTTACTTTCTACTTCCTCAGCCTGGTTTAAATCTAAAATTCCAGATTTCAAGTTTTTCCTAAACTTACAAAGAATTCTCAGAATTCACTTCTATTTATATCATAACGACTTTCATTTTTTTTTTAAACAAAACTTTACTTTAACTTTCAAATTCATATTTTCAAAGCTCAACACTTTGATTCACTTCATCATTTTAAATGAAAGCTTTAGGTTGGAACTCTTAAAACTTCAACTTTGAAATTCGAAGACGTTGAATCTTAGAACTTTAGATTGATTTGAATTCTCAAATCCCTAAATATAATTTCTAAAATTTGAAATTTGAATTTCGTAAGTTTTAGATTTGAACTCCTAAAACTTTAACTTTGAAATTCTAAAACGTTAAATTTTAGAACTCTAGATTTGAATTCTCAAAGCTCTAAGTTGAATTCTTAAAAGTTTAAATTTGAATTTCGATAATTTCAGATTTGCACCTCTAAAACATTAACTTTGAATCTTTTGAAACTTAAACTTTTAGAACTGTAGATTTGAATTCTCAAATCTCTATATATAATTTCCAAACTTTCAACTTTGAAATTCTAAAACGTTAAATTTTAGAACTCTAGATTTGAATTCTCAAATATCTAAGCTGAATTCTTAAAAGTTTAAATTTGAATTTCGATAATTTTAGATTTGCACCTCTAAAACATTAACTTTGAATCTTTTGAAACTTAAACTTTTAGAACTGTAGATTTGAATTCTCAAATCTCTATATATAATTTCCAAAATTTCAACTTTGAAATTCTAAAACGTTAAATTTTAGAACTCTAGATTTGAATTCTCAAATCTCTAAGTTGAATTCTTAAAAGTTTAAATTTGAATTTTGATAGTTTCAGATTGTCAGTTCTAAAACATTAACTTTGAATCTTCAAAATTTAAACTTTAGATTTGAATTCTCAAATCTCTATATATAATCTATAAAAGTTTAAATCTGAATAGTGACAGTTTTAGATTGGCACTTCCAAAATCTTAACTTCGACTTTTTTTTTTTAAACTTAAACTTTTAGAACTGTAGATTTGAATTCTCAAATCTCTATATATACTTTCCAAAATTTCAACTTTGAAATTCTAAAACGTTAAACTTTAGAACTCTAGATTTGAATTCTCAAATCTCTAAGTTGAATTCTTAAAAGTTTAAATTTGAATTTTGATAGTTTCAGATTGTCACTTCTAAAACATTAACTTTGAATCTTCAAAATTTAAACTTTAGATTTGAATTCTCAAATCTCTATATATAATCTATAAAAGTTTCAATCTGAACAGTGACAGTTTTAGATTGGCACTTCCAAAATCTTAACTTCGACTTTTTTTTTTTAAAATTTAAACTTTTAGAACTGAAGATTTGAATTCTCAAATCTCTATATATACTTTCCAAAATTTCAACTTTAAAATTCTAAAACGTTAAATTTTAGAACTCTAGATTTGAATTCTCAAATCTCTAAGTTGAATTCTTACAAGTTTAAATTTGAATTTTGATAGTTTCAGATTGTCACTTCTAAAACATTAACTTTGAATCTTTAAAATTTAAACTTTTAAAACTTTAGATTTGAATTCTCAAATCTCTGTATATAATCTATAAAAGTTTACATCTGAATAGCGACAGTTTCAGATTGGCACTTCTAAAACCTTAAATTTGATTTTTCCAAAACTTAAACTTTTAAAATTTTAGATTTGAATTCTCAAATGTGTATATTCACTTTTTAAAACTTCAACTTTTAATTCAAAGGTTTTAGATTTGCACTTTTAACCTTAGCTTCAAAATTTAAAACTTTAACTGTCCAAACTTTAAGATTCAGACCTTCAAAACTTTCCAATGGAACTTCCAGAATTTTAGATTTAAACTTAACAACTTTGTATTCCAGTTTCTAAAACTTCAAACTGGAATTTCCAAAATCTCGGATCTTAATCTTTAAGAATTTTACATTTAAGTTTCCATAATTTAATATTCACTTAGACTCTATTTTTCTGTCACTTTTTCATTGGCTCTATTTCGTTTAATTTTTTATTTACTTTTTCTCTATTTTATTTACAATATAGCTCGAGACTATTACAATCGATATGCCACTTTTGCCATGATTTTAGGTCTTCATCAAATTTTTCATTTACTTTATTTATCTTTTTCTTTTCTTTTTTTTTTATTTCCAATATAGCTCGAGACTATTAGACTTAATACACCACTTTGGCCATGATTTTAGGACTTTATAAAATTTTCAATTACTTCATTTTTTATTTTTTCAATATAGCTTGAGCCTATAACAATTGATGTGCCACTTTTGCCATGATTTTAGGTCTTATTCATCTTTCACTTGAGCCAGGTTTCACTTTATTGCTCCAGGATTTTACTCAACCTATCCTAACTACTGGAGTCACTACGGGTCTACCCCCTTGACAGGGTTATGTCTGTCCGATGGATGAGGAAAATCGGACTTACCTTCGGCCTCCAACGAGGCTTACCGTGCTGAGTTGGTGGACTGCTACGCTGCTGGACAACCTTTCGGCTGATGCTGAAGCGGGGCTTAATGTTGTTGATGCCGGCGCTTACGTCTTGCTGGAACACACTGGTGGATGTTTACGATGTCTAGTGAATATGTGGGCGGCGATACCAGGTGCCTAAGGTCGCCTTTGGGCCTACAAATTCCCGGCTGACGACACACAGGCCGGGGCGAAAGCGGAGTAGGCCAGAAAGGGGCCTTAAGCGTTGGCAGCTCTGTAGTGTTACTGCCTACGATGTGGACCTGGTGAGAAATCCAAAGCAATTAGTACTTGCTTGGTAGAAAATCTTTCAATGCTTACCTAGTCCTTGCCTGCTGCCGCTTCTGGATTGCTGCCGTGCTGAATTTGACTTGCGCCTTAGGGTGACGGGTTGCTGATCGTGCCGGGTGATGTCCGACTGGTAGTTCCTTTTCCGAATAGTTGCCTGGATCTAAGGCTGCTGAGATGCAAAAACTAGGTAAATTATCCGGCAGTCTAACTGGGCCGCCACACTGCACACTTACCCTGTAAATATTTGCTGCGGCCGTCTTCGCGACTGGTAGCTTCTCTCCCAGTCTCTACTGAGTTGGCGGGCGGATTACTGCTTCCTTTCCAAAATCTCCGGAGGTCACTCTGTCGTTTCAGGCTTGAGATTATACTTCCTGGATACACTTCTGTTCGCGGACGCTTCACTTTTTAGAATGGCGTCTAATGGCGATTTCTTCTATGACGCCACGTTATTTTTGACGCCGTTATGTTGCACACTCTCACGTTTTCGCGAACTCTCCGCGTACGTGAGTCAAAATGGTGGTCGCGGATAAAATTTTGTGCCGGTGTGCCTTATCAAATGTGAAAATTAACGAAAGTTGTTTACATTTGTGTAGGTGCATTATTGTAGGTGGTGTTGAGACTTTTGAGCATGGTTGCAATTACTATAGGTGGTGTCCTGAAAGGTTTTTTTTTGTCGTTAGGTGGCGCTACTGAGCCGCCACAAACCCCACCATCCCGAGGGCATCCCATGTCGGAAGATGGAAGGGAAACCTAATCCTTGGAGGGGCGTGGTTGCGGAAGAAGAGTCACTCAGGCCCCTCACCATCGGAGTGATCAGCACCACCCCTAGGGGTAGTCCTGATGCACTGCCACAGTGGAGGATGACTGACCCTCCTACTCAACCTCAGACCTCGGATGGTGGTACCGTTAGTTGTTGCCGGGTGCTATCCTCTTGGTTTCAGGAACTGGAACCCATGCCTTGGAGAGACGTGATGGGAGAAGAAAAATCACTCAGGTCCCTCACCAGCGGAGTGATCAGCACCACCCCTAGGGGTAGTCCTGATGCACTGCAACAGTGAAGGTTGAATGATCCTTCTCTCCAACCTCGCACCTCCGTGGCTGGATGCATCTCCTGATGCACTGCAACAGTGAAGGTTGAATGATCCTTCTCTCCAACCTCGCATCTCCGTGGCTGGATGCGTTTCTTTGATTGCGTGTACTGTTCATATCTGGGATCCTTGAGTTCACATTCTGGGGCTGGTTTCGGAGCCGCTGGGCAGAAGGTCCAGAATCTCGTCCAGCTGTGCCTCGTCTTCTATTTCGCGCGGGGCATTCTCACCTACTAGGTGGAACAAAATCTGGTCCTCCTGAAGGCGCATAGTCCGAATGCCTCTCCGTCCAAAGGAACGGCTGCCAACTATTTTGTAGAGGCGCCCTATGGCGGCACTGTCGATCACCTTCAAACGGCGGAACGCCGCACGGTCACTGGTTGCCAATCGTGGGAACTTGGCCAGAAATTCAAATTTTAAGGCTGATGACTGGAACGCGACGGTTATCTGAAGCTGGTCTGGATGTAACACCAGCGGGGTGCAGGAGACTACGGTTACTTGCTCCGCTGGGCAGTCCACTTCTAGCCACTGCATGAGTCTCATAACTCGGCCTTTCGGGTCGCCGGCCGCTGTGTTAGAGAAATACCGTATGGTCAGCTTGTTGGCCGCGTAGCCCTGGGCTGGTCTCAGGAGCGCTACTTTTCGATACTGAGCCCTGGCACCTTGCTGCTCCAGCGTCAGCACCTCCCGTTGCCGCTGCATGGCTTGCAACTGGGACTCCATCTCTTCTTGTTTTTTCTTCCCTTGCTGGTTTTCTTCTCTCAACTTGGACAACTCAAGCTCCATCTTTTGCATTTTCCGGGTCACCTCTGCCATTTGACCAGTATGCTGCGCCTTAAGCTGGGCGACGACTTGTGCCTGGTTGGCCTCCTGCCTGGCGTGGTGGGCCTGCAATGCTTCCATGCGGCCTTTGAGCTCGTCTAGCTCTGGGCAGGGCTGCTCGCGCAACTTACGGAGCGCCTGACACAGTCGAACATTCTCTTCATGCACCTGGTCGTTCTCGCGAGTTAGCGAGCCGGTGCGGTACTCGAATTGAGCCTGGAGTTCCTCGTGACTGTAACGGAGCTGTCCTAACTCGGCCTCTGCGGTGAGGTAACGCTCACGGTTGTCACGAGTCTCCTTCCGGAGGGTTACAAGTTCTCCCTGGTCGGCTACTATGTCTCCTACGCCGAACCTCAAATATAAAGGGTGTGACCAATAGTTGGGGTGACAGCAGACGGGACAGTCTGATCAGTTCTGTTGTTGCCAAGTCTCGTGACAGGCCAGATGGAAAGCGTGACCACACTCTGCTACCACGAGTGGACCGTCTTCAGCTAATAAGGTTGCCAGACAGACGTTGCACTCCACCAGATTCGCCATGTCGTTGGTCGTACCTACTTCTGGGGTCTTGCTAGTTGGTCCTGACTCGTTTTTACTTAAAACGAGAACAGGGAAACTTCCTCCAAGTATTACCCAGAAAACAAGATTAAAAAGGGTATGGGTCAAAAGTTCTCGCTTAATTATCAAAGGTCGGGTACAGTCTCCTAGCTGATTACAATCAAACTTATATTTTTCACCCACTTAGTCAACAATTAAACCATCAGGTTACGGTGGATAACTAACACAATTACAGGCTTCAGCCTGGCCACATTTTCCCCTTAACCTATTGCTTTAGATCTTTAGTATGGTAAACACCCAAAGGTTTGCCTTTCAAATCCTCAACTTCATATAGGCTGTTCCCAACTGGCTTCACGATTCGGCACTTTAAGAACTTCTGTGCTAATTTCGCGTTAAAGTTGTCTTTAAAACTGCTCTGCTGGAAATTACGCCTAAATACTTCTTGTCCAGGGATATATCTGACGGGGCGACATCTGGTGTTATATGAACGCTGATTCCTCTCGTAGGCCTGGTGTAGGCTTTCCTGTATTTTCGATCTAATTAGGTCTTGTTTCACCGACTTAGGAACTTGCTCCTCACCCATGTTGGTTAAGCTCTTTAGATGTCTCGCCA
The DNA here is from genome assembly GCA_963931995.1 of Phaonia tiefii. Lineage (NCBI taxonomy): Eukaryota > Metazoa > Arthropoda > Insecta > Diptera > Muscidae > Phaonia > Phaonia tiefii. Next base: position 143,630,479 of record OZ008368.1, read on the forward strand.
GTTTATACATACTTCCGTGGGGGAACATGTTGTTGCCGAAGAGCGCAAAGTACGGTGTGACGCCAATGGCACTATGTACCGAGGACCTCAACGAACACTCGATTTCCGATAAGTGCCGGTCCCACTCTCTGTGGTCCTCCTTCATATATGAGCGGATTGCGGAGAGAACTGACTGGTTAACTCTCTCGGACGCATTTGCCTGGGGAGAATGCACAGCGGTTCGGTAGTGATTTATTCCGAAATTGGCTATAAAAGCCTTGAATTCTTGACTGACGAATTGTTGCCCATTATCCGAGACAATAGTCTCGGGCACTCCAAACTTATGGCAAATCTCCGGGATTAGAAACTTTATTACGTTTCTACTGCTTGCTTGCTTTAGACATAGCCTTCAGTATCACGAATTTTGTAAGATGGTCCAATATAATGAAGATATAGCAGTTGCCATTCTTTGAACGCGAGTAAGGACCCAAAAAGTCAATAAAGACGCGCTGGAAAGGCCGATGGGCCACTATCTCTTTTCCCATAGGTGGCCTTAAGGTGATGTTGGCCGCCTTAGCCTCTCGGCAAACTTGACAAGCGTCAACATAACTCTTCACTTGGGCATTCATGTTCGGTCAGAAAAAATATTCCTTGATCCTCTTCAAAGTCTTGAGGAACCCTCCATGGGCCACGTGTGGTGGATTATGAGACTTCTCCACGATACCTTGGGTCAACTCTATTGGTACCCACACCTTCCACGCGAAGTCCTCATGGAGTGGTATGCCGTCATAGGGCATCGTCCGTTTATACACTATCCCTTCAATAACTTTCAGATCGGGAAGGCGACCTGCGTTTTCTTCTATGGTCTTCTTCAAATCCGCATAGTCTGCACTTCGAAAAGCTTTGTCCTCCAAATCGATTAATCCCGTGACATCTGCCGACACTTCTTCCATGGCATATCTGGACAGGGTATCCGGTACGATGTTTAGCTTTCCTTTGCGATGCTCGATTATGAAGTCAAACGATTGTAAATGCAGGCTCCATCGGGCTAGCCGCCCACTGAGATCACGGTGAGACATTAGCCACTTAAGGCTGCTGTGATCCGTGATGACCGTGAAAGCCATTAGCTCGATGAACGGTCTAAATTTTTTAATGGCTAGTACCACCGCTAGGCACTCTCGCTCCGTCACCGTGTAATTCCGCTGTGCCGGTGTCAATTTGTGCGAGTAGTATGCTATCGGATGTTCCTCGCCGTTGTCATCACGCTGGAACAATACGGCGCCCACGCCTAAGTCGGAGGCGTCGCATTGCACATAAAATCGCCTCGAAAAGTCTGGGTGAACTAGCACTGGGCTAGTTACCAAAGCATTTTTCAACTTATCGAAGGCAGACTTCGCTTCCTCTGTAAAGCAAAAGGTTTTGCTCTTCTTCAAAGTGTCGGAAATAGGTGCCGCAATGGTGGCGTATTCGGATATGAACTTCCGATACCATCCTGTAGCTCCTAAAAAGCTCCTCACCTGTTTAAGGGTTTTCGGATACTTATATTGAACGATTGACTCCACCTTCGCTGGGTCAGGCTTAACTTGGCCGCCTCCAACGAGGTAGCCTAGATAACGCAACTCTTTAAAGCAGAAGTGTGACTTTTGGACGTTGATTGTTAGACCCGCGTTTTCCAGACAACTTGCAACTTGTTGCAAAAGCTCCATGTATGTCTGAAAGTCTGGCGACACTACCAGAAGATCGTCCAAGTAGACGAAGACGCGGTCACGGATGGCGGCTGGTATCACTTTGTCCATAAGGCGACACAGCCTTTGGGCCGCATTGCATAATCCAAACGGCATTACCTTAAAATGGTAAAGTGGTCTGCCGGGTACCGTGAACGCGGTCTTGTCCCTGCTGGATGTGTCTAGTGGTATCTGCCAGAAAGCATCTTTAAGGTCCACGCTTGATATATAATAAGTGTCGCCGAGCCTGCTTAATAAACCTTCTATATGGGGAAGCGGATACGCATCCTTGACTGTGAGAGCATTCAGCTTGCGTGCATCCAGACACAGCTTATTCTTGGCCCCTTTTCGGACTAAAGTCACGGGATGACTCCACGGACTTTCACTAGGCTCAATTACCCCCAAGGCAAGCATACGATCAACCTCTGCATACAGAAGTGATTGCACTGCTGGCGAAACCGGATAATATCTGTCCTTAACTGGGACTGCGTCCCCCGTATCGATGGAGTGAGTCTCCAGATGTGTTTTTCCGAGTCCATTGCGCGTATAACACGGGAATTCTTGGACTACCGCTTCCAAGAGCGCGGTCTGTTGTGCCGAGAGAGCATGAGTCTTGACCGCCTCTGAGGCTTGGACTTCCTCACATAGGTCTACCCCTTGAGTGGTAAGACCCTCTATGCTCGGCAATAGTTTAAAAGACCTCATGAAATCAATGCCTAAATACAAAGCACGTTCCAGAGTAGGTACCAAGTATAAGTTAATCTCCTCGGATTTTTTGTTGAAATCTATCCTCACCCGAATCCTGCCTAGGATTCGGTGGGCACTCCCATCTGCTGTCTTCACAGCTGAACCAAAGCGATGTATTTGTAAATTGGCTCGCTCGACAAGTTCCTCACATCCCTTTCCCAGACACGTTACGGATGCTCCACTGTCTATTAGCCCTTCCACTTCGATGCCTCCAATTTTTATTTTCGCATACAAGCGATTATCGTCTCCCTCGAGCAATGTGGTGGCCGCTATCTCTCGTCGGACTAGTCGTCGTTTCTCAAATCTTAATCTAGCTCGCTTAATCCGATCTGAGGCTTCACCAAATATCCTGGCTCTAGTTTCTTTATACTCAGCCATGAGTTGATGCAATGGCTTAAGCGGCCTCTGAGCTGGAGGTGCAAGAATCTTCTCGGCAGGGATCTCGTTACTTAAAATGTTCGCAGGTGCATCTCGAACGAGCAACTGATGCGCTGGTACAATGTCTGTTAGATTCTGGGTAGTATTTGTGTCGTTAGTAGCTGGATCGTTAATAGTTGGGTTTGTACTGTCGGGGTTAGGAGAGAGAGTGCTGGTGGTGGCTGGGCTTATACTTCGGTGGTCCGCACCTCCCCAGTCTGAGGTGGGTGTCTCGGCAGGTTTCCCTGGCAGTTCGGGCACTTCGGTGTCACTGTATTCTCCTTTCCGCATTTGTAGCAAAAGATTTTTCGGGTGGTAGACAGGCAATCGCGAAAAATATGACCTGGGGCTCTGCAATTCCAGCAGATGACTTTGCTGGGGGCCCCCAGTGCGTCTATTTCTCCAGCGACACTTGCCTCAGCTGCCTCCTCCTGGAGAGCTACCTCGTGTACCTTAGCCGTCGGTACTGGTCGGGGTGGGTGCATCTGTCGCTGCATCGACAGAAGCGACTCAGCCCTCCGAACTTCTCGGCTAAACTCGTTGAGGGTATCCACTCGAATCGGGAATAACAAATGCGCAAGGGACGTTTTGAGGTTTCCCCTCATAATCTCCACTAGCTGCGCTTCCCTATACGGAGTTCGTTGCTGGTTTCTCAACTTCTTGATAGCGTTATAATATTCCTCAAACGACTCATGCGGCTGTTGTCTCCTGCTCAAAATCTGCATCTGAATCTGGAATTCACTTTCGTAGTGCTGGAACTGCGTCAGCATGGCCCGCTGCAGCTCCCTCCAGCTGAGTGCGGGAGCTGTTTTCCGATAATCCCAATAGATAACCTTGGCGGAGCCCTCCAATAGGTGATGAAGTCCTTTCATTAAGTCAGACTCGGAGCACTCATTGTGACGACATTGTTCTCCTACTTGGAACAAAAAGTCTTGGATGTTCAGCGTTTTGGGCGTCCCATCAAACTTTAGTCCCCATTTGGTCAGATCTTGCCTTCTCGGGGCATAGTAATCCCTCGGTGTTACGTGGTGCCTCTCGGTGTGTCCTAGCTCGCGGTGGGGTGGATTCCTGGGAAGGCCAAAAGTTCCCTCCAGGTACTTGCTGGACATTGCTGGTCAATCTGAATCCGTCCGGGACCATCATATCCTGCATCGAAACTACTTGCGGTCGCGAATAGGTTGGCGGCTGTTCTGCCTCTGCTCGTCGAGGATGACCAACTGGGGGTAAAGGGGTTGGTATGACGCTGGGCATCGGGAGCGGACGTCTTACCTCTTCAGGCTGTCGTAGCCAAGATTCATCATAAGAGGTAGGCTGGTACCCTACCGGCGCAGCGGTTAGTGGAGGAATTGCCGACGCTGCTGGGTGGTTAGCCCCGCCAACGGCTGCTGCCTGCCTGGTTTCCGCTAAAATAGATGGCAAAATTCGAAGTATCAGGGCTTCATCATCCATCTCTGGAGCGGCCCTGTCCCTAGCCTCTGCTCCTGGTCTGGTTAATACTTGAACTCTGGTTGGGCTGGCGGTTGCCGCGCGTCGCCGCGCTGCTTGCGCCTCCAAAGCGGTGAGCGCACTGAAGTCAGGTGATTCGAAAGATTCGGCTTGGTCCACCGAGCCCAAAATCCCCGACTGGTGTTGTGTAACCTGAGGGTACACGTGCCCGCTTAATCCCACCACTGGTGCGGGAGCGGTAAAATCTGATGTCGCAGCTGCAGTGGCTGCTGTTGGGTTAGCTGTAGCGGCAAGCGCTGCCTGGGTCTGAGCTGCCCCTGCGGAGGTGCCTTGGGACAAATTGGTCCCTTCGCCGCCTCCTAAAGGTGGCGAACGCCCTACTGGCATTTCCGATAGCCACTGACGCCCTTAATTGATTAAAATTTAAAGATTGGTTTACTTCCCCGATGGGGATACCAATCACGATAAAAAAAGAATAGGTATTACACCGCTGAGTAATAATTCGAAAAGGGTTACACGGTGTGCCGAAACAAAAATTAAATTCTTCCAAGAATAAGCAAACAAAAAAAAAACAAAAGAAAAACCCCAAAAAGCCAAAAATCAGGAAAAGTGGCAATCAACAAAAACAAAGCTAAAGCTGGAAAATGGAAATTATGATTAAGAATAAATATCAATTTAAACAATATCGAAAAGTTTCAGTATTAATATAAAATCAGGATCAACTCAAAATGGCTGAACCACAAAGAAAGATTTCGATAATTTTAAAGCGATGCTAAACAATTCGAAACCGAGTACAAACTTTCATCAACCTTGTATACGGATTAGAAAAGTATTTTAACGAACGAAAGCCGAAAATAAAACGAATTAAAAGAAAAAGTTCAAATCTCAAAACGCAAAACTTGTACGGTAGATAAACGGTAAGTATGGGTATATCAAGGCAAGTTTCTCCAAGTAACTTCGATTATAATCACATGACGCAAAACTTCTTCAGAACACATAAAAACCACAAACACCTTCGGCGAATGGTACCGAAAAGGCAAACTGGAACTCAAACAGAGGGCATACGTAATGAGTCTAATACCACGCTTACGTGACTCACTCTCCCAGAGTTCCCCGAACACTTTCTTCGTGTTCAGCCTAATCATTACTGACTAGTAGCTAGCGAAAATTACGACTTTTAAAAAAACGAACAAATATGAAGCGAACATTTTGCCGCTCATGTATTCAACCACACGTCGCAACACGGTTAGATCGGAAGATCCTTGCCGGGACCTACGGGTGGCCGAATGACGCTAACGGACAAAACGTGCACAAGTGCGACCCTATGTCCTAACAATCATGTGTCGGGCAAAACGTCGCAACTCGGTTAGTCATATAGATCTTCACCGGGACTTACGTGTTGTCCGACGACACAACTGTACGAAACATTTTACTATTGACTCTAATAATTTAAATAAAATTAACTTCCAAAAACTTAAGTCTGTTCTCCACTTGGAGCAATTGCCCCTGACATCGTCGCAGGAACAAGACTTCACAAGTAGAGATGCTCAACAAAAGTTCGCTAAGAAAGTTTCTTTGCCCCGCGGCAAACACGTCGCAACGCGTTTAAGATTCAAAACTTCCTAAACGGGACTTACGCGAAGCGTGAAGGCAACCAAACTTTCTATACTAATATAACAAACTAACGAACTATTGCTCGGGCCCCACGTTGGGCGCCATTATGTCGTATGGGCATAGACTGCAATTTGACCGAGTTTATCAACGAGTTTAAGTGCTGGTCCAGTGGGGTGCTCAGTATGCCATGCGTTTAAGCCGGGCATATGGCTCGCCGGACGGGGGCGATCTTTCTACTCACCGAGCACAACAACAGTCTGCCTCTGAACAATAAAATACATACTGAGGCTTACACACACACACACAATATTCTTTGACATAAAATAAAAGAATGAAGCCCGAACAATAGTTGCGTTAGAAGTGGACAAGAGGGAGAAAACACCGAATTGAAAGCCATTACGTGGCTCTGAAGAGAGTCGAGGGCAAAAACTCTACCCTAACGCGCGTCATATGTGCCGACTGGTGTCTCCGTCGGCTTTGCCCACCCTTACGAAGCCCTTGTAGCTTCACCGTGATACTGCGATCCGCACAGTATCCCATGATCGTAGTTACTGGAGAACTCTCTTACCTTTATATCTTTTTATTTTCTTACTTTCTACTTCCTCAGCCTGGTTTAAATCTAAAATTCCAGATTTCAAGTTTTTCCTAAACTTACAAAGAATTCTCAGAATTCACTTCTATTTATATCATAACGACTTTCATTTCTTTTTTTAAACAAAACTTTACTTTAACTTTCAAATTCATATTTTCAAAGCTCAACACTTTGATTCACTTCATCATTTTAAATGAAAGCTTTAGGTTGGAACTCTTAAAACTTCAACTTTGAAATTCGAAGACGTTGAATCTTAGAACTTTAGATTTTAATTCTCAAATCCCTAAACATAATTTCTAAAATTTGAAATTTGAATTTCGTAAGTTTTAGATTTGAACTCCTAAAACTTTAACTTTGAAATTCTAAAACGTTAAATTTTAGAACTCTAGATTTGAATTCTCAAAGCTCTAAGTTGAATTCTTAAAAGTTTAAATTTGAATTTCGATAATTTCAGATTTGCACCTCTAAAACATTAACTTTGAATCTTTTGAAACTTAAACTTTTAGAACTGTAGATTTGAATTCTCAAATCTCTATATATAATTTCCAAACTTTCAACTTTGAAATTCTAAAACGTTAAATTTTAGAACTCTAGATTTGAATTCTCAAATCTCTAAGTTGAATTCTTAAAAGTTTAAATTTGAATTTTGATAGTTTCAGATTGTCAGTTCTAAAACATTAACTTTGAATCTTCAAAATTTAAACTTTAGATTTGAATTCTCAAATCTCTATATATAATCTATAAAAGTTTAAATCTGAATAGTGACAGTTTTAGATTGGCACTTCCAAAATCTTAACTTCGACTTTTTTTTTTAAAAACTTAAACTTTTAGAACTGTAGATTTGAATTCTCAAATCTCTATATATACTTTCCAAAATTTCAACTTTGAAATTCTAAAACGTTAAATTTTAGAACTCTAGATTTGAATTCTCAAATCTCTAAGTTGAATTCTTAAAAGTTTAATTTTGAATTTTGATAGTTTCAGATTGTCACTTCTAAAACATTAACTTTGAATCTTCAAAATTTAAACTTTAGATTTGAATTCTCAAATCTCTATATATAATCTATAAAAGTTTAAATCTGAATAGTGACAGTTTTAGATTGGCACTTCCAAAATCTTAACTTCGACTTTTGTTTTTTAAAATTTAAACTTTTAGAACTGTAGATTTGAATTCTCAAATCTCTATATATACTTTCCAAAATTTCAACTTTGAAATTCTAAAACGTTAAATTTTAGAACTCTAGATTTGAATTCTCAAATCTCTAAGTTGAATTCTTAAAAGTTTAAATTTGAATTTTGATAGTTTCAGATTGTCACTTCTAAAACATTAACTTTGAATCTTTAAAATTTAAACTTTTAAAACTTTAGATTTGAATTCTCAAATCTCTGTATATAATCTATAAAAGTTTAAATCTGAATAGCGACAGTTTCAGATTGGCACTTCTAAAACCTTAAATTTGATTTTTAAAGTTTTAAATTTTGAAGCGTAGCAGTCCACCAACTCAGCACGGTAAGCCTCGTTGGAGGCCGAAGGTAAGTCCGATTTTCCTCATCCATCGGACAGACATAACCCTGTCAAGGGGGTAGACCCGTAGTGACTCCAGTAGTTAGGATAGGTTGAGTAAAATCCTGGAGCAATAAAGTGAAACCTGGCTCAAGTGAAAGATGAATAAGACCTAAAATCATGGCAAAAGTGGCACATCAATTGTTATAGGCTCAAGCTATATTGAAAAAATAAAAAATGAAGTAATTGAAAATTTTATAAAGTCCTAAAATCATGGCCAAAGTGGTGTATTAAGTCTAATAGTCTCGAGCTATATTGGAAATAAAAAAAAAAGAAAAGAAAAAGATAAATAAAGTAAATGAAAAATTTGATGAAGACCTAAAATCATGGCAAAAGTGGCATATCGATTGTAATAGTCTCGAGCTATATTGTAAATAAAATAGAGAAAAAGTAAATGAAAAATTAAACGAAATAGAGCCAATGAAAAAGTGACAGAAAAATAGAGTCTAAGTGAATATTAAATTATGGAAACTTAAATGTAAAATTCTTAAAGATTAAGATCCGAGATTTTGGAAATTCCAGTTTGAAGTTTTAGAAACTGGAATACAAAGTTGTTAAGTTTAAATCTAAAATTCTGGAAGTTCCATTGGAAAGTTTTGAAGGTCTGAATCTTAAAGTTTGGACAGTTAAAGTTTTAAATTTTGAAGCTAAGGTTAAAAGTGCAAATCTAAAACCTTTGAATTAAAAGTTGAAGTTTTAAAAAGTGAATATACACATTTGAGAATTCAAATCTAAAATTTTAAAAGTTTAAGTTTTGGAAAAATCAAATTTAAGGTTTTAGAAGTGCGAATCTGAAACTGTCGCTATTCAGATTTAAACTTTTATAGATTATATACAGAGATTTGAGAATTCAAATCTAAAGTTTTAAAAGTTTAAATTTTAAAGATTCAAAATTAATGTTTTAGAAGTGAAAGTTTTGGAATTAGATTTAAACTTAACAACTTTGTATTCCAGTTTCTAAAACTTCAAACTGGAATTTCCAAAATCTCGGATCTTAATCTTTAAGAATTTTACATTTCAGTTTCCATAATTTAATATTCACTTAGACTCTATTTTTCTGTCACTTTTTCATTGGCTCTATTTCGTTTAATTTTTCATTTACTTTTTCTCTATTTTATTTACAATATAGCTCGAGACTATTACAATCGATATGCCACTTTTGCCATGATTTATGTCTTCATCAAATTTTTCATTTACTTTATTTATCTTTTTCTTTTCTTTTTTTTTATTTCCAATATAGCTGGAGACTATTAGACTTAATACACCACTTTGGCCATGATTTTAGGACTTTATAAAATTTTCCATTACATCATTTTTTATTTTTTCAATATAGCTTGAGCCTATAACAATTGATGTGCCACTTTTGCCATGATTTTAGGTCTTATTCATCTTTCACTTGAGCCAGGTTTCACTTTATTGCTCCAGGATTTAACTCAACCTATCCTAACTACTGGAGTCACTACGGGTCTACCCCCTTGACAGGGTTATGTCTGTCCGATGGATGAGGAAAATCGGACTTACCTTCGGCCTCCAACGAGGCTTACCGTGCTGAGTTGGTGGACTGCTACTCTGCTGGACAACCTTTCGGCTGATGCTGAAGCGGGGCTTAATGTTGTTGATGCCGGCGCTTACGTCTTGCTGGAACACAATGGTGGATGTTTACGATGTCTAGTGAATATGTTGGCGGCGATACCAGGTGCCTAAGGTCGCCTTTGGGCCTACAAATTCCCGGCTGACGACACACTGGCCAGGGCGAAAGCGGAGTAGGCCAGAAAGGGGCCTTAAGCGTTGGCAGCTCTGTAGTGTTGCTGCCTACGATGTGGACCTGGTAAGAAATCCAAAGCAATTAGCACTTACTTGGTAGAAAATCTTTCAATGCTTACCTAGTCCTTGCCTGCTGCCGCTTCTGGGTTGCTGCCGTGCTGAATTTGACTTGCGCCTTAGGGTGACGGGTTGCTGATCGTGCCGGGTGATGTCCGACTGGTAGTTCCTTTCCGAATAGTTGCCTGGATCTAAGGCTGCTGAGATGCAAAAACTAGGTAAATTATCCGGCAGTCTAACTGGGCCGCCATACTGCACACTTACCCTGTAAATATTTGCTGCGGCCGTCTTCGCGACTGGTAGCTTCTCTCCCAGTCTCTACTGAGTTGGCGGGCGGATTACTGCTTCCTTTCCAAAATCTCCGGAGGTCACTCTGTCGTTTCAGGCTTGAGATTATACTTCCTGGATACACTTCTGTTCGCGGACGCTTCACTTTTTAGAATGGCGTCTAATGGCGATTTCTTCTATGACACCATTTTTTTTTGACGCCGTTATGTTGCACACTCTCACATTTTCGCGAACTTTCCGCGTACGAGAGTCAAAATGGTGGTCGCGGATAAAATTTTGTGCCGGTGTGCCTTATCAAATGTAAAAATTAACGAAAGTTGTTTACATTTGTGTAGGTGCATTATTGTAGGTGGTGTTGAGACTTTTGAGCCTGGTTGCAATTACTATAGGTGGTGTCCTGAAAGGTTTTTTTTTGTCGTTAGGTGGCGCTACTGAGCCGCCACACGATCCATTTTGGAATAGACGATTTATCCATGCAACCCTGCTCCTATAGATGGAGAGTGTTATAAGGGAAGCAATTTGAACAGAGAACAAAGGATCCCTACTTTCGACGTCAATATCATACAATTGTAAAGTAGAAATGCATGAATTGATATCACGTTGAAGCTGTTTTATTGCTTGACCTGATTCAGAACCGATAGCTGGAGGACTAAATAAAACCTTTAGTTGATCATTAACTAGTACTCTACGATTTTCAAATCGGGCACATAGACTTGACCACGCTAAGTCGAAACCTTGATTAGTAAATGAACTTTCTGAATATATGAATATATCTCTGGCCTCACCCGTGGCGGACTGAAATGCCGCGTAATGTTCTGGTGAGCATAATTTGTGGCTATACATTGGCGTGGAGTTTCAAGAAATGCTTTAGATGGGTTTTTGAAGCACCAACGAATTTTGTGCCAATATCTGAATGTAAGTGGAGAGGACAACCACGACGAGATACAAACCGGCTAAAGGCAGCTAAGAAAGAGGAAGCGGATAAATCTGAAGTGGCTTCAAGATGGATGGCCTTACTAGACAAGCATACAAGGATGTATGCGTATGCGTAAATGGACGGGAAATCTCCGATCTTTCTGGCAGCATTACAGCCATAAGCTGCTTTTGACATTTCCTTTTGTAAATAATGCAGGGCTTACATAGACTGACCTGAAAATGATTCATGAGCTCTTAATGATCGAGGAATGGATTTAAATTTAAAATATGGCTGGAAGAAGGTATGTTCTGTCGAGATAAGAGTTCTTTGTATTCTTTCGGGTACGAAACTTTCTGATACATTGTAATGAGTCGGTCGCAGACAGCTCGAATCTCAGACCTTATCACAACATAAGACTCATTGTAGAAATTAGACCGATATCTTTAATGGGTGCTGTAGAAAAATCTATAAACGTAGGACATAACGCGCATAGCCCTAGAAAAGGTTGAGAATTTTCCCAAATCTTTTCGAAATTCTGAAAATACTCGAAATGGACTTTGATGGCCTTCTTTTCGAGGTCTGTTTCTCTGATAGTTCGAGATTCAGAATATCGCAGGGTAATATTGGGCTGCCGAAGCCATTTTGCACCATTCCACTACAACTCTTTGTCTATAAGATTATGAGGACAACCTCCGCGGCTTGCTAAATCCGCTGAATTATCCTACGAAGAAACGTGATACCAACGCATGGAGACAGCCAGCCTGCAGAATCAAATAAGCAGGCAATTTGCGACAGGACCTCTCGTTTCGTGTTCGTTGAGGATTCCATGAACAGCGTTGGCAAAAAGTAGAGAGAATCCGAACGGGCATTCCAGCCGATTCCTAGTGTTTTGCCCTACTGCTGTTGTCAAAATCCAAAAAGTCTTCATTCAGCAAATGATCAAGGTGCTGGTCCGCAAATACTTCTTTGGAATTTGCTGTCCATTTTCTCAATGAAAACCCAGCTGATTCAAGAGCAAGGTTTATCTCGGTTCTAGCTTCTTTGGCATCTGATATGGAATAAGCTCCTGCTAGTACATCAGCAACGTACATAGAAATGCGCAGAATATTTCTGGCCAGTGGGTAAATAGATTGGACATCATCAGCTAATTGGGTAAGTGTCCAAATAGGTATATATAGGCCGCAATTTGCACCAAAAGTTACCGTCTATAACTCATAATCTTGAATGATATCACTTGAATCTTTTCTGAAAACAATTCTTTGGAAAGGAGTATGCTGTGTGTCAACTAATATTAGCCGGTACATCGTTTGGATCTCAGAATTGAACATGTAACGGAAAAAACGCCATTTCAGAAGTCGTTTAAAAGAACTGGACCAATATGGAGAATGTCATTTAAACTTAACCTATTGGACGAACTAGTTGAAGCATTAAAAACAACACGAACTTTCGTTTTGTTTAAACATATGATCCAAATCAATATATTCTTCAACGACCTTATCATATTCCCTTTTAAAAGTGGGAGTCCAAAGTAATCTAGCTTCATTTCTATAAAACTGAGCTTTGAACTATTTTTCGATTGACCCAAATGCAGCTTCGTAGGATATCCCCCTCTGAATGGAAGTACGGCAAACAAATCCTCACAATATTGAACGGATGGGGACATAAAACTCTTCCGTGGAAGATTCTCCAAACTTTGTCAGGAGAGTGTGCCGAAATTGGACATGTAAGAATCCATCCAAAGTTATGCAATGGATTCTTACAATGTTATGCTGGATACCGGAAAGCATTATAGATGCGATAACGTCGCCGCCTATTAATATATCAATATGGGAACTGCTATGGAAGTGAGGATCAGCCAGATATGTTGTGGAAAACTTTCGAAGTGTGAAGCATGAACACTTTGTGAAGGAAGATCACCGGCTAACTGTCGAATAACCAATGCCCTGACTAGAATTTCAGTGTTCTCATTGATTGGTGAACTCAGAAAGAATGAACATTCGCGTTGCACCTTTGCTGAAATCGTGTTGTTTAAGCCTGATATCCCAGTGTTCGTACGCTTACTTTGTAGCTTAAGATCATCAGTTCCTCTGAACCTGTTTATATGAGTACTCGCGCTTTATAAATACCTTCAGAATGACAGACATTAAAAATAGCAGTGCCGAGCAAAACGCCCCTTTGGTTGTAGCAAAACAATTTTGAATCACATCAGCTCTAGAACTAGTAGTGGACTGTATCGGCGAAATTTTTGAAACGGAACAGAAATGAGCTGAGTTTGGATTCAACTTGAAATGATGGCTTGTGCTAGGTGACTGTGCAAATTTCGTATTATTTGAATTGCAAGGATTAGAACTGGAACAATCGGCATCTTTATGCAATAAAGTATTATGCCGTTTGCTAAATTTATAACAGCTGTGTTTGCAGACTTTCACAGTATTAGTTTTGGAGAAACACTTAAGGCAGAGACTTTGCTTTTTAATCTCGTTAAACCTCTCACTTTAACTCATCTATATAAATTTAGGACATTTACGAATTATACGGAATTCGTTTGGACAACGTTGGCATTACGGACCTATCGCGGTGGCTTGAAATGAATTAATTTTATTCTTTCATCCGAAGGTTTTCTAGAAGCTAGATTACGGATCTCATGGACCGATTCCAGGGTTCTATGGCGATTTGTTAAAAACCCATCCAAGTCGATCGATTTTGGAATAGACGATTTATCCATGCGACCTTGCTCCCATAGATGGAGAGTGTTATAAGGGATGCAATTTGAACAGAGAACAAAGGATCCCTACTTTCGACGCCAATATCGTACAAATGTAAAGTCGAAACCGATGAATTAATATCACGTTTGTAGCAGTATGTTAGTTGGTATTGTTTGTCTAAAGTCGCGCTGATACTTATGTTAATGACGCCAATGTTCCAATATGTATACATGTGTGTAGCAAACTTCTAGTTTATTCATTTTGTACGTGATGGAATAGAACGACGATACGATGACAAACGCGGAACAACAGAGAAGTCAGTCATTATACAGCATTCGATACAGAGAGAACGGTTCACGGACAGTAATGTAAAACTAAACCCACCATTCATTATAAATATGTACATAGTTTTAAGTTAAACCATTTAAATAAAGTGAATTATTATATTTTGAACCCGTTCTTGTTTGAATAATTGACAATTCTTGGTCACCAAACCAGAATCTCACAGTTTTTATGGGGGCTCAACCGAAATAAATAGAGCAAAAGAAATAGAAAAACGTTGCAGTGTTTGTAATGCTTTGCATAAAGTGTATTGTGTGCGAAAAGAACAGAAAATAGTGTGAAGTAAGAATTTGAAAACTGCTAGAAAATAAAGTGCGTGGTAAAAGTACGCAAACGTCGTGCTACGCAAAAACAAAGACATAATTTGCGACGGAGCTATAGAAAATACACAAACTATGGCTGATGATAGAGTGAGCGCTACAGGCGTTGCTATGCTTGAAGCTACAACCGCTATTGCTATATCAATCTTTGACGTGTCAGAGTAAGCGTTACATTAGTGGTCTTCATGAAAGCTCGAAAGAACCTCGTAAACTCGAAAACCTCGTAAACTTGCACAGCAAACGTCAAAACAAACAAATTTCCCATACAAAGCGACTTGCTCAAAAGTGGAAAGTTTTCGAGGTAAATTTGCTGCGCAAACGTGGGATGGAGAAACGTGTAAACTTTTGACATTTCGTTGTAATCTGACTAGGATGGATAAATAAGGTGATAGCACTAGAACAGTAGAAAAAGTACACATACATAATACATGCAATTGCTACTGCTACCACCTTATGTATCCATCTTGGTCAGCTGATATGATTTTGAGCACAACTAAGCTGAGCAACTTTACCTGGTGCCTCATGCAACGGTGCGAGAAGAAGGGAAGTTTTCTAGATGGCGCCGGAGTGGTAGATATGGGCAAATTTCCCTGGAAATAAAAAATAATGGAAGGGCCATATAACCATGCTTTTTTGCCTTTTGTATTGTCAACAAATATCTAAAGCGATATGCTTTTCTATTATTTATATTCTATTTTCAAATTTAAATAACAGAAACGAAATAAAAATGATTTTTGAGTGCTTTTTCATCACATCCGAGTGAAAAATGAAATGAAAAAAGCAAATGAATCATCCACGGGTTTTATTTATCTATGTTCTCCCTAAGCTCTTTGCGAAACTTTCTTTATTACAGGGTTGTTATGCCAAAGTAATTTCGTACGAAAACAATTGTTTGGTACAGAAAATTTGGTACAGAAACTCCACAGGCGTTAATTTTTCTTTCTTTATAAAATTATTATTATGGATGCCAAAATGGATTCCTGAAAACAGGAGTAAAAAGCGGATGTAAAACTTACTTTTTCTACTTAGAGTAAAAATATGGAGATTATTAACAAACTGACTTTTGTAAAATGGTCTAAATCTGATAGAAGAAGTGCAAGATATAAACTCCAGAGAAAATCTCCGGGTTCATTGTTCATAATATCAGACAAAGAAAATTTCGAAGTAGAGACGATTTGATCACTCTTCTCTAAGATAAGTGAAACTGATTTCAAAATAAATTATCCAAAATTTGGGGAATTCTATTCTAAGACAATTGGAAGAAATTGTAAACAACAATTGATCTCAAACAAATATATAAATTAATTTTTATGAAGTTTTATTTAAAAAAGTTTGATATTTATTGGCGCTGAAAATCATCCTTCGTTTGGCTTTCGTTGTTGTTGTAGAAGTTGTTACAATATTATAAGATAGTTTTTTTTATGAAATTAAGATACATGCTATAACAACTTATTATTTATTTGTTTTAATCTTACGAAAACTATTTCTAAGATTAAAATTATTATAGAGTACTAGCAGCTGAGGCTATCGGCTCTCGTTTGTATATACAAGCGTTTCAAAAGAAGTCATCCGATGTTTTTTGGCTCTCATTTTTTTTTCTAAATGAAAAACTTCGATTCTGATATCGGTTAAATGGGCGCCGTCACAATTGATTACCATACGGGCTCGTTTTATGGCATTTTTCATCACTTCGGCGAGAACTTCGGGCGACAAATTCTCGGGATTGTTAACTTAAACACGGGACTTCAAAAAACCCCACAAAAAAAGTCTGGAACGGTTCAATAGGGCGATCTTACGGGCCAGTGTAAATCGCCAACGACCCGGGAACGCCGCCTTCAGAATATCGGTTGTGGCTCGCGCAGTGTTTGCCGTTGCTCCGTCCTGTTGGGACCACATGTCCTCCAGTCCTAATTCGTCGAATTGCGGCAGAAAAAACTCGGTTAACATGGCCCTATAGCGCGCACCATCCACTGTTGTCGTTTGACCAGCGGCGTTCTCGAAAAAAATGGTCCGATGACTCCAGCGTGAACAGCGCACCATGCAGTCACTTTGAGCGGGTGTAATGGCTCCTCGTGCATCACTCGTGGATTTTCGGTGCCCCAGAAGCGGTAGTTTTGCTTTTCACGTACCCGCTGAGGTGGAAATGAGCCTCATCGCTCATTATGATTTTCAAATCATTATGAACAAAAATGCCATAAAACGAGCCTGTATGGTAATCAATTGTGACGGCGCCCATTTAACCGATATCATCTTCTCAACTTAACCAATAAAATTCAAAAGGTTAAAATAAACATAATCAACCATATTATTGTTCTGGCTGTAAATTAGAGAAACTATTTCTACACAAAAATTTTTCTGGCTGTAACTTAGAACTTTTTTCATATGACAAGAAAATTTCTTCAATTGTTTAATTTTTGATTTTTTGTTGTTGTTGTTTTTTCAAATGACATGAAAAAATTTTGTTTATCAATTGTTTTTCATTTCTTATTAATAATATATCTTCCTGACGATGCTATACAAATATCGAAAAATATAATTAATTAATAAACAAGACCAAACGCTCGGACTATTCAAGTTTTGAATATAATCAGAAAGCAGAATCGAAGTTTTTCATTTAGAAAAAAATGAGAGCCAAACAACATCGGATGACTTCTTTTGAAACACCTTGTACAATGTGTACAAGATATGTTGTTTATATTCT
This sequence comes from Phaonia tiefii, assembly GCA_963931995.1. NCBI lineage: Eukaryota > Metazoa > Arthropoda > Insecta > Diptera > Muscidae > Phaonia > Phaonia tiefii. Next base: position 143,647,655 of record OZ008368.1, read on the forward strand.
AAGTTTCAGTGATGTAATGAATGTACAGATTTTATTAATATTTTCTAAAGACGGGTCTCTAAGAATGTCGTATAATGATTTATTTCCAAAAGTGGTTATTCTTAGGCTGCTGATATGTGGGCAATCTTCAAGAATGTGCTTAAGTGTAAGACTGTTTCCGCACTTAGAGAACATTGCGGGTCCGGTTCTTTTAAAGACGTGTTCATAAAAGAAGAGGTGCGTCCAAGACGAATCCGGCTATAAAACGCGTATTCTCATTTTATCGGCATTTGTGGGATATAATGGTGTTCTAGGGGGAATAATGACCCTGCTGTAGAGCTGATAATACTTCTTTTTAAGCTGAACGGTTGACGTATAACAGCTGCATCCATTTCTTGGAGGGTCTGTAACTGTTTTGTACTCAGAAAACGGCATAATTTTTGAGAACATTTGGCATAATTTTTTGGTCGGCCTCTGGCAACACTGCATTTGAGCGAGCACATAAGTAAACACAAGCAGAGTTTTGAAGCAAGTTGTAGCGACATACCATAGCAACACCTGTAGCACTGACTCTGTCATCAGCCTTAGGCCGGGGCCACACTGGCGTTTTCTTGTCGCGCGTTTTCAAAAGCTTTTGTAGAAGTATACACAATCAACGTATACAACTCAACGTTGACCTTTTTTTTGAGTTAGAGCTTTTGAAAACGCGCGACAAGAAAACGGCAGTGTGGCCCCGGCCTAAGTGAAAGAGGCAAAGCTTAAACTTTGAAAGTCGTTAATTTGAAAATCAACCCTCAGTTTGTGGTATATCGACCGATGAAAAGAAAAAGCAAGAGACTTTGGGAGAGCTGTTTATGAAAGACAAATATGTTGTTGTTTTATGTTCGTTAATTTGAAAATCAATCCCGAATGTGTTTTGTGTCGAAAGCAGAAAGATTTTGTAAAAGCTTTTTGTTGAGAATACATAGAAGTATTGTTGCTGTTGCATGTGGCCGAATCATGCTTTGAAGACGTTTTGCAAAGATGTTGTGTTGTTGCATTCAGCCGAGTAATGCAAGGTGAATAGAAGAAGAACATATGAATTGCGGAATGAATGATAGCTAAAACAAATGAAAATTGAGAGGCTGAACATCACAGAGAATAACAGCCCGATTCTGTGCACTTGATAAGTTCACCACATTGAGTATTTATCAACTTTTGAATATTTATCAAGATTTGGTATTCAACTACAAAAAATAAAAGCTTTTTAGTTGATAATTTGTCAAAGTCTCATTTGGCATTGATAACTCTATTTTATTGTGTGTGTGTATTCAAATTCGATAAATAGTGCACGCTTCATGTAAATATCAACATAATGGATTCTTTTTTAAAATACATGTATAAATTTAAATTTACGGCAAAAATTTACGTAGAACTGCAGCTGTTCAGACGTTGGGCGATCATATTTCGGTTTCCTTTTCGGGTTAATGAATTATACAAATTAATATGTTTATTAATATACTTTACAGTCAATTAATATATTAAAATACTTACTTAGCTGGTGTAGCCATATTTTTGCTTTGTGCCAATAATTTGATAACAATAAACAAAATCAGCTGTCAATAGAAATTCACCACACTGGTGAATTTCAAAAGCTTTTTATTTATAAATGTTGCCACAGAATACCAACCGAACTTTTGGTTGATAAAAATCTTGACAAAATATCTTGATAAAAAAATGCATCAAGAATTCACAGAATCGGGCTGTAAGTATTGTAAGTTTAAGGTTGTATGTACAATTGTTTTGAGATGTTTAAATCAGCATAAACAAAATCATTTACAGTGGTAAAGGGAATGGTGTAAATTCTTGAGCAGTGGAAAGAGAAATTTATATTGAGAATCAATCAGGGTATTCAGTTTTAAATTTCTTTGTTTTGAAAACAGATTACTGAGTGTTTTCTGTAGTCGTTGTGAAATAGATTGCTGAGTGCTTTCTATGTGAATTTGAAAACAGATTACTGAGTGTTTTCTGTAGTCGTTGTGAAATAGATTGCTGAGTGCTTTCTACGTGAATTTGAAAACAGATTACTGACTGTTTGCTGTAGTCGTTGTGAAATAGATTGCTGAGTGCTTTCTACGTGAATTTTTGAAAACAGATTACTGACTGTTTTCTGTAGTCGTTGTGAAATAGATTGCTGAGTGCTTTCTATGTGAATTGGAAAACAGATTACTGAGTGTTTTCTGTGGTAATACACTGAGTGTGTGCTGTGAAACGTTGATGACAGTTTGTTGAGTGAGATCTGTGGTATTTTTGAAATTGTCAGCTCATTGAGTGTGATATGTGGTAGTTGTTGGATCATTGATATTATTTTGGAGTGAGAACACCTTTTTCGTCAAAGCCACTGTAACCGTGTTCGTTGTTGTTCGTAAATAAGAAAGGTAAACGTTTGTGTTGAATACAATTGAATTTCTTAACTGGAGAATAATTTATGATTTCTAATATTCGAGTAAATTTTGATATCCATTGATGTTATCGTACATTTCGATTAATAAGTTTTGTTCTTGATTTTAAATCGATGTTCAAATTTAGAGTATTAGAGTATATTTGACAATAGAACCTGACATTTTAATGTAATATAAAATTGAATTTTAAACACTTGAAGTGAATTTTAATGTACGTATATTGGTAATTGCTGAAAATTTAATTTATGTTTTTATAATATTGATACCATTATATTGTATACGATTAATACTATTTCCATTACATTTAATTGGATTTCTACTTTATAAATTGGACAAATCGACTATTTTAGCAGTGAGAGTAGAGGAGTTAAAAGACAAATTGAGAGAAAATAATTTGGGTGTTCAGGGGAGGAAATTGATTTGCAGAATAGACTTTTAGAGTTTTACGAATTAGACTTTGTTGACGCGAATGAAAATATGAGTAGTGAGAATCCTGATGACAATCCGGTAACGGAGCAGACTCAACGACAAAGTTTGGTTCGGGATGTTGTCATTGATAAAAGTATGTACACCCTCAAAGATGTTGAAGATAACGAATCAATATTTACGGCCAACGGTTCACCTGACATTAATCAGTGGATTGAGGAGTTCGAGGAGATGGCTCAAATTGAAACTTGGTCATCGTTGCAGATGTTTGTGTACGGCAAGCAGCTACTGGGTGGCACTCATTGAAAACATTGCTTTGGAATGAATTTGATACAAAGTTATCTTCTGCTGAAGTTCATAGACAATTGCGCAACAGAAGATTGCAGAATAATCAGACACTGATTGAGTATTTGTATTTCTTGATGGAACTGGGAAAGCAAATTAAACTGGACGAGAAAAGTGTTGTTGAATATTTTATAGAAGGAATCCTGACTCTAAATTTAAAAAAACTATGTTATATGCAGCAAGGAATATACGATCACTGAAGGAACAGATTCAGATTTACGAGAAGGTACGATTCACTCCTCGATCGCTAAATAGAGGAAAGGAATCGCACAGCTCAATGGTAAGTGGAAATAAATCTGAAAATGATGAGAAGACTGCTGATGAAAGAAAGTGCTTCAAATGTGGTGACAAATCACATATGGCCAGAAATTATCCCAGTAAACAGGTAAAATGTTTTAAATGCCAGAAACTCGTTTGAATGTTAAACCAATGGAATAAATGAAGTTAAGAACGAACATAATCAAGCGAACATGGTCCAGAAAAGTTTGAACTTGATATTTAAGGATGTGCAAATACACGGAAAGACTTTATCAGTATTAATTGACACTGGATGTGACATATGCATCATGAGATTTGATACATTACTTATTTTTGGAGAAGTAAACTTCGTGCCTGAAAAAGTTGTGCTGAGGGGTATAGGCGACAGCGGAGTAGTTACAATGGGCCGATTTTCTACAGTTGTTGAAATCGACAGGCTACGATTAGATGCGACGTTCTATATTGTTGCTGAGCGCGATATAAATCATTCCATAATGGTTGGTAACAGTTTGTTGTCAAAGGCGGAAGTGATTATAAAGAATGGGGAAGCAAAATTTCGAAGAGCCACGGAACAGAATCAACTGTTAGAGAAATTCGGTAGCATTTGTCTGAATGCAGAGGTATTTGAACAAGGAAAAGTTGTTGATTTGGCTCATGTTGATGATCAAATCCGTGATAAGGTTGAATAATTGGTCACTCAGTACAAACCTGCTAGAAATGTTAAATGTCCGGTTGAAATGAAGCTGATTTTAAAAGACGCAGTACCAGTATATCAACGTCCACGGAGAATACCTTTCGCTGATCAAGTGACTGTTGACAAACAAATCACAGAGTGGATAAATGAGGGAATAATTGTGCCCAGTTGTTCCACTTATGCATCACCAGTGGTTTTGGTTGCGAAGAAGCACGGATCTAAGAGACTGTGTTGTGATTATCGAAAGTTGAACCTAAAAATTATTAGGGATAATTACCCGATGCCATTAGTGGATGAGGTTTTGGACAAGCTGCAAAAGGCTACTGTATATACAACATTAGATGTGGTAAATGGATTTTTTCATGTACCTATGGAAAAGTCGTCTAGAAAATATACATCTTTCGTAACGAAGAGTGAGCAGTACGAGTTTTTATACGCTCCATTTGGAATTAGCAACTCACCACCAGTATTTACACGATTTATTGCTGTAGTTTTCCGCGACATAATACAGGATGGTATTGCTATTGTTTACATGGATGACATTATCATTCCTGCCAAGGATATGATTGATGGATTCGAAAAGTTGGGCTTAGTGTTGAAACGAACATCGTCGAATGGCCTGAAGATTAAATGGGAAAAAAGTCAGATCTGACAGAGAAAAGTTAGTTTCCTCGGTTACGTGATTCACAATGGTACCATTACACCTGGAACGGAGAAGACAAAAGATGTGCTGAGATATCCAGAGTCGACAGATCGTAAAAGTGTTGAACGATTTCTGCGGCTTACTTCGTATTTTCGTAGATTTATTCGAGACTATGCTATTATGGCCAAACCGTCGACGGACTTGTTGCGGAAAAATTTACCTTTTAGAGTATCTGACGAAATGTTACTCGCCTGTCGACAATTGAAGGAGGCACTTGTAAGCTCTCCAGTCCTAAAACTTTATAGGCCAAATGCGGTAACTCAAGTGCATACCGATGCAAGCAAGTTCAGTTATGGTGCGGAGTTCCTGCAGAAAGATGTCGATGATCAATAGTTACACCCCGTTCAATTTATGAGTCGTAGGACGAAACCGTACGAGGAAAAATATCATTCCTATGAGTTGGAGGTTCTTGCAGTCGTGGACGCCTTGAAGAAATGGCGAGTATACCTAACTGGTATACCATTTAAAATTGTTACAGACTGCAGTGCCTTCAAAATGACCATGAGCAAAGAGAACGGGTAACCAAACTCTGACGGATTGATAGTTAATAAAGTTGAATATTGCCCGTTTGATTATCCCAAGAACAAAAAAACTATTACCCTAATTTACCCCAAAAGACGAGTGTGATGTCAATCAATGTGTTAAGTATGGAGTATTAGGTAACGGGTTTTTCAATAAGAGCGCTACAAAAGTTTTTTTAAATAAAACAAAACCGCTTTTAGGTACCAATGAAATTCTTTATTCCTGTGAAAGTACGTTCGATGCCATTATGTATGGAACTCGATTTCTTTTGCATGGCCACCACGGGCACGCTTGCAGAAGTCCAGACGAACCCAATTTTCGCCGGTTTTCAAGCATAAATCGGCCGATACTGCTGCAATTTCACGTTCGATATTCGTACGAAGTTCATCAATCGTCGCTGTATTGTTGGCATAGACCATAGACTTGACGCAGCCCTACAGGAAATAATCTAACGGCGTCAAATCGTACGACCGAGGCGGCCAATCGACTGGGCCATTTCGTGAGATAACACGTTCACCAAACTTGAAAGAGAAATGCCAAAGGAGCGGAAAAAATGTGGCGTCGTTTGCTGTTCATATCGATTTACTTTTGTAGCTTCTCTGTTGAAAAACCCTTTATATAAGAATTTAATATGCAGTGTTCGCGCAAAAACTTTTTATCTTTAAAATTTAAAACGATTTTGATTTTGTACTGGAAATGGTGTTTATTGTTGAACATTCTTGTTCAATTTCTTTTCGACAACCGATTTACAAAGTTTTCTTATTGTCGCGGGCCGCCAAATCCATCAATCCCTAAGAAGTACGTGTATAAAAAAAAACGAAAATTTCACTCACTTTTCATTTGCTTGGTACTCAGCTCTTCGCGAAAATTTCGTAGGCAAAATCAAGTACAGGATTTTTACGCTAAACTTATTTCGTACGAAAACAATTGTTTGGGACCAGAATTTTGACATTTTGATAATTTTAACAACCATAAGCAACACGACATGCGTTAAATTAAACATTTGCAAGGTAAATCAAATATATGTGGTAATTCTCTGCAACAAAATTTTCCGTTTAGAGATAAATGACAAAATTTCGTACGAAAATTTCGCAAGAACTGAATACGGGGCTTTAGGAACGACAGTTAATCCAGATAGAGAATCTAAAAGAAATATCAGCAGTACAACGGCTGAATGCCCAAACTGAGCAAATGACTTCCTCAACGCTGTTGTTGTTTTTATTGTATTATTTTGTCATCAACGAACAATTTTAGTGACTTTTTAACTAAATTATTTAATCAAATTGACGAAATTTTGCTAAATTTACGAAATTTTGTTAATATGAAATATCATAAATGTGAACGTCATTTACAAATACAGAGACGTTTTAGTATTAGCGTGTGTGCGCGTTATTTAGGAATAGAGCAACATTTTTAGTAATTACCAATAAAAATCTTTAAAGTCAGCAATATTAATAAATGGTTTTGCAATAAACTATTAACGTGCACAGTTATCTTCATCCAACAAAAGGAATTGAGAATCAATTAGTGGCTTGTGGTTAAAAACTAGGTGCTTTCTTGGAAATATATATGACTTCTATTTCAAGATGCACAGGTTTTTTTAATTTTATATAATTGTACACTAATTTACATTGTGTGTTTATAATATACAAAATCAATATAATTTCGTTAAAAAGTAATAATATATGTATATAAAAAGCATTTTTACTGGGATGTATTATGTAATAAATGTAATATTTTTTTATTCAATTTGGCGATATGTCGTCAATTTTACTACTCAAGCGAAAACGAAAAATTTAATTTAATAATCATCATCCAGTTTTCGTTAGGTCTATAGTGATGAGATTTCGTCAAATTAACCTAAGTTATCGTCGATTTCACAACTCCATTTGGTTCAGTGTACATACTGGACGAAACATAATGACCAAAACCAGTATGTATGTTGTTGTTGCGAAAAAATTATTATAAAATAATGTTAGGGTGCCCCGCAATTTCAAAGTTTTAGAAGTTTAACAAAAATCAAAAATATAATATGATGATCGATGTAGGATAATCTCCCCAACATGCCGTATACCACAATACAGCTTCTACACTGATGAAATGATATCCATATTATCATATCCCATTTCGTGAAAAATAATCAGAAAATGGTCGCATCTACATTATTCTCCAATGAAATTCTATTTGCCCCCAAGTTGTGTTCCAAGTTGTTCCGCTTAATAATGCCAATAGAAATAAAATGTAAACTCTGAAATATTTGCATACTCTAATTGAGATGAAGGGCAAAGTAATGAGAATAGTAAAACATATGATTTCAAACAAAGTTCGATGACTCTGGAATGGATTGGGAAAGTATCTCGTTCGTTCCAATTCTTCCGTGTATATTAGGACTTCACTCTCAGAGAACGATACACTGCGTAAAGCTTTAAATTATTCAATGGAAATAAAACAGGGGTATGTGAAATAGTCTGATAGTGAACAGTGGTGGGCAAATTAGTATAACCAATTTGGTTAGAAATATTGTTGCATCCTCAAAATGAGAACATCCGTTGTAATACTACCAAAATCAACTGAGTGTATGAAAAGGGTTGATAACTTTCCGGCTGTATAGTAGGCACTTACGCTTAATACTCTTAAAGTTAAAAAGGACTTATAGATGGAAATATGAAAAATTTTCCAAAAACCAATTTTTATTTTGAACCGTAGGCGCATTCACCAACAAAAACAACAAAATTTCCAAATTAGCTCCTAATTTGGCCCTCAATGTCATTAAACCGCATTTCACACTCAGTCAGAATTACATAAAATCTTAAACACAGAAATTTCGTTCGTTACTGAAAGTACATGAAGTACAACATAAATTTTAAGAGGGTCGAATGTAACCCTGATATTATTACAAATGTTTTTGGTTTAAAATAACAAAAAGCATTATGTATATTTCCAGGTGTACTTTTAGAAAACTGAATCTGCTGTGAATCTATAATAAGAAAATCAGTTAAATTTACAAAAAAAAATTAAAAATGGTTTGTAGTTATCCCAGAATTACACCGCGAACATCGTTCATAAAATGTCATGTCGTTCATAAAATGTTAACTTGTGGAATGATGGAAATAAGGAGTTAATTATTAACAGGTTCTCTGAATTATCAACAAGGGGAGATATGATGGTAACAAAGAGATAATTTAGGATGAGCAGAGCATGTGGCCAAAGAATTGTTGGGAAAGGTGTAAAGGCGTGATGTACAAATTTCGAATTTCCATAACACTCGTGGTGGACAGCAAAAATACTGTTCCCTCGCTGCCGACACACGGCACATGCAAGTAGTGGCATGCAATTGTTGTATACGTCTTATATAAAAAATATGATATCTCTCTTAGTTTTTGAGATATAGGAAGTTCAGATCGAAAATAAGTTTAATTCAAACCAGCATAAAGTTACGAGTCTGATACAAATCAGAAAAGCCGTGTAGGATATCGATATTGTGAGCTCAAAGATGAGGAGATGAGTGTAAACATTTACAAGAATAACTACACACCATGCGTTAAAGCACGACGATTATATGTACATATTTCCGGTTCCGGCAAGACGATTATACTTTATGTATTGTACTAAATTACTGCTAGTTATGCGTTTTGGTTACCAGCAAGCAAGCGATAATCGCTAGCTTGTAACGAAAACACACCTAATATAGTGAAATTTAAAAAAAAAAAACTTAATAAAGTTTAAACTCATGTCTATAAGACTGAATACATTTATATATATATTTATACATCAAAAGTCATAATTTTGAAATTGGTCCTCTATGGCTTAATAAAATTAAATTTTTTAGAAACATTTGGAGGGCATTTCCGAAAGCTTTCCATCAATACATATGTACATTGACCGTATAAGGTTACTGATGCGAGATATGCCCGGATATTCATTGGACGTTTGGAGACCCATATCTCGGGAACCGTGGACGGGGACATCCCATTGTTTCAGAATGACTTTGAGTTTAACTGTTTTAGTAATTATGATGTTTTATGGGATCTAATAAGCATTAAATCCAATGCTGTAGGCTTTGATGAACTACATCCAGTTTTTATAAGGATAATATTGCCTACATATTTAATACCATAGGCACAACATCGACATATCCAACAAGCTGTAAATATGCCAAAGTGTTGACTATTCCCAAAGTAGGCCATGCTTTTTGTGACGGCGCCGTAGCTCGCGAGTAACATTAGGAGAAAAACAAAAAAACTTAAAAAATTTAATTTTCGGTCTTTATTGTTTGCTTTGAATCTTAATACTGACTTAACTAGTTGTTCATTATTACTGAGTGGCCAATTATGCTTATTAAACATAATTCGTCATTCAACTATAATCCATTTATTGCTCACAACACAAAAGCAACGTAAACAGTTTCAGTTGTTATCGTCTGCTTCAGAATCGTAAGACAGAATGTGTTTGTTATTTGATCTTCTTAATTATATTGTTGACAGGTGTGGAGTATGAACACATAACTCAGGTGTGGAGTATGAACACATAACTCGCATCGAATATGCCAACTACTCATCTGGCAACAACCACCATCTGACAACACAGACCTAAGACAATTTCAAAACCTCTTTTGTTGGTATCATCGTTGCTTATTATTTTGTGATAGTATGTGTGCCACAGCGACGTAGTTTTTGACAACCGGTTTGTTTTGCACACTGCACCACCATGCGAAATTTCGCAAAAATGTTGTAATTTATCTCTATAACACCGGGATTACACTTTCAACTTTTGGTTGAAAGGCTTTTACACATACTGCTTGTTAGAATTCGTTAATACTGACAGCTGTGACGTAGGATGCACGCAACAGGTTGATCAACTTTATTTATATATATATATATATATATATATATATATATATATAGTACATATATTTTCATAGCAGAGTTTGAAAACCGTCTCTTAAGCGAATTGGATAAGAGAATGTTGGGGATGAAAAGAGAAATTTTTGATGTAACTGAGCGGGTGGCTAAACTCGAAGCAGTTAGGTGTGAAATAATAACACTGAAAAGTGAATTAAAAAATCTGAAAATACAAACATTGAAAAATACTAATTGAATAGTCGCATATGATCTTCGAATTAATGGCATCCCTCGTCAAGATCAGGAAAACTTATCGGGAATATTTGAGAACATATGCAGAACAATCAACATTTCCACGCCACCAGAACAAGAACAAGGCAAAAGAATTTTCTCCTGACGATGTTGTTAAACTGTTTTCGCCTTATGACAAAAACTTTTTCTTAAAATCATTGGGAATTTATAGGAAAAATAACAAAACAAATTTAATGCTACGACATCTAGGTTTTCAATCGGAGAATACGTCTAATATAAATGAGAGTTTAATAAACTCAAACTATAAAATATTTCGAGAAGCCTCTACTCTAAAAAAGCGAAAAAATTGCATTCTGCATATACTTTTCGTGGACTTGTGTATGTTAAACGTGCTAAAGACGATGGTCCAACATGTATTGAAGATCTTGAAGCACTTGAACTTTTTCGTGGATATCCACATCTTACTGATGACACTGATAAAACTGTTTTTCAACTTTAATTCAACTAATGATTTTATTAATTGCATTACTAATTTATTCTTTTATATAATTATTACTTTTTTGTTGATTTTTTCAAATGCACTACATTACCTACTTGTTCTTAAATGAGCATTTTAAATTACACTACTGGCGGTTTCAAGGACGTAACTATGAATATGGTGCGTATATTGGCTAAAACGAGGAAAGGCTTCACAATTTGTCATATAAATGCACACAGTTTGAACAATAAAATTGATGAATTTTGATTAATATTTGAAAATTCAACTGTTGACATAATCTGTGTTTCCGAGACTTGGTTTGATAAATCTACTCCTGACAGTTTAATCCGCTTATATGACTATAAACTATTTAGAAATGATAGAGCCAGTCACGCAGGTCGCGTCGCTATCTATATAAAAATCATATTGCCGGAAAACTTCGATGCAAATCACGTGTTTTTATGTTAGATGAATTTGAGAATGATGAGGTACTACGAAGAAAACTAGTTGAATATTTATTTATAGAGGTATCATCATTCGGGGAAAAAATGTTGGTTGGTTGCGTTTACAGACCCAACAGTAGAATAAATTTAAACTACTTTTTTCAGGAACTAGAAATCTTAACTGCTACCTACCAGTAATTGTAATATTCTTTCGGATTCATTTTTAACAGATAACATGTCACCTTAAGGACTTGAGCCTACAAATTGCACTCAACCAACACATTACACTTTTAGGAACAATACTTTGCTGGACCTGTTTTTTGTCAACAATCTTTCTAAAGTACTTCTGTATTACCAAATATCTGCTCCATGTTTTTCCAAGCATGACCTGATATTTTTAACGTATGACTCAGATCAAATTAGAAGATAAAATCTACACCTATCGGGATTTTAAAAATATAAATTACAATTCGCTTTACGATAGCTTTTTGCAAATTGACTGGGAAAGTATATATTATATGTCAAACATAGATGATATGATAACTTTCCTTGACAAAAATGTTCTGAAACTTTACGATGAGGCGGTACCTTTGAAAACGAAATCTGTTATGGCTAGATCTAAACCCTGGTTTAGTGCTACCAGTAAAACCTTAATTCAGCAAAGAGATATTGCGTTCTCTAGATGGAAACTTTCAAAGCTTCTGAGCTTAGGAATGAATATCGTGCTGCCAGCAGAGAGGTAAATCGCAGAATTAAAATTGCCAAATTAGAATATTATTCCAAACTCTTTGGTTATGCTTTGAAATCCAGACAAACTTGGAGAACAATTCGTGATATAGAAATTGGGAAAGCGGGCGTAAATAGCAATATATGTTCAATGGATGTTAATGGCCTTAATTCTCGTTTTACAAATTTGCCTGTAACCCACATGGATGAAAATTTTTACAATTTTTATGCAGCAAGCGGCACGAACGATGACCATAATTTTGAATTTCTATGTGTAAATGAGTTTGATGTCTTATCTAGTTGTATGTCTGTGAAGTCGAATGCAATAGGCTGTGACGGTATTAATCCAAAAAATTTTAAACTCCTTTTGTATTATTATACTCTTAATTGTATTATCATGTCTAGTACTTTTCCCACTAAATAGAAGGATGCTAAAATAATTCCTATACCTAAATCTGACAAAGAATACCGACCAATTGCAATATTGTGTTATCTTTCTAAAGTCTTAGAAAAACTTTTAAACAGTCAAATCAGCAATTATCTAAACGATTATAATCTTTTATCGAATCTTCAATCAGGATTTCGTCCAAGTCACAGTTGTGTGACTGCATTAATTGACGTAAGCGAGAATATAAGACGTGATATTGACGATGGTAAAATTAATTTTTAGTACTACTTGACCACTCTAAGGCTTTTGATACTGTTCACCATCATACTTTGTGTATGAAACTTCGTCACTTTTTTAAGTTCTCGTATACCTCTACTCAGCTCCTTACCTCGTACCTTCATGATAGAACTCAGTCAGTATTTGTAAATAAAGTTTCATCTCAACCACTGAAGTTAAGAGGTGTGCCCCAGGGATCTATTTTGGGACCTCTTCAATTTTCTTTATATATCAACGATCTTCCGCAGCAATTACCCCTTGTAAGATACATATGTACGCGGACGATGCTCAACTTTATCTTAGTAGCCCCTCTCACTGTCTTAAGCAAAGCATTGACAATCTTAATTCTGATCTTATAAAAATTCAACAATGGGCAATGGCTAACGGACTATTCTTTTATGGAGATTTACTTCTACCTCATCATTCTCTAATAAAATATATGGAATATATTTTGATAGTCTCCTGAAAATTAGAGTTCTTTTATTTTTCCATAAAGTAGTATATACCAAAATTCCTAAATATGTATATGAAAAAATCAGATTTGCACGATCCAACAGGGGTAAAAAGATAATTCTTCCGATTCATCACACACTAGTATCGGAATGGCAATTTTTCCTTAACGCTATTCGTCTTTGGAATCAACTACCACCAAACTTACAACTAACGAGTAATGTAACGCATTTTAAAAATAAACTATGTATATAAATTTTTTTGAATAATTCGATGTATTAATTTTAATTTTAATCTTGTTTTTGTGTTAAATTTGTACTAGTTTTATGTCTATATTTTCTATTATTTTTTTTTAATTAAGAAATTAATTTGTTAGCCTTTAAAATGTATTCTCTTTTTATTTTATATATATTTGTTATTATCATTTTACACTATATGTATTTGTATTTCATTATATTCTTGTTTTAACGTAATAAACGTCTAGCTAATACGTACTTTCTGTACTATAATTATAAGATTTAATCTTGTTGTGAAGAAATTCAAATAAATAAATAAATAAAAAGTCACTTTAATTTCTGTTCTAAACACACACACGCTTTATTTACTTTTCCACCAAACAAAGCAAACGAATTTGACACAGATGTTACAAATCAGTGGTTTAGTTAAACAACTGGTTGAAAGAGAAAATCGCAAGCAACCGCCTTTCAACTTTAAAATGTGTGAGTGTATTACTAAAAAATTCTGAGTTGAAAGCATGGTACAAATATAATGGTAGATGCAGTACGACACAAATACAACAAGCCAAAAACAACAGAGCAATTTTTTTTTGCTCAGTGTATGTATTGTGTCAAGTCAGTTGATAGAAAAATACTGAAATTGTTGACAAAACTGGAAAAAGTGCCATTTAGAAAATGATTGTGGTTTATTTGATATTCTGAATGTGCTTAAGTGTGAAAACTAAAACGTTTTTATGTGATTTTTACAGAGAAAACTTTTCAAAAGCAGCAGTTGCAGGCAAACGGGGGTTGCAGACAACCAAATGTAAACAAACTTTGACATAAGAGGAAAACTTACTCATACTCACTCCAGAAAAAAGTTCAAATCAGCTGGGCTAGTGCTACTACCATTTATTTGCACCATGGTTGAAAGCAACTAGTTGAAAGTGTAACCCCCGGGTAAACGGAAAATTTTGTTGCAGACAGTTACCACCTATTTTTGATTGATCTTGCAAATATTTCACTTATAATTCCTCAACGCACTCCGTTTTATGTTTAACGCCTGTGCTGTTACTTTTAGTTGTTAAAATTATCAAAATGTTAAAATTCCGGTCCCAAACAATTGTATTCGTACGAAATAACTAACAACCCTGTTCTTGATTTTGCTACGAATTTTTCGCAAAGAGCTGAGTACCAAGCAAATGGAAAGTGAGCGAAATGTTCGCTATTTTTTATGCACGTACTTCTTACGGCAACGGAAATTTAATAAAAACTGAATACTGGGCTATACCAACGACGTAAATTAGAACCACCAAGGACAAGTAACAAGTAAGGAATTTGAGTTAACGGCAAACAACATTACGTATGCTTTTTTACCCCGCTAAAGTTAATTACAGCTAATTTGTACGGGGCAGCTAAGCGATATTAAGTGTCATTTCAATTTCCCACATAAAATATAAAATAATAGTGGTCTTCATGAAAGCTCGAAAGAACCTCGTAAACTCGAAAACATCGTGAACTTGCACAGCAAACGTCAAAACAAACAAATTTCCCATACAAAGCGACTTGCTCAAAACTGGAAAGTTTTCGAGGCAAATTTGCTGCGCAAACGTGGGATGGAGAAACGCGTAAACTTTTCACATTTCGTTGTCATCTGACTAGGATGGATAAATAAGGTGATAGCACTAGAACAGTAGAAAAAGTACACATATATAATACATGCAATTGCTACTGCTACCACCTTATGTTTCCTTTGGTCAGCTGATATGGTTTTGAGCACAACTACGCTGAGCAACTTTACCTGGTGCCTCATGCAACGGTGCGAGGGAAACTTGCGCTGAGCAAAAGTTCTCGGCTTTCACGTTTGCATGAATGCCGCTATTGTTTTGTATTTGAAATATAGAAATTTATTTTGCCTCTTACGGTGCATTTACACGGGACAGGTTGAGACAAGATAGTTTAGAATATGTATTAGTTGTCACAAAGAGGAAAAATTGTTTATGTGACGTACGCGTGCAGCCAGTTATAAAGACAGTACAGTTTTAAGCAACCGCCGACAGTGTCGTTTCGTTAAATTTCGTGCTCTGATTTTTTGTTTCTTCGCTCTTTTGCCATTGTGTTTTATCTTACCTGGCGTTTACACGGGACAGTTTTGCTCCAACAGTAGAAATGCATTCACACATGTTTACTACCACACACTTAAGCATGAAACACATAGACGACGACAGGCTACCGACCACAACCTGTCAAAAATAAAATACAGGCGTTTATATGCAAGTGAATATATTAACGACGGCAAGGCGACACGACTGCAGGTTGTTGTCTATGCTACTTATGTAGCTGTAGTTGAATTAAACTAATTTATATTTGTGTGGGCGACAATCAACAGGTTAGAGCTGTCAATGCCTGAAGTGGCATAACTGACAGAATAATCAACTGTTTTCACAATTTTTGTTATGTTTGTAATAATATTTATTAAATATTCTTCAGCCATTTTATTTTCTTCTAATACAAATAACACAATAACACAAACGTCAACATTACAGATCAGCTGATTACTTTGCAGTTGCCGTCTTGAAAATAATTCAGTAGCTGCCACACGTCTACATTTGCAGTCAGCGGCATTTGTAGTCGTGTGTTCATGTAGCCTGTCGTCGTCTATGTGTTCAATGCTTTACACTTCTCTCACTTGCCTCGCCACTGTCACTGATTTTTCAATGGCAGTAACTTCGGCAAGAGATTTGACATAAGCGGCCAGATCATGGCTGAACTAGTAAAGGTTGGCGCAATAGAACAACTGATTTTGCTTTCTTATGACTCCATCTGATAAATTCAGCGTATTTTGTTGTTGTACTTTTTTGTTTACTGTGTTTGTTCATACGGATCTGTGTTGAATTTGACGGTTAGAGTCATGAAACAAAAACTAAATGCCTGTTGTTGGTTCACACAATTACAACAAATCCTACTGCGTCAACCTCTACTAGTTCAGCCATCGGCCATATTGGTGACGTTTCGTAGTAATTTGAGAAAAAAGCAAAACATCGCAAACGACTTTACAAATTGGGAAATATATTTGCATTTGAAAATTTTGCTAATTTTTATTGAAATATTAGTCGTGTTTTGGTTACAAGCAAGCGAGTATCGCTTGCTAAGTTGCAAAGAAAACGCATATTTAGCGAAAAGTAATTTTATTCAAAAATATGAAAAAAGGTTGAAAACGGTAAAAGAGTCGAAAATTTTTTTTTTAAACTTAGCGAAAATGATTCGAGTCGCTAAATTCTCCCTAAGTCTTCACTAAGAGCTTCATACAAAACAAGCGATTATATAAGCAAGCGGTGTAACCAAAACACGCTTATTGTTTGACAAACATGAATTCATGTCTACATTTCAAACATGAATACATGTCTAAGTTTGCAGAGTACATCAGTTCCATTGTAATTTGGAGAAGTAAGACAATGGCAAAAGAGTGAAGAAACAAAAAATTAGAGCACGACATTTTACGAAGCGACGCTGTCGGCGGTTGCTTAAAACTGTACTGTCTTTGTAACTGGCTGGACGCGTACGTCACACAAACAATTTTTCTCTTTATTTATTTATTTCTTTATTCAGTCTTTAGAATACAATTCTTTACAGACCAGAAAATATCTTATCAAATAATTCTTATATCTAGTTGTAAATTAAATCTAACATATTACTAAATTTACCAATAGGCATTGCAAAATCCAAATCATATTTCATATTGATTAAATTAAATTCCTTTAAAGCTCTTGTGATGGGTTCAAACATAGCATAATTTGTTCTATGAACTGATACATTAAAAAATTCTTTAAATCTAAGACGTCTAAAAGGAACATTGAAGCCAATTATACTAAGAAGAGATGGACAATCAATTTGACCAGCTATCAATTTATATACAAGCAGTATTAATCTCTTAGATCTACGGTTAATAAGCGTATCTAAATGTATCAACTTACATCTAGATTCATACGATGGCATAGTATCTGTAAAATTTAATGAAAATAAGGCAAATTTTATAAACTTTTTTTGAATCCTTTCAATTCTATTGCAATATTTATCCTGATATGGATTCCATACTTCAGAAGCATATTCCAATTTCGACCTCACAAATGACGTGTATAACAGTTTACGTATATATGGGTCTGTAAATGACTTACAATTTCTTCTTATATAAGCAAGAACAGAATAAGCTTTTGGGATTATATAATCAATATGCAAATCAAAATAAAGCTTTGTGTCAAAAACTACACCCAAGTCCAATATATGATCAATTTTTATCAGCAGGCTTTTGTCAATGTAATACGTGGAATTTATAATATTAAGACATCTAGCATAGGTTAAATGATTGCACTTTTTAATATTTAATGGAAGATCATTAAGGAAACACCATGAAACAACATGACACAGATCAATCTGCACCGCCACTGCATCATCAAAATTGGCAATCCTGCTATAAATTTTAATGTCATCAGCATAAAGCAGATAATTCACAAACTTAAAACATTTACAAATATCATTAACGAATATATTAAACAAAATCGGACCCAATACGCTTCCTTGTGGAATACCTGACGTCGCAACATAAACAGATGACTTACAGTTGTCTACACTTACATAACAGCATCTATTAGAAATATATGAAAGAATCCAATTCAGAAAAGAAGAATGGAAACCCCACTTACGTAGCTTCATCATTAGTATACCATGAGGCACTTTATCAAATGCCTTACAAAAATCCAAATAAATTGCATCTACTTGACGGCCTTGTTCAAAACTTTCAATACAGTAGTTAGTAAATAACAAAAGATTAGTGCTAGTAGAACGATTTCTTAAAAACCCATGTTGACGGTCTGTTATAAAAGGGTTGACAGAAGCGTATATATATTTATATACCAAATGCTCAAAAAGTTTTGACACATTAGATAATTTAGAGATTGGTCTATAATTCTCTATTTTACACTTTTGACCAGCTTTAAAAACTGGTGTTATTGAAGACATTTTCCAAACATCCAAAAATTTACCAATTCTTAAAGAATAATTAAAAATGAATTCTAAAGGAGTACATAAAGAACTACTGCACCTTTTAAGAAAATGTGCAGAGATGCCATCTTCGTCAACTTTAGTTGATTCCTTCAAATTAATTAACGCTGAAATAACATCAAGTTCAGAAACCTGTAAAGACCCAAAGTCAACAACAGATTCCACGTTGTCTAAAAGCCTACTATCACCTCCATGAGTAGAATTAAATGATTGGAAATTTGACTTAAAAAACTCTGCGAACAAATTCGCTTGTTCAGATTTTGAATTTGCTATTTTCTCTCCAAAAACCATTACGGAAGGAAAATTACTATGCGTTTTCTTTGACACTATGAAGCTCCAAAATGACTTAGGATTAGTGTGAATTTTGTCTTCAAATGCCATTATATATTGATTGTATAAAAATCGATTTAAAAAATCAAATTCCCTTGCATAATGCTTATACTTATTCATATGTTCCACAGAATATTGACTCTCGCTTAAGTTTTTAAATTTATTTCTTAGATTTTTTAGCTTCTTCAGCCCTGTTGTATACCACGGTTTTTTGTAAACTTTCGGCTTCAATTTTCTTATATAAAATTGACATATTAATTTAATTTGTTCAGTAAATAAAAAATAACATTCCTCTAAAGACTTATTGGCAAATATTCTCATCCAATCAATTGCTAGTATTGCTTCATTGATTATTTGAAAATCGCAACTTTTATAGTCATACTTTAAATCACTCATTTCATTAGTAACACCCGAAAAATTATAAAATGCAACTCCCAATACTATGGGTAAGTGATGAACACCAGGAGGATTGATTGGATGATCACATCTACTAATAGTGAAATTAAGATTTTTGCTAACAAAAATTAGATCAAGTAATCTATGAAGCGAATTATGAAACTTATTAATTTGAATCAAATCTGAACCCATCATACTATCAACCAACTAATACATATTCTCAACTATCTTGTCTCAACCTGTCCCGTGTAAACGCACCGTTACTTCTCCAAATTACAATGGAACTGATGTACTCTGCAAAATTAGACATGTAAATAAATAAATGGTTTCCCATTACATCCCATGAAGGGACCGGGGAGAACATCTCACAATCAATGAGCTGTGCGCTTTCCAGTTTTCACTCACTGATTGGGACCTACAGTTTTACACCGATTCCGAACGGTATTTTGAGAAGCTTTTTCATGGCTATATACTCAATAGTGTCGCCGTCACTATGCGAGGTGACCGCCGCCGAAAGAAATTTGAAGGTGGTCAGAGCAGAGTTCGAACCCAGGATCTCATGTACAAGAGCCGCGCACACTAACCATTGCACCACCGACGGAAATTAGACATGTATTCATGTTTATATGTTTGTATTGCGAACAATATTTCAATAAAAATTAACAAAATTTTCAAATACAAATATATTTCCCAATTTGTACAGTCGTTTGCGATGTTTTGATTTTTTCTCAAATTACTACGAAAAGTCACCGATATGGCCGATGGCGGAACTAGTAGAGGTTGACGCAGTAGGATTTGTTGTAATTGTGTGAACTAACAACAGCATTAAGTTTTTGTTTCATGACTCTAACCGTCAAATTCAACACAGATTCATATGAACAAACATAGTACAGAAAAAGTACAACAACAAAATACACTGAATTTAACAGATGGAGTCATAAGAAAGCAGAGTTCGTATTTCGTATTCGTATAACCCATATAACATCATCGTGGGGATTGTGTAATGAACATTTACCCATTACCCGCAGGGTATAGGGAAAATAATGGGTAGCTACCCATGAAAATGAGGAATTATCCATCATGATTACCCATTACCCTCAGAGCAATGGGAAAAATAATGGCTAGCTACCCACGACAATGTGGATTTACTCATCACGATTTCCCATTACCCTCAGGGAAATGGAGAAAATAATGGGTAGCTACACACGACAATGGGGAATTACTCATCACGATTTCCCATTACCCTCAGAGAAATGGGGAAAATAATGGGTAGCTACCCACGACGATGGGCAATGGGTTACCCAGGGTAACTCATCCCCATTTTTGATAATATGAAAAAATTAGAAAAAATTTCTATATCTCGGAAACGGAGCGTCCAATTGAAAAAATAACCAATTCTGCGGGTAATGGGTAAACGATCGCTACTCATTCCCCACGGCAATAATAATGGGTTACCCTGGGTAACCCAGGGTAACTCATTACCCACGAAATACGAACCCTGTAAGAAAGCAAAATCAGTTGTTCTATTGCGCCAACCTTTACTAGTTCAGCCATGATCTGGCCGCTTTTGTCAAATCTCTTACCGAAGTTACTGTCGTTGAAAAATCAGAGACAGTGGCGAGGCAAGTGATATAAGTGTAAGTGTGGTAGTAAAAATGTGTGAATGTATTTCTACTGTCTGAGCAAACCTGTCCCGCGTAAACGCCAGGTTAATAACGAATTCTCGCCCGGGATGACCCGGAATTTCATTAATTTCCAATTCCCGCTTTCCCGGGAATCCCGGAAAATTCGAAACGAATAAGTGTGTTTTTTTTATATCGTTTTTTCAATTTCCGACTTGAGCAATGGCAATGTTGCCACATGTTCTATTTCAAGAAATGGCAACAAAAAAGCTATCTTGGATAAATTATGTTACCATTTATCGTGAATGAAAATGTTATAAAGGAGAGACTCAAACGCAGAAATTTCCAAAATGGCTTATAGCTTATTCAGACTGGCAAAATTTTAAGCGTTTTCATCTTAAAAACTCGCATTGAAATCTTGGCCGTTCACACTATGCTTTTTGACGTTTAGAACAAAAGAACAAATTTCCAAAAAGGAAACTGCACACGAAAATTCTTACTTAAAAATAAAAACCTTTTTCGTTCGCAATAAAATTGAAATACAGTTTCTTCATCGCTAACGTACTACAAATGATAATTCTAAAAGAACTTCAAACTTATTATTATAGTTTGCTGATATGCAGTCGATCGGTATGGATGCTCGTAAGTAAGGGATAGACGCGGTAAAAGATTATCAATTTTTACACATTCTATCCGCCATTTCTTGGTATATACATATATATGACCATTTCTCCTATCCCCAAGCAGGCCGTCGATGTTATCCTCCCACAGCGATAGAACGACGCTTTTCTGGTCTGATGTCCAGTTTGTCGTGTGCTTATATTTATATTTTCCTAAAAACCATTTAATTGTTTCATATCGTATGCTATTATATTTTGTTTCATTAAAATACATTTCATTAAAATGTTCAGAAATTAAATATTTTCACTGTCCGTCTTTCAATGCAAACAAATAGTTGTCAGTTCTTCTTTCACTAGTAAAAAAATCACCAGGAACTGATTACCACATGGTTGTATTGCCAATTTGGGAGTTTTTGAGCGTATTTTCGATAAAAAATACGCTGTGAACGCGTTTCATTTTGTATGGAAAAACCTCTATTTTTGGTCAGTTTTTGACCGAAAACAACATTAAACTTGTTTTCGGTGTCAGTGTGAATGAGCTTTTACACATGCTAAGTTCATTAAAATTAATGTATTTAATGGAATATTACGTATACTTTTATATCTCCAAATTTGAAAGATTTTTATTTGAGATTGAAAACAAAATTGGAATTAAATTGTTCACAACAACGCGCGGTATATGTTATACATATCATAGATAAATTGAAACAATAGATGAAGCACAATTGTTGAGAAATTATTAGTGTAATGGGTAATTTTCTAGGTGTCGCTGAAAGCAGAAAATAGGATCACAAAAAAAACTAAACAAAAATATGACATTTATTAAAGACGTCTAAAAGGAACATTGAAGCCAATTATACTAAGAAGAGATGGACAATCAATTTGACCAGCTATCAATTTATATACAAGCAGTATTAATCTCTTAGATCTACGGTTAATAAGCGTATCTAAATGTATCAACTTACATCTAGATTCATACGATGGCATAGTATCTGTAAAATTTAATGAAAATAAGGCAAATTTTATAAACTTTTTTTGAATCCTTTCAATTCTATTGCAATATTTATCCTGATATGGATTCCATACTTCAGAAGCATATTCCAATTTCGACCTCACAAATGACGTGTATAACAGTTTACGTATATATGGGTCTGTAAATGACTTACAATTTCTTCTTATATAAGCAAGAACAGAATAAGCTTTTGGGATTATATAATCAATATGCAAATCAAAATAAAGCTTTGTGTCAAAAACTACACCCAAGTCCAATATATGATCAATTTTTATCAGCAGGCTTTTGTCAATGTAATACGTGGAATTTATAATATTAAGACATCTAGCATAGGTTAAATGATTGCACTTTTTAATATTTAATGGAAGATCATTAAGGAAACACCATGAAACAACATGACACAGATCAATCTGCACCGCCACTGCATCATCAAAATTGGCAATCCTGCTATAAATTTTAATGTCATCAGCATAAAGCAGATAATTCACAAACTTAAAACATTTACAAATATCATTAACGAATATACTAAACAAAATCGGACCCAATACGCTTCCTTGTAGAATACCTGACGTCGCAACATAAACAGATGACTTACAGTTGTCTACACTTACATAACAGCATCTATTAGAAATATATGAAAGAATCCAATTCAGAAAAGAAGAATGGAAACCCCACTTACGTAGCTTCATCATTAGTATACCATGAGGCACTTTATCAAATGCCTTACAAAAATCCAAATAAATTGCATCTACTTGACGGCCTTGTTCAAAACTTTCAATACAGTAGTTAGTAAATAACAAAAGATTAGTGCTAGTAGAACGATTTCTTAAAAACCCATGTTGACGGTCTGTTATAAAAGGGTTGACAGAAGCGTATATATATTTATATACCAAATGCTCAAAAAGTTTTGACACATTAGATAATTTAGAGATTGGTCTATAATTCTCTAATTTACTCTTTTGACCAGCTTTAAAAACTGGTGTTATTGAAGACATTTTCCAAACATCCAAAAATTTACCAATTCTTAAAGAATAATTAAAAATGAATTCTAAAGGAGTACATAAAGAACTACTGCACCTTTTAAGAAAATGTGCAGAGATGCCATCTTCGTCAACTTTAGTTGATTCCTTCAAATTAATTAACGCTGAAATAACATCAAGTTCAGAAACCTGTAAAGACCCAAAGTCAACAACAGATTCCACGTTGTCTAAAAGCCTACTATCACCTCCATGAGTAGAATTAAATGATTGGAAATTTGACTTAAAAAACTCTGCGAACAAATTCGCTTGTTCAGATTTTGAATTTGCTATTTTCTCTCCAAAAACCATTACGGAAGGAAAATTACTATGCGTTTTCTTTGACGCTATGAAGCTCCAAAATGACTTAGGATTAGTGTGAATTTTGTCTTCAAATGCCATTATATATTGATTGTATAAAAATCGATTTAAAAAATCAAATTCCCTTGCATAATGCTTATACTTATTCATATGTTCCACAGAATATTGACTCTCGCTTAAGTTTTTAAATTTATTTCTTAGATTTTTTAGCTTCTTCAGCCCTGTTGTATACCACGGTTTTTTGTAAACTTTCGGCTTCAATTTTCTTATATAAAATTGACATATTAATTTAATTTGTTCAGTAAATAAAAAATAACATTCCTCTAAAGACTTATTGGCAAATATTCTCATCCAATCAATTGCTAGTATTGCTTCATTGATTATTTGAAAATCGCAACTTTTATAGTCATACTTTAAATCACTCATTTCATTAGTAACACCCGAAAAATTATAAAATGCAACTCCCAATACTATGGGTAAGTGATGAACACCAGGAGGATTGATTGGATGATCACATCTACTAATAGTGAAATTAAGATTTTTGCTAACAAAAATTAGATCAAGTAATCTATGAAGCGAATTATGAAACTTATTAATTTGAATCAAATCTGAACCCATCATACTATCAACCAACTAATACATATTCTCAACTATCTTGTCTCAACCTGTCCCGTGTAAACGCACCGTTACTTCTCCAAATTACAATGGAACTGATGTACTCTGCAAAATTAGACATGTAAATAAATAAATGGTTTCCCATTACATCCCATGAAGGGACCGGGGAGAACATCTCACAATCAATGAGCTGTGCGCTTTCCAGTTTTCACTCACTGATTGGGACCTACAGTTTTACACCGATTCCGAACGGTATTTTGAGAAGCTTTTTCATGGCTATATACTCAATAGTGTCGCCGTCACTATGCGAGGTGACCGCCGCCGAAAGAAATTTGAAGGTGGTCAGAGCAGAGTTCGAACCCAGGATCTCATGTACAAGAGCCGCGCACACTATCCATTGCACCACCGACGGAAATTAGACATGTATTCATGTTTATATGTTTGTATTGCGAACAATATTTCAATAAAAATTAACAAAATTTTCAAATACAAATATATTTCCCAATTTGTACAGTCGTTTGCGATGTTTTGATTTTTTCTCAAATTACTACGAAAAGTCACCGATATGGCCGATGGCGGAACTAGTAGAGGTTGACGCAGTAGGATTTGTTGTAATTGTGTGAACTAACAACAGCATTAAGTTTTTGTTTCATGACTCTAACCGTCAAATTCAACACAGATTCATATGAACAAACATAGTACAGAAAAAGTACAACAACAAAATACACTGAATTTAACAGATGGAGTCATAAGAAAGCAGAGTTCGTATTTCGTATTCGTATAACCCATACAACATCATCGTGGGGATTGTGTAATGAACATTTACCCATTACCCGCAGGGTATTGGGAAAATAATGGGTAGCTACCCATGAAAATGAGGAATTATCCAGCATGATTACCCATTACCCTCAGAGCAATGGGGAAAATAATAGCTAGCTACCCACGACAATGTGGATTTACTCATCACGATTTCCCATTACCCTCAGGGAAATGGAGAAAATAATGGGTAGCTACACACGACAATGGGGAATTACTCATCACGATTTCCCATTACCCTCAGAGAAATGGGGAAAATAATGGGTAGCTACCCACGACGATGGGCAATGGGTTACCCAGGGTAACTCATCCCCATTTTTGATAATATGAAAAAATTAGAAAAAATTTCTATATCTCGGAAACGGAGCGTCCAATTGAAAAAATAACCAATTCTGCGGGTAATGGGTAAACGATCGCTACTCATTCCCCACGGCAATAATAATGGGTTACCCTGGGTAACCCAGGGTAACTCATTACCCACGAAATACGAACCCTGTAAGAAAGCAAAATCAGTTGTTCTATTGCGCCAACCTTTACTAGTTCAGCCATGATCTGGCCGCTTTTGTCAAATCTCTTACCGAAGTTACTGTCGTTGAAAAATCAGAGACAGTGGCGAGGCAAGTGATATAAGTGTAAGTGTGGTAGTAAAAATGTGTGAATGTATTTCTACTGTCTGAGCAAACCTGTCCCGCGTAAACGCCAGGTTAATAACGAATTCTCGCCCGGGATGACCCGGAATTTCATTAATTTCCAATTCCCGCTTTCCCGGGAATCCCGGAAAATTCGAAACGAATAAGTGTGTTTTTTTTTATATCGTTTTTTCAATTTCCGACTTGAGCAATGGCAATGTTGCCACATGTTCTATTTCAAGAAATGGCAACAAAAAAGCTATCTTGGATAAATTATGTTACCATTTATCGTGAATGAAAATGTTATAAAGGAGAGACTCAAACGCAGAAATTTCCAAAATGGCTTATAGCTTATTCAGACTGGCAAAATTTTAAGCGTTTTCATCTTAAAAACTCGCATTGAAATCTTGGCCGTTCACACTATGCTTTTTGACGTTTAGAACAAAAGAACAAATTTCCAAAAAGGAAACTGCACACGAAAATTCTTACTTAAAAATAAAAACCTTTTTCGTTCGCAATAAAATTGAAATACAGTTTCTTCATCGCTAACGTACTACAAATGATAATTCTAAAAGAACTTCAAACTTATTATTATAGTTTGCTGATATGCAGTCGATCGGTATGGATGCTCGTAAGTAAGGGATAGACGCGGTAAAAGATTATCAATTTTTACACATTCTATCCGCCATTTCTTGGTATATACATATATATGACCATTTCTCCTATCCCCAAGCAGGCCGTCGATGTTATCCTCCCACAGCGATAGAACGACGCTTTTCTGGTCTGATGTCCAGTTTGTCGTGTGCTTATATTTATATTTTCCTAAAAACAATTTAATTGTTTCATATCGTATGCTATTATATTTTGTTTCATTAAAATACATTTCATTAAAATGTTCAGAAATTAAATATTTTCACTGTCCGTCTTTCAATGCAAACAAATAGTTGTCAGTTCTTCTTTCACTAGTAAAAAAATCACCAGGAACTGATTACCACATGGTTGTATTGCCAATTTGGGAGTTTTTGAGCGTATTTTCCGTATAAAACCTCTATTTTTGGTCAGTTTTTGACCGAAAACAACATTAAACTTGTTTTCGGTGTCAGTGTGAATGAGCTTTTACACATGCTAAGTTCATTAAAATTAATGTATTTAATGGAATATTACGTATACTTTTATATCTCCAAATTTGAAAGATTTTTATTTGAGATTGAAAACAAAATTGGAATTAAATTGTTCACAACAACGCGCGGTATATGTTATACATATCATAGATAAATTGAAACAATAGATGAAGCACAATTGTTGAGAAATTATTAGTGTAATGGGTAATTTTCTAGGTGTCGCTGAAAGCAGAAAATAGGATCACAAAAAAAAACTAAACAAAAATATGACATTTATTAAAATTTTAAAATTTAAATTTCATATCAAAAGACAAAGAAATCTCCAACGAAAATGTAATTTAAAAACAAGAGTACGATCGAATCGAGTATAATCGAATTTTTCATGATCATCGAACTGTAAAGCCATATCGCCAACGGCTATGTCATCATAAAGCGCTTCTTCCTCCGATTCAGCAACTATTCCTGATTGGAACTATTCCTCCGACTCAAACGCTTTTGGAGTCTTCGGCCACATAAGTTTCTGCAGTTTTTGGGCGGTGGAAGTTTTGGGATTTGGATTTCTCCACTTGATAACTTCAACAGCGGTGTTACCGCCGACAATACCTTATTAAGATTTTCTAATTTTATAAACGAATTCCCTTTAATTAATTTCATTTATAAATTTACTTACTTATCAAGCCTATTATTATGCACAAGTACTGCTGTGGAAAGTTTGTTTGACCGAATCGAACTCAACATTCTTGAAAACAATTTTATTGCCAATTTGGGAGTTTTTGAGCGTATTTTCGATAAAAAATACGCTGTGAACGCGTTTCATTTTGTATGGAAAAACCTCTATTTTTGGTCAGTTTTTGACCGAAAACAACATTAAACTTGTTTTCGGTGTCAGTGTGAATGAGCTTTTACACATGCTAAGTTCATTAAAATTAATGTATTTAATGGAATATTACGTATACTTTTATATCTCCAAATTTGAAAGACTTTTATTTGAGATTGAAAACAAAATTGGAATTAAATTGTTCACAACAACGCGCGGTATATGTTATACATATCATAGATAAATTGAAACAATAGATGAAGCACAATTGTTGAGAAATTATTAGTGTAATGGGTAATTTTCTAGGTGTCGCTGAAAGCAGAAAATAGGATCACAAAAAAAACTAAACAAAAATATGACATTTATTAAAATTTTAAAATTTAAATTTCATATCAAAAGACAAAGAAATCTCCAACGAAAATGTAATTTAAAAACAAGAGTACGATCGAATCGAGTATAATCGAATTTTTCATGATCATCGAACTGTAAAGCCATATCGCCAACGGCTATGTCATCTTAAAGCGCTTCTTCCTCCGATTCAGCAACTATTCCTGATTGGAACTATTCCTCCGACTCAAACGCTTTTGGAGTCTTCGGCCACATAAGTTTCTGCAGTTTTTGGGCGGTGGAAGTTTTGGGATTTGGATTTCTCCACTTGATAACTTCAACAGCGGTGTTACCGCCGACAATACCTTATTAAGATTTTCTAATTTTATAAACGAATTCCCTTTAATTAATTTCATTTATAAATTTACTTACTTATCAAGCCTATTATTATGCACAAGTACTGCTGTGGAAAGTTTGTTTGACCGAATCGAACTCAACATTCTTGAAAACAATTTTAAATTAATCGCGATTTCGGCAATATAAATTTGTTGTTAAATAAAACAAAACAAAGTGGTTCGAAGTGAACAGATATAAAGCCGTGGGAAACCAAAAAAGTAATCGCGAAGACAATTTTAACAAATAAAAGAGGTTAAAATAAAGTCTTAAACAAAAAGAAAAAATAATAATAAAATTAAATTGCGCGTGCCGCTTATTAGAACAAAAGTCGTTCAAAGTAAGAAAAAATTCAAAGTTGCAAAACAATGTCGAATATTGATTTTAATTGTAACAAGTGTGAGTTAAAAGACACTGAACGTATGGTGCAATGTGGTCCGTGCGACAAATGGTATCATTTTGAGTGTGCTGGAGTAAATAGCGACGTAGCGAATGTAAGCTGGTGTTGCCCGTGTGGACGTGATCAACCCGTTGCTCTGAAAAATACATCCACCGTGCCGCAACATATGTATGTCGCGCATCAATAGCACCGCCGAATTTTCTGCAGGAACGCAAGGTTCTTCATCCCCAGAGATACAAGTGACCGCGGAAATTCCAGTAGAAGATGTTGGACCACCACAAGTAATTTTGCCTTCTGGTCATAGAAGATATGCATATAAGGACGCATCTAACCGCAGTTTTAGTAATTATGGCGGCGCCGATATTGTGACTCCAGCGGCAACAACAATATCCCAAACAACAGTAATTCAGCCGACAAGACCAACAACGACGCTTCCAACTGCAACAAATACTGCGCAAAACATGCCGCGCCATTTTGTGAACAGTGGCCCGAACTCGTCTCCGCGCAACATTTCGTCGCAAACGCAATTACAACTTCAAATGTTAGAAGAAGAAAAAGAACTTCAACGCCAATATTTAGAGAGGAAATATAAAATCCTTTCTCAAGGCGATGTGGCTCAGACTGGGTGTTCTTTTTCAACAACCTTTTCATCGTTACAGCCTACAACATCACAAATAGCTGCAAGGCAAGTAATTCCGAAAGAGTTGCCCAATTTTGACGGAAACCCAGAAGACTGGCCCCTATTTATTAGCAATTACAAAAATAGCACTGAATTAGCGGGTTACACTGACGGGGAAAATTTAATGCGCTTACAATCGTGTCTACGTGGTCGTGCTAAGGAGTTAGTGAGGAGTAAATTAATGCTGCCGTCGATGGTCAACGAAATAATTGAAACTTTAGAAATGTGTTTTGGCCGACCTGATCATATTTTAAACAACATGATAGAGAAAGCTATGCATAAAAAAGATGAAAAGGCTCCAATAGTGAAGGTGTTTAGTGATTCGATTTATGCATTAGCAGCCAAGTCGTGTCCCCTGTAACCAGTAAGAAAGGAGCTTCTGTGAACACTCATTAAAAAAGTGGTTCAAATAGACCGCTTTGTTTTGTGTGTAAAAGTGAGGTTCATAAAATCCAGAACTGTGGTGAGTTTCAAGCCATGAATTTGGACGCCAAGTGGAATGTGGTTAAAGAAAAGAAATTGTGTCGACAGTGCTTGAATCTGCATCGTCGAAAGTGTTTGTCTAAAAAGCAGTGTGATATCAGTTGCTGTACAGCTAAGCATCATCCGTTACTACACAAATATACAGCAAATACCGGTCCAAGTACAAGGGCAGTATCAACGTTCGAACGCAGTGGAAGTGTAAACGCACATAATAATGCTGACCAAGAAAAGCCGTGTTTTAGAATTTTGCCGATTCGTGTTTTCTTCAATGGTGGTTCAGTGAAAACATTTGCCTTTCTAGACGAGGGCTCTTCAGTGACACTGATGGAGCAAAAGTTCTTCAACAAGCTGGGTTTAAGCGGAAACAAGGAGCCCCTAGAACTGCGCTGGACAGGTGACGCAACAAGAACAAAAGAAGAATCGGTGAAACTTAATTTGGAAGTGTCAGGTGTACAAAGTCAATCCAGATTTGAACTCCATGATGTGCGTACCGTGAATAACCTTGGTCTGCCCACACAAACGATTAATTTCGAGCACATCGTCGAAGAAAATCCACATCTGAAAGGAGTGCCCATCGAATCTATCACGAATGCCAAGCCGATGATTTTAATTGGACTCAACAATTGGAGAGTGGCCGTCCCTACGAAGATTCGAGAAGGTGATCGCAATCAACTTATTGCAACAAAAACTCGTCTGGGGTGGACACCTCAAGGCAGTAGCTCCGACTTGGTATCCTCACATCATTAAATATTCACACATGTGGGTATGCAAATCGTTACACTACTTTACACGACGAAGTGAAGCAATATTTCGCCCTAGAAGTGGCCCAGGAGAAGAATATTTTATCATCGGAAAACCAAAAGGCAATGAAAATCCTCGAAAATACAGCCACCAAGAAAAACCAACAGTTCGAAGTAAGTTTACTGTGGAAGGATGACGATCCACAATTACCAAACAGTTATGATGTCGCGTGCCATAGATTAAAGTGTCTCCAGAAGAAGTTTAAGAAAAATCCTCAACTAATGCAAACTATGCAGACGGAAATCAACAAACTTCTACTTAAGGGATACGCTAGACGGATTTTGGACACAGAATTATACTCCTATTCTCATCGGACATGGTACCTCCCAATTTTCGTGACCATCAACCCTAACACACCTGGTAAAGTTCGTCTAGTATGGGATGCAGCAGCCAAGTCCACCGACAAGTCTCTTAACGATTTTCTGCTAAGTGGCCCTGATCTGCTAACATCACTTTTCAACATCTTAATCGAATTTCGCGTGGGGCAAATTGCAGTGTGGTGACATAGCCGAAATGTTTCATCGTATCAATGTCAAAGACGAAGATATGCACGCTCAACAATTTCTGTGGTTCGAAAATGCGGATTTAAATCAAATACCAAGTGTATACGTGATGAAGGCTCTTACATTTGGAATAACTTGCGCACCCTGTATCGCTCATTTTGTCAGAAACAAAAATGCTGAAGAGTTCGCCTAAAAATATCCTCGCGCCGTTAAAGCTATTCAAAACTACCACTATATGGACGACTTCATTGACAGCGTGGACACCGAAGAAGAGGCATTGGAACTAGCAATGCAAGTTAAAAATATTCATGCTGACGGTGGTTTTCACATGAGAAACTGGGCCTCTAATTCGGAGTTCGTAAGGCGATCACTGTGTGGCAACAGCCAAGTCACAGAAAACTCATTTGGAGCTTTTGAAAAGGTCCTTGGTATGTATTGGAAATCAAGTAACGACGTTTTTCAGTACAATTCTAGATTTTCGAGACTTCGAAGAGATGTGTTTCAAGCGAATGTGGTACCAAGGAAGAGAGAAGTCCTACAAGTTTTGATGTCAATTTTCGGCCCCCTTGGTTTCGTCTCTCACTGCACCATCGATCTTAAAATATTGCTGCAAGATGTATGGCGATCTGATACAAAGTGGGACGACGAATTAAACAAAGATCTCCTCTCAAATTGGAGTTTGTGGCTCTTAAAGCTGGCAAATATTACATCAATTTGTATCCCACGGTGTTACCCTAAACTTTTGAGAATAACTTCCAAGGTTCAGTTGCATACTTTCGTTGATGCCGGGGAAAATGCGTATGCTGCCGTTTGTTATTTCCGCATACAATACGATGACGATGTTGATGTTGCCATTGTAGCCGCCAAGTCGAAGGTGACTCCTCTGAAGTCCATATCCATAACTAGGCTCGAGCTACAAGCTTCGCTGATTGGTACACGTTTGGCGTCGAAAATTCAAAATGCTACACGTCTTCAAGTTGCAGAGTGCTTCTATTGATCCGACTCCAAAACGGTTCTAAAATGGCTCTCAATGGACCCTAAACGCTTCAAGGCGTTTGTAATGTACCGGGTTGGCGAAATCTTAGAATCAACTAATGTGACTCAATGGAATTGAGTCCCATCCAAATCAAATCCAGCAGATTTTGCAACAAATGTATCTAAAACTGATGAAGAAATGTGGTTCAGCTGTCCTGAGTTCCTAAGAAAACACACAAATGAGTGGCCAAAATTTCCCGACTTGGGTGCAGCAACCAATGAAGAGGTACGTAACCATCTTTTATTCGTAAACAAATCAAAATATTTCACTATGAACATTGAGTATTTTTCATGCTGGAGACGACTTTATAGAGCGCTGTCGCAATTTCTGATATACATGGAGAAATTAAAGTCCGTGGTCCAGAGACGATGCCTGTTGAAGGAAGCCGAATATGATTGCGTCCAAGAAGCCAAAAATCCTTTATATAAATATGCGCATGCGACTACATACTCTGATGAAATTTGCTGTCTCAAAGAAAGTAAACGGATAGCGAAATCGAGCAAATTAATACATTTAAATGTCACCCTGGACAGTAATGGTGTTTTACGTGCTTGTGGTAGAGCCGACATGCTCATATGTAATACCGCTATAATT
Organism: Phaonia tiefii; assembly: GCA_963931995.1. Lineage (NCBI taxonomy): Eukaryota > Metazoa > Arthropoda > Insecta > Diptera > Muscidae > Phaonia > Phaonia tiefii. Next base: position 143,680,681 of record OZ008368.1, read on the forward strand.
TTACCCCATGATCACTATGTCACATTTTTAGTGGTCCGATACTACCACGAAAACTATCATCATTGCATGCACGAAGCAACACTGAGCAAAATTAAATCGATGTTCTACATACCTAAATTGAGAGTCCTATACAAAAATATACGAGAGAAGTGTCAGCGATGTAAAAATGAGTCAGCAGTACCCCGACCACCGCAGATGGCATCGTTACCTCCCGCCAGATTGTCATGTTTCGAACGTCCATTTACTTACGTTGGCATTGACTTTTTTGGACCTCTTTATGCGACAGTTGGCAGACGCAAGGAAAAGAGGTGGGGAGTTATATTTACATGCCTGACCGTTCGTGCCGTTCATATAGAAGTAGCTCACAGTCTTGACACCAGCTCGTCTATTATGTGCATACACAATTTTATAAGCCCTCGTGGTTCCCCAAAAGAAATTTACACCGACAACGGCACAAATTTTAAATCCGTCGAAAGACTTCTAAAAGAATAAAAACAGCTGCTTGACTTACGTAAAGTCTGCTTAAAGCATGACGAAATAAAATGGCGATTTAACCCTCCAGCGGCCCCTCACATGGGTGGTGCATGGGAACGGCTAGTACGATCAGTAAAATCTGTTCTTTACGCAATTTGTCCCGCTTCTAAATTCAACGATGAGACCCTTAGATGCTCCCTATGGGAAGTCGAGTTCATTATCAACTCTCGACCTTTGACATTCGTGGCCCTTGACGCCGCTAATGACGACGCTTTAACTCCTAATCACCTATTACTTGGCTCTGCTGCAGGAAACAAACCTTTGGTTGACTACGATTTCGACCTACGGCATAGATGGCATCAAACCCGGGGGTTTGCTAATCACTTTTGGCGCAGGTGGGTTCGCGAATATGGTACATTAGTGCGACGCAGCAAGTGGTTCGACAAAGTATCACCACCATCCGTTGGAGACGTAGTCGTCATAGTGGACGACACCCTTCCCCGCAACATTTGGCCCAAGGGTTTTGTGACCGAAGTGTACCCAGCAAAAGATGGTCAAGTACGCAGCGTCAAAGTCAGAACGAGTAGCAGTACGTATGAGAGGCCCGTAGCTAAAATAGCAGTATTAGACGTCGGCAATAAGAAGGATGACAGTAAGCTCAAGGAACCCTAAGTCACTTACGAGGGAGGGAATGTTACCGCCGACAATACCTTATTAAGATTTTCTAATTTTAGAAACGAATTCCATTTAATTATTTTCATTTATAAATTTACTTACTTATCAAGCCTATTATTATGCACAAGTACTGTACATTGCAAATTGTGTAAACCATTTACCAAATTCTAAGTCGCTTATGTAGTTATTACACTTTAGCATTGAACTTCATTTATTTTCTATTCCTTCGTTGCTCTTTGTTTGTTTATCAATTTGTGCCCATATGTACATACATACATACATGTGTGTGTGTTTGTCAGACCAATGCAAAATCAGTTCGATTTTAATAACTGAGTAGACAAATTGTTTTCAAGCGCGACGCCCTTCAATAAATACTTAAATGAAAATAAATTCGAAGTTTTAATAAAAGGGCTGCTGTGGAAAGTTTGTTTGACCGAATCGAACTCAACAAGCAGCTTCGAGGCCTTGAAATATTTTTAATTAAAAAAAATTGTTATATCAGTGTACTTAAAGCTGAAATCGTCACTCGAAAGTAACATGTGAAAAATTACAACGCAATAAGCACGCACACACATGCGTAAAGGAATGTAGAATAACGGCCGGCAACACTTCGATGAAACCAAAATGCTATTGCATCTCTCATTAATAATTTCATCATTGAACTGGTTGATTGACTATTTGCATACGTAAGTAAACGCGAGAATTTGTTATCAATTTAAAAAAAGAAGTGAAGTACAGCAACGCGAGTCAGTGCTAAAGAAATACGGAAAATTTAACAAAGTATAGTACTGCAAACAGTACGAGCCCGAAAAAACTCCACCACGAGGAATCTCTCGGGGTTAGTCAAAGAACAAATAAGGAAGCTGCGGTAACTACATAAATCATAAGGTAAGTGATGAAAATGTGCTGAGGAGAATCAGGATTAGGTTGCTCGGTATCCCGGCAATATTTAGTGGGTTTAGTACCCGACAGCCCATTGCGTCACAGGGCAATACTAATATCCTCCGGCGACCAGGGTTAGGAACCACCGAGGATACGCGTTTCCTCCACACCAATCAGTTTCAACGAAACGTAGGGGAAGCGCAGTGCCTGGCGCAGCATCTGGCTTGCTATTATCGCTCCGACCATTCGCCATAGACAAAGCGTTTGGTGAAGGGCACATCTGGTCAAAGGAACCACCCATCCACATTCGTCTCGCATTCTAACACCATTACAGTCCCTTCTGCAAGTACCACCCTGATAAAGGAAAGAAGGTAAGTCCGAAGTTTTATTACCACCGGACTTGTAAGTACTCCTCGACAAAGTTAGGGTCATAAATTAAGGAAAGTGTAATCAAGAGAAATAGAAAAAAGCACGTACAAAAACGCTATGAGTCCACTATTTCTAATGATGTAGTGATTTTTATGGGCAGACGTACTTACCCTCTGACATCAACAACCGTCAGTGAATCGTTTTGGACAAATAAGTCTATTTTCCCTACAGTCGCAAAGGTTATCTTCACCACATTCAATCTTGTTTGATTTCGTTGATCGCGCTTGTTTTTTTTGTGTTTTTTTCTAACGATATATCCGTTCGGGCCTCTTTTTTTATTTTTTTTATTATGTTGAAGAATATCGCGTGTTTTCCGTTCGTGTGTTTTTTAACTTGGTATGTATTCTTGATGTTTGCCAAGTCAGATTGCTTTACGTTGTTAAGTGGAAAGATCCCCCCGTCCGGCTAGTTTACCAGCCCAGGCTTAAGCATGGCATACCAAGCAAGCCGCTTAATACCGTACGATCGTAACATAAATAAGGATAAGAAGACCTTAGCAATCTGGCCTGCGTATAGTACATAATGGCGTTCCAAATAGGGCCTCAGAGTGTTTCTCCCAGCGAGAGTGCAGAAGTGTTGTACCCTCGTTGAGTGGGACATGATTGGCGCCCAACTTGATTTATTCTTCGGAGTAAATCAAGATGGAAATCTATTTGTGTTGTGCGTGGCGGTGACATCAGTGCAACAGCGGTAAGTTAAGTCACCCTACTAACTCAAATCTTCTCTTCCAATACAAAACATTCATTCGTGCTCTTCGGTTATGTTCTCTTTTGTATAATGAAAACATACTTCGGGCTCCGTTTCGTTTTCTTTTTATGTCGTGTGATCTTTTATTCCGATTTAGACTTGGTATGTAATTTTGTGTTCCCAAGTCAAGCAATGATTGAGTGCGAACAACTCCCCGTCCGGCGAGTTTACCAGCCCGGCATAAGCATGGCATACCAAGCATGTCGCTCAATCAATGCATAAGGAAGTGAAAATTGACATTTTTAAGTAATAGCAATCTGGCTACGGTGACATTTTCAACCAATTGCCATCTTACCACATTTTTCTCATTCGAACGTTTACTGCATACTCAAATTAACAATTTTCTAAGGGATAGCAATCTTCTTCCAACTGTACAATCTGGTTTTCGATCTAAATTAAGTTGCGTAAGTGCGCTTATAAAAATGTCTGACGATATTCGTTCCGAGCTAGATGATGACTACATAGCATCCGTAATTTCCGTAATTTGATCATACTAAGGCCTTTGATGCTGTTGATCATTCAAGAATAGAATGTTTAATGTATCTCCCACAGCTATCAAACTTAATATATAGTGGGGGTATCATTCCCAGTGTGCTCTTTTTATCAATAGGGGTACCACAGGAACCCATACTTGGGCCTCTATTATATACTTTGTATGCAAATGATGTACCAAATCGATTAAATTTTTGCAATATACACACTTATGCTGAAAATGTACAATTATATGCCAGCACCCGAATTAGAGACGTTGAAAGCTGTATGGATAACATTAATTACGTCTTGTCTTCTCTTAAATGGGCTGCGGCAAATGGAGTATGCATTAATTCAACTAAATCTAAGAAAATGATTATACATAAACACCGCCAGAATCCATTGGATAGACAAAGTTTAAGGTTAGGCGACGGCGATAGGGTTAGTGGAAGCGGCCAAAAGCTTGGGAGTAGTTTTCGACAAATATATGAATTGGACACATCACGTCAATGTTACCACCAAACGAGTATATGGAATGCTTAGTAATCTTTGGAGCACTCAATGGCTTATTCCCCTTGATATTAGGATGCTTTTAGCGAAAACGTATATAGTACCCACTCTCATGTTCGGCTACAATTTTTTGCATTTTGTAATTCTGATTCTAAACGAAAGCTTAATGTGGCGTACAATAACATCGTCAGATATGTATTTGGGCTAAGACGTTTTGCAAGGGTATCTGATTACTCTAGGAAAATCTTCGCTTTGTGGTTCGACAGTTTATTAATATGAGGATCCCTAAAATTCCTAATTAGTAATTATTAGTACTTATTTTAATGTATTTCGTGTGTTCAATGTACAAACAATTTCAATGTAATTAAGAATATTATTTCTTTTGAGTTGGTTGTAATAAATAAATAATTATTTAATAAATAAATGACAACAAATACAAAATAAATATCCCGACTTATTACAAAAAGGTATCACAATCTCCAAAGCACTAATTAATATCTAATTTTAGTTCACAGCTCATATGAACTATTGAACTGAAATGATACAATTAACTTACCTGAACTAATGAACGAACTAGTTTATTCTGCTGAGCTGAACTGAAAAGAGTGCTCACTTGAATGAACTAAAATCATCAACTCTAGTCAAAACATACAAAAACGATGTACAAATAGACAGTCAAAATTTCTCTTCACTCAAATGCCAACAAATAAAACGAGTGAAACCCTAGCACTTCTCTGGCCTCTCTCTTACTCTCTTCATTGAATATTTCAATACACAAGCAGCTTTTTGATAGTGTTATTGTATATAACTATACAAATTCCAATCATGTTGAAATAAAATTACATAAACTATGCAAAAAGTATGAAATAATTAAGATATGACACGAGAGATAAATTCGTTTGAGTGAATATCTGGCACTTTTTGGTTTTCTTTTACCAGTGTTGCCAAATTGCTCTCATATTCTGGTTGTCTAATTCTTGATCGTCTTTGAAACATAAAGCAACCAAAGACTAGACGACCAGAAGATGTGCGCAACTTGGCAACCCTGGTAAAAGAGAACCAAAAAGTGCTAGGAGTTCACTCAAACTCATTTCTCTCTCGCGTCATATCTTGCTTATTTCATACTTTTTGCACAGTTTATGTAGTTTTACTTCAACATGGTTGGAATTTATATAGTTATATACAATAACACTATCAAAAAGCTGCTCCTGTATTGAAATATTCAATGAAGAGAGTAAGAGAGAGAGTAGAGAAGTACTAGGGTTTCACTCGTTTTGTTTGTTGGCATTAGATTGAAGAGAAATTTTGACTGTCTACTTGTACATCGTTTTTGAAGCAACTATTGTATAGAGATGAAAATTTACTCATGTAGTGGAATGCCTACAAAGAAAACGAGTGAAGCGTGTCGTTTGTTTGCTCGCTCTCTTACTCTCTTTGTTGAATATTTCACTACACGAGCAGTTTTCTGATAATGTTATTCTATCTAACTATAGAAATTCCAACCATATTTAAAAAAAATTACATAAAGTATGTAAAAAATATGAAATAATCAAGTTATGACGAGGGAAAGAAATGCGTTGGAGTGAATCACGTCGACTTTTTTGGTTCTCTTCTACTAGGGTTGCCAAAAAACAAAAACGGTGTACAAGTAGACAGTCAAAATTTTTGTATAAAACAAAAACGGTGTACAAGTAGACAGCCAAAATTTCTCTTCACTCAAATGCCAACAAAAAAACGAGTGAAACCCTAGTACTTCTCTACTCTCTCTCTTACTCTCTTCATTGAATATTTCAAAACACGAGCAGCTTTTTGATAGTGTTATTGTATATAACTATACAAGTTCCAACCATGTTGAAGTAAAATTACATAAACTATGCAAAAAGTATGAAATAAGCAAGATATGACGCGAGAGGGAAATGCGTTTGAGTGAAATCCTAGCACTTTTTGGTTCTCTTTTACCAGGTTGCTTAGTTGCGCACATCTTCTGGTTGTCTAATTCTAAATCGTTTTTGTAAAACATAAAGCAACTATTGTATAGAGAAGAAAATTTACTCATGGAGTGGAATGCCAACAAAGAAAACGAGTGAAGCGTGTCGATTCTCTGCTCGCTCTCTTACTCTCTTCGTTTAATATTTCAATACACGAGGAGTTTTCTGATGATGTTATTCTATCTAACTATAGAAATTCCAACCATATTTAAATAAAATTACACAAAGTATGTAAAAAGTATGAAATAATCAAGTTATGGCCTGGCAAAGAAATGCGTTTGAGTGAATCGCGACAACTTTTTCGGTTTTCTTCTCTATTTGCACCAAAATAGATGTACAGGTAGAGAAGAAAAAAAAACACGCAATTTGGCAACCCTAGTAGAAGAGAACCAAAAAAGTCGACGCGATTCACTAATACGCATTTCTTTCTCGCGTCATAACTTGATTATTTCATACTTTTCCATACTTTATGCAATTTTATTTAAATATGGTTGGAATTTCTATAGTTAGATAGAATAACCTCATCAGAAAACTGCTCGTGTATTTAAATATTCAACAAAGAGTGTAAGAGAGCGAGCAGAGAAACGACACGCTTCACTCGTTTTTTGGTGTTCATTCCACTCCATGAGTAAATTTTCTTCTCTATACAATAGTTGCTTTAAATCTGTGAATTGCGTAACAATTTGTTCGAAAGCCACACGATCACTTCTTGTTTCAGACCAAACTTCGAAGCAAATAAATAAAAGAAGAAATGAGTAGATTTATAATACCAATTCGAAATGCCATAAGACTGACACCATCGTGCTCAAGATCACATTTTACATATTATCCCGACGCCAAAGCGGCTCCTGCATCCGGCTCAAATGTACAGAAAATGAACATGTTTCAGGCCATCAACAATGCCTTGGACATCGCTTTGGATCAAGATAAGAGTGCGTTGTTGTTCGGTGAAGACGTAGGTTTCGGCGGTGTTTTCCGTTGCTCGATCAATTTGCGCGACAAATATGGAAACGACCGTGTATTTAACACTCCACTGTGTGAACAGGGCATTGCTGGGTTTGCTATAGGTGTAGCGAGTACTGGCGCCACTGCCATTGCAGAAATACAATTCGCGGATTATATATTTCCAGCTTTCGATCAAATTGTAAATGAAGCAGCCAAGTATCGCTATCGTAGTGGGGGCGTATTCGACTGTGGGTCCTTAACTTTCCGAGTTCCCAGCGGCGCTGTTGGTCATGGTGCCCTGTATCATAGTCAAAGTCCAGAAGCTTATTTTGCGCACACGCCCGGCTTAAAGGTCGTAGTTCCTCGTGGGCCAATTAAAGCTAAGGGACTGCTTCTGGCTTGTATTAAGGACCAGAACCCGTGCATTATATTCGAACCAAAGACGTTATATCGTGCAGCTGTTGAAGATGTCCCCGTAGAAAATTACGTTTCAAAAATCGGAACGGCCGACGTATTACGAAAAGGCAAAGACATTACTCTTATTGGCTGGGGAACGCAGGTGCATGTTCTGCTAGAGGTATCTGTACACAAATAATCGGTAGAGCTTTCTTATTACTCAGGCATTCTTTTCAGGTTGCAGATATGGCGAAGAAAGAATTGAAAGTCGACTGTGAAGTTATCGATTTAGTTTCAATATTACCATGGGACAGACATGCCGTTGAGACGGTATGTTAACGGTTTTTCGTATACATACATTTATAAACGTTTTTTTTGTTCTTTTATTTTTGTAGTCCGTGAAGAAAACAGGACGTGTGATCGTATCGCACGAAGCGCCACTAACGCAAGGATTTGGCTCAGAGATTGCTGCATACATACAAGACAAATGTTTTCTGCATTTGGAGGCCCCCGTTAAACGGGTTACTGGATGGGATACTCCATTTCCCCATGTCTTCGAACCATTCTACTTACCAAACAAAATGAGGTGCCTGACAGCCATTAAGGACTTGATCGCCTATTAGAATGGGCATTAGTGCTATAACCACATTATTAATGAAAATCATTTACATAGTTGGTCAATTTGTCGGAAAAAGGTAACCAGTCCCAGCTAACCGTCAGTTGTGACATTCATGCCCTCATTATGGATTGGCAACTAGACCGAAAGTAGTTGTAATTTGAAGACTAGTGTAGTTTCGGTATTATGATTTACAACCAGTAACACAATTCGTTAGTTTTCAGTTGTGTTGTCATTTTATAGCTATAAATCACAACGGTTGTCATTCACAGTTGTCAGATATTATATAAACTAACGAATTGTGTTACTGGTCGTAAATCATAATACCGAAATTACAACTAGTTTCCGTCCAGTCAATCCATAATAAGGGCATCAGTTCGTATACAATTTGAAAGACTGTAGGTTAGCTGTACCGGACATTAGTTCAGTCCGCGTATTTATCCAGTAAAATCTATCCACTAACTATTTTTGAGAGACTGATAGATTTTAATCTCCCAGTAAAAATTTTTAAGATGTAAGAATTTTATATGTAAATAGATGATTTGCAATGTAAATACCTACGGGACCAATAACCGCAGTTTGAACAAAACATTAGGAATCACAAACTTTTTTTTGCCTAAAAACAAAATTCCACAGATTGTTTGTTATTTTATGTTTTCTATATTCCCTAATTTTGTTTGTTTACATAAAACATAGTTTCAAAACGTTATTCTTGCAATTTTTACAGCAAATATTTCTCCAGTAAAGTCGTCTATTATCGAACAGTCAAAATAATTTCTCTCTTGCTCTCTCGTTACTGGCTTTTTAATGTAAACAGACAACATCCAGCAACAATTTGTAAAAATTACAAACTATCAGTCCAAAGACAGACCTATTGTGATGGTAGTCGAACATTTTCAAATTTTGTTGCAACATCATTACCTACGACTTTTGGGATAGATAGCTTTGTGAAAATTTAAATATGTGATATTTTTTATTTTATATACAAAAATCCCTAACTGCAAAAAATACACCATATGACAATTTTTGTAAAACCCCTGGACAGGTTATAGACCTATAGTGTATTGCGAAACTTTCTCAATTCTGCTCTTTTACTCAGCTAAATAACAAATTTCTTGGCATAAATTCCTTTTTGGAAGAAACCCCTTACAAGCATTTAAAACATTACCAATTGATAAAAGAGCATATATGTATATATGAATATTCTAGTGCAATTTTAATTACGAAACTGGTGCATTTATTTTATAATTACGAATGGAACCTTTTTGGTTTTCAACAAAAAGATAGGCATAAATTTACTTTAATCAAGAATCTCTGATCTACACCAAAATTTCACCACACACAAAGTTTGCTGCGATGAGTTGAAAGAGTTATTTTTCCACCCCGCTCGACCCAACTCCTTGAGATATAGGAAAATAAATAAATAAAATAAATTTTGAATTTAATAGTTAAATAACTCTCCACTATTTTCGTTTATGTTCTATGCCACAGCTGATCAACCTTAGAGTTGGCAAAACATTCAGGATAAAGTAGGAAAGAGAAAACATTTAATTAAATGGCAATTCTGTGACAATCCCTGTACTGCGGATGCGGTACGTTGGTTGTAGTTGCGGCTCAGCTCGCCGGATTGGGGGATTCTTTCCGCGGGATATGTACATTTGTTTGTTCGTGCCATTTCTAACGTTTTTACACTAGACAAACACAAAACAAGTATAGGATAGGAATCGAAGGTTAGCAATACAAATTTGAATTTTAAATTAAACGGAAACTACATTAATTTTTATCGGAAGCGGAAAGTATTTTGAAATTATGTGAACTTGCAAAGATTTAATGACGGGTAATAATGGAATGGAAAGATTGTAATGAGTTATGTGTGAACTAATGTCATAAAGAGAATAATGATATATAACTGGAAAGCAAATGTTATTTAATGGGAAGGGAATAGGATATAGTTGGATAGAGGCTACCGATGATGCCAATTTTCACTGTCGAGCTAGTCTTCGTAACATCTTCAAGACCAAAAGTTTTCTCCGAAGGATACAGATGGAATTATCCTTCCAGGCTTTTCCCACCCCTTACTTGACTTATTCAGTCATCCATGGTATTTTTCCAGCCTGTGTAGATCGATGAAAAATACCCCTTACCACTCACCAGTTCCTCAAGGGTCCTACTGATTCAACTTCGAAAAGAATTAATAGCACATATTTACAGAAATATTACAATCATCAACACAAATATGTAATTACATTTATTAACATTATTATTTTTTGTATCTTCCTTAACAAAACAAAAGAAGCATGTTTTCAGGCACTAATCTTATTTTATCTTTTTTTATAATTTTAAAAAGTAGTCTATTTTATTCTAAATTGTTAATCATTAATTCACTGAGCGACTTTTAGGTTTTTGTTTTAAAATTTAATTATACATTTAGTTTTCTTTTTTAGATTTTATAAATGGGTATTTTTTTTAAATATTTGGAATAGATTTTTTTTGTATAGTTTTAATTCATTATTGGTTGTATTTGGCCGTTTTAGTTTATTTTCACATGAGTTGAATTTTCTTCTCTTAGTTAATACTTATACCTCAAAAAAAATTAACAATAAGTTTTCTTTAGGCTAAATTATATGGGATTTTTAAAGATGTATCTATTCAATATTTGTTTAATTTTTTTTAGATTTTGTGTTCTTAGAAAGGATTCTAATTTATGTCTATAATTTTTTTAGTGTATTTTTTTTTGTTTTCTTTATAACTTAATCTCGGTACTGGGATACAAAAAAAATACATAAATCAATTTATACAACATGTAACAATTGGTTATATACTGCTACATACTAAGATTGAGGTTATGACACTTTTTCCTTTTTTTTTGGGTTAGTCTTTTAAATTTTGGGGTTTTGTGTCTTTTTTTCGCACTTATTTTAATATTTTGGTTATTGGTTTGGTTATTAATTTTTCAATTATCTTTCACTTTATGGGTAACCTTTACAGGGGTTCTACTGTTCTCGCTCTGATGGTTTTAACGCACAATTTGACATTAAGATGTCGCCGACAAATGGTAGCTTCCCAAGACTCTAACCAGCAGCACACTGTTACCACACCCGTGGTGATTATATCCTCCCCTGGGTTTTCGTCCGAGATGTCGGTAGTAAACAAAAAGTGAACGCGCCACCGTTGTCGTCGATTGTTGGTGGATGGCGCTTTACGTCAAATATACCACTACCAAAAGAAAGGAAGATATTTCCGAATTTAAGAGAAAATATTCACATTTGCTTCCTTACTCGCAAATATATACTGCATAAAATTTACTTTTATCCTTACCTCAGTCTCCTATTGCCTTCTTTATACGTTTTATTTTCGTTCTTTTATTACGAGTATTCTAACCTCGCTGATTTGAAATTCTCTTTTTTATTATCTGTAATCATTTTTTCCTTTTGTTAGGTTGTGTTTTTATAGTTACTATAAGTAGTTATATTATTTTGTCAATTGAGTTTGACAGAAATAACTAAACTTTAGTAATATCTATACAAACCCAAATTTTATTCCGGTCACTTTACTTCTCTAACCTCACCATACGAAACATTCACCTCACGTGTTCACAATAGAATTGGCCGAGTTTTAGCAAATCCGAACACTCATCGCCAATATGTAAGGAATAGCAATACGCTATCCCAGCTGATCACATGCTTTCATTCCGCAGTACATTTCTACTATAAGGAGGAAGGTGATGATGTGTTACTGTGAATAGTGAATATGAAAACAACTCATTAATTATTAAAATCTAAGAAAACTGTTCTTCTTGTGGAAAACAGTCATCACAAAGCCAATTATTTTCGTGCAGCCGGTGAAATGCAAATAGTTGGGGAAAAAGGAAGACTAGAATCCACAAATGAACAATTGGTGAGTATGTGATCAAGTTCTACGATCATCAGCCAGCATTGATGTTTTTTTTTCTGTCTTAGAAATAAGTAGCCGCTGAACATTGTAATTGTGAACGAAGCATAACAGCCATAGCCACTGTCGCTGCTTATACAGTGACGATATGTAATTTGGTCAATTAGCAATGTATGTATATTGGAAGAAAACAATTGTGCCAATAAACTGTATGTTCTCAAATGTATGTGTCCGTGTATTCAGACAAGAAGGCGGACGCACTTGTGTTTGTAACAAAGGCGATATGTCAATATGATGGGTATCCGAGATGAATAGTCGTATCTCTGACATACACACATACAGAACACCAGGACGGACGAAACAAACAACTGAATTTCGATCTCGGACATGTCAGGTAACAACGTTGCGTGGAAGATGAGTATAGTTTTTACTTTTATTGACTATATTACAACCTCATGAGGTCAGACGTCTTACACATATTAATTAAACAAACAAATTAAACAAATTTCAACATATTCTTCCAACTGGCTCTATCCTTCGCCTTTTCTCGCCTGTTGGCAACACCAAGGATACGGAGGGATTCTTCTGCCTGGTCTTTCCAGCGGAGTCTTGGTCGTCCTCTTTTCCTGCTTCCATCGGGTACGTTATCAAAAATCTTTCGCGCTGGCTCATCTTCATCCATTCTGATAATATGGCCTAGCCAACGCAATTGGCCCACTTTGATTCGTCTAGCTATGTCCACGTCAGAATAGAGATTATATAGCTCTGCGTTCCAGCGACGCTTGCGACATGACCCAAGTTTCGGAGCCATATGTCAAGACAGGTAAAACGAGAGTGATATAGCTGGACTTTTGTCCGTCGAGAGGGCTTTGTTCCTAGACTGCTTGCTGAGCCCAAAATAGCATCTATTTGCAAGCACAATTCTCCTATCTATCTCCAGGCTGACGTTGTTGTCCTTGTTCACGGCGGATCCAAGGTAGACAAATTCATCTACAACTTCAAAATTAAATCGTTTCTCTAGTCGTTGACACCATAAATTTTGTCTTGCCCTCATTAACAGCAAGACCCACCTTCGCTGATTCCTTTTCGATTCTTGAAAATACTGCAGTAACCTCTCGCAAATTTCGCCCAATGATGTCTATGTCGTCAGAATGCGCCAGCAACATATGGCTTTTCGTGTTAATGGTCTTGTTCGTATTTACTGCAGCCTTTCTCATTATTATCTCCATTAAGATGTTGAAGAGATTGCACGAAAGTGTGTCGCCTTGTCTAAGTCCTCGCTTGGTACAGAATGGTTCAGTGAGATCTTTCCCCACTTTCAGTGCTGATTTGGTGTTGGTCAGCGTCATTCTACAGAGGCGAATCAGTTTTGCCGGAATACCAAGTTCAGACATAACTTCGTACAGTTTTCCCCGTATGGGGCTATCGAAAGCAGCTTTGTAATCGACAAAAAGGTGGTATGTATCGATTTGCTTTTCGTGGGTTTTTTTCCAGGATTTGGCGTAGCGTGAATATTTGGCCAGTTGTGGACTTGCCTGGCCTAAAACCACACTGATAAGGTCCAATCAGGTTTTCAATAATTGGCTTTAGTCTTTCACATAATACGCTCGACAAGACCTTATACGCGATGGATAAAAGACTGATACCGCGATAGTTGGAACAGACACACGGATCACCCTTTTTGAATACAGGACATCATACACTGAGACTCCAATCGTCGGGTATAGATTCCCCCAGCCATATACCGCATATCAGCTGATGCATGTGGGCTATCAGTCCTTCGCCACCTGCCTTAAAAGTTCAGCGGGTAGGCCATCCGCACCAGCGGCTTTATTATTCTTCAGGCGGGAGATCGCCGTTCTAATCTCGTCTTGGTTGGGGGGGGGGGGGGGGTACAATCTATACTAGCTTCCACTATCATTACCTCCTGATCTTCAGTGGAAGAATCTGAGTGGAGTAGTGCTGAAAAGTGGTCTCTCCAAATTTTGAGCACACACTGCTTCTCAGTCACCAGGTTTCCATTCTCGTCCTTGCAGGAGGGCACCCCATTATTAGACCCGTTGGTCGATCTTCTTACCCTCCGGAAAAACTTTCGGGATTCATCATTCATCCTGCACATTTCAGTTCTTTCACTCTCTCTCTGCTCCCACTGCCATTTTTTCGCCTAAATAATTGGTTTTCCTCCCTTCTCAGCTTCTTGTACCGCTCACTCGCAGCACGCGTTGTAACTGACTGTTTCGTTGCCATACGTGCAGCGTCTTTTTCATCAGTTGCAATGCGACATTCTGCGGTTTTTGATAGCCACGTTCAGTCATTGCAAAGAATGGTAGATGTGCTTCCACTGCGCATCTGGGTCTTCGGGAGGGGGGTATTCTGCTCTAGCAGGAGAGAGAGTTTCTGTCGATAGGGCATTGATATCTCCGGTATTTGTAGCTTGTCAATATCCAGCTTTTCCTGTGTTCGGCTTCGTATGTTTTTCGTCCTGCTCAATCTCGTGCGAACTTTCGCAGCCAGCAGCCACCAGGTAATGATCCGAGGGGATATTGGCACCTCGAATCACACGTACATCCATTACACTAGAAGAGTGCCTGCCATCTATTACCAAGTGATCAATCTGGTTCTTCGTCCGTTGATCAGGAGATATCCAGGGCGCCTTATGAATGTCCTTATGCTGGAATCGTGTGCTACTAACTACCATGTTCTTTGCAGCGGCGAAGTCAATCAGTCTTATTCCATTATGGGAGGTGGTATCATGTAGACTGTGATTACCGATGGTTGGTCGAACGACACTTTCCTTTCCTAATTCGGCATTAAAATCGCCTAGAATAATCTTAATGTCGTGGTCAGGGCAGCGTTCATATACTTCCTCCAGGCACTCATAAAATGTTTATTTGATCTCATCATCTTTATCCTCTGTCGGTGCGTGCACACAAATTAACGAGATGTTGAAATATTTCGTTTTGATGCGAATTGTGGCTATGCGGTCACTCACTGGGTTGAACCTTGAAACTAGGTGTCGCATTCTCTTGCCTACTATAAATCCGCACCCAAATTCGTGCTTACGCTCATGGCAGCTGTATTAAATATCGAAGTTTTTCTTTCTGGTGGAACCATATCCTGTCCATCGCATTTCCTGGATCGCTGTGATGTCAGCTTTATATTTTCCGAGGACATCCGCCAGTTGGAAAGTGGCACCAGTCCTGTATAACGTTCGAGCAATCCAGGTACATATCCTTAAATCATGGTCCTTATAACGTTTGCGAGGGTCGTCAACAGTTGGGGGGTTTCTTTGTTCATTATATTTTCTGTGAATTTTCATTGCCAATATAACGGTGGCGGGAGGCAAACCCAGTCCACCGTGGTTTGCATTTTACCTACTGCCAGGATGATTATGTTTCAGCCCCCCATTATGGATCAGACGCTGATCAGAATGCAGTGTGTCGAATCTGGATTTTGGTTTCTTCAATTTTGATCCGCCGTTGGCCAGGGGTGTTGGCTCATCCGCCTTCAAAGGACAGAAGAATATGTCCACTACTTCGAAGAGCTTCAGTGACAGGGTCACCGAATATTGCTGAGACGTAGCAGTGATCGCATTACCACTCAGGTTGCTCATTCGTTTTGCCTTCTCACTTTTGCTAGCCAACGGAGGTTTCCGATAAGCCATTGCCCAGGACATACTGCGTGGAAGTAGTGAGCTGCTTGGACTGCCCAATGAAGGAATCATTTCTGGCCACTCCCAAGTGAATGGCTATCAGAAACTTTCCACTTCCAAGGACAGTCCCATGTAATAGGCATGATAAGTTTCCTTGCTATTTCCTACTAATATTCTGCATTTTAAGTCAACGTTTCCACAACCACAAATGTTACTAATCTCAATATCCGCAAGTGTTAATGATCTGGATATATATCTGTCTGTTGTGTGCAACATACACAAAATCGGTTAACTAAAATGACAAGTAATTGCCCCATCCAATACATACTATAACGACCAAAGGGTAATATGAATGTATCCGTGTGCAACTATGACCTTGCGGGTGATCCTCATCGGAACCAGTTTACGTGATGTCAGTTTACGTGTCACAAAGCTAAGCAAATTTAACAATTTGGTGTTTTACGATGGTGTAATATTTATCTTTGTTATTTTCCTGTCAGGTCACCTTTGTTGAGCTCTCTTGTAATATTCTTTATTGCTAATTGATGTATGGACGAAACATGATCTAGATGGACGTTGACTATTTTCGGATTTTCGTATATGGCGTTGGAAGTAATTGGTAAGAAGATTCTTCTGTTTATGTGTGTGAAATATATGTTCGAAATAAATGTATGTATGTAGGTATTTGTCTGTGTTTTTACTGTTTCAAGTGTTGGGCATGAATCACTCCGATTCTTCGGCCTCGTAGATTTTCTACTTCTTATTGGTTTTTTCCAATACTTTTTGTTATGCGACATTTGAGCCATGGTCTGCAAAGTTTTGCGTGTATGCCTTTGGCAAAGTTGCTTTGTGTAAAATTTTTTCTGTAAACTTCTTGACCTGGGTCGAAGCTTATGTGTCTGCTCCTTTTGTTATAATATTTTGCATTTTTGTTGTAATCTTCACGCACTTTTGTTTGCACTCTTTGGTGGACAAGTTGCATGTATGCTGATTTGGGTAGAACTACCTGTTCACCCTCCTCTAGTGAATTAATTTTTCTCAAAATCTCGTAGGCTTTAGCGTGAGTGATCATATTATAGCCTGTTAGGGCGAAGTAGGGTGAGACACCGGTGGACGAGTGAATCGATGAACGAAGCGAACATTCGATTTTTTATAAGTTGTCATCCCATCTTGCTTGGTCCGATTGCAGGTAGCTACGAATACTGCTCAAAATGGTTTGGTTTACTCGTGCGCTCGCATTGGCTTGCGGAGCATGTATGGCTGTTTGTCTACCGTTGTCGGAATGTACTACTTCAGGTACTCCGAATTTATGAAATATTTCACATACGAGAAATTTGTTAACGGCTTTAGTCGTAGCCTTTGGCATAGCCTTCAAAAGAACAAATTTCGTTTTGTGCTCAAGGACAATAAATATGAATGCGTCCGTCACCTGCTTTAGATCGTGGATATGGCCCTAATAAATCGATATAGATTTTCTGAGAAGGTGTTGTGTGACAACTTTATTTCCCATCGTGGGGCGCATTATTTGTTTCGGGTGCTTAATTTCTTTGCGGGTTTTTCACTCTTGTATACTCTTCTTAATATCTTTTACCATACAAGGCCAGTAAAAGTATTTCCTTATGTGGTGCAATGTGTTTCCAATACCGCCGTGAGTGATATTATAATGTGATTTCGTTATGACATCACTTGTCAATTCCATTCTCCAGCATTCGTTCTCATTGTCAACACTGTATGTATTGAATTTAACTCGTTTATAGACAATACCCAGGCGTACTTGTAGGTCAGGTAATCTGTCCTTATTTTGCTCAATAGTGTCTATCAACGACAAATACTAATCGCTTTTGAATTCAACTGCGTTCAGATTAATTAAATCATTGTCCTCGTGGGTGATTGCTTCCATGTCTAACCTCGAGAGCATGTCCGGAACAACGTTTTTCGTGCCTATTCTATGCTCGATAGAGAATTAGAATGCTTGGAGTTTCAAACTCCAACGAGCAAGACGGCCACTGAGGTCCTGTTGCCTCATGAGCCACTAAAGACTGGAATGGTCGGTTATCACCGTAAATTCCGTTAGTTCAATATATTGGCGTAATTTGGCAATTGCCAAAACTACTGCCAAGCATTCCTTTTCAGTAGTAGAATATTTTTTTTATGCTAGGTTTAGTTTTTTTTGAAAAATATTCAATGGGGTGTTCACCATTGTCATCGTCTTTCTGAAACAGAACAGCTCCAACACCGACATTGGAGGCATCACACTGAACGTAAAACAGCCTCTCGAAATCGGGACTGGATAAAACGGGGCTAGACACTAATCGGCATTTAAGCTCTTCAAATGATTTCAGTGCATATGTGGTTAGTGAGAATTTAGGTGTCTTTTTCAGGGTATCGGTCAGAGGTCCAGTCAAAGTTGAGAAATCGTGAATAAATCGACGGTGCCCAAAAATTTCCTCATGTCTTTCTGGTTCTTGGGTGGTTTTATATTCAAAATTGCCTCTACTTTTACATTGTCAGGCTTTAGTTTTCCTCCACCGACAACATATCCAAGATACTTCAATTCTTTATAACAGAATTTAGATTTCTGCATATTTATCATTAGGCCGGCTGTTGTGAGTTTTTCTCCAACCATTGTTAGTATTTTCAGGTGTGTATCGAAATTGGATGACACTATTAAAAGGTCATCCAGCTATACAACAACTTTGTCCTTTAACTCTGGAGGAATCACTCTGTCTATAAGCCGAAAAAGACGCTGGGCAGCGATACACAGTCCAAATGGCATTACCTTGAGTTGGTAGTTGTTGTTGTAACAGATTTTCTGTTTCCACCCGTTCGTCCCTGGAAGATATAAAAAAAAACAAAATTATGTGTAATTCCCCTATGTGTCACTGGAGGTAGCGGTGGGGAGCTGGAGAAATTGTGCCCCCTCCAAGGGTCTGTCCCATAGGTCCACTGGGCGCAAGTCAGTAGGCACTGGGCAGAAGCCTCCCATTATTCGAAATCGCGGGAGGGTGTTCATTAAGGACCCTGTTGCAAGAGTAGCCATTTATGTCCTCTGACTCCGCCGTGTTATGCAACAATTTCTGTGCTACTGCTATCGACAGTCTGTTGACGTCCGATGGAATGACGTCTTGGATGTCCGCACAGTAGCGCCTGATGTCCTTCCAGATGTAACGGGGGGTGGATACTGCATCAGAATATGATGGTTGGGGTGACTGGGCAGATGACAAGCCAAAAGAAACTGTCTTGTCAACAACACATTATGTTGTTGTACTGACAGTAACTTGGTCTCCTCATGTAGATGATCCACATTCGTCATTTGTGTGTATCGGGTTGCGATTCGAAGTGCACTATTTTGGATCCTCTGTAGACCTTTCCACTGGGTATCACTTAAGAAAGATGACCACACTGGGGCGGCATAGTTGAAGACCTAGCGACTTATAGCTTTATAGGTCACTACAATTGTCTCCTTCTCCTTGCCCCAAGTTGTCCCTGCAAGGGCCTTTAGGACCTTGTTGCGGGTGTGGATTTTTTTCCTGATGTAATCCGCATGTTTAGAGAAAGTAATGAGATTACCGAAAATAACTCCGAGTAATTTGGGGTTACGGACTGTGGATATAGACCCCCATTGACAGAGATGTCGAGCTCTCTCCTTACTTCTTTGGTCCAAGAAGTGAAAAGGGTCACAGAAGACTTCGACGGAGATAACAGCAAATTCCGTTCCTGCAGAAAGCTAGTAAGGGTGGCTAAATAGCTGTTAATCTTAGCACATTTGTCGTCTACATTTACGCCTGAGGAGATGATGGTACAATCATCGGCGTACGACACAATACTAACTCCTTGGGGAGGTGCAGGAAGATTCGCAAGATAAATGTTGAAGAGTATAGGTGACAATACTCATCCTTGCGGCACACCCATTTTTATCTTGCGATAACGGGAATTCTGGCCCCTGAACTCTACAAATGCCTGCCTCCCATTGAGGTAGCAGCCAAGCCAGTGCTTGGTAGTATTTGGGAGAGACGAGTTCAAGATGTCCTGTAGCAGGATCGAGTGATCGACAGTGTCAAAAGCTTTAGACAGTGATCGACAGTGTCAAAAGCTTTAGACAGGTCTAAAGCTGCGACTACTGTACGTTCAGCGGGTCTGCTCTGATTGAGGCCATTGGTGATATTGGTAGTTATCTCGTTTAACGCCGTCGAAGTGCTATGACATGTTGGTGATTGGCGAGCTGAAAATGCTCTTTCAGGATCGGCAAGAGTAGGGACTCCAAAACCTTTGCTACGGGTGATAAGAGGGAAATCGGGCGGTAAGATTCTCCCTGGTTAGAGGGTTTATCAGGTTTTAGGAGCGGGATATCTCGAGCAGTTTTCCACACGTCTGGTATGATCAGTTGGCACACCGAAAGAGTGAGAGTGTGCGCGAGAAATCGAATCCCTATAGGTCCGAGTCTCTTCTGCATTATCATCGTGATGCCACCAGGACCGAGAGCTTTAGATTTGGAGATTATGGCTTCAACTTTGCTGGGTGTGAAGGAGCAGGGTACTAGATCTCGTTTGAGATTCTTAGTTCTCCGAACTACAGCTCTCTTGGTCCTATTCTGCTGGGTTGGGATAAATTGCTGACAGAATTTGAAAGCGCATTTCCTGGCATCCGTGTAATGCGTATTATCAAACGCGATAGCAATGTGACCCATATTGTTTCCATTGCCAGATAAATCTCTGATAGTAGACCAAAGCCTTTTCGAACCAATATTACAATTTTCCAGATGTTCAAGCCATCTGTCGCGATGGTGCTGGTTGATGAGTACGTTAATCTCATCCGTCCAGGGCAATATTCGTTCATTGGCTGGGTTGCTGGCGCGTATGAGATCACGCTGATCCGCAAGGCGGGCAGCCTCAGATGGGAAGTTGGGTCTACAGTTGGGAATTCTACCAGCTGGGATAAAGCGTTTTGCAGATTTGAGTATGGTGTCCCTGAGGATCATCTCACCCTGTCTGGCGCAAGAGGGTAGCTGCAAATGACGAAGGGATTCGTCAATAGCGTTCGTAAAGCCAGGCCAGTTGGCTTTGTTGTAGTTGACGAACGTCCGTTTATCCGACTCCAAAAAGTCGCTAGGCTTCTCTACAGTGATCAGGATGGGAATATGATCAGAATTTAAGGCTATATGGGTCTGCCAGGTGGTATTGGACAGTAGCGACGCACTGACGATGGGGATGTCAGGGGAGCTTGACCAATTAGCCGTTAATCTTGTAGAGAACTCCTCATTTATAGCTGCGAATTCCGAGTCGTCTATCTGGTCTGCAATATTAATGCCACGCTGGTCTGCAAGCAGCTGGGAAAACCACATCTCATGATGAGCATTGAAGTCGCCAAGTATGATTGTACTATCACCCCGGAGTAGATGTTCGATTGTGGGATGATAGCCCGCACCGATGCTATTAACTGGCGGAATATATACATTGACGATTTCAATAGCGATTTCTCCAGTCTCTATCGTTATGCTCATCGCCTCAAGGAACTGATCGGGCTGGGAGGGAGGGGGTGGGTCTGTGAGTCTGAAGCTCACGCTTCGCTCGATGATGAAAGCGAGCCCTCCACCGTGATTTCTCTCTCTGTCCTTCCGAATAATGACATAGTTCCCATGAGATGAAAGTCTACACTCACAGGTGAGCTTAGTCTCCTGAACGGCGGCTATAAGGATATTGTGAGTATGCATATAATTGGTGATCTCAGCAATTTTGTTCTTAAGGCCATTACAATTAAATTGCATGATCCTGAACGATTGCTGATCACCAACTGTATGCGGTTGCCGACGAGGGAGGTGCCGTGGCGTTGGGAGCTGTCTGGCGCAGCTGGGGTATTGCCGGGGGCAATATAGAGGCTATCGAAGGCAGCTGTGGGGTTGCGGGGTACAACTGATTGGCTGGCGAGTGCAGCCGTGAAGATTCGTTCGCTGTCGGGCGCAGCTGAGTTGACGTCTGAGTAGACTGTATGGCTGACATGGTCAGCTGAGGGGTTGCAATGTGCAACTGAGTGGCCGCGGGTTGCGGCTGAAATGGTGCGTGCCTGAGAGTTACAGGACGTAATTGAGTAGCTGACGGGGGCTGCAAGGGTGTTGTCGATGACAACTGAGTAGCTGACGGGCGCAGCTGAGTTTGAGCGTGAAGCTCATTTGAAATTGCAGGACGCAATTGAAAATTTGACGGGGGCAACTGAGATGGGTTGGTTGCCTGAGGGGATTGTTGTAGTGGCCGAGGCGTGATTGAGGAAAATTGCACTAGTCTGGGGGGTGGTGTATGAGCAATAGTCGCATTCCCCGCCGGAGTGCCGACAGTTGTCCCGGCATTAGCCGTGCAACAAGCAGCGACAAAGTCCCTGTTCCAGTTCCTGTGCGAACGAAGACTAGTGCAACGCCCCAAATGACACCAATTCCTACAGCGATTACACTGAACCGATGTAATATTCCTATTAATAACACCGTTGCAGACTGAGCAAAGCCATTGGGAATACATCGCTGCATTGTGATCTGAGGGTGTCAATCGATTACTGGTTGGGAGTGTTAGGAAAGGAGTAGTGTTGCCCGATTGCTGTAGGTTACCACAACAACTCGCCACGAAATTTCTCGACCAGTCTCTTTGACTAGCGAGGCCAGAGCACCTTCTAAGATGACACCAGTTCTGACATCTATTGCATTGGACCTGGGTAAGGTTCCGATGGATCCTGGTGTGACACACAGAACAGATCGAGACCTCGGGAGGGCCTGGGTTCTGTTCTATGCCAGCAATAATTAATAACATTTTGAGCAAACCTGCTGACATGATTTGCTCACCTGGGTAAAAAACGGGTGGGTGATACAGCTGTTGCTGAGTTGACAATCCTTGGCCGAGTGAAACTCGGGTCGTTCCGGAGCATTGATCCGATTGTCGTGGGAACGAGCTTGAGTTGGTAGTGTGGTCTGCCTTGGACTGTGAACGCTGTATTTGGCCTGCTCGATTTGCCAAAAGGCGTCTTTTAAATCGATTGCCGAAATATAATGAGTGTCTCCGAGTCGTGCCAAAGGACCATCGATGTTTGGAAGCGGATACGCGTCCTTTTTAGTCACCTTGTTGAACTCCCTTGCATCCAAACATAATCGATTTTTATTGGGTTTAACGACCAATGTTACCCGGTTGTTCCATTCAGCGTCTTTAGCTATTTCTATCACGTCAAGCTCTAACATTCTATCCAGTTCATCGTAAATAAGTTTTTGTACCTCCGGACTGACTGGATATTGCCGCATTTTTCTTGCCGGCGCTTTTCCCGTATCTATGATGTGTTCCTCTAGTTTGGTTTTACCTAATCCAAATTTAGAGTAGCATCGAAAGTTTAATTTGACGTTTTCTAATCTAATTGTTAGTTCCGTTGTTAGCTTGTGGTGTTTCATGTTGTGGTCTTCAATGTTATTTACTTCACAAAGGAAATTCTCATCCTGAAAAATTGTAATGCCCCATCTTAGCCAAAAATCATACCCTAATATAAGCTCTTGTTGTAGATTTGGTACTAAATAGAAGAGCATAGTTTCCGTCTTATTGCCGCATTGAACTTTGAGGTGGACTTTACCTATAATCAGGTGTTTCTTCCCATCTGCTGTTTTAATGGCAAACTTAAAGTCCAAAATGGTGGCGTTTATTTTTCTAGTGTTCTCTAAGCAGTTCATCCCTAAACAACTTACAGAAGCACCGCTATCCATTAGTCCTTTTAATCTTATTCCATTCAATTGGACGTCCATATAGGGTCTAATATCATTTTTCAATGTAATGCATGCTGATGCTATGTCCTTTCTCTCTCTCTTTCTCCTTGCGTGACTTTCTCTTGCTCTTATAACTTTTCTGCTCTTCTCGGGTACGAAATCTTTGAAGATTTCCATCCTTTTTTTGTTATAATTATCTAGCCTTTGTTGGTACGGCACAATTTCCATTCTTTTAACATATACCGATTGTTTCTGCATTCCATTATCGTTTAAGATCTGACCAGGGTGAGTAGGTGCGTTATTGACTTTTCTATTCTCAATATTTTCTTCTCGTTCCACAGTGATTCTCGCATCAGAGTCAAATTGCGAAACAGATAGGGTCTGTCCCATAGGTCCACTGGGCGCAAGTCAGTAGGCCTATCAGGACAGTTGAAAATATGGATAGTGTCATGAGGACTTTGTAGGCAGTGTTGGCACTGATCTAAGGTGCCTGGGATTATCCTTGATCTGTATGAGTTCAGGATAGAACTCCAACCAGATCTAAGCTGTGCCAGAATGGTTCTGGTGTGCCCGGGCAGAAGCCTCTCATTATTCGAAATCGCGGGAGGGTGTTCATTAAGGACCCTGTTGCAAGAGTAGCCATTTATGGCCTCTGACTCCGCCGTGTTATGCAACAATTTCTGTGCTACTGCTATCGACAGTCTGTTGACGTCCGATGGAATGACGTCTTGGATGTCCGCACAGTAGCGCCTGATGTCCTTCCAGATGTAACGGGGGGTGGATACTGCATCAGAATATGATGGTTGGGGTGACTGGGCAGATGACAAGCCAAAAGAAACTGTCTTGTCAACAACACATTATGTTGTTGTACTGACAGTAACTTGGTCTCCTCATGTAGATGATCCACATTCGTCATTTGTGTGTATCGGGTTGCGATTCGAAGTGCACTATTTTGGATCCTCTGTAGACCTTTCCACTGGGTATCACTTAAGAAAGATGACCACACTGGGGCGGCATAGTTGAAGACCGAGCGACTTATAGCTTTATAGGTCACTACAATTGTCTCCTTCTCCTTGCCCCAAGTTGTCCCTGCAAGGGCCTTTAGGACCTTGTTGCGGGTGTGGATTTTTTTCCTGATGTAATCCGCATGTTTAGAGAAAGTAAGGAGATTACCGAAAATAACTCCGAGTAATTTGGGGTTACGGACTGTGGGTATATACCCCCGTTGACAGAGATGTCGAGCTCTCTCCTTACTTCTTTGGTCCAAGAAGTGAAAAGGGTCACAGAAGACTTCGACGGAGATAACTGCAAATTCCGTTCCTGCAGAAAGCTAGTAAGGGTGGCTAAATAGCTGTTAATCTTAGCACATTTGTCGTCTACATTTACGCCTGAGGAGATGATGGTACAATCATCGGCGTACGACACAATACTAACTCCTTGGGGAGGTGCAGGAAGATTCGCAAGATAAATGTTGAAGAGTATAGGTGACAATACTCATCCTTGCGGCACACCCATTTTTATCTTGCGATAACGGGAATTCTGGCCCCTGAACTCTACAAATGCCTGCCTCCCATTGAGGTAGCAGCCAAGCCAGCGCTTGGTAGTATTTGGGAGAGACGAGTTCAAGATGTCCTGTAGCAGGATCGAGTGATCGACAGTGTCCAAAGCTTTAGACAGTGATCGACAGTGTCAAAAGCTTTAGACAGGTCTAAAGCTGCGACTACTGTACGTTCAGCGGGTCTGCTCTGATTGAGGCCATTGGTGATACTGGTAGTTATCTCGTTTAACGCCGTCGAAATGCTATGACATGTTGGTGATTGGCGAGCTGAAAATGCTCTTTCAGGATCGGCAAGAGTAGGAACTCCAAAACCTTTGCTACGGGTGATAAGAGGGAAATCGGGCGGTAAGATTCTCCCTGGTTAGAGGGTTTATCAGGTTTTAGGAGCGGGATATCTCGAGCAGTTTTCCACACGTCTGGTATGATCAGTTGGCACACCGAAAGAGTGAGAGTGTGTGCGAGAAATCGAATCCCTATAGGTCCGATTTTCTTCTGCATTATCATCGTGATGCCACCAGGACCGAGAGCTTTAGAGGATTTAGATTTGGAGATTATGGCTTCAACTTCGCTGGGTGTGAAGGAGCAGGGTACTAGATCTCGTTTGAGATTCTTAGTTCTCCGAACTACAGCTCTCTTGGTCCTATTCTGCTGGGTTGGGATAAATTGCTGACAGAATTTGAAAGCGCATTTCCTGGCATCCGTGTAATGCGTATTATCAAACGCGATAGCAATGTGACCCATATTGTTTCCATTGCCAGATAAATCTCTGATAGTAGACCAAAGCCTTTTCGAACCAATATTACAATTTTCCAGATGTTCAAGCCATCTGTCGCGACGGTGCTGGTTGATGAGTACGTTAATCTCATCCGTCCAGGGCAATATTCGCTCATCGGCTGGGTTGCTGGCGCGTATGAGATCACGCTGATCCGCAAGGCGCGCAGCCTCAGATGGGAAGTTGGGTCTACAGTTGGGAATTCTACCAGCTGGGATAAAGCGTTTTGCAGATTTGAGTATGGTGTCCCTGAGGATCATCTCACCCTGTCTGGCGCAAGAGGGTAGCTGCAAATGACGAAGGGATTCGTCAATAGCGTTCGTAAAGCCAGGCCAGTTGGCTTTGTTGTAGTTGACGAACGTCCGTTTATCCGACTCCACAAAGTCGCTAGGCTTCTCTACAGTGATCAGGATGGGAATATGATCAGAATTTAAGGCTATATGGGTCTGCCAGGTGGTATTGGACAGTAGCGACGCACTGACGATGGGGATGTCAGGGGAGCTTGACCAATTAGCCGTTAATCTTGTAGAGAACTCCTCATTTATAGCTGCGAATTCCGAGTCGTCTATCTGGTCTGCAATATTAATGCCACGCTGGTCTGCAAGCAGCTGGGAAAACCACATCTCATGATGAGCATTGAAGTCGCCAAGTATGATTGTACTATCACCCCGGAGTAGATGTTCGATTGTTGGATGATAGCCCGCACCGATGCTATTAACTGGCGGAATATATACATTGACGATTTCAATAGCGATTTCTCCAGTCTCTATCGCTATGCTCATCGCCTCAAGGAACTGATCGGGCTGGGAGGGAGGGGGTGGGTCTGTGAGTCTGAAGCTCACGCTTCGCTCGATGATGAAAGCGAGCCCTCCACCGTGATTTCTCTCTCTGTCCTTCCGAATAATGACATAGTTCCCATGAGATGAAAGTCTACACTCACAGGTGAGCTTAGTCTCCTGAACGGCGGCTATAAGGATATTGTGAGTATGCATATAATTGGTGATCTCAGCAATTTTGTTCTTAAGGCCATTACAATTAAATTGCATGATCCTGAACGATTGCTGATCACCAACTGTATGCGGTTGCCGACGAGGGAGGTGCCGTGGCGTTGGGAGCTGTCTGGCGCAGCTGGGGTATTGCCGGGGGCAATATAGAGGCTATCGAAGGCAGCTGTGGGGTTGCGGGGTGCAACTGATTGGCTGGCGAGTGCAGCCGTGAAGATTCGTTCGCTGTCGGGCGCAGCTGAGTTGACGTCTGAGTAGACTGTATGGCTGACATGGTCAGCTGAGGGGTTGCAATGTGCAACTGAGTGGCCGCGGGTTGCGGCTGAAATGGTGCGTGCCTGAGAGTTACAGGACGTAATTGAGTAGCTGACGGGGGCTGCAAGGGTGTTGTCGATGACAACTGAGTAGCTGACGGGCGCAGCTGAGTTTGAGCGTGAAGCTCATTTGAAATTGCAGGACGCAATTGAAAATTTGACGGGGGCAACTGAGATGGGTTGGTTGCCTGAGGGGATTGTTGTAGTGGCCGAGGCGTGATTGAGGAAAATTGCACTAGTCTGGGGGGTGGTGTATGAGCAATAGTCGCATTCCCCGCCGGAGTGCCGACAGTTGTCCCGGCATTAGCCGTGCAACAAGCAGCGACAAAGTCCCTGTTCCAGTTCCTGTGCGAACGAAGACTAGTGCAACGCCCCAAATGACACCAATTCCTACAGCGATTAAACTGAACCGATGTAATATTCCTATTAATAACACCGTTGCAGACTGAGCAAAGCCATTGGGAATACATCGCTGCATTGTGATCTGAGGGTGTCAATCGATTACTGGTTGGGAGTGTTAGGAAAGGAGTAGTGTTGCCCGATTGCTGTAGGTTACCACAACAACTCGCCACGAAATTTCTCGACCAGTCTCTTTGACTAGCGAGGCCAGAGCACCTTCTAAGATGACACCAGTTCTGACATCTATTGCATTGGACCTGGGTAAGGTTCCGATGGATCCTGGTGTGACACACAGAACAGATCGAGACCTCGGGAGGGCCTGGGTTCTGTTCTATGCCAGCAATAATTAATAACATTTTGAGCAAACCTGCTGACATGATTTGCTCACCTGGGTAAAAAACGGGTGGGTGATACAGCTGTTGCTGAGTTGACAATCCTTGGCCGAGTGAAACTCGGGTCGTTCCGGAGCATTGATCCGATTGTCGTGGGAACGAGCTTGAGTTGGTAGTGTGGTCTGCCTTGGACTGTGAACGCTGTATTTGGCCTGCTCGATTTGCCAAAAGGCGTCTTTTAAATCGATTGCCGAAATATAATGAGTGTCTCCGAGTCGTGCCAAAGGACCATCGATGTTTGGAAGCGGATACGCGTCCTTTTTAGTCACCTTGTTGAACTCCCTTGCATCCAAACATAATCGATTTTTATTGGGTTTAACGACCAATGTTACCCGGTTGTTCCATTCAGCGTCTTTAGCTATTTCTATCACGTCAAGCTCTAACATTCTATCCAGTTCATCGTAAATAAGTTTTTGTACCTCCGGACTGACTGGATATTGCCGCATTTTTCTTGCCGGCGCTTTTCCCGTATCTATGATGTGTCCTCTAGTTTGGTTTTACCTAATCCAAATTTAGAGTAGCATCGAAAGTTTAATTTGACGTTTTCTAATCTAATTGTTAGTTCCGTTGTTAGCTTGTGGTGTTTCATGTTGTGGTCTTCAATGTTATTTACTTCACAAAGGAAATTCTCATCCTGAAAAATTGTAATGCCCCATCTTAGCCAAAAATCGTACCCTAATATAAGCTCTTGTTGTAGATTTGGTACTAAATAGAAGAGCATAGTTTCCGTCTTATTGCCGCATTGAACTTTGAGGTGGACTTTACCTATAATCAGGTGTTTCTTCCCATCTGCTGTTTTAATGGCAAACTTAAAGTCCAAAATGGTGGCGTTTATTTTTCTAGTGTTCTCTAAGCAGTTCATCCCTAAACAACTTACAGAAGCACCGCTGTCCATTAGTCCTTTTAATCTTATTCCATTCAATTGGACGTCCATATAGGGTCTAATATCATTTTTCAATGTAATGCATGCTGATGCTATGTCCTTTCTCTCTCTCTTTCTCCTTGCGTGACTTTCTCTTGCTCTTATAACTTTTCTGCTCTTCTCGGGTACGAAATCTTTGAAGATTTCCATCCTTTTTTTTGTTATAATTATCTAGCCTTTGTTGGTACGGCACAATTTCCATTCTTTTAACATATACCGATTGTTTCTGCATTCCATTATCGTTTAAGATCTGACCAGGGTGAGTAGGTGCGTTATTGACTTTTCTATTCTCAATATTTTCTTCTCGTTCCCCAGTGATTCTCGCATCAGAGTCAAATTGCGAAACAGATAGTGGTGGGTTAGTCTTTTCATTTCCCTTGGTATGTTCGTTTTCAGGTTTATTATTTGTGGGCATTTGATTTGAGTTCAATTATGTACCTGTGTCTCTTATGTTTTTCTGTGTAAAATATTTATTCTTGTTTGTCGATTCTTCATTTGTCTGTCTATCATCATCCTTACCAATATTTGTTCCGTTAGTATTGTGAGCGATTTTGTTCCCTACTGAGCCTGTGTCTGTTGAGAACATGCGGACCCAGCTTTCATCATGTTTCTTTCCGTGTTTCCCGCAGATCTAGGACATTTCAGTGATGTTACGCCATCGAACCCACATTTGAAACAAAAAAGGTTGCGCTGTTCAATGAACATAATACAAACGAATGGCCTGGTTGTTTACAGTTCCAACAAACAAGAAGTTTTTTGGACTGGTTAATTGCTTCCATTTGAAAATCCTTTTCCATATCTAATTGTAAGTCATCGTGGTCCAGTTCATTTACGCGCCTATAATTGGCTTGATTGCGATATGCCCTTCTCTTTAACAAGATCCTTTCGGCTCTCTTGCACTCTTCTACTAACTCGTCTATCGTTTGTATATCCTTAGGGAATATGAGCTGTACCAAGCCTTCCTTAAGGTTGTCCTTTATTGTCCTAACTAACTCGTACTCAGGGAGTTGAACTCTCATCTGTTTTTTAAGTTTTATTATTTCTGAGACGTACGCATCAGCAGATTCAGATTGCGATTGTCTTCTTTCTACTATTCATCTCTGGATTTCGAAGTCGCTCTCGTATTTTCTAAATTTTTTGATAAGATGGTACTTTAGGTGATCCCATTGGCACATAGGGTTTTGGTGGCGGAAATCCCAAATCCAATTATTCGCTTGACCACCTAAAAGATGGTGAAATCACTTCATGAAGACATCCCATGGGCAGTTATAATCCAATCTCAGTGCTTCAGCGCGGTATACAAAATCTTCAACGTTCATTGATTTGTTTTCTGGGTCGAATTTGACTCCCCATTTTTGAAGTTGGTGTGGAGCATTGGTATTATACCCCATAACCTTGTTTTGGGTGGAGACTTGTGTCCTGGGTTCATTAAGACGCGATTGTGCAAATTGTTGATAAGTCTGTGAAAGATTATGTTGTTGGTTTGGTAGCTGTATTCGTTGTTGAGAATACCCTCCAGTGGTGGTAATAGTGTTCAGATTCTCAGTATATGATGTCTGTGGACCTATGTAGGTTGGTCGGAAAACTTATTGACGTTAGTGGTGGAATGTTGTTATTTGGAATCGTCGTTTGGTTTAGCCCAGAAGTCGATTGCGTTGAATTTGAAAAGTTATCGTTATTCGTTATGCCCGCGGTGTTAGTCGCATTATTTCCCTCAACCGTATGAGCTGTTTGCCTAGACATCGATCTTGTTTGAGGCATGTCTCCTATGCAAATGAATATGACAGTCCTCTCTAAATTCAAAACGTTAGTTCGCTAGAATATTTTCCGATTATTTTCAGATTCCCTAAATGAAATGTTACCTACGAATGTTCAAAAGAAGTGCTATGTGGATATGGAGTAAAGAAAATGTGTCGAATACTCTTATCATCTACAGTCTCAGTTGTTATTACAAAGCGATACTAAATATGCAGGTTAAGTTGTCCTCCTAATATGTGTTTTATAACGAGGATATCTTGGTTATGAGTTCTATATTTAATTTTAATTTGTTTTAGAACACCCGAACACAATTTGTTTGTCTACTAAACATTTAACAAATACATACTTTAATAAATATCTACATAAGTACTACAATAAATTCTACGTGTATTAAACTACTATAGGTATACAAGCATATATAAGTTTTTAATATATTTTTTTTATAGTTTTTGGAAATATAGCTACTAGTTCTATATTTGTAATATTATTATTATTTCTTTTTGTTTACTTTTTTCTAGGAACGTACAGTGAACTTGGTTGAATCTTATAAAGGGCACCTTGAGAGACTGATGTGTACTGAAACAAAACTTGAGCGGTCTTGAATATTTAACAATTTTCTTTAACATTTCCAGAATTATATGTATTTTCTTTTCTAATATTTTAACTATTAGTAAAAAAACAATAATATTTTGAAATGTAAATTGTTGTTCAAACTTTAACAATGTTTTCATTATTAAAACATGTAAAAGGTACTCATGGTACCTTCCGGGACATATGTTATTAACAAAAGTTACGTGTAGTAAGAGTTAAGGCATTTTACTGCCCTACGTTGAGCGCCAAAATGTGACAATCCCTGTACTGCGGATGCGGCACGTTGGTTGTAGTTGCGGCTCAGCTCGCCGGATTGGGGGATTCTTTCCGCGGGATATGTACATTTGTTTGTTCGTGCCATTTCTAACGTTTTTACACTAGACAAACACAAAACAAGTATAGGATAGGAATCGAAGGTTAGCAATACAAATTTGAATTTTAAATAAAACGGAAACTACATTAATTTTTATCGGAAGCGGAAAGTATTTTGAAATTATGTGAACTTGCAAAGATTTAATGACGGGTAATAATGGAATGGAAAGATTGTAATGAGTTATGTGTGAACTAATGTCATAAAGAGAATAATGATATATAACTGGAAAGCAAATGTTATTTAATGGGAAGGGAATAGGATATAGTTGGATAGAGGCTACCGAAGATGCCAATTTTCACTGTCGAGCTAGTCTTCGTAACATCTTCAAGACCAAAAGTTTTCTCCGAAGGATACAGATGGAATTATCCTTCCAGGCTTTTCCCACCCCTTACTTGACTTATTCAGTCATCCATGGTATTTTTCCAGCCTGTGTAGATCGATGAAAAATACCCCTTACCACTCACCAGTTCCTCAAGGGTCCTACTGATTCAACTTCGAAAAGAATTAATAGCACATATTTACAGAAATATTACAATCAGCAACACAAATATGTAATTACATTTATTAACATTATTATTTTTTGTATCTTCCTTAACAAAACAAAAGAAGCATGTTTTCAGGCACTAATCTTTTTATAATTTTAAAAAGTAGTCTATTTTATTCTAAATTGTTAATCATTAATTCACTGAGCGACTTTTAGGTTTTTGTTTTAAAATTTAATTATACATTTAGTTTTCTTTTTTAGACTTTATAAATGGGTATTTTTTTTAAATATTTGGAATAGATTTTTTTTGTATAGTTTTAATTCATTATTGGTTGTATTTGGCCGTTTTAGTTTATTTTCACATGAGTTGAATTTTCTTCTCTTAGTTAATACTTATACCTCAAAAAAAATTAACAATAAGTTTTCTTTAGGCTAAATTATATGGGATTTTTAAAGATGTATCTATTCAATATTTGTTTAATTTTTTTTAGATTTTTAGATTTTGTGTTCTTAGAAAGGATTCTAATTTATGTCTATAATTTTTTTAGTGTATTTTTTTTTGTTTTCTTTATAACTTAATCTCGGTACTGGGATACAAAAAAAATACATAAATCAATTTATACAACATGTAACAATTGGTTATATACTGCTACATACTAAGATTAAGGTTATGACACTTTTTCCTTTTTTTTTGGGTTAGTCTTTTAAATTTTGGGGTTTTGTGTCTTTTTTTTCGCACTTATTTTAATATTTTGGTTATTGGTTTGGTTATTAATTTTTCAATTATCTTCCACTTTATGGGTAACCTTTACAGGGGTTCTACTGTTCTCGCTCTGATGGTTTTAACGCACAATTTGACATTGAGATGTAGCCGACAAAAGGTAGCTTCCCAAGACTAACCAGAAGCACACTGTTACCACACCCGTGGTGATTATATCCTCCCCTGGGTTTTCGTCCGAGATGTCGGTAGTAAACAAAAAGTGAACGCGCCACCGTTGTCGTCGATTGTTGGTGGATGGCGCTTTACGTCAAATATACCACTACCAAAAGAAAGGAAGATATTTCCGAATTTGAGAGAAAATATTCACATTTGCTTCCTTACTCGCACATATATACTGCATAAAATTTACTTTTATCCTTACCTCAGTCTCCTATTGCCTTCTTTATACGTTTTATTTTCGTTCTTTTATTACGAGTATTCTAACCTCGCTGATTTGAAATTCTCTTTTTTATTATCTGTAATCATTTTTTCCTTTTGTTAGGTTGTGTTTTTATAGTTACTATAAGTAGTTATATTATTTTGTCAATTGAGTTTGACAGAAATAACTAAACTTTAGTAATATCTATACAAACCCAAATTTTATTCCGGTCACTTTACTTCTCTAACCTCACCATACGAAACATTCACCTCACGTGTTCACAATAGAATTGGCCGAGTTTTAGCAAATCCGAACACTCATCGGCTATATGTAAGGAATAGCAACTCTGTTTTTCATTCTGCCCATGTGGCAATACGCTATCCCAACTGATCATATGCTATCATTCCGCAGTACATTTCTACTATATGGAAGAAGATGATGATGTGTTACTGTGAATAGTGAATATGAAAACGTATGAGCTGTTTACAACTCATTAATTATTAAAATCTAAGAAAACTGTTCTTCTTGTTGAAAACAGTCGTCACAATTCCTTATGAAAACCCAGTGATACCACCTAATTAAGTTAATGGAACATCATTATTGCCTGGCAATACTAAAAAGATACATTTTTCAGGGACGACTAGCAGTCTCTCGCAATTTGGTATCTTTACCTCTCAAAAAAAATTTAGATTGTTATCTTTGGTTAGAAAAATTCGGAATTATTTACAAAGAATTGTCAAATTCTATTAGTGGTACCATATTTATTAATTTTACGGACAAAATTTAATTAAATGGCAATTTCTTATGAAAACCCAGTGATACCAACTAAACAAGTTAATGGAACATCATTATTGCCTGGCAAACTAAAAAGATAACTTTTAAAAAATCTCAGAGAGTACTTTCATTCTCTCGAAATTTAGTCTATTTTCTCGCAAACAAATTTAGTTTGTTAGTTTGTTATCTTTGGTTTGTAAACTTCAGGCCGATTAAAAAATGGGAACAGTTGGTCCCAAAATTCCGATTTTTTTTTGGGTCGTAAAACTCGTTATTTTAAGCTAAAATGTTAACAAAAAGTTTGTCAGAAACCGATATTTTCTGAGTTATGGGCCTCTAAAGTTCGGGTATAAGGGGGGTATTACGGTTAGAAAATTGCCTTTAGTGATTAGTTTTGATTAGTATAATATAGGTCAAAATAATTGAAAAATATTAAATGAAAATTTTCGATAACTTGCTTAGTTATCGAGATATCGGATAAACAAATCTTTTTTTAAAACCAAAATTAAAGAAAAAGTAAACAATGTGAGAAAATGGGAACTACGTTGTTCGTACCATGTGGTAGATCTTTTTGAAAATCGTTAATTTTATATTCCACATAGTCGCCTGGCCTTCGATGTCGATGTGTGGTAAAATCAGAAAAGAAAAAAATTCTGCGCTTTCACTCTTAATTTCTCGGGATTTTAGATGGCTAAATAAAGTGTCATAGTTTCGCTGCAGGGCCCACCATTATGACGGCATTTTCAAATTAGCACCTTCAATATTCTGAGATAATAGCCTCAGAAAATTTGTAAAAGGGTATAAAAGTCGAATATAATGAATTGGCTCGCAATGTTTTAAAGACATATTTATAAGCTTTCCAACGATACAATGGTTTCTATACTACATGTGTGTCAGGGGTATAAGCAAGCAGTGTAACCAAAACACGCCCAATGTGAGCTTTTCTAAAGTCACCCTGTCAATTGTTTTATAAAATCTTTACAGCACTGTTCCAAATCAGCTGTGGCGGGTAGTCGGTATCAAAACATGAAATCCGTTTATCACACCAGTGTAAACTCGGCTCGTTGTCGATGGGAGCCAAAATCAAAATAAGTGTATAAATTGCTAATATTGCAAGAGATTATTTTATATTCTTATTTACAAAGTTGTTTTTACTGTACGTACCTTTATTTTTTACGATGAGTGCTTTACGAATCCCTAATGGCGACGATACCTTACCCGATGATGCATGGAAGGACTCCTTTGACAAGTTATTGGACGAAAGACCGTATGTTGCATAGTTACAAGTGATTGTAAGCATAATTTATGTTCTATAATTTGTTTTGTTGTACATTTAGCGCCTTGAGAGATATGAAAGTGATTAAACGGGATGTCAGAGCATCATTTAATATGAACTCAAGTTATGAAAATAGCTGCTGCAGTGGTACCTCCCGCAGTTCTCCGAAAAGAGATTCCTATCAACCTGTAGGTGTTCCCACGTCCAAAAAAGGACAGCTGGAAGTTCCAAGCATTACATTGTGTAAAGCGATTAGGAAGCGCTGTGACAACACTAAAACAATCTCAACTCCACTAAGGATTCGAGAAACAATAAATCCCTTTGAATGTACACTGTCTCCTATAGGCATTTGGAAATTCCAGCATTTGAAGAAAGACAGCATAAAAATTTCGGAACCAATCAGATTCAATTCGACTCCTGCTGAATACACGACAGAAGTAAATGTTGCGGAAAAGGCTTTAGTGGTGGGGAACACAGCAGAATCTATCTCCTCTATGCCAAAATCGCCATTGTCCTTGGTAAAGGAAAACATGGAGTTCAAACGAAGTCGTAAGCGGGTAAATTTTAACACAAAAATAGCCGATACCACCACAGTAACCAATGATGACACCATCGGATGTAATAAGCGACCAGTTTCCTTGCAGCCAGGAAAGTGGAGAAAATCCTTAAATGTATGGCGTCGTACGCAGTCTACGAACACGGGTACGTACATTTTAATTGTAACGATTGGATAACATACCTTTTGTACCTTTTGTTGTCTATTGTATCTGAAACTAAAATGAGTATAAAAATTTCACTCGAGTGGACCGGACCGACTGATGTCCAAGTTGCCCTATAAAAAAGTATATATTGCAGCGGACATACCTTCGTTTACCCGAATGGACGTGGCAATTCGCTCATATTCAATAGCAGAGTGGCTCCGAAAAATGGTGTATAATTGTCAATTTAATCAGGATCTGTTGTGTTTGTGGGCCAGCCAATTAATTTTACGTCTAACACTTGTATTGTGGTACAAAAATGGGTGGGGAAATTTATCGATTTGTAATTACGCAGTAGCTTTGTCAAAATGTTGCCTAGTACCAAATTTCATTAAGATCGGTTTTGGTATAGGGGAGATAGATATCGTGTTGATTAAACAAATTGGGAGTGTATAAACCACCTATTTTCCATACCAGAGTGTCGAAGGACTAGATATTGTACAATACCAAATTTCATAAATATTTGTTCTGTTTTACGGGAGTTATCTTATCGACCAACCCGTCGGCCGCACAACTTGTATGGGAGGTACCAAAATGGGTGGTAAATCCACCCTCGTTTAAGTGGTTGACTGGCGTTTGATGAAACGTAGCCTAATACCTAATTTCATTAAGACCCAACCTCTTTTACGCGATTTCTTGTATCGGCAAGACGGACCGCCGCACAGTGGAAAAACGTAGTGTAAGACCACCTCATAATTGGTTTTTACAAATCGTAGATGTCAAACTTAATAATTTAGCGACAATATTACATGTTTTGTCAATTGACATATTTGCAATTATCGACCGAGTTCACCACTTTCTACCTAAATGATTTATGAATATACAAATACA
This sequence comes from Phaonia tiefii, assembly GCA_963931995.1. NCBI lineage: Eukaryota > Metazoa > Arthropoda > Insecta > Diptera > Muscidae > Phaonia > Phaonia tiefii. The sequence continues at coordinate 143,717,425 of OZ008368.1, forward strand.
ATATATTCAAAGGCATATTTTCTATATATGGGCATTTCCACAGAAAGTGCCACCCTATGTCACATCACGTCACCCTCGTTAATTGTTTATATTTTAGGACCACGAAGTTCGATTGTTTTCTATTCTTTTACTAAATACAGAATATATTTAATAACAGATGAGAAAACAATCAATGAAAATGGTCCTAAATTATAAGCAATTAACGAGGGTGACGTGATGGACAAAAGGTGGACCTTTCTGTGGAAATGCCCATATGTATTTAACATTAAAATTTGGGAGCATTACACCATTGTGAAAATCGAATTTCATGCAGACACTGATTTTGTTATTGGATGTCTAGTTATTTGTTACCAGATATGATATTAATCAATCTGAATCATGTGGTGTTTTATCGGGATTGGTCAAAACTTCGGCAAGATTTGCAATAATTATCTATGCTTAGCTATGCACTCAAACATACATAATTTTAAAGTTTGCTTTATTATTAACTTGCAGCATAAAAACTATCTGCATACTCGTGCCTAAACAGAAGCTACATACAAAAATATTAAAGAACACAATAATCATTTAAAAATTTAAAACAAATCTTATATCTGTGTTTTAATTAGCTTTGGATTTTTATAGCATTTTAAAAGAGAGTCCAATTAAAAATCAATTGTTTGTACTATTTGTCATCTACGTATAATAAATGGATGGATACAAGGATTAAGTTTAATACAATGGATTAAGTTATTGAATACACTTACTGAATGTCTTAAGTATTCATTAGAAATATTATATAAAAACTTATGTGTACGCTCTCCAATGATATGCTTTTTGTTGATATTGCATTAGTAGTTTCGAAGTTATATATTCGGCCCTGTTCTGCATTCAGAATCATTTTGAATCAGAATTTTCTTTCAGAATAAAAAGTCTACAACTTTGAACTTGAACAACTTTGTTCTTAAAACATGAAATATTTTTGTTCTGAATTGTTTGTTTTTAAAATCACAAGGTATTTGCATTCTAATTCAAAACTGATATTGTTCTTCTGAATTGATTTACAGAAACCCAAAAATTCTGAAACGTTTAATGTTTTTCTGGATTCTGTTTACAGAACAGGGCCGATTAACATTATTAAATAAATAAATAAATATATACAACTTAAAAATATAAATACGATAGCCCTCCTACAACACGGAAGATAGGTTCGTAGAAAACGCCGTGTTGTATGAAAGCGTGTTATATGAGGCTAAGATTTATTTTCTTTAAATTGGAAATACAAAAAATTATTAGAAATACAAAAAAAAAAAACACGGATTACATTTTATTCAGTTTAAACTCATTAAATTAAATTTATTCCTCATCACTGCTCACCAGAATTTGTCGGGAGTGTTTTTTCGGCCGAACGATATCACTTTCTGAATCTATTTTTTCGCTACGACTTTCACTGCCTATTCTCTTCAGAAAATCTGTTACTTTAGTCTGTTTACTGGTCCTTACGAGGTCATTGTAAAATTTAGTAAAGGGAGAAAGACAATTTTTGTAGCTTTAGTATGAATTTTAGGCTTCTATCAGACAGAACAAGGATCTTTAGTCAAGAAATATATTTCAAGATTTTTGGCAAAGATTAATCCTTGCAACTTTTTTTATGGACAAAACATTTATTTATCAATCCTCATCCGTGCTATTATCTTCCGAATCGATTTGACTGATATCTCCGGATGTAATTTTCACTACATCTTCTTCTCCAATTTCTTGTTCTATTAATATGTCTTGAATAACCTCGGCAGCCATATCCATAAAACCTTCACCGCCAATCGATCTAGCAAGTTCTTATATTTTCGGAATATGATTTTCTGGCGACTCTTGCGGGCATTCCACTACCGAAGGCCACAAATTTTTCCAACATGCATTAAGCGTTGTTTGTTTCATTTCTTTTAATGATAAATCTATCATTTCAACACAAGTCTTCATCGAAAGTTCTTTCCACGCCCTTTTTATATCAGTTGATTTGGAGTCAATTATGTCTATAATCCATTGAAATTATTATATAGTACATTTTGAAGTTATCCAGTGGTTGCATTAATGAAGTAGTATTTGGTGGAACAAATTTCTACTTGAACGTTTGGGTGACTTAAAGTCAGTGGGTGGTGACCTGGGGCGTTAACTATTAGTAACACAGCTTTGAAATTCAAATTTTTCCTTTTTAAAGAAATTTCAACCTCAGGCACAAAACAATTAAAGAACCATTCTTTAAACAAATCTCCCGTAACCCAAGCTTTTGCATTTGCTCTCCAATGTACTGGTAATGTGCTTACACCTTTTAGTGCTCAAGGCTTTAATGACTTGTGAACTAGCAGCGGTTTTGTCATGAAGTCCCCAATGCATTACTACACAAAAGCAAAACGATTAGAGATGAGCGATATTATAGGAGCGGTGATTTAATAACCGTGATTGCAAAATTACTGGTATCTGCAGTGACCGAATGTGCCAAGTAGCCGTTACCTTCAAGGTCGTTCTTTCACTGTTGTCTTTCTTTTAGTGTTGTCGTTCTTTTATTGATGTCGTTCCGTCAGTGTTGTCGTTCTTTTGTTTATGTCGTCCCTCCATTGTTGTCGGTCTTTTATTGATGTCGTTCTTTTACCATGTAGAACTTATAGAGAACATCCTTTCAAAGAAGAAACTGTGATAGGTGACTGGGTTGCGTAGTACGATTTTCATACTTTTGCAGCCGCGTGTAAAGTCAAAACCACAAAACACATCAACTGGGAGTAAATTTTGCCAATTAAATCCTTTAAAACAAGAGGTATTCAGGGAAAAAAATCAAAATGTAATGAAGTGTTGGAGTAAAATTATTTATGTAGATCTCAATTTACACGCAAATTATTAAAATTAAAGATTCCTCTCATTCTCTATATGTGACGCGGAAAATAGAAAGGGACCTAAGGGTAAAAACCGGTTTTGTTCAGGAGAGCCAATTTAAAGATTTAAATACGTGTATCTTTGGTGTACCATCACTGAGCGTGTTGGTATTGGTCTCATTTGAAAGCGACACATCTCATGACGGCAGGAACGTGTTGGGCAACCTTGAAAACGCGCTTAGGTCGTCCCTACCTCTTGTTTTGTGTAGTTGCTTTTTACTGTTTTCTACCTAGCGCGCTGTTTTCATGAGTTTGATATCAATTTTGCTCGCGTTTTTTCGAATCCAGCTTTATTTTCTGAAATTATTAATTGTGAATTATAATAAATACTCATTTATAATTCTTTTAAATCGTGAATATCATCACTCTGTTAGTACGAAAATTTGTTCACATAACCTCACTTTCGTCGACTTCACTTTCATAAAACGCGCATATCTCTGGGAGGGAACACTTTTGGGGCATGGGATCGGTCTCATTCGATGCTCAGATGTTGTCCACATCAAAAAAAAAAAAGTGAAAATTGATTCTTTTACCCGTAGGTCCCTTTCTCTATGCGCTGTCACATATGTTTTCCAAGTCTTCCACGGACTTTGTTAGTACATAAAACAGCGGTTGCAAACTCTTATTAATATTACTCGGTGCTTCTGGTTCTTGCAATGTTCTCATTATTTTATTGTTGTCGTTCAATATGTATTTTTAAGTTGGAAGCACCTTAACAATAAATACAACAAGGTAAACATAAATTAACAAAAAAAAAAAACCAAAATCTGCTGTGTTCTAGTGCTTCCACAATCAAACTACATTTTGGTTAGTGGGGGGTTATGGCAGATAGAAGAATTAAATTTCTATCAAACTCTCTCACATGCAAATTGAATGATTATAAATTTATTCAATTAAAAATATATATTTAATTATATATGTATGTATCAAATATAAATATGTATTATTATTTTACAAATATATTGTATGTACACTCCGGTCCACTTATTTAAAGGCACTACAAATTCCATATTCAGCAGCCTGTATCTTTTGGAATTTGTAACCGATTGCAGAATTTTAAAATGGAAATGGAAGCTAGACATCTTGAGATATAAAAAATCATGACAATAGTGGTTTCTTAACTAAAGAACTTTTTTGAGCTATTTATAAAAAAAAGTCGAAAAATGTGCTATTTTTTTTGGTTTACTTGAATAAAGGGACTTTATTATTTTTAAAGTAAGCGATGATTTTTTGTAGGGAGCGTTTGTTTATTACAATTTAATACATCTTCACCATTTACGAGTCAAAATGGCAAAACAAAAAATTTTAAATCTATCGGAAAAAACTAAAATCGATGTTTACCGTTCTGAAGGATATTCTAACCGCGCAGTAGCTAAAAAAATTGGACGGAGCCCAACAGTTGTCGACAATTACATCAAGGACCCCGATGTAACCTGTTTCTTCAATAATTTTCTGAAGTTTCGCCAGATACGTTCTAGCTACTTCGTGATCAGCCGGTTTCTCCTTGAATTTTAACGCTATGAATTAAAAATCGTTTTTTAAACTTCTCGAACCAAAGCTTACTTGCCATGAATTCCGAGTTCACCGAAGTTTCTCCGTTTTCTTGAAGATATTTGTAAATTTTTAAAGTTGTTTCCTTAATAATATTACCGCACAATGGAATATTTTTAGCACCACAATCATCAATCCGAATACTTGTGCTTTTTCCATTTTTTCAATAATTGAAGAGCGAGGACGTGCTGAATATTTTGCGAATGTAGAAGATCCAGCGGCAGCTGAATTTTTGGTTTCCTTTTCACTTCAAAACTGAAATAGAAAAACTGAAATAAAATCAATTTATTCGCAACAACCTTGTTACCACTTGAGATTAGGTATGGGTACTAAATGATTTGTGTTTTAATCGAAGCTAGATGGAAGATACTTCCGTTATTCACCAATTTTACTTTCTGTGTGTGTGAAAATTGTGTAGACACATATGGTACAAATATAATGGTTGTTTGCCGTAGGCGGGGTTTTATGAAATAAAACACGGGTTAATTTTCTTAAACAATAAAATAAGGCTTTATAGCAGAAACCATAAAATTACCTTCTTTTCGTAGAAAAGTGGTAGGTATTCAGATTGTCGTACAATGCAAGGACGGGTTACTTAACGATACAGGTCGTTGTTTTTTAGTAAGTAAGAGAAGCCAAGATGGAGAGGTGGCGGATATTCCAAAATTAAACCGATTTGACTTACTCGTTAAAATCAATAGCAAATATCTCCTTCAACGTTGTAAAAAGAAGGGAGTATAAAGATTCTTACGAGTAAATCGATAATTACACGGATAACGATACCCAACAAACAAAGTGACATTTAGGCGCGAATTGAGCTCAAAAATACGTTTGAAATTAAACATTCCGGCCACCTTGCAACATCTAGCGATGTTGTAAAGATAAGATCAAAAAAAAATAATCTAGGTAACTAGGTGTATAAGTATAGTGCAGTTTATTTTTTATATTTAGGGGACATATTAACATATTATATTCGAAAAATTCAGTGCGTGGACCAACAAAGGCAGCCCAGTAAGAACCCTTGATGCGTTATTTGCAGATGGGTCATCCAGGACCGTCTTCTAATTCATGTGGTACAAAGTGGGCCATTCAGGCCCCTCGTAGAAGCAATGTTTTAGTATGTCGTCTGAGTGTCCTACATAAGTTTATTTGGTTAGTATACATTACTAATTTGGTTGCAGATCGCCCTACAATGCATTGTTTAGTACACACGTAACACGAACGAGTCCTTCGGTTCCGAGATAAATTTTTACGACGCGACCTAACCTCCAAGCCATCGGAGGGGTTTGTTCTTGCTTAATAACGACCCGATAATCATCGGAGATATTGCGCTGTGGAGACTTCCCGCTCGTTTAAAGAACTCAGATGTTCGTCTTGTCGCGAGAGGGCTTTCATTCGACTGTAACGCTTTAGCAGATCCGACGAATGACACAGCTGTACCCCGATGAGAATATGACCCGAAGTAAGAGCAACAAGGCCTCTGGGGTCTTCGAGTAGGGAGCAAATTGGCCGCGAATTCAGACCATGCACTTTAGCGGAGTGGGAGAATTGCACTAGCATCCCCAAAAATTTATGTTATCTTCGTTTTGTGAGTTCCCTGACCCCCCGGGGTTGTTCGAGACCGGATAAATAAGTATGTATCATACAATTCTGTCAGTTCGTAATTTTTTCTATTTCTTTATGTGTAGAAATAACTTTACATTCAATTAAAGATATATTTATGTGGAATTTATTTAAAAATTTCTTGAAATTTTGTAAGTATTTAGAAAATAAAGTAAAATCAGCTGATCATATAACACTACCTCTTATATGAAGCATTTTGTATGTGTTGTCATTAATGGACATGTTCAGTGAAGTACGTTTCGTTTACATTCCCACTTCCGTTTCATGTTCACGCTGTCTCATACTGAAAATGTGTATACAACTCACGCGGTTGAAATGATTTGTAACATGATAATAACATTATCGAGGTGAATTTACCCGATCTGGGGTACAACAATGTATGAGAAATCACATGATAATGGAATGATTTGTCGATTATCGAGTCGATCTGCAAGATCAAGTGCATATAAACACCATGTAAAATATATTTAGATTTATGAAAAATTGTGTTAATATCCGGTTTTTTGTAAAGGAAATGCCGCGCGGAACCCATCTATAAATTAAAGTGCGTAGAAGAATTAAATCTTTACGAGAATCTGGCACAACTATAAGGGAAATTGCAAGAAGAATGCAAGAAAAACAGGATGCAATGTTTGGGAAAGGACTACACGGCAGATAAATCGTTGAGCTATAGATACACACATCTCACCGTCGAATATCAAGCTCCGAATAAGCCTCCCGGAATCCACACGCAGAATTCAACAAATTTTGAAGAATGATGCAAATGTCAAATATGTTAAACTTGTGCCCCAACCTGGGCTACAAAAACGGCATAAAAACGCTCGATTGCTGTTTGCGGAAAAGCACAAGTTCTGGGAAGATGAGTGGAGATGTGATATTTTGCGGCGAGAAAAAATTTAATCTAGATGGTCCTGATGGACAAGAAAAATATTGGACTGATATTCGGCGCGAACAAGAATCCTGTTTCAGAAGAAATTTTATTTGTATGACAAATAAATGACGAAAAATTATTTGCGGCACAGTTGAAATTTGAAATCAAAATAACAAATAATTATTTGTAAAATAGTTATTTGGATAAAAATTTATTAAATAACGCCCAACACCATAGAGTAATCTCATACTAGAGACAATATTTGGCTCATCTGACGTTTCCTTTCACACTCCTCGTGATGCGGTCGGTGTGATAGAGAGATGTTTGACGAAAAGTGACATACACCAGGTGGAATTACAATAAATTCTTGCTTTAATTTTTCATGTCATTTTGGTGAAAAACTGAAATTTAATTGTGTTTTAAACATAGATCAATACTTATAGTAGTTATAATAGTAGTTATAGTATATTATAGTAATCGATAATTATGCGTATAACGCTACCCAACAAACAAAGTGGTACTTATGCGCGAATTTAGCTAAAAAATACGTTTGAAATTAAATAATGGTAGATGCAGTACGACAGCAGATACAACAAGCCTACCACAACAGACATTTTGTTTTTGCTCAGTGCCTGTATTGTGTCAACTCAGTTGGTTGAAAACTAATGAAAATGTAAACAAAATTGGAAAAGGTGCCATTTAGAAAATTACAGTGTTTTATTTGATATTTTGAAAGTGAAAATTAAAACGTTTTTATGTGATTTTTAGGGAGAAAACATTTCAAAAACAGCAGTTGTAGGCAAAGGGTGGTTGCGGACAAACAAATGTAAACAAACTGTGACATAAGAGAAAAACTTACTCATACGCCCCCAGAAAAAAGTTCAAATCAGCTGGGCTAGTGCTTCTACCCCAATAAGCATTTTGGCTGGAATTCAAGTGGAATTACAATCAATTTCCAGTGTTGAATTACAGTTGAAACACACTTGAATGCAATAATGAATCCCGCAAAATTAACCATTGAATTACAGTCGAACAAAACAGTACCTTTACAGTGTAATTCCAGCCTTGAATAATAGCGTTATTCATGTCGAATTAAACCTGTTTCTACGCTTGAATTCAAGCATGGAATTGCAATGCAATTCAAGTCGAACCGAACCTGGTTTTACCGTTGAATTCAAGCATAGAATTTCAGTGTTATTCAAGCAACAGGACAGTGTTATAACAGTATTGAAACAGTCTTTTAACTATAATTTTTAAACCATTTTCTGCTACCTTGGGGAGCATCTGTTTTTGGCTTTGACATACGTTTATTTTTCCTTCCTCTCAATTGAATTATTTCTTTGCCGTTCATGTTTTATTCCTTATTTTCACTATTAATATTTCCTTAATTAATTTCAATTATTTGTTTGCGTGACTTTTACGTTGAAATATTTTTCACCATTAATATTTTATGATTGACGTTTAGAGAACATAGCTGACACAATTTGATGTCGCCGGTGTTTTTCAATTTCTCAAACAATTTTTTCACAACACAACCACCGACGACAAACTTCTGCTAAATAGATAAATCCAAAAATCGAAAAATTTCTCACCATTAGAAGTAAATGTTCTCTGAAAATTTAATTATAAAATCATCATCACCGCCGCCAATGATTTTGCATCAGCCCTGTGTACTAAATACCATATGTTTCAAACAAATTTATTGTTGTCTTTTGAAGAACTTCAAACAGACTGGAAAGAGGTTGGAATTCAAATGTAATTCAAGCTGGAATTCACACTGAAACTCCAACACTGGAATTCACAAGTAATTTGTGCTTATTGGGACCATTTGTTTGTACCATGGTAGACACACATACACTTTGCCGAATCACCGAAATCTAACTAGATCGTAATAGGGATGCAAAAATTAGTACTTTTGTACTATTTTGGTACAATTTTAACAACTCAGTCACGATAAAGTTTTATGTCAATGGACGACTTTGAATGACGAAACATAACTATGAATATTTACCACTAAAGATGGTAATACATGTAAAGGGTTTTTCAACAGAGACGCTTCAAAAGTAAATCGATAGGGACAGCAAACGACGCCATACTTTTTCCCACTCTTTTGACATTTCTCTTCAGTAAGGTTTGCCATTTCATCATGGAAAGATAATTATTAAAATTTACTACTGAAATTTGGAGTCAGTGGCCTCAACTTTAAGAGCGCTACGTCCAATTTATGATGAGGCTCATTTCTGGCTGAATGGCTTCGTCAATAAGCAAAATATGCGTTATTGGTCAGTCTAAAATCCACACGTAATCCATGACTCATCATTGCATCCCGAAAAAATTACGGTTTGGTGCGGTTTATGGCCGGCGGCGTTATTGGGCCGTACTTCTTCCGTGATGATCAAGACCGGCACATTACTGTGAATCGCTACCGTTCAATGATAACCGAATATTTTTGGCCCCAATTGGATAATATGGACTTGGAGGACATGTGGTTCCAACAGGACGGCACCACAAGCCACACAGCGAATCAATCAATCAATTAATTGGAAACCAAGTTTGGTGAACGTGTTATCTCACGAAATGGCCCAGTCGATTGGACGCCTCGGTCGTGCGATTTGACGCCGTTAGATTATTTCCTGTGGGGCTACGTCAAGTCTATGGTCTATGCCATCAAGCAAGCGACGATTGATGAACTTCGTACGAATATCGAACGTGAAATTGCAGCAGTATCGGCCGATTTATGCTTGAAAACCGTCGAAAATTGGGTTCAGCGTCTGGACTTCTGCAACCGTGCCCGTGGTGGCCATGCAAAAGAAATCGGGTTCCATACATAATGGCATCGAACGTACTTTCACAGGAATAAAGAATTTCATTGGTATCTAAAACCGGTTTTGTTTTATTTAAAAAAAAACTTTTGTAGCGCGCTTATTGATAAACCCTTTATTTATTAAATGACATGTTATATAAACGGAATATTATATGTATGTCGATATTCTTATCTAATTTGAAAAGTCAACGACATGTAGATTTTGGTTTCACTAACATTAACTTTCCATATAAAGGGTTTTCCAATTTGAATGAAAACCAAAGGAAATTCAAATGTTTTTTATTTAATGTGAAGTACAATCAATACAATTAAGTTCTGAATAAAACGTCTTTCAAATGGCCTCCACGTCTTCTTTTGCAGGAACGAATTCAGTGAACCCAATTTTTCAGCACTTTTTCCACTAAATCAAGTCGTGTGTCATGAATATTGACTTGTAAAGCTTGAACAGAGTCTGGTTTATTGCTAAAGGTTGTTACACGTTCTGTGTGTCACGTAGCCCCGTCTTGTTGGAACCAGATGTTATCACGATCAACTTCTTCCAATTTCGGCCATAAAAAGTTGGTTATCACCGATTTATACCGATCTACATTGACAGTAACGGTGTTACCAGCTTCATTGTGGTCTTCAGCATCACTTGTCTGAACGGCAGCAATATTTTCATTACTTCGAGCGGTTCTGAAATATTATGTAAAGAAAATGTACGCTCGTAATTTCCAACAATTCGACGCATAGCGAGCACAGGTGGACGATTATTACGACCCTAAAATAGCAAAACCGCACGAGAAGTGGCAGCTGGAGAACGATTATTGTGATAAAAAAAATTTTATAATTTGTAAACGTAGTTCTTGCGTATATCTCCATAATGAAATTGTAAACATTACTGAATACAATGAAAAATCATTACAGATCAAATGGCCGAAACGTCACATAGAAACCATATCACTCAAATTGGAAAACTCTTTACTAATTGTTTGCAAACGGGACACATTTTAATAGATTCAGCTTCACACATTTTGTGTGACATTTGCTTATGTTGTACTAGAACAACTTTAACAAATATTTCAAGTTCATTTATCTTTGACAATGTGGTCAGTCCAAGAGAAAGATATGTATATCAATCTTTCAAAAAATGTATAATCGCGTAGTCCGCTGGAACTGTTTGAGTACATAATATTTAGTTTATTCTTTCTTCATGTGAATATTTAATTTATGTTTGTAAATTAATTATGTCTAACTGAATATTAGGAATGACATATTTTTAATTTTCATCGTAGTTCATATGTTCGTTTTGAATAGTGTCATACGAGGTTTTTCGCGATTCTATTATTGTGTTAGAATGAAACCGCGTTGTACGTATTATTTTCGTGTAAGGGCGAAATCGGTTTGTAGGAAGTCGTCTTGTAGGAGGGTTACCTGTAATTCAATATTTAGCTAAATTTGGAAATCTAAATTTAATAATGTGGGTAAAAAATAAACAAATACCTTTTGAAAAAAAGTAAATAAAGTCGACTAGTAGGCCGTTGAAGAAAGGCCAAAACAGAGTAATTTGTTTTACAAATATTAGCTAGTTCTATACGTGTTGTTTTAGTGTCAATCATTAATAAAGCGTTTGTACTTTATACATATACTGTGATTTTGCTTTTGTCAAGAATTAATTAAAAATTAATCGGCACATTAATTGAAAAATGAATAATTTAATCAATTAATTGATATCTGCATTAAAAGTGGTAGAATTACTCAAATTTGTAACCAGTTTATACGAACATATTAACAGTTTCCGGAAGAAAATACACAGTATATAGGAAATAATAGCCTCGTTTAAAGTTGTAATTTCCTTTAAGGCTAAGAGCGATGACACACACGGCGGTTCGCCGACTCTACCATGCCACACACAGCGGTTTGCTGACTCGGCACGTCGACTCGGCGATAACATACACGTTGGTTTGTGCGGCGTCTGTCGCAATGCAATTGTGAAATTTTCAGTATTTGTCCTCATCTTCTCGTAGTTCAACAAATAAAATGTAAAAATGTCCTTTGGTTAGACGATCATTTACAATTGGATGCACCCACATTCGTCGATTCTTCTTGCTTTTTCTCTTCCAACGATAATATAGTAAGCCCAAATGCAATATATATTTTAAATCGTCGTCCACTATGTCCACTCAGGTCGACTGATTCGATTCGAACTTTTCACTGCTGCCCGTCTGCTGAGTCGACAAAAACCACCGTGTGTGCCATCGCCAAGTCGGCGTGTCATAGAAAACAATGGAAACAAGTGCCGACTCGGCACAAAAACCGCTCGCGTTTCTTAAAGTAAACGACGTTTTTTTGCCGACTGAAATCAATGCCGCCGTGTCATTTGAAAACACAGGATCATGTGCAGAGTCGGCGTGCCGAGTCGGCGAACCGGTATGTGTGTCATCGCTCTAAGAGATCATGTTTTCTCCGGTTAGTGAAAAAAATGTAAATGAAGCGGGTGGGATTCGAACTTACATTCGCTGGACGATCGTTTTAATGTTTGTGAAGCATCATCTTCAGCAGCGTCTAGCCCGTTAAACCACTGCGGTGTGTATTCACACCCGTCACTAACCGAAGATATTTATTTTATTGTGCAGAGTGATTGTTTGTCGCTACTTACACATTGCTTTCCTGCTTACACACGTTATTTTCGTCCAGTATACTCGTATACTAGAAGTGTATACTGATCGAAAAGAACACATCGCCTTTAAGCAAAATTAATTTATCAGCACTTTTGTCGACTGTCAACTGTAGCAGTTGAAAAATAGAAATATTGAACATTTACCCAAATGTATTTGTTTCCTTTTTTTGTCACTTTAGCTGTGTCAGAGCTTCTGGCCTAGAGCATACATTTTTGCCTACAAATCGATAGAACGTGAGTTCAAACCTCAGAGAAGGCACATAATTAAAATATATTTTTAATTATTTCTCGTACTAATTACTATCTTTTTTAACATAACTCATTTACCAGCAATATTAAAAAAATAAAATCATTAAAATATAGTTAAAAATTAAACATAAAATTAAAGAGATATGCGACTTAACTAGGATTCGAACCGAAACCTCGCGGTTGTTAGTTGCATGTGCTACCCATGTTACCCATCATGCCACCTTTGAATTTCAAACGGCAATACTTGAGTACAGTAAAATTTGAGTCTGTTTCATGGAATGCTGAAAATCTTGAAACTAAAAAATTTTGACAAGTTCACATTATCATTTATTTTACTTTTTTTGAAACCCGACAACTCTACTATCCACTGCTCGACTTATAGTGGAAAATTTGTATGGGGAAACGCGTATACTGGACGAAAAGAAGGAGGCTAATATAAAAAAAACATTAATACCTAATTTCAATCGGCGATAGCAGCGACATGGGACTGTCCTTGGAGGTGGAAAGTTTCTGATAGCCATTCACTTGGGAGTGGCCAGAATTGATTCCTTCATTGGGCAGTCCAAGCAGCGCACTACTTCCACGCAGTATGTTCTGGGCAGTGGCTTATCGGAAACCTCCAATAGCTAGCAAAAGTGAGAAGGCGAAACGAATGAGCAACGTGAGTGGTAATGCGATCACTGATACGTCTCAGGATTATTAGGTGACCCTGTCACTGAAGCTCTTCGAAGTAGTGGATATATTCTTCTGTCCTTTGAAGGCGGATGAGCCAACACCCCTGGCCAACGGGGGATCAAAATTGAAGAAACCAAAATCCAGTTTCGACACTGCATTCTGGTCAGCGTCTGATCCATAATGGGCGGCTGAAACATAATCATCCTGGCAGTAGGTAAAATGCAAACCACGGTGAGCTGGGTTTGCCTCCCGCCACCGTTATATTGGCAATGAAAATACGCAGAAAATAGAATGAACAAAGAAACCCCCAACTGTTGACGACCCACGCAAACGTTTTTAAGGATATGCACCTGGAATGTTAGAACGTTATACAGGACTGGTGCCACTTTCCAACTGGCGGATGTCCTCGGAAAATATAAAGCTGACATCGCAGTGGATATGGTTGCACCAGAAAGAAAACTTCGATATTTACTACAGCTGCCATGAGCATAAGCACAAATTTGGGTGCGGATTTATAGTAGGCAAGAGACTGCTACACCTAGTTTCAAGGTACAACCCAGTGAGCGACCGCATAGCCACAATTCGCATCAAAGCGATATATTTCAACACATGGCCGTAGCCAGAGGGGGGGGCACTAGGGGCCCGGGCCCCCCGGAAATGGTTACAACCGCGCATACATTTTTAATGGTAATTTTCTTAAAAATATCAGACTTTATTTTATTTACATAATTTTATTTTGAATCAAACTACCTCTAAATTATAAAAAAACGGTAAAAAGATAATTTTAGTTTGAATTAATTTTAGTTTGAATTTGAAAAAACATGATCTCTTATAGCCTTAAAGGAAATTACAACTTTAAACGGCCTCTTCATTATCACATATAAAAGTACCTTTTAATCTTATAAGTATAAAAAGGCTGTCATTCTCACTTAGTGCAATTGATTGCACTTTTTTAGTAAATTAGTTTTTATCCGATTGTAAAAAACTAAACCGCTTGTCTTTCAGAATGAAATTCTCCATAAAAGGTAGCTTACAAGTATGTATGCTTTCATACAAAAAATCAAAATGAAATGTATTCAAAGTCAAAAAAAACTGAAAAAAATTAATTCTTTTAGATGTTTCTAGGGAAATATGAACCAGTACTGAACGATAATAAAATTATATTTATACCTACTGTTGGAAATATCTATACTTCTTCTTTTAAAATCAACATATGTACGCGTTCATGAGTACTGCAACCTCTCCGCAAAAGGTTGTATCTGAATAATTCTGAATTTTGGGGGTGTTTCGGAAAATGTTAAAGCTGATTTGTGATATACTCAACAAGGTCTATAACCTACACTAGGTCGATTTTCAAGTATATATTCACAGCATCACAGTGCAATTTGTAACGGCTGAATTATAAAAAAAACTGCAGTTCAGTGTGAACAACACGATTATTTCCAAATACTCTGCATAACTCTCAAAATATTAAAATCTATAATACTAGTTGATAATATAGATTTATGTACATATGTCAATTATATTAGCATAGAAATTTGGTGAAAGATTTCATCTTCTTCTTCTGCCTATGCCTATCTCGCTGTGGAAATGTTCGCCGTACCCGTTGCTGCGCAGCCGCAGAATATTTGTTTAGAGCTTTGGCTTTTTGTGTGTCAGTTTTCAAACGAAGATTTCACTTGATTTGTAAGCTGCACTGTATGCACAACTTCTGTGAAACCTATATAAGAAAATACAATATTTTATAAAATTTAAAAGTTAAACGACTTAAAATGAAAAGATTTCAAGTGAATACTATTGACAAATTCTTTGTTAAAAAAGTGAAGGTAAGTTTGACTTAAACCACGTACATATCATTATTATTGGTATCAAATCGTCCCTCGGTAATTTGTATTAATGCATACGTTCGTGAACCTGCATTTTTCCTAAAATGATTTCAGTTTAGTTGAATTTGGTGTGTTAATTGGGGTGTATGTTCATTTGGATTTATATTGGGTATCTGTAAGCAGTTCTGTGTTAAATCACTTTATCGCGTTATTTGCAATCAGTAAATCTTGATATTGTCATGGCATATGTGCAAATTAACTGCATAAAATCAAAACTAAGTAGTATGCGTGGAAACTCTGATCGAGAGTTTGATAAATTATACGAAGTAGCAGAAAAAATATCAGAAACCTTTGGGGTCAAAACTGAATTACCCAGAATAGTTGGCACCCAAAAGTTCAGAGCTAACATACCTACATATGATGTCAGGGCTTATTATAGAAAAACCCTCTTTATTCCCTCTTTCGATGAAGTGTTGTCAAATTTAAATAATAGATTTTTTGAACATCAAACCATTATTGCAACATTAAGTGTGTTTTTTTACCCCGCTAAAGTTAATTATAGCGTAATTTGTACGGGACAGCTAAGCGATATTAAGTGGCATTTCAGTTTCCCCCTTAAATTCCGACTTGAGCAAATTTCAAGAAATGGCAACAAAAAGTTATCTTATATATTTACATTTTGCTTTCATTTCTTGCGAATGAAAATGTTATCAAGGAGAGACTCAAAAGCAGAAATTTGCAAAATGACTTACACATTTTAAGTTCATTACAATTATTTTGTTTAATGGAAGACTACGTATACTTGTATATCTCTAAGTTTGAAAGAAAGACTTATTTCCGATAGAAAACAAAATTGGCCCCAAATTGTTTACAACAGCGCTCGCTAAGTGTTTACACATTGATCATGGTAGAATTATCTACCAGGTATAGTCGTTTAAATATGTGATGAAATTTTTTCGATGTTATTTTTCGTTTCGGTTGTCAAAATCATATGTATTTTGTTTATATACTTTTTTGTACTCTTGTATAGTTGGTATATTTTTGTGTAGAGTTGGACAATTGAAACGAATACGAAAATAAAATGTCTATTGTTGCTTCTTACAATTACAACAACTTCTGCTGCTACCATGTATTTGTTGGCACTGGCTAAAAACGAGTTGCCGTATCGCATTTTTTTTCACCCATTACATCAAATGTTGCCATATTGCGTAGTATTAAGTGTGGATCGTTTTATTTGGGAAGTCGTAAGTGGCGATAGCTTAATGGAATAAAAAAACAGCCTATTATATAATATAATTCCAAATCGTGTTGTAAAATATAAAAGTCAGGATTTGGATGAAGTTGAAGTAAAGATGATGATGTTACTGATATCAGAGCTGCACTAGCCGAAATAAGTCTGTGGATTCATTATTGGGAACAGAAAAATGACATATATATCAAATTGCTTAAAAATACATAAAAGAAAATAAATAATCTCAAAATATAAACGTGACATTATTTAAAATACATTTTTGTAAAGCAATATTAAAAAAAAATTGGGCCCCCCACGAACGAAAATCCTGGCTACGGGCCTGTTTTAACATCTCGTTAATTTGTGTGCACGCACCGACAGAGGGTAAAGATGACGAGGTTAAAGAAACATTTTATGAGCGCCTGGAGGAAGTATATGAACGCTGCCCTGACCACGACATTAAGATTATTCTAGGCGATTTTAATGCCAAATTAGGAAAGGAAAGTGTCTTTCGACCAACCATCGGTAATCACAGTCTACATGATACCACCTCCGATAATGGAATAAGACTGATAGACTTCGCCGCTGCAAAGAACATGGTAGTTAGTAGCACACGATTCCAGCATAAGGACATTCATAAGGCGACCTGGATATCTCCTGATCAACGGACGAAGAACCAATAGATAATAGATGGCAGGCATTCTTCTAGTGTAATGGATGTACGTGTGATTCGAGGTGCCAATATCGACTCGGATCATTACCTGGTGGCTGCGAAAGTTCGCACGAGATTGAACAGGGCGAAAAGCATACGAAGCCGAACACAGGAAAAGCTGGATATTGACAAGCTACAAATACCGGAGATATCAATGCCCTATCGACAGAAACTCTCTCCTGATAGAGCAGAATACCCCCCTCCCGAAGACCCAGATGCGCAGTGGAAGCACATCTCCCATTCTTTGGAAATCGCTGCAATGACTGAACTTGGTTATCAAAAACCGCAGAAGGATAAGCCATGGTACGACGAAGAATGTCGCCTTGCAACTGATGAAAAAGACGCTGCACGTATGGCAACGAAACAGTCAGTTACAACGCGTGCTGCGAGTGAGCGGTTCAAGAAGCTGAGAAGGGAGGAAAACCAACTATTTAGGCGAAAAAAATGGCAGTGGAAGCAGAGAGAGAGAGTGAAAGAACGGAAATGTGCAGGATGAATGGTGAATCCCGGAAGTTTTTCCAGAGGGTAAGAAGATCGACCAACGGGTCTAATAATGGGGTTCCCTCCTGCAAGGACGAGAATGGGAATCTGGTGACTGAGAAGCAGTGTGTGCTCAAAATGTGGAGAGACCACTTTTCAGCACTACTCCACTCAGATTCCTCCACTGAAGATCACGAGGTAATGATAGTGGAAGATAGTATAGAATGTACCCCCCCCCCCCCACCAACCAAGACGAGATTATGGCCTACCCGCTGAACTTTTTAAGGCAGGTGGCGAAGGACTGATAGCCCACATGCATCAACTGCTATGCGGTATATGGCTGGGTGAATCTATGCCCAACGATTGGAGTCTCAGTGTATTATGTCCTGTATTCAAAAATGGTGATCCGAGTGTCTGTTCCAACTATCGCGGTATCAGTCTTTTATCCATCGCGTATAAGGTCTTGTCAAGCGTATTATGTGAAAGACTAAAGCCAATTATTGAAAACCTGATTGGACCTTATCAGTGTGGTTTTAGACCAGGCAAGTCCACATCTGACCAAATATTCACGCTACGCCAAATCCTGGAAAGACCCACGAAAAGCAAATCGATACATTCCACCTTTTTGTCGATTACAAAGCTGCTTTCTATAGCCCCATACATATGTTGCTATCGTATGCTGACGACATAGACATCATTGGGCGAAATTTGCGAGTGGTTACTGCAGTATTTTCAAGAATCGAAAAGGAATCAGCGAAGGTGGGTCTTGCTGATAATGAGGGCAAGACAAAATTGATGGTGTCAACTACTAGAGAAACCTCTCGACTTGGTCCGCACGTGAACGTTGACAACCGATTTAATTTTGAAGTGGTAGATGAATTTGTCTACCTTGGATCCGCCGTGAACAAGGACAACAACGTCAGCCTGGAGATAGATAAGAGAATTGTGCTTGCAAATATATGTTATTTTGGGCTCAGCAAGCAGTTTATGAACAAAACCCTCTCTCGACGGACAAAAGTCCAGCTATATCCGACTCATTTTACCTGTCTTGACATATGGCTCCGAAACTTGGGTCATATCGCAAGCGGATGAAAAACACCTGGGAGTTTTCGAGAGAAAAATTCTCCGTAAAATATATTGTCCTGTTAGGGAAAACGGCGAGTACCGACGTCGCTGGAACTCAGATATATAGTCTGTATTCTGACGTCGACATAGCTAGACGAATCAAAGTGGGCCAATTGCGTTGGCTAGGCCATGTTATCAGAATGGATGAAGATGAGCCAGCGCGAAAGTTTTTTGATAACGTACCCGATGTAAGCAGGGAAAGAAGACCACCAAGACTCCGCTGGAAAGACCAGGTAGAAGAATCCCTCCGTATCCTTGGTATAACCAACTGGCGAGAAAAGGCGAAGGATAGAGCCAGTTGGAAGAATATGTTGAAATTTGTTTAATTTGTTTGTTTAATTAATATGTGTAAGACGTCTGACCCCATGAGGTTGTAATATAGTCAATAAAAGAAAGAAAGATGGCAGCGATCAAATACATGTTTCAAAATATTTAATGAAAAAAATTTTGAGTGGTTAAATGGGGACTTCGCAGAACTTTGCCAGCAATACTGAAGTCTTCAAAATGGATGGGAAAACGGGGAAGACTCTATAACTCTCATTAATCGTCATCAAAATCAACAAAACAACGTAAAAATACTTCCTTATGTAAAGATAATGGAACAATTATTGAATTGCTAAGATCTTTTTCAAAATTTAAAAAGAAGGACATTCTAAAAACTTTTGGGAAATTTTGAAAGTCGTGAATCCTTCAATGAATTAGAGGCATTAAAAGTGTATTTGTTGATCGCTCTCAGAGTCATCTTGTCTGATTGTTGATGCTAATCTGTTTATCACTTCATTAGTATCCATTAATCTTATAGATAAAGAAACAGCTTTTATAGTTTGGGAAAATCCTGTATGTTCATCTGTACGATATTGTCGTCCCATTTCAACCGAATTATGTAAAGAGACGCCTACTAAGACCGAAGAAGTTGTACATAATATTGAAAATCAAATAAGGTTATTGTTGCCGACCATAATTACCGAGAATGACCAGAATGTCGAAATCAACATGGTAGATGGAAAAGTAGCTCAAGTTTTAACTGATACTCCTTCAAGTGCATCATTCACAATATTTAAAGCGACATCAAGTCAAATGAATGACTTAGAAAGAGTAGCTACAAGATCAGAGAATGATGTATGGCTTATCGCCCCTCCACGCCAGGACTAGATGCATTGAAATGATTTTGCACATTGCTTACAGAACATCATAAGACGATAAAGAAGGATTAAAAAGAGAATATACAAAAACGTTTTCGTGATGAATTGTGATTAATTATAGATACTCGTAAAACACGGCTTGGAAGTGGCAATAGCAAATGATGGAAATACCGCAAGAAGATGTGTGATGTGTTAACATCTATAGGCACGGGTAGGGCAATCTATCAAAGTGAACACATACAAACAACACACAGCGTTAACATCACATACATGGTTGTTGTACAACAATAGTCTCTGCCTGAAAATAAGTATGGTGGTATTGATGTAGCGG
This sequence comes from Phaonia tiefii, assembly GCA_963931995.1. Lineage (NCBI taxonomy): Eukaryota > Metazoa > Arthropoda > Insecta > Diptera > Muscidae > Phaonia > Phaonia tiefii. The sequence goes on from OZ008368.1 coordinate 143,737,627, forward strand.
GAGCGAACAAATAAGCAGGTCGTCGTCGCGAAAGAGTATTGAATACAGTGTTGCCAGTAGCTTTAAAAAAGGGGCTAAATGTCCAAAAAATTTAATGTATATGGATGTGGTGGAAGTTTTGACCCGAATCATAACAATTTTGTTTTATAGGCCAAAGAAGATTTCGGTTAAGGTGTAGGGCTTTATTTTTGATTTTTTATTATAAGTGGCTTCAAACTTTGATTTTCAATAAATCAATAAATCCTAAGCATTCCGAAATTTAGCATTGCAACTTTTCGCAATATCGTTGCTCTTTCCTCATTTCGAAAATCTTTCTAATATGTCTATGTCTATATGTACTCCGTAAAATGGCGAAACATCAATCAAATTTTAAATATTTTATATTTTACAAATAAAAAGTTTTCAATCTATGAATAGTTACGATTATTTTGGATACCTCGACGTAATAGTTTTTTTATACTATATTTGACAATGTTCTCAAGAGTCTTAAGTATTACAATTTAGCAGGATTTAGCCATATCCAATACTGCAATTTGTACTCTTATAAGCGAAGAAATAAAAATGGTAAAATGATTGTTTCTACATGGATCTAGTTTCTAAGTGGATCTAAATATAATTTTTGACGATTATTGTATTTTGTAAAGTTGGCAAGAAATTTCTAGTCTACTACTCCTTCGAAGAGAGTTAGTTTCTCTACAGTAAGTCTGAAAACGGTAAAAACGAAGTTAAAATATTTCAAACATGCTTCGACGTTTCTTCAGCATGTTTTTTCTGAGAGGTGTTAAAAACAGTTCTGAACTAAGGAAAGAGCTACAATATAGTCGATGATTGCAAATCAAAGTTTCAAACTACTTACGATTTATTGAAGTAAAATCAAAAAAAGAGCCCTACCCTGCAGATGAAACCTGGAGGCCCTAAGCAAAAAACTTCAAATTGCCGCATAATGTATTGGTTTATTACTATATGTAATGTGCCATAGTGGTATCTTTGAATATCCGAATGAATAAGATGTAATAGGCCCTATAATGCCAGGATGTGTAGATATTCTTGGTGGTAAAGAAATTCTGACGGAAGGAGGACTACGGGAGCCTTTAGTAGCTAGCTTCAGTCGGTGAGGGGTTCTCGTCCTTTCCCAGTCAGAAGAAGTTAAATTACAAATTTTATTGTAGACTCTCTATTTAGTGGAAAGCGTATATATACGGAAACTACTTTACGTGGCACATATGACTATCAAAGTAATAAAAATAAACCCGGAAATAGTCAAAAGAAAGAAACAAATCATATTCAATTCAGCGATCACGATATCTCAAACATGTTATGAGACAAGAGCGCAAAAATACCCTCCCAAACCATTATCCTGATTTGCGCTATTACTTATTATCAGGATCCCTAACATAATTACCAAACCAGCGTCTACAACACTTCGGATTGTTTTAGCACTTCATTGTAAAGAGTTAACAAATTTATTCAGGGCATTTAATACTTATATTATAAAACTTTGGGAAAAAAATCAATAATAATTTTATCTTAAAGAAAACATTAATTAATTGGAGTAGAGATTTTAATAATCTTAAAGATTTGAATAGTGGTTATAATGTGAAATTATAAATTAATTTAAGTTTAACTATATATGGTTATTATACCGGATAAGTAGAATTCGGTAACGATTCCGGTTTCTATAATCATTGAAGTTAAGTTTTAGCAAAACAAAAGAACTAAAGCGACTGCGAATCAAAATTGTACAAAAAAAATTGTGTAAGCAAATTATATACATTTATGTAACAATCATGATTGGTAACTTATGCGGAGAACGTAATCAAAATAACAGTGTTAAAATAATATGTCATTATTATATATGTATATATACATATGAATATAACAGCAAGTACTCACCCGATCGACGTATGAAGGCCTTCAGAAGTTCGATGTTTAGAGTGCTGTGGACTTATACTAATTATGTTGTTGTATGATGATGATATTCTCTCGCGTTAACGATGTTTGATTGCCTATGATGTTTAGAGCAATACGATAATGACCATACATTTTTGTTTATTTGTTGTTTTGCATGCTTTTAGCTGTTTAAAGATTTAGGTAGTATAATTGTCTGATATTTTAATTCTTTTAAACATTTTAACTAATATTCATACTATTACTTCCAAAGTTAAAATTAAGTGGTTGTAAGGAATTTAAAGATCATGTTGGAACATGAAGAGAAATGTGAATTTGAGAAAATTCTAGAAATGGAACCAATTTTGGATGGAATTGTGTAAAATTGATTAATATCTTATCGTTGAGTTTGCTCATAAGATCTTCTCTGATGTGGTATTATTATTGGCGGATAAGATAATAATTAAGTTTAATAATTAAGTTAAGTTTGCACTCACGAAATTGGTTTTACGGAATGTAACGAAACACTTTATACAATTAATATTACTAAACTAACAACTTTAATTTTAAACCACTTTAAACCACGTTATCCAATGAAATGGTTGTGAAGCAAGACAAATTCATGGCTTCAATATGGATTTTATAGGACTGTTCTCGTGCTGTTCCAAAACTTAAAATATGAATGGAGTTTTGCCACAAAAACAAAATTCTCCCTGGTATCACTTTGGCTGATCTAAGTTGTCTGGAGTATTTAGATCGGTTTTGAATATTGGTCCGCTGCAGATCCAAGGAGTTGTCCCCTTCTATGCACCTTCCACAAACTATCCCACGTGCAAATAAATGTTCCTCAACCAGTTTGGAGTCAAGGTTTTCAGCTTCCACGTCGCAGAATATACACAAGCAGCCTTCGGTGCCACTTCACGTGGCCGTTGTTAACACAAATACTTCGCGATTGTCTGCTGGGTAGAATTAGCGTGGAATACTGTTCGACTCTAATTGTTCGCACATGTACTTACGTTAGTTTCACTAATGTTGGAATATATCACAATATTCTGAGGAACCAATTGCTTTTACGAAGTAATGATCACGTACATATAACTATTTAATTTCCGACTGTGATGCCTTTGAGAATTTTAAATTATTCTTGGACTTATCTTTAAGAATTCTTGACTTCTTTATCGCTTGAAGTTATAGATGGAAAGGAAGTGGGTCATTTTATATGGAAGCAAGAAAGGTATGGATGAGTCAGAAAACTGAAATGTCAACAACAAACTCATGGCTGTAAAAATACGTTGTTGTAATTTAGGTCATACCAAACCGTAACCGTAACCATATTCGGTTTTGAAAGTTAAAGTATGAACTGAAATCGATCAGTTTAATTCGTTCACTACAAAACCAGGTAATATTGGTCATTTGACAGCAATATTAATTGGAAAAGGAAACGATCCTGTTATGTTCCGATATCTTTTGCATGATATGTTCCTAAAACTTTCCCATCCATATCTTCTAGTATGTAGTAATTTTGTCCCACTTTTTCGTTTATCTTGGCCTTTATGAAAAGTGGTGATAGCTTTGCATTGAAGTTTTTATCTGCGCTACTTTGTGCAAAATTTTTCCTGTAGACTTCCTGGCCAATAGCGAATGAAATTGGTCGAGCTCTTAAATTTTATTGAGATTGATTCCGATTATAAGCTTCGGATATATGTTTTCTAATATTGCATCTTATGAGTTTTAATTGATCATCTCGAGAAAGTATATTTGATGGGTCATCCAAAAGTTTTAGGTTCTTCAACAGTGGGTAAGAAGAGCCGTGGGTGATCATATCAAATCCAAAAAGTGCATGGTATGGAGAACATCTAGTGGATTGTAAAATTGAGTTCCTAAGCGCGCAACTGATCTCACTCAGTTTTTCATCCCAGAGTCGCTGATCACTTTTAAGAAATGTCCGAATACCAGCAATAATTGAACTATTAACTCTTTCGGATGCGTTCGCCTGTGGCGAATATATAGCCGTATATGTGTGGTTAATTCCTAGGGAGGTCAAAAAGGCATTGAAATCATTGGATTTGAACTGAGACCCGTTGTCGCTGACCAATACTTCGGGCACCCCGTATGTATGGAAAATGTGTTGCAGAAGAAAGTTTCGTATCGCTGCAGACGTGAACTTTTTAAGTGGGCACAACCAGTGATATTTGGAAAGATCGATAAGAATACCAATGTTTTCGTTTCGACTTCTTGGGTACGGACCCAGTATGTCAACGTATAAACGTTGAAAAGGACGAATTCAAACTGCCTGCTTTCCCATTTCAGGCCTTGTTATAACATTCGGATGTTTTGTGGTCTTACAGGTTTCACAATTCCGAACGAAATCTCTTACATCTCGTAGTAAGCCGGGCCAGAAAAACGTTCTCCTAATGAGTTCTGTGGTTTTACCTATACCGCCATGACATGCAATATCAGCATCGTGAAATCTTTTAATAATATTCTCACGCATTTGGGACGGAACCCAGAACTTCCACGCCATTTCCTCTTGTTCCCTTACCCCACTGTAATGTTCTGTCCTAATATAGACAAAATTATCAACTATTTTAATATCAGGATAATTAGAAACAGTTGACACGATTTTTTCCTTCAGCGCCTTATAATGAGGATCGAAAAAGTGAGGCGAATTTAAATCAATTTCGGGTTCGCAAAAGTTGTTGGTAAAAATACCATCGCAATGCATTCTAGACATGGCATCAGGAACCGTATTCTCAGTGCCCTTTCTGTGACCGATTGTAAACCTGTAGCCTTGTAATTTAAAAACTCAACGAGCAAGCCTTCCAGATAGATCTGGTTGTTTCATCAACCAAACTAAACTGGAATGGTCTGTTATGACCTCAAACTCCTGTAGTTCTACGTAACACCGAAACCTTTTTATTGCCTCCAACGCCGCCAGACATTCTCTTTCGGTCACACTATAATTTCGTTGCGCGGTATTTAACTTTTTTGACATAAAAGCAATAGGATTTTAAGCACCGCTATCGTCTAATTGCACCAAGAGAGCACCGATTCCGAAATCGCTCGCGTCACAGTGAATATAAAATTTTCTGGAAAAATCTGGATTGGTTAAGACCGGAGCTGACGTTAAGAGGATTTTAATTTTCTTAAAGGCTTCATTAGCTTCAGAAGTGCAATCAAATTTCTTCTTAGTGGATAAAATTTCAGTTATGGGGAAGACGACTGAGGAGAAATTCTCAATAAATCTGCGATACCATCCATATAAAATTTTCTGGAAAAATTTGGATTGGTTAAGACCGGAGCTGACGTTAAGAGGATTTTAATTTTCTTAAAGGCTTCATTAGCTTCAGAAGTGCAATCAAATTTCTTCTTAGTGGATAAAATTTCAGTTATGGGGAAGACGACTGAGGAGAAATTCTCAATAAATCTGCGATACCATCCAGAGATTCCTAAAAACCCACGAACTTGTTTAAGGTTATTTGGAATAGGCCACGTTGTAACAGAGTCAATTTTTTTCGGGTCCGTTTTAAGACCACCATGTCCGATAACATAGCCCAAATACTTGACCTCAGTGACACAAAATTTGCTTTTCGTCACGTTGAGTGTTAAATTGGCTTTTCTAAATTGTTCTGCAATTCTGACGAGTACTGTTAAATGGGTCGAGAAATCCTCAGAGACTATAACTAAATCATCTATGTAGCCGAAAACACAATGCCTAAGATCTGCTGGTATTAGCTACACTTTTGAGAAATGTCCGAAGTACTACAGTCCGAAAGGCATCACAGCAAATTGATACAATGGCCTTCCAGGCACTGTGAATGCCGTGAGCTGTTTTGAGTCATCTTTTAAGTCAAGTTTCGATATCAGGTTTGCCTTAGGTAGTCATGCGAAAATTCCCTCAATGCTAGGTAACGGATAAGCGTCCTTCTTTGTGACGAGGTTGAGTTTTCTGGCATCTAAGCACAGTCGGACTTTGTTTGGCTTGATTACCAAACGCATGGGAGAACTCCATTTGGAGGTAGATGGTTCTATAACTCCTAATGACAACATCCGATCGATCTCTTTGTACATCAGTTTCTCCACAGCTGGTGAAACTGGATAGAACCTCTGTTTGACCGCCTTGGCACTGCCAACGTCGATCTCGTGCTTAATCAAGCAGGTTCTTCCCAACCCTTGTTTCTCAAAATTAGGGAATAAAGCTTTTACGGCTTCTAATTGATGGAGTTGGCACTGAGTTAATGGGTAATGTTTCTCATTTGAATCAATATTTTTTTTATCAGACGGCATTTCGGACTCTGGATAAGCGGACAACTGTGACAGAACTTTGGACATTTCATCGCTAACGGACCGACTAGACACAACTACTGACTCAAAAACGTCAGGCGCTAATTTAAAATTTTTCCAAACGTCTAAACCTAATATCAATTTTTGAGTTAAAGATGGAACAATTAACAATTTGATACGCTGCACTTGATTTCTAAAAATTACTTCGGTATCTAGATATCCTAACACTTTTTGATGGCTGCCATCTGCTGTTTTGACATAAGTTTTAAGATTTTGGAATTCAGGGTATTTTGAAAAATCATGTACAGCGAATTCTGATCCAATGCAGCTCACATTGGCACCAGAAACTAAAAGACCGTGTTCGCAAAAATCTAAAAATTTGACTTTGGCATAATATCTCTGATCCTGTTTATCACTCACAATGGGCGAAATTATGAATTTGGACGATATTTTCCTTTTGCGGAAGAATTTCCGAAGGCGCATAGTGGATCTCTTAGGCTTTTGTAGTGTTGGAAACGATAAGGAAGTTACGTTAAATATTTGGGCTCGCTTAGCAAGGTATTCAGACAGCCTTTGGTGATACGGGCGAATAGGAAAAACAAATTTATGATTCTCAGTAGGAACATTATCCCGTTTAAGGATGGTTAAGGAACTATCTCGATGATTATCATTAGAAGTAGCAATTAGTGTAGTATGCGAATTATCAGTTATGCTTTTGTTCTGAGGAGAATTATTTTCGAATTCAATGGGCTTATTTAGGAGAGTTTTGTATTTAGATTCTGAGGATTGTAGTTTTTTGAATAAATGAGCGGTTTTGCTGAGCACTTTGCACAGTTGGGTTTGTAGGTATTCTTGGCTCCGCAACCGTAGCAGAAAATGGACCGTTCTGTCATGCTGTCTTCCCAAACGTGGCCTGGTTCACCGCAATTCCAACATTTAGCAACAATTGCCATTTGTTGAATCGCATCGACTTGGAAATCAGACTTGTCCTGATTATCCACAATTTCTAACTCGGCAACAGTTCTGCGAGTATAACCAGCATTCAACGGCTTTTGGAGAATTGGTCGCCGACATTGCTCGTCACTAAGTAAGTTTTCCCTCATTTGTACCAACTTTCGTAAGTGAGCAATGGAATAAAGAGGAACATAAAGTAACTCATGCCTAATCTCTGGACGTAAATTCCTGCTTACTATTTCAATTAGTTCTGATTCGGGAATTGATGAACCTAAACTGTCCAATATGCCGGAAATAGAATAAAAAAAAGCTTTCAAAACTTTCGCCTGGATTCTGTTTTCTATTGCAAAGTTCTTCGCGAATATCAAAATCGGACTTAAATCTTTATACTGATAACGAATAGCTGCACAAAAGTCATCCCAAACTATATCCGGAACCGTTTTGTGGTACCTCCAAAACCATTTCAGAGCTTTATCTCTTAGAAGGCTGTGAAGGTTTTTGCATATAATGGAATAGTCATTATCAAAATTGTCCTCAGTCAGTGTTCTAACTCTATACAGGAACTCTTCTACATTAATACCCTGTGTAGAACCATCAAATTTAAGGTTCCAATTTTGTATAATGGCCGTCATCTTATCTGCCCTTAAAGAAAAATTCGAATGGGTAAATGAGGATCGATTCCCCGAACTAGTAGAAATGCCAATATTATCTAGTGCAGGATGTTGCTGTCGGACAGCTGATGGGTTTGTATTAGTATTCGAAGGCTGAACTGGATGATTGTTCAAATTCAGAACAAAAATTCTTGGTAGACTAGCCTCTAGCAACTGATTAAATTGATCAACGTCTATGGTGTTCGATGAAAGTACGGGTTGACCTTGAGTTGTTCGAGTAGAAACTGCTTGAAGTATTGGTCCGTCTATTGCATTAGCCATATTCAAATCTATCGTCTGTGATTGGTTAGGATCTTGGAAAAGGTTTTTGCTAGAGCTTCTAGTGTTGTAGTGTTTTGCAAGTGCACCGCGTGCCTTTCCTCGAAAGGAGGTTTTCGATTTTTGATTCTGTTGAACACTTTGTTTTGTACTTTATGGAGCATTTTGAACAGGATTTGAATTTGTATTTTCCCGGGGTGCTTCAAGTTGTATATCTTGAAAGGAGCCTTGGACATTTCCTGCGCGCAATTCGGACAAATTACAGTGCCGTTTGCACATTGGACACTCTGATGAATGAGATAGAAAATCTTCAATACAAGGACGATTCAATAGACGATCTGTTCTAGTCGTTTATTAGTTTTTTAAACAAATTTAAGAAAATAGTCAAGAGATTTTTCTTTCCTTTTTAGTGTTTTCTAATCGAGTGGTTGCTGGTAAGGCGCTGTACGAGCGGAATTGAATATTGGAATAAACCAAATTGGGCTATGACAGTAAAACAGTTCTAGGTACTCAAATTATAGACAAACCAGACTTTCTCTGTGTATTCTCCTCCTTTGTATCCTAATATCTTCTGGACATCTAAGAGCAAGATGCTTCAAAAACTTAATCCGGGAAGATCAAAGGGCCGGTATCCACGTCCCGATATCTGTGAACCGTATGAACTATACTAGTAACAAAAGAAAGACAGCTGCATATTAACTAATGACAATGCAAACCTGAGACTTTTCGGTCAATTTACCCGAACTAGAAGACCTCAGATAATCGAAGAATCCAGAAAAGCACAGATATGTATGTCTAAAGTTAAAGCGTTCCAAATTTCCTTTATCAATTAAAACGTAATGAAATCTAATTTTATATTAACTTAATGGGCGTTAAAAGCACAAAAGTACTTCATCGGCCCCACGTTGGGCGCCATTCTTTGTAATGTGCCATAGTGGTATCTTTGAATATCCTAATGAATAAGATGTAATAGGCCCTATAATGCCAGGATGTGTAGATATTCTTGGTGGTAAAGAAATTCTAACGGAAGGAGGACTACATGAGCCTTTAGTAGCTAGCTTCAGTCGGTGAGGGGTTCTCGTCCTTTCCCAGTCAGAAGAAGTTAAATTACAAATTTTATTGTAGACTCTCTATTTAGTGGAAAGAGTATATATACGGAAACTACTTTACGTGGCACAAATGACTATCAAAGTAATAAAAATAAACCCGGAAATAGTCAAAAGAAAGAAACAAATCATATTCAATTCAGCGATCACGATATCTCAAACATGTTATGAGACAAGAGCGCAAAAATACCCTCCCAAACCATTATCCTGATTTGCGCTATTACTTATTATCAGGATCCCTAACATAATTACCAAACCAGCGTCTACCACATTATCGATTTGAAAACACTTCGGATTGTTTTAGCACTTCATTGTAAAGAGTTAACAAATTTATTCAGGGCATTTAATACTTATATTATAAAACTTTGGGGGAAAAAATCAATAATAATTTTATCTTAAAGAAAACATTAATTAATTGGAGTAGAGATTTTAATAATCTTAAAGATTTGAATAGTGGTTATAATGTGAAATTATAAATTAATTTAAGTTTAACTATATATGGTTATTATACCGGATAAGTAGAATTCGGTAACGATTCCGGTTTCTATAATCATTGAAGTTAAGTTTTAGCAAAACAAAAGAACTAAAGCGACTGCGAATCAAAATTGTACAAAAAAAATAGTGTAAGCAAATTATATACATTTATGTAACAATCATGATTGGTAACTTATGCGGAGAACGTAATCAAAATAACAGTGTTAAAATAATATGTCATTATTATATATGTATATATACATATGAATATAACAGCAAGTACTCACCCGATCGACGTATGAAGGCCTTCAGAAGTTCGATGTTTAGAGTGCTGTGGACTTATACTAATTATGTTGTTGTATGATGATGATATTCTCTCGCGTTAACGATGTTTGATTGCCTATGATGTTTAGAGCAATACGATAATGACCATACATTTTTGTTTATTTGTTGTTTTGCATGCTTTTAGCTGTTTAAAGATTTAGGTAGTATAATTGTCTGATATTTTAATTCTTTTAAACATTTTAACTAATATTCATACTATTACTTCCAAAGTTAAAATTAAGTGGTTGTAAGGAATTTAAAGATCATGTTGGAACATGAAGAGAAATGTGAATTTGAGAAAATTCTAGAAATGGAACCAATTTTGGATGGAATTGTGTAAAATTGATTAATATCTTATCGTTGAGTTTGCTCATAAGATCTTCTCTGATGTGGTATTATTATTGGCGGATAAGATAATAATTAAGTTTAATAATTAAGTTAAGTTTGCACTCACGAAATTGGTTTTACGGAATGTAACGAAACACTTTATACAATTAATATTACTAAACTAACAACTTTAATTTTAAACCACTTTAAACCACGTTATCCAATGAAATGGTTGTGAAGCAAGACAAATTCATGGCTTCAATATGGATTTTATAGGACTGTTCTCGTGCTGTTCCAAAACTTAAAATATGAATGGAGTTTTGCCACAAAAACAAAATTCTCCCTGGTATCACTTTGGCTGATCTAAGTTGTCTGGAGTATTTAGATCGGTTTTGAATATTGGTCCGCTGCAGATCCAAGGAGTTGTCCCCTTCTATGCACCTTCCACAAACTATCCCACGTGCAAATAAATGTTCCTCAACCAGTTTGGAGTCAAGGTTTTCAGCTTCCACGTCGCAGAATATACACAAGCAGCCTTCGGTGCCACTTCACGTGGCCGTTGTTAACACAAATACTTCGCGATTGTCTGCTGGGTAGAATTAGCGTGGAATACTGTTCGACTCTAATTGTTCGCACATGTACTTACGTTAGTTTCACTAATGTTGGAATATATCACAATATTCTGAGGAACCAATTGCTTTTACGAAGTAATGATCACGTACATATAACTATTTAATTTCCGACTGTGATGCCTTTGAGAATTTTAAATTATTCTTGGACTTATCTTTAAGAATTCTTGACTTCTTTATCGCTTGAAGTTATAGATGGAAAGGAAGTGGGTCATTTTATATGGAAGCAAGAAAGGTATGGATGAGTCAGAAAACTGAAATGTCAACAACAAACTCATGGCTGTAAAAATACGTTGTTGTAATTTAGGTCATACCAAACCGTAACCGTAACCATATTCGGTTTTGAAAGTTAAAGTATGAACTGAAATCGATCAGTTTAATTCGTTCACTACAAAACCAGGTAATATTGGTCATTTGACAGCAATATTAATTGGAAAAGGAAACGATCCTGTTATGTTCTGATATCATTTGCATGATATGTTCCTAAAACTTTCCCATCCATATCTTCTAGTATGTAGTAATTTTGTCCCACTTTTTCGTTTATCTTGGCCTTTATGAAAAGTGGTGATAGCTTTGCATTGAAGTTTTTATCTGCGCTACTTTGTGCAAAATTTTTCCTGTAGACTTCCTGGCCAATAGCGAATGAAATTGGTCGAGCTCTTAAATTTTATTGAGATTGATTCCGATTATAAGCTTCGGATATATGTTTTCTAATATTGCATCTTATGAGTTTTAATTGATCATCTCGAGAAAGTATATTTGATGGGTCATCCAAAAGTTTTAGGTTCTTCAACAGTGGGTAAGAAGAGCCGTGGGTGATCATATCAAATCCAAAAAGTGCATGGTATGGAGAACATCTAGTGGATTGATGAATTGAGTTCCTAAGCGCGCAACTGATCTCACTCAGTTTTTCATCCCAGAGTCGCTGATCACTTTTAAGAAATGTCCGAATACCAGCAATAATTGAACTATTAACTCTTTCGGATGCGTTCGCCTGTGGCGAATATATAGCCGTATATGTGTGGTTAATTCCTAGGGAGGTCAAAAAGGCATTGAAATCATTGGATTTGAACTGAGACCCGTTGTCGCTGACCAATACTTCGGGCACCCCGTATGTATGGAAAATGTGTTGCAGAAGAAAGTTTCGTATCGCTGCAGACGTGAACTTTTTAAGTGGGCACAACCAGTGATATTTGGAAAGATCGATAAGAATACCAATGTTTTCGTTTCGACTTCTTGGGTACGGACCCAGTATGTCAACGTATAAACGTTGAAAAGGACGAATTGAAACTGCCTGCTTTCCCATTTCAGGCCTTGTTATAACATTCGGATGTTTTGTGGTCTTACAGGTTTCACAATTCCGAACGAAATCTCTTACATCTCGTAGTAAGCCGGGCCAGAAAAACGTTCTCCTAATGAGTTCTGTGGTTTTACCTATACCGCCATGACATGCAATATCAGCATCGTGAAATCTTTTAATAATATTCTCACGCATTTGGGACGGAACCCAGAACTTCCACGCCATTTCCTCTTGTTCCCTTACCCCACTGTAATGTTCTGTCCTAATATAGACAAAATTATCAACTATTTTAATATCAGGATAATTAGAAACAGTTGACACGATTTTTTCCTTCAGCGCCTTATAATGAGGATCGAAAAAGTGAGGCGAATTTAAATCAATTTCGGGTTCGCAAAAGTTGTTGGTAAAAATACCATCGCAATGCATTCTAGACATGGCATCAGGAACCGTATTCTCAGTGCCCTTTCTGTGACCGATTGTAAACCTGTAGCCTTGTAATTTAAAAACCCAACGAGCAAGCCTTCCAGATAGATCTGGTTGTTTCATCAACCAAACTAAACTGGAATGGTCTGTTATGACCTCAAACTCCTGTAGTTCTACGTAACACCGAAACCTTTTTATTGCCTCCAACGCCGCCAGACATTCTCTTTCGGTCACACTATAATTTCGTTGCGCGGTATTTAACTTTTTTGACATAAAAGCAATAGGATTTTAAGCACCGCTATCGTCTAATTGCACCAAGAGAGCACCGATTCCGAAATCGCTCGCGTCACAGTGAATATAACATTTTCTGGAAAAATCTGGATTGGTTAAGACCGGAGCTGACGTTAAGAGGATTTTAATTTTCTTAAAGGCTTCATTAGCTTCAGAAGTGCAATCAAATTTCTTCTTAGTGGATAAAATTTCAGTTATGGGGAAGACGACTGAGGAGAAATTCTCAATAAATCTGCGATACCATCCAGAGATTCCTAAAAACCCACGAACTTGTTTAAGGTCCGTTTTAAGACCACCATGTCCGATAACATAGCCCAAATACTTGACCTCAGTGACACAAAATTTGCTTTTCGTCACGTTGAGTGTTAAATTGGCTTTTCTAAATTGTTCTGCAATTCTGACGAGTACTGTTAAATGGGTCGAGAAATCCTCAGAGACTATAACTAAATCATCTATGTAGCCGAAAACACAATGCCTAAGATCTGCTGGTATTAGCTACACTTTTGAGAAATGTCCGAAGTACTACAGTCCGAAAGGCATCACAGCAAATTGATACAATGGCCTTCCAGGCACTGTGAATGCCGTGAGCTGTTTTGAGTCATCTTTTAAGTCAAGTTTCGATATCAGGTTTGCCTTAGGTAGTCATGCGAAAATTCCCTCAATGCTAGGTAACGGATAAGCGTCCTTCTTTGTGACGAGGTTGAGTTTTCTGGCATCTAAGCACAGTCGAACTTTGTTTGGCTTGATTACCAAACGCATGGGAGAACTCCATTTGGAGGTAGATGGTTCTATAACTCCTAATGACAACATCCGATCGATCTCTTTGTACATCAGTTTCTCCACAGCTGGTGAAACTGGATAGAACCTCTGTTTGACCGCCTTGGCACTGCCAACGTCGATCTCGTGCTTAATCAAGCAGGTTCTTCCCAACCCTTGTTTCTCAAAATTAGGGAATAAAGCTTTTACGGCTTCTAATTGATGGAGTTGGCACTGAGTTAATGGGTAATGTTTCTCATTTGAATCAATATTTTTTTTATCAGACGGCATTTCGGACTCTGGATAAGCGGACAACTGTGACAGAACTTTGGACATTTCATCGCTAACGGACCGACTAGACACAACTACTGACTCAAAAACGTCAGGCGCTAATTTAAAATTTTTCCAAACGTCTAAACCTAATATCAATTTTTGAGTTAAAGATGGAACAATTAACAATTTGATACGCTGCACTTGATTTCTAAAAATTACTTCGGTATCTAGATATCCTAACACTTTTTGATGGCTGCCATCTGCTGTTTTGACATAAGTTTTAAGATTTTGGAATTCAGGGTATTTTGAAAAATCATGTACAGCGAATTCTGATCCAATGCAGCTCACATTGGCACCAGAAACTAAAAGACCGTGTTCGCAAAAATCTAAAAATTTGACTTTGGCATAATATCTCTGATCCTGTTTATCACTCACAATGGGCGAAATTATGAATTTGGACGATATTTTCCTTTTGCGGAAGAATTTCCGAAGGCGCATAGTGGATCTCTTAGGCTTTTGTAGTGTTGGAAACGATAAGGAAGTTACGTTAAATATTTGGGCTCGCTTAGCAAGGTATTCAGACAGCCTTTGGTGATACGGGCGAATAGGAAAAACAAATTTATGATTCTCAGTAGGAACATTATCCCGTTTAAGGATGGTTAAGGAACTATCTCGATGATTATCATTAGAAGTAGCAATTAGTGTAGTATGCGAATTATCAGTTATGCTTTTGTTCTGAGGAGAATTATTTTCGAATTCAATGGGCTTATTTAGGAGAGTTTTGTATTTAGATTCTGAGGATTGTAGTTTTTTGAATAAATGAGCGGTTTTGCTGAGCACTTTGCACAGTTGGGTTTGTAGGTATTCTTGGCTCCGCAACCGTAGCAGAAAATGGACCGTTCTGTCATGCTGTCTTCCCAAACGTGGCCTGGTTCACCGCAATTCCAACATTTAGCAACAATTGCCATTTGTTGAATCGCATCGACTTGGAAATCAGACTTGTCCTGATTATCCACAATTTCTAACTCGGCAACAGTTCTGCGAGTATAACCAGCATTCAACGGCTTTTGGAGAATTGGTCGCCGACATTGCTCGTCACTAAGTAAGTTTTCCCTCATTTGTACCAACTTTCGTAAGTGAGCAATGGAATAAAGAGGAACATAAAGTAACTCATGCCTAATCTCTGGACGTAAATTCCTGCTTACTATTTCAATTAGTTCTGATTCGGGAATTGATGAACCTAAACTGTCCAATATGCCGGAAATAGAATAAAAAAAAGCTTTCAAAACTTTCGCCTGGATTCTGTTTTCTATTGCAAAGTTCTTCGCGAATATCAAAATCGGACTTAAATCTTTATACTGATAACGAATAGCTGCACAAAAGTCATCCCAAACTATATCCGGAACCGTTTTGTGGTACCTCCAAAACCATTTCAGAGCTTTATCTCTTAGAAGGCTGTGAAGGTTTTTGCATATAATGGAATAGTCATTATCAAAATTGTCCTCAGTCAGTGTTCTAACTCTATACAGGAACTCTTCTACATTAATACCCTGTGTAGAACCATCAAATTTAAGGTTCCAATTTTGTATAATGGCCGTCATCTTATCTGCCCTTAAAGAAAAATTCGAATGGGTAAATGAGGATCGATTCCCCGAACTAGTAGAAATGCCAATATTATCTAGTGCAGGATGTTGCTGTCGGACAGCTGATGGGTTTGTATTAGTATTCGAAGGCTGAACTGGATGATTGTTCAAATTCAGAACAAAAATTCTTGGTAGACTAGCCTCTAGCAACTGATTAAATTGATCAACGTCTATGGTGTTCGATGAAAGTACGGGTTGACCTTGAGTTGTTCGAGTAGAAACTGCTTGAAGTATTGGTCCGTCTATTGCATTAGCCATATTCAAATCTATCGTCTGTGATTGGTTAGGATCTTGGAAAAGGTTTTTGCTAGAGCTTCTAGTGTTGTAGTGTTTTGCAAGTGCACCGCGTGCCTTTCCTCGAAAGGAGGTTTTCGATTTTTGATTCTGTTGAACACTTTGTTTTGTACTTTATGGAGCATTTTGAACAGGATTTGAATTTGTATTTTCCCGGGGTGCTTCAAGTTGTATATCTTGAAAGGAGCCTTGGACATTTCCTGCGCGCAATTCGGACAAATTACAGTGCCGTTTGCACATTGGACACTCTGATGAGTGAGATAGAAAATCTTCAATACAAGGACGATTCAATAGACGATCTGTTCTAGTCGTTTATTAGTTTTTTAAACAAATTTAAGAAAATAGTCAAGAGATTTTTCTTTCCTTTTTAGTGTTTTCTAATCGAGTGGTTGCTGGTAAGGCGCTGTACGAGCGGAATTGAATATTGGAATAAACCAAATTGGGCTATGACAGTAAAACAGTTCTAGGTACTCAAATTATAGACAAACCAGACTTTCTCTGTGTATTCTCCTCCTTTGTATCCTAATATCTTCTGGACATCTAAGAGCAAGATGCTTCAAAAACTTAATCCGGGAAGATCAAAGGGCCGGTATCCACGTCCCGATATCTGTGAACCGTATGAACTATACTAGTAACAAAAGAAAGACAGCTGCATATTAACTAATGACAATGCAAACCTGAGACTTTTCGGTCAATTTACCCGAACTAGAAGACCTCAGATAATCGAAGAATCCAGAAAAGCACAGATATGTATGTCTAAAGTTAAAGCGTTCCAAATTTCCTTTATCAATTAAAACGTAATGAAATCTAATTTTATATTAACTTAATGGGCGTTAAAAGCACAAAAGTACTTCATCGGCCCCACGTTGGGCGCCATTCTTTGTAATGTGCCATAGTGGTATCTTTGAATATCCTAATGAATAAGATGTAATAGGCCCTATAATGCCAGGATGTGTAGATATTCTTGGTGGTAAAGAAATTCTAACGGAAGGAGGACTACAGGAGCCTTTAGTAGCTAGCTTCAGTCGGTGAGGGGTTCTCGTCCTTTCCCAGTCAGAAGAAGTTAAATTACAAATTTTATTGTAGACTCTCTATTTAGTGGAAAGCGTATATATACGGAAACTACTTTACGTGGCACAAATGACTATCAAAGTAATAAAAATAAACCCGGAAATAGTCAAAAGAAAGAAACAAATCATATTCAATTCAGCGATCACGATATCTCAAACATGTTATGAGACAAGAGCGCAAAAATACCCTCCCAAACCATTATCCTGATTTGCGCTATTACTTATTATCAGGATCCCTAACATAATTACCAAACCAGCGTCTACCACATTATCGATTTGAAAACACTTCGGATTGTTTTAGCACTTCATTGTAAAGAGTTAACAAATTTATTCAGGGCATT
Organism: Phaonia tiefii; assembly: GCA_963931995.1. Taxonomy (NCBI): domain Eukaryota; kingdom Metazoa; phylum Arthropoda; class Insecta; order Diptera; family Muscidae; genus Phaonia; species Phaonia tiefii. The sequence goes on from OZ008368.1 coordinate 143,754,932, forward strand.
TAATACTTATATTATAAAACTTTGGGGGAAAAAATCAATAATAATTTTATCTTAAAGAAAACATTAATTAATTGGAGTAGAGATTTTAATAATCTTAAAGATTTGAATAGTGGTTATAATGTGAAATTATAAATTAATTTAAGTTTAACTATATATGGTTATTATACCGGATAAGTAGAATTCGGTAACGATTCCGGTTTCTATAATCATTGAAGTTAAGTTTTAGCAAAACAAAAGAACTAAAGCGACTGCGAATCAAAATTGTACAAAAAAAATAGTGTAAGCAAATTATATACATATATGTAACAATCATGATTGGTAACTTATGCGGAGAACGTAATCAAAATAACAGTGTTAAAATAATATGTCATTATTATATATGTATATATACATATGAATATAACAGCAAGTACTCACCCGATCGACGTATGAAGGCCTTCAGAAGTTCGATGTTTAGAGTGCTGTGGACTTATACTAATTATGTTGTTGTATGATGATGATATTCTCTCGCGTTAACGATGTTTGATTGCCTATGATGTTTAGAGCAATACGATAATGACCATACATTTTTGTTTATTTGTTGTTTTGCATGCTTTTAGCTGTTTAAAGATTTAGGTAGTATAATTGTCTGATATTTTAATTCTTTTAAACATTTTAACTAATATTCATACTATTACTTCCAAAGTTAAAATTAAGTGGTTGTAAGGAATTTAAAGATCATGTTGGAACATGAAGAGAAATGTGAATTTGAGAAAATTCTAGAAATGGAACCAATTTTGGATGGAATTGTGTAAAATTGATTAATATCTTATCGTTGAGTTTGCTCATAAGATCTTCTCTGATGTGGTATTATTATTGGCGGATAAGATAATAATTAAGTTTAATAATTAAGTTAAGTTTGCACTCACGAAATTGGTTTTACGGAATGTAACGAAACACTTTATACAATTAATATTACTAAACTAACAACTTTAATTTTAAACCACTTTAAACCACGTTATCCAATGAAATGGTTGTGAAGCAAGACAAATTCATGGCTTCAATATGGATTTTATAGGACTGTTCTCGTGCTGTTCCAAAACTTAAAATATGAATGGAGTTTTGCCACAAAAACAAAATTCTCCCTGGTATCACTTTGGCTGATCTAAGTTGTCTGGAGTATTTAGATCGGTTTTGAATATTGGTCCGCTGCAGATCCAAGGAGTTGTCCCCTTCTATGCACCTTCCACAAACTATCCCACGTGCAAATAAATGTTCCTCAACCAGTTTGGAGTCAAGGTTTTCAGCTTCCACGTCGCAGAATATACACAAGCAGCCGTCGGTGCCACTTCACGTGGCCGTTGTTAACACAAATACTTCGCGATTGTCTGCTGGGTAGAATTAGCGTGGAATACTGTTCGACTCTAATTGTTCGCACATGTACTTACGTTAGTTTCACTAATGTTGGAATATATCACAATATTCTGAGGAACCAATTGCTTTTACGAAGTGATGATCACGTACATATAACTATTCAATTTCCGACTGTGATGCCTTTGAGAATTTTAAATTATTCTTGGACTTATCTTTAAGAATTCTTGACTTCTTTATCGCTTGAAGTTATAGATGGAAAGGAAGTGGGTCATTTTATATGGAATCAAGAAAGGTATGGATGAGTCAGAAAACTGAAATGTCAACAACAAACTCATTGCTGTAAAAATACGTTGTTGTAATTTAGGTCATACCAAACCGTAACCGTATTCGGTTTTGAAAGTTAAAGTATGAACTGAAATCGATCAGTTTAATTCGTTCACTACATATACAAAGTATACAAATAATTCGTATGCTGTGTGTGAATTCAACCAAAAATTTACAAAATTTTTGATATTAGTATGGTAAGTATTTACTATCAAAGTTTTGACTAGCTCCAGGGCTACTCAAAAGTTTGACAAGTCATCCCAAAATGTTCGTTTACGTATTTTCACTGCCATTATGAACGGTGGCGGGAGGCAAACCCAGCCCACCGTGTTTTTGCATTTTACCTACTGCCAGGATATTTGATTGCAGCCGCCCATTATGGATCAGACGCTGACCAGGATGCGATATGTTGAACCTGGATTTTCTTCTTTTAGTTTCTATCCGTCGTTGGCCCGTATGTTTGGCTCATCCGCCTTCTAAGGACAAAAGAATATGCCCGATTGTTTGATGAGCTTCGCCTTCTCACTCTAGCTAGCTAACGGAGGTTTCCGAAAAGCCATTGCCCAGGACATACTGCGTGGACGTAGTGAGCTTCTTGGACTGCCCAATGAAGAAATCATTTCTGGCCACTCCCAAGTGAATGGCAATCAGAAACTTTCCACCTCCACGGACAGTTTCGAGAATTGAGAAGGAGTCAGCAAAAGTGGGTCTGATAAATGAGGACAAGACAAAATTAATGGTTTCAACAAACAGGGTCTCCACGCGATTAGAACAAAGCGTGAACGTTGATAACCGTTATAACTTCGAGGTAGTGGACGAATTTATATACCTCGGATCTGCCGTGAACAAAAACAACAACGTCAGCCTTGAGATCAAGCGGAGAATTGTGCTTGCGAATATATGTTATTTTGGGCTAAGCAAGCACTTTAGAGATAAAGCCCTCTCTCGAGTAACAAAAGTCCAGCTGTACCAGACTCTCATTCAACCTGTCTTGCTTTGTGGCGCAGAATCCTGGGTCCTATCGCAAGCAGACGAAACATCTGTAGGAGTCTTCGAGAGAAAAATACTCCGAAAAATTTATGGCCCTATAATGCACAACGGCGAGTATCGGCTACGCATGAATCATGAGCTGTATGAGCTTTATCCTGACATTGACATAGTTAAGCGGATCAAGATAACGCGATTTCGCAGGCTAGGCCTTGTCAGTAGAATGGATGAAGACGTACCAGCACGAAGGGTTTTCGAAACCGAACTCGAAGGAAGACGAAAAATAGGAAGACCAAGACTCCGCTGGAGAGATCAGGTTGACGAATCCCTGCGTACACTTGGTATTGCCAACTGGAGAAATAAAGCAAAAGATCGAACTGGTTGGCGAAATATGTTATCTTCGTTTTGTAAGGTCCCTGACCGAGTTGTCCGAGACCGGATAAGTAAGTAAGTAATCCAAAATGTAACATTTTTTTTTTATACAGCATTTGCTTGGAACTTTTTACACGAAACAGTAAACAATTCAAAACAGTACCAAACGTCAACAAAAGAACCCCTAAACAACGCGCAACTATATTCATGTTTCAAAAAACATGTAAAAAATATATATAAAACAATAAGAGCATACCTCACGTCTTCTACTCTCCATTTGATATATGACTACACACATAACCCTTCAGCTGTCAATATTTTGATTTTCTTTTTCGCACAGAGTAAAATTAATACAATTTACCACGATCGAAATATTTTTAATAAACACACAGTATTAATATTAATAATGTATATATTATATTAATATAAAATATGAGATATACATTAAAAAGTGCTCATTAACAAAAGTTGTTAACGTAAAAAAAAGAGCTAAAAAAGGGCAATAATTTTTAAAAAGAGCTAAAAAGCCCCACCTTTTTTTCCAAAAAAAGAGCAGCAACCAAAAAAAAAAAAGAGCTAGAAATGCCCTAAAAGGGTTAAATTGGCAACACTGATTGAATAGTATAGAGAACTCATGGAACGAATTGTATGACTCAAAAGGACTAGCCACATCTGGCGAATGATTCAAACGTATTACTCTCTTTTTGGCATAACTTGGTCCATTCATAATTTTAATGTGAAAGATTGATGCCTTTTGAAACATTTACGATCTTTGTATAGTTTTGTGTACTAACATTGTCGAAATAGTGCATTTATATTGAAATATTCTATAAAGAGAATAAGACTCGTTTATGGTCTTTTACTCAGACTTTCTACATGAGAGCGGAAAAAAGTGCAATAAGTTCTCCATACTATTCAATACTTTTTGTCGTCGCTCTGTTTGTGACAAAACAAACACAATAATTTCAGTGCGCTAAATATTTCTTTATTTATTTTAACAAGAATGTTAAGGCAGATGTAAGAAAAAAGAAAGTGCAATAGAAAAAGAGCCTTCAGCACAAAAACTATTCTGTTTTTATTTTCCAATGTAACATTTACTAATGTATTCATAGAAATCGAACAGGTACCGTGTAACAAAAAGGTGTTAACACTTCGTCCGTCAGTTCGAACACTCATTGATTTTTTTTAAATTCGTCGCGCTCGGCTGATATAACTGTAGTAGATGAAACATTAATAAAAAGGTTTCACATCGTTCTTCCAGCTTTATCGTCTGTATTGATTTGGTGAATATGCAATGGAAACGGCGAGATTGTATTTAAAAAAGTACAACTGGTATCATATGCCATCATCTGTCCACAAAACTTTAATACATACATTAGGAAAGCATTATAAACCACTTCGCAGTATTGCCTATTGGTCATTGGTGAGAAGACTCACAAGAATCACGCAATAAAGAATACATAAACTTCCGCTTGCATCACTCGAAAATGTTCACGACCAGCTACGAATGAAGATGTACCTCAGATCCATATGTAACAAGTAATAAAAAACCATCCGCCAAACTTGCAATGGATGTAGATGAAGATACTCTTAAACTCATGGTGTCATCACAACATATTGATTATAAAAATTGCAAATGTTACAGGAAAGAATGTATATGTATATCGTGTTTGGGTACAAATGCTGAAAATACCCAGTTTGGGCAAATATTTATTAGTATTTTTCCACCTGTCAACTAATAACGACTTGCGGTTACATTGCACCATCTTGGTAGTATTTTGTTGTTGGAATGTCATTTCTTATTATTTATTTGAATTTTGATGCCCGATTTTTTTTGTTAGGTTTTGGTTAATGTATGAGAAATTCGTACTACACCCAATTCATACGATGAATTTTACGACGTCGGTTTTCCTTAATCCCTTTATGAAGCAACTTCCAAAAATCATTTGTGTTCATACGACGATTTTTACTTGCATGGCTATTTTTTTGCGGGCACAGTTGATTTTTATTGTTTAATCGGTTAATATGCTGTTTCGCATCAAGAATGTCTGTATAAAAAAATATTTAAATTAATTAAAACCAATTTACCCCTAAATATTAAATAAAAATTCATTATTCCACATTTTTATTTTTACTATTAGAAAACTTTAGTTTTGTCCCAAGTTTTGCAGTCAATTCTAAAATTTATTTCTCTTAATGTCACCCGGCTACTTCAAGGTACGAAAAAGAATAAAACGAATCAAGAAAAAAATAAATTAGTAGAAAGAGAAATATGAAAAAATACACCAAAAATACAAATCGAGACTTTATGTTTACCCCTCTTGCTTCTCTACCCCGTTCTCAAACATATAAAAAAGTCGTCGAAAAAGCAAGGACGTAAAAATCATCGTATGAATTGGGTTTTACAAGTCATGAACATTTTTCTAATTGAAAAATGGTTGGTTCTTGTATAATAGACAATAATAGACAATTCAGTTCTACACACACTCACTGGCACGACTAGTTTCGAACTCCGTGCCAAGTTCATCATCAGATGCCTAACTACTGTACCTGAATTGACAATTCAGTTCTACACACACTCACTGGCACGACTAGTTTCGAACTCCGTGCCAAGTTCATCATCAGATGCCTAACTACTGTACCTGAATTGATACCATCGGTTGATCATCAATCGTATATATACAAACTCAATTCTGCAATTCACATGTCCGAATTGGTATCGATCGAAGATCCCGAAGTATCAACATATACTGAAAAGCCTATAATTCCAACAACAAGGACAGATTTTTCCACCATGTTCTTCTTTTCCTCATGCGTTCTCGCATTGTTGCAGTGCTTTGAGGTGAGTTTTAATCTATGTCACAGAGTTGTATTTTTCCGTGCTAAAGTATTTTTGATGACCGGGCTAGTGTCAGTCACATTTATTTGAATTTGAATTTTTATGACCAATTTTTTTGTTAGTTTTTGGTTAATGTAGAGAAATTCTTACAAGTAAGTCGTGAACATTTTTCTAATTGAAAAATGGTTGTTTTTTGTTGCAAATAATAGATAATTCAGTTAAGCATACTCACTGGCATGACTAGTTTCGAACTCCGTGACAAGTTCATCATCAGATGCCTAACTACTGTGCCTGAAGTGATACCATCGGTTGATCATCAATCGTATATATACAAACTCAATTCTGCAATTCACATGTGCGAATTAGTATCGATCGAAGATCCGTCTTCTTTTTTTTATTTTCTTTCGGTGTTGGCCCGCAAAATATCAAATTTTCTGTACCAAACATTTGTTTTTGTATGAATTTCCTTTTCCATAACAACCCTGTAATTGATTTTGTTCATGAAATTTTCGCAAACAGGTTAGTGAGTACCAGGCAAAAATATAACGATATATCGATAAATATGCTTCAAAAATAGATTTTTCAGATAAATTAAAAGGAGCAACCTTCAATACGAAAAATTGTGCCGTTTGCAAAAAAATTGCACTAAAATTAATAACATTGGAAAAATATTGGGGAAATTGTGCTAAACGGCACTTGGCATAATTTTCACAAAAAACAAGTGTCAAACCCAAAAAAATTGTGCTAAAACGGCATAAATTATGCCAACATGGTAACACTGCACTTCTTGCTTGCGATAAGCTCTCTACTCTCAAACCCAAAACAATAATAACACCTGCTTTGTCAATTAATGCAGTAAATCATTTGAAGTCTGCCTTTTCTTATTTTGCTAAAATAGAGTGACAAACAGTGCTGTCGAGTTTGTTTAAAATGAAATGAAATTAAGCTAACTTTATTTATTTTACTTAATTTACTTAATTACAGAACAAAATTACCTTCATAATTTAATTACTTTAATTAATTACTTTAACTTAATAATTACACACTCATTCTGTTACTGTTAGTTTTGCTGTTAGTTTTGCTTACATAGAAAACAAAACCCGTTTCAAGCGCACTTGTGCAGGTCTCTAGTACATATATTTATTTGCGAATCTCCTGTTTATTTGTTTTTAACCCATTAAGAGACGTGCAGGTTAGGTTCGCAACACTCGCAATTATCGGAGATAAATTATAAAGACGTTTTTTCCATCAGTATTTGCTTGATCGGTTCGGTAATTGTGGTCTTCGACTAATTTACAACTAATACCCCATACGGTATATATTTCGGACCAGAGGTTTATAAAGTTGTTTGTATTACTTAAAAAAGATAATTGATTTGTCGTCAAATACATACATACATATACCGATTTGCGTATACATAAGAGATTTTGATTGGTCTGCACATACGAGGGTGGCTTTTGAACGACTTGCACCCTATTGTCGGCCATATACATTTAGTCGATTTTTACTACGATTTGATTTGTGCAGAGTGGAAGAATTTGTACTGTCAGTACCCTATAGTCGAACCCATGTATTTGATCGATTTTATTGTCTTTCTTTTCTGTTAATTGGCTTGCGCCTACGAGGGGGGTTAGTCAAGATATAGAACTTTCAACGCTTGCAAAAAATTGTAGGCCAAGTTAATTTAATCGGCTAAAATCTTATACGAGTACCCCTTGAACCACATTGGAGACTACAAGGATCTGGACATTTTTTTTTACGGTTTTCAGTACATTTCGTATACGATTCTTTAAATTTCTTCGCCTTGTTCAATGAGATGATTTACCTTCTCGCAATTTAATATGACAACTCCGTTGAATTTGTTTATAACAGCTTCCGATAGTTTGGTGAAATTTGAGGCCAAATTCGGGGCTATTAGAGAGGACCAACTCACGCTGTATTACTTGGAGTTTCATTCTGTGGAAGTCAAGAAGCTCTGGAAACGAGTCGTTACGGCTTATGAGAATCTGCTGAAACACATTGACTCTTCTGCGAACAGCGAACTTGGGACATCGATGCTGCTGAGGAAAATAGTATGCGACCTATGATGCCTACGTTCGCTGTCTTGGGGACAATTAATGCAAAATTTCAAGGATTTCGATGCGGGAGGAAAATATTTGATAAATTTGATAATTGTAAATCAGATTTTCTTTCATGGCCGACATTTAGGGGGCTTTTCTCAGCGGTGTACGAGTATATTAACAACTCTCGTTTGAGTGATATCGAGCGCTTATGCCACCTGGTGAAGAAACCCAGTGGCGAGGCTCGGGATATCGTGGCAAAATTTCCGCTCACTAATAGTAGCTTCTTCCATGTGTGGAGGGTATTGAAAACCACGTACGAGAATCGGCGCATTTGATGAAGGAAACTTTTCAGAATTCCACCAGTAGAGCAGGAGTCCAGCACGGGTTTAAATTCCCTACAGCGGTGCATCAAAGGATGTCTGTCAGCGTTGGCTGTGTATAAAATATCTACGAGGGACTGGGGCCCGATCACCTCGTGGGAGCAGAGTATTAGGGACAAGACGGCCATATTCATGTGGAGAGATTTGTATGTTTTTTTCCGGGAGAATCCAAACAATGGATTGCCTACGCGGTATAATGACCACCACGACCAACAAACAGGTTGATAAGATAGTGAGGACGCAGTACTCTAATGTAGAGTTGTGTAGTTCACGAATGAACTAGTTAATTGAACGATTCACTCTTGTGAACTAGATGAACTACTTCACACTGTTCCGCTCTTTTGTTTCAGTAGTTCACTTGTTTCAGTTGTTTTTGTAATTCAGTTGTGCAGTTCTCTCCGCTATTTTCTACTTCCTGCTCTCTGTGTCTCACTCAATTTGCACAAATATAAAATATAAAAATATATATATATATATTAAAAATATAAAAATGCAAATATAAAAATTTTACGGAAACACCAATATTTCAGAAACGGAATAACCCATGATACAAATACAAGGTAGTAGCATTAGCATTGGTGTAATTTCCGTACCTAGTAATTGTCAAAATTAGCTGATAAAAATGTACACGTACAATTGTGAACATCCATAGATGAAATCAAAAGAGAATGCACTCACACAAACAACTTTGACATTTACTGGGCACGATGAAATGTAAACAAAGGAAATCATAAGGGCTGACGCTACTACCTTGTATTTGTATCATGGAATAACCCATTCATTAAGCCGATCTTTAATAGGTCGATTTAGTATAAACAAATATCGCAGTATTCAAAACTTTTTAGAAATCTGCTAAAATCAGACAATTTTCGCGATTATTCGCACCGATTGAACTAAAACTACAAGTTGAACTGAACTGAAATGAGGTCTTTAGTTCATAGCTCATATGAATGATTAAGCTAAAATGATACAATGAACTAGTGAACTAAATGAATGGACTAGTTCATTCTGTTGAGCTGAACTAAAAAGAGCACTCACTTGAATGAACTAAAATTCCCAACTCTACTCTAATGCAGAGGCTTCTACGGAGCCTTCGGGCAATGATTCTCCGCCAGGCGCCTCGCGCCATTATACCAATTGTATTTTATATCCGAGACAGGCTCATAGTCTTCCCTCATGTTTCATTAATTGCCTATCACGTTCAAATGAACCAAAGGCGTGTAGCAGCAAGTATAATTGTTCAATTTGCAATAAACGACATCATACGTTGTTTCATAGAGGCTCGAACAGCAGTCCTGGCAGATTGCAGCCACAGCCGATTGTTTCTACAGCTGTGGCCTCCATTGATCAACGAGCCCCCGTATTTGGGGGTGATGAACAACCATCGGCTTGTAGGGGACACAATAGGCAAGCATTTCACGCCTCACAGAGTCTTTACTGTGCTCTTGGGCACAGCTATGGTGTATATTGTCCATCAGAGTATTGTATACCCTGCCCGTGTTCTAATCGACCCGGGCTCGGAGGCCTCCTTTGTGACGGAGCGTCTTCAGCGACATCAAATGCTTAAGCCCGGATATCCGGGGTAAATATGGATGCCTCTTCGAAAGCCCACAAGCTCTGCACTCTGTGCATAGGATCTTCACTCAATTTTGAGTTGCGTCTGGAAATAGATGCATTCGTTTTGCCAAATATAACGGGTCATCTACCTTCGTTTAAGGTCAACCCGAATTTCGCAACTCGGTTGCCGAAGGATAGATTAGGTGACCCTCGACTTTACGATTGGATAGTTTGCTTGGTAACGATATTTATCTGCGCCTTATCTTAGGGGCAATTCAGCGGGTAGCAGACTGAACAGACGTTGCTACGAGGAAGCTGGAGGAAACACCTAAGAGAAGAATGTTGTCGCCGGCTGACAAGTATTGCTTATATAAAAGTACTACCTTAACGTTGACCGAGTATGCGAAGTATCAAACAGTCAGAGTTGCCATATAACAAATTTAAAGCAACTGCGTTTGAATATTTGTAAATTTTAAAGTGCGTGAGTTTTTTTTTATATTTAGTTAGTTAGTTAGTTCGAAAAGAGGGGCGCGGTGTTGAGTGTTCAGAAGAAGCACTCTAAACCTTCCCATGTCAGTAAGACATACACTTAAGCCGCTAAGTTCGATCTGTTGTGCGCTCTAAGTTTATCCTACTACTTCACTATATCCCTTATAGGAATTCGGTGCTATTCACGAAATTCCTTAGTTTGTTCCAGTCCATACCCACAAGTTTGGTCATGTCCGGTATCGTACATCCAAAAGATATCTGGATCTAGCTTGTGTGAAGGCCGGGCAGTGGCATAAGAAGTGCTCCAACGTCTCATCGTCCTCCATGCATGCCCTGCACTCACTGTTCGCCACTAGTCCAATACGGTACAGGTGGGCTCGTAATCCCGAATGTCCCGTTAAGACTCCCATAATTTTGCCCACTTCGGCTTTTCCCAGTTACAGCAAGCCTTTTGTCCTCAATCCATCTGGGTCTCCCCATAGGATCTTTGTCATTCTGCCTACTGATTCCCGGTTCCACTGGGCTATATGTGCAGACTCCGCCCATTTACTAAACTTAGCCTTCGTCACCCCAAAGGGTTTCGCTCCATCCAGGCTCACCGTTTGGAGTTCCCTGGCTTTCTTTGCCAGGAGGTTCGCTCTCTCGTTGCCGAATACTCCGCTGTGCCCCGGCACCCAGATGTTGTTGAGTCTGCCGTGCATAGAGTAGTCGTTTATCACCTTCTTACAGTCAAGGACCGTTCTAGATTTGACAGTTTCTGATGATATTGCCTTTATTGCCATTTGGCTATCCGTGAATATATTTGCCTCGGCTGGGATTGTATTATCGCCGAGCCATTTGATACACTCCGTAATCGCCCGAACTTCCGCCTGAAAGTTCGTATTATGATCCGGGAGGCGTAAACTCATAAACTTTCTTGGGATTCTGTAGGCGTTGGCGGCTGACAGATAAGCGCCACCGGACGATGATGAATCTGACAGAGAATTCCGGTGGCGGCGATCATTGACAGAAGCGCCGCGAACTCATAGGTGAGTGACTTCGCGTTTGTGATAATGACGCTTAGTTGATGGGTCGTTGCAATTGTCGTGATCGATGAATCGTGGCAGATGTCGGGACTGCTGCTGCAAGCAAGGTTAATACATCACAGACAAGGAATCTCTGATTTTTACATACTACGCGCTGGTAGCTGTTACTCGACACATCAGCTCCTGGGTTTTACTACCAGCCAACGAGAATAGCCCAGAGAATTTGTAGTTCTGATCAAAAATTCATATCTCAAATTTTTGTGGACAAGTTTATACGTATGTACATTAGGGCGGGTAAAAAAAATTTCAAAATAGATATTTATATATGTATATATGGAGAAATATCTATTTTTAAATTTTGGGGGGCTCCAAATCCGACATAGAGCTATTGTCTCTTGAGCAAAATTTCTCAAAATCACCTATAGAGTACGTTTTTGCTACACGCTTCATCAAAAAAAATCGTTCCATACAATTTGAACCGCCCTAACGTACATAGATGTCGGTCAGAAAATGCCAATTGTTGTTTGATATGAGTGAAATCGATTGTTGTTAGATGATTATAGGATTAACAAAAAATATGCACAAAAATTATCCTTTATATAATTTTTTTTCGTTTCTTTGACTGTTAAACCAAATGTTTGCAGTTTTTTTTTTGAATTTTATGACCGATTTCGTTTTTGTAGTTAATGTATAAGAAATTCATATTACAAGGTCAGAAACATTTTTCTAATTAGACAATTAATAATAGACAATTCAATTAAGCACAGTCACTGGCATGACTAATTTCACAAATTACTCAGTAACTTTTGACAAAGCATTGACCAGTACCAAATGGCATTACGATCGGTTGTGGTTTACGGCAGATATCGTGTCGATCTACCGGACAGTTGTCCAAATTTTGTGTGGGAGTCAACAAAGTCACCCGTTTTCCATAGCAAAGAGCCGGTTGACTAAATATTGCCCAACATCAAATTTCATAAACTTTCGTTCTGAACCACAGTGGGTGGGGCAAAATCACGCTTGTTTTGGTGACTGGCGTTTGACGAAACTCAGCTTAATACCTAATTTCACTAAGATCGCCCAGCTATTGTATGGCAGGTACTAGAATGAACGTGATAACCTCGCCAATTTTATCCGGTTAAGTAAACATTTACAAAGTCTGAGTTGAAGCTAATCACGTATACCAGAAAAAATTATTAAAAACTACGACTTTGTATTAAATATCAATCCTAAACAAAGTTTGGATAAATATTAGTCACTGCCAAAATTTCATAGTAATCGGTAAAGATTTTCGTGTTGACCAGCCAGCCAGGCTCATTTCGTCCAAAAATGCCTACATTTTGTCCGTATCTTGAGAGATACATTTAAGTGCGGCACGTGGTGATTCATCCATTATTTTGAGCGAACTTTTAAAATAAGTAAATTTGACTATGGTATTATCAGTTAAAAAGAAGGATGAAATTGTAGCTCTTCACAAAAGTAATGAGTCTAATGGCCGGTTTTTAAGTGGGTAGTTAACTATAACAGCCAAAGTCACGATGTCGAACGTTAACGTTCGCATGCTTTCTAAGCGACAAACAGCTGATTTCGAAGTCACTAACACGCATCAGAACGACAAGTCGAATGAAAATCAATGCGAACGAAACGCAAACATTTCAGTACAAAATCGGTAGCCACTAATTATTTTCGCTGTCATCTGTGCAAACACAAATGTCAAAAACACTCACTTGTGTTTTTGTTTTCGTGTAGTGCCAAAAAAGAACAAAATTGAATTTAAAATTCTTATAAAATATACAATAAAATGGAAAATAAATGGTAAGTAAACGGTTAATTATTTCTGTTTTGTTAGAGTAATTATTGTTTGTACATATGTTTATTTCAGCATAAAAAAGTTAACGTTGCTGCAGCTGCAAACATTTGTGAGATATATGGAGGAAAATCCCGAGTTCCTTAGTGGAACGACAGTCTTTGGCGGCTCAAAACTGTCCACAGAGGAGAAGTGGAAAAAAGTGGCAGTATTTTATTAAGACCTTTATGTCAAATAAATAAAAAACAATTACAATAAAAACAAGCAAATAAATTCATCATTTATTGCAAACTTATATCAAAACCCACCCTTAATTACAAAATTTTTGGTTTGTTTGCATATGATTTTTTTGTTTGTTTTGCTTTACATTTTACTGTCAATTTTTTCCAGCTGAGTGGTACAGAGATGTACTTTTTTGTAACTATTCAAAAAATTGTAGCGGTTTTCCACGAATATAGCGATTTTTTTTGGATATTAACCTTTTGTTTGGAATTCTTGATCTGGTAGCTTTGTCATTTGACAATGGTTAAATGGCTTTGTTTACAACACGTAAGACCATGCGAACGACAAGTCGAAAGATGGTGACTACCAATTTGAAGCGAAAGTGAGTGCATTGCTGTCGTTCGCTTAGGCTTTCTTTCGACATCGTGACTTTGGCTGTAAGATTACTTAATCGTAATTGAAAGTTAATTTGAGGTTAACGTTGCATTTTGTTTTTCATTGGTTAATGTAAATTGTTAACGATTATGGCAACCCTTGTATTCTTATTGGAAAAAACAACTGGTTTGGGATAAATACCAAAACAACAAAGAGGAACAAACAAAATGGAATTATGTAAAATGAGAAACAAATGCATAAAATCCAAGTCATTTTAACAAAAAATGTGTAAAAAAACTATGTAGGCGCAATCATTTAACGATCTAGACTCAATGTATGTGTACAAATACGCAAAACAGAAGCATATAACGGGTGATTTTTTAAGAGCTTGATAACTTTTTTTTTAAAAAAAACGCATAAAATTTGCAAAATCTCATCGGTTCTTTATTTGAAACGTTAGATTGGTCCATGACATTTACTTTTTGAAGATAACTTCATTTAAATGTTGACCGCGGCTGCGTCTTAGGTGGTCCATTCGGAAAGTCCAATTTTGGGCAACTTTTTCGAGCATTTCGGCCGGAATAGCCCGAATTTCTTCGGAAATGTTGTCTTCCAAAGCTGGAATAGTTGCTGGCTTATTTCTGTAGACTTTAGACTTGACGTAGCCCCACAAAAAATAGTCTAAAGGCGTCAAATCGCATGATCTTGGTGGCCAACTTACCGGTCCATTTCTTGAGATGAATTGTTCTCCGAAGTTTTCCCTCAAAATGGCCATAGAATCGCGAGCTGTGTGGCATGTAGCGCCATCTTGTTGAAACCACATGTCAACCAAGTTCAGTTCTTCCATTTTTGGCAACAAAAAGTTTGTTAGCATCGAACGATAGCGATCGCCATTCACCGTAACGTTGCGTCCAACAGCATCTTTGAAAAAATACGGTCCAATGATTCCACCAGCGTACAAACCACACCAAACAGTGCATTTTTCGGGATGCATGGGCAGTTCTTGAACGGCTTCTGGTTGCTCTTCACTCCAAATGCGGCAATTTTGCTTATTTACGTAGCCATTCAACCAGAATCACTTGGTCGATTATGTAGACCATAAATCGGACGTAAAGCGCGAAACACATTTCGAACCGAACACTGATTTTGGTAATAAAATTCAATGATTTGCAAGCGTTGCTCGTTAGTAAGTCTATTCATGATGAAATGTCAAAGCATACTGAGCATCTTTCTCTTTGACACCATGTCTGAAATCCCACGTGATCTGTCAAATACTAATGCATGAAAATCCTAACCTCAAAAAAATCACCCGTTATTTTATACAATCTAACATTTCTCATTTTGACAGGCAGTAATTTGATTGTCAAAATCATATGGTTCTGACTAAAAGTTAACCAACCAACATTGTGGGTTAAATCATAGTGAATTTAACTAAGAAACGAAGATGACCACTGACCGAAAAACTGGCCACAAGAGACAAATTGCTCGTCCATTAGGCATATTTTTAATTTTGTATTTAACAAAATATATTTTGTCACCAAAATTTGTGAATCATAATCATAATTTATTGGTACTTCAATATGGTTAAGAAATATCATTAATTCACATACTTTATCATCAGTATAATATAATATTCCGAAATCCTAATGAGGTTCAACATTCCAATAGATTCAACTATTGCATATGGTGCGTGGGTTTTTGTTTTTGTCGACGGGTCTAATTACTATTTGCCACGCATATTCGGTAACTGAAGGTTGGTCGGGTGCTAAAACAAATATAGACTATTTTGATGAAACTCGGCCAGAACGGATGTCTTATGAGGTGAGGTGAGGTTTGAGCCTGTTCACCCGAATGAAACATTTCCAGGAAGCTAATTTTGTTTAATTTTTCATAAGTGTAATCTTTATAAGTAAGTAAGTTTAGTTAGTTTAGTTTATTAATTAATACTAATATTAATATAAATTTAAAATTGTTATTGGCTTTATTTATTATTCTGGCCGTATGTATAAGTATAATTATCATAGTGTAACATTCGCTTGAAATAATGCCATAACAAATTCTTACCAGATTTATTGAATTAGAGTTTTTTATTTTAATCTAATTTAGCGGATGTACAGAATCGGGGGTCTGTTGGACAGAAATATGGATCAGAAGCTGTATTCGCTAAAGAGAGCAAAGCATCACGAAACACATTGGCTGCTAGTCATCGAAAATCTATTTTACATAGAAAATATAACATTTTGATTGAGAACAACTTTGAACGTGAACTTATGCTAAGATGTGCTCAAAATAAAGCCCTGCTTTTCGACGAAGTTTACGGTGAATATTACTTGCAACAGTGCCGTAAGATTGGCGAAGGGGCGTTTGGCGAAGTATTTTTATACACAAAACCCAATGGAAAGAAGGAAGATAATACAGTTCTAAAGATAATACCAATTGAGGGGAAAGATCTAATAAATGGAGAAACTCAAAAAACATATGAGCAAATATTACAAGAAGTAGTTATATGCATGGAACTGTGTGCTCTTAATAATAATAAGCGAAAATCTAATTTTACCCCGGGATTTGTAAATCTTAAAAAGGTCTGGAAAATAAATTCACTCTTACAGCGTAACGATATTTAATATTTCAATGTTAGGTGACATGTGTAACAGGACAGTATCCAGCACAGCTGCAAAAGCTTTGGGAGGAATATGACGACCACAAAGAATCAGAAAATGATCATCCTGAGTGCTTTAACAGTGACCAAATATTTGTTGTACTAGAAATGGCTTTTAGTGGAGAGGATATGGAAAGCTTCGTTTTTCAAAATGCTGAACAAAGCTTTTATGCTCTACACCAGGTAAGATCCATACTACGGCATATTGTAAATCGACCTTTTTGTGTACTTTGTAATAGGAAAATTAACTTGGACTAATATTCACCTAACTAATTTTTTAAGAATTCCTTCGTAGCTCATTTACGATAAGTGAAAAGGTAAAGAAAGACTGGATGTTCTTAGCTTTTAAGCTCCTTAGATGTGGCGTCGGATTCCTTATGACTCGCACATTTTCTTTAAAATGGTGACTCAGAATTCCTACCCTGATCCGAATGTACTAGTTAGGAAGAAGTACCAGAATGAAATATTAAGTGACTTACAAAAACGGTTCTTATTGTCTTGTCTTCTGCTTCATAATAGCGGATTCTTTGTATCATTTACAAAAGTAGTTCATAACCACTAAGACATGGTGCTTCCTTGGGGTACTGGTTGAAAATGCAATCAATTATTATTCGCTCGATGGGTGCACCAGAAGTTTATTATTACACAAAATATTAATATTTATCGATTGCTTGAATCGAATACATGTTTAAAAAGTTGTTTTTGTATCAATTAAATACATTAATGTTATATCTGTAATCGAGTACTCTCGTAATTTAAATATCCAGCAGAAATATAGTGGAGTAATTCTAATGACTTCTTTTCAGTTCGTACAACGAAGTACTATGTGCGGATTTTCGGCATTCAGGAATGCGAAATTGCATTACAGATATTAGGGTGTGTGTCAGACGAAAAGTATTTTTTGCCACTAATGGTGTTATTATTCGCCCAAGTGCAATGTCTTGGATAGCTCGATGGTGAGACACTCGCGGAATTCTGGATCGTGGAAAAATGGTTAAAGTAAAAGTAACAACTATTAAACCCATCCTACACACACCACGTTATTAGTATGGTATACTTTCAGGCGAATACAATTTAATTCCGCAAATTTTGGCACCTGAATGTTCGTTCGTTGCACTTCATTTTTGCATTGGTGGGATTCGAACCCAGGACCTTCATCAGCTGCCGTTTTCTACTCGGACATGCTACCATCGAGCTAACTTTTGTGCTAAAACATCGCGCACTACCGTTTACCGCGTAGTTCTGGTGGAAATTCTGGTGATTGGTATTGGTATACACTTTTTTTGCTAGGCACATTCCTCGAGTAACCGATAACCAATTAATGGCAATCACTAAAATTGCGTGGTATTAGTATTCTTCTTGTTTTTTTTATTCTAATAATTACTCCTATGAATTGAATTGTAGAATCTAACTTTTATTTAAATAAGTTGTGTGTCTGCCGTCCCGTACACACGTGTTTCTGTCTAGCTAGTGTTTTCAATTCTTTTACAATGTCTACTGTTAAATTTAGTGTCCAGCCCGCGACCAAATTTAAATATCTGTCGAATCAAACAATGTAAAAAATGTCATAGTGTTTCAGAGTCAACGACATTTCGACGCACAAGATCCAGAATTTAAGTCTCTTTGGGTAAAATTCAAGATTGGAACACATGTCTTACATTTCGGATTTCTTTATAGAAGTCCTAATGCGGCTTTGACACACTTTCCAATTCCATTTCTGAGATATTGGGGATTTATAAGGACAGTGAAATCGTTGTTGCTATAATTAATTCCTCTTGGTTAAAGCATTCGAGCCATACAACTGCAGAGGACCAATATGCTGAGCTCTTCGCCGCGCATAATGACTTACGCAATTAGTGAATGAACCGACGCACAGTCCGGGTGTTCAAGGGTACAACCAACATTTATTTGCCCTCTTTTTAACTTCGCACCCTGAAAAGTGTGACGCTAACACGCTTGCACGTCTTGCTAATTCGTATCACTGTATCATTTCAGCGTCCTCTTCGTCTCGCTTCAAACACAGTCCCGAAGCGAACAATTTCTATCTACGAAGAGGCACGTTGGGCTGAGCTCAACTTTTTTCAGCATTTTAACTGGAAGCTTTATTTTCTGGATAGTGACATAGATGCTGCTGCTGAAATGATCGACAAAATTATTTTGATTGGTATGAATTCATTCCCTCCGGTTAAAATTATTTACGTTAAACCATCGGAAAAAATTGGTGTAACCAGACAGGCAAGAATGCTGTCAGATCCAAAGAGGATGCGTTCAGAGACTGGCGTTCTACTGAACTGCTACGCAAACAGGCAAAATTCAAGTGTGCCAAAGTACTTCGACGCGAAAAGTTTCTTCACGACCAGCGTATTCGTGGTAAAGTCATTTCTTTCTCCAGACGAAGTAAGGGCTGTTGGTCATTTGCAAGAAGAATAAAAGTTCTTCCTCTATCCCAACTCTTCTTAAAGATAACATAACATTCACTGACCGGTTGATAAAGCTAACCTCCTGGCTGATATGGTTGCAAGGAACTTGCCGGATAGCATTCAACCACTCCCCGTGATCAATTACGCATCTTGTTCATTGCCCAAGATATTTTTTCGAACGTGAGGAGTTAAAATGGTTTTGGCGAATCTCGTCGTAAATAAATCCCCGGACCCGGATGGCATATCTGCACTGGTCTTGAGTAGGTGATCTTCGACGCTTGCACGTCCACTGTGCAACCTTGGATACCGTGTGGGAGTCTTCCCGGCGCGTTGGAAAGTTGCTAATGTCCAGCCAATCTCTAAAAAAGGTGATGCAAGTAACCCTGCAAATTATCGCCCAATTGCAATTTGTTATGCGCTCTCGAAGGTTATGGAGAGCATGGTTGTGAAATATCTTGAATCCAATGATCTTCTTAATGATCGGCAGTATGGCTTCCGTATATTGAGATCTACTGGAGATCTGATGGCGTTCCTTTCAGAGCAGTGGAGTCGATCCATCCACCGGCTTGGTGAGAGTAAGGTAGTGGCTCTTGATATTTCCAAGGCCTTTGACAGAGTATGGCACGATGCACTCTTGTCAAAGCTCGCTGCTTTTGGTGTTGGTGATAACTTCACTCGGTTTATATGGAGTTTTCTCCGAGATCGCACTATACGAGTTGTTGTACAGGGTGGAGCGCGGTAATTAGCTTTTTTGCACTGCAGGCTGTGGCGGCACTGTTGGTCGAAGAGAGTGTGCGTGGCTTATTCTGGCGGGAGATTTGTATTCGTCTGCCTTTCAGTTGCCATCATGCATTGGACACGTGAGGAGAGGTTATTTTGTGTTGAAGCGTATTTTTCAAATGCGCACTCGATCATTGCAGTGCAGCGTGCTTTTCGTTTACGATTCGCTGTTCCCCCACGCAGAAGTGTTCCTGAACGGCAATCAATTGTAAATTGGGTAACTTCATTGGGAACAGCAGGGAATGTGTCGTGTGTACGCACTGTGCGGTGCGCCATATCAGGAGTAGGCATTATTGGCCCTTAGAGTTCATGAAAACTTCAGAAAACGTATGCAGCAGTGTGTGGATAGCGAAGGTCGACGTTTGCCAGATACACTATTTAATACCATGTAATTTACAAATTCCCTTACTGTTCAATATAATTAAAATATAAAATGAATTTTTCTAAGGTTCATAATTTTTTTATTTCATTCGGAAATAAGCAAATTACCACGCTCCACCCTGTAGACGGGGTTTCATCATAAATTGATTTTACATAAATTTTGCAGGTGTACCAGAGGGCTCTGTTATTTCTCTTTCATATTTTCATTGACGATCTCCTGGGTCAAACTGTGAATCCAATCTACTCTTTTGCGGATGACAGTAATCTCTGTCATTCTTATTCATTCGAGAGATTGAAGTCAAACGTCGGACGATGAATGAAACACTCGGCCGGGATCTGGAGTCCATTGTTGAATGGCGTCTAATGAATAGAGTAGATTTTAATGCGGGTTAGACACTGTTGTTTGTTGTCGCCTAAGCGGATTGTTGACCCAAGTGTGTCGTCATTGTCTATGGACTGAATGTGTGAATATTGATGAATCAGACGCTCTTGATGTTCTGGGCATGAAAATACAATGTGATGTCCGTTGGGCAAAACATGTATTTGAAATTTCGAAAGAAGCATTCAAGTGTCTAGTCTTTTTAAAGCGGTGCAAGAAATACTTCACTCCATCTGATCTTCTCAATGTCTACATCACCTATATCAGGCTAAAGATGGAATATAACTCCCATATATATGGGCAGGTGCTCCTAGGGCATCTTTCGAGCTTCTTGACAGTGTCCAGAGGAGGGCGACTGTGTTGATAGGGGGCAGTCGGGTATACAACTCTATTGCCTCCCTTGAGCATCGTCGAAATGTGGGTTGCGTGTCGCTGTTCTATCGATACTTTCACGGTATGTGTTCCCCGGCCATCCGTCAACTTATGCCAGGCGTGAAGATATTTAACCGAAGTACGCGGCTTTCCAGGAACTCTCATCCGTTTTTTTATCGAGTGGCCGGTTGACCACACTACATACTGTAGATAAATTCGTTCTTCAGCCGTACAGTCCGTATGTGGAATAAACTTCCGGCAAGTGTATTTCCCAGTAATTGTGACATACAAAGATTCAAGGCAAATGCCAACAGCCACTACTCCCTCTTTCCACCCTCCACTACCAAAATTTTCCTTCGCCAACACAAAGCACCGCATTTATAGGGGCATCTCCAACTTAAGAATATATTCAAGGACACAACAGTGGTGTCACAATTGGGATAAAATGAGTATCTCAGGGGAGCAATGATGATGAGAATGTTGGCAGGAGCAATTCAGTCGGCCGTGGTAAATGCAACCCGATCAGGGGCGTCAAATGAAACCTGAGGGAATTTAAGTATGTATGAATGTGGCATCATTTTCGATGGGTGAATTTAAACGGGAAGACGGTGGCACGGTTTGTGATGGCTTCACGAGATTTGATTGGTCTCTTGAGCTGTCGAAAGTTGTTGTAACAGGTTCTCTGATTCCAGTCGTTCCTCCCTGGGTAAAAACGGGATGGTGAAACAGCTGTTGTCGAAGGTGCCAGAAGCTGATTACACGAACTATGCCCGTTTGCACATGAGACCACAATTAAACTTCGCCTTGCAAATATTCGTAAGCCCTGAACTGCCTTCAACTGTGAACACTGTGGAGGTGAAGAAAATTCCGACTGACCATTTTAATGGGAAGGGGAATACGTATGCCGAAAGCATACAATTTAGGAAGACTAAACAGGAACTGGGTGAATCAATTTCCAATTTAATCTTACGATTAATACAAGGTGCTGCGTTTAGTGAGTATGAAACATTCCTTTATAGGATGCCCATTGAACAGTTACTGCAGGGTTTGGAGTCAAGCAGTACTTGCGACGAGTTGATTGCGAAATAGGAAAATGATATTGACAATTATTCAAATGGAGTTGGTTACAGGAATGCCGTGTTGCGTAATATGTGAGGGAAAGTTGCGTGCTATCAAACCTAACTGCCAGTAGCTAAACTCGGAAAAGAAGTTTGCCGGTTACATCGGAGACGGAATAAACTGTATTGGTAGGGTGATGGTGAATGCGGCGCTAGGGCAAACTTCGAAGGTGTTGAATCTATACGTGGTCGATGATGACCTGGACAGTATGAGGTCGCGAGTGGCTATCGCACTTTGCCCATGATATAAATTTCGACAATCTTAATCAGGGAACATAGTTTGGCGGTAGCGCAAATTCTTGATCTTGGAAAGCTTAACAGTCTTACATTGGAGAAGACACCGTTAAAAAATTAATAATGATTAAAGCAAAGCATTGACCGATTCGAAGATGAATTTAGTGAAACAGAAGGATATTATGAAAAAGTGGAGTTCGGAGTCTACTAATATAGTTACGAAAAGGAATGGGACAATGCGGATTACCGGAAACTATTCACTACAGTGAATCCCCATATGGATGTGGACGACCACCCAATCCTAAGACAGATATCCTATTGCGAAAATGAAAGTGGCTCGAATATTGGCATATTTGGATCCGACTGATGTATATTCGCATTTGGAGACAAAGCCTTCAGTCATATTCTTACTCTAAACACAGTCACATAAGGCCTGCTTCGTCCTACATGGGCGGTATATGGATCGGCGAATATTCCAGCTATTTGGCTGAGGATGATGGAGACGGTTTTGCGAGGTATTTCGAATGTTATACATTTTTTTGATGACATACTTCTTTTCGGTAAAGATTTTCATAAAATACTTCAAATATTGGAATTGAGCAAAAGTAGGATGAGTAGCTGTGGCTTGAAGCTCATTCGAATTCCTGGGCCACGTAATTGACGGAAATGGTGTACATATGTATGTCTGAAAAACATATTGAATGCGACAAAACCAAATGTGAACTACAACTGTTTTTGGGAAAAGCTTCATATTACAGTTCGTTTATCCTGGACCTTGCAACTCAACAAAGGCCTCTGCGTGATATTTTAAAGGCAAAGAAGTTTACATAACATGCAGAGGCGGATTCGGCGTATGAGGACATCAAGATAATTTCGATTTCACCACAGGTATTGATGCCATATGACCCAAAGCTTCCATTGTGCTTGGCAACGGATATGAGCAAGACAGGCTTGGGTGCTGTTTTATCGCACCGTTTGATAAATGGCCAGGAGCGACTAATAGCTTATGCGAGCGGGACAATGAGTCCGACGGATCAACGTTATCCTCAGATGGACAAAGGAGCTTTGGCCAGTCTGTGAACCACAGTTGTTTTGTAAATATTTCCATGCTCGGCAATGTATGTTTATAAAAGACCACAAACCTCACTCAAATTTTACATCCCGACAAGTCCGTCTGGTTTTTAACTTACTAGGAAGGCCAATATGCCGACTTCCTGACTTCCTCAGCAACTTTAATTTCAACATTGTATAAGTACACAAAACATCGGCACATAATGCCAATGCAGATTACTTACCGCGGGTGGTTAGCCAAGTGGGGCAACTAATACCGCAAATCTATTATGATGGTGAGGATGATGAATTGACTATTTCATAGTTCGTCAGTTAAACCAGATGCCAGCTACAGCTGAGAATATTGACAGGGAAACCAGAAAAGACCCCGAGCTGGGTAGGATCGTTCAAAGAAATTTGAGGGCAGTGTTTAGCTAGGAACGGGTTCAAATCTCCTGAAGTTTATTTCAAACTCGCCAAATTGTATGTTTTTTTATCACAGGATCGTGATACCCCGAAAAAATACCGACAACCGTTCTGTAGAGTTTGAATGCAGCATGTCTTGGTATTGGGAAAATTAAAGGGGTATTGTGTATTGCCGGAAAATTGGTTTGGATATCAAGATGATTCCAACAAATGTACAATTATAAATTCTGCCGACCACCACTGAGAATATATGAAAGGACCGTGAGAACGAGTTTATATGGACTATGCTGGCCCTTTTGAGGGTATGATGCTATTGATAGTGACCGATGTATATAGTAAGTGGTTCACCATAGCAACCAACGGTAAAGATCGCGATAAAGACCATGTGTAGAACGAAGGGAACTTTTTGGGAATACCTCAATAAATTACATTACAATAACGCACCTCACTCTACAACCACTATATCTCCGGCTCAGCTCTTTCTGGTACGTCCGTTAAGAACACGTCTTGACTTGGTACTACCGGAGAAACTAGACAAGGCAAGGGCAAGTTCTGTAGATAATTTAACGTTGATGATAAATTCAATTTTTTTTATCGGGAAACCAAAATCTACTATGAGCTGCACATCTACTATGAGCTGCAATAAGTGCGGTAAAATGCGCATAGATCAAATACATGGGGATAATAATCGTCCTTATTTCCGTTGTCGTCGTCGACGTCAATACAATATCGACACCATTTTTATTGGCGACTTGAAGGCATTTGAAAAAAAAATTTGCGTAATGTTTTAAGAGGGTTGTTTTTGTATCATAGACAACAAAAACTTAGTTGTTGTCGACGTGACGACGACAACGTCCATTGTTAATCGAATGGAGATAACGACATGAGGAGCGACCTGTTGCCTTTCCAAAGAGAAGATAGCACAAGTAGTACTTTTAGAGGATTTAAGTTTGAGGATAACTTTGCCACACCCACACAATAGCTAGAGACAAACACCAATTAGGGTCCAATCAGCGTTTACCAACAACCATCTCAGCAGCCTCGCCGATCATCAAGAATTCCGAAACCTCGAATTCTATTTTCACCACAGACTTTCCTGAAGGAGGCGACAGATGGTATATCTGGAATCGAGTACGCTGGTAATTTAAATACATAAAAAATTGCGCAGTAGTAGTATTCTTCTTGTTTTTTTATTCTAATACATATTCCTATGAATTAAACTGTAGAATCTGATAAATACGCAAGTCGTTTTATGATTATAGTGGTCATGGAGTTGAGGAGTGGGATATCTGTGTGACAGCTTGTGTATTATTCTCTTTGTGTTTATTCTGTATTATTTAAAGTTTTTTAGTATGAGTTTTTGCGGTTCTGGCAAGCCACATTTGGCAGCCGTATGCCATGATGGGCATAATACACACTCTATACAGGGTTATCTTATTTTTTCTATTTAGTTTCGATCTCCTGCTAAGCGAAGATTATAGTGCTCTGACACATTTTATGGCCGTTTCACAAATATACTGAATACACTCCGGTTCACTTATTTAACCCTGCTGTTAGATTAGAAAAAACTTACGAATCTTAGATTGAGGGACCATTTGGTCCATACTGCAATTTTCATCCAAAATAATAATTTTATCTTATCCTTTGTAACTATTTTGGTTCAATAATTTCTAAAGCAAGTATTTGACATATCAAAAACATCTTCTAAATATTTGACATGAATTTACATTCGCTTGGTAATGAAAAAATGTACTATTGACCAAATGGTCCTCTAACCTAAGATTCGTCATTTTGTATTTTTCTCAGTCCTGAATAAAGTTAGAAAATTTAATTTTCGCACATAACATTGTTTTATTAAAAGACCCCATTAGCAGAAAAATTTAGTCAGTATATATCACCGTTCCAAAGTTACAAGGGAAAACAGAAAAAATTTGGACCAAATGGTCCTAATCTAACAGCAGGGTTAAAGGCACTAAAAATTCCATATTCAGCAGCCTGTATCTTTTGGAATTTGTAACCGATTGTAGAATTTTAAAATGGAAATGGGAGCTAGACATCTTGAGATATAAAAAAAATCATGACAATAGTGGTTTCTTAACTAAAGAACTTTTTTGAACAATTTATACAAAAAAGTCCAAAAATGTGCTATTTTTTTGGTTCACTTGAATAAAGGCACTTTAACTAATTTTAATGAAAAACTGGTTTTCTTGTTTTTTTTTAATTTATTTTACTTTATTTAAGAACTATTAGTTATGGGTACAACCACCGTTGTTTTTAATAACTTCAAATATACGGGTGTTCATTGAGAGATAAAGAAAATTTATGTAATCAAACGAAATTTGATTCCAAGCATCCTTAATGGCCTGAATTAGTGACTGCTTGTCATCAAATTGTCTACCTTCTTCATAGACCTTACGAGATAACCAACCCCAGACATTTTCGATAACGTTTAGATCTGGCGAATAGGGTGGCCAGTCAAGAATATTAACATTTTGGCTCTGCAGTGAACACCTTTACTACTCTGGCGTTGTGTATAGGCGCATTATCCTGTTGCAATATCCAAGATATAGTTCACTGAACTTCGGAAAAGCCGATTCCCATAACGTTTTACAGCTTGCACCAGTCATTTTTGCACAAGATCATAATACGTAATAGCACCCCACACCATAACGCCGCTCTCTCGGTTGTGATGTCGGTTCAAAAAACGCTTTTCTTTGCGCAGATCATGGAAATAATAAAGGGTCCGCCATCTAACGTTTTTTTTCAACTAGTGCTTATTTCGTGAATGGTAACACTTAGCTCATGTCTGATTTTACAGATAATTAGTTTTATCCTTCCGCTGAACGAATATGGTTGTGTATACGCTTGAACAACGCTGGAAAATATTGCGACATTACTTTGAAAAGCATGGTAATGTTGCAGAATGTGTGCGAAAATTGCGTACGGATTTTGGAAGAAGAGAAGCACCGTCAGCTCCGTATGTTCGATATCTTGTGTGCTGATGTCGTTTGGCCACCTCGGAGCTGCGATTTGACACCGTTGGACTATTATTTGTGAGGTGCCCTCAAAGATAAGTGTTACGCCGACAAGCCAGAGACAATTGACGCTTTAATGGACAATATTCGTGAAGCCATTGGTGAAATACAGCTGCACACAATCGATAATGTGCTTAAAAATTGGACCGATCGTGTAGGCTACCGCATGGCCAGCCGTGGCAGACATTTGAATGAAATTATTTTTCATTATTAACCGGAAGGATTGTACTTTCAAATAAAAAAAGAAATTTGAGAAAATATTCAGTAGTTTTTTTGATGTGTTAACATCTATACGCGCGCCTCTAGGGCAGTAAACTATAAATTTAATACATACGCAAGTGTTAGGTTTGTAAGAGTAAATCATCGTTTGTTTGTTCGTTGCTTATCAGTCGGTATTGAAAGTGATTATTGGGCGATTTTCATATAATTTTCCCACACAATTTTCTCCGGAAATTCATAGCCGATTTTATTAATTTTTGGATTAAAAAGCTAGTGCGGGTTTCGACGGAGAGTTTAGGCCAAAAATTAAGGCGATCCGATATCGGCGAGCCGAGATTTAAGTGTTTTAATTTGGAGTATTAATTTGGAGTAATATTAAAAAAGTGTTTTATGTTGATCTTCGGTTTTGTCTTATCATCGTTTGTCTGTTCGTTGCTTGGCAGTCGGTATTGAAAGTGATTATTGGGCGATTTTCATATAATTTTCCCACGCGATTTTCTCCTGAAATTCATAGCCGATTTTATTAATTTTTGGATTAAAAAGCTAGTGCGGGTTTCGACGAAGAGTTTAGGCCAAAAATTAAGGCGATCCGATATCGGCGAGCCGAGATTGAAGTGTTTTAATTTGAAGTATTAATTTGGAGTAATATTAAAAAAGTATTTTATGTTGATCTTCGGTTATATCGTACGAATATAACAATGTATGTATGTATGTACAAGTGTCTGTTGCTTTGCATTCTTTGACTTTTGTGGGAATAAAACAAAAAGTATTGAGCAAGAAAATAATGACACATGTGCTTGCACTGGGTCTTTAAATAATTTTAAGTATTAATATAATTTAACTGTAACGTCATCATATGATTGAACGCTGTTTTTTATTTTCCAATGTAACATTTACGAATGTGTTCATAGAAATCGAACAGGTACCGTGTAGCAACAAGGTGTTAACACATCGCCCGTGAGTTCGAACACTCATTGGATTTTTTTTTATAGCATTTTCAAAAAAAAAAGTTATTTGGCGGACCCGTTAGTTGTAGCCCATCCAAATTAAACTTCTTCTCATCCGTAAATTCAACGGTTCACCAGTCATTTACATGACCTCTTGGCTGCACATCCCATACCACGTAGTCTCTTGCGAATTGAAGCCGCTTTTCTTTACATTAAGTGGGGTTTTTTTTTTTGTAATTTCAGGTATTTTAGATACTCACAGCTCTTAATTACTCTGCGTACTGATGACTTGCTCGCTTCCACTCCAGCTTGAGCTCTTATTTTTGACAAGGATAAGGCAGAATTAGAAGCAATTCTGATAGCTACTGCGCGGTTAGAATATTCTTCAGAACGGTAAACATCGATTTTAGTTTTTTTCCGATAGATTTTGTTTTGCCATTTTGAGTCGTAAATGGTGAAGATGTATTAAATTGTAATAAACAAACGCTCCCTACAAAAAATCATCGCTTACTTTAAAAATAATAAAGTGCCTTTATTCAAGTAAACCAAAAAAAATAGCACATATTTCGACCTTTTTTTTATAAATAGCTCAAAAAAAGTTCTTTAGTTAAGAAACCACTATTGTCATGATTTTTTTATATCTCAAGATGTCTAGCTTCCATTTCCATTTTAAAATTCTGTAATCGGTTACAAATTGCAAAAGATACAGGCTGCTGAATATGGAATTTTTAGTGCCTTTAAATAAGTGAACCGGAGTGTATGTGATATGATTTCGGTACATTTTATTTCTCAGTGTATTTACGAATGACGGTCGTCTTTAAATCGCGCTCTGAATAAATATAACAAAAAATTAAATAAAACAGATAAACACTTCAAATAGTGCCATATGTATATCTCGTGAGGACTTATTATCTCGGTCAATATTTATTGGATACATTATTCATGTGCTAATCTTTAGGTGTTGAAGTCCAAAAATTATATCTTATTTGTCATTCTCTTTCCACAAATCACCAGCTGTCCTCCAGGTATTTGTATTTATGCTTTCAGAGAAATTTGCTTTTATATACTTTATGTCAATGCTGTGCATTGCTGATGTTTCCATATAGATGGCATCCCCCGAAATCAGAACTGACCCTTCGGAATAGTTTATCTCTATTCAGGGTTAGTAAACTCCAGGAGTTAGAGAAAAGTAACTCCGAACTTCTTAAAAAAGTGAAAAACTCCGACCCTAAGTCAAAATGCTATAGTTCCATATCAATTTCGACCCCTACCCCAATATTTTTAACAAACGCAGTGTGAATCTATATCTCTGGCTAATTCACCAACATCTCATCCCCAAGCTCGAACTGATTAAGAGCTAAATAGCGAGGTAGGTTATTTTGAGCCACCAACTAAAAGACAATGGTAAACAAAGAGACGGCCAGAGAGAGTCCAGATAATGAAAATGGAAATCAATAACAGCATAAAAACTCTACAAATGTCAGTAAAGACAATTCGTCTTCAAGTCAGACTATCCCTAATAATGAACGTTTCTCAAAACCACTTCCTTCCTATATTTGTGGATTTTTCAATATTAAATGAAATAGCAAAAGATCAGTTTCATATTAGAAACCTGAGAAACCAGCCGATGTAAAATATGCCCCAAAATCCAGGGATAACAGGATTGTATTCGAGCTTAAAAAAAGAACACGGAGTTATTTACTTACAAACTCAAGAAAGAACCGCCCTTAAAGTTGGTGTCAGAAATACGCACCCTTAAGTAAACACCTAAAGATTTAAAAATTAGCTTCTTGAACTCGGCCATAAAGTGACCAATATTTGGAATATTCGTAGAAGAGGAACAAAGGAAGCACTTCCACTATTCCAAGTTGATCTCAAGTTGTCCCAACAAAGAAATATACTCCCTTAAATCTCTTATTTACTTGTATTCGAGCTATCCAGACCGAAAAAGTCTATCCATTACTGTACAAACTGCCAGCAATATGGTGACACTAAATCTCTCTGCAATAGAAGACTAAAATGTGCAGAAAATCATCTATCAAGGAACTGTGAGCGAAAAAACTGGGAAACCCAATTCAAATGTGCCCTCTGTAATGGAAATCACACAGCCAATTATAAAGGCCGCTATGTATATAATCATATTATTCAGACCCCGTACCCCTCTATTTGAAATCCAATAATAATGCAATTGTATAACATAACATTAATGGTGGCACAAAACATGTCTCCCGAATCTCAGAAGTGCCTGATTTTTCTTCAGATCACTCACCTGTTTCATTGACCGTAAATTCTACACCAAATCTAATGGAATTTCAGTATAAGCTTCGCACTAGAAGAACACATTGACAATACTGTAAAGAACTCGTCAGTGCATCAGTAAATCTGAACGTTCCTCTCAAAACTGAATAGGATATCTCAAATGCAATATAACACTTAAATCTCTGCATTCAACAAGCTGCGTGGAACCCTCGGTACTCTGTAGAAGTAAGGACAAAACTTTACGAAAAGCTCACAAGCGATGGCAAATAATTCACTTAATTCTTAAATCACAGGTATATTATAACAGGAAGGTAACACACATTATGAATCTGATATAATAAACCTCGACCCCTCGAAAGCAACAAATTGACGGGTAAAAAAAGCAGGAGAAAATTATTTGCCCTATAAAATTTGCAGAACACTTGGAAGAGGTATTTACCCCGTTTAGGAAAGAACATGGTACTATAGAACAAGTTCACAGGCTCGGGAAACCATTAAATTTAGATGCGAAAAATCTGTTTCCCCACCATGAATTCGGGTTTAGGAAAAAACATGGTACCATAGAACAAGTTCACAGGCTCGTGGAAAGGATATATGTCTTTAGAAAAAGGTGAGTACTGTTCTACAGCATTTTTCGATATCTCAAGCATTTGATAAGGTTTGACATGATGGTTTACTATTCAAATTAAAGAAAAATGCTTCCATTGAACTATTATCTCTTTCTCAATTCATATATTCGAAATCGATATTACTTTGTGAAAAAAATTATTAATTTAGCTCAATTTATCAAACTAAAGTAGGTGCACCACCATGCAGCATTTACAGCTGCTTTAACCGCCAACGAAGACCCATTGAGGCAAGTATCTTCCTCCTAAAATATGTCGATAACATCTCATCTTGGCTAAATGATTGAAGGATGAAAGTCAATGAAACAAAATCAGTCCAAGTCACGTTTACTCTCAATCATGAAACTTGCCCTCCCAAACTCTAAATGAAGCAGAAATACCACAGGCAGTTGAAGTAAAATATCTCGCTATACATCATGACAAACGATTCACATGGAGAAAATATATCCAGAAAAAATTAAAGTCTCTCAACATACAATTGAACAAATTCAATTCTTTCATTAACTACAGATCTCAACTCTCGCTCGAAAACAAAGTATTGGAATTCAGCTATGAGGAACAGCCTCGAACTCTAATTTGGAAATTCTACAGAGGGTTCAATCAAACACTCTTCGGAAAATCTCAAATGGTACCAATTACATACTGATCTCAAAATTCTCACTGTTAAACAAGAAATTCAAGCTAGAATACTCACATATAAATCTCGAATAGAATGTGATCCAATTCCTCTGGCGGCAAATTTGATTTCAAGTATCGTAAACCTTAGAAGACTGAGAAGAAGAGCTCTCCAAGATCTCTTAGTATAAAGATTGTTTAAATTTTTTCGTTAAAAATCTTAAACGCAACGGTGATATTTTTGGCTTTGACACTTCATATTGACTGTTTACAACTATTATGGATTTCCAATGTAGAATGATCAGGGATTATTTGTACTTTATTATACACAATTGTCATAAGTAATGGTAAAAATTTGGAAAATAGATTACATTAATACAGCATATTAGCAATATTAATATTTATGTTTGTTCCTTGAGAAACAAGTGGTACGGTTGGTTTGGTTTTATTGTCAAAAATTCAAATTACAATTTATATCTAATAATAGTCTTATAATACTATATCCTTGCATACTTAGTAAAGGGTTTTTCAACAGAGACGCTACAAAAGTAAATCGATAGGGACAGCAAACGACGCCATATTTTTTCCCGCTCTTTTCACATAAAAATATTACATATTCGGGGAAAAATTGCACATGTATCAAAATTTTTTATTATTTAATAAAAATTACTACACATGTATATAACACAAAAACCAAACTAAAATACATTTCGTACTGACTTTATATAGTAATTTATAACTAAAAAAAGTATAATACATATAAACAAATACACGTTATTTTGTAAGAAATTTACGATTAATACTTCCAATTGTTATTGTACATTTCTAGTGTGGGTACAAAGTTTGGGCCTCCATTCCTACGTACGTTTGTAAATAAAATCGCCGCAACTGTTTCTGAAGACATTTTGTTTCATAAATCTGTTTTACAATTATTTAAACTGCTAAATATTCTTTCTGCAGAAGCATTTGAGATAACTTTTTGTAATTTTGGAAATAATTCGTTTCCTAAGGAATTTGTTAACTTAAAAACTTTTTGGCAGTACACTTCTGGTTCCAAATTTTCATAAAGTTCAAGCTCGTCGTACTCTAACAGTGCATATTGTCCAGTTGCTGCAAATTAATCGTTTGCGTTAGAAAAGGGCGGATGTATACATTTACCATAAGCTAGTGTTGGCAACAGTAAATATATGGCAAACAAAAGAAGTGTTATAAAACGTAAAACAATAAATTACACAAGAATAATAGGAGACACTAATTACACATGAGCCACACATGCAACGAAAAATTACACACGATATGTGTAGTTACACATGAAGTGGCAACACTGCTTCAGTAAGGTTTGCCATTTCATCATGGAAAGATATACGAGCCAACAACGAGTCGAAATTATTAAAATTTACTACCGAAATTTGGAGTCAGTGGCCTCAACTTTAAGAGGCCTCAACAATCAGCGATGAGGCTCATTTCTGGCTGAATGGTTTCGTCAATAAGCAAAATATGCGTTATTAGTCAGACAGCAATCCACACGTAATCCATGAGTCATCATTGCATCCCGAAAAAATTACGGTTTGGTGCGGTTTATGGGCCGGCGGCGTCATTGAGCCGTACTTCCGTGATGATCAAGACCGGCACATTACTGTGAATGCGAATCGCTGCCGTTCAATAATAACCGAATATTTTTGGCCCCAATTGGATAATATGGACTTGGAGGACATATGGTTCCTACACGACGGCGCCACAAGCCACACAGCGAATGCCACAATCAATTTATGGGAAACCAAGTTGGGTGAACGTGTTATCTCACGAAATGGCCCAGTCGATTGGCCGCCTCGGTCGTGCGATTTGACGCCGTTAGATTCATCAAGTCTATGGTCTATGCCAACAAACCAGCGACGATTGATGAACTTCGTACGAATATCGAACGTGAAATTGCAGCAGTATCGGTCGATTTATGCTTGAAAACCGTCGAAAATTGGGTTCAGCGTCAGTACTACTGCAAGCGTGCCCGTGGTGGCCATGCAAAAGAAATCGAGTTCCATACATAATGGCATCGAACGTACTTTCACAGGAATAAAGAATTTCATTGGAATCTAAAACAGGGTTTGTTTTATTTAAAAAAAACTTTTGTAGCGCTCTTATTGAAAACCCCGTTATAAACCAAGGACTCTCAAGAATTCATAAGTATATATCAATCAGTGTTGGTAATTCCATTTTTCGATTTAGGGCCAAAGACAGCTCCAAAAAGGGCCAAAACGACTTCGAAAAGGCCAAAGTAATTTTTAACCAAAAAATACTATTATATTATTTATTTAAATACAAATTTATTTAGTAAAAAAATTGTTAGTTATATAAAATATGTATGGCAAAAATTAAATATTCATTCAAAAAAATTTACTTTTTTGAGTTCATAAATTAAGATACAAATTCTTTCATATGTAACATTAAAATTTTGTGTTTATTTACATTGAAAACGTAATCGAATATAGCCTCTTATTCAAACTCAGAATTTTTAATGTTTGTTTGTGTTCACTTAAATCAAAACTATATTATCATTTTGATTTCAACGACTTAAGATATTGTTTTGATTTATTCCTATAAAAGATCAGTGTAATATTTTGTAGTCTGTGCCTAATTTTAAATTAGATTATATTTTGGACGGAAAACATCGTTCAAAACTTTCAGAAGTGTGAAATAGATAGGGCTCCTACTACAATATAATATATAGTTTTGAATACTGGTTAATTTAAACTGTTTATAATATTGGACACCGCGTTTCATTAACTTTTTGAATTCAGTTCTTTTCGATAATTCTCTTTAATCGCTATTAAGTTAGGCCCTAATGAGCAAAGGGTTTAACTATTGTTAAATAGTGCCAAAACAGAGTTGACTGTGCCACGGGGCCACAAAAGGTTAAATAGGGCCAAAAATGGCACATTGTGCCATAATTTTCCATCACTGGTATATATATATAAATATATATATGTGTGAATATGTCACAGCGGATTTACATTAGTAGTTTCTCCATAAAAAATACACTAAAAAAGGAATTGCAGTTCACTTAAAATTAAAAAACCAAAAATTTCATACTAACAAACAAAAACTTAGGAACTACAAAATGTATGTACAAAAAGGGGGAAAGCAAACGAAACAATAAGTGCTCACTACTGTGACCATAAATCATTGTGCGGTGTTATACACGGTATTAATTAAGTCAAGGCTGCCAATGCGTCTGTGGTAGTATAAAAGTCGTCCGTTTTCGTATAGGTGTCCTGTATTGTCCAAGGTCAAAAGTCCAGCAGGTGGTATAAAATTTCGCAAAATTATGCTCTCATTATCAACGCATTCAAAACACTTTCTCACCAAGGCGTTATCCAGCTCGGCACTCTTGCGGATTGAGACTAATGCAGTCCCAATTAGAAAAAACATCAATGCGATCAAAATCGACTCCGTCATATATCAAGCGACTAGACGGATTTCTGCGAATGCCATCCAACCCCACCTCAGGATGCAATCCCAGACAAGAACTTCAGATTCTCCTCTCCCATACTCTAAGACGCTCCATCTGATGGGAGGATATACCCGACCATACCGGGAACGCATACGCGAGCAGCGGTCTTATAATTTGGCGGTATTTTAGAAGCTTGACCTCGCCACTCAGTCAACTTCTGGGCGGGAGTATCCTGGCGTATGCACTAAAAATGCGCGCAACTCTTCCGAGGACAAAGTCCAGGTGTCTAAAAAATTGAAAGTCCTCCGTGAAAATCACCCCTAGATACCGCAAGGTGCAGACCTTCGCAATGGGGGCATTCCCAACCTTAAGGTTTGGAAGAAAGCCCCTACAATTCCTATGGAGATATCTACGCTTTCCCTTGAAGATTATTCCCTTAGATTTGTCAACATTCAGGCGAATGCCCCATCTTCGGAAATAATCATCAAG
The DNA here is from genome assembly GCA_963931995.1 of Phaonia tiefii. NCBI lineage: Eukaryota > Metazoa > Arthropoda > Insecta > Diptera > Muscidae > Phaonia > Phaonia tiefii. Next base: position 143,790,182 of record OZ008368.1, read on the forward strand.
GGAGGCCAGGTATCCATTCAAGCGAGTGATGTCGTCCGCGTAGAGGACAAGCAGGTCTCCATTTGGAGGAAGGGGGATGTCGGAAATAAAGATGTTATATAGTATTGGCCCAAGTATGGAGCCCTGTGAGTGACCGTCGGTGGTGCAATGGGTAGTGTGCGCGCCTCTTGTACAGGAGATCCTGGGTTCGATCCCTACTCCAACCACCTTAAAATTTCTTTCGACGACGGTCACCTCGCTTAGTGACGGCGACACTATCGAGTATATAGCCATGAAAAAGCTTCTCAAAATACCGTTCGGAATCGGTGTAAAACTGTAGGTCCCAATCAGTGAGTGAAAACTGGAAAGCGCACAGCTCAGTGATTGTGAGAAGTTCTCCCCGGTCCCTTCATGGGATGTAATGGGAAACCATTTATTTATTTTTTATTATGGAGCCCTGTGGCACTCCCGCGGACACCGTTAAAATATCGGAGTGCGTACCACTGACCTTCACGCAGAACAAACAATCCCTTAAAAAATGCAATACCATCCTGCAAGTTACACGATCAAAGTCATAATTAGCCATCTTATAAACGATAGCGTCCTGTCACGCGGTATCATATGCCTTGGCACAGTTCAAACTTACAGCGATGGAGATTTGTCTCTCCTGCAAACCCTGGGCGATATAGTCCGCGAGTACCATCAAAGCATGCGACGTATTATGCTCCGCCCTAAAACCGAACTGGTTGTCAACTAACACGCCGCCATCATCGATCTTGTCACTTATTGCTTTCGCTATGAATGTTTCCAATAGTTTCCCTAACGGCGAGAGCAACGAAATCGGTCTATAACTATTCGGGCGATTAGGGTCTGCCCCCGGTTTCAAGATTGGTATTACTGACGCTTGCTTCCATGGCCTTCGGAAGTAGCCAATATTGACGCAGTGGTTTAGTGGTACGGTTGGAATTCGGTTTGGTTATTTAATATAGGGAAAAATAATAGCTTTTGTTTTATCTCCCTTACTTTTAATTTTATTTAGTTTTATTATTATTATTATTTTAAATTTGAATTTGTATGACCGATGCGTGTTAGTTTTTGGTTAATGTATGAGAAATTCATACTACACAAGCTTCAAAGTCATGAACATTTTTCTAATTGAAAAATGGTTGGTTTTTGTTGGAAATAATAGGCAATAAATACAGTTAAGCACACTCAATGGCATGACTAGTTTCGAACTCCGTGACAAGTTCATCATCAGATGCCTAACTACTGTGCCTGAATTGATACCACCGGTTGATCTTCTATCGTATATATACAAACTCTGCAATTCACATGTGCGAATTAGTATCGATCGAAGATCCCTAAATCAAAATACACTTGAAAGGCCGATAATTCCAACAACAACAAGACAGCTTTTTTCCGCCATGTTCTTCTTTTCCTCATGCGTTCTCGCATTTTGCAGTGCTTTGAGGTGAGTTTTAATCTATACCACAGAGCAGTATTTTTCCGTGGTATATTTTCTTTGATGACCGGGCTAGTGTAGTGTAGTGTATATAGCTAGTGTATTTATTAAATATTTTCTAATATCATTATAATATTTACGCCCACCAACGCCTAAAGGCTTTAGAGAGGCTATCGGGCAACGGTTTAACAAAAATAATAAAATAATTACATATTCTAAGGAAAATTATTCAAAATTAATGACAAAATTATATTATATAAGAAGCGTTTCTAAAAGCGCTTGGTCCAGCATATCCAATACGTTGCTTAGTCAATTCTAGCCGGCAATTTGTTACTTCAATATTGTCGGCTTGTCTTGTAATTCGGGCCGTTTGCGTTATATTTTGGTAAAAAAAACTGTTGATCTTGGGGCTATACCTCGTATAGACTTGTACATATACATTAAGAGATGCTGTTTATAAAGTCCTTCAATTAGCAAAATCGTTTTTGCCTTGTTTGTATACAAATCCAGTGAGAGGTATTTTAAGGGTAAATTGCATACAACTTTCAATGCTTTGTTTTGGGCTGACTGTAGAGATACATAAAAACAGTGCAACACGAAAAAATACAACCATATACGGAAACCACTACGTGATAAAAGACCAAAACAAAAAAGACCCGTGTCTCCCAGTTTTGCCCCCAAAGTCAAGGACTTTTTTATGGGCCCCCAAAGATTTGGGGCCTCGGTGTCATTTTTGCAAAAACGTGATTATTTTGCCAGGCTCATATCTTGCAAACCGTTTAGAATTTTGATTTACTCTCTAAGGGAAAGTTGTAGCTCTAGTCATAAAGAACAAAAATTGTGAACATATAAAATCAAAAAAACTTCATTTCAAGGTCAAAATCTCTCTAAAAATTTAGATTTTTTAACCTTTTTTTCACCTGTTCAGGTCCATAGGTAGCAAACCGTTCAAAATTTAAGAAAACAATCAACACAGAAATGTACTTAAGATCTCAATAATTCTAGTTTGCTAGAATGTTCTAATTCTAGAACATATGAACTTCCTAGGAATGATTCTTAACATCATTTAGGTAATTTCATTTTTTTAATTTCACTGTCTGTAATTTTTTAAGTCATGGAAATATAATCATATACGGACACCACTACGTGATAAAAGACAAAAAAAAAGACCCGTGTCTCCCATTTTTGCCCAAAGTCATGGACTTTTTTATGGGCCCCCAAAGATTTGGGTCCTCGGTGTCAAAAGTGACCATTTTGTTACACACAGTGTAATAGGTAGGTAAGTAAGATTTGAGTGTACTAAGGATTGGTAAATCATTAACTTAGTTTCTGTATTGAGCTTGTTCTTAAATTTGTATAGAAGTCCAGTAGCCGATGAAATCGTTGCCTTAATTTCATTAACGTGATTATCCCACATGTTATGGATTAAGGTCATACCAAGATATTTGGCACTCTCACCTTCCATTATAGCTTTTTGATCAACGTAAACAGACATATTTGCATCATTCCTGCTGACATCAGTCTTGGTTGGTTGGTTGAAAAGGCTACAAGACAGCACGCTGTCTAGCACACTTAGGCTAAAGAAGCCCATTGTGATACCTGCAGTTTCCTCCATCGCAACTATTGACTAGTCGTCCAGCCAATTTGCCCTTTCAATAAATTTGTCTATAAGACCTACAGGAATATCATGTAGGGTTACGGTGCTAACTAGATGTGTTCCGAATATCCTACTTCTTAGTCCTGCTAGAGCAGGGCAATGCAAGAGAAGGTGTTTCGTCGTTTCCTCGTCCTCTTCCATGCAGCGTCTACAGAGAGTGGAGTTTCTATGTCCCAATCTTAGGGCGTGTTTTCCTACAAGACAATGTCCCGTAAGTGTTCCTATCATTGTGGATAACCTGCCTATCGGCAAGTTAAGTTGTTGCCTAGTCCTCTTCCTGTCCACCTGTGGCCAGAGGACCCTGGCTTGTTTGCAAGTTGAAGTAAGTCTCAACTTGTCCTTGAACATGTTATCGGCCCACTGCCTGATCTGCAAACGCCAGGTAGAGATTGACATACTAACACATCAGACTTAAATCTTATAAATTTTGTATTGTCAGTGTTTAAAGACAACTTATTTATGCGAGCAAATTCTGAAAAAATTGCTGCGTCGTACTCGATTTGGCTCCGAAGAACTGTCATGCCCATATTTATAGAATAGATAGACATCAGCTGCAAACATAAATAACAGGCCATTGAATTTTATTTTTATTTATTTAGATTTTAAACAATAAGGGACCCAACACACTCCCCTGTGGAATCCATGTTTAACTGGAAGCCTATTACTCTTCGACCCTCCAATTTGAACATATTGAGACCTATTTCGAAGATAATCTCCTAACAATTCCGCTATACTAATAGTTTTTAACTTCTTAATTAAGATATCATGTTGCACTAAATGAAAAGCCTTAGAAAAATCAAAAAAGGCTCCAGCTACTCCTTTGAAATTTTCGTCAATTCCAGCACATACATATTCCACGACTCCAACTAGCGCCTCTTCTGTACCAGATCCTTTCCTGAACCCATATTGGCGTTCATACAAAATGTTATTATGATGTATGTATGTAGTTGGATAACTGCTCAAATATTAGCTTTTCGAAAACTTTATCAATAATAATTGATAACACGGATATAGGCCTGTATTCTTTATGTATTTTCAATGCATCAAGATATTTATGGTTACCAATCATTTTGTTAAATATTTTATCAAGAATGTCAGCTACCATGGACTTCTTAGCAATTAGAATCTTAGGCGTTATATTACACTGTGTGTAATTTTTTAAGTCATGGCAAAATAACCATATACGGACACCTCTACGTGATAAAAGACTAAAAAAAAGACCCGTGTTTCCCAATTTTTCCCAAAGTCATGCACTTTTTTTTTATGGGCCGCCAAAGATTTGGGGCCTCGGTATCATTTTCGTAAAAATGTGATAATTTTCTCAGGCTCATATCTTGCAAACCGTTCAGAATTTCGATTTACTCTCTGAGGCAAAGTTGTAGCTCTTGTCATTTAAAATCAAAAAAAACTTCACCTTCCAGATCAAAATCGCAAAAAACTTAAAAAAAATTCGATTTTGTTTGCCTTTTTTCCCGTGTTCAGGTCCATAGGTAGCAAACAGTTCAAAATTCAAGGAAACAATCAACTACAAGAATTTACCGAAGATCTCAATAAACAAATTTCTAGAACATATAAACTTCCTGGGAATTATTCTTAACACCGTTTTTTAATTTAATTTGTTTTTTATTTTCTTCAACATTGAGATACTATGCTTAGCAATATGTCAAAAAAAGTGGTTTTTCCAATTTAAAGATATATGTACCAAATTATATGTACTGATTTGGGGATACATTCGGCTATCTGAAATGCTCATTAGGGTGGCCCTCAATTACATGATATGTGAATTATAGGGTGTTCTTGTTGTCATTGATTTTTCAACTGATTACGAATTTTTTCCTGTAATTTTATTAATATCCGAAAAACTGGAATTTTTTACAATAAACTGGGTTAGTAGCCTTTCATTTAAGATGAATATTTCATTCGTACACTGAGAGAAAAAAAATTATTATAATAATAAGTGGTACAATAGTAGTACAATGTTTCGTTTGGAAAAAAAATTGAAAAAACTTCAAGAAAAATGGAAAAAATCCAAAATTTTTAGGTTTTTTTACCTTCCTCAACTCATAACGTCCAAACTAAGCTTTGTGACGTGAAGCGCCTTGGTGGAATTTTAGATTTTAAGGTTCTAAACGAGAAATAGAAAATTTTGGCCAAAAATCTTTAGCCGTTTTTGTGCCATTTTAAATGAAAAAGTCGTAAATCTACCTTTACCACTTATTATTATAATATTTTTTTTTCTCTCAGTGTACGAATGAAATATTCATCTTAAATGAAAGGCTACTAATCCAGTTTATTGTAAAAAATTACAAAATTCCACTTTTTTTTTTTTAATTTAATTTTTTAATTTTTAAGCCCACGAAAATAGTTAAACTGTGTTATATTTTTAAATACAACTAATTTTTTAAAAAAAACTCGTGGAATAAATATTGTTTCTGAGTCCCCAAAGATTCATATTCAACAATAAAAAAGTTCTTTTTCGCAAAAAGTCGTTTTTGACATATTGCTAACTATGCTATCTATTACAAAAATATTAAAAAAAAAAGTATTCGTATTATGTTTATAATGTTGATGGCCCTGGACTTGCAAATCGCGCTCTCTTAAGTTGTGGATCCAAATCGTCGTCCGAATCGTCCGAATCTGACTCTGATTCAGCAATTATGGTGTCCACAGGCACGTTGCTTCCAGACTGCCCTCCATCATCAGCTCTTTCTTCTTCAAATACTTCATTAACATCATACAGGGTGATCTTGTGACTCCACGAACATACCTCTGCAAGCAATGCGTCGAGGTTTTTGCCTTTGTACCGTTTTTCCATGGGCATTGTGGTTTGGTGAAACCGTTCTCCTTGCTCATCGGATTCGGTAGGGAGTTGTTTGATAAAATCGTCAAATTTAAAATGAAGAAAATAATGCAGCATTTGTTTCACCCATTCTCTTGCTTCCGGTTCCGCGTCTCGATCCCCTCCCAAGACTCTGGTGCATACACGCTGAAGGTAAATCCATGCCATTGAATGATTTTCATCAAGCGATGAATTAAAGTTGCTCTTGAATAGCTTTCTAATGTCAGGGCCATTAAGTACGCCTGTTAAATGAAAACAAAAAATAAAGACAGAAAAGAAAACATTAACATAGTGTAAATAGTACAATTAGGTGTACAAATTGTCATCGCTACGCTTTGGGAAAACGCTTTTCAAATAGTCGAATGCGTTTGGACATTTTTTAACAATTCCCAATTTTATGTGGAGCGGTGGCAGCAAGATGTCTTGAGTATTGTCAATTAAAGGTGCATTCTTCAGTCTATGTTGTTGTATTTGTTCATCCACACTTCCTCTTGGCCTCCACGAGTTACATTGGAATTGATTCAGAGGTGAGCGTGAATCCCAATTACAAAGAAAACAAAAGAATTTTGGGAAGCCGCCCTTATCGATGATTCCTTGCAAAATGTTGATGACCTTCAAATCACAGCAAATCTTCCATTTATTTTCGTAATATTTGATTTTTTCCATTATATCTTTCAATGTTTCATAGCTTTCTTTCATGTTGATACCCATTGCTAGCGGAATGGAAGGTTTTCGGTTCGACACATGCAACAACACTGCTTTCAAGCTTGAAACAGAACCATCAATAAATAATCTCCACACACTAGCGATGTAGTTCATTCAAATTTTTACCACCAAAGCTTTTATATCGTTGCAGTAAGCGAACGAATTGTCATCATTTAGAGTGTAGAGCATCTGAAATTCAGCTTGTCGTTTGCGGTACGCCGTAGAGTTAACATTAGCATGTGTGAGTTTTCTTTGCTTTAAAAAAGCTGTCAAAAATATTGCAAGTCGCTGCGATAATCCCAATATGGCCACAATGAAATCCATTTCCATTTGTGTTATTAGTTGTGGTCCATCTCTTCCCTGTTGGGGCTCATAATCGGTATCAAATGGATCTTCATAAGTAACACCACTTGCTGTACTCATTGCTGTAAATTCTGTAGTACGATCTGGAGTTGGCGGCCTTGGTGATACAAAATTTTCAGGTGCAAGCAATTTTGTTCTTCTCAGAATGTCGATTTAGACGACATGTGTAATTTACGCATGCATAGCAACTGGTTGCATCATGATCACCTGGACGATTAATCCAGTTACAATACTTCATAGTACCTCTGCCTCCACTCAACCATGCCATGAGATTGTTATAACATTGGCGACACACTGTATTAGGTGTGTAATTTTCACCGGTCAAGTCCACTTCGTCGAAAAACAATGTATATGCTCTTTTGAATTCACTAGTTAAAAGATTCTTTTCCTTCTGAAATCTTGTAGATGTTTTTTTTCGGGTTTGATGACCGCAAACGTAGCAAAATAAATCAATATTTTCACACTGCATATTGAAATTGTCAGTTGCCAATGTTGTGTGCGAATTATACTGTAGCACTTTCACTTTTTTTACTTTCACTTTCACTTTATAACTTTCACCGCTGAGCTCTCGTTGACGTCGCGCTGTGTAATGCCTCGATGTGAGCGTAGTGTCGCTTTTATATTGTGTGCTGCGTCCCTTGTTGCGTGTGCTGAGCTTACTGCATTGCCTGTGCTGCTGCTGTCGGTCCATGATCGCGTGATACCTAAGCGCTACCTAAACGGTGTTAACCCTTGGACAAACACATGGTTCTGGCCAGGCATATTTCATTTTTTGCTACCTATGGACCTCAACAGGAGAAAAAGGTAAAAAAATCAAATTAAAAAATTTTCGGCAAATTTTTCACTTTTGCGTGCTACCTAAACAGTGTTAAGAATCATCTCTAGGAAGTTTATATGTTCTAGAAATTTGTTTATTGAGATCTTAGGTAAATTTTTGTAGTTGATTGTTTCCTTGAATTTTGAACGGTTTGCTACCTATGGACCTGAACACGGGAAAAAAGGTAAAAAAATCGAATTTTTTTAAGTTTTTTGCGATTTTGATCTGGAAGGTGAAGTTTTTTTGATTTTATATGTTCGCAATTTTATGACAAGAGCTACAACTCAGAGAGTAAATCGAAATTCTGAACGGTTTGCAAGATATGAGCCTGAGAAAATGATCACATTTTTACGAAAATGATACCGAGGCCCCAAATCTTTGGCGGCCCATTAAAAAAAAAGTGCATGACTTTGGGAAAAATTGGGAGACACGGGTCTTTTTTTTTAGTCTTTTATCACGTAGTGGTGTCCGTATATGGTTATTTTTTTTCGTGTTGCACTGTGTTATCATATCCACAACTCTTCTTTAAATCGAGATCATCCATCACATTTTCTGTTTGTTTATTTCTGTTGTGTAAATACTTTTGAATGTAAATAAATTTGTGTAAATAATTTTGAAAGATTAGGTGCAGACTTCTTTTGTATTTTTAATCAACAACTATCAAGTTTTTTGCAACAAATTTTAAACAAGCATAATCTATACATAATTTGTATAAATATATATGAATATGTCTGTATATACCATTGACAGTTTTACTTAATTTAACAGAATTTGGCTGATACCTGTCAATTATGGGTTTCAGGTATTTTATATGTACTGGTTTATGGATTTAATGAACTAACCCGTAAATAGAAAGTACTTCCAGTAAAAACTGAAATGCCAGCTAGTCAAACAAATTCAAAATATCAAAAGCATACACAAATTTAAATACAATTGGCATTCGATAAAGTTTTTTAGGTAGACGGACATTTGTGGTATGAATTGAGAACCAATACTCATCGGAAAGAAACATTCCATATGGAGTTCCCCAATTTTGTATGCTCTATTTACTTCTGATTTTCCAATACGAACAAATATCAATGTTGCACTTCATGTAGACGACAGTGCTCTTATATGCAGCGGTACAAATTTAGACGCGATTGCAATAATTGATTAACGTTTAATCTCGTTAGCCCGTGGTATCACAATGGCCTAATGAATCTAAGTGTCGTTCATGGACTGCCACTAACACCTAAACTATCGCTTAAAAGAACTCAAAAAAAACTTTGAAAGATGGAAAATTAAAAGTAAGGGAGATAAAACACAAGCTATTATTTTTCCATATAATAAATAACCAAAACGGATTCCAACCGTACCACTTGTTTCTCAAGGAACAAACATAAATATTAATATTGTTATTCATGTACATACATATTAGGGTGGGGCGATTAGTATGGAAGGAACAAAATCTTAATGGGCGCTTCGCGTTTCTGATTCTTGGGATTGTACTGAGCAAAAAAGTCCACTAGACCATACGTCTACGGTGACAATCGAGCTTCCAGATTTTGACTTGCAGTTTTTACTCAGACTTTTGTCACGTTTTTTTTTTTGGATATTATGGCCTATAACAGCCAAGCCATTGAGATTTTCGATCCAATACTAAGACAAAAATTGTAGCCAAGACATTAGTTAAGAACTCTCTAGTACATCGCAAAAGCATTGGAACGCTCCTTGTGAAAGTGCAAATTTTTCGTGAAAATATTGATAAATTACCATTTTCAGTTGTTCATAGCGCAAAATCATAAAAATGTTCTATTTCTTATTTTTTTCCACTTTTTTTATCCGAAAATATAATGTTTTTTTTTTGTTTTGTTCAATATTTATTTTGAAAATTATGAGAAATTCATTTGAAGTACAAAGTTATTGTATTGGTAGAGACAAGGTATGAATCAAGAAGAAAGCAATTATTGTTTTAAACGATTTCACATCAAAAATTCCAATTCAGTGTATTTTTCATTCAAAGATTGCCTTCCAAATCTTTTCGTGATTCCATACGAGGCGCTTTCTTTCGGCCTTCAGATACAGATGCCATTATACTTTCACGGTTTTTGTTGATTGAGCGCTTAGCAACTGTAAAATATGTGTGTGTTTGTGTGTATGTTTTATTTAATATTGAACAGCAAGTAACTATATGTAATGTATGTATGAATATATAATTGTATGATGATGATGTATGTTGATGAGTGTGAACAATGATGATGCGGTGATGCTTGTTGTCTCGTTGAGAGTAAATTAGAGACTGCCTGTCGATGATCTTCTTGTTAAATACATAAGGTGGTGGAAGGAGTAAGTGTAGCATCGACATAGGCTATTAGGGGTATGCACTTACATGGCATACATAACACCCCTTAACACCCAGAAGCGGAGTAAAACTGTGGAGGTCTACGATTCCGTAGAGGTCTATGAGGTGTCGGGGGGTTCGGTGATGATGTTGCGATTGGTTGCGATTCCGGCGGCGGGAGTTGAACATCTGAATGGCCATCAGAAGTGTTAACATCTGACTCAGGGAATCCCAGAAAATCGGATTCATTGGATGGACAGTCAGTGTTTTCCTCGGTGGGCAGCTTGCTGTCGGAATCGCTGGGTGTGGTTGCCCGGTTACGAATTTGGTCCTGATGCCGTCTGACCACTCTAGAGTCGTGTAGACGGACTTCATATGATATCGGTCCAGTCTGGGTAGAGACGAGGCCTTCCACCCATTTTGGTCCAGACGAGTAATTTCGAACCCATACTGAACTGCCCGCTATAAAGGGTTTGGTGTTTGCAGAGTCGTTAGCCTTACCGAATGTGATCTCTTGTGGTCGTAACTTGTCAAAATAAGTCTTCAGCTCTCGATTGCATAGAAGTTGGGCTGGTGAGCGGCCAGTCGTTGCGTGCGGCGTTACGTGCTGGTTAAATAAGAACCTGGCAAGGCTGAGATCAAGATTTGCATTCGGCTCAATTTTCTTCAGGTAACCTTTTGTTGTTTGTACCATGCGCTCCGCTTGACCATTTGTAGCTGGATGAAAAGGTGCACTTCGGATGTGCCTTATGAGGTTGTTGTCCATGAACTGCTTGAACTGTTCCGATGTGAAAGCTGTGCCGTTGTCTGACGCAACTTCATCAGGCAATCCATGGGTAGCGAATAGACGTCGTAAAAAGGTAACAGCTGCGGCCGTGGATGTGGAACTGACGACGGCCACCTCCAGCCACTTCGAAAACGAGTCAACGACCACAAAGAAGGTTTTGCCCCGGAACGGCCCGGCGAAGTCTATGTGAAGACGGGACCATGGGCGTTTAGCTGACTCCCAATGATGCGTTGGCGTATGTGGTCTCTCGTTGCGGCTTTGCTGGCAGGTAGAGCACTGTTGGACCATTCTTTCGATTTCCGCATCAATATTCGGCCACCACACGTAACTTCGAGCCAATGACTTCATTTTAACAATTCCTGGGTGGGCCTCGTGTAGTGCCTTAAGAATTGTTTTGCGATCTTGAGGTGGAATCACAACGCGGTTTCCCCAAAGAAGACATCCTCGATTTGCCGTCAACTCAGTTCGACGACAGTAATAGGGGTACAGCTCGTCGGTCCGAAGAACTTTGTCCGGCCATCCCCTTAACACCCAGTTCAAAATTTTGGCGAGATCTGGGCTTTTTGACGTGTGGCAAGCGATTTGTTGAGCACCGATGACGGGGCTTGTTGACAGTTCAATCATTAAGATTTCATTCCCCGTTTTTGACTCGGCTTCCGATTGTAGTGGACAACGACTTAAGAAGTCAGCGTTTGCTAACTTTTGACCAGCTCTATGGACTAAATTAAAGTTGTACGCCTGCAGAAAAAGAGATCGTCGCAGCATCGTATTTGAAATGACTGCCGGCACTGGTTTCGTTGTTGTAAAAATTCCCAGTAGTGGGCGATGGTCTGTCACCAAGGTGAAAAAACGACCATATAAGTAGTTGTGGAACTTTTTTACCCCAGATACGAGTGCTACTGCTTCTCTTTCGATTTGAGCATAGTTCCGTTCCGCCTTCGATAGAGTCCTGGAGTAAAACGCAATTGGTTTTTCCGAACCATCCGACATTTTATGACTGAGCACTGCCCCCAGTCCATAGGGTGATGCATCGCACGCTAATACCAATGGCAAGTTTTCATCATAGTGAATTAGCACATCGTCGGAAGCAATAAGCTTTTTTAATTTGCTAAAAGCTTGCTCGTGCTGTTTTTGCCATGACCAGTGCGCATTTTTGTCCAAAAGGCGATGCAGCGGCTCAGCAATTGTGGCTTTTTGCGGCAAAAATGTGTGGTAAAAGTTGAGTAGGCCCAAAAATGCTTGCAATTGTTTTTTATCTTTGGGGGCAGGTGCTTCATGAATTGCTTTTACTTTCTCAGGTGACGGGCGTATGCCCAAAGCGTCAAGCTTGAAACCCAGGAACTCAACTGACGGAACACCAAATTGACATTTGTCTTTGCGTAGACGTAGCCCAGCATCGTTGAAGCGTGAGAGAACTTCGTCCAATCTCCACGCAAGTTCGTCTTCTGACTTCCCCATAACTACGATGTCATCGAAGTATGGCAAAACGCCCGGAATGTTCTGCAAAATGCGCTCGATACAGCTTTGAAAAATACCAGGCGCCGACGAGATACCGAACTGTAGCCTGGTAACCTTAAACGCACCCTTATGTGTTGTTATCGTTTGCAACAACGCTGATTGTTCATCGACCCTTAGCTGCTGATAGGCCTGCGCTAGATCAATTTTTGCAAAAATTGATCCGCCCTCAATTGACGCTAGTAGGGTGTTGACCGCAGGAATTTGATGGCAATGCGGTATGATGGCTTGATTAACCGTCGACTTGTAGTCACCACATATGCGAATTGAACCGTCCTTTTTGATAACAGGCACTATTGGAGTGGCCCATTCGGAGTAATCGACAGGTTGCAAAATGCCTTGTTCGCATAAACGGTTAATTTCGTTTTCGACTTGACCTTTTAGGGCAAAAGGTATGCGGCGAGGTGGCAGGCGAACTGGTGGAACCGTTGTGTTGATTTGAAGCGGCACCGGTGAACCAGTGTAGCAGCCTAGTGTTGAGTCAAATAAATTGTCATACTTGGCCAGGACACTCTTGATGTTTCTACCAGTGTTGACAGCAAACACGCCTTCAATTCTAATTCCCAATGGCTCGAACCAGTTACACCCGATAAGGTTGGAACCGGCCCCTCTGGCGATGATTAGTGGCAGATTGTCAATTCTACGACGATTATAGAAAACCGACACATCAATTATTCCTCTGACCGGAATTTCGTTGTGTTGATAGTCACTTAGATTAAGCTCACACGACGACAACTCTGGGCTTGCTGGCCAGACACTCCGGAAGGTACTCTCGCTCATGATGGTAACTGGTGAACCAGAGTCCACTTCGAAAACACATGTATGGTTGTTAATCAAAACGGACGCGGTTTTCTTGTGGCTAACCAGTGGCTTGATCTGGTTAATGGTTTCGCGCTGCATTTTTCCTCTTGCCAAACCATTACGTGACCTTGATGACCGTGGCGTTTTCGAAGAATAACCTTGTGATTCCCTGGATGAACGGCGACAAACTGATGACAAATGTCCCTTAAGCCCACAGGAGTGACAGGCTGCATCTCTATAGGGACATTGTCTGCGAGCGTGCTGACCACCACAACCTCCACACTGTTGTGCCTTAGCTTGATTGTCGTCGTGGGAAGTCTTCTTCTTTCCTCGGTTGTGACTTGACTTAACAGCGAGCACCGTTTCATCGGAGCGGTGTTTCATAGACATGGCACTTCGTATGGCAGCCTCACTTGACAGCGCGCGATCTATAGCCTTCTGCACCGTCAAGTCACTCTCTGCTAGGAGACATCTCTGCAGACCCTCGTCCCTCATTCCACACACAAAACGGTCCCGGAGCATCCTGTCGAGCGACGAACCAAAATTGCAATCCACAGCCAATGCCCGTAGTGCTGCGATGTAATTGCTCACGGATTCGTCCGGGTGTTGATCGCGTTTGTGAAAATGAAAAAATGCCGAAATTTCCGATGGCCGAGGAGAGAAATGTGAGGTTAGAACTCTTTTGATATCAGCAAAACTCAATTCACTAACCTGCTTTGGTGATGCCAATGATGTCAGGAGTTCGTAAAGGGGTGCTCCTGCGATGGTAAGGAATGACGCTTTCTGGCGATTCTCCTCCTTAACATCATTGGCCAGCACGAATAACTGGAAACGCTCCACATATGACGTCCACTTGTGAGGAAGGTTAATATCGAAGGCTTCTAGCGTTCCCAATAATGCCATGTTGGTCCTTTTGCTATTTCTGTAGCCCTCTTGCTCTTTTTTAACAGATGAACTACCCGATTGCCCGTTGATGTCGTTCTGCCTGTTCTCTGCCGATGAAGTTGTTTGCTTCTCTGTTTCCATTAACTCTTGTTGTGTTAAATGTTAAAATTTGCCAGTTTCTATGACGACTGCTGTTGTTGTATTTAACACACAGTTAACGGCACTGACATTCCATTCTACTGTTCTTAAAAACACTTTCGTTTCTTTTTTGTAACGAATGACATACAAACACTTGTTGGTAATCCTACCGACTGCGCCAATGTAAAATATGTGTGTGTTTGTGTGTATGTTTTATTTAATATTGAACAGCAAGTAACTATATGTAATGTATGTATGAATATATAATTGTATGATGATGATGTATGTTGATGAGTGTGAACAATGATGATGCGGTGATGCTTGTTGTCTCGTTGAGAGTAAATTAGAGACTGCCTGTCGATGATCTTCTTGTTAAATACATAAGGTGGTGGAAGGAGTAAGTGTAGCATCGACATAGGCTATTAGGGGTATGCACTTACATGGCATACATAACAGCAACACTAGCTAGTAGCTGGACATGACGCTCCGTTCCTTGAATATGACAAGGTATAAGTGGGTCTGGAAATGGTGGATCTTCATCATCTCGAGGTATTGTTGTAAATGCTCATACGAAATTTTCCTGGTAAATGGCGGTTCAAATAACAATGCTTTGTCCTCTAAATCGATCATGTGAACGTAATCCGTACAATCAAAATTGATGTTTGGTTTTACATATTCGAGAAGCTCAGTTAAATCGCATACGTTGTCGCGAATATACAATATTTTTTTGAGTGCCAATTTACGAATTTCTTTACAATCATCGAATAACATGCTCAACAAAACATTTTCACTGTGTGCGAAATAGGAATTATTCTGTATTACGGGATTTACGATGTTACTTAAGTTGTCTGGTAAATATTGCGTCCACTGGATGAATTTTCCAAGCAGAGCACTACCGTCTACAGCCGAATTGTGGTATTTGACGTTGAAATACATGGGAACATACACTTTCATGATGTACCTTGCCAAAATTTGTAAATTTTGTGATGGGGTTTCTGTCGCAATATACACACGGAGCAATCTACTAGCTTTTGTTGTCCATCTCGAATGTCCTACCGGTCCATGTTTGATGTTTGCAAGATTAATTGAGCAACTACCATTTGAAACGGCTTGGGCAATTTGGTATAGATATTTAACGTACGTGGAAAGTTGATTTTCAGCATCTGTACTCATTGGAGGAATGTGATCAAGTGGAATAAGTTGAAAGTTTTCGATAACCTGAAAAATGTTTAGATTATTTCAATAAAAAAATTACAAAACTATATCGTATAGAGAAAGAAGTACATAAAGTTATGATATTTACTTGTAATATATTGCAAATATATATCCTTTGAGCGACAGCGTTGTACAGATGTCGGAACGGCAATTCGTTGAACTGAAGTAAACAGATTAACCAATGTATTGGTCTATCTAGATGGCGTTCGATGAGAGGCAATACACCTCCAGATGTGCCAGTGTTTGCAACCTCACCGTCACTACAGACGGCAATTAAATTTTCAAGTGAAAGATTTTTAGATTTAAAAAATGCAATCAATTCGGCTTGTTTCGCTTTGGAGGTTTCGCCTTTGCCTTCTAAATTCATATAGCCAATTAGTGACGAATGTGGTTCACGTATTACTACTAGGTGTGGTTCTTTTCGCATTATAGTGTGATATACTTCATTAATTTTCTCCCGAGTTAATGAATCATTTTTGCGACCGTCAAACAAAAAAGCGATCAGCGATTCACCATCGTGATTTGCTCGTAAAATATCGTGTCTCGATTTTTCACGCTCTCGGCTCACTTTTCTTTTACCCAGAATAATGGTTTCGTTGTGCTGTCAACAAATTCTCTGAATTTAGCATAATTTTTTGTTTGTCTCTTACAAGCTTCACGGTAACTTTTCAATTATCTGCCCAATTTCTTAATATTTTTTTTCAATAACCTCAATATTGAATTTGTTCCAAATTTGTATCAATTTGTCGCAAACGTGTGGGGTGAATGTGTCGTATGAAAACATTTTATTCGCGTTTTTGCAACGAGCGGCCAAGAAATCATAATGTTTCAAAATGTCGCTCGTAGTTGGAAGCGAAATATCGTCTAATTCAGCCTCTAAACCGAATGCCAATACGTTTTGCGAAGGCATATGTTCTAGATTTGATGATGACGCTGTTGATTCTGGCTGCGGCTCCATCTCCACATTCTCTGTATTATCAGAATCCACTGGATTATCCATATTTTTTATATCTTAAATTAAAAGAATGTTTTTTATTAGCACTGCACACTTTATACACGAAACAATTATTTCTAAAACTTACATTTGCGACAGATATTTTAAAGTGTATTTAATTTTATGTGTATTTGATGCTGTGATCGTTTACAATAAACTAACAAAAATGCGTCAAATGAACTGAAAACAATAGAAGAATAAAAAATAAGAAATAACATGAATAGAATAAAATAGAATAAAATAAAAAAATAGAATAAAAATAAGAAATAGAACATTTTTATGATTTTGCGCTATGAACAACTGAAAATGGCAATTTATCAATATTTTCATGAAAAATTTGCACTTTCACAAGGCCAAAACTGCCTGAAGGAGGGTTCCAATGCTTTTGCGATGTACTAGAGAGTTCTTAACTATTGCCTTGGCTACAATTTTTTGTCTTAGTATTCGATCGAAAATCTCAATGGTTTGACTGTTATAGGCCAAAATATCAAAAAAAACGTGACAAAAAGTGGTGAATTTTCTACATTTTGAAACCATGAAAACGAAGTTTTTTCTAAGTAATATGTTCAGAGAAATTGTAGCCCGAGACAATAGCTACAACTTTACTTTTGAAAATAAGTCCAAATTTCAAATAGTTTACGAAATATGAGCCCAAGAAATTTGCAAATTTTCCAAAAAAAAATAAATTCTGAGAAAAAACTGCAAGTCAAAATCTGGAAGCTCGATTTTCACCGTAGACGTGTGGTCTAGTGGACTTTTTTGCTCAGTACAATCCCAAGAATCAGAAACGCGAAGCGCCCATTACGATGTTCAAATCGCCCTACCCTAATACATACGTATGCTTTATTAATGTAATCTATTTTACAAATTTTTACCATTGCTTAGACAATTGTGTATAATAAAATAGAAGTAATCCCCTCATCTATCTTGGAGAGCACGTATACGAGTATTCAACACTATGGGACATTTTTTCAATACAAAAGTAACGGGGTTTTCAATAAGAGCGCTACAAAAGTTTTTTTTAAATAAAACAAAACCGGTTTTAGATACCAATGAAATTCTTTATTCCTGTGAAAGTACGTTCGATGCCATTATGTATGGAACTCGATTTCTTTTGCATGGCCACCACGGGCACGCTTGCAGAAGTCCAGACGCTGAACCCAATTTTCGACAGTTTTCATGCATAAATCGGCCGATACTGCTGCAATTGCACGTTCGATATTCGTACGAAGTTCATCAATCGTCGCTGGCTTGTTGGCATAGACCGTAGACTTGACGTAGCCCCACAGGAAATAATCTAACGGCGTTAATCGCACAACCGAGGCGGCCAATTATTTCTTGGTTTCCAATAAATTGATTGATTCGCTGTGTGGCTAGTGGCGCCGTCCTGTTGGAACCACATGTCCTCCAAGTCCATATTATCCAATTGGGGCCAAAAATATTCGGTTATCATTGAACGGTAGCAATTCGCATTCACAGTAATGTACCGGTCTTGATCATCACGGAAGAAGTACGGCCCAATGACGCCGCCGGCCATAAACCGCACCAAACCGTAATTTTTTCGGGATGCAATGATGACTCATGGATTACGTGTGGATTGCTGTCTGACCAATAACGCATGTTTTGCTTATTGACGAAGCCATTCAGCTTGAAATGAGCCTCATCGCTGAAGATGATTTAATTGGACATAGCGCTCTTAAAGTTGAGGCCACTGACTCCAAATTTCGGTAGTAAATTTTAATAATTTCGACTCGTTGTTGGCTCGTTTATCTTTCCATGATGAAATGGCAAACCTTACTGAAGAGAAATGTCAAAAGAGCGGGGAAAAATATGGCGTCGTTTGCTGTCCCTATCGATTTACTTTTGTAGCGTCTCTGTTGAAAACCCCTTTAGTATCATTTTCCAGGTTGAATCGAACAACTAAGTTTTTCATGTCGTGTTCCCCACTTTCAAATTCAAATGTATTTTGGTTATGTGTTTTATTGGTGTACTGTTATTGTTGGTATTCGTTTGTGTTGACTTTTACAGCAGAAGAAATTTCCCAGGAAAATTTCCCAGTTATTTCTTTTATCTGTGCTTAACATTAAATTTGCCGGGAGAGGATTTGGATGATTTTCTATTCCAGATTTATAAGTGAATATTCTAGACTGAATTTATTCTTTAACTGTGAGCATTTTGAGATCAGTATGTAGTTGGTTGTTAGCAACATACAATGGAGCATTTGAGATTTTCCGAAGAGTTTTTGATTGAAACCGCTGTAGAATTTCCAAATTACACTGTGCGACAGGCAAAATTGGCGGGGGTTCTGACCATAGTTAACGGAAATAATAGATATAGCGCGACCAGTGCCAACTTTGTTCACTAGGTGCTGTCCTGTACTACTGTCACTTTCATTGAAATTTCCCGTAATTCTCATTGACTTTTATTCAAAATTGTGGGAAATTTTTGTGAAATTAATTTAAACAAGGGAAAATGTGACAAAATTTAAATGATTTTATATAATAGCATTTGTTTCTTATATAAAAAAAACTATTTCAAAGGCATGAGGCCGGTGTTGGGATATCAATCGGAGAAAACCCGTAAGACCTCCCCAAAGATGAACATGCCGGAACGCATTGTTAATCTGAAAACTTCCCCGCGCATAAACTGTATCAACTTCTGTGGTCGTAAATGCCAAAACCGTTAGAGTGTCTGAGGACTCTCAACAAGGAATGGTAGCTGAACCGGAGGAAGAACCAATTTATTGGGACATAGACGGTGGTGTCATGATTTTGCAATTCAATGACCATCAGATATTCTACATTAAGTAACGTGTTCTATTCTCGTTTCGAAGTGATATTTTTGTTGAAAACTATATTTTCTTTTAATATGAAATTTTAGAATTTTAATGTCATATTTTTTTTCTTTTTGTTTGGGAACAAAAAAGGTCCCATTTATTGCTTTCAACGACATCTACAAAATTACCCATTACACTAAAATTTTCCCAACACTTGTGCTTCATCTATTAATTTACTTTATCATGGTTCTAACTACCGGTAAAAGTTATATCGGTCCCGGCGTTTCTCTGAGTAACGTCTAGGAATCGAGATATATCGATTTGAAGTTAGTAAATATCATATAGGGCAATTTGTCACGTTTGGGGCTCGTTTGTTTAACATAACTCCAGAACGACTAGTCCGATTTTGCTGCAACAAACTTAGACAAATTAAGACTTACATTTCTTTCAATCTATTGATATACTGCTTCTCTACATAATCAACATTTTTGTAGTTATAAATAAATTTATGAAGACAATTTTTTTATTTTTAACCCTGAATGTCATCCTTATTTTTTGTACACTAACGTCATCGTTCGTCATTTTGACTACGACCTATTTCAAAACGCTATAAAAAGTATCGTGAGTAAAAATGGGAACTGAAAAGAACGTTATATTTTAATTTTTTTTTATTTTGGGTTTTGAGATAATCACACTGGAAAATATATCTGATTTAAGTACTGTTGAATTAACTACCGACGCAATGTACTTGTACAAAATGGCACTTGCAATTTCTACTGGTGAGGTTTCGGCGGATTTGTCCAACATTAAACCAGGGCTGATTGCAGATGCTCGCTGGCTCACCAAGGCCAGTAGATTATTATATGTGACAAGTAATAAGCTATCCAAAAATTTAAAAATTCTGGCAAACTATATAATGAAAGTGTATACGCCAATGCACTTCAATATTAAATATAACAACTGTCAATGTTTGGATTCACATTTAAGAGAAATTGTAAATATTATTTACACAAGTCACTAACCGAAGACATTTATCGATTGTGCAGAGTGATTGGTTGTCGCTAC
This sequence comes from Phaonia tiefii, assembly GCA_963931995.1. NCBI lineage: Eukaryota > Metazoa > Arthropoda > Insecta > Diptera > Muscidae > Phaonia > Phaonia tiefii. The sequence goes on from OZ008368.1 coordinate 143,810,500, forward strand.
TTACAACTTGCTTTCCTACTTGCACGCACTGATGCAGAAGTTTTGAAAGTTATATTTATAGAACGAACTATTCTAATTTTAGTTGTCTCGTTCTGTTTCGGTTTGGCCCTACCATATGTTTCAAATTTAGTTGTCTTAGATACTCGTTATGTTTAAAGTTGTAATTTTCTTTAAGGCTATAAGAGATCATGTTTTTTATTGTTAAAGAAAACGCGTATTATGCTCACTCAAAAAACGTTTTATTGGCAATGTTATGCGACGATGGAAAAAAAATACGCGACGTAGCTATTAAAAAAATCCAATGAGTGTTCGAACTCACGGGCGATGTGTTAACACCTTGTTGCTACACGGTACCTGTTCGATTTTTATGAACACAATCGTAAATGTTACATTGGAAAATAAAAAACAGCGTTCAATCATATGATGACGTTTCATTTAAATAATATTAATACTTAAAATTATTTAAAGACCCAGTGCAAGCACATGTGTCATTATTTTCTTGCTCAATACTTTTTGTTTTATTCCCACAAAAGTCAAAGAATGCAAAGCAACAGACACTTGTACATACATACATACATTGTTATATTCGTACGTATAACCGAAGATCAACATAAAATACTTTTTTAATATTACCCAAATTAATACTCCAAATTAAAACACTTCAATCTCGGCTCGCCGATATCGGATCGCCTTAATTTTTGGCCTAAACTCTTCGTCGAAACCCGCACTAGCTTTTTAATCCAAAAATTAATAAAATCGGCTATGAATTTCCGGAGAAAATCGCGTGGGAAAATTATATGAAAATCGCCCAATAATCACTTTCAATACCGAAGATCAACATAAAACACTTTTTTAATATTACTCCAAATTAATACTCCAAATTAAAACACTTAAATCTCGGGTCGCCGATATCGGATCGCCTTAATTTTTGGCCTAAACTCTCCGTCGAAACCCGCACTAGCTTTTTAATCCAAAAATTAATAAAATCGGCTATGAATTTCCGGAGAAAATTGCGTGGGAAAATTATATGAAAATCGCCCAATAATCACTTTCAATACCGACTGCCAAGCAACGAACAAACAAACGATGATTTACTCTTCCAAACCTAACACTTGCGTATGTATTAAATTTATAGTTTACTGCCCTAGAGGCGCGCGTATAGATGTTAACACATCAAAAAATATTACACTATCGTAACCATGTGGAAGATCCGGTGCAATTGAGAGTTTACAAGAAACCTACAATAAACTTCCATTGCACGGATTATACGAATATAATTGAGATGAATGATAATTCAATCATATTCGAACCACCATTTACTGTAAGCACTCCTTATGAATATCTACAACAATATGTAGAAGACAATGATCCGCCGCTGCCTAATCCTAAAATTCCCTTACACATACAAGGAACGAAAAGACACGTTCAATTGCTCGCTAGCGTGTCCAAACGAGTTGTGGAACAGAATCGCGAAGGAATTATGGCGGTGACATTAGAAAGCCGTGAAAAATTCCCTAGACTTGAAAGCAAGACAGACTGACAAAAATAACTCCGTCTCTATTATTTTCTTAAAGTCGTGTTTCTGTTGCTTTTATTACTGAATTCAATTGAATGTTTTTTCATTTACATTTTATTGCTTTTATCCCGTAAGTTGAATTTTTAAAGAATAACAATAAAGTAAAATAAGGAAAAAATATGTTTTTTCCATTCTTTGTCTTAAATTGAATGTAATCGATATATGTAGGTCGTGAATAAGTACCCCCCACCCCTAAATAATAGCGCTGAACATTATGGGCTATTTAAAATTTGGAACTGCATTATAAGAAACTCAAATGTTCGTCAAGTTTCACAACAATTTCGTCAATTTTTCCCAAAAAAGGTAATAAAATCCCGAAAAAATGGCGAAAGCGCCGTCTGTCGGTTCTCAAAAATAAAAGTCAAAAATGGATTTGTCGACCCAAAAAATCCCCAAATACACATTTAACTAGAGGAAATAAAATTTTCTTTTGCCGTTTTAGTCCAATATCTAGCTCGATTATTGAATATTTAAAAAAAAAACCTATTTCTAAAAATCCGGGGGCTCGAAATTCATTTTAGAACTTATGTTTCTTCTGCACACTATCTTCAAATGGCCCATAGAACAAGAATCGGGATGAGCATTTGTCGCAAGCAAATTTGACCCACCCAAATGTAAATATATCAAGATCACTATTGTTGACAGTAAATGCAAAGAATTCAAACGAGTTAATATTCAGCCTTATTACGAGTGTCGTTGTCGTATTTCGACTACGACAGTTTTGTAAAAGATTAAAGATAACACGCCAACTTTGTCTTTAATCTTTTACAAAACTGTCGTAGTCGAAAGACGAGAACGACATTCGTAATAAGGCTGATTAATTTCAAAACCATTTATTTTTACCGTTTTTCTTTGAAAAGAATTTTAAAACCTATGATTTCTACCTTTGGCCATAGTTTTTTGTGTCTAAAACCAGTACATAAGTATCAGTCGGGTGAACCGACTTAATCATACCCTCACCCTAAGTCATCCATTGCGTGGAAGTTGTGTTAAAAAACGTCCATACTCAAAAGTGACCATATTCATATTGCTCTAAATATTATTGAATACCCAAATTAGTTACGATCCTCGGTGGTTTTGGGAAATTTTGTTGCCTCCCAATATTTATATGCGAGGTGCAAAAATGGGCATGGCAAGTTGTTGCCAAAATTTTGATCAGTACCAAATTTGATTATGATAGGTTATGATTTATTGGAGATATCGAGTCGGCAAACCGGAAATACGCCCAACTTTTGTATGGGAGGTACGAAACTTGGCGTGACACAATAGACAATTATTAATTACACAGTAGCTTTTACCAAAATATTGCCTAGTACCGAATTTTATTAAGATCGGTTGTAGTTTACGAGAGTTATCGTGTCGATCAACCGGTCATCCGCCCAACTTTTGTATGGGGGGTACCAGAATGGGTGTGGCAAAAGAGCTCATTTTCTATAGGAGAGCTTTATTTGACTAAATATTGACTAATACAAACTTTCATAAAGATTGGTTCGGTTTTGCGGGACTTCCCGTGCCGAACAACCAGACGGCCAAACAACCAGACGGTCAAACAACTTTTGTATGGGAGGTACCACAAGGGGCGTGCTAAAATCACCCTTGTTTTAATCGGTGATTGGAGCCTTATACCTAATTTCATTAAGCTCGGAAGAGTTTCACGCAATTTATCGGATTGACAACCCGGACGAACACCCTGTTTTGTATGGGAGGTACCATGAATGGGCGTGACAATCTCGCCCATTTCCTCCAGTTACGTAGGCATTTACACATTATTACCCGGTGTGAGAGTTGAAGCTAATCACATCTACCAGAAGAAAGGTTTGAAAGAAATATGATTTTATGCTAAATGTGTCGATTTGTATGGGAGGTACCAGAAGGGGCGTGGTCAAAACGCCCATTTTCAATCCCAAACTCAATATTGGCAAATAATAGTCACTGACAAAATTTCATTGTGAACTGTAAAGATTTACGGCAGTTGTCGTGTTGACCAGCCAGCCAGACAGACGGACATGGCTCAAACGTCTTAAAAGGTCCTAAAACGAATTTCGTCCAAAGATAATAAGGGTCTAATATGGCTGCTTTTATGTGTTACATTTTTTTACGTATTAAATGATATATACCCCCATCCCTATGGGTGAAGGTATAAAAATGTAATTGTTATCTTTCAAATCGATTCAGCACTTAATTCTACTATTCTATTATGGTCTATTGCAAGGCAAAAAATGTCTACATTTATAACTGTATACTATGTGTGTGTGTATACATCGAACAAATCATAACTTATTGAAAACTTGCTCGCTTTTCGAAAACCTGCTCAGTTCTCGAGATAATCTCTCAGCTCTCTGAGTTCTCGCTTGCTGTGTTTAATATATTCGCTCCAGTCAAGGACTTCAGTGTAGAGTTGTAGGTGAAAATTTGTGTGCGTCATTAAACGAACCGTTTTGGGTGCTATCACTGACATTATCGTTTAGTTCTTAACAAATTCTAGCTTCGGTGTACGCGTTTAACGAGTGCAGTAGTATAGACAATAAGCCTGTTTTTAAATTCCCCGTTAAACTAATTTTTCGACCACTTTATACGGGAGCTAAGCGATTTTAAGCGGCTCCCCATACAAAGTCGTCGAAAAATTAGTCTATCAGGAATTAAAAAAACAAGCTTAGTGTTACAAATGTATTTATGCAATACTTTATCTGAGATATGATGATTGAAGCTGATGCTTTTTACATTCGTATGTTATTACCGGGATTGTTCTTGATGGCGTGTACCATATTGGTTCGGGTTTCGTAGCTTGATGATAAAGCATATAAAGCCAAACCAACCAATTCTTCACCAAGGTACCAAAAATGTCCGCTTTTAGTTTTAAATAATAATTCAATTACAATTTTGAATATATTTTATTCAAACGGAGTTTTAATTAACCATTCAAGACGCGATCCCTAGAAGATCGTTGAATGGGTCTGAAGTAGGAATGCTTGCAAGGAACCAATTCGTTGCATACGCCATTACAACAAACATGGATACATCACGAATCTTCCCTCAGAAAATAATAGAGCTTTTGTAGCGAACAGATTCAAGCGGTAAAAAAGGTTGCAATTTTTACCTCACGGAAGCAAACAGACTTCGTACACTTTCTCAAGATTCTGAAACTGGAAAAATTCCATTGATTCAAAAACTTGGTGTCCAAAGCACGATAAATTCATTTACCCTACACAAGCTATGACGATGTGGCAGGACAAATTACATAGAATATCATCAACTAGCAAGGTGAAAACGTTGATACATCAAAATGTTTTAGAAGAAAACAGGTGTTACATGAAGTCTATTATGGAAGTAATGCAATTTCTAGTTGTCAACGAATCTGCTTTGCGTGGAAATTATGTTTTGGAGGACGAAAAGGAACAATTTTAGAATTTGATTTAGTACATGTGCTTGAATGATCCGAATATGAAGGAGACTCTCAGTCACATACTAAAGAATGGCTGAAATTCAAAATCAAATAATAATAAAATTGTTAAAGATATTAAGGAATCTTACTCTAATCGAAGATCGGACGAGAGATAAAAGTAACCGCTAAAATATTGCAATGGCAATACGTTACATTAAGGACGGAATCGCCAACTAGTCCGTGCTGATAGTTACAACTATTGAAATCCTACTTTTACGGAATTGACGTTAACTACTCTTACGGAAAATAAAATTGACGTCTCTCGTATGCTAACCCAATTCTATGATGGAGCAAGTGCAATGGGTGGGAAAGTTTCGAGGTAGAAAATGCTGTGCACCAGATAACAATCTCACATCAATACTCGCCCGTAAGTGTATCAGTGGTTCCAAAGTCTTCAGTAGGAACGATGATAGGCTTATAGGCCTAAAGGCTTTAAAAGCATTCCGAGAGGCCTTTCCCGCATTGGCAATAAACACCACTCTTGTACTTGAAGTTTATTCATGCGAAGTATAACTTTATCAGTCAGGGGATCAATAGATCGGCCTCAGCCTGAAGTTCCGCTGGTGATACAATGTCGCTCCGTGGAGACTTAAATGACTTGAAGCCGATAGCTTATTTAAGCATGGATTTAGTAATGATTTCAATGACGACTTTTGCCGTATGCTCCTTGTTCAGTGAGTTGCCAGGGAAATGGATGCCCATACGGGGATTTAGTGAGTCACCACTACAGGTTGTCCACTGTCCAGAAGGGTGTTTCTGAGGCCAGTATTTTTCTTAGTCTTGACGCATCGGGTGTATATTCTATTGATTTACAGAAGAGTATCTACTAGTTTATTTTGGCCCATCTAAGTGCTGATCTCTCGACGACTTGGCTCTGTTAAATAGTCGTCGGCATGAGTTCCTTATTTCCGAAAGTTCTCCATTCCAACAGGGAGGCTTATTCTTCCCCCTTGGCTTCCTTCTTAGGCATGGTATTTGTCCGCCATATGACGACCACAGAACAAAAACGCCGAATAAAATCTCACAGAGCAAAAACGACGCAAAAAATGTAACAGAGCAAAAATGCAGCAGAGCAGCGTACATGTGACACTCACACATGTTTGCATGCATGCTCGCTCTTACTCTTCAAGAGAATTGCCAATCGCGGTTGGTCGACTCTCTCTTTTCTTTTTTTTAGTTGTCCAGCAAGTCGAAGTGAAAGTAATAATAAGAATGGTTTATTTTTCAAAACGTTTGAAACAAAATTTTAATTTTGCAAAACAAACAATAAGTACTTATTAACGGACAATAGCAATAGTTTATTTATTACAAAAGCAGAAATTACAATAACCCTTTTGTGCCCAAAAACTTGTTAAATAAAACGCAGTTTTCAAGTATGAAAATTAATAATACCTAAAATATTTAATTAAATACTACTTACCATGATTTTCATCTTCCAAGTTTGCAGCCGAAAGTAATTCAATAAAAAAAATCCAATGAGTGTTCGAACTCACGGGCGATGTGTTAACACCTTTTTGCTACACGGTACCTGTTCGATTTCTATGAACACATTCGTAAATGTTACATTGGAAAATAAAAAACAGCGTTCAATCATATGATGACGTTATAGTTAAATAATATTAATACTTAAAATTATTTAAAGACCCAGTGCAAGCACATGTGTCATTATTTTCTTGCTCAATAATTTTTGTTTTATTCCCACAAAAGTCAAAGAATGCAAAGCAACAGACACTTGTATATACATACATACATTGCTATATTCGTACATACGCTACACACAGTGTTGCCAGAAGTGACGATTTATCGTCATTTTGACGATTTTTTGTCACAAAAACATAAAATGACGATTTGACGATTTCAGCTTCTGGAATGACGATTTTTAGTCTATTCCAAAATTGAAATTGTTGGTAATGCAAGAGCGACAGCTTTACACTATATTTAAACATAAACTTAACCCATCAAGGGATATTGGGTAGAAAAACTCCCCACAAATGGAACCATTTATGAAATAATAGAATTATCGAGATTACATTTTTGTAGACGGGCTGGGGAAGTATAGAACTATTAAAAACTTACGATATTAATGTATAAAACATACCGTGTCAATAATATACATACATACTATGTATGTAAATACCCTAAATATTATCTGTGTGACGTTTAATCAAATTCACACAATTGAATCGGGGGTCAGCCAATTAGGGGTTAATGAAAATTATTCATGAAGGACAAAAACTGCATCGACTCTTCTTTTTTACCCTATAAAATATAAATTTACAATTCCTGTTCACATTTCTTTCAGAAATCTCCAGTGTTGTTTTATTTTTGTATTAAGCCGCCAACATTCTGCGTCTTGACGCCAGGGAAATAAAAAGAATTCTAATTTTTGTCGTTTACGCCAGAAGCGACGTCAAATGCCAGCTTTTGTTTTTCTTCCATAAGAATACGTGTGCAAATTTGTACCGCCTACGTTATCGCTCCGATTGTGTTCGTACACATATTTGTCAACTCTGTTCGTTGGTTGTTTGACCAATAGTTGAAGAGATTTCGGAATAGAGTTTAAATAAAGATATATGAATTTTAAAAATATTACTATAACATATTGATTTAATTGCTTTGTTTTACTGTTTTCCCCCCACAAAAATATTGATATTTGGTACAGCAATTGCAGTTTTTAATGTTGACGATTTTTTGACGATTTCGAAAAATTTTTTGACGATTTGACGATTTCTGCACCTCCAATTTGACGATTTGTGACCGACTTTATCTGGCAACACTGGCTACACAAGTTCACAAAATTGTCGTTGCTCTCTTGCTATCTCATTTTTATATACGTATAATACGTCATTACTCTCCACATTTTATTGGTCTTACCTTTCATAATAATAAAAAAACAACAACACCAACAACAACACCTACTACTACTCCCTGCAGTTTCACAAGTAGTGGCTGGCAACTTTTCATCGACTGCATTGCCGATGACTTATCATCGACTACATCGCCGATCACATTAGTACTCAGTGGTAATCTGTAAAGTGGTGTCTCGAGAGATTTTCTATTGTTATTCGTTAATGAAGTAACCTTAAGAATGTAATAGTGTTATTTTCACCTAATGCTTTAAGTTGTTAACTTTGTAGTTGAATTGAAATAAAAAATTTGAGTTAAAAAAAACAAGTTGCTACTTGAGATAATTTATGGTACAGTACTTTTATTCAAATTTGACTATTGTTTAAACGCATTCTTTTCAAAAGTGCTGAAAACGCATTATTTTCAGAAGTACAAATAAAAAAACTCAACAACACATGCTACATTGCAAATAGAAAAAAAAACAGGACACAAACAAAAAACTGTAACGGGAACCCAAATAAAAAAACCCACCAACAACACATGCTACATTGCAAATAGAAAAAAAAACAAGAAAAACGCATCATTCATTTACCACACTTGAGAATATGAGCTTGGTTGAGGGACGCAAGAAAGAGAAAGAGTCATCAAGTGTTTGCAATTCAAAAAGAAAAGACGTGCGTTGTGTCTGTTTCGCTAATTGAACTGTGTGTTACCGATAAATTCATCGAGGAATGGTAGTGCAAATGGTGAGCCATCACCAAAGCGGCCATCGCCATGTTAAATTCCCGGCTCAAAAGCATTGCGGGTAGTTTAGCAGGTAATCGATGGCTTTTTGTGGTAGTCGATGAATTCTTCGACGTAGAGTCGATTCCCTTTAGTGCAGGGAGTCTATGAATTCATCGACGTAGAGTCGATTCCCTTTACTGCACTTGCTATCACTGTTTGTCGATGAATTTGTCGACGAAATGGTACCGACAAATTCGTCGATAAAATGTTACCGATAAATTCATCGAGGAATGGTAGTGCAAATGGTGAGCCATCACCAAAGCGGCCATCGCCATGTTAAATTCCCGGCTCAAAAGCATTGCGGGTAGTTTAGCAGGTAATCGATGGCTTTTTGTGGTAGTCGATGAATTCTTCGACGTAGAGTCGATTCCCTTTAGTGCAGGGAGTCTATGAATTCATCGACGTAGAGTCGATTCCCTTTACTGCACTTGCTATCACTGTTTGTCGATGAATTTGTCGACGAAATGGTACCGACAAATTCGTCGATAAAATGTTACCGATAAATTCATCGAGGAATGGTAGTGCAAATGGTGAGCCATCACCAAAGCGGCCATCGCCATGTTAAATTCCCGGCTCAAAAGCATTGCGGGTAGTTTAGCAGGTAATCGATGGCTTTTTGTGGTAGTCGATGAATTCTTCGACGTAGAGTCGATTCCCTTTAGTGCAGGGAGTCTATGAATTCATCGACGTAGAGTCGATTCCCTTTACTGCACTTGCTATCACTGTTTGTCGATGAATTTGTCGACGAAATGGTACCGACAAATTCGTCGATAAAATGTTACCGATAAATTCATCGAGGAATGGTAGTGCAAATGGTGAGCCATCACCAAAGCGGCCATCGCCATGTTAAATTCCCGGCTCAAAAGCATTGCGGGTAGTTTAGCAGGTAATCGATGGCTTTTTGTGGTAGTCGATGAATTCTTCGACGTAGAGTCGATTCCCTTTAGTGCAGGGAGTCTATGAATTCATCGACGTAGAGTCGATTCCCTTTACTGCACTTGCTATCACTGTTTGTCGATGAATTTGTCGACGAAATGGTACCGACAAATTCGTCGATAAAATGTTACCGATAAATTCATCGAGGAATGGTAGTGCAAATGGTGAGCCATCACCAAAGCGGCCATCGCCATGTTAAATTCCCGGCTCAAAAGCATTGCGGGTAGTTTAGCAGGTAATCGATGGCTTTTTGTGGTAGTCGATGAATTCTTCGACGTAGAGTCGATTCCCTTTAGTGCAGGGAGTCTATGAATTCATGGACGTAGAGTCGATTCCCTTTACTGCACTTGCTATCACTGTTTGTCGATGAATTTGTCGACGAAATGGTACCGACAAATTCGTCGATAAAATGTTACCGATAAATTCATCGAGGAATGGTAGTGCAAATGGTGAGCCATCACCAAAGCGGCCATCGCCATGTTAAATTCGCCGCTCAAAAGCATTGCGGGTAGTTTAGCAGGTAACACTAGGTCACAAATAACAAAATTTTCTCTGTGATTTGTTTCTAGCATACTTTTTGTCATTGATTTTGACCTACTAAACACGAAAATGAGTTTTAAAAATTTTTCTGTTGATTGGTTTTCGAGATAAAAATTTTTGAATTTTTTTTTTTAAATTTTTGGAGGTACACTTACAATTTTGAGCATATCTTTCGTCTTCTTTGACGTATTTGATCCTACTACTACTCAAATTAAAGCAAATTGAGCCGTCTACAACTCATTCTCAGAAAATTTTCAAATCGGGTGAGTAGTTTTGATGTTGGCGGCTTAAAAAGTTTAAAAAACTGCGTTTTTTTAGTAAAAATGTGGCAGAAAAATTCATATAAAAATTCATATAAAATATAAAACGCGATGCTAACAGCGATTTTGGTTTTTTTACGTATAGCTGGCATTTTTCCAAAGAAAATAAGCACTTACTTAACAAAATCTGACAACAAGTGGCGGACTTATAATTTTTTTGGTAAAACACCGAAATTCCGCTATTTCACGATATTTTGATTTTCATTATTTGCACAGCTAACCTACTAGGAGGGATCGAAAAAGCAAGTTTTTTATAATCCTTTTGGAATAGAACGGAACAGTTGCTCCTATACATAAGTTACTTCTGTTCAAAATTTCACCACCCTGGGTTAATGTCTTCTGTTCTGGCAAGGGACGTGAAATTTCAAAAATTTAGTGAAATCAGCAATTTTTTTTTTTGGAAATTTTTTTCAAATGTCGCAGCACTTAGCAGTTTTGATAAAATTTTTAAATTAATATTAATAACACAAATATTTCATAATTGTAAAAAACCTATTTACAATACCGTAGGGACGTTTCGTCGATGTTTTTAAGAAAATGGTATAATGAAAATGCAGAACATAGAAACACAGGTGCATTTTACGATACGAATTTTGGCAAACCCACTTTACATGTACAAAATTGTTTGGAAAAAACGTTTACGTAATTTTTATGATTCTCAGAATTAAAAAAAATAAGTAATACACAAATAGTTATTTCCCGATGGCTACCTGTATCGGTTTTTTTTACAGAAATTCCCCCCACATTTGTGAGTGGTCATTATTTGGTGTTATTTATAGGTGTTCATTTATCGTTTTTTGTCATTCAACAAGTGTCTACGAACGCGAGTAGTACGAGTAAAAAGTGAAACAAATTGAATTTAAGTGCATATAATACCTACCCAACAAGTAAGACAATGAGTAAAAGACTAAGTGTGTTCGAGTGTTTGAACAATCCAGACAATTTCTGCAATGTTTGTGGCGAGTTTATAAAGAATAATCACGCACACACGTTTACTCCAGCAGTGCAATTGCACTATTTGAATTATTTTGGTATTTCACCAAATATCACAGAATCATGGACACCTAAGTCGCTATGTCATCTTTGCTATATAATCCTAACCAACTGGGCAGCTGGCGGAAGGTAAGAATTTTTATTTAAACACATTAAGCAAAGCAAATATAGTAATTTATTTTAATTTTAATCGCCATATGAAATTCGATACACCAATGATGTGGAAAAAGCCGCTGTTGCATTCCACAGACTGTTATTTTTGCCTCACCACAAACAGTGGGGTAGGGAGATTTTTAAAATGGAACTACGCTCAAGTGGGATCGTTTGCACTTCCAGTACCACATTCGAATGATGTACCATATCCAGTGTGCCCTGGTGCATCTCTTCAAAAAGCAGAATCGTCAGATCAAGAGTCCGAGTGAAGTGCAAGCGAATTTGGGGCGTGCAGAAAGCGAAAATTACTGTCACAGGCCGAACTAAACGATTGGGTGCGCGATTTTGGTCTCACTAAGGAGAAATCCGAACTTTTTGCGTCTCGGATGGTACAGTGTGGATTTGCGGATTCAGAAGTGAAAGTAACAGCGTACAGGAAGCGTCACCAGCAGTATGCAAAATTTTATACAAAGAAAGACCAAATATGTTTTTGCAGCGACATTTCCGGCTTGTTCCAAGAGCTTCACCAAATTCACAATCCCAATGAATGGAGGTTGTTTATTGACAGCAACAAAGAGAGCTTGAAGGCAGTTCTCTTACATAATGGGAATGAAAAGCCATCTCTTCCTATTGCTCATGCGGTTCATTCAAAGGAGAACTATGAAACTATGAACATTTTGCTGAAATGCATATTGGAAAATATAATTGGAAAATATGCGCCGACCTCAAAGTTGTGGCCATTCTGTGTGGACTCCAAGGAGGCTATACGCGACATTGCTGTTTTCTGTGCCTTTGGAATAGCCGCGCTGATGATCAGCATTATATTCAAAAAAAAAATGGCCGGAACGAACGAAACCTGTAGTTGGAGAAGCGAATGTTCAGCGCAAACCACTAATAGAGAACCGTGAAAATATAATACTTCCGCCGCTGCACATAAAATTGGGTTTGATAAAAAATTTTGCCAAAAAATTGGACAAAGAAGGTGAAGCTTTTGCCTATTTACGGTCAATTTTCCCTTACCTTTCGCTGGCAAAAATTAAAGAAGGAGTCTTCACAGGACCCGATATAAAAAAAGTGTTGAAAGATGAAACATTCCCGAAGCTGTTATCACCCATTGAAGCCGCAGCATGGAATTCCTTCAGGCTTGTTGTGGAAAACTTTTTAGGAAACAACAAAAGCCATAATTATAAGGACATAGTTGAGGATCTGGTAAAGAACTATGAAGCAATGGGTAGGTTTTTTTTGAAACAAATGTTAATTTAAATAGCGTTTTAATTCTCGTTTTTTTTTCATTTTTGGGTAGGAGTGCACATGTCACTTAAAATACACTTTCTGCATTCTCATTTGGATTTTTTCCCTGAGAATTTATGAGACGTGAGCGACGAACACGGCGAGCGCTTTCATCAGGAATTGAAGGCTATGGAACGACGCTATCAGGGCATCTATGACACGGCTATGATGGGTGACTACATTTGGACCCTAATACGTGAGACCAATTGCAGCGAATACAAAAAACAAAGAAGAAGTCAGCTGTTTTTCCACATGGCATAAAATGTACAGTTATATCTTTGTTTCTACTCATTTTTTATGGGCGCTGATTTGGTTAATTTCGTTAGTTTAGCTAACCTGGCACATCCATTTCTAATTGTGCCATACATTGAGTATGTAGTGCTCTAAATAAATTAAAAAATAATATACTAAGACTAATTTGTTTATTTTAAATTAAGTTCAAATGTATTTATTCGTTTGCGTTGGGTAGGTAAGCTGTGCAAATAATGAAAATCAAAATATCGTGAAATAGCGGAATTTCGGTGTTTTACCAAAAAAATTATAAGTCCGCCATTTGTTGTCAGATTTTGTTAAGTAAGTGCTTATTTTCTTTGGAAAAATGCCAGCTATACGTAAAAAAACCAAAATCGCTGTTAGCATCGCGTTTTATATTTTATATGAATTTTTATATGAATTTTTCTGCCACATTTTTACTAAAAAAACGCAGTTTTTTAACCTTTTTAAGCCGCCAACATCAAAACTACTCACCCGATTTGAAAATTTTCTGAGAATGAGTTGTAGACGGCTCAATTTGCTTTAATTTGAGTAGTAGTAGGATCAAATACGTCAAAGAAGACGAAAGATATGCTCAAAATTGTAAGTGTACCTCCAAAAATTTAAAAAAAAAAATTCAAAAATTTGTATCTCGAAAACCAATCAACAGAAAAATTTTTAAAACTCATTTTCGTGTTTAGTAGGTCAAAATCAATGAGAAAAAGTATGCTAGAAACAAATCACAAAACGACTGTTGGCTAGTGTAATCGATGGCTTTTTGTGGTAGTCGATGAATTCTTCGACGTAGAGTCGATTCCCTTTACTGCAGGGATACTACTGATATGTTGGTGATTTATTTGTGCTTGCTGTGTGTGGAGTGTTTGTGTGGGTGGTGGGTGTAGGGGGGTACCTAAAAGAAAAACTGTTAAGGGAATGCAAAGAGTGGAGAGTGTGAGTGTAAATTGTCATGGTGGAGGGTATATAAGCTTCGTCCCGGCCGATCTTAACACCGTTTCTACTTGTTTTTGTATACACCGGTCAATGCTGAACATCAAATGACTGGCTTTATTTGGCCATAGCAACAACAACGAAACAACCAAACACACAACTTCACACATATCTCCGTTCAGCAACAGACACATGTGCATACATACATTATTATGTTAATACATACGCTATAGACACAATTTCGTTTGCCTCACCCCTGCCACACCACTCTTTCATTGCTCTCTTGCGCGCTCATTTTTGTTTAACACGTCATTATTCTCTTTCGCAGTCGCAGAAAACCTGGTTTTAGCAGCAGCATAAAATCTGGTATGTGTTGACTTTGATAGATTTAGTCCCTATACGCCGCTATAGATGTTAACACATCAAAAATAAATTTAACAAAATTTTTTATGTATTCTTTTTCTTTGCTTTCACTTCAACTTGCCGAACAACGAAAATCAAAAAAAAAAGAGGAAGAAAGCCGACCGATCACGAGAGCAAACAGGCAAGCGCAATCGGCAATTCTCTTGAAATCTACAACCGAGCATGCACGTAAACATGTGTGAGTGTCACATGTACGCTGCTCTGCTGCATTTTTGCTCTGTTAAATTCTTTGCGTCGTTTTTGCTCTGTACGATTTTATTCGGCGTTTTTGTTCTGTGGTCGTCATATAATCTATGTCATCTACGCACAGTATCTCCACAGATGGTACAGATCCAAAACCACTTTTACAATTATTTTCATAGAGGGTCCAGTAAGTCTTCGTCACATTATATTGCAGTCCAGCTGGAGTCCAATATACACTCCGGTTCACTGATTTAAAGGCACTAAAAATTCCATATTCAGTAGCCTGTATCTTTTGCAATTTTTAACCGATTGCAGAATTTTAAAATGGAACCAAAAAAAAAAAAATAGCACGTTTTTTTATTTTTTTTATAAATTGCTCAAAAAAAGTTCTTTAGTTAAGAAACCACTATTGTCATGATTTGTTTTTGAGATGTCTAGCTTCCATTTCCATTTTAAAATTCTGCAATCGGTTATAAATTGCAAAAGAATATGGAATTTTTAATGCCTTTAAATAAATGAACCGGAGTGTATGTCCATCATATAAGACACTTTTGGTTGCCAAAAAAGATTGTTACCAAAGCAATGGTATTCAAATTTCAGAAGCATCTGCTGAAGTAGCTTTGCAAAGTTTAGTTGACCACACGACAAATAGGCTAATAAAGCTACAAAGAGAAAATCTGGAAGAATTTAGGTGTTCATCGTTAATGTTAACATATAAATATGGATGGGATGGTAGTAGCGGTCACTCAACATACAAGCAACCGTTCACAGAGCAGGCCTTGCAAACAGATCAGCATTTATTTGCAGTGTGTTTAGTTCCTTTGGAGCTAAAAAAATGATGACAAAATTATATGACAAAATCCACGGCCTTCTTATACGCGCTTTTGCAGACCCATTAAACTTACATTTCAAAAAGAGGCTACATAATTAATTAATGAAGAAATCGATGTAATACTATCTCAAATAGCTGCGATTGTTCCAACTGTAATCCAGGTTCGGAACAACATATTACATGTAAACCATCGTTTCTTTTTGACTATTATCGATGGTAGTTTTTTCAACTATTGCAAATTTGTCGCCTCAAAGATGTGGAATTTGTGGAGCACCACCTAGTTCTATGAATGACATAAACGAAATTAAAGAGTTTAAACCGAATGAAAGCCTATACGAGTATGGACTCTCCACTCTACATGCTTGGTATAAGGAGCTTAGAGTGCATTTTGCACATTGCGTAGAAACTTGAGTTAAAAAATGGCAAGCTCGGGGAGAATCGGAAAAGGTGTTAATTGCGGCAAGGAAAAAAATGATTATTGATAGGATGAAAACAGATATGAACCTTCTAGTCGATATACCAAAGGCAGGTCACGGCACTACAAATAATGGCAACATCGCCAGAAGATTTTTCCAACAACCAAGTTTAGCTTCACAAATAACTGACGTGGACGAAAATTTAATTAGAAGACATGGCGTCATTTTACGACATATGCTATGGAATTAATGCAGAACTGTTTCGAGCGTATGCGCAACAGCGGAATTATACTCCACGTATAATCCGTGGTATTGGATGCTATAAAGTGTCCACAAAATATTGATTCACGGTGCAGACATTATTGAAAAAGCTGCCCTGCCCATTGGAATGTTATCCGAGGAAGCGCTTGAATCTCTGCCTTTTTTCATCGTATACATACATTTCTTCTCTTTCGTAGATTGGTGATTATGTCATGAGTCAATTGCTTTGCTTTCTGATACTTCTACATTGAATCGGCAAAACTATTCAGAAGACGAAACCGATTATGAATCAAGCGCCGATGAATAAACATTTACATATATCGATGAAATAATAAGCGTGTTTTGGTTACACCGCTTGCTTATATATTCGCTTGTTTTGTATGAAGTACTTAGCGAAGACTTAGCGACGAGAATCATTCTCGCTAAGTTTAAACAAGTATTTTTTACATCTTTTACCGTTTTCAACAATTATTCATATTTTTGATTAAAATGACTTATCTCGCTAAATTGCCGTTTCCATTGCAACTTAGCAAGCGACAATCGCTTGCTTGTAACCAAAACAAGACTAATGTTAAGTATTTTAAATAAAAAATATGTACATACATCTGACGACACTCAATATTTCTTTTTGTGTTTTATTTGACTACTTGTTACTTGTTTGAGTACACAGTGAATAATTATATATATTTTGACACAAATTAACACATAATAATATCAGTGCCTATGAACAAATTATGCAGGTTTCACGTCAGTTAATTTTATATGGAAAGTGTCACACCCACTTAGGGTTGCCACACGTACTGTTTTTAGCAGTACGCGTACTTTTTTTTTTACTAATTGTACTTCTGACAGCATAGCACCTAAAGAAGTACGCAAAAGTACTTCTTTTTATCCTCTGTACTTCTTTTTGTACTTTTGTTTTGATATGCCAACAATAAATACGAAAATGTTACTTCTTATTCATACCAACAATCGCGTATAGGTATTTACATAGAAGACCGTTTTACTTTAAAATATAACAAATTTGAAAAACTTCCCATTTTTAACCTTAATTCAAACAATATATTTCATTCATGTCGCAATTAATTTATTTTAAATCAAATAAAATGGCTTAGATCAACTGTTTGACGAATTTATATCCTTAAATGCTTTTGCTGAAAATATTCCGAAAGAAAAATCTTAGATCAACTCTTTGACGAAATTATATCCTTAAATGCTTTTGCTGAAAATATTCCAAAAGAAAAATCCGTTTAAGAAAAATGGTAAGAGATCCTAGAAGTGGGTCATTTCCAAATTTCGGAAATATCTGTAAATTTGTATTTTCAATTTCTCGTTCTAATGCGGCATCTAAAAGCATATTCAGTTTGATGTTTAGTTTTTGGAGAAAAAAACGAAATAAACTTCTAATTCAAAATTTAGAAAACGAATTAAAAAACAAATTTTACGTACACTTGTAATGAGTTTGTACATTTTTTAAAAACAGAAAAAGCTAAAAACGGAACAGTTAATCAAGTCCACAAAAACTATAAATATTTGTAATTCTTTAAAAATGTTGTGAATATCTTTGATAATTAAATAATTAAAACAAGAAGGTTAAACTCAGAATTAACAAATTTTAATATAGAATAGACTACACTCTTGTTACTTTTAAAAATAAAATGTGAAACACCTGACTAGTTTTTATTTAAAAAAATATTTGTGGTCTCTTAGTTTGTTCGTTTTTTTAACGATTTTAACGAAAAACATTAAATAATCTTTATATGAAGATATCTTTGGGAACTCTGCTACCCATCCTCAACTGGTTTGAGGTTTACCTAAAAGGACGACAAAACCGGCGAATGAGGTTTCAGTCCTTATATCCTAGAGGATCTAACACTAAAGAACAGTACTGTTGCTGCTATACGAGTATTTGTTTAACAGCGAGATTTATGACACAGGTAAAGGTAACGTACGTCAGAAAATAAATACTGCAATAGATCCATTGAACGGCATGTATGGAGCTGATCAAAGTAATCGACAACTCAATTAAAGTTTGCAAAAGTTGTTATCACGAAGTGCCTAAGGGAAAGCAATATACTTATATATGTATGTATGCATTCAGAAAAAAGGGCAAATGATATTTTAACTTCACAGAACATTTCTAATCTTGTTGAAAGGCTGCCGGAAAACCACCAAGAATGATGTCAGCTTTTCAGCAGAAAGTCTCGATCATTTTCAGAACAATTCGGGATCATCGACACGTCATCTGCGCAAGTTGACAAATTTCATTAGGTGCAATGCTGGTAAAAGATCTTCTGAGAAGTCAAAAGTACTTGAAGATTTGTATCAATGTGGAGAGTTTGATTATTTTACTACTAAAAGTGGACTAAAACCAAAAGAATCTGGGCAGATGCTGAGGATTTCCTTGATACGATACTGAAGAAATGTAACTTTGTCGGCAATTATCAAATCACAGTCATGTTCTTCCAGAACATTACATCGACGCAGAAAAGGATTTGGATTGCCCTTTCCCAGCGGTGGAAAGAAAACTCTATTCAAAAGAAATATAGGTCAAAGGGAAATCGGAATCGGCTAATAATGTTGTGTGTTGTACCTGATATACTGGAGGCATATCATATTATTGAAAATGGTCAGCAGACATATCCCTGTTCTTATTGTTTTGTGACTATAAGTCACATTTAAGAAATGGTTCCAGTCAAAGTGGTGATAAATTACTCAGTGCAGACGATGACCCGGAGAATGATTCAAGGATTGAACTCCGACGTATATGGAGTGAAACCTCATTCGCCGTTTTTGTCGTAATTTCAGGTAAATCTGAAACCAGTTGAAGACCGCTGAGAAGTGAGGTTGGATTTAAAAACTCCTGTATTTTTTAGACCCACCGATTTGATTCATGTTTTTTGTCAATACTTAAAAAAATTTGATTCGATTTTAATAATAACGGATTGTTATTGGGGGGGTTATAAAGAATGAAGCCTCATTCGCCGTTTTTGTCGTCATTTTAGGTAAACCTCAAAGCAGTTGAGTACCACTGTGTCGTAAAATGTTCACATTTGAACATTTTGAGTAAAGATGGTTGTTGCAGAAATTTATTCAATTATTTTTCGGATTTTGAGAGTTAGGTTCGAAGTTTTTCAGGTTGAGAGGATATATGCATTTCCAGAGTTTCTCGTAAAATTTTGTTCGAGTAGTTCGGAATTACATTTCTCCAACTCTTGAAGTTTTCTAACCGTGAATAGAGATAAAGTATTCCGGGGAGTCAGTTCTGAGTTCGACTGGGACGTCATCTATGTACAAAAAGTGTACTATTGCTAATAGTAAAAGTAGAAATACAACTACCTGGGAGAACAGCTAGTGATTTGAACAGCAGAAAAAGAAATAAGATATAAGCAATAACTTACACTTATTTGGGGTTTGTTATTTTTTTTTTCACTTTAACCACTTAAGATTGTTTACTTAGGAGGCCTCAAACAACCCAGAGGGGTCAAGGGCCTTACAAAATGAGGATAACATGTTTCACCAACCGGCTCGATCTTTAACTTTTCTCCTGCAGTTGGTAACACCAAGCTATCGTAGGCAATATTCCACCTGGTCTTCGAATACCTATCGCACTGGTTCATTCTGATCCATTTTAGCCTAGCTAGCGTAATCGCGTTATTTTGATTCCCATAAATACGTCGATGTAGGGATATAGATTATACAGCTCGTGGTTCCTCCGTCGTCGATACTCCCCGTTTCCTATTATAGCACCACATATATATTTTTTAGAGTATTTATCTCTTGAAGATTCCCAGTGATGTTTCATCAGCATGTGATATGTCCCAGGATTCTTCGCAAAGATTATAAAGCAAGTCAGTTTGTATGAGAGTCTGATATAGTCGGATCTTCGTTTCTCGAGAGAGGTTCTTATCTCTAAAGTTATTGCTTATCCCGAAGAGATTAGCACATGAATAATTTGTCCAGTAAAAATTGAGAATAAGTGCTTTTTTTGTTATATTTATGCAGAGCGAGGTTTAAAAGCGACCGTCACTAGTAAATACACTGAAAGAAAACAATGATTGATATGTTGTGATATTTCTAGCTTGATGTGATAAGAGATCATGTATTAAGTTCAATGCATACCAGATTCATCTTTGTAAAATTTGTATAAAAATTGTCGGAGAGGCACACAGAGCAGCGGCGATGTATATTCATCCAGTATTAAGCCAATTTATCTCTTTGAACAAGATCGATCGTGATATCGCACATATACAATAATGGGTGATCTGTAGATAATATTGTTTTTTTTAGCAATATCTACATGCCCGGATGCTACACTGAACGGAAAAGCATCGTCACAGGGATGAAAATGTTCATCACCCCAACAACTTTCGTCATCGAAAGTGAGCTAACGTACAGTTTCATTCCGGCTACGAAAATGTGTTCATCAACTGCAAATTGTTCGTCACGGCGAAGAACGTATGGTTGTTGCGCTCATTATTGCAATGAATAAGTATCGTTTTTGAAATGAAATTATTTCATTGCTGCAATGAATTGGTTTCATTACAACAATGAAGTTGCTTCATGAAACGAATTCATTGCAGCTATGAATTTGTTTCATTACAGCTATGAATTTGTTTCATTGCTGTAATGAATGTGTTGAAGTGTGTTTGAAATTATTTATTGTACATAAATACACTGTTAGCATTACATTGCAGGTGTTTTGATAAAAATAAAATTTAGAATTTGGTCTGAATTTGCTAAATATATTATATCCATTCCACTCTGGAGAAAGATTATGGTATTCGAGGGGTTTAGTGTTATTGTGGCCGTTGTACTAAGGTCCTGCAATTAAAAACAAATATGAGGAATTTATTATTAATATTTCTATTTAAGATATGTACATATCTACGTATGTCTGGACTTGCCATGAACATAAGCTCTACTCCCGTATGGATTTCATCACAGCAATTGATCTACGTTCACAATTTTCTTTAACATAGAACCACATCATTGTTTCCTGAATTATTCAATTGTTGTTGTGTTGAGGGTTGTGTCATTCAATTGTAGTGCCACATCTCCCCGTCATTAAGCCACTGATCGCTCTGTAAGCGTTTCCTTGAACTGCTCTTTTATTTATTTAAACCAAATTTTTTGAAAGTTCGATTGATTTATTTCATTGTACTTTAAATTGTTACTTTTTGTTAATTTCACTTATTCGTTTTCATTGACTTCGAACCCAAATACCAATGCAATGAAACTAGCGCGACCGAATTATAGTTAAAACACGAACATTTTGTTACGATTTGTACCGTCACGCTCATACACACATACAAATGTTTCGGGGTAGTTTTCTGCTATCGATGCGCCACTTTATTTGCTGTCGTGCTGCTCCTTGCATTCTGTTTGTTTATCTATTTCATTTATAGATACACAATTTACACAAACGATCACAGCAAAAACATAAATTCACACAATTCATTTTTCTGAATAAAATATTATTACTTTACTAAGTTCAAGTAATTAGTCTGTTTTAAAAAATTTATGTAAATTATTCCGACGGAGAAATATGTCTACCACTTTAGGTTGTTACAAATGAACTGATTTATGACGTGTACGTGACCCAGCACTCACGCTCACAATTTCCTCTTGCTGGCCTCTTTTTTACGCTCATTCGTTTTTTTACTGCTTCTCTCTCTTTATCGTCATAAAACTTAGTTTTATTGCAATAACGAAATTGTTTCGTCAACTATAAATGATGGCAAAACTCCAAAATAAATAAATAATAAAAATAATCAATAAAAAGTAAGAGATATCAATAGTTTAAATCTCATGCACTTAATTTTCCTAATTTTTAACTCATTTTTCTACACAATTCAAATTAAATAAAATTCTTGCAGGAACGAAAAGTAAGTTCTTGCAGTAACGAAACGAAAAATTGTCAAAGAAATCATGTATGAAATTTTTCGTTGCAGCGACTACCAAATTGTCTGATATACGAAACTTGTCATTGTAGCAACGTATAAACAGTAACGAAAATGTTTCATCCATACGACGAAGCATTGTTCTTTCAATGTATGTACAGTGTACATCTTTGACATACATGAATATCATACAATCATAACACATATTTACCACTTTCCCATTTACCGTTCTTGCTCAGCGGGAAGAGTTTTTTAAAATGATTTTCCTTTTAGGGCAATAATATTGACAACTGTCTCCAACTTTTCTTTATAACTCTTACAAAGTAAATAATTTATTATTTCGAGTTTCCACTATACCCTAATCAACATAAAGACGTCCTCTATGTTATATTTGTTCTGTTTCAGATTATCTACACGTTAGCAGTTGGCGAAGAAGTGTACCAATTTGAGCACCGCGACCTGCATTGGGGCAATGTTTTGGTCCTCAAAACAAGAAATAAAAATATTACTTACAAAGTAGGTGACAAAATATTGAGTTTGCCTACAAAGGGGATACGAATAACAATCATTGATTATACTCTGTCCCGCATTACTTATAACAACGGCTGTTATTACAACGATCTCGCCTGTGATCCCGAACTCTTCTCTGCAGCAGGGGATTACCAATTTGACATTTATCGTATGATGCGCGATACATTAAAGTATGTACACTTGGATTTTAAAATTACAAATATTCGTTTCATACTAATTTTCATTTTCATTTATAGAGATAAGTGGGAAAATTTCGAACCTAAGACGAATATATTTTGGGTATCATACATCATTTCTAAATTACTGAACGGCGTGTCATACAACAACAGCCGGCAAAAAGTTCATTTGCAATACATGGAAAAACTAAAAGATCTCAACTCTTCAATCTTAACGTATACCAGTTGCAGAGATTGTGCGGCCGATCTAAGTACTACGCTATAATAGATTGTTATATTTATTGGTCCTGATTGTACTTTTTATAGTTAGCAAATATATTTTTATTTCTACTCGTTTTATTCAAATGGAAATTCACAGAATAAATTTAGTCAATCAAGGCAGTCAAAGTTAAGTATATAACTTACGTATCTTTAACTCTCGAAGTTACTTCAATTTGGTAACAAAATAAACCAATATAAATGTGTATAATTTTGGTCGAAGTTTTGAATTATTTTTTTTTTATTTTAAAACAAAAAAATTATATGTATTTAATATTGTAGAATAATCGCCAGGGGTATCATATAGACGATATGCGGTACCATGGGGGTTTGTATTTCAGCAACAGAGTATGTTCATAAATTAATCTGGGCCTGTAATAGCAAGAGTTAAACTAAGGTCAGACGATTTGTGTATATACACAAATTTCATTTGCCTTTGACGTACACAAAGTAAACACAAATTTGTATAAATGTGCGATTTGTTCATGCCATAAATATTGATGGTTCAGACGGTTTGTGTATTTTTGGCACAAATACACAAATTTCATTTTTGAATGCCCATACACAAATATGAATACGCAAATCAGTTCGTGTATGCAGATTTGTGGTTCAGACGATTTGTGTAACTCTACACAAATTAAATTTGTGTATATTTGTCAAATTAGTTTTTATTCAATTCCTTCCACTCGTTTACCCCCCCCCCCCCCCCCTCCCCATTCCTTCCACTCGTTTTACTGTGACACTATACAAAATGTTGAAGAAAAAATTTATTGCGATAATTTTGACCGCGAATTTACTCGATAGTGAAGATGAAAGCCAACAACCGTGAATCGGAGGGATTTTGTACAAAATTGCTCATTGAATTGCTTGCCGAAGAGGCAGAATTATATTGCAATTTCGTCCGAATGTTGGTCACACAATTCGATCATGTGCTTGCTTTGGTAACGCATTATATTCAGAAAGCCGATACAATTATGCATCCTACCATTCCGGCATCGGTGTGGTGCGTCAGTTCTTGACGCTGCGTTCCCTGACCTCTGGCGATAATTTCCGATCGCTACCGTATCTGTATTCCACAAAAAACGAAATATCAAAAATGAGTGAAGTTATTTCTTAAAAGCCTAAACAAGAAGTTAGTGTTTATTTCAAGTGAATTTACGATGAATAAATCTATTTTATTCTTGTGGTTTTAAAAATTATCGTTTGCATAAAACAGCGCCACCAATAAAATAAAATGGGTTGCCAGTGAGTACTGCGCGGAATAAAGAAGCGAATGAGCGTTCCAATAGCATCGATCGGGCGTTGCGTGAATAAGGCAACCGTACTGCATCAGAGGTGAAGTTGCTAATTTTGGGTGCATCTATTTTTCATATTTTCTGTTTTATTTTTTTTGCAAAATATTTCAAAATTATATATGTTCCTATTCAAAATTAAAATGTTCGAGCATAGTTCTTGTGCTGCTGCATTCGTGAAGTGTTGTGATCTGAAAAAGCGGAAGAAATCGAGAAAAAGAAATTGTGAAAATAAAAGTTTCACACTTAGTCTTTTTAAAGACTCATTTTTGAGAGATTTTTGTGAGATTTGGTGTATTTTTCGAGTTTTGGAATTTTCCAAAAACTTAGAAAATTTTAGTGCTAGTGGCTTTTAAAATCTGCCACTACGCTCTTCTCATCGTTTCGAGGGACCCTGATTGGCTGATTGTCATATTTGGTGACTACTATCACGGATTTGGCTTGCCATATTTTTGAGGGACCAAAAGTGATGCCAAACCAGCAGGTCGCTAGTGATAGCGGTCAAATGGCTGGAATGAAGAGATCGGTGGAGGAGGAATTTATTCCTAGTGCCACCTATAAGAAGATCCTGGATGAAATGATTCTCATCCAAATTAAATATGATACGGTTATGGAAAAAAACCCGCAAATTACGTGTAAACCTTGACAATGTCGAGAAGATTCTCTACGCGAAGGAGAATTTGCCAGCTTCAGATCTCGAGTTTTCGAACTTCGAGGATGAGGCAATGGATGGGGTTGAGGCCAGTGCACCGCCAGCACTGGTCACCTGTGCAATGTCAGCACAGAAGGCTCTGAGAGCTCCAGCTAGAGCAGATGTCACCCGTGCACGGAAGGCCAGTACAAAGCCGGTACTGGCGGAGAAGGCGACCACCAGCAAGGTCGTGTTGGGCCCCAACGGCGGGCAACCAGCTGTGCAACCAGCCCCCACAGAGTCAGAAAAAAGGTAAGGTGCCGGTTATTACGGTGTACCATGCCAATGTCAAGTTAGTGACTGAAATAGCTAGGACAGCTTTGGGACATGGTAACTTCATCATACGCCTTTTCAGTGGCTCGATAAATTTTAGTACCCTCTCGGTAGAGGATTACGAGAAATTGAAACTCATGCTGCGCGAGCAGGGTTTCAAGTACTCCCATTTCGGTGGCAGTTTGTGGTCTCTCGACCACCTGTGAGGAAATCAATGTGAGAACCTACCTTGGGGTGTTTCCTACGCTTCGGCGTTAGGCGCCCACTCAGCAGGTGCTATTCCCAAGGCACCTGCTAGAGCACCGGCTCGCCCTAGAGTTAACTCCGGTGGGCTCGGTCTGATTGACGACGATTGTCGCCGCCTTTTCGGCAGAGACTTAGTCTCTTGCATGACTTTCGGCTATGCACGCTAATTATTCTAGCGATACTAAAGAAACCCAGGCTCTGTTTGGGTTCTTCCTTTCTCTTTCTAATGTTCAGGGACGTTAAGTTAATTTTTACGAACGTAAACTCTCTTGTGTCCATCCACAGGAGACATTGTTTTAAAGTATTTATGGACGAGCTTAGCCCGGACATAGTTCTAGTAGCTGAACATAAACTGTCCACTACTCACAAGTTGAGCTTCAATGCATTTGTAGTTCACCGACATAACAGGTGAGGGGTCCAGGGTGGCGGCACCTGTTATTGTCTTCAAGGACAATATACAACACGAAAGGGTGTTATTGGACCTGGGCGAAATTGAAAATATGTGCCTGCGTATTCACAGGGGCATGGGTTTACACTGACTGGTATCGATGTACCTCAGTCCAGGAGGCCAACTTGACACTGAACAGCTGGAGCCACTTGTGACTCTAGCTGGTCAAGATGACCTGGTGATAGGAGCTGACCTTAATGCTAGCCATGGTAGCTGGGGCGACAGTACGAACCCTAGGGGCAGGGCAATCCAGGATTTCCTTACTGTTTGCCCTGACATTATTGTAGTACCAACTAGTGGCCCAACTAGGATAGGTGCTACTTCGGCGACGTATATCGACCAGTTTCTGGTCTCTTCGGTGATGGCGTTACGTGACACCGGGGGGAGCGGGTTGACGACGCATGATTGCGGATGGGACCATAGGGCCGTGGAATTGTTGCTGGAGCGGGGGGATTTCGGACATCGCGAACGACCGATTTTTTACGACTTTGACCGGATGAATCGACGGCGGTTCAACCGGGTACTTGAGGGAGGGCTGAGAAGGAGCGAACTCCCGATCGATAGGAATGTCACAAACTCAGAAATCTACACTTGTGTTGAATCTCTGGACGTGGCTTTCCGTGGGGCTATGGATGCCTCTGTCCCTGATGTTTCTACGGGACCTATGGAACTGCGCAATCTTCCCCGTATATCCTGGAATTTATATGGGAAAAGAAGCGGCTTCGGCGGATTATCGACAGGACCGAAGATCCTGGTAGGGCGATAACGGTTCGGGCTATAGTGCGCAATCTCGAAAGGATCATCCGGGGATCCATACATGAGTTTGAGAAAAATAGCAGAGCGGCGTATTTGCGCGGTATAAAGTTGAAAAGCGGGACTTTTCGGAGGGTGAAAACCGCTGCGGGCGTTAATGCCAGGAAACCTATTCCTGACCTTTTGGATTCTGATGATACCCTCATTGCGGTCGATGAAGCCAAGGCTAAGCTCTTTGCTGACTGCATTCAGGGAGATCCTCCTGCGGTGAGCGGTAGTGCCACGGGCGGCAGTTTTGGCGTGGATGGTGAGATTCTGCGCTTGACGGACCCAGCTGTGACGTTTCGAGAAGACGCCATGGCAGACGTGTCGTTTTGCGTGGATGAGGGGCGCTGGCGTCGGCGTGGCTTCGTAAAACCTGCCGAGGTTGGTGATGCGTTACGGTGGAGATCTAATCGTAGGTCTAGCGGATTGGATGGGATCCCTAGTGTGGTCCTGAAGCGGGTTAATGTCGCTATTTGGAACTTTCTGGCGGTGTTTTTACACAATTGCCTGAATTTGGGATATTTCCCGGCGGCTTGGAAGTAATCGGTCACGATCCCTATACCAAATCGGTCACGATCCCTATACCAAAGTGGGAGCTATAGTCCGATTTCGCTTCTGTCGCCCATTGCCAAACTATTCGAGAGCTTCATCTTGACTACGATTGTTAGGACGGCAGAGGATAAGAGGGTCCAAAAGATAACCAATTTGGTTTTCGGCGAGGACATTCAACGTCTCATGCGCTCATGGTCTTCGGAGACTATGTGACTCGAGCGTTGAATAAGAGATATGCCACCATAGCGGTGGGTCTCGATATAGCCAGGACATTTGATTCGGTTTGGCAGGACGGAATCTTATAAAAAATGGTGAGAATGGGATTCGATATGGACACCTGTAGGATTGTGGTTAGTTTCCTTAAAGGGGCGTAAATTCCGTACTAAAGTCGGAGATGCGTACTCTAGCGTTAGAGATGCTGTGGCGGGAATGCCCCAGGGTTCAATCCTGGGTCCTGTACTCTGCAACATCTTTGTCAGTCATTTACCAGAACCGCCTGATGGTGGGCTGCTACTAGTATATGCTGACGACTTACTTGTTGCCATGACGGGAGCAAGAGCCAGGAACACGAACTCCAGGGTTAATATGTACCTGGAGGTTTTGTCGAGATATCTCGACAACTGCAGGCTTAAGCTGAAAGTTCTGATATTCGCGTGTTACCTCAACGTGCTCCTGTGCCGTGGAGGACTGACGAACGAAGTTAGACTTCTGATCTACCGACAGGTCATTAGGGGGACTGACGAACGAAGTTAGACTTCTGATCTACCGACAGATCATTAGGCCTATCATGTTCTATACCTACCCAGTCTGGTTTGGGATCTCTCCCCACCAGATTGCAAGGCTGGAAATATGGGAATACGCATTCTTGTGAGCTGTTCGGGCTTGCGGAAAATAAGAGCTAACGATAGTGTGGACTTCACCATTTACGAGATGATCGATTTTGACCGAATTGACGTGTTTATAGTTAGGGACGCGTTGGCTTTTCTGGAGAGGTCGGCCTATTTGGACAACGCTTTAGTTAGGAATAGTCTGGACCATGACGGGGATCTGGGAGGACAGTTTGAGGGAAATTATAGACCGCCTATTGGCCTGGTGGGACTGAATAGGGACGGGTTGTTATTTGTTGACGATAGGCTACTCTTTCACCATAGGAGGATAGGGACAGTTGATATTGGCGACACTTTATAATATAGCACAGTGATCGCACCTTACCTGTACATATTGTAAATATATAATGTAAATAGTAGTTTTAAATGTAAATAGTAGTTACTAACCCTTAGTTTTTAGTTTTAGTATCGTTGATACTAAAGTGGGATAGATTTTTATGGTATGAAAGATATGCGAGCAGCTAAGCTGCAGTATGTATATAATGGTAGATTAAGATAGTTCTATAAACATTGTTTAATGTTAGAAATAAGAGTATCGGTCGATTAATGTTAGATTTAAGTTATTTTTCCATCAAATGAATTACTAAGTATAAATAAAATCAGAATTTTGAAAACGAAAATGTCCGAGCGTTTCGTCGTTTTTTTTATTAATTTTATTCTTCAATTCTGCCCTTTGGTCAGCGAAATAATGAAGAATAAAATTAATTAAAAAACCACGAAGCGCTTGAACTTTTTAATTTTGAATATTATACTAAAGGTCGGATAAATCATCACTAATTTAATATATGTACCTTTAGATTTTAAGTTTATTGAAGAGGGAATTGTTTTATTTCCTTCTTTGTACAGTTTGTGTTTTTTCTCTGTACTTATTTCCCCCGAAAAATTTAACATTTGTTGTTAATGATGTTTTGGCTTTGTTAGTAGGTGTATGTTTTTTTCCTCTGTAATTTATTGCAAATTACTCATTGGCCATCTATGACCAATCCACGGCTCACGCCAGGATGAGAGGATTTATACTATAGTACACATATTGGTGCAAAGTAGGGCACTTGTATTATATGAGTTTAGTGTACCAAGTTTCAGGAAAAAGCGGATATGTCTTCGATATTTATTAGAGATCGGCTACACAAGAAATCGGTATGTAAACAGTTTACTAATCAAATATTGCACCGAATCCACAAAACCGGTGTTGATTCTATGTAGGCCAGTGAAGAAAATTAATCGTTTTCCCCTTAAAGCGGAAGGAGTACTGTAAAACGAACATATTACATTCAATTTTAGGAAATTTCGCTTAGTTGTCGAGATATCAGGTGATGCCCTTCAAAATAAAACAACAATTGTGCAGAATGTCTAATACAGGGTGTTTCAAAAGTGACCACCCTATTGGAAGATGCTCTTATTTTTGCAAATGGCCGCCAATGTCAAATCTGTTTTGACATTTGTGGACTAGACAGATGTAGAATACAAGTAAACAAGCCATGGAGCGATACACTCCCCAAGAACGCGGAATAATCGCGTATATTTTTTTGCGTAACAATTCGTCTGTGCTGTTGGCGCAGCGCGAATACCGTCACCGATTCCCCGGACGCCGACTGCGCAAACACTGCGCCGTTTGGCCACTAACCTTGTAGAGTATGGGACCACACGAGATGTTGCCAGGAGTGGCCGGCCTCGGAGCGCCAGTTCTGCCGAGAATAACGCCGCTGTTGCCGGTCGTCCCTATGGCGAATTTTGGTCAAAGAGCTGCGCATATTCCCACACAAAGTCCAGTCCGTGCATCAACTGCTGCCTGTCGACCGCCAAACGCGTGTAACCTACGCCCAAGCCATCCTCAATCTCGTGGACGAAGTGGACGATTTTTCCACCAAAATCATAATGAGCGATGAGGCTCATTTCCACCGCAGCGGGTACGTGAACAAGCACAAGCACGCTATAGGGCCATGTTAACCGAGTTTTTTCTGCCGCAATTCGACGAATTAGGACTGGAGGACATGTGGTTCCAACAGGACGGAGCAACGGCATACTGCGCGAGCCACAACCGATATTCTAAAGGCGGCGTTCCCGGGTCGCCTCATCTATCGTTTTGGCGATTTGCACTGGCCCGCAAGATCGTCCGATTTAACCGTTCCAAACTTTTTTGACGGGGTTTTTGAAGCCCTCAAGGTCAACATTCGACACGAGTGCGAGAATCTGTTGCCCGAAGTTCTCGGAGAAGTGATGAAAAATTACATAAAACGAGCCCGTATGGTAATCAATTGTGACGGCGCCCATTTAACCGATATCATCTTCTCAACTTAACCAATAAAATTCTAAAGTTTCAAATAAACATAATCAAAAAACAGCATCGAAGTTTTTCATTTAGAAAAAAAATGAGAGCCAAACAACATCGGATGACTTCTTTTGAAACACCTTGTGTAAGAGATTTGAAAATTATTATTAATTAATATTAATTGAAGTTAGCTCTCCTATGGAAATCCAAAACTTTAAATCACAATGTGTTATAATGCTGGCCCTACACAATCCAACTTGAGCAACTGAGTTGAATGAGAAAATTGGTCGTTCTCCTCACACGATTCAACTTTCAAACCAACTTTTCATTCAACTTCATTTGCAAGTTATGTTTGAAGCGCCAATTCGGATGTTTTCGTAACTCCTTCTGATGTTTCTATTTTATATTTTTCACTTTTACAGTTCCATAATTCCGGCATAGTTTTATATTGTTCGATAAATACGCGCATTGGAGTCACTTTTTCCCAATCCTCATTTTTATTTATTACGCTCACAGCGTATCTTTCGCTCACAACGTTATGTGTTCCTTGATCAACGTCAAGATAAGAATGTAGAAAAACGATTAAATTGATCAACTCTCCCTCACACGTATCAAACAGTTGTATCACCTTGAACAAAAATGAAAATTTTTTGATTTTCATCCACCCGAGCTCCAACCATCAGACAACTAGCCTTCATACGATTCAACTTCACAGTCAATTCGACAGAGTAGACTAAAAACTTGGGTCGTGTACAGTGTTGCCAATTATTTTCTGTAAAATACCGCCAAATGTATCCAAAAATACGCTAGAATCCGCTAAAAATTTTATTTAGCGGGAAAATTTTTTCAAAAATCCGCTAAATAGTAAGAATATCGAAATAAAACGCATTTTATTTACGAAACACATACAAATTTTATTTATTTTTCCTTAAAAGGAATATACATATGTATATTTATAAATACATACAGTGGTGTGCGATGAAATAGAGTCACACACTCGTCAAAATTTTTATTCTCTGCAAATCAGTGGTCCAAGATGTTTCATGTCAAGAAATTCTGCTACTGAATATAATGCCGTCATTTTTAATAAATTTTGTACACTACTGTTCTCCAGGTCAGTGTCAGTATTTTAAAGGCTAATAGAGTCAATTAGGGAGTTCACATGGTGTACTATTGTGTTGGACAAATGGAAGGAGAAAAAACTACTTCGGTAACCGTAACCGTAAAACACAAAACCGTAAAAATTTTATCTTTTTCGCTTCTTGTTGGCATTTTTTTAATATTTTTTAATAATTTTGTTGCTTGACGTTTATTTGGCGTTTTTATGACTTATGAGTTAGCACATACAACATGCTGCTCACATGCGTAAGTCATATGTACTAATTTGTTAAATATGACTTTACGACTTATGACTAGGAGACCATGTGAATTCCCTAAATTACAAAAAAATATTTTTTTTTTAAATGGTTAATGGTAGTTTGGATTTGAATTTGAAAACAAAGTGTAGCTTCTAAATATGATTAATGTTTATTAGTAGCATTAATAAATTGTCATTATTGACGTTCCAAAATGGGCCGATGTAAATATTGCAATCATGAGCGCCAAGAAAGAATAAAAGCGACGATAAAAGAATTCAGAAGCTACATACAAATTACTGACATAAGTGGATGTTCAAAGAAAATGTTGGAGACCGTAATAAAATATAAAATATAAACAGACGGTAAAACCCTGAAAATTACAGAACATTTGGAACCAAAAATATTGCGCCACGTAGAGTTCGACTTTTGTTGCTCTTAAAAGGCAATACGATCGGGATGTTGACACCTCTACATTAAGAAAAATGCTAACTAAAAACAATTTAAAGACAAAAAGTGTCCGAAAAGTTCCATTTCTATCCAAACGGAACGTTCAAAAAATGTTGAAAATATTTTGAGGACAGCTGAAACTAAAGTGAGATTGGATAATTATGATAAGAGTAAACTTCCTGTACGAAGTCCTTCCAACACCGAATTCAGGCCCCAGAACACAATCCAAACAGTTAAACGTGGTAGCGGAAACATAATGGTACGGGGTTGTTGCTCTTACATTGGGACAGAACCTTTATTCCAAATTGAACAGACAATGGACGCTGCATATTATACCACTGTATTAAAAAACATCATGATGCCTTGTGCTAAATGGGAAATGCCGCTTCGATGGGTGTTTCAACATATCGACCCCAAACACACATCGAAGCGAGCAGAAGCTTCGTTTGAAAATAATAGTGTCATTGTTTTAAGATGGTCTATGCAGTCGCCGGGCTTAAATCCTATTCAGAATTTGTGGCGGGACATTAAAGTGTCTATCAAAGGAATAAAACAATTTAATAAAGATGAGCTTATGACACTGGTACAATCGGCGTGGAAAACATGACTTGTGGAGACTTGATGATTCAATGTCAAGGCGTTGCTTGTGATAAAAAATAATAGTTATTTCATAAAATACTGAGATAATATAAAGGATTAATGAAACATACATTTTATTTGACACAGCTATTTATTCTAGTTCAGATGATGAATCGCGATGACTCTATTTTAATTCACTGGCAAAACGGGGCATTTTAAAATATTTTGATTTATACCTAATGATTTAATTTTAAATTACGACATTAATGTTCTACTCTATATCTAGTTCTTAATTGAACAATTAAAAATAAAAGTTATAAACAAAATTTAATTTTTCTACAGTTGT
This sequence comes from Phaonia tiefii, assembly GCA_963931995.1. Classification (NCBI taxonomy): domain Eukaryota; kingdom Metazoa; phylum Arthropoda; class Insecta; order Diptera; family Muscidae; genus Phaonia; species Phaonia tiefii. Next base: position 143,843,752 of record OZ008368.1, read on the forward strand.
TTTTGTTTTGAAAATGTTGATTAGTGTTGACTCTATTTCTTCGCACACCACTGTATACGTATAGTGTAAAAAGCTTAGAATTTGTTTTTAAATTTATGATGAAACTAACTTTTAGAAAGGAATAAGTTGTCAGTTGCTTACATTTTAATATTGGTAGAGTAAACTATTTAGTTAAAAATGTACGACCAGTCTTCCTCTGTTTCACTGGTATATGCGACAAGTGTTCCGACATTTTTAAGTTTTTGAGACCACATCTGAATTCTAAAAAACGAGAAAAATATTGTTGAAAATATACGTATGTATATTAATTTAAAAACTTACCTGAAATTAAGCACAGCATTCGATTTACAGTTCTTTCGGGGATCGTGCAAGTTTATTGATATAATGTAATCGTTTATAACAAAGTAATTATAAATATTATATAAACTATTTAATTTAAACCAACAACAAATATTTGTTCCTATAAAATGATAAAAAATCAGTATGCACTCAATTAAACTACACAATTAAATGAATACAAATTTACCCATAATATATTGAATAAATTTCCCAATACGTATTGGGTAGATCTGCAAATTGTTGCCATTTTTGCCGCTGATATTATACCACGAAATTGGGTAAAATTACACAGCGGTATAATGATCATAAGGCATTCGCACTGACATCGATTTTCTTGATTTTGTTGATTTTAAGCAGACTCAAGAAAATCGGATATTTTTTCTCGGCTGTCTGAGAATCATAGAGAAAATACCTAATTTGCTTTATGCAACGCTGTTTTACTTCACACTACCCATGAAAAGTACGTTTGTTTACAACCAATTCAATCAAGGAGAATTGAAATGGTGGTACCACAAAAACAGTATTCACATTTTGTTTGAATTTCTTAGCTATTTCTTGTTTCTTAAATTCAAATATAATTTGGGTTTGTACTTATTTGTTTACTTATATGCTTGGTGTACATTTGTGCTGAATTTGATTGTGAAAAAATACTAGATAAAACAAAATGCCTATTTTTGTTGGCTTGGGGTGTATGTTGTCGTAGTTACACCACCCCGTCAATGCGCCTTGACTTTCAATCAAATATAATTTTGCTACGAAATCAAGAAAAAATTCCAGTGCTAAGCTATCAGACAACGAAATTGGGTAATATAACAATGAATTTTATCTGTGTACATAACAGGGAATGCTACAATATACAGCTCTTAAAATGCAAAAAATTACAACTGTTAACCAATGTTGCACATAAAATATAGGAATATATGTACCTCAAAACAAAAAAAAAATCCGCTAAAACTTCCGCTAGCCGCTAAAACACATTTTTTCCCGCGATGGGCATTAAAAATCCGCTATATTTGGCGGAAAATCCGCCAAATTGGCAACACTGGTCGTGTAGGCACTGCATGGCAATTGTTTTTGTTTGCACTTCGGTTTTCTCAAATTAAAAATTTAAATGTATTTTGCAGTTTTTTGTTGGACTTTTTATTTTACCCGTATGTTATTTTTTGCTCTTTATATATTGTTGGTACACTTTTATACCAATTTCACTATTTAATGTTGTATTTAAAACACAACTATTTTACCACAAACACACGAACTGCCGGGTGTTGTTTTGTTGGATGTTTTGCACTAATGCATCTATCTGATATTATTGAACCCATTCATTCCACCATCCACCGTTGACATGCAACCAAACCTATGAAATTACAATTATTGAGAGAATAAACTTCTCTATTCTGACTTGCTCTATGAACTGAACACTGAACTATCAAAACCATTTGTGTGTGTGCACGAAATTTGTGTATGCACTAATTTTTTGAATACACAAATAGTCACAAATTCATTTGCGTGTCCGTTCCGACCATTTGTGTACATATTTACAAAAATTTCATTTTCATTTGTGTATACATAAATCGTGTGACCTTAGCTTCAGAACAAGCCTAATCAGGGATGTCGTGGCGAAACATTCCTTCGTCCAATTTCTACATAGGACCGCTACTGGAGGTTATGTTGCGGTGGACCTCAAATCCCCTAAACTCGGGGGAATCACATGCAGAAGACAAATAACAAAACCAATACAAGATGTATGGAGAAAAGATCGCTAAGCCTAGAGTTGGCGAAAACGCCTCTGATACCTATACGGCCGTCCGCTAATTTGAAAACAATTGATGCTCTACCTGATGTTAGTTTCCGCGATGCTACTTACTTGGATAGGGTGTCGTAGAAGGTACATCTGCAACGAATGCAATGATGACATCTAGCAAACCCGTTTTATCTGATATACATGTTGCATCTGTCGCGGGGGTAAGCCACCTTCCTAGAGGAATTACTGAGAGAAATGGTGACCAGGAGACACTTATTCCTAGACAGAGGAAATCTCTGAAATGAGTTCATAATGTTATTGAGGACAGATAATGACTTCGATACCTCCCATATAAAATCTCGGGTTGTCAATGCGATAAGTCGCGTGAAACACTTCCTATCTTAATGAAATTAGGTTATAGGCTTCATGTCATCAAACGTGATGACAATTAGGACAAGGGTGATTTTGAAAGGCCCATGTTGGTGACTCCCATAGAAGTTAGCAAAAGGAGTTATGTGTCGGCTATATAATAAATATTCAAACAAAAAATTTGCTTGACTAGGGATCTATAAATCGACTTTCGACTAATCAACTCGGTGGGAATAAGTCGAAATTGACTTCCATGTTGTAGAAAAGTCGATATGATTTGCTTTCGACTTTGGGGTTGTTTTGTTGCCAGATGTATGTAACGTGATTTTTCGTTAAAAGGGGGTTTTGCAACAGTGGTAACTTATAGACAGAGTACGAATATACTACATATATCCAAAGCTGTAAAAGTCGCGATTTGTACTATTTGTCCTTTCCAACAAGCCCAAAAACAAAAAATTCGACCACTGGTTCAGAACTTAGCAATTTTACCCCAGTACCCTCCGACCACCAATCCGAAAAATTTCAAACCGCTGCCATTTCGCCGCCTTGCATTTTCGGGGATGGTCGTAGATGGACATATTTTCATGAAATGAGCCAAGAAATTCGCTGGTGAAATTTGTCCAGTCATGACTGAACCACCCTGTATAGTATGTTGTGTCCAACCAGGGGATTTCAATGGCACAGCTGATCGAAAAGGTACTAGGGAAATGATGTAGAATGAGAGATCAAAGAAGGCAGGAACTAAGTTTAAATAGTGTTTATTGATACTAATGACAACTAAATTATGTTTTATATTATTCGCATTGAACGAAAATACGCATTCCCCTTCATTTCTGGCCGTTTTATATACAACAAAAGTGTATGAAGAGGCAGCGAAGCGAGTAATAGAGGCTCTTAAGTATTACTCTATGGTCCAACGTTTCGTTAGTTGGAGCTCTATTACACGATGGCATTTCTTGCGGGATCATTTGTCAGTTCTCTTTTAAAGTTGCTATGTAATTCATCGAGCTATTACACGTTGAATTTTCACAATATCGATGTCTGCAACACGTTGAATTTTCACAATATCGAATTATTGAATTATCACAAAAGAAATAAGGGGCCGTTCAAGTATTACGTAAGCAGATTTATTACAATTCTTAACCCCCCCCCCCTTGTCAACAAAAGTAAAAGCCATGTATTTCTTTCAATTCCGGATAACGTGGTAAGTTCATGATTACAGGCCTGCTAGAAATCAGAAAAATTAAAGTTCATCATATGATGAGAATAAAAATATCATTAATTTTTATATAAAATCCTTTGCGGTTAATCTTAACGTGTGTTCCATCGACACCAGGAAATCCTGTCTTTTCATAGAAATATTCCTTTATTTCCGTCTCTTCTTACTCAGCCATTTTAAACGAGATCCACTTGGTACACAGTTCCGTAAACATGGCATCAATGCTCTCGTGCAAGGCCTACATTGAAATCATTCCCACCACCCCTTTGATAACTTCCTTCAGCAAGAATTCGCATTGTTGCTGCTAGTCAAATGTCTTACTCACTCGCGTTGACTTCAATGTTTCTGAAAGTTTACGTGATATTGTTCTTAGCACGTACCGGAAAGCTCCCTTGTTCAATCTAAAGTTGGTCATAAATTTTAAGAAGAACTCTTACATTTTAATTCTCAGATGAATGCACAATAAACTTATGTACATGGAACTTGGTAGGGTAAATATATTAGACCGGAACCATAATTGTGTACTATAATTTATGAGTTATCTACCCTGGCAGTCATGTTCTTCATTAGAAGATGAAAAATGAGCCACACTTTGAATTTTTTTTATTATTTGTTTTAAAATTTACTAAAGAAACACACGATCGCGATTACAAAAACTTTTTAACTTTGATTTTTTTTCTATCAGTTGATCTGTTTTGGTGGCAGGGTGACACATAAATTGTAAAAATGTGCACCCACAATCTATTACAAAAACACTCACGTCGAAAGTGTTACACAATACCAATAAAATGTAAATTCGGGTTCGACTACGACAGTTGTCACAATTTGACTACGACATACATAATAAGGGTGAATATAATGACTAATTTGACGGATATGTGGTTGCATTTTATGTTTCGGGATTTGGCAACCCTAGTGTTGCAATCTGCCAACTGACAGCTCTATCGCAAAGGTGGACATTTTTTAGGTTATGCGTACTCAGAATGTTTTGACATACGAGCGCTATTTGTGTTGTTTACAGTGACTTAAAAGATTCATCTGGGCCCAAAAATAGAATTAAATCGTGTACATTTTCATGCTATTATTTTTTACAACTTTCGACGCGGATTAACTCAGCAACAGTGCATGGATGAACTTAATTAAATTTTGATATGATGATATGGTGAATTCAATCCTGGTCGTAGTTCACTCCAAGACGAATTTCGTGAAGGTTGTCCAAAATCAGCTGTTGTTCCGAAAACCATTGATGCTGTGCGCGAACTGATTTTTCAAGATCGTCATGTGACCTATCGTGAGATTGAGACAACCTTAGGCACTAGTGGGATCAGCATACATTCAATATTGCATAAACATTTGACTGTCAAAAAAATTTGTTCGCGTTGGATCCCACACAATTTGTTAATCGCTCAAAAAAGGCTCGTGTCGATTGGTCGAAAGAAATGCTCCAAAAATACGATCGCGGTGCTTCGAAACACGTCGGTGACATCGTGACAGGTGATGAATCCTGGATTTACACGTATGAGCCCGAAAGTAAACAGCTGTCAACTGTATGGGTGTTTCAAGACGAGCCAAATCCAACAAAAGTTGTTCGCGCCCGAAGCACTTCCAACCAAATGGTCACCTGTTTTTTCGGAAAAACCGGACATATCGCAACCGTACCACTAGAACAACGCAGAACAGTGAATTCTGAGTGGTACACAACCATTTGTTTACCAGTTGTCTTTCAAGAAATCAGGAAACCAACCGCCGAAGACTGATCACTCTTCACCACGACAATGCGAGCTGTCACACATCGGCTGAAACAACTGCAGTTTTAAGCACCCAAAACATCGACTTGATGGGTCATCCGCCGTATAGTCCTGACTTGGCACCGAATGACTTCTTTTTATTCCCGTACGTAAAAACAAACTGAGAGGTCAACGTTTTTCGACACCTGAAGAAGCGGTTGCTGCATTCAGCATGCATGTTTTGGAGATACCTCAATCAGAGTGGCAAAAGTCTTTCGACGATTGGTTCAAACGCATGCAAAAGTGTATAAATCTTCATGGGGAATATTTTGAAAAACAATAAAATGATTTTCGATGATTAATATTTGTTTTTGTTCTCTAATCCCGAAGCATAAAATGCAACCCTCGTAGGACATCGGATTGTACTGTCCATAATTCAATGTAATTCCCATTGGGTTCGAAAGGTCTGCATAGTGGGTCTGTGTTTGTTTGTTTATGGTACGTTGGTGGCAGGCTATCGGCAGTTGTTTTGGTCCAATGTACATGAGTGTGATCAGTGATCCTTCTGTTGAGAATTTGCTGTCTGTTCTTGTATTTTGCATAATTCTGTTTGTATGTATACGATTGATGATCAACCGATGGTATCAATTCCGGCACAGTAGTTTGGCATCTGATGAGGAACTTGTCACGGAGTTCGAAACTAGTCATGCCAGTGAGTGTACTTAATGGAATTTTCCTGCTCTGACCACCCTAAATTTATTTCGGCAGCGGTCACCTCGCATAGTGACGGCGACACTATCGAGTATTTAGCCATGAAAAAGTTTCTCAAAAAATACCGTTCGGAATCGGTGTAAAACTGTAGGTCCCAATCAGTGAGTTAAAACTGAAAAAGCGCACAGCTCAGTGATTGTGAGAAGCTCTCCCCTGCCCCTTCATGGGATGTAATGGGAAACCATTTATTTACTTTATTTATCAACCGAAATCTATATCTCTATATATGTCTTATTCTGTATGTCAAATATATCAGCCACAACCTAACCCCCGATTTCCTTTCAAAACCACACTCAATTGAAATAAAATTTTACATAAGTCCGTTTTCTTTAATTTAGTATCTTATCTTTAATTTAGTATCAACATATAATATTTCAAAAAGAAACTACTCCTTCATCAATACGAAGAAGCTACTGGAGGCAAAGATAATATAAAAGCTGAACTTGAAACGATGACTTATTTGGAAATATATACACTCTAGACTACACACAAATAATATAAAAGAGGAATTTGAAAATTTCCCAAAACAATAATATATTTAGAAATATTAATGAATATTAAATATTAATAAAATTAAAATGATAAATAGAAAACAATTATTTTGCGTTTTCTTTCAATGTATAATTGAAAAGTTGTAAGTTGGTAAGAAAGAGAGAAAAGTATGGAGGGATATAAAAGGACGTCAGTATATTTATTTTGAATATGGATATATACTGAGATGTATTTTTATGATATTTTTCGTATAAATATCAAAATCAAATCAAAACTGCATCAGTGTTGCCTTTTTTCGCATTGATATACAGAAACACTTTTTACTCACAAATCGAGAAACGATGGAATTTTTTATTTCATGCTTAATGTGAAAACTTTTTCGATTCGAGAACTACAGAAACGAGGTACAGAAGTTGTTTTAAAAACTGTCGCTTGCCAATTCCAAATTAGTTGACATATATATGTTCAACTATATTTTCTTGTTGTTTTTTGATTTTTTTTCTATTATTTAGGAAAAATTAGTTGAAATACATAACAAAAAGATATAATTCTTATCTTCTCCACTTAATTTCTTAAAAAACCTTTTTGTAGAAACAATATCAAAATCTCGCACCGTTTTAATTTGTGAGTATTAATTTTTTCGACTCCCTAGCAGTACGTCACAGAAAGTTCTCGCAAAACAAATGTTGTAGAAACAGTCACATGTGAGAAGCGAGTTTTTGTACCGTACCGATTCGTAGGGTTTTTGTTTCAATTCACATGTTTCATATGACAACTTTTTCGATTCGAGAACGACAGCAACGAGGTACAGGTTTCCAGTTTCCCGTTAGGAAAACGTTAAAATTACGAATTGGGAGATCGAGTTCGAATATTGTCGAATAAAACACGTAGCCATGAATGTCGAAAGTTATGGGCTTGAGCATTCTAGGTGATATTTTATATAAATATGAAATTTCTTTCTTTACAGTAGATTTCCAAGAAAATTTTAAAATTGGTTTTGTATGATCCTGCTAAAAGTTTAAAAGGAATTAAAAAACTCCGAATTTGAAAAAATTACAATTGGGAGGGAATAAGTGAAAAAAAAAAAGAGAGTGTGCTTTAAGACCACACAACTGAAGTAAAACTTCTTTAGCTCCATCTACATGTTTATATATATGTTTGTATATGTCTATATGTATAATGTATACAGACATATAATAATTTTCTACAAATGTTTAAATTTAAATTCCGTTTCCATTGATAAATAAACATATTTGAGTTGAATTTTTATTTATTATTTGTTTTATTATTTTTAATCATTATTTATATTATTTTCATTATCGGTTACATGAGTAGTTACTGTGGTTGATTGTAAGACTGAGACAATAGGCTTATGGTATGAAAAATATGATACATATGTTTTCGAATGAAAATTATAGCATGCCGTCCCAATAGAACGCAGAACATCTGCCATTGCCATGAATAATAATAAAACAATTATTGCAAAACGAAATCATTTTCCTTTAGTATCAGGATGTGCCATGACAATTCACAAATCTCAAGGTGGAACCTTCAATGAAGTGGTTTATGAATACCAAAGGACTCATTCTCTGCCACTACTATATGTTGCTCTATCAAGAGTAACCAGCATTGAAGGATTGTACATAGTGCCAAAAGATAATGATAATAGATTTTATCATGGTCGAAAAAATGATACATCGGTCATATCTTTACAAGATGAATTTCGCCGATTATCGTTGAATACATTGTCAACATTAGGAAGAACGATTCTTGATTTCATGCATGACAGGAAAAAGTTGTCCATGGTTACTTTCAATTGCCAAAGTCTCAGAAAACACGTGGCGGACTTGAGCGATCCCGTAATTGGTTCAAGCAATATTTTGTTTCTATCAGAAACTTGGTCAAATGACGATGATAATGTTGACATCCCGAATTTTGATTGTATTGCAAAATTTAAACGTAAAAATGTTAGATCAGCAGGAGTGGCAATTTATCAGAAATCAAATGATACTTCAAACATTGTAACTTCGAACATGGACATTTTATTAAGACATATTACTGAACTCGATATTGGCCAGTCATCAATTGGTGATATATGTGCTGCTCACTGTGATTTGGACGATGGAACAAACATCATAATGGTAGTTGTTTACATTTCGCCCAATAACACAGTCAATAACATTATAAAGTTTATATATAAAAGACTTATGATTTACGGTCGAGTAGGCTCTGAAGAATTAGGAGAAAATTATCATACGTTGCCACTCATTTTAGCAGGAGATTTCAATGTTAATTTCGCATCCGAAGATGGACAACTCTTCATAAACTTTCTTCGAGATAAATTAGAACTTGAAATCAATAATAACCGAAATGAGCCTACCACACGACATGGAACAACAATCGATGCAGTTTTCTCTAGATTTCTTTCTAATTTTCATTCGAAAACATATGTATCATATTTTTCATACCATAAGCCTATTGTCTCAGTCTTACAATCAACCACAGTAACTACTCATGTATCCGATAATGAAAATAATATAAATAATGATTAAAAATAATAAAACAAATAATAAATAAAAATTCAACTCAAATATGTTTATTTATCAATGGAAACGGAATTTAAATTTAAACATTTGTAGAAAATTATTATATGTCTGTATACATTATACATATAGACATATACAAACATATATATAAACATGTAGATGGAGCTAAAGAAGTTTTACTTCAGTTGTGTGGTCTTAAAGCACACTCTCTTTTTTTGTTTTAATCGTCAAACTCTACTCTTCACCTCCCTTGTCATGATTTACGTTGCATACTTTTGGGGAACTTCGTAACAGCTTCCGCTACATTACAAACTTCCGGTTCCGTTGCATTAAAAAATGTTTACCCCTCCGTATAGAAGTTTTACTTCAAAAACTTAACGGGTTTTTTCTTTTTTCTCCAATAATGCATCTCGACTCAAAATATATTTAATTTGGACTCCAGTAATTTTTAGTTAAAGTCTGTACGCCTAAAAGAAATTCTGAAAATAATTATTTTCGAACACACCTGGTTGTTTTTGCAACCCAGATCCAAGGGTTTTTTGCTGATACGCACCTTAATTTCTTAATAATCCATACCAAATATGATCTCAAATAGTAGTTTTCAAATACCAAATGTAAAACTTTAAAAAACGATATCTGTGAACGTTTTATTCCAGTAACTTCATACAATGTAGTTGTTGTGTTCCGTACTTTTTTCTAAATAAATCTACAAAAAATATACGAAAATAATATTTTTTGAAATTTTATTCGATTAACCGGTGAATAAAAAACCCCGATTAATTACCGGCCAAAGTTAAATGTCGAATAATTGAATACCCTAGTTCGAATGTAAATTCCCATAACAATTAGACATTTAAAACCTCGATTAAAGTAAAATCCTTGTCTGTGAAAACTTGGTATAACTTGGATCCCGACACTATGGAGTAACTAGTCATAAAAGGGCTTCTTCAAGTATGCCGGAACTGGTTAGACCTCATCAAAAGATAATTACGGTGCAAATATCAAAAGATATACCCAAAGGGTTTGACCATATACAAGCTTATCGACCTTTACCTCACTGAACTTGCGAAAGGTCGACTACATTTTATCAGCGGTGCGTTTTAAATTGTATATCTAAAAATGTCCTCTACAGAAAATGCAGAAGCAGTTCTTTATGCGGATTGCATCATTTATGCCCATAACATCTCTCCAACTGAGTTTCTAAATAAGGCTGAGTTCCTTTTAGGCCTTATAGTGTATATTATAAGTGTGCTAGATTTATGGTGTAACAGAGCAAATCGCTATAACTATCGCTGAATGACATATCTGTTAAAGACCAACAAACAAGCCAGAACTTATCAACAAACAACAATATTTTGTTTAATTTTACATATTTAACGATTAATATTGGCTGGATATTGAACATTTTATGTTTGAATTTCATCATGCCTAAGGATGCATTTTAAACATTTTGACGTTTAATTTTACACATATTCAATGTGCAATTCTATTGTGTGTTTAAAAATGCGAATAAAAAGCTAGGAATCGAGTTGCCTACCTTTATGATAGTAAAATTACTCCAACATTTTTTAGTGTGTGGTGAGAAATTTAGATTTAACACATAATTACCGAATTCTATAAGAGCTTTAATAGTGGGTCCCTCTAATTGAGGAAAGACAAACATTATGCTCAGCTTAATTGAAAGTCCAAATGAATTAATGTTTGATAATATTTATTTATATTCAAAATCCTTATATCAATCAAAATACACATATTTAAGAATACCATTTTGCTCCAGTAAATCATAGACAATTTCAGGAATTTGATCAGCTAAATTTTCATAATGATAGTAGATAGTGATAGATAGTCAGTAAATAGAATGGGATATTACACATTCTCTGATAATGAAAGGTTATTCCTCCTGAGAATGCAAAACCAAATTCAATTATGATAATTGATGATGTAGCAGCATGTGAGAAGCAAAATAATATCCATTAATAATTTTCCATGGTACAACATAAGGATATTGATTCATTTTATTTGTGTCCCACGAATACCCAAACAGTTAGGCCTTATTTTTGAGTGGAAAATCGTCTTTGATCAACGATCAAAGATAATTTAAACTCTGAATTCACTTTTTAGGTTAATAAAGGGTCCGCCAAATAACTTTTTTTTTTTTTGAAAATGCTATAAAAAAAACTACTGAATATTTTCTCAAATTTCTTTTTGGCGTAGAATACGTCATGTCAGATTGTTATTGTTGTAATCTTTATTTCATTGATTATGTGGAAACGGCGAGATAACTTTTTTTTAAAAATTTTTTTGTAGGTAAATGAAGATGTTATCTTTCGTTTGGTATACATTTCATATTGGTTGATATCTTCCTAATATTTAAATTTCTCAAATGAAAATTGTTTAAACACATACACTCAAACATATGTGTGGTGTTTGGTTGAGTGTTTGAGTAGCGTGAACACAAACTATGCTGCTGTTTCAGTGTGGACACAAACCTTCGGCTGTTGTTTTGATTGATGAAATATTGAAATTTCGTATATTTACTTATGTATTTAAGTGAAACAAAATGTTAAATGTGAAATGTGTTAAATGTGAAATGTTAAATGTGAAATGAATTTGAAATGTTAAATGTGAAATGAATGTTAAATGTGAAAACAGCAGATGATGAGAGGTATGTGATGGCGGATGGTGGGTGGGAGGTATGTGAGTGGGTGGCAGGTATGGGAGTGGGTGGGATGTATGGGTGGGTGGGGGATATGTGTGGGTTGGTAGTTGGGAGAGTGGGATGTATATGTGGGTGGGTGTGGGCATGTGTGGGTGGGATGTATGTGTGGGTGAGTGGAAGTTATGTATGGGTGGGTGAGTGGGAGCTATGTACGTGTGGGTGGGAGGTATATATGTGTGCCCTGCAAACATTTGGACGAGTTTTGGAAGATTAATATGCTGTGCGAAGAATACGCGATTCTTCCTGGCGATCATTAAAAAGCAATTCAGTTGGGGAGATGATTTTGCGAAGAATCTGCGATTTTTCCTGGCGATCATTACAAATTCATCTCTTTGCAGATGATTTTGCGAAGAATCAGCGATTCTTCCTGGTGATCATAACAAAATGAACACTTAGGCAGATGATTATGCGAAGAATCAGCGATTCTTCCTGGCGATCATAACAAAATGAACGCTTAGGCAGATGATTATGCGAAGAGTCCGCGATTCTTAATGGCGATCAATACAAATTCATCGCTTAGGCAGATGATTTTGCGAAGAATCAGCGATTCTTCCTGGCAATCAATACAAATTCATCGCTTGGGCAGATGATGAATACCATAGTTGTAATATATTGTTATTGTCATCGCTTGGGCAGAAGAATCCGCGATACATCCGCGATGTATGCGCGATGCATTATAACGGGATATTATTAAGAAGAAAAGTTGAAAAATTGTCATTTAAGTTTTTGAAGTGATCAGTGAATGTTGTGATATTGTGTTGTGGCAAGTTTCTGTTCTATTGTGTTGTGGCGAGGGTGATTAATAAATATTTTAAACATTTTAATAATAAACAGTAACATGTACAATAATACAATCCGAAAACGAAGTAAGAGGGAAAGTGCAAGGCGATTCGCTTGTAAATCAACAAGGCGGTTCGCTTGCAAATCAGCTAGTGCGGATGGTGTGTGCGGATGGGTGGGTGAGCGAGTGGTAGGGATATTTGTGGTGGGTGGTGTGTGTTTGTGTGTGTGGATGGGAAGTAAGAGTGGCAGGTATTTGGAGGTGGCAATTGGGAGGCATGTGTGGGTCTTCAGGAGTTATGAGTGTGCGGATGGAAGGTATATGTGATATTTGGTGATATTTGGGTGGGTCGTATGGATGGGAAGTAAGGGGTGGGTAGAGGTACATATGTGTGGGTGGTGGGTAGGTTAGGATGGTGGTGGTCGGTATGTATGGGTGGGAGTAAGAGGGTGATTTTAACACAGATATAACTTCAAATACCAGATTGGCGAAATATATGAGCGATACATTTAATTTGGATTATATTCGAAACGATGCTTCCACAACTATAGATAACACAACCATTGACTTAGTTTTTGCTAGAAATTTGGATGTTAATTTAAAATCATATTTATCCTATTTTTCCTATCATAAGCCCATATTATCAAAAGTAACTTTCAAATAATCAAATTGATTTGCGTCTGTTATTTATCATTTATCCTTACTCTTTTAATTTAAAAACATATTTATCCTATTTTTCCTACCATAAGCTTATGTATATTATCAAAAGTTACTATCAAATAAATAAATTCATTTGCTTGTGTTATTTTTCATTTATTGTTATATATGTTTTCTGTCTTATCGGATGGCGTATTCTACGTTAAACTTAATGGCAGTGTCTCTGACACAGCCAGCAGGGACAGTCCGTGGCCGAAGGCCTCGGACAACTGTCTGCTGTAGTTTTATTTTTATTTGAAAGTACAATCCTTCCGGTTAATAATGGGAAATAATTTCATTCAAATGGCTGCCTCGGCTGGCCATGCAGTAGCCTACACGATCGGTCCAATTTTTAAGCACATTATCGATTGTGTGCAGCTGTATTTCACCAATGGCTTCACGAATATTGTCCTTTAAAGCGTCAATTGTCTCTGGCTTGACGGCGTAACACTTATCTTTGAGGGCTCCCCACAAATAATAGTCCAACGGTGTCAAATCGTAGCTCCGAGGTGGCCAAACGACATCAGCTCTGCGGCTGATAATGCGATCTTCAAAAACAGGGCGCATAACATCGAGTGTAGCTTCGGCTGTATGCCACGTAGCGCCGTCCTGTTGAAACCAAATGTTGCTAATATCCTCCTCTTCAATTTTTTTGAACAAAAATTCGTTCAACATGGCTCGATAACGATCGCCATTGACTGTAACGGCCACTCCTTGCTCATTTTCGAAGAAAAATGGCCCAATTATGCCTCTGCACCAAAATCTGCACCAAACAGTGACTCGTTTTGGGTGCATCGGCTTTTCAATGAATGAGCGCGGGTTTTCTGTGCCCCAAATGCGACAATTTTGCTTGTTTACATACCCGCCAAGATCAAAATGAGCTTCATCTGAAAAGATGATTTTTTTTGGCAAAATCGGCATCTTCTGTAAGTCGATCGCAGGCCCACTTAGCGAAGCGAAAACGCATTATTTCCAAGCGTTGTTCAAGCGTATACACAACCATATTCGTTCAGCGGAAGGATAAAACTAATTATCTGTCAAATCAGACATGAGCTAAGTGTTACCATTCACGAAATAAGCACTAGTTGAAAAAAAAACGTTAGATGGCGGACACTTTAGACTTTTTTGACAAGAAAACTCTAGCGTAGAGTTTGTAGTTAGCTGATGTAGATCGCGGTATGGGGTATATACTCTTCTGTACGTGATATATTTCTCTAGCTCTACGCAAAAAACTCTATAGTCGACACTTGGCTTAAGAATAATGCCATAATAATAAGTAAAATAACTGTAGATATTTAACTTTTTTTAGGAGGGAGCTCTGCACCCTTTCAATTTTTTAGCGGAAAAATTCATAACAAATGTCATCACATTCTCCTATTATTGACATTCATAATACCTACTTTTCCAGGGAAGAGTTACCAAGCGGTGGGATTTTGCAAAAACAAAAACAAAAATGAAGCTTTAACTTTTCGGGAAAATATACTATACATTGATGAAAACAAATTTGAAATTGTTGGAGCATAAAAGCAACCAAAAATTTGGCGTACTAAAGGAGAAGCCTTCAATGAAAAGTGTGTTACCAACGCAGTTAAACATGATGGAGGCTCAGTTATGGTTTGGGGCTGCATCAGGTGTCGGTAATTTTGTTATTATTGACTCAACCATGAACAAATTGGATTATTTAGGCATTTTGAAAAACAATGCTGCCCCTAGCGTCGTGAAACTGGGCTTGTCAGAAAACTGATTCTTTCAACAGGACAATGATCCAAACCACACGTCCGAGTAGCTACTGTACCGAAAGCCCAAGACACTTGATCATCCGCCACAGTCTCCGGACCTTAACCCGATCGAACATGTATGGCAATAATTTCAAACAAGGATGGACTTAGAAGGCAGTAAGGGAAGAATGGAGCAAAATCTCTCTCGATGTAACAAAAAACCTTGTCCAATCGATGCCTAGGAGAATAAAAGAGGTTCTAAATTCCAAAGGACAACAATCCAAATATTAAACTTCAAAAAATTTCACTTTTTGTATTTACATTTTGTTATTTTGTGGTTATTGTTTACTTTTTTTTGACGCTTGCAATTTAATCTTTTGTAAAATGAAGTGCACTTTTTCTGGTTGCATGCTGCTTTTGTTTTATCTTTATGTTAAATTAGACTCTCATTAAATAACTGGTTAATTTATAATATTTACTTAACTCTGTAGTGGACACTTGACTTCTAAATTTACTTTAGCAGCAACTCTCTGACCTACACCAAAATTTCACCACCGATCAAAGCTTCTGCGCTGAGTTGAAAAAGTTTTTATCCCCGCGATCCTTCCAACCTCTTGAGATATAGGCCTTTAAAGTTTGAGTATGTAATCGCTCATATCTCAGGTATTTATAATCCCATCTAGTAGAAATGGTTATCATAACAAAGGTCTTTCTAAACTCCATGAATCTGTGTATAAACATATTCACCTTTATTCTGATTGTCGTCGTCAAATTAATATCAATGCCACTTCGTTTCAATATAATATCACATAAACGCATTTTTGGCATTCCGTATCATTATTGTTTTTATACCCAATAATCAGCGATATTTTTCCACGGATCACCTTTGGACAAAATCGAATGTATGCGTGTATTTTACATAAATATTTGGTATTTTTTCAAAATGTAAGCAGAAATAGGCTTCTTGCTATGAGTCTTCTCTGTCATCAGGACATATTTAACGACGTATATAAAACACTAAGGCCCAATTTTTGTCTGGATATTTAAATTGGTAATCAGTTGATTTTAACTTATGTTTGATCTGACTTTAAATACGGAAAGTGTTTTTCAGTGCTTTGTCAAATAATCTTACTACCATGTGGCAACAGTGGAAAATACTACCGGTATTCATACATTTATCATCTAATCGTCACGATGCATCAATTACGATGAAAAATAAATAATAATTAAATGAAATTGGAGAATATTTGAGCAGATATAAAGTTCTAACTGCACTACGAGTTAAATGATACGTTTTTATTGTTATTTCAACTAGGATGGTGATTATAATTTTTCACATTAACAATTAAAGAAGCTTTGTGTTTGTTCTTCTTGTTGTTTTCTGTCAAAATCATATGGTCACTTGATCATGGTTTAAATACCCGTACTTTGGATGTTTAAACAGCAATTAACTATAAACCTAAAAAGTGAATTCAGAGTTTAAATTATGTTTGATCGTTGATCAAAGATGATTTTCCACTCAAAAATTAGGTCTAAATGTTTATTAATAGCTGTATTTTTTAAGAAAACGCGTTGCTGAAGGTCGGATGTAAATTTTGAAATGTCTGATGTCATGAAACTACCAGACAACACGTAAGTTTAAGGTTGAATGAATTTCCATTGGCAATCACAAACATTTCTTTCATTCTACATTTCCGAAATACATTCGTTTAAACAAAAATGCGTTTAATATTGTGTTGGATGAAATAGCTCCGGTGATGAAAATTGGAGCCAGGTCAAATTGTGTATCCAACAGAATAAAGTTAGCTGGGATAAAGTTTGGGACAAGGAACCTTTCAGCTACGTGTCGGTAACGATTTTAACATCGGACTGTCGCAGCCAGTTGTTTGCGGAATACTGTCGGAAACTATGAGTGCGTTGGAAAAGGTTATTTGCCCACTTTGGATTAAACTTGAAATGAGCGAAGATGAAAAATCAGAAGCCAACGTAAATTTGTTTTTGACCAAAATGGATTTTGTAGTGTAATTGGCTGTATGGACCAGAGGACCAGAATATGTACTATAATCGGAAAGGATTTTTTAGTTTGAATGTCAGGGTTGTAAGTATTCTTATACATAGAATGTATTAGCTTTGGATATTTCTTTAATAAATAGATATGTGATCATAAAATGCGTATACGGTTTTTTGATACCCGACATGCCGGCGCATCCCATGATTCTTTAATTTGTAGTGTAATTTAACACAAAGCATGCAAAGGCAAGAAACATTTTGCATCGCACAATTGGAGTGCTGAAGAACGATTTCGTTACCTACTTGGTGCTAGCCAGCTTCATTATAAGCCCGCTAAGTCATTTCAAATAGCAAATATTTACGCAGCTCTTCACAACATCTGCATTGAACATGGCTCGAGCCCTCTGAACGACGATTTCATATCTTCCGGATATAATTCAGGAACTTTTGAAAGTAACAATTTAGAAAGTGCAACAAATTCAGAAACCCCAGCTATACGAGAACAAATAAAACAAAATTTCTTGTAATACAAATTCATTTATATTTAATTCAGTTCTGATTTTTGTTTTATTATGTTATGCTATATAAAAACCTTAAAGTAAATTTATACATAATAGTAATAATATATATGTTATTTATTATTTACATTATTTTGGACTATTTAAAAGAAGCAGCTCTTTTTCTTTGATTTGTATCTTTAACGATTTATTTTTCATTTCCGCTTCGTGCTCCTCATTCTTTCATTGTTTTTTTTTGTTCCACCTCAAGTAGTTTCTTTTGGTAACTGCAGGTGCCCTTTATATTTCGCTTAATTGACACCAAAGTGTTTCATATCTCCGTCAGCACCTTTTCTTGCATGTTGTTATGCTTTTCTAAAAGGTTTTGACGGTCGGTTGGTATTTTCCGATTGACTGGGGTTGCAGCTCTTAAGGATATTATAGTTGTGGACATTGACGTGGATGGAATGGCTCTTGAACTGCTCCCATTCGTTGATTTTGAAGGCTCCTCCTGTTGCAGTAATATTTCTTCCGAGTGCACAGTTGTTTGCATCTCTTTTGCTGGATCAACATCGACAACTGCAGCGACTAGTTCCTAATAATGATGCAACACCATGCGCTGATCCTTCAGGATTTAGCTGTTTTTCAAACTGCAGCAGGTTTGCAACAGCTTCTTCTAACGGGCTCAGTATTGTGTATTTATTTATACTGCCACCTGTTGCTCTCATCTCCGATTGTTTTTTTGACTATTTTCCTTTTGATTTTGAACTTTAAGTCTCTCCAAACCTTAACGAGAATATTTCATTCTATTTATCTACAAACAACCATATATGTATGTTAGTTACCTTCTGCCATGTTAGTTACCTACTCGGTGGTCCATAAGCATTCAAAATACTTCCAATGTTAGAATTTGTTGGCACTGTTCCTTTTTTGAAACCTTTTGCTAAGGATGGATTCTTCTCCAACTCTTCAACAAGTTTTTGGAACTTTTCATTATTAGTAATTTTCATATTTTACTTTTACTTTTCTGCTTTTTTTTTCAACAGTAAACTTCTTTGAGTCGTTACCTAAAAATGCAAAAAATACAAATACAGAGTTACATCAATTCAATAACAACGTCAATATCATTTACAGAACACCGAGTTGTGTCAATAGTTATTGAAAAACAACAACGCGAATACCAAGTATCAACAATCATCGCAAGATGTCGCTGTTTTGTCTTGAGGACGACAATCAGAATAAGGGTGATTTATGTTTTATTAATTAAAAATTAAATTATTTAGGGCTAATTAAAAAAATATTTGTTAACCTCACTTTTTTGATAAAAATTATTTTTTTCAAAAAATTACTCTATTACACAGTGCAACACGAATGTGATCATTTTCTCAGGCTCATCTCTTGCAAACCGTTCAGAATTTCGATTTACTCTCTGAGGCAAAGTTGTAGCTCTTGTCATAAAGAACAAAAATTACGAACATATAAAATCAAAAAAACTTCACCTTCCAGATCAAAATCGCAAAAAACTTAAAAAAATTCGATTTTTTTTAACCTTTTTTCCCGTGTTCAGGTCCATAGGTAGCAAACCGTTCAAAACTCAAGGAAACAATTAACTACAAAAATTTACCTAGGATCTCAATAAACAAATTTTTAGAACATATAAACTTCCTAGAGATGATTCTTAACACTGTTTAGGTAGCACGCAAAAGTGACAAATTTGCCGAAAATTTTTTAATTTCATTAACAAGAGCTACAACTTTGCCTCAGAGAGTAAATCGAAATTCTGAACGGTTTGCAAGATATGAGCCTGAGAAAATGATCACATTTTTACGAAAATGATACCGAGGCCCCAAATCTTTGGCGGCCCATAAAAAAAAGTGCATGACTTTGGGAAAAATTGGGAAACACGGGTCTTTTTTTTTAGTCTTTTATCACGTAGTGGTGTCCGTATATGGTTATTTTGCCATGACTTAAAAAATTACACACAGTGTTATTCTTCTTTTTGGTAGACTCCGATAATATACAAGACTTTTTAGCCTTTGTTTAAGGTATAACACTCACCAATAACCCTTCAAAGGCCGGAGACATTTGAGTTAAAATTTTTGAAATACATTTGACGCTTTTCTTCACCAAAATTAAAAAATTACTTCTAAAAATCGTGCGATTCAACACAAAAATACTATGCTGAAGCCACGAAGTGGGTGTTGGACTCACACCTGACGTGAAAATCCCTAAGCCCCGCAGAAAGTATTATATTATACCTTAAAAAAGGCCAAAGTCTTGTCTATTATCGGAGCCTACCAAAAATGTATATAATAGGACATTTTTTTGAAAAAGTTAATTTTTATCAAAAGTGCGAGGTTAGAAAGTTTATTGTTTTAATTAGCCCCCCAATGGGTCGGATAATAAATGGCTGACTTATGCCCAATTATGTATTCAAGCTTTGGAGGTCTACATTTCGGAAAATATGGACCAGCGCAGTTTTTTAATCACCGTTTAATGCCCTATCCGGCAAAAACAAACGAAAAAATATGGAATTTGGTGTTAAAGTAAATTTGCTCTTTTATTGTACCTACTTACAACGTTTGCGGCGGCTCAAGTGGATTCGTCGCATCGTGTAACTGCCTCCGTGCAAACGTTTGCTGTTGCTTCCAGCATCGTTCTTCTGCTACCATTCTAAAGGATATGCTGTACATTTTCACTTATTTTGATTATTAATTATTTAATGAAGTTTTATTTGATTAAAATTATTTGCATTCAACAACCAAAACCAAACATCATAAAGCAAAACAGCTGATTTTGAAAATTCGGAATTCTCTCTACCTTGTTATTCATTACCCTGTCTGTTTAGAATAGGAGGAGTTTTTTCCTCGAGAAAATGAAATCCGCCGGGAGAAAAATCCGAGGGAATATTCAAAATCAGGCTGATTATGTCTGGCATTCTCTTCTAGTTGATTTTTTGCATTATTAGCTGAGTTTATTAGAAATAGTAGTCGTATTACAAATTCCGTGGTTAAGCTGTCAAAATTATGTGAATATTGACAAACACTATGTACACAAAATGTGAAAACTTTAGTAAGATTATATTAATTGATACAAAGTCTATTCTATAAATTGCATTTTGTTTCAAATTCTTTGAATTTTATTAACAAACAAAACGGCAGAAAATCAAAAATTACCCACGGAAAAGATGAACAAAATACGAATCAGCTGGGCTGCCGCGTTTACCCAATAGATGATTCTACCATGGGTATAAGTGGAAGAAACCCACCAGTCTTCTGAGGTACTTTTATAATTCTGGGTGCATTAACTTCACACTGAAAAATAGCGGCCTCTCTAATATATTCTCCAAAACATATTCTGCAGGAACCATGTATATGTTTGGATCATACTTCAAACATTCATATGTTTGCCAGTCCCAAACTGACTTGTATTTAAATGTAAACAGTATCATGTTTACTGACAAACATGTATACTTTTACGTGGAAACATGCGTTATATACACATATCCTTACGTGGAAACATATGCGTATTTCCTCCCAAACATGAAAATATTTAGAAACAAATTATTCTTTGATTTTAATATATATGCATTATATATTATACCGTACGACATTTAAAAAAAAAGTCGTTCCGGATGATATACATCTGAAACTATAGGCAAATTGGCGTTTTCAGTTTTTCATTTTCTCATCCTGTTGCCCATAAAAGGACTAACAGTTTTCAAGGGATAACATTTAAAAAAAAATGTTAAATACTTATTCGCACCGATATAGATGTCAAATTAAAGAAGAGAATTATGGCTATTTTTATTAGTTTTTATTTATACCGTTCCACGATAAAAAAAAGACTTAAAAATGTCCTTGAAATATTAAATCCTTTAAAATCCTTTGAAAATCTCCAACAATTTATTCGAAAAAAATATATGCTGATAGCCTGTATATAGTGTAATACTCCCCATTCTAGCTTTATTAGTTAATGTTTAATAAAAGTTTACATAAAATTCTTACAGCAAAAATATTACTTTATTATATGGAACAGAGTATACAATTTTTTTAAAAAAGGCGTTACACTTGAACTTGATACGTAATATAACGGAAGGTTTCGTAAATTGAAATATTGCTATAAAACACGTTAAATTTTGTTTTTAATGTTATCCTTTGAAGCTTTGTAGTCCTTTTAAGGGGCAACAGGATGACGAAATGAAAACCTGAAAATGCCATTGTAGTGCGATTAGCTTAGTATTACACAACATACAGTCTATTAACATATATTTTTTTTTTAATAAATTGTTGGAGTTTTTCTAAGGATTTTAAAGGATATAATTTATCAAGGACATTTTTAAGTCTATTTCTTATAGTGGAACGGTATAAATAAAAACTAATGAAAATAGCCATAATTATTTTCTTTAATTTGACACCTCTATCGGTATCATAGAGTGCGAATAAGTATTTAACATGTTTTTTGAAAAATTTTATCCCTTGAAAATTTTTAGTCCTTTTATGGGGAGAAAATGAAAAACTGAAAACGCCAATAAACTCCATTTTGCCTACAGTTTCAGACGTATATCATCCGGTTCAAGTGTAATATGGACAATCTGACGGTGTTATAATTAATTTTATCAATATAAATCCACATTTATAAATAACACAGGGTGACAAAATGAAGACTTTTTTCTGCAGTTCAACTTTTTGGATTCAATTTAGATGTATGATATAGTGATGTTCTTATCCTATAATTCACTTTTTTTTGAATTGACTCTGGTTCTCGAGATACACCGCTATTTTAAAAATGAAGGAGGTTTCACCACACATTTTAGCATAATTCAAGAACAGTTTGTCCGATTTGGTAAAGTAAAAAATTGAAAATCCGCAGCTAAATTACCTTAAAGTTACACCTACAATGTTTTCTGATAAAGTCAATAGTTTCGAAAATATTCAGAAACTTTTTCAAAAAAAAAATTTTTTTTCACGCAAAATTTAAATTTTTTTGTGTTTTAAAATTCATAAAAAATCAAAAAAGGCACAAATGCTATTTTTAATCTTTAGTTATAAACATAGATATGTTACAAATAAAAGTCGCCATATTTCAATAAAATCGATTAACAAGTTTTTAAATGAATATTAATAAAACAAATATTCCATAGCTATAAAAAACACGACACATAATGATAACATCTTAAGTAGGCCAAAAGGACAATATGTGACAGATAATTGAATAAATACTTACATATGTCAAAAAAATTTTAATAGCTCATTAATCCTTGTGTTGAAAGTGAAAAAGTAAGACTTATCCACAATAAAATTAAAAAAAATATTAAAAAATAATAAAATTGCTCAATTTATGAGGCATTGCTTAGTTATGATGAGCTCTTCACGTTAATCTTGTGCTAATACCCCCAACCATTTCTGCTACACATGTGGTAAATAATAAATAATATTACAGCTTTTGTGAAACTTATTTTGCTTATTTTGGACAACAACTTGGACAAAAAGACACATGTTGGGTCCCACATAAAGTTTGTAAAACTTGTGTCGAGTCACTTCGATATTGGAGCAAAGGAGAACGCAAAGGGCTTCCGTTTGGAATACCGATGGCGTGGGCAGAGCCAAGAAACCACCTTGATGATTGTTACTTTTGTGCTGTAAATGTAAAGGGCATGAACCGATATCAAAAGCGGTCTTGGTTGTACCCAAACATTCAATCCGTTAAGCCACTAACGCTGCATAGTGACAATTTACCAATATCGGTATTTACTTGATTATCAGCCAAATATTCTAATGATGTTGAAATGGCAGATAGTCAGAATGACAACAACAGTGAGAATGAGTACGAAGAATGCAGTTCTACATTTCAAGGATTTTCGCAAGGTGGGCAGAATGACTTAATACGAGATTTAAATTTATCGAAAAAATCAGCTGAACTTCTTGCATCAAGACTAAAAGAAAAGCTTTGCAATCAGCCTGGCGTAACAATAACTATTTACCGAAATAGAGAGCGAGACATCCTTCCATTCTTTACCGAGGCGAATGATATTGTATATTGTAATAATATTTCTGGGCTTTTAAATTTAATGGGTCTTCCAATATACCACCCAAAAGACCGGAGACTTTTTATAAATAGCTCAAAAAAAATTTGAAGTGTGTGTTACTACATAATGGAAATAAATTAGATTCGATTCCAATAGGTCATTCGACTAAACTTACAGAAGACTATGAAAACGTCAAGCTGGTCCGTCTGTGTAGATTTAAAGATGGTAAACTTTTTATTGGGTCAGCAAAGTGGATACACTAAATATCCCTGTTTTCTATGTCTATGGGACAGCCGTGCAAAAAATGAACACAGGAGCAGGACAGACTGGCCATCAACAATGAACATTTCTGTAGGAAAAGTTAACATCGTTCATGACCTTTGATCAGTCAAGAAAAAATCATTCTTCCACCACTCCACATTAAAGTTGGCCTTATAAAACAGTTTGTAAAGGGGCCCTTAGACCTGTGGATAAGTTGCAGCGACTTCAAGTTGACATCAACTTATCCATGATGTAAGGTGAAGTTGGTGGTTTGTACAAACTAGTTGATGTAAAATCAAAGCCATTTTGATTTTTTGAAGTTGATATCCACTTATCCACCAGTGTAAGGGGAAGTTGCATCAACTTTCATACGCATTTCGGTGAGAAACGTTCATGAGACAACATTATCGGCAGAATGTAAATAAATGAACCAAAAAATATATAAATTAAACAGTATCGGAAAAATATATACTAAATAAATGTGATTTATAGTGATATTTATAAATATTTCAAGAAAATAAAAATTGTTTTTTTTTCTTAAAATTGGTGATATTTTCGCAGTCCGCTCACCACCTTTCATTTCGACATCTGACAAGAAAATGAAGTTGCCTCAACTAGTTTGAGAGTGTAAGGGCAAAATCGAAGTTGATATCTAGTTATCGAAGTTGATGTGAACTTGAAGTCGAGCAACTTATCCACAGGTCTAAGGGCCCCTTAAGAGCTCTCGATACGAATGGCGATTACTTAAATATATTTGTCAAACATTTCCTGGTCTTAGTACAGAAAAGCTTTGGATAAGCTTTGTCTAAAATTGTTGTCAAAATTTTTTTTTGGGAATAACAAAGCTAAAAACTGCCGAAATTGTTGGCAAAATGCTCCAGAATTTCCAAAAACTAGGAACTAATATGAGTATAAAAGTGCATTATTTGCAGTCATTAGGATAGATTCATTAGATAGAGTCATTAGATAGAGCTAATACGAGTATAAAAGAGCATTATTTGCAGTCATTAGGATAGATTTTATACTGAAGTAGAAGGGGAACGATTCCACCAGGACATCAAGATCATGGAGGAAAGATACCAAGGCCGGTAGGATAGCCATATGATGGCAGACTACTGATGGAACCTACGACGGGACTGCCCTAACAAAAAGTACCAAAGAAAACCCCATACAAAACGGTTTTCTTAACTCGTGTTATTTATAGCTATGGAATATTTGTGTTATTAATATTTATTTAAAAAAATTATCAAAATGAGATACCATCACTAAATTGTGAATTAAACCAAAACTTGTTAATCGATTTTGTTGAAATATGGCGACTTTTATTTGTAACATATCTATCTTTATAACTAAAGATTAGAAAATAGCATTTGGGACTTTTTTGATTTTGTACGAATTTTAAAAAACCAAAAAAAAAAATTAAATTTTGCATGGAAAAAAAAATTTTTTTCCAAAATGTTTCTGAATGTTTTCGAAACTATTGCCTTATCAAAAAACATTGTAGGTGTAACTTGAAGGTAATTTAGCTGCGGATTATCAAATTTATTACTTTACTAAATCGGATAAACTGTTCTTGAGTTATGCTAATATGTGAGGTGAAACCTCCTTTATTTTTAAAATAGCGGTTTATTTCGAGAACCAGAGTCAATTCAAAAAAAGTGAATTGTAATCTTAGATCTTCATCAACATATGCACCAACATTTTCTTACAAACCCCGCACCGCAGAATCAGTGTTGCCCTGTGTAATTAATACAAATAAAAACAATTTATTTGTTTTTTTTTTCATGAAATGGGAATCTGCTGTTCTTTTGCTTCTCTTTTCTTTGTTGTCTCTCACGTGTTTGTTTTCGGGAGTTTTCAGTTATGCGTTGGTTATCACTATGCGTTGGTACACAAACAATATACAAGTCTTGTTCATGCAAGCCAAGCGTGGATTAATTACTTGTGTTTTTTTATTGTACTTATTTCTTAAATGGTCCGCCGATCCGATTATCTCAGTAAAGCCTTGGACAGACAAATCGTTTCTCACTTTGGTAGCACACGTACATATATACGAAACACATACACAAAAACCAAAGCAACATCACAAACCATTTAACCGTCCAAGCCAAAATAAGAAACACTGACTTCATCTGCAATTTGCACGACTGAGAGAATGATGCAAAAATTCAGATACAGACATACAAGATAGACTCGCTCGTTGTTCCTCTTTTATTCTTTTGCTCTCGAGAGAGCATAAAGGGTGCAACAAACACAACTGTATTTGCATCACAAACGCAGACATATTTGAGTTCCAAACACATTTATTATAACATATTAATCATTTTGTCTTAAACATGTAACATGGAATAGCAAACATAATGTGTTTGGATAGACACAAATATATTATATTTGCGACAAACTGCAAACACACTTTATATTTGCATCCAAACAACAAAACAATACAGATTTTTCCTTGGTAATATCTAAGGGTTTTTTCTTCTTTAAAATGATGGTTGCACATTTAATTGCGTTGCTAAAAAGTTTACTCCCAGACTTCTTTGTGTTTTTCTTCTTCATCTCCATACTGAATTTAACTTTAGATTTCATTGCGTTGATTACATGGAATGCGTTTATTTTCCTCCAATGCGACTATCTTTAGCCTTTACTATCCTCCAAGCCTTTTCAGTCAATTCTCGATCTGCTTGATGTCGTTCATTGATGTGTGTGTTTTCAGCCTAATCAATATCACGAATTCTATAAGTACAATCTGCATCCAAGGGATTAATTCCTCTATCACCCTGCTGCAAACGTTACTTTAATCTTCTTCCATATCCACAAAATTGATAATTTTTATTTTTATTTACTAACCGAGAACGTTAGTTTTAGAATTAATTTTGATTTTCGGATATACTATCATTTTATAAAATTTTTTTCTGAAATATAAAATTGTGAAATGGTGCATTATAAAGCGTCCGCCATCTAACGTTTTTTTTTTCAACTAGTGCTTATTTCGCGAATGGTAACACTTAGCTCATGTCTGATTTGACAGATAATTAGTTTTATCCTTCCGCTGAACGAATACGGTTGTGTATACGCTTGAACAACGCTGGGAAATATGGGAAAAATGGGCCTGCGATCGACTTACAGAAGATGCGAATTTTGCCAAAAAATCATCTTTTCAGATGAAGCCCATTTTGATCTTGACGGGTATGTAAACAAGCAAAATTGTCGCATTTGGGGCACAGAAAACCCGCACGCATACATTGAAAAGCCGATGCACCCAAACCGAGTCACTGTTTGGTGTGGATTTTGGTCCAGAGGCATAATTGGGCCATTTTTCTTCGAAAATGAGCAAGGAGTGGCCCTTACAGTCAATGGAGATTGTTATCGGGCCATGTTGAATGAATTTTTGTTCACAAAAATTGAAGAGGAGGATATTGGCAACATTTGGTTTCAACAGGACGGCGCTACGTACCACACAGCCGAAGCTGCACTCGATGTTTTGCGCCCTGTTTTTGAAGATCGCATTATCAGCCGCAGAGCTGATGTCGTTTGGCCACCTCGGAGCTGCGATTTGACACCGTTGGACTATTATTTGTGGGGTGCCCTCAAAGATAAGTGTTACGCCGGCAAGCCAGAGCCAATTGACGGTTTAAAGGACAATATTCGTGAACCCATTGGTGAAATACAGCTGCACACAATCGATAATGTGCTTAAAAATTGGACCGATCGTGTAGGCTACTGCATGGCCAGCCGAGGCAGCCATTTGAATGAAATTATTTTCCATTATTAATCGGAAGGATTGTACTTTCAAATAAAAACAGAAATTTGAGAAAATATTCAGTAGTTTTTTGTTATAGCATTTTCAAAGAAAAAAGTTATTTGGCGGACCCGTTATATAGAATTGTTATACTAAGTTTGTTCAGTTATTAAGATGCGCTTAGTAACGTAACATTCAAATATTTTAGTGAGACATTTTAGAATTAAACAAATTTCAAAATATTCTTCCAACTGGCTCTATCCTTCGCCTGTTCTTGTCAGTTGGTAACACCAAGGATACGGAGGGATTCTTCTGCCTGGTCTTTCCAGCGGAGTCTTGGTCGTCCTCTTTTCCTGCTTACATCGGGTACGTTATCGAAAACCTTTGCATTGGCTCATCTTCATTCATCCTGATAACATGGCCTAATTTGATTCGCCTAGCTATGTCCACGTCAGAATATAGGCTACATAGCTCTGCGTTCCATCGACGTCGGTACTCGCCGTTTTACGAAGAATTTGTCTCTCGAAAACTCCAAGGTGTCCTTCATCCGCTTGTGATATGACCCAAGTTTCGGAGCCATACATATGTCAAGACAGGTAAAATGAGAGTCTGATATAGCTGGACTTTTGTCCGTCGAGAGAGGGCTTTGTTCCTAAACTGTTTGCTGAGCCCAAAATAGCATCTATTTGCAAGCACAATTCTCCTATCTATCTCCAGGCTGACGTTGTTGTCCTTGTTCACGGCGGATCCAAGGTAGACAAATTCATCTACCACTTCAAAATTAAATCGGTTGTCAACGTTCACGTGCGGACCAAGTCGAGAGGTTTCTCTAGTAGTTGACACCATCACTTTTGTCTTGCCCTCATTAACAGCAAGACCCACCTTCGCTAATTCCTTTTCGATTCTTGAAAATACTGCAGTAACCTCTTGCAAATTTCGCCCAATGATGTCTATGTCGTCAGCATACGCCAGCAACATATGGCTTTTCGTGTTAATGGTCTTGTTCGTATTTACTGCAGCCTTTCTCATTATTATCTCCATTAAGATGTTGAAGAGATTGCACGAAAGTGTGTCGCCTTGTCTAAGTCCTCGCTTGGTACAGAATGGTTCAGTGCCCACTTTCACTGCCGATTTGGTGTTGGTCAGCGTCATTCTACAGAGGCGGATCAGTTTTGCCGGAGTCATACGCCTTCAAAGGACAGAAGAATATGTCCACTACTCGAAGAGCCTCAGTGACAGGGTCACCTAATAATCCTGAGACGTATCAGTGATCGCATTATCACTCAGGTTGCTCATTCGTTTCGCCTTCTCACTTTAGCTAGCTAACGGAGGTTTCCGATAAGCCACTGCCCAATGAAGGAATCATTTCTGGCCAGTCCCAAGTGAGTTGAGATCTTTTAGTTTTTCCAGGTATTGCAAATTAACTTTTTGCCGGCTGTTGTATGACACGCCGTTCAGTAATTTAGAAATGATGTATGATACCCAAAATATATTTGTCTTAGCTTCGAAATTTTCCCACTTATCTCTATAAATGAAAATGAAAATTAGTATGAAAAGAATATTTGTAATTTTAAAATCCAAGTGTACATACTTTAATGTATCGCGCATCATACGATAAATGTCAAATTTGTAATCCCCTGTTGCAGAGAAGAGTTCGGGATCACAGGCGAGATCGTTGTAATAACAGCCGTTGTTATAAGTAATGCGGGACAGAGTATAATCAATGATTGTTATTCCTATCCCCTTTTTAGGCAAACTCAATATTTTGTCACCCACTTTGTATGTAATATTTTTATTTCTTGTTTTGAGGACCAAAACATTGCCCCAATGCAGGTCGCGGTGCTCAAATTGGTACACTTCTTCGCCAACTGCTAACGTGTAGATAATCTGAAACAGGACAAATATAACATAGAGGACGTCTTTATGTTGATTAGGGTATAGTGGAAACTCGAAATAATAAATTATTTACTTTGTAATAGTTATAAAGAAAAGTTGGAGACAGTTGTCAATATTGTTGCCCTAAAAAGAAAATCATTTTAACCCATTAACGCCCAAATGAAAACCATGAACAATTTTAATAATTTAACTTTTTATATCAGTATTAAACTAGTTTTCTGAAAATAATATAAAAGAAAAAAAAGAAAAAAATATTCAAAGGTGAGTTTTTAGAGGTGTACTAAGCTTAGTACAATGGGCGTTTAGGAGTGGTATTGTGCAAAACATCCTCTTTCTAAACATAGCGCTTTCAGGCATTTATCACATGATATTTTAACTCGATTTGGGCACGTAACACATCTAAGTTGGTTTGGTATTTTTTGAGGGTTGTGACCATTATTTTTTCTGTCTTCTCTGTCAATTCCAGAGGACGTTTGCCTAGTTTTATTGTCCTTGTCGCTCAGATACGTGGGTGCTATATGCCTGCGAAACCATAACTGATCAACACGATCATCAGGGTTTGTAATGCAATATAATCTCCATGCATTTGAAATAGTCATGTCCACTACGTAAGTAAACAATACCCACCACGACTTCTTTCCTTTCCCTGCAATTCGGTACATTCCTATAGACTGGTCCATTTGATCCGCCCCTCCCATGCCTTTATTATACCTTTGGAAAATGTGAGGTACGTCAACATCAAGTTTTTTAATTTTCCCTATAGGCTCTTTACTTTTATTGACTATATTACAACCTCATGAGGTCAGACGTCTTACACATATTAATTAAACAAACAAATTAAACAAATTTCAACATATTCTTCCAACTGGCTCTATCCTTCGCCTTTTCCCGCCAGTTGGCAACACCAAGGATACGGAGGGATTCTTCTGCCTGGTTTTTCCAGCGGAGTCTTGGTCGTCCTCTTTTCCTGCTTCCATCGGGTACGTTATCAAAAATCTTTCGCGCTGGCTCATCTTCATCCATTCTGATAACATGGCCTAGCCAACGCAATTGGCACACTTTGATTCGTCTAGCTATGTCCACGTCAGAATAGAGATTATATAGCTCTGCGTTCCAGCGACGTCGGTACTCGCCATTTTCCCTAACAGGACCATATATTTTACGGAGAATTTTTCTCTCGAAAACTCCCAGGTGTTTTTCATCCGCTTGCGATATGACCCAAGTTTCGGAGCCGTATGTCAAGACAAGTAAAATGACAGTCTGATATAGCTGGACTTTTGTCCGTCGAGAGAGGGCTTTGTTCCTAAACTGCTTGCTGAGCCCAAAATAACATCTATTTGCAAGCACAATTCTCCTATCTATCTCCAGGCTGACGTTGTTGTCCTTGTTCACGACGGATCCAAGGTAGACAAATTCATCTACCACTTCAAAATTAAATCGGTTGTCAACGTTCAAGTGCGGACCAAGTCGAGAGGTTTCTCTAGTCGTTGACACCATCAATTTTGTCTTGCCCTCATTAACAGCAAGACCCACCTTCGCTGATTCCTTTTCGATTCTTGAAAATACTGCAGTAACCTCTCGCAAATTTCGCCCAATGATGTCTATGTCGTCAGCATACGCCAGCAACATATGGCTTTTCGTGTTAATGGTCTTGTTCGTATTTACTGCAGCCTTTCTCATTATTATCTCCATTAAGATGTTGAAGAGATTACACGAAAGTGTGTCGCTTGGTACCGAATGGTTCAGTGAGGTCTTCCCCACTTTCACTGCTGATTTGGTGTTGGTCAGCGTCATTCTAGAGAGGCGGATCAGTTTTGCCGGAATCCTAAGTTCAGACATAGCTTCGTACAGTTTTCCCCGTATGGGGCTATCAAAAGAAGCTTTGTAATCGACAAAAAGATGGTATGTATCGATTACCGATACAGCTTCTCGTACCGCTCACTCGCAGCATGCGTTGTAACTGACTGTTTCATTGCCATACGTGCAGCGTCTTTTCCATCAGTTGCAATGCGTCATTCTTCGTCGTACCATCCTTCTGCGGCTTTTGATAGTCAAGTTCAGTCCTTGCAGCGGTTTCCAAAAAATGCTTCCACTGCGCATCTGGGTTTTCGGGAGGGGGTATTCTGCTTTAGCAGGAGAGAGAGCTTCTGCCGACAGAACATTGATATCTCCGGAATTTGTAGCTTGCCACTATCCAGCATTTCCCGTGTTCGGCCTCGTACGCTTTTCGCCCCGCTCAGTCTTGAGCGAACTTTCGCAGCCACCAAGTAATGATCTGAGTCGACATTGGCACCTCGTATCACACGTACATCCATTACACTAGAAGAGTGCCTGCCATATGAACGTCCCTATGCTGGAATCATGTGCTACTAACTACCATGTTCTTTGCAGCGGCGAAGTCTATCAGTCTTATTCCATTAATGGGAGGTGGTATCATGTAGACTGTGATTACCGATGGTTGGTCGAAAGATACTTTCCATTCCCAATTTGGCATTAAAATCGCCTAGAATAATCTGTCGTGGTCAGGGCAGCGTTCAACGCACAACGAAAGGTACTGCTTTTTCTTCAGGAGTATTCAATTTCTTTTCAAGCTGTTCTGTATCTGTTTTAATACCTGTTCCTAGCTGTTTATTATCTGTTTAGTACCTGTTACTCATCTGATCAATACAGCTTTTATCTATTGACATCTGCTAACACGCTGTTTTGAGACCTATTTTAACCATTAAAATGGAGGAAAAATGTTTAAAGAGTTAGTGAAATCGAGAAAATTTTGAAAAACGAAATTTCAAAGTACAAAACTCGGTGAAGCAGAATCTACTGAAAATTGCAAAATATATTTAAACTCCTAATAGAACCACGAAAAGAGCTTGTTAAATTATCAAACTAAAACCGATATAGACCAATGATTCATAAGGATCCTGCGGCTAAGTCTTGTAATCTAAAGAGAAAATGTTAAGAAAGTTTACATGCATCAAAAAAGAAAATTTTGAAACAAGAACATTTTGAATTTCGTACGCTCAAGCAGAATAATAAAGCAGATATACATAGGTGAAGAAGAGGCAGATATCAAAGATGATACATTTTATTTAAATACAAATGATATTGATTTATCATATTTGAAAAGAAATAAAATGCTTAATGAAGCATAAGGTCCTTATTAAGATGAAAACGGAGAATGGAAATTTTGAAATGATGACTTAAAAGTAAATGACGATAAAATACTCATTGGAAATCTGAGCTGGGCACATACGCCCGGATTATTTGAACTTCTTTTTTATCAAAATCCAAAATACTATGACACAACAGCACGGTGATAACAATAATCATTCTAATGAAATAGTATCAATAATAAAGGAACTGCGTGAAGCCAGTATAATCATATAATATTATGAATCATACTTATTCATACTATGACTGTTCATAATTTCGGTCATTACTATAATCAGAAATATAGCCCAGAAATTCTAACGAAAAATGTTTCGAAAACTTTGGCTATCAAAACAACAACGTTGACATCCAAGTTAAAAAAAAATTTGACACCCCCATCAGAAGGGACAGATGCGGTTAACAAAGCACGTGCAAGCGAATTTTAAAAAAAGCATAAGTAAAGAAGCTGTCATTTTAAGAAAAGGTTTAGATGACTTATAACAAATTAATGAAATTTACGACGTATAGAATCTATATATGTAGATATCAATCTATATATATAGATATCAAGATATACTATAGATATCAACGCCACTATGGCAAGCAGATTTAGTGCATCTTTGGCAAGCAGATTTAGTGGAAATAAGTAATTATTCAATTGAAAACAACGGGTACAGATATTTGTTAACTGTTATCGATACATTTTGAAAATATGCTTGGGTTGAATCCATTAAATTTAAAAATGCCGCTGATGTTTCTATAGAATAATTCCAATCCAAAAAAAATGGTTTCCCATTACATCCCATGAAGGAATTGGAGAGCTTCTCACAACCAGTGAGCTGTGCGCGTTCTGGTTTTATACTCACTGATTGGGACCAACAGTTTCGAACAGCATTTTTGAGAAGCTTTTTCATGGATAAATTCTCGATAGTGTCGACGTCACTAAGCGAGGTGTCCATCGTGCATTGTTTTAGTTAGAACCTCATTGCATCCAACGAACAGACAATTCCCACGGTCCAAATCATCAGACTCAGGCGTGGACACAGTGCGTTGACGTCAACATTAACTTTTCGGCCGCGAGATATCATATTACATGTTTTAAACGATTGAAACAAAACACTTGCAGATATCAAATACCATGTTGTTCTAAAGGCTTAAAACAAAAAAAAAACATTAAAAAGGCCATTACGATCCAGCTTCCCCATATTCCTACTACTAACTCTCTCACTCTTCCGTCATATTTTTGTGAGTATAGTACAATTTCAAACACAATTACATGTGATTCAGTCAAATTTTATTTACAAATACAAAACTATCACCACCAATTTGCAAATTTGCTGTTCTTATTCGTCCATTTATCTGATTATAATAACATTAGCAACAAATTTCGCTCACTTTTCATTTGTTTGCTATAAAACTCAATATAAAACTCGCACGCCAACTTTGTAGTGAATTGGAGTCTAATTCGCGTCCGGATTTTTTTTAATTTGGATATAAGAGGCAATTTCGACAAAAATCGATAGGAATGTTCTGGAAGTGTAGAATATAATATAATCAACATCTATCAGAAAGGAAAGAATTATAAAAAGCGTAGAAAATCAGTTGGAATGATGGGGAATGTATGTATGTATATCGATGGCTAAAAATGAAAAGGTCTTATCTTGTTTTACACCTTTCGTACAAACAAATATTTTTTTAATGTTAACAAATAAAGAACTTGTTTTAATTGCTCTGATTTTATTCAATTTTCTCCTTCTCCTTTAAATTCACAAACAATTGATATAAAGCGTGTTTTTTCAAGCCCGATAGAACTTCAAATTGTAAAAAACAACACAAAAAAATAAATTTTAATAAAAAAATTTATATTATTTGTTTCAGTACACACTTAAAATTATTTGCAAAAACATCACTCCGGTAAGCGGATAAGTGCCTTTTTTAACTCCGGTCCGGTGTTAGTTTACTCCGCTGTTGGGAGTGAATGGAAATGTTTATTTATTAGTAAATTTATAAATTCACTCCGTTCGGATGAAACTTGACGCATTTTACTGATTTCACGTACCGTTGCACTCCGAGCGGAGTGAACTGCTGGATCTACTCCGATCGGAGTGATTTTTATTTATATTGCTGTTTCGTAGCAAGGGCAAGCGTCATTCGTGTGTTTGGTCTCGCCGTGTGTGTTGCGTTTTTGCGATGGCAGAGCTACAAAAATTAATTAAAGTGGCCTATAATGGCGAAACAAAATATGTGAAAATAGAATCGACTTCGAAATAATCCAAAAATGTAAGTATCTGTTAGGATGCTGAAAGCATATTTAATTTATAGTCAAAAATTGTCGCACTATTGTCGTGCGGTGCTGCGTCTCTTTTTAACTGCCACAGTTGGCTTACTGCAAGTGCATTTATACCTCTCTTTCGCACGCACAAGAATAGCAAATTCGACTTAATTTTTATCAGCTGTTGTGTATTGTGTTAGGAAAGGAATAAATTTGCGCGGTGTTTTTTGCGTGTGTTCGTATAAGTGAAACCTATATGTATATACATATAATAAACAAAAAAAAAATAATAACGTACTGCGCCAATTGTGTATGTATGCTTTCGAAAGTGCAGCGGAGGTAAATGGGCGCCATTTGAAACTGATCCAGACACTCCATTTGAAGACTGCAAAAGGTGCGTATTCGGTGACCCGTTTCGCCTGATGAGCCTCAGAAACGCTTTCGTGCAGTACCTTCAGGGTTTAATATTTGGACAGGCAAATTTTGCAGCATAGGCCAAGGCTGCACAGTGCAGCAATGCTTGTGATTTGTTGGCACCGCAGTGGCGTGACGTCAGATTTTGTCCTTTAAATTTTGTCTGTGCGTTATTTCACAAATTTTTTTTTGTTTCTCATTTGTGGTTTTCAAATATTTTTTAGGTGAATTCGTCTTCAGTATTTCAAATGAAAATTATGGCATAAGTCTGTACGATGACGAAAATATCCAATTATCAGATGAGGCCATAAATTGTATTTTAAACACGTCGCCTTCGATTGTGGAAAAAAAATTCATAATTAGACTGCAGCCACTAGAAGGTAATTTAAAGTTGAAAAAGTGGGTCGCATAGTGTAATTTTGCTTTCCACAGGACGATTTAAAACCGTAGGCACTCAGACCCAGACGGATGGTATTAGCAGCGGCCCTTGTGAGGATTGGGGACGGACAGAATCCAAACTAGATGTTAATGCTGCTAAAGAGGCAATTTCAATATGAGTCCTCTGGACTCAGATTTTTTTTGCAATTTCGTTTTTTACTTCACATCAGATATTTTAATTTTCCTTTTGAATTTTCAGGACTTACAGATGGTTTTATCAGACTGTGGGCAAAATATTCTTAACGAATATTCTTCAACGGGTTCGCTGGTGGATCGCTCAAGAAAGTCTCTAATCCAACTCATAGTAGAGCGGCTGACGACTACCTGTGGATTCTATCCATCTAGAGAAGAAAAGGTGGTTTGGGCCAAAGCTGCTGCAGCGATATTTCCGATATTTATCTATCGTATATTCATGATTACCACATGCGACTATATATTTAACTTTACTGCCGCTGTAGGTACTTCAATTGCGTAGAAAGTGAATGACCCAAGCGTAATACAAAAAGAAATTTCGTTTTTGAAACAACCATTTCGAAACTTTGGATCACATTACAAATATGAAAGATTCATTAAACAGACCGTTCCCTTTCCAAAACAATATATTATTAACTTTAGACGAGATAGAAAGTGGAACAAGGCTCAATACCGATACAATGTTTGCAATAAGGCCAATACGTTTTGTTATGTTCCAATACTGGATACTCTAAAGTTCTTATGCTCTAACCACAACTTTACCGACATACTGACAAAACCTAACGATAAAACTAAAAACAGCGACCGTTTTTGTAACATCAAAGACGGAAATTATTATCAGAATCATACCTTTTTCAACTCAGAAGAGCAGCGAATTTTATTGCAATTGTATATGGATGAGTTCGAAACTGCTAATCCTCTTGGCTCAAAAGCTGGAAATCACAAAATTTCCGCATTTTATTTTCGAATTTTAAACTTCCCAATGGCATTCAATAGTTCCTTAAAAAATATACACTTAGTAATTCTATCTCACACGCAAGACATCAAACGTCATGGATATACAAAAATTTTGGCTCCTCTCATCAAAGACTTACAGATTTTGGAAACGTCGGGTTTAGACATAGAGATTAGAGGAAAGATATTCAACATAAAAGGGAGCATCTTCGCACTTAGCCATGACAATTTGAGCGCAAACAGTTTATGTGGGTTACCTGAATCATTTGTTGCTAATTTTTGCTGTAGATTTTGTACTGCTGATAAAAGAAGAATATCGCAAATACTTTCTGCAGATGATTTAAACAGCTTAACAAGGTGTAGAAACGACTCTGTCAATTCCAATGGAATACGAAGACCGTGCCCTTTAAATGAACTTAAATACTTTAATTGCTTTGAATTGTTGAGTGTAGATATCATGCACGACCTCTTAGAGGGTGTTGTACAATTTGAGTTGAAACTCATTCTCACTGTATTTATAAAAAGAAACAAAATTATAACTATCGAAGCTTTCAATGACAGAATTTCAAGTTTTGATTCTGGAATCCTGTTCAACAAAAACAGACCCAGTGCTATAAATTTAGACAAAAAGAGTTCCAATATAGGACAAACTGCTTCACAGTGTCACACTTTAATACGATTCATACCATTTCTGATTGGAGACTTAGTAAATGAAAATAATGAATTTTATCAAATAATAATTCTACTCATCAAGATTGTACGATACGTGTTTTCGATGAACATACATGACAAGGACATCGACAATTTAGACTTTCTAATAAGGAAGCACCATATGATTTTTCTAACTTTGTTTCCAAACAACAAACTAATTCCAAAACACCATTTTTTGTTGCACTATGCAAACATCATAAGAAAAATGGGACCTTTGCCTTACTATGACACTATGCGCTTCGAAGCAAAGCACAAGTGCTTTAAAAGAATTGCAGCGAACACGCAAAATTTTAAAAACATATCTAAGACACTTTCCACCAAACACCAAACAATATTCTACAGCCATTGGGCAAAACACGCGTTCGCGTTCCTTCCCAAATTTAAAAAAAAACATAATATAGTTATTAAGAACTGTACTTATAAAACAATTATTATAAGCGAACTAAAAGTAGAGGAATCCGAAAAAATTGATCTCATAAGTACTCTTAATTGTGGCTATGAATATAGGCAGGGATTTTTTGTTTGAACTAAGGCCAAATACGATACTCTTCCGGAATTCGCAAGAATAGACCTCATTTTTAGTCTAAATGCAAATATTTTTTTTATATTAACTCAATTTAAAACGTTGTATTTCGACGAATTGTTGCAAGCTTACTGTATTTAGAAAAGGACGTAAAATTTATAGTATACTATAAACCATTGCGCGAAAGCCTTGAATCAACATATTTTCGACAAAATAACTTTCCACATATAGTTCCTAAGACAATGCTATATTAATTTAAAACTTTTAAAAAATGCTCATGCCGCATATTAATTTTATTTTTAAAAAATAAACATAAAATATATTGAAAAAGTTTGTTTTGCGTTTCTATTTCAAACACAATCGGAAAAATAGCATTCACTCCGATCGGAGTTGATTCGTTTCATCCACACGGAGTGAATTCACTCCGATCAGAGTTAATTCCTTTCATCCGAACGGAGTGAATTCACTCCAATCGGAGGTAATGCGCATCATCCACACGGAGTGAATTCACTCCGATCGGAGTTAATTCGTTTCAGCCGAACGGAGTGAATTCACTCCGATTGGAGTTAATTAGTTTTATCCGAACGGAGTGAATTCACTCCGATCGGCCTTAATTAGTTTCATCCGAACAGAGTGAATATTTTTAAGTGTGTATACTCTGGCAAATCATCATGAAGAGACTCACGCTTGAACAACGCTGCCAAATTATCCAATTTTACTTTGAAACTCAGTTGGAAACTGACCCGTTGTTTTATCGCCAAATTGTGTTCAGCGATAAGGCTCATTTTTGGCTTAACGGGTTTGTTAATAAGCAAAATTGCCGTATATGGAGTGAGACCAATCTACAAGAGACGCTCCAGACTCCATTACATCCAGAAAAATGCACCTTTTGGTGCGGCTTACACGCTGGTGGCATCATCGGACCTTATTTCTTTAAAAATGAGGCCGGAGCTCGCGTTAAGGTCAATGGAGATCGTTACCGTACCATGATCAATGATTTTCTGTGTGAAAATAGGGATGACATTGATCCAGACGAGATGTGGTTTCACTAGGATGGCGCTACGTGCCATACGGCGATCGCAACCATCGACTTATTGAAATCAAAATTTGGCGAAAAGTTGATTTCGAGAAATGGACCTGTCAATTGGCCTCCAAGGTCGTGCGATTTGACCCGAAATCATTTTCAAATGTTAATGCCACGTATTGATCTTTCGAATAAAAAAAAAAACTTTATTAAAATTTAATTTTTTGTGTTATTTTTTTACAATTTGAAGTTCTATCGAGCTTGAAAAAACACCCTTTACGTCTTTTCTATCGTACATTAAGCCGTCGATATGTGGTGACAACTATAAATACTTAGATCATTCGTTTGGAATGATTGGGTCTAGAATAGAGATGGTCGCGTGCCTAATTTCCTAGGTACGACCCGACACGAGCACGAAGTTGATATTAATTGATATTAATATTAATACATCAACGCACGACAACATTTTGGCAAGGGCACGACCCGCACGAGCATGAATTTAGTAAATGCACGAAAAAGCACGGTCTAACACGAAAATATAAAAACAGTGTATACTCCGAAATCATTATATAAAGGGGATATAAATGTATACCAACAAAAGGATGCGTAACAGGGACAAAACGCTTTTGCATTTTTCGTAGCATTTATAAACCACTATTGTCTCACAGCTCTAGTTTCTCTGCTATCTCTCTCTCTCTTACTCTCTTCGTTAAATATTTCTATACACGAGCAGTTTTTTCATGATGTTATTGTATCTAACTATAGAAATTCCAACCATGTATAAATACATAAGCGTGTAAAAATTATGAAATAATCAAGTTATGACGCGAGAGAGAAATGCGTATGAATGACTTTTTGGTTCTTCTTTTCGGTTCTCTCTCGGACGTAAAGATAACAATCATTTACAGCAACAGCATTTTTTGATCTAGTTGTGTGTGTTTTGTTTTGAATATATAAATACATACTTTCGTGTACTCTCGACGTGCACGCACTATACACACACGAAAGTCATATTTCCTGCACGAAACCACCTTGTTCACACGCGTGATACATCGTGGCACAGCAAAAAGCACGGCTCGTGCCCACCTCTAGTCTAGAGTTCGACTAATCAGGGGTTTTCAACAGAGACGCTACAAAAGTAAATCGATAGGGACAGCAAACGACACCATATTTTTTTCCCGCTCTTTTGACATTTCTCTTCAGTAAGGTTTGCCATTTCATCATGGAAAGATATACGAGCCAACAACGAGTCGAAATTATTAAAATTTACTACCGAAATTTGGAGTCAGTGGCCTCAACTTTAAGAGCGCTACGTCCCATTTATGGTCGTCATAATTTCTGGCTGAATGGCTTCGTCAATAAGCAAAATATGCGTTATTAGTCAGACAGCAATCCACACGTAATCCATGAGTCATCATTGCATCCCGAAAAAATTACGGGTTGGTGCGGTTTATGGGCCGGCGGCGTCATTGGGCCGTACTTCTTCCGTGATGATCAAGACCGGCACATTACTGTGAATGCGAATCGCTACCGTTCAATGATAACCGAATATTTTTGGTCCCAATTGGATAATATGGACTTGGAGGACATGTGGTTCCAACAGGACGGCGCCACAAGCCACACAGCGAATGCCACAATCAATTTATTGGAAACCAAGTTTGGTGAACGTGTTATCTCACGAAATGGCCCAGTCGATTGGCCGCCTCGGTCGTGCGATTTGACGCCGTTAGATTATTTTCTGTGGGGCTACGTCAAGTCTGTGGTCTATGCCAATAAGCCAGCGACGATTGATGAACTTCGTACGAATATCGAACGTGAAATTGCAGCAGTATCGACCGATTTATGCTGGAAAACCGTCGAAAATTGGGTTCAGCGTCTGGACTTCTGCAAGCGTGCCCGTGGTGGCCATGCAAAAGAAATCGAGTTCCATACATAATGGCATCGAACGTACTTTCACAGGAATAAAGAATTTCATTGGTATCTAAAACCGGTTTTGATTTATTTAAAAAAACTTTTGTAGCGCTCTTATTGAAAAACCCTTCAATTGGAATATAAGTTTAGGTTTGGATGATGATGGGTGTATATTAAAAATAGTGTATGTGGTTAAAAAGGGGAAAAATTGGCGAAAAAGACTTGGAATTCAAAATGAAATAAAATTTGTTTGGAATAACTGTGAATGTGTTAAAATTAGTAGCTGTAGGTGAAAAGTTGATAAAAACGAACAAAAAGGGTTAAATATCAAATAACGACAAAAATAGGTAGTAAAAGGGACATAAATGGGTAAATCTTCAAGTGTTTAAACCTCAAAAACATAACAATTACATTATTAAACAATTGTGTTTTCCTTAAAATGCACAATTGCACAACAAGTCTTATAGAATCGGTCGGCTTATAGTCCGTAGTATGAAATTTCTCATTATAGCAATGTAAACTAACTAGCGAAAATGTCGCATCCCTACGAATAATCGTTTTTATTTCAGTCAACTTATACTAATATTTTACGAAAATACAAAAATGTAAATCTTTTTGAACACCCTAGACCAAGAAAAGCTTTCCTACAATTTTCCATTGTATTCTTTTGGAAATTTCCCGGGAAAGCGGGAATTAAAAATGAATGAAATGCCGGAAAATCCCAGATGGGAATTCGCGGGATGCATTCTCTAATGGCAAGCAATAAAATTCGACTTTAAGGATTTACAACACATTGCACAAAGATTTTTTGGCGGAAAAGCCATAATGAACGTCGTCATAAGAACTCGAGTGTCAACCATAAATGTTAGAAATCCAGTCATAAAAAATCCAAAAAAGACACATCTCGGAAATTTTTTATCAGAGTTTCAAAATTTGCGCTTAAAAAACGAAATTTTTCTGTCTTTATTTGTGGGTTTATAAATGGTCTAAATGCATAAAAATTCACCAAAAAAGAGTCATAAATGTTTGATAAAAGAATGTTATTTGTTGACTCTGATAATGTTCATATTTGTGAATATCGTATAATATGAGCCTAAAATAAATTTTTAGATTTCAAATACAAAACAATATTTCAGCAAATATTTAGTGTAAATTGTGTAAAATTAGTATTAAACTCTCTTTTATGAGTCAAAAAAGAACGTTCAGAAAGAGGGGAAGGCAAAAACACTCTTATGGCCAGTTTTTCAGTCGGAGATCATCTTCGGATATGAGTTAAACTACGTTGTCTAAACTTGAATTGTTCATACTTATTGTCTAACCTTGATTTGTTCATACTCATTGTCTAAACTTGAATTGTTCGCACTTATATTATAATTTCAAAATGAATTCATATTTAATATATCTAAGTTTGAATGGTTCAACCTAATATTCATAATTGAGAATGAATCTGCTATTAATTATACATAAACTGAAATGTAGTCAAAGGACTAATAACGAAAATTTCCCACTTTGAGGTGTACATTGTGAATTGCATCTATTTCGAAAATCTCTTTGCAGTTTGTATCTTTGCAGTTTGAGTACAATATATATTGTGAATGGTTATGTTCTAAATGTTATGTTCTAAAACAAATATTGTAAACCTCCGAACCATCTTCGGTTTGTAAAAAGAAAAGAAACTTCATTTTATCTACAACAACCCACTGGTGAGCATCTCAAACCCTCAATAAATACACTTGAATTCGCATTAATTCACTTGTTTTATTTATTTCTCTATGGTATAAACGTTGCCTAAATTACATATATCATTTCTTTTCGACCTGAGAAATCATATATGCCAATTTAATTTAGCGCAACCACCATCCTTTCCTACAACGCTCTTGCAGGCGGTTATAAATATTCTCTGCTTCTGAAAAGCACCAACCCCAACGATACAGTCCACTAACCAGGAGTTCCATTCCTATCATTCCCCTACTCAACTACGATCTAGTTCCACTAATTTAATCATACGTTTAAACCAGATTTTCATTTTTTCAGTCAAAGGTAAAACTACGTTTAACTCTCCAAATTGTGCGAGTTAAACTAAGTTTAGATTGTGTTGGCTT
This sequence comes from Phaonia tiefii, assembly GCA_963931995.1. Taxonomy (NCBI): domain Eukaryota; kingdom Metazoa; phylum Arthropoda; class Insecta; order Diptera; family Muscidae; genus Phaonia; species Phaonia tiefii. Next base: position 143,886,773 of record OZ008368.1, read on the forward strand.
TTGACAGCAGCAATGAAAAACAAGAAGAAGAATTTTGTGTATGTAAACAATAAAACATTTTGTTGATATTTTTTGGAGTTTTTAAAATGAGTTTTTCCTCGGATCTAGAAGACATTAGTGACCAAGAAATGTGCGAAGAATTTTGTTATGAGGTTACAAGAAAACAACGCACAATAATGACCCGGACAAATGACTTCAATTTGCTTGGCGATAATGACTTCTATGTAAGATTCCGTCTAACAAAAGCATCTGCATATGCAGTTCTTGAACTGATTGGGCCACACAAAGTTATATTTTATTACCCCAATTTCAAATGAATTTATGTTAATGCAAATTACTTACCTCAGTTGAAGAAAAGAAGCTGCAACCACATAGAACAATTACCAAAACAAAAAACAAAAAAAAAGACAAATAACAACAAACAACTGTTGATATATTTGACATTTGCACAATGTTGCCATGACAGAGTAAAAAATTGTGATGTATTTAACTGTGCACTGAAAAACAGAATGTACAATTAAACTAAAATTAAATCTAATCTCAGTTTTAGTAATCCGCGGTTTAAACTCGGTCTGAAAAACTGGCCAATAGTGATATGGTTTCGGAAGGTTCTGAGACTGTTTTCTGTCTCGGAATATTTACTGGGCTATTTATACAAATCATACATGGGGCAAATTAATTATATGACAATTATAATTTGTTGTTTAATTTGAATTTCCTGCCCAAATGCAAATTCAAAAAAACTTTCAATGTCATTGGCAATTTTACTTATTTCCAAAGCATTTCCTTCATATCTGGCAATTTTGGTTTTCAAATATTTTATACAGCACAGGTTTATGAATTTGAAAGTACTACGAGGCAATTCCTATCAAAACCACAAATTACTACATATAAAATACTTTAAAAACAGAATTGCCAGCAGTCAAATTCAAAATATTTAAAAGCATTCCCGCATTTCATTACAATTGACATCCGATTCCACAACCTGCATTTTCATTGACTGAACAAATGCAAATTCAACATTTTTTAATTGCCATTGCGACCAATGGTAATTCATTTGCATTAGATAAAGTAATGCAATTTAAAATCCAATGCAAATTAAAAAACCCATGTATGTTACAAATCCAAACCACTTGGCGCAAGCTGTTAGCAAATTCACGAACCAGAGAGAAGTTGGCATTTGTGCACGGGTTTTCTGAATAAAGCCTCTTATTCAGTTCTTGCGACATTTTCGTAAGGCATTTTTCCATTTATCTCTAAACGGAAAATTTCATTTTGGAGAGTTACCACATTTCTCTGATTTACCTTGAAAACATTTAATTTATAATTATAATTTTCATTAATAATTTTATTTATATCGCATGTGGTGTAACTTTGGGGTGTTAAAATAATCAGAACTTCAAAATTCTGGTCCCAAATAATTATCAAACAATTGTTTTCGTACGAAATAACTTTGGCGTAACAACCCTGCAATTGATTTTGCCTGCGAAATTTTCGCAAAGAGCTGAGTACCCAGAAAATGAAAAGTGAAGGCAATTTTCGGTTCATAAAATTTTCGATATTTTTTATACACGTACTTCTTATGGCAACGAAAACTGCATAAAAACTGAATAACGGGCTTAAATTCTTTAAGCAATTTAATTGGTATTCGAGCCAGTTTGTATGCTGTCGCCAAGGTATACTTTTAGGCATAATAGGCTATCTCCACCGGACGCTAACGAGGAATATTCGTCGTTAAGCACTAACGACGTTATTTATTCGTCGTTAGCCCATACTAAAAACTGGACTTAATTATTCGTCGTTAAGCACTAATCACGAGTAATTAGAGGAAAAATGCAAATACATCTCTGAAATATTCCACTTAAATCGTAGTATACCAGTATAACAGTAGTAAAACACAGCAAGCTGTCAAAAATGTAAACAAAAACAAACGTGTACTTCTTTAATGTTTTTGTGATGTCGGTAAAAGCAATAGTGTAAAAATTAACATTTTATTCGGAAATTTCTCGCTTTCAGACCGATATTTTTACGTGGTGTGCTTCAGAAATCTATAGTCATTTTATGGATATATTGATATGCACGGTGCGAGATGAAATGACTGAGACCGCCTGTGCTAGTACCACACTTTTTTCCGGATTCACCGATTTAAATATGTAGCTTGCAGACATCTCATAACATCCTGCATACATTTTATGTTTTGCAATATAAGTTTTCGCTTTTTATTATAATCAAATAAGCACATTTTTATCACTCCTTTTTTAATTGAAATATTTTGCATAAAAACTTGGAAATTTTCCATTTTTTCACATAAATTGTTTGATATTTTGTATACTGTTTACTTTATTTTGTTTGTAAACAACGATTTGTCAACATTAATTACGAAAGCTCGGTGGAGACTAATTTTAGCTTAATATTTTTCGTCGTTGGCGTCCGGTGGAGATAGCCTATAACATTAATCGCCCTGTTAATTACATTGTGTGGTGTTCAAAAAACAAACATTTTCGAATAACCGGTTTTCGGTTTATTCGAACAATCAGTTTTTCGGGAAACCAGTTTTCGGTTTTATAGAATGGAAAAAACCGGTGAAACCAGTTAATTTTCTGTTTTATTTACGGTTATTTCTCAGATTTTTAATGTTTCATGGAAAACAATATGTTTAAATTTTTGTAGAACAATTTGTAGTATATTGTTACGAATTTCCTTATTCGTCCTTTTTGCGTTGTTTTATTCCCAATAATAAAACAAGGTTCGTTTTAAATTACGATAATTACAACGGTTTCACTTCCTTTTATTTTACTTATATAGTACAACAGTTTACTTTATTTATAACACTTTAATAAGTCTTGTACTTTACTATCAATTCGCGTTGTTTACTTTACGGGGTTTAATCACAAATTGAACTCTCTACTTCAAAGACCTCCGCTATTTATACCAACTCACCATACTCAAATGAAGGTATATCTAGCGAATTCAAGAACCTTCTAGAATCTGGATGTTGTTGTTGTTGCTTATCTTTGTAGAACAATCTCGAAGGGCGGAGAGTTATCTTTACTGAGGTGAATTCATGCTACTGGTTTAGCGCACTGACCCTACTAACAGTATTTAAATAACAGGCGGTTAGTGCGGCGCCTGAAAGTATGCATTGTAACAACGTACCAGCTCGATAATCCAGTACCATGAATTCGCCTCAGTTAAGATAAGCAACAACAACAACGACTAGAAGGTTCTTGAATTCGCTAGATATAACTTCATTTGAGAATGGTGAGTTGGTATAAATAGCGGAGGTCTTTGGAATGGAGAGTTCAGTTTGTGATTTTTAAATTAAAAGACTTGTTAAAGTGTTATAAATAAAGTAAACTGTTGTACTATATAAGTAAAATAAAAGGAAGTTATACCGCTGTAATTATCGTAATTGAAATCGAACCTTGTTTTATTATTGGGAATAAAACAACGCAAAAAGGACGAATAAGGAAATTCGTAACAATATGTTAGATTGATTGAATTGAAGTGTGTATTGAACTGAATTGAATCGAATTAAATTAAATTGAACTGAATTGAATTGAACTGAATAAAATTGAATTCAACTAAATTTAGTTGAATTCAATTGAAATTTGAATTTAGTTAAATTCACTGAATTGAATTTTAGTTAGTTGAATTGATTTGAATTGAATTGAACTCAATTGAATTGAGTTGAGTTTAAATTAATTTAATTGAATTGATTTCAAGTGAATTGAATTTAATTGAACTGAATCGAATTAAATTGATTTGAATTTAGTTGAACTGAATCGAATTAAATTGAATTGAATTGAGTTGTATTGAATTGAATAGAATAGAATTTAATTGAATCGGATTGAATTGAATTGAACTAAATCGAATTGAATTGAATTAAGTTGAATTCAATTGAATTGGACTGAATTGAATTGGACTGAATGGAATGGAATTGAATTGAATTTAATTTTATTGAATCGAGTTGAATTGAATAGAATTGAATTGAATGGAACTGAATTGAGTTGAATTCAATTGAAATTTGTATTCAGTTGAATTCACTGAATTGAATTTAAGTTAATTGAATTGGATTGAATTGAACTGAACTGAACTCAATTGAATTGAGATTAAATTAATTTAATTAAACTGAGTTTAGTTGATTTCAAGTGAATTGAAGTTAGTTGTACTGAATCGAATTGAATATAATTGAATTGAATTGCATTGCGTTGTACTGAATTGAATCGAATTAAATTGAATTGAACTGGATTGAATTGAATTCAACTGAATTGAGTTGGATTGAATTAAATTGAATTCAATTTAATTGCGTTGAATTTAATTGAATCGAATTTAATTGAGTTCAACTGCACTGAATTGAAATAAGTTGAATTCAATCAAATTGGACTGGATTGAAGTGAACTGAGTTGAATTGAATATAATTGAACAGAATGGAATTATATTGAATTCAATTAAATTGAATTTAGTTTAATTGAATCAGAGTGAATTGAATTGGATTGAATTGAGTTGAATTCAATTTAATTTTATTGAATTGAGTTAAATTGAATAGAATAGGATTGAATAGAATTAGGCTTTTGCTTAATTATTACATTTTTGTAAGGATGTTTAACACAAATTGAGTAAAACCCGGTTTACCGATGTCAAATAACAGGTTTTCGGTTTATTCCAAAAATTAACAACCTGTTTCTCTATCTCGAACGAAAGCTTTCGTTTGTCTTCTAGACGAAAGACAGTTGATTTGGGTCTCACAATCTTGTCGTTTCAAGTCGAATGAAAACATTAAATTCTTCAGTACAAATTTTGGTTTCTCTATTTCGAAAGAAAATTTCGACTTGGAGAAACCGAATTTGAGAGACGGATTTTCGTTCGCTTAGCTTTTCATTCTAGATAGAGAAACAGGCTGTAACTTTTATAAAAAACCGGCCCACGGTTAATTGCAAGAAAACCGGTGGACCGGTTTTTCGGTTTCTGTTCTGAACATTCAAATTATAACCCAAATGTTAACAAAGCCAAGTAAGTAAAGCATTCACATTAACATTATTTTGACATGTACATTAATTTGAGTATTAAGGATAGTAAAAGCTTTTACTTAATCGTAACAATATGTATCACCGGGTAATGTATTTTGAATGCGAGTTGGTAGTACAGATTCTAACACATGTGTATATGGTGGTGGTCTGTTTTTTCCTTTATTAAATTGATTAAATTGCAATTATACAAAATGGGCATTTGTTGAGTCTCTTCAATAAGTGCAGAAAAGAAAAAGTTTGTATTTAAAAACATCGTTATTATTAGTCTTGGTTTGAAAGAATTCCACACCCTTTATCTCTATCACTGACAGAAATGGCATCTAACCTGGCCTCCGTTGGGCAACCCTAGTGTCAGACGCAGTAGTAAACAGGATTTTGTCTCAACTATTAAAAAGCTTTCAGGAAAAGCTTTTGCGCGGACAAACTTTCCCTAAACTCGAAGGATAACAAATACTCATCGCTGCACAGCAAGACGTCATTTGCAAAAAAAAACAACACAAGTTTGTTGCCTGTCGGACGCCATAAATAAATAATACATTTGCATTTAATGCTGTGCTAAATAGTTTGTACGATTCAATAGCGGGATTGTAAAATAAAAATAACAAAAAACTCGTACATATTGAAACCAAAACGCCAATTTACAATCATTTACAATAAATACTCGTCTCACGACGGCAGCTACACGAGACTTTACTTTTCCACATCTCGGCACTGTACAAAATCGATACAGGACTACTTCGTTCGTCGTAGTTACTCTGTGGGCATTTCCATTGAGCCATTGCATTCATCATAAATGCGAAACGCGATAAACATTTATAATAGACTATATCGGGATAGCATCGTAAAAGACCATGAACAAGAAAAATATCCGCAATATAAATTAACTAAAATTAGAATTGTTTAAGATGGAATTCTGGGCAATTCACATACATTGAGTGTGTGGGTACGGGCGCAAGAGAGAGAAAGAGAAACGTGTGAGTGCTGCTACCGAGGAGTCATTTAATGTGAACAAATTTCGTATTTGTATAGAATAAAACATCAGGGGAATATCTAAGGTACGTAGCCCAATAATATCGTACAACACTCTTGCCAGTACTTAATTATATACAAACATACACTTGTATGCACGCGTCTACATACCCATCTCAATATATCCATGCATGTGTTTGTCCTAAGTAAGCGTAAGCTGTGTTTTGTGCGACCTATATTTAAAATATCGTACCATGTTCACTCCCATTGAGCAACCAACCACATGCAGGGACTGAGAACAATGAATGTACAAACGCACTCACACGGTGTGCTCAAAACCTGTTGAAGAATTTATGTAGTTACAGAGGCACATTTAAGGAGTACATACGAGTATAATTATGATGACATCGTGACTGACGTTTTCGGAAATGTAATTGTACTTTTAGGTGACATTATCCTGTGCTGAACCAGTTCACCACACTCTTGTCCACTACAGCAGACATAGGCGTGGTAGTAGTAATCGTAAGTGCTTACGGTACATACCAGTACTACGTATACTATGTACATATGTATTTAGGTCAGTCAAGAGAGATTCTCGTGGTTAGAAAACAGGCTAAAGTCTTGCAAAATGCATTCGGCGATATTTCAATACGATTTCCTTTCTCATACCTACAGTGAATGGCGAATGTATTTCCCCAACGCGTATTTATTGCATTTCCATTGTTTTAACATTCGGAAGAGATATGTCAATTACAGTGAGGTCTTGCTAAACGCAACCCCTTTAAAGTGTCAATAAATTTGTCTTTGTTTAATGTTAGAATTAGATCAAAATAGATCTTACTGCGTGTGAGCAGTTCGATCAAAATCGCCCTCCCTCAACATCAAGGAAAGTTTTAAATAAATGAATTTTTATTTTGGAGGTCAGTAAACTTTAAGATTTTTATTGTGGCTATCCTTGGTGCAATGATAGTGTGCGAGTTACGTTCCCTCACCCTAATGTACATGGTTATGCTAGCAATGACGATGTCAGCATAATCTTACACCGATAAAATTCCTTAGTAGCGTAATTAAAGAAACACCTAGTTGATTGTTGGAAAAACTAAATTAATTGCTGTAATTGTTTACGACTATTGTTACAGTTGTTAACAATCCCTTGTCAGTTGAACTGATAATCTTTATAATTATAATTCTACTGCACGTGAGTTTGTGACTGAACCTCTCCTAAACTTCTGGACCGATTTGAATAAATTTTTTTGTATGCGTTTGGGTGGTTTAGATTTACTATTCGGTCCAATTGGACAAAGGGGCGTGGTACCTCCCATACAAATCGCTTGAAATATTATGCAGGACAACGTCTGCCGGGTCAGCTAGTAACATATAAATATCAAATTTTAATTGTCAAAATATCAAAAAGGACTTGTTAAAAATACGAGTATGATTTTTTCCTTGTAATACTATACATTCATATTTTGTTTGGATTGTCCAAAATGCTTAGAAGTCCAGGTGTAAATAAATCAAAAATATACATCAATAGTAGAAACAAAAACGATCAACTGGACTAAATGACCCAAAAGCGGGGAAACACAATGGAATCATGACGCGGAGTCATACCTAGGAACAAGCAAATGTAAGCACTACTCCAACTGTGTAATGTATTCCACGTTTGTTATCGCTCTAGACTAGTCCCTGCAAACATTTCAATTATCGTTTTCATCGTCATCCCTAAATATTTACTTAAACGTCACTTTTCTAAGTTGATTTTTAGATGTAAACAACTTTACAAAAACAAAATGCACGCCTATCATATTTTCATCTCAAAAACATATGCCTTCACGACAGTTTGAATTTTTAGAATTTACCGTTTTCGCAAAGTGGAAAGAAATTTATTAGTTGATCTCAAATGTATTTTTACAAAATGAGCTTTAAACTATAAATGAATGAAACCTTAAGTTTTTGTTTAAATGAATAAGTTTTTTAAGTTTTTGTTTTAAAATAAAGTATATATTTTCAAAATATATGTATATATTTTATTAATTTGTGTTTCTATCGCATAAGTTACGTGACTGTAACGCTGGCTGGACGAAAAACATCGTATACGATATCGTAGTTGTATCTTAATTCCATCTTGTTTCATAAGAAAGTGTACCCCGCCTAAGATACCATGATGTTTCAACTCTTGTGATACTTTCATAAGATTGTATCACGATACAATAAAAAGTAACCTAATAGCATCTTTTACAAGTTATATTTAAGAGTGTTACCCATGCCAACAGTTTCAGTCGTATAATTCACGTTAATATAACGTCGTGTGGATGAAATTCGTCGTATTCATTCATTCGTTTCTATCTTCTTTTTTAATTTTTTTTCCTCTCTCCCCTCTCTTCACAAAGGCAAGACTTTACAAAGAAATATTTACCTGCGGAAAAGGGGGCTAAGGGAATTGGTTTTCTGACTTCTTCTTTCCACTTTGCAAAAACGGTAAATTCTAAAAATTCAATCTGTCGTGAAGGCATATGTTTAAAAAAATGAAAATATGATAGGCGTGCATTTTGTTTTTGTAAAGTTGTTTACATCTAAAAATCAACTTAGAAAAGTGACGTTTAAGTAAATATTTAGGGATGGCGATGAAAACGATCAATGAAATGCTTGCAGGGCATAAACTGATGCTTCGAATCAAACATCCCAGCGGCGGAAGTCTCAAGGCCTTCCACAAATAAGGCATGCAGAATGGTTCTTTTGTAATGCCTTCCTAAAATAGGGCTGCGGAATGCATGTATTTTTTCATCCGATATAACCAAGAAGACAATTTTTACAATTTTGAGAAATTTCTTTTCCGATCCCTTTTAACCGTAATTTGATTGGAAAATTTCATACAAGTTTTAAAATTATATTGTGTATTCTAAATTAATAGCCTGTTTCTCGATGTCGAATGAAAACATAAGCGAACGAAAGACAGTCACTCGAATTCGATTTAATTTGGGTTTCTCTATCTCTTAAGTATTCGTTCTTATGCACTTGCGTCTGTCAATTTGTATGCGTTACGTAATTACGCATTTATGAATTGCCAGATCGACATTTTTCATTTGATTACAATTTCCTTAAAAATACTACTTTATTGTATAGGCTTGAATACAACCCTGCCGATATATTGATACGGATTGTCAGTGGAAAGCAAAGCAAAACAAACAAGACAAAGTAAACAAATTCCTCCTCCACCGAAAATTTGCTGGCTCCAAAAACCGGCACTCCGCTGGCAAACTCTGGGGTTTTTTCCATATGGTGGACTAGTGCCTGCAGCTGCTGCATCGTTGACTTGTTCAGACTATAATTTGCAATGCATTATGTTATGTCTTGTTCGCATACTTTTATTAAACTGACTCTTCGAATTCATCTATACATCGTTTAGAGTTGCCATTAAATTGGATCCTCCATGTTATTACAATTTACAGAGTTAGTACTTATTTATTGTAGGGTGATTAAGATAATTTGATTAATATAAAATTATAACTATTTTTATAGTTAATATCATTACATTTCTTTCCCTTTTTGAAAAACGAACTATGTATTGATATTGTGAAACAATTTAAAAATAAAAACCAAAAAGCAACCAAAAATTTAATTCAGAACTTGATTTAAATACCAAAACTTGTCTAATTTTTGTAGTCTACGGGTGGTAATTTTCTTAATCTATAGTTTAATGGAGAATCTTCGTCACTGTCTTGAAATACCTTCGCCGAACATAGTTGTTCCGATTCAAGAAATTCATCGTATTTACTGAGCTTCCTTGTTTTCGGTAGTTTGCTCTAAAATTTCGCTTCTGTCTATACGTTTTATCTGGTTTCTATGTGCAACTCTTCGCCTTTTCCCAACTTCTACTATACATATATAAAGTTTTTGATACTCTCTTACAAATAAAACGTTTCAACCACTTCGTCTCACTCTTTATGTCTGGATTCAAATACAAAATTTTTTCACCCGCTTCTAGGTTAAACATTTTGGATTTAGGATTTTTGTCAATATATGGACATCTATCCATTTCGAATAGTCGTCTACGACTATAAGATAATCTGTACTATGATACTGAAACATATCAATATGCACGCGTTCGAAAGGACACGTCGTAGGAGGCCACGTAAAATTTGGGCAGTCTTTAGTCTAGTTCTGAGTTTTTTGACATATTGAACAATTTGCCACATAATTCTCAATATGCGAATCTATTGATGGTCACCATATAAAACTTCGAGCTAATAGTTTCATGCGTACAATTCCTACATGGGAGTCGTGCAATAAATATAAAAACTGATCTCTCTCGGTATAACCAACCGATCTGCAAACAATTTTCCTGAACTTCTAGTGAATTGTTTACGTTGAAATATGGTAACAATGATGCCTCGGATTTAAATTTTTTTGGCCACAGCGACCTTTAACAAAATCAGCAATTTTATTAAGGACAACATCTTTTTCCAATAATTTTCTGATGTTATTTAACGATATTGGAATTAGGGATGCCAGATTTGAAATCAACAAAAAAAGTACATCGAGGAAAAAAAGGTAGTACAATTAGGAAAATAAAAGTACACTTTCTGTTATTAAAAAATCATAAAGTTCAGTACAGAAAAATAACATTTGAAGCTAAGAAATAAACCTAACAGTAACAATTTATAAATTAAGGGAAAAAACGAACAAACTGAGAGATCACAAATATTTTTTTAATACAATCTAGTCATGTGTTTCACATTTTATTTTTAAAAGTAAAAAGAGTGTAATCTATTCTATATTAAAATTTTAGAACACTGAACATAACCTTCTTGTTTTAATTATTTAATAATCAAAGACAATATTTTACAACTTTTTGAACGAATTACAAATTTCAGTTTTTAAAACATTTACAAACTCATTACAAGTGTACGTAAAATTAGTTTTCTAAATTTAGAATTAGAAGTTTATTCGTTTTTTCCTCCAAAAATTAAACATCAAACTGAATATTCTTTCAGATTCCGCATTAGAACGAGGAATTGAAAATACAAATTTACAGATACTTCCGAAATTTGGAAATGACCCACTTTTAGGATCTCTTTCCATTTTTCTTAAACGGATTTTTCGTTTGGAATATTTTCAGCAAAAGCATTTAAGGATATAAAGTTTATTTGGCTGAAAATAATTAAATTTCGACACAAATGAAATGAACTGTTTGAATTAAGGTTAAAAATGGCAGGTTTTTCAAATTTGTTATTTTTAAAGTAAAACGATCTTATATGTAAATACTTACATATATATACCGTTTTTGGTATGAATAAGAAGTAACACTTTCGTAGCTATTGCTGGCATAACAAACAAAAAAGTACAAAAACAAGTACAGAGGCTAAAAAGACGTACTTTTGCGTACTTATTTAGGTGCTATGCAGTCAGAAGTACAATTAGTAAAACAAAGTACGCGTACTGCTGAAAACAGTACGTCTGGCAACCTTAATTGGAATAGTAGTATCGAAATTAATGAAATGAACATTAAAATTTGCAATATCTGTCGTTCCGTTTTGTGGAAGACGTGACAATGCGTCGACGTTCTTTTGTTTTACCCCCGGACGATATTTAATCTGACAGTTGTAGTTAGAAAGGAACAAAATCCATCTATGAAAACGGACGGACACTAAATTGGATAAAGCCTTTTGGTTGGTGATCGGTATATACGACAAAATTTATAACCGTAGACAAACTTATGAAATCTCTTTATTGCAAACACAACTGCTACGGCATCCCTATATAGCTGAGAGTAGTTTCTCTCTGCTTTACTTAAAGTAGAGGAAACCAGAAAACACGGTTTCTCTTTTCCATCTACCACAACGCTAAGTATAGCACCAACTCCATAAGGCGAAGCATCACAGGCGATCACAATCTGTTTGGATGGGTCAAAATGTACCAATAAATCATTTTCACAGAGTAATTGTTTTGAAGATTTGAAAGCGTTCGAACACTCTTGATCCCAAAACCATTTTGTGTCTTTGCGGAGTAAATTATATAAAGGTGCCAATATTTTCGAACTATTTGGTAAAAATTTTCCGTAATAATTTATAAGGCCTAGAAAACTTTGAAGTTGATCAATGTTAGTAGGCTCTGGAGCTAACGTAATAGCCTTTAGTTTTGCCGTGGAGGGACGTATGCCATCAGGGGTAAGCACGTGACCCAAATATTCAATTGAATTTTGTAAAAGTTTACACTTCGCCCAATTAATTCGCACGTTATGTGACCGTAGTCTCTCTAACACTTTGTACAACCTCTGACTACATTCGTCTCTACCTATACCGGCCACTAAAATATCATCTAGATAGACCGCTACACCATCTATTCCTTGCATGATCTGATCCATAACATGTTGAAAAATCATCCGTGCTGTTGCCACCCCAAACGGCAAACGACAAAATTCAAATAACCCCAAATGGGTATTGATTGTAAGCAAGGATCGCGAAGACGGATTTACCAATAATTGTAAATGCGCTTTGCTCATATCTATAATAGAAAAACAGGTTTTCCCTTTCAAACTTGTCAGAATATCATCAATGAGTGGCAATGGATATATGTATGTACATACATCCATTTCGATTACCGGATTTATTGTAATTTTGAAATTCCCGCATATCCGCACAGTTGAATCTTTTTTAAGCACACAAACAATTGGTGCTGCTCAATCACTGCTACGCACAGGCTGTATGAATCCCTCATCGCACATGTGTTTCAATTCGGCTTCCACGGTTTTTTTCAGGCTCAAGGGTACTGAATATGCCTTAAAAAATTTTGGCTGGGAATTTGGTTTAACAAAAATATCAGCAGAAAAATTTGATATGGGTTTTACAATTTTTTTACAAATACAGATGGGAAATTAAGTTTCAAATCCTCTAAAATAGTGGTCTGTTTGGTACTTCGTAGAGACAATATTTTACTTGACACCATTATTAGTTAAGAAAAAATTACGCCACGATGAATATAAACAGTCTAGCCAATTTCTTCCCATCAAGGGAATGAAATTTCGCTCCGTGTTTACTACTAATAATGTCAACTTACAGTTGTTCACTGTTACTGATATTTCCCCAAGGACTACAATTTGCTTACCGGTTAGGACCTGTAAGGGTGGATAGTTATTAACTTTTAATTGTAGATAATTAAAATAATTTCTATAATCTAAATTAGATATTACTGACACTACCGCCCCGGTATCGATTTCCATCTCCAGTTGCTTGCCGTCAATCCTCATTGTTCTTGGTACATTTGGTTGATTTACCCAACTGACAGAACCCAACAGTAGCTCTAAGTCATTTACATAATTATCTTGACCGCATGCCCTTGCTGAATGTCCTTTCTTTCCGCATTGTAAACAATTCCAATTCTTTCGCTGGACACTTCCCTTCTGCGTGTTTCGTTGTACATCTTGAACACTTCTCATTGTTTTGTTTTTATCGATGATTTACTTTATGTACTTCGTACGTCGACTGCGGCTGCATCGTTTTTTGTTCTCTATCCACCAATTCAAATGATTGTGCAAGCTTGTATGCATTGTCCCAAGTGACGTCGACAGCAACTTCGTTTGCAGCTGACCATTGTTAACACCGCAAACAAGACGATCGCGTAGCGCTTCTGTTAAGAATGTCCCAAACTTACACTCCGCTGCTAAAAGTTTAAGATTTACAATAAACTCGCCAACTGATTCATTTGGTTGCTGCGTACAATTGTAGAATTAAAAACGCTCGGCAATAATATTTTTCTCTGGTTTAAAATGCGGTGTTATATCTTTAACCAAATCCTTGAAACTTTTGCCCGTTGGCTTAACTGGCAACAATATGCTCCAGATTCTTTTATACGTTTCTGGACCAACCAGTGTTAAAAACAACGCAACCTTATTTGTGTCATCGACAGGGGCGGACTAAGGCCTAGGCAACCTAGGCATGTGCCTAGGGCCCGTAATTATTGGGGCCCGAAAATAAGGTTTTAAATTTTTATAGTTCATTTTTACTTCCATTTTAGTTTTATTATTAAGATGTTATTTTTACTTTAAGATTTTATTTTCTTTAATAATTTTTCCGGTTCGAGATCAATTTCTATGAAAAAGTACTTTTATAATGAAAAGGTCCTTTTTAATAGAATGTATTATTAAAGAAATAATTTGAAATTGATGACTATGGTGGATGGTTGGGAATATAGCTATTTCAATGCAAACCAAGGCATATCATCCGCTCCCTTCTCCACCAGTATTTAGGTATATTATCACACATTATAGGGATAAATAAATGTCTAGTAAGCGAGAATTGTCTAAAACTCGTACTTGTGCGAAAACATCCACAACAATACTTTGCCATAACCATTAATATTCACAACATTTCTTTCCTACGCAGGCTTTCATCGAAAGCCATTGCATATATGTTGTTGTTTCAAAAAAAGAAACAACAATTGCCGTGTTATTATTCGATCTTTAAGATGTTATTTTTAATATTTTTCCGATTCAAGATCAATTTCTATGAAAACGTAATTTTGGTATAAAAGAAAAGTGGTGTAAAAGAAAGTTTTTTTTTGGGATTTTTACCTATATTTTCTAATACGGGTGAAAACTTGGAGAAAGTTATTTTAAAATTTTTAAATAATATTGATTTAGACATCACTAACAGTCGGGGACAGAGTAATGATAATACGTTTAATATGTCAGGTAAAATATAAGGAATTCCAATCCAGAATAAAACAACATATCTTTTCTGCCCATTTTATAACATGCGCAAATCATTCATTAAATTTAATTGGAAACGCTGCTGCCGAAAGTCGCATGGAAATTACCACTTTTTCCAATATCGTTCAAGAATGGTACGTATTTTTTTCAAGTTCTACACATAGGTGGAATGCATTACAAAAATTTTGTAAGGGCAAACACTTGAGTATTAAACCTATTTGTGACACCAGGTGGTCTGCTCGTTTCGATGCTGTGAAATCCTTAAAGGAAAATTATGAAGAAATTAATCATGGTTTATGTAATTTTTCCTCAAACAAATATGAAAAACCTTGATACATTTGAGTAGGTACTGTTACTTACTATATGGCAAGAATTTTAGGGGGAATGAATGTTTCGAACAAGACCCTTTAACCCTAGAAAGATAACCTTATTTTTTCATACATAAAAGATAACCATACGTCTTAAAGATGTATGCTAGTTTGAGGTCTAAATAGTAAAGGTTCCAAAATGTTTTAAAATAAAATTCGTTTCAAATTAATAAGATTAAGTCTTGCTCTATAAAAAATGCTATCTAAAGAAAAGCCATCAAATTTTAAACTGCAAAACCGACGAACAGTATTCCCCTTAAAAATCAAAGAAATAAATAAATGCTTCTTTGTCATACGTCTCAGAGACGTACGTTATCTCACTAGGGTTAACAAAAAGACGAATCCCTAAATACTGCAGTTTTAATATATGATTCATTGATAGATTTTCATGTGTTTCCAGTTGGCAATACCAAGTGTACGTAGGGATTCGTCAACCTGATCCCTCCAGCGGAGTCTTGGTCTTCCTATATTTCGTCTTCCTTCGAGTTCGGTTTCGAAAATCCTTCGTGCTGGTTCGTCTTCATCCATTCTACTGACATGGCCTAGCCAGCGCAATTGCGTTATCAGGATAAAGCTCATACAGCTCATGATTCATGCGTCGCCGATACTCGCCGTTGTGCACTATAGGGCCCTACATTTTTCGGAGTATTTTCTCTCGAAGACGCCTACAGATGTTTCGTCTGTTTGCGATAGGACCCATGATTCTGCGCCTTAAAGCCAGACAGGTTGACTGAGAGTCTGGTACAGCTGGACTTTTGTTACTCGAGAGAGGGCTTTATCTCTAAAGTGCTTGCTTAGCCCAAAATAACATCTATTCGCAAGCATTCTCCGCTTGATTTCAAGGATGACGTTGTTGTTTTTGTTTACGGCAGATCCGAGGTATATAAATTCGTCGACCACCTCGAAATTATAACGGTTATCAACGTTCACGCTTTGGTCTAATCGCGTGGAGGCCCTGCTCGTTGAAACCATTAATTTTGTCTTGTCCTCATTTACCGTCACTGACTCTTTGCTGACTCTAAATTCTCGAAAAAACCGCAGTAACTTCTCTAATTGTGTGCCCAATGATATCTATATCATCAACATACGCGAGCAGCATGTGACTTTTGCTGCTGATGGTTTTATTCAAGTTGAATACAGCTTTTCTCATAATGATCTCCATTAAGATGTGAAAGAGATCGCACGATAGGGTGTCGCCTTGCCTCAGGCCTCGCTTAGTTTCGAAAGGTTCGGTAAGATCCTTACCAACTTTCACTGCGGATTTTGTGTTCGTCAAGGTCATCCTGCAAAGGCGTATGAGTTTTGCAGGAATACCAAGCTCAGACATTGCTTCATAGAGTTTCTCTCGTATCGGACTATCGAAGGCCGCCTTATAATCGATAAATAGATGATAGGTGTCGATTTATGTTTCGTGTGTCTTCTCCAGGATTTGGCATAGCGTGAAAATCTGGTCAGTTGTCGATTTTCCAGGCCTAAAGCCACACTGGTATGGTCAAATCAGGTCAGCGATAATTGGTTTTAGTCTTTCGCACATTATACTTGATAGAACCTTATATGGTATGGATAAAAGGCTTATTCCACGGTAGTTGGCACAGATACTCGGGTCACCTTTTTTAAATATGGGGCATAGTACAATGAAACTCCAATCGCCGGGCATGCATTCATCTAACCAAATTTTCGGCTCATCGCCGCCAGCCTTAAACAGCTCCGCCGGTAATCCATCGGCTCCTGCGGCTTTGTTGTTTTTAAGCCGGACAATAGCTGTTCTGACCTCGTCTTGGTTAGGAAGTGGGCAATCGACGTCGTCGTCGAAATTTCGATCGATTGTCCCATCGTCATTGGATGTCTCAGATACTAGTAGCGCGGAAAAATGATCTCTCCATAGTCCCAACATGCTCTGCACTTCTGCGACGAGATTTCCGTCTTTGTCTTTACAGAAGGGGGCCCTAAACCGTGTCCATTAGTTCCGTTTTTAAATAATTCTACTAATTATGACAAACTAATTGACGAGTGTGCAGAATTGAAAGTGAGAAAAAAGGCAATAAAACTAATCAATCTGGGTATACGAGTATTTGTTTAAGCATTATTGGTTGTTTTAATAAATTATGTTCATGTTTGTTTGTTTTAATAAAATGTGATTATTTAATTTTTGTATATGTATGTTGTGAGCCTATAAGCTTCTTTATAGACAGTTTCGAAAGTCAAAAAGTGTTGAGCCTATAAACTTCTTTATAGACAGTTGCGAAAGAAAATAAAACGATTTTGTTCGATTTAAAAAGGGTACTATGAACCACTTTATTTTAGCGAAAATAGACAACTGAAAACTCCAAATCAAAACCCATGTTACTAGGCAGCAAAATGACAAAACAACTCATAAATCTATTTACTGAGTGAGACTGTTGGACAAGTGTGTATATATATACATATGTGTTACTGCTGCTGCACAAACTAATAAAATACGTGAGTATGAAAAGTAATAGGGAAGAGAGATGCTTTGGGTTACAGCCGATTTACAGTGGTTTCAAACAATGTATATTATTATTTTTTCTTGGAATCCGATAATTTAATAGAACTACATACTATATGCTTTAAAACCAAACTACTAAACGCAAAGTATGTGTCATAATTGAAAAATATGCCCGAAATTACAATGTTGTCAAGGGCCCGCTTTAGCCTTAGTCCGCCACTGGTCATCGATCTTATTAATTATAAACAATTGTTCAACTCGTTCTAAATATTCTTCAAAATCATCACCAAAAGAGAATTGCTCTATTGACCCAATGAACGACATCTTGTAGTCTGCCTGCAAGTAGTAAATCTTCACGTGGTTACTTAACCTCTTAAAACTTTGTGATCAACCGATTTTTTTCTTTTGCGTAGTTCGACGCTTCTCGTCGCCAATTTATTATGTCTTGTTCGTATCCTTTTATTAAACTGACTCTTCGAATGCATCTATACATCGTTTAGAGTTGCCATTAAATTGGATGCTCCATGTTATTACAATTTACAGAGTTAGTACTTATTTATTGTAGGGTGATTAAGATAATTTGATTAATATAAAATTATAACTATTTTTATAGTTAATAACATTACACATTACATCCTTTACTCTTTATATTTCTTTGCCACTCGAAAACAAAACAGCAAATGACTGAATTTGACACTTCCATTCGCAGTGTTGACAACTCATTCGAAATAGAGAAACCTAATTTTGTATGAAAACCTTTACGTACTCGAAATGTTCTTTCGACTTGTAGTTCGAGTCGTCATTCGCATAAAGTTGAATTAGTGAAACCCAAATCAGATTTCTTTCGCTTACAAACGTTGCGAATGCATTCTTTCTACATCGAAAACAGGCTATAAAATATTCGAGCGTTTGGTCGTTTTTAATTAATAATTGTGTTTATCTTCCTGACGATGCTACCCAAAGGGCAGCGAAATATCGAAGAATAAAATTATTTAAAAAAACGACCAAACGCTCGAACATTTTAATATAATAGAATAAAATACCAAAGGTCGGATAAATCATGACTTTTTCAATTATATTGTTTATTTAATACTTTTCAGTGTATTTTTAAAAATTTCAATTTGAAGTTGGTCGTGGTAAAACTTTCTAAGATAGATACATACATACTTATACATAAATATGTAGGAGTGGATAATGATTTTCTGATCAAATTAATTATTTTAAATTGACTGATAAAATTAATTAAATGCAAATTATAAAAAAAAAATTAAATCTTTGCATGCCTTCTTTAGGCAATGGGCAAGGTAGGTCTTGCCTCCCAAACTCACGCAATGTTAAAAAGAAAGAAGAAGGTAATGTGTAGGGAAGGCCTTCCGTATTTTAAAGATTCATGATTGGTCATGATTTCAGGCCTTCCAGGTCATGACTTCCGCCACTGGGATAGTTGTTGGGTACATGTGAGTTGCCGATCGTGTGGGTGTGAAAAATACGATTATTGTCTGCCTCGCGAGGCTATGGGTTGGTTACCACTGCTCTAGACTCATTTATTTAAATTTAGATGTACCAACCATTTGGGGCAGCTTTTTTTTTATAGATGTAGCTCTACTTTTTGCGTATTATCTCCCGGGTGTGAAATGGTTGTCATAAGCCGGTGATGGAAATACCCATGAGCCAGACAGAAAGCTAGACACTCAACAGAGTTAGCAGAAGTCGCGTCCATGTTGGACATTCCAATTTTCTTACTTTCTTATATCATTTTCAAGATTGAATAATTTTAATAAGGTCATTTAAAAATAGCAAATTGAGTTAATGTATTAAGAATAGCCTGGAGAATTTAAAATGAACTATGTTCAAGATATTTGTTATTAAATACATGGTTATATTGTATATTTGAAAACATTTTTCTTAAAGTCAACAAAGCGTCATTGACAGCAAATGTCGATTTAGTTAACATGTGCATTTCTAAATAATCATAGTTATCAATAACCAATTCATATCAACTACCCGAAAATCAGGGGCATTTCACGTCAGCCATATTTGAAATATTATTTATTATCAGCTACGGAATTTTACGGGTGTACAATTTTGCACCAAGTACCTAGCTCTCATCGGACGTGTTTTTCTTTCGCTCCGCAAAACCCATAGTCTTCTTAACACAATTCGCCTGAATAGTGGACAGAACATCTAAACACAACTTTTGTAAACAATTTTTCATACACCTAACATATATGTGAGACAAACAAAATAGTCTAAAATTTGAATCAAAGACACTTAAACACAAAAGATATCACATAACTACACGCTGAAAAATGACGGCCTCTCTAACATATTCTCCCAATCATATTCTGCAGGACCCATGTATATGTGTGGATCACACTTCACACATTCATATTTGTGCAAGTCCTAAACTCACTTGTGTATAAATGTAAACAGCATCATGTTTACTGGCAAACGTATATGCTTTTACGTGAAAACATTTGCGTTCTTCATCCCAAACATCCATATACTTACGTGGAAGCATCCGCGTGTTTCTCCAAACCTGCATATACTTATGTGGAAACATATGCCTCTTTCCTCCAAACCATAATAATATTTAGAAACCAATTATTCTTTGATTTCAATATATATATATTATTTATTATAATTAATTTTATCAATATAAATGCACACTTACAAGTAATTAATACAAATAATTAAACGATTTAAAACGGCCCTCTTTACGTTTACTAGCATTGAATTATTTGTTTTTATTTTCATGAAATGGGAATCTGGTATTCTTTGATAGCTTCTCACTTTGATAGCACACATACATATGAATCACATACACAAAATCCAAAGCAACATCACACACCATTCAACCGTCAGAGCCTTCGTTTATTCTATTTTAATTGAACAAGCGATTTTGATATCCTATTTCCGATGAACCATTGACGACTGAATACATGAAACTAAACCGCAATACATCAGCCAAAATAAGAAACACTTCATCTGCAATTTACACGCACAGTCAGGAATATTTATGACTCACTGACTGAAATTATGCAGAAGTACAGAAACAGACACTTACAAGACAGACTCTCTCGTTCTCCCTCGTTTATTAGCATAAACAGTGCAACACACACAGCTGTATTTGTATCACAAACACACATATATTTGGGTCGTAAACACATATATTAGAACATATTAATCATTGTGTCTCAAACATGTAATATTGAATAGCAAACACAATGTGTTTGGACACAAGTATATTAACGGGGTTTTCAATAAGAGCGCTACAAAAGTTTTTTTAAATAAAACAAAACCGGTTTTAGATACCAATGAAATTCTTTATTCCTTTTATTCGAACGTACGATGCCATTATGTATGGAACTCGATTTCTTTTGCATGGCCACCACGGGCACGCTTGCAGAAGTCCAGACGCTGAATCGGCCGATACTGCTGCAATTTCACGTTCGATATTCGTACGAAGTTCATCAATCGTCGCTGGCTTGTTGGCATAGACCATAGACTTGACGTAGGCCCACAGGAAATAATCTAACGGCGTCAAATCGCACGCCCGAGGCGGTCAATCGACTGGGCCATTTCGTGAGATAACCAAACTTTCAAAGATTCACCAAACTTGGTTTCCAATAAATTGATTGTGGCATTCGCTGTGTGGCTTGTGGCGCCGTCCTGTTGGAACCACATGTCCTCCAAGTCAATATTATCCAATTGGGGCCAAAAATATTCGGTTATCATTGAACGGTAGCGATTCGCATTCACAGTACTGTGCCGGTCTTGATCATCACGGAAGAAGTACGGCCCAATGACGCCGCCGGCCCATAAACCGCACAAAACCGTAATTTTTTCGGGATGCAATGATGACTCATGGATTACGTGTGGATTGCTGTCTGACCAATGACGCATATTTTGCTTATTGACGAAGCCATTCAGCCAGAAATGAGCCTCATCGCTGAAGATGATTTTCCGATGAAAATCCGAATCATTTTCAAGTTGTTGCTCAGCCCAATTCACGAATATACGACGCTTATGGTCGACAACCGGCTTCACGCTTATGGTGGTCAACCGGCTGTGCCTGTGGATTCAAATTTTTCCACTAGACGCTCAATTGTTGATCTGGTAGGACGATTATGACTCCAAATTTCGGTAGTAAATTTTAATAATTGCGACTCGTTGTTGGCTCCTATATCTTTCCATGATGAAATGGCAAACCTTACTGAAGTGAAATGTCAAAAGAGCGGGAAAAAATATGGCGTCGTTTGCTGTCCCTATCGATTTACTTTTGTAGCGTCTCTGTTGAAAAACCCTTTATTTTTGCAACAAGCTCCAAACACACTTTATATTTGCTTCCAAACAACAAAGCGCCGAACAAAACACAACAGTGAAAAAGATCTAGGATAAACAAATTAACAACAATTAATTCAATTGCATTCGAAGTGATACAATCATAACAAGAACATACACATTCATACATATAATAAACACAATCTCACCGGATGCGGTAATTATTGTGAAATTAATCAGGGGGATTCTATGGCACAGCTGATCGAAAAGGTACTAGGGAAATGATGGAGAATGAGAGACCAAAGAAGACAGGAACTAATTTTAAATAGTGTTTATTGATACTAATGACAGCTAAATTATGTTTGCATTGAACGAAAATAAGCATTCCATTTGATTTCTGTCCATTTTATGTCCAACCAAATTGTAAAATTAGTAAAATAAAGCAGCAAATAAAACTCTTTGAAATGGTCTACTACCTCGTCGTCATAAAGAGGCATCGAAGAGAGTAATGGAAACTCTTAAGTATTACTCTATGAATTAATGTCCCCATATGACAAAAATGTTGTTCTTAAAGGTCTCGCGGGCTACATAATAATAAATTACTTTCAATTCAGACACCGCGTTTTACATAAATGAAAACCTCTCAAATACTAACTACAGGATATTTCGAGAAGCTATAGGTTTGAAGAAAAGTAAGTTTATTCAGTCAGCCTATACATTTAGAGGTCTCGAACTCATTGATGTTTTGAATGGGTTTCGACAATACGAATATGCACCAACTATGTCTAATATGCAGCAACATGCTTCCCATGGCTTCTAATTTAAAGCATTTAATATTATACTTCAATTTTACTGATTATATTTATATTCTACTATTTTTTATTTCAAATGATATTTTAATAGTTTCTAAATTGGTCTCGAATTTAAAAATTACTTACATAATCTATTGCTTTTTCCTTATAACTTATTTATCATATTCACTTATTTCCGTTACTGAAAGATTTGGTATTCATATACAATTTATACTTATACAACTTATTATTTTAATGAGCAGCATAAATAACGCCAATATGCCATATGATAAGAGTTTTAGCAAGACAAAAAGAATGGCTTAAGTATATGTCATATCAATGCACAGAGCCTAAACAACAAAATTCATAAGTTTAGACTGACTTTTGAAAACTCTGGAATAGATTTTATTTGCATTTCTGAAACATGGTTCAATGAGCCAACACTGGATGTACTATAAAACTTGAAGGATATACATTAGGGCGGGTCGATTTGTAGGGAGTGAAAAAATTCACCAATTTCCCTATGATTTCCGTATTCTCTGGGTTATTCCATGAAAATTTGCCGAAGGAACCATACCTCTATCGTTAAAATCCAGTCCCCTACTTTTTGTTGGTAAAAAGTTCAAAAGTTACGGGCATTTTTGTCCAAATTTTGGACCATTTTTCCATTTTTTCATGATTTTGTCCAAGAATATTACTTTCATGGCCATTTTTTATTTAATTCAACTTACAATTCAAAACGAAGAGTTTAAGCCCAAATTTATCGAATTCGGTTGATTAATTCATGCGATATTGCTAAAACAAAATAACACATAAAACCAACTTTTTGATTTTTTTTCCCTTTTTATTTTTTTTCTACAAAAATTCAAATTAAGAGATAATAAAGTATCTATCAACCTATTATCAAAAAAAATATTCAATTTGAGTGTAGTAAAAGACAAAATGTGAAAAAAAACATTATTTTTTCTGAAAGTCTTGTTTGCTTTCAAGTCTGGGTGTTTTCCTACGGCTCTCTAATGTCGTCGCCATAGCGCCTTCTACATTCTTTCCTGCAACTCGTTTAGCAGTGGCAGCCAGCAATTGGACATGTCTTTCCGTTCCTTGAATGTGTGAAGGAATTTGTGGATCATCGAACGGTGGCACTTCGTAATTTAAATATCCCTCCAAATGTTCATACGAATAACTTTGCGTAAACGGTGGTTCGAATAAAATGGTATCGTTATTTAAATCAATCATATTTGTATATTCCGTACAATTAAAGATTATAAGAGATTTTTTATAAACTCTAAGTTCCGATGGGTCGACAATATCTCTTCGGTAATGTAAAATCTTCTTTATAGAAATGTTTCGTTTTTCCATTCTATCATCAAACAACATAGATAGCAAGATATTTTCTGAGTGTGCAAAATATGGATTATCTTGAATTACTGTATTTACAACTCCAAGTATATTCGGTGGTAAAAATCGTGTCCAAGTAATAAATTTAAAAAGTAATGTACTACCGTATGCGGCAGAGCTATAATACTTAACATTGAAATACATTGGCGTGTATACTTTTATTATACAGGGTGTCCCCTAAACTTTTGTCTAAACTTAAACACGTGATAGCTGAGAACAAAAGCTACAATGTTTGTTCTTACGCCAATTGCCTAGGTGGCTTCGTTTTCGAGATATTCGTGTTTAAAATAATTGCATTTTTGAATGCATTTTCAATAAGTGCATAATCTACTTTTTAAATGAAAAAGAAATATCATTGAAAATTGCTTCAAAATTGATTTTAAATAATATATTTTTTCGTTTGAAATGAAAACGAATTTTTTTTTTAAATGTTTTCAATTAACGAAAATTTTCAAAATGAGAGCCTTGTTGCGTTATGCACTTAGATAATCGGTCTCTTATTTCAGTTGTATTTGTATTAATAGTCATTTCCTGTCGCATTTGATTTAAAATCAATTTTGAAGCAATTTTCAATGATATTTCTTTTTCATTTAAATAGTAGATTATGTCAATAAATATGCCAATAATGTAAAGCGCAAATCAGTCCAGTCGTAACGTAAGGTTCGTAAGCTTGGTAAGTCAAAAAAATTGAGCCAAAAAAATGGCCATGAAAGTAATATTCTTGGACAAAATCATGAAAAAAATGGAAAATGCTCCAAAATTTGGACAAAAATGCCCGTAACTTTTGAACCGTTGGACCAATGTTGGAGATTTTTTTTTGTAAATTGATCAAAATGAGCTCACCTTTCCAACGCGCCTATCGATAGTTTTTGAGTTATGGATGTGAACGTGTAGGTAATATTTCATACGAACGTCAATTTGGGAAATAATCTACCAACAAAAAGTAGGGGACTCGATTTTAACGATAGAGGTATGGTTCCTTTGGCAATTTTTCATCGAATAACCCATAGAATACGGAAATCATAGGGAAATTGTCGAAAAATAAATCGACCCGCCCTAATATACATCCTATAGAGCCGACAGGGTGCGTCATGGAGGAACAGTAGACATTTATGTGAAATCTAGCCTGGGGTCTAAATTGAAAGTAAACTCCGGAATCGGCGAGCCTGTTGAATATTTATTTGCTGAAGTTTCTTCTTTCGATTCGAAAATGTTGATTGGTAGCGTATATAGGCCAAATCGCAATATCAGCTTTGCACACTTTTGTAATATTTTGGAAATGTTAACGGTCTTATATAAACGTAATTGTTATTGGAGACTTTAACTCTAACGTTTTAGTAGAATCGTCGCTACTGGACAGTATATCCTCTGTGGGCCTTTCGGCCACTAATGCATTAAACACATAGACGACAGCAAGCTACGAGCGACAACCTGTCAAAATTAAAACACACACGTTTATATGAAAATGATTACTTTGACGGCGTCACAGCAGCACGAGGGCACAACGACCGTTGCAGTTGTCGCCAATATAAACTAATTTCTATTTTGAAAGGCGACAATATCAGATACAGTGTTGGTAATGCACTAAAGTAGTTGTAATAATTTGGAGATTAAAGGCGTTTAACTAAAAACTGAAAATTTGTGTCAAACATTTTGGGATTTATTAAATGTTTTATCAGCCGGCTTTCGAATTTTTTTTGGTGGATAGCGTATTTGAAACAAATAATTCTGAATTGAAAAATTTTCTACCCAGAAAAAATTATTGTTGTACTATGCGCGTTCAAGGTGCACTAAACCAAACTCGCATTCAATTTTTCACGTTTTGTAAAAAAAAAACACACATATTCAGTGAAAATCGGAATGTATTTTTATTTCTTCTTGGTATGCTAAAATATAATTTCGCTATATAAAGATTTCTTGTGCAGCCGGTCTTCGTCCGGGGGTATGCCAAAATATGGCTTCGCCTTTTAAATATTTCCTGCCTCTTCGGAATGTATTCTAATCCACTCATTAATAAACAAACTATAATGAAAATAAAACATATGCATGTACTTCGTGTAAAGAAATTACAAAAACAAATACTCTTTTCAATAAATTATTTTGTAGAACATAAATCGTTTGTTTGTGTGTCTAATAAACGTCATATTGGCATCACAATATCAGCTGTGTACGCTGTAGCTGCCGTTTTCAAAATATTTAAAAAGGTGGCTACACAACGACAAATGTCGCCAACGACATTTGAAGTCAGTCGTCGTGCAGCTTGCTGTCGTCTATGTGTTTAATGCATAACACTTCAGTTCCTACACATTTTAGCAATAAAGGGGTGAATTTTATGTTTCGGGATTTGGCAACCCTAGTGTTGCAATCTGGAAACTGACAGTTCTATCGTAAAGTTGGACATTTTCAAGGTTATGCGTACTCAGAACGTTTTGACATACAAGCGCTATATGTGTTGTTTACAGTGACTTAAAAGATTCATCTCGGCCCAAAAATTGAATTAAATCGTGAACATTTTCGTGCGATTATTTTTTACAACTTTCGACGTGGATTAACTCAGCAACAGTGCATGGATGAACTTAATTCAATTTTTGGCGATGAAGCTCCATCAAGGACCAGTGTTTATCGATGGTATGGTGAATTCAATCCTGGTCGTAGTTCACTCCAAGACGAATTTCGTGAAGGTTGTCCAAAATCAGCTGTTGTTCCGAAAACCATTGATGCTGTGCGCGAACTGATTTTGCAAATCGGCATGTGACCTATCGTGAAATTGAGACAAACTTCGGCATTAGTGGGACCAGCATACATTCAATATTGCATAAACATTTGACTGTCAAAAAAATTTGTTCGCGTTGGATCCCACACAATTTGTCAATCGCTCAAAAAAAGGCTCGTGTCGATTGGTCGAAAGAAATGCTCCAAAAATTCGATCGCGGTGCTTCGAAACATGTCGGTGATATCGTGACAGGTGATGAATCCTGGATTTACACGTATGAGCCCGAAAGTAAACAGCAGTCAACTGTATGGGTGTTTCAAGATGAACCAAATCCAACAAAAGTTGTTCGCGCCCGAATCACTTCCAAGCAAATGGTCGCTTGTTTTTTCGGAAAACCCGGACATGTCGCAACCGTACCACTAGAACAGCGCAGAACAGTGAATTCTGAGTGGTACACAACCATTTGTTTGCCAGTAGTATAGTATAGTCCTGACTTAGCACCGAATGACTTCTTTTTATTCCCATACGTAAAAAACAAACTGAGAGGTCAACGTTTTCCGACACCTGCAGAAGCGGTTGCTGCACTCAGAATGCATGTTTGGAGATACCTCAATCAGAGTGCCAAAAGTGTTTCGACAATTGGTTCAAATTGGCCCTATACGTCTGTCCGACACAAAATATATTTTTTTGTTGTTATATTTTCCTCCAATTTCATCAAGTTTTGAGCTGCCCGAGCTCCTACAATTTTGCTGTTGTATATACATAAATAATATTGTATTTATTATGCACACATTTTTATAAACATTACAATTTAACAACAAATAATTAGGATTTCCTTTAGAACCACAGCTTTTGACTCCTTATCGTTCACATGAATGTTTTGTTTTAAAAACTATGCAGCAACCAAAAATTCGTGGTTTCCAATATAACCTCTATCAAGCAACTAAAGTTGCCAGCTGTCAGTTGCCATATGTAATAACTTTTCGGCAAGTGACAACACAACTGAGGTTCGGTTGCAGTCGATAATCGACTCATAAGTAAAGTAAATTAAATTCAATTATTAAGTAAGTTATTACATATTTTATTTAATTCAGTAATTAAGTAAAATAACTGAAGCTAGGTTAATTTCATTTCATTTTCATTTTGCTTCTCCCACTCGTACAAACTCGACAGCACTGATTGTCACTCTATTCTAGCAAAATAAGAATAGACAGACTTCAAATCATTCAAATAATTTACTGCATTCATTGACATAGCATGTAGTGATTATTGTTTTGGCTTTGAGAGACGAGAGAATAGAGCTCATCGTAAGCAAGAAGTGTTCTTAGTTTGGTTTCAATTCTCTTTTTGATTCTCTTCAGATTAATGTAAAGCTGGTATTTTGGTCGCGAATTTCGTGCAAGCGTTGCTCACTGCAGTAAGTCATTTGTTGTCTGAGTAAAGCAAATGCATTTGTGCAGGACTCTAGTATTTAGCTATGAAAAAGCTTCTCAAAACACCCTTCGCAACCGGTGTAAAACTGTAGGTTCCAATCACTAGAAAACGCACACCTTACTGTTTCAATCAATGAGTGGGATTTAATGATGACAAATTTTTTTAGTTGCCTTTATTGGTCGGATTTTAACACAAAGGACCTCAACTTAAAAACAAATATAATTTTTAAAATTAACCTTTCTTCGCCGTCGCCTTTTTACGTGGACGGCCTTCGGCAAAAGAAAAAAACTAACTAAGCGTGTCATCTAAAATGGCAGTTTACAATTTTTGGTTTTGTTGACAATAATATTTTAATGTTTATAAAACTGCATCGGTTTATTAACATTACATATCCCGAATATCGTAACTTAAGCGAGATAACAGTAAAATATAACTAATTTTTGTATATTTGTTGGGCCATTTTGTTCTCGGTTGCTTTTATATATATATAAATGGGTTTTCTGGTCGTCAGTATTTGCGCAAATAAAACTCAAATTTTCATTTCGCTTTCCTCCTACGCGTTTCGGCGATTTGTTGTCGCCTCCATCAGGGAGTCTGATAAAATATATTTTATTGTTATCATTTCCTTCGCCTCAAATTTTAACATTATTTACCAAATTTTTAATAGTTAATACAAAAAAACACATAAAAACATGATTTGCACCAACATATAATATAATACAAACAATCACAATATAAACAAGTAGACTGAAACACAATATTCTCTTAAAGTTGTAATTGTACACTAATATTATCATCTTATCACAGCAGAGTAAGCATATCCGATGTTGTCAGTGTCTTCTTTGCCATTTATTGTCTTGTGTATTTGCTGTTTGATTCTCAAGCTCTCCAGTGTTAATCGCGTTCTCTCTCTTCGCTCTATGTCCAATATTCTCGTATTGTCAAAATCTGCTGTGTGGTTCATTGCCGCCAAATGTTTTGTCAAAGCTGTGGTCATCTTATTTTTCTCCGCATCTGTTTTATGCTCTGCGATCCGTATCTCAAGAGCTCTTTTTGTTGTTCCTATATATATTTGTCCGCAATTTTCCCCTTCTCACCCATTGCATGTTATCTCATAAACAACATTGCTCCTTTTCGTCTTCTCCACTTTATCTTTCATACGAGTGTATTGCGCCTGAGTCTACTAATTTGTATTATACTTATATCCAGCTGACACGGCAGACTTCGCCCTGCCGACAAGAGTATTCAATAATGTCATGGCCACTAATGAATTCACACATTGTATATGGGAAAAGTGGCGACACGACATAACTCCCAAACGAAATAACTCCCGCGAAATAACTCCCTATGAAATAACACCCAAAAAATATGAAATAAGTCCCATTTAAAAAAAAATGAAATAAGTCCCGCAAAAAGTGAAATAATTCCCACCAAAGAAATGAAATAAGCCCCAATGGAATAACTATAATGAAATAACTCCCAAATAATAACGCCCAATCGTAATGGGATTAACATATTTTTATTGCGTTTTGTATTTACATGAAAACTTGGATGGTGTTATCAACATTCACACGGCAAACTGGACACTTATACTTATCTTCGTCGTTCGCAATACTCTCTGCCTGTAGTTTGAGGGTACATTCACTGCAAAGTTTCATGTGCTTGCAAGGAAGCATTAGTATGTTTGCCTCTCGAATCAGACATATGACACAATTAAATTGAGATCTTGCATTGGAATCATCAGAAGAAGGCTTATTTTCCCTGTTTATCTCTTCATCTTCGTCTTCCTCTTCCAAATATGAGATGTCTTCAAAGAGATCTTCATCTGGTTCCATTTCTGTTATTGTATTACTTTTCGGAAACACCATCCGGTTAATAAAAGCTGTTGCGGTGATGGATCCTGTTAGAAGCTCCTCACTTGCATTCGCAATTGTTCTGGCTTTGTCAATGCACTTTCTCTTTCTCTTGGATGCACCAACAGCCCCACCACTATTAGCCAATAACTCGAAGTCTCTTGCCTTGGAGAATTCTTCTTTGTGTAACATTTTTACAAATATAAAAAAAATTCCCGTGCTTTGGGATATTTTTTCCTAAAAAGCCATTATAGGCTTCAACCGCAGAGGTCGTTCGAGTAGCCCTACCAAAGACTGAAATGGCCTCAGGTCCAATCTGTAAGGAAAAACGGGTGGTTAATTTCAATATTTTACAATTCGGTTCAAAATATTTACTTTTTGCATCCATTGCCCTTCAAAATATTCCCGAAACGAACTGAAATGAAATTGGCAATCGAAACGCTCAATCTCATTCTTAATTATTTGAAATAATCTCGGAATATGAGATGAGGGCAAAAGTGGTATTCCAGTGAAGCCTGTTTATTCTGTCGAATATATGTGGCGAGTTGTTTGTTTTTTATTGTTATACGAGGACGTATAGCTTGTGCAAAATGAAACCAACATCCATACAATTTTGAATTTGGAAACTCCGTTCTTATGGCGTTACGAAGGCCTGCTTCGTAATCGGTCATAAAAGTTGCACCGTCCAAATTAATGAAATTTTCCTGCATGTATTGAAAGAAATGTGAATAACATTTTCTTGTTTTGTTATTCATCAGTACGTAAAAGAGTGGAAATATCTGTAAAATATACACAAATTAAGTTTGGAACAAATCTATGAAGTCACACTTAAAGCCTATTATAAATTCAACACATACATTTCCGAAATATTCCACGTGCACCAATAGCAATTGCTTGAAACAGCCAATGGGTACTAATGCAAATGTTCCATCAATTAGTATAGTTAGCTTCTCGTTATGGGAAATATTTTCTTTCACCACATTTATACTTTTGTCAGAGGCAAACACACAGTACTAAAATTCAATTGAATCATAGCATATTTTGAAAAATGATGACTTTTCAGGGGCATCGTGTAGAGTAAGTCCAAAATTATCCATTATATCTTGTTGCTGAAAAGCTGCAATGACATCGGCAGGAGTTTTTGGAGAAGTCACATAAATTTTAGCAGCCAAATATTGAAGGCCCCGCTGAACTTTTACGAAACTCAGATTCTTAGAAGCTGTCTGATTTCTGAAAAAATAAGGAATATACCTAGAATAGGTGCCAATCGCGAAAAAATAAAATTTTGGTGGAAGGGGGTAGAAGACGCGATTTTAAGCACAAAATGTACAACGCCCATATTGGGGGAAAATTCTGTTTTAGGAGTTATGGGCCTCCAAAGTTTCCGATATGTGGGCGTCGCAAGCCCAGTTAAGTCGAAAAATAAAATTTAAAAAAACCTGAGTTTCGTTAAAGTAGTTTTGCAACAAAAACTTTTTGCCCCAGAGGGACTTTAACTAGGGACCAAAAAAAGATTTCCGTGCGACAAAAAAAAACAGTACATTCGAAACGATTTTTCGATAAACGCCCGATATTTCTATAACTAAGCGAATTATCGAAAATTTTCTTTTAATTTTTTTGATTTATTTAACATTACATTATACAAAACACTCAAAAATGATTATTGCTTAAAATGTTTCCAAATCATCATACAGTTGTACTTACCTTGCACTTATGGCTACAAATTTATCTCTGAGACCACACAAAGTGCTTGGTGCAAAGTGCCACTAATAACGCCTGGATCCATGCAGCCATTTTTTAATTGCTCCTTATATAATTCTCCTTATATAATTCTTCTTGATTTGTGTGGTTGTGCTCGATAAAACCTTGGGGTCTTCGACATTCATTATTTTCTACTATAATCCGAGATTTACAGTCGGAATTATAACAAACATAGTATTTCTTTCCATTACGTTGAGATTTTTTTTATATACAATTGTTTCTCTGAAGAAGAATACAAGACTTTACTGCTCCTGCGCTTTCCTGTAACGATTTCAAAATTTCTTTCCATTTTCCATCTTTCTCACCTAACCACTGCAAGAGCTACTTCGGGACTGTCAACTCACTTTCAATATGAACAGTTATTCAAACACTACCATGGTACAAACAAAACTCATAAAAAGTATTATATTAGAAAATGAAATAACTCCCACTGCAAAATGAAATAACTCCCACTGATTAGAAAATCATTTTAAAGAAATGAAACAACTCCCATAAAAGCCGAAATTAGTCCCACAAATATGAAACATGAAATAACTCCCGCTTTTGTGTGGAAAAATTCGTGGGACTTATTTCATTTTTGTGGTGGGAGTAATTTCATTTGGGAGTTATTTCGTGTCGCCGGGAAAAACACAGCATCACAAAAGTGTGCGTAAAAGGCATATGCGTATACATTTTTCGATGTTTTTTTTAAACATCAGTGAAAGTAGACCTCAGGATTATTAGGTGACCTTGTCACTGAAGCTCTTCGAAGTAATGGACATATTCTTCTGTCCTTTGAAGGCGGATGAGCCAACACCCCTGGCTAACGACGGATCAAAATTGAAGAAATCAAAATCCAGTCTCGACACATTGCATTCTGGTCAGCGTCTGATCCACAATGGGCGGCTGAAACATAATCATTCTGGCAGTAGGTAAAATGCAAACCATGGTGGGCTGGGTTTGCCTTCCGACACCGTTATATTGGCATTGAAAATACACAGAGAAAAAAAATAATGACCAAAGAAACCCTCTAACTGTTGACGACCCTCGCAAACGTTATAAGGATCACGATTTAAGGATATGCACCTGGAATGTGCTTACGCTATACAGGACGGTGCCACTTTTCAACTGGTGGATGTCCTCAGAAAATATAAAGCTGAAATAGTTGCACCAGAGAGAAAAACTGCGATATTTACTACAGCTGCCATGAGCGAAACCATGAATTCGGGTGCGGATTTATAGTTGGCAAGAGACTGCAAGAGTTTCGACATCCGCATCAAAGCAAAATAGTTCAACATCTCGTTAATTTGTGTGCACGCACCGACAGAGGATAAAGATGATGAGGTCAAATAAACATTTTATGAGCGCCTGGAGGAAGTATACGAACGCTGCCCTGACCACGACATTAAGATTATTCTAGGCGATTTTAATGCCAAATTAGGAAGGGAAAGTGTGTTTCGACCAACCATCGGTAATCACAGTCTACATGATACCACCTCCGATAATGGAATAAGACTGATAGACTTCGCCTCTGCAAAAAACATGGTAGTTAGTAGCACACGATTCCAGCATGAGGCGGCCTGGATATCTCCTGATCAGGGGACGAAGAACCAGATTGATCACTTGGTAATAGATGGCAGGCACTCTTTTAGTGCAATGGATGTACGTGTGATTCGAGGTGCCAATATTGACTCAGTTCATTACCTGGTGGCTGCGAAAGTTCGCAGAGCGAAACACGTACCAAGCCGAACACAGGAAAAGCTAGATATTGACAAGCTACAAATACCGGAAATATCAATGCCCTATCAACAGAAGCTCTTTCTCCTGCTGGGGCAGAATACCCCTCCTCCCATGGACCCAGACGCACAGGAAACCGCTGCAAGGACTGAACTTGGCTATCAAAAACCACAGAAGGATAAGCCATGGTACGACGAAGAATGTCGCATTGCAACTGATGGCAACGAAACAGTCAGTTACAACGCCTGCTACGAGTGATCGGTACAAGAGGCTTAGAAGGGTGGAAAACCAACTATTTTGGCAGAAAATGGCAGTGGGAGCAGAGGGAGAGTGAGAAAACCGAATTATGCAGGATGAATGGTGAATCCCGAAAAGTTTTTCAGAGGGTAAGAAGATCGAATAATGGGCTGCTGTCCTGCAAGGACTAGAATGAGAATCTGGTGACTAATAAGCAGTATGTGCTCAAAATGTGGGAGACCACTTTTCAGCACTACTCCACTCAGAATCTTCCACTGAAAATCAGGAGGTAATGATAGTGGAAGATAGTGTAGATTGTACCCCTCCCCCAAATCAAGGCGAGATTAGAACGGCGATCTCCCGGCGTAAGAATAATAAAGCCGCTGGTTCGCATGGACTACACGCTGAACTTTTTAAGGCAGGTGGCGAAGGACTGCTAGCCCACATGCATCGACTTATATGCGGTATATGGCTGGGGGAATCTATGCCTGACGATTGGAGTCTCAGTGTGTAATGTCCAAACAAAAGTTCATTTTGGTTAACAATTATAAAAATTGGAACGAAACTATTTGGTTGCTTGGCAGGATAATGTGACACTATAAACGCTGCAAATATACACAAAATAATTCCAATTGTTTATGTCACTTAAATATTTAAGTACGGCATGCGTGGAACGTAAACAAATTATTTATTTTGTGTATTAATGCGAATATAATAGCCTTAAAGAAGGGTTAAACATTCAACAAAAAGGGCGACGTTAGAGAACTCTTAACAGAGGAATTATTCGATTATGAGTACAATTTTTGGGCTTTACCTTCTTAAACCTTTAACAAACCCATGACAACTTTTTATGAATAAGGCCGTATGTATTTTATTGTTTATGTACTTTTTAGTACTCACTTTGGTACCTTCTTATACTTTTAAGTAATCCTTATACCATAGTTGCTTTATGTCCTTATGTACTATTTCGATACTTTTTGTACTGTTTGGTACACATTTAATTTACGTAATTGTTACTAAACTTAAAGTACTTTTTGGTGCATTTACGGTACAATTGGTGGATGTATTTACAAATTTACAAAATGTATGTATGTACTTTGTGGTAAATTTTGTGTTCACCTTTAGGTATATATTATGGTAAGTAAATTTTGTATGTAGCTTCTGGTACGTTTTATGTACTTTGTGGTAAATTGGGTGTACGGACAATTCGTAGAAAAGCAATTCGTAGAAAAATAATTCGTAGGAAAATAATTCGTAGAAAAATAATTCGTAGAAAAGCAATTTTGAACAATTCGTAGAAAAAACAATTCATAGAAAAGCTAATTTAGCTAATTCGTAGAAAAGCAATTCGTAGAAATACAATTCGTAGAAAAGCTTCTATGAATAGCCGGGAAATTCGTATAAAATAATACTAAAAAAAATTCTCGTTCTTATAAAATGATAGGTACCCAATCTCAGCGTAACTCAGAGCCAACGGCGGGAACGTGTTGGGAATATGGCTCCATTTTATTTTTTTATTTTTTTTTTTAATCTTTTTTTTTTTATTTGTTTTTATTTTTTTATATAATTTTTGTAAGTAGAAACAAAATAATTCGACACTGGTTTATTGTTCAAAAAGGGAAAAGTGGTTTGGTAAGAGTTTGTAAAGCAGAGAAATGAGAATGAGTGGGTAAGAATTTATAGAGCAGAGAAGTGAGTAAGACTTAATAGATATATGTACAGGAGTGAGAAATATGGTGACCAAACAGCCAGTATTGTCATATCAATATTGAAAGTATACAAAGATCAAAGAAGCAAATAAAGACAACAAAATAAGCAAATGAGAATTAAACAAAAGAGTAGAAAAACACAAAATAAATTGTAATTGTAAATGAAAAACGAATAAGTTTTCTACGAATTGCTTTTCTACGAATTGCTTTTCTACGAATTATTTTTCTACGAATTGCTTTTCTACGAATTGTCCGTGAATCGGTAAATTGTATACACTCTTCGTACAAATTATGGTGTATAAATGAGCACACCAATCCAGACCCATTACTTGGAGCCATTTTATCTTACCTTTCTACCCAGCAGTTTTTACGTCTCGCTTGCGGTACACGATCTGCTTCCGAGCTCTTCGTTTTTCTCGTTTAGGATTTAAAAGAGCATGCGGATATGCATATATGTAAACGCATGCGGTTCGGTAGGTTACTTTTGCACGTGCTCTCGAGTCGTATATTTTGATTTTGTTTTTACAACTCTCGAAATGACTTTGAAATAAACAAATTGACAAATAAAATTAAGAATAATCGGACGAAGCCAAGTTCATTGTACTCAACGTCTATGCGTGTTTTCGTAACAGTTGATGTTAACTTACATATATACAGTACTTTTCGCATATAGTCCACTCTGCTTATAGTCCATTTAGCGATATAGTCCATTTTCTATTCATTTACTGCCATCTATATTCAAATTTTATACAAACTATTGACGATTTAATCAATTTTTTTTTAAAAATAAGTACTTTTACTTAAAAAAGTACATTTTCTCACAACATATAACTACATTTTCTGTAAAGAGCACCTTTTTTGTGAAACAAAATAACTTTTCTTGAGATAAGTACCTACTCTTAAAACTGTACCTATTCTTGAAAAAAGACCAATTCTAAAAAAATGCACACTTCTTTAAAAAAAATTTTCTCCAGAGAAATACCTTCTCTTAACAAAATACCTTTTCTTCTTAAGTACCATTTAAAAGTACTTAAAAGTACCATTTCTTAAAAATAAAATAATACAGTAGTGGTCCTCATGCAAACTCGAAAGAGCCTCGTAAACGCGTAAACCTCGCAAACTTTCGCGGCAAACGTCAAAACAAAGAAATTTCCCATACAAAGCGACTTGCACAAAAGTGGAAAAGCTGACTAGGATGGATAAATAAGGTGATAGCACTAAAACAGTAGAAAAAGTACACAGACATAATACCATAGAGTAATCTCAGACTAGAGAGAATATTTGGCTCATCTGACGATTCCTTTCACACTCTTCGTGATGCGGTCGGTGTGATAGAGAGATGTTTGACGAAAAGTGGCATACCCCAGGTGGAATTACAATAACTTCTTGCTTTAATTTTTCATGTCGTTTTGGCGAAAAAATGTGAAATTTAAATGTGTTTTAAACTTTTTTATTGACTGTTATTATTTGCATACATTTGTGTTGTATTTAACACAATAATTTTAACGCACAAAACGAAATGCCGTTGTTGTTATTTTGTTCGTTGTTTTGAACCATTACCTCTATCTGGTATTAGTAAAGCAATTCTTTTCAACATCAAACGTAAATATCACACCAGGCCAAATGTCATAAGTTTGGTGGGAGAACTAGTAGATCTACTATAAGTATTAATCTATGCATAATACATGCAATTGCTACTGCTACCACCTTATGTATCCATCTTGGTCAGCTGATATGGTTTTGCGCACAAATACGCTGAGCAACTTTACTTGGTGCCTCATGCAACGGTGCGAGGGAAACTTGCGCTGAGCAAAAGTTCTCGGCTTTCACGTTTGCATGAATGCCGCTAGTTTCTTTTCTTGAGATAAGTAGCCTTTCTGAAAAAAGGTAAATTTTGTTCAAAAAATAACCCTTTCGTAAAAAGAGTACCACTTTTTTTAAAAGTACCTGTTCTCAAACAAAGTACTTCTTTGTAAAAAAAAAATCATACTCTTATGGTTTTTCTTACAGAAAGTACTTCTTCTTAAACATTAGCGTTTAATAAAAGAAGTACCTCTCTTTAAAAAAAACCTTTTCGGGAAAATGTGATACATATTCTTACAAAAAGGATCTAAAAATATACTTTTTTCAAAAATACATTCTATAAAAAAAATTTTTTCTGAAAACAAGTTTATCATTTTACAAAAAGTATATTTTCTTAAAGATCCATTCAAATTATTGTATTTTTTAACGGGCGCCTTAGGCGTGTTGGAACTAACTAGCACATAATATATAGCGAAAGGAAGTTCGTTCCAACCGGGTGTCCCTTAACACCTCATGTTTTTATTGCATTATTTTGAAGCATTTTTGCTCCTGCAAATATCCAACAAACCGTTTCCGGTTTTTTGCATAGGTAAGAAAGTTAGAAAAATACGCTATATGAAAAACTTACATTTGGTCAAAAAGGGTTACCTTAACCGTGCATAGAACGTTATAAAAAATAAACTGTGCAATAAATAGCAATTCGCTAAAATATATATTTACGCAGTTTTGCACATTGAAACTAAACATTGAGCGGAAGCTGAATCGGCAACGTTTTTAAACGTAACAACTGGGTTGTTTGAGTTAATCGGTGAAAAAATTGAACATGATTACATAACAAATGGACTTTTGAAGGAAAATAACAGAATCGCTGACAAGAAACTACGACAAATTGGAAACAAGTATGGAAATCACGAAGTGGGAGCTATGAAAGAAAAACCTTGTAATCACCGTGCAGAAATTAAATCAAATATGAGTTATGTGTGTGCTGCTGTTGATGAAGGATTTACCTTCATGGGAAGCGAAGAAGGTATATTGTTACAAATTTTCTATTCGTCCATTTTAACGCTGTTTTATTCCCGTTAATGAAACAAGGTTCGTTTTCAAATTACGATACATATAACATTTTTTTGTTTCTTTAATTTTACTTATACAGTTTGAAAGTTGACACTTTACAATAATCGTACATTTTAACCTTCTTACTATTATTTAACGTTGAGATTGCTATTGCCAACGTAGTAATTTGCAACCGCTCACTACTGTGTTTCATTACAGATTAACCCCAAGTGCCAAAGTCTTCAGGTACATATTTATACGAACTCACCATAGTCAGGTGGCGCTGTTTTTAGCAAATTCAAGATCATTCTAGTCGTTATATTTGGGTATCTCCTCATTGGTAGCAATGCTGCCGCTATTTACCGCCCTCTGAAAGTGAGAAGAACTATAGAGCAATAGATAAGAGTCGCCATCATTTTCGAGTTTGAGTTGCTGTTGTATGTTACTCTTAGGTTGGGCATAAATAAAAGGGGACTCGTTTTTTCGTTCGATCAACCAACATAATTTAGCTGTCATTACTTATATGTAGTGTCAATCAAACACCATTTTAACTTAGCTTGCTGTATCGATTGCTTCTGGTTACTTATCGCTCTCTCGCCTATCTACTCTGTTTTCTATCAATTTCCTACTTCATAGTCGATCAGCTGTCTTGGATATCCCCTGGAAGAACACACTAGAATAGTGGAGAGATATCCTGAGTGAATTCATAATACTGGTTTGTCAAACTGGTATGTTGTTGCAAGGCATACTTTCAGACATAACACTAATCGCACTGTTATTAACAGCAAGCCAAATAAGTAAACAAGCATATTACATAACTGTATCATAAGTAAAGGTTTTTATTCTTTTATTCATCGCACATCGTAATACCCCTATTCGACGCCGCTCCACGTCGAAAATATTAGAAAAAAGTTACACCACTTTTTCTGGTTTCTGCAATCGGATAACGGTGAAAACGTGCGAGTTTGCAAAGATTTTATTTAGCAACATTTGATGTAAAGAAACATGATTTTCAAAAATGGATCAATCCCGGAGAACAAAAAGGAAAACCTCACAAGAAACCAAATCAGCAGAAATCAGACTTCGTTATTGAATAGCTGAATATAATTCCAAAAGTTCCAAGTCACTACAGTAAGGCAAGCAGCCAACGAACATACTGTTACGATTAAAAGCTTCACTTATGTCACAGTAATATAACAAGCATACTTATTTGGCTTATAGTAAATAATAGGACGATTAGTGTTGTGCCTGAAAGTATACATTGCAACATCATACCAGTTCTTCAATCCAGTATTCTCAATTCATATCTCTCCACTAATCTAGGGTGTTCTACTTACATCCAGGGAACGATAATGAGATGGTGAGTTTGTATAAATAACGGAGGTTTTGGTATTATGAGTCAGGCTGTGATTAAACGCCGGAAAGTGAGCAACGCGAAGTATTAGTAAAAAGGTTGAATAGACAATTCTGAATGTTAAGCGGTGTAAATCAAACAACTGTTGTACTACATGAGTACAATAAAAGGAAGTAAAACTATTGCACTTTCGAAATTTAAAACGAACCTTGCTATAATAACGGGAATAAAAGAGGACAAAACGGACGAATATTTTGAAGATGTGTTGTAATCTAAGGCATATGTAAAGGGTTTTTCAACAGAGACGCTACAAAAGTAAATCGATAGGGACAGCAAACGACGCCATATTTTTTCCCGCTCTTTTGACATTTCTCTTCAGTAAGGTTTGCCATTTCATCATGGAAAGATATACGAGCCAACAACGAGTCGAAATTATTAAAATTTACTACCGAAATTTGGAGTCAGTGGCCTCAACTTTAAGAGCGCTACGTCCAATTTATGGTCGTCATAATCGTCCTACCAGATCAACAATTGAGCGTCTAGTGGAAAAATTTGAATCCACAGGCACAGTACAAAATGTTCCCGTGCCAGTGAGACAAAGAAGTGCCCGTAGTGTCGAGAATATTGCTGCCGCTTAGGCTTCAGTTCAAGAAAGCCCAAATGTGTCTCTCACACGTCGTTCTCAAGCGTTGGGCATCTCTGTGACGTCGTTGTGGCTAATTTTGCGAAAAGATTTTGGCCTACATCCTTACAAGATCAAATTGACGCAAGAACTGAAGCCGCTTGACCACCATAAGCGTCGTATGTTCGTGAATTGGGCTGAGCAACAACTTGAAAATGATTCGGATTTTCATCGGAAAATCATCTTCAGCGATGAGGCTCATTTCTGGCGAATGGCTTCGTCAATAAGCAAAATATGCGTTATTGGTCAGACAGAAATCCACACGTAATCCATGAGTCATCATTGCATCCCGAAAAAATTACGGTTTGGTGCGGTTTATGGGCCGGTGGCGTCATTGGGCCGTACTTCTTCTGTGATGATCAAGACCGGCACATTACTGTGAATGCGAATCGCTACCGTTCAATGATAAACGAATATTTTTGGCCCCAATTGGATAATATGAACTTGGAGGACATGTGGTTCCAACAGGACGGCGCCACTAGCCACACAGCGAATGCCACAATCAATTTATTGGAAACCAAGTTTGGTGAACGTGTTATTTCACGAAATGGCCCAGTCGATTGGCCGCCTCGGTCGTGCGATTTGACGCCGTTAGATTATTTCCTGTGGGGCTACGTCAAGTCTATGATCTATGCCAACAAGCCAGCGACGATCGATGAACTTCGTACGAATATCGAACGTGAAATTGCAGCAGTATCGGCCGATTTATGCTTGAAAACAGTCGAAAATTGGGTTCAGCGTCTGGTCTTCTGCAAGCGTGCCCGTGGTGGCCATGCAAAAGAAATCGAGTTCCATACATAATGGCATCGAACGTACTTTCACAGGAATAAAGAATTTCATTGGTATCTAAAACCGGTTTTGTTTTATTTAAAAAAACTTTTGTAGCGCTCTTATTGAAAACCCCGTTACACGTATGCATAAAATATATTGGGATTGGTGCACAGAAAATGGTAAAACCTCAGTAATCTTGAAATGTTTTAGAGGAGCTTTAGAAAAAGAAAACATCCCAATTTTTAAGCCCCGAAAAGAACAATATAATGTTTGTGTAGGATACAAGGAGAGCAACATTGTCGAAAGTGACCATCAATTACATATCCCATTAAAATGGGATGAGGCAAGGGCTGCTAATCAATTGGCAGTTGATACTATATCTTCTGAAGTTATGGTAATAGCGATGGACATGCAAAGCGTTTTGCCTTCCCCAAACTTCTAGTATCCGAACAATACAATTTGAAGTTGAGTGTTTATAACTTCATTTTTTATATACACATGAAGATTTTTATGGTATCAAAATAGCAATAAAGTACTTTGTAGTGTTTTGGCAAATATATCCTCAAGAACTGGTCAATAATTGGAACATAATATTTTTGAATAAGGACACACAATGAAGGCAGTGGATAGTGTTCATTCGACTTTAGAAATACCATTTAAACCTCACCTCCGACTTAAAGCGTTCGTTTGTATTTTAGTGCAAAGATAGTTGATTTGTATTCCACAATCTTGTAATTACAAGTCGAACTAAAACATCATATTTCATAACGCTTACAGCGACCTAACCCTGGGGTACCCATTTATTCGGGTTTTTTGATTAATCGGTTAATCGTAAATTCCAATCTGACAATTAACCGAACTAAACGCAATCAAATTATTCGATTATTCGAACAAAATAAAACAAAAAAGTGTTCAAACATTGTAGTAGGCACATTTATTAAAACAACACAAAACGTAACAAAAGCAACTTCATTATAAAGTATACAATATACATATGTAGGTCCAGTTCACAAATCGTAGATGCAGGAACATGAAAATTAGTGACATTTGGTATCAAGCCAAAATTAAAAAAAGCTAAAAGTTTAGACTCAAAAGTGACACGCTTTCCGGTACCTCCCATACAAAGGGTAGCGTCGCTCTGAAACTATACCACACTATAACACCCTATTGGATTGATTAATTTTTACAAAAATTTTACAAAACGTAATTTACTGACTATTATCCTTATTGTATATAGTTTGAGCAGAATCGGACCAGGTATTTTGATACCCCCCATACAAAGTGACCAGTGGGTCTTGAAATTTCATCAGACTATTTCACCCAATTTAATTAACCAATTTTTAGACAATTTTGTTTTATTTATATCTATGAGCCAAAGCACTGTGTGACGCTTTCTCTCAACAAACTATCAAATCTGTTCGAAATGTGTGTACAGTTATGAAATTTCTATTTTCACAAATCGTTCTCATATGAGTTGCCACATTGTAGGATTGTTTCAAGACGGACTGCTTGCCATAAACACGTTCTTAATCGATTAATCGCACTGATTTGTTCGAGTTAATCGTTAATAGAAAAATGTAATTATTAAAATGTTCGGTTAATTTTATAGCACGATTAATCGATTAACCAAATAATGATTAATTGAATGGTTACACTGAACGGAAAAGCATCGCCACACGGATGAAAATGTTCATCACCCCAACAACTTTTGTCATCGAAAGTGAGCTAACGTAACGTTTCATTAACGTTATGAAAATGTGTTCATCAACTTCAAATTGGACGTTACTGTGGTGAAAATATGGTTGTTGCTGCAATGAATTTGCTTCATTATTGCAACGAATTTGTTTCGTTGCTGTAATGAATTTGTTTCATTGTTGCAATGAATAGGTATCGTTTTTACAAGGAATTTGCTTCATTGCTCCAATGAATTTGTTTATTGCTGCTATGAATTTTTTTCGTTAGTGCAACGAATTTGGGTTATTGTTGTAATGAATATGTTTCATTACTACAATGATATTGCAATTAATGTTTTGAAGTGTGTTTGAAATTTTGTATTGACAATTGTACAGAAATATACTGTTAGTATTACATTGCAGGTGTTTTGATAAAAAAAATTTGAATTTTTTTTCGAAAATCTATTTGCTAAATATGTAGATTATATTCATTCCATATTGAAACACTCGTCTGGAGAAGAGCGTTGTAGTCGAGGGGTTGAGTATTATTGTGGCCGTCATATTCAGGTCCTGCAATTAAAAACATATACGAGGAATTTATGGTTAAGATTTCTATTTAAAATATGTAGCACGGATATCTCACGGGCGGCGCTAACAGTCGTATCAAACATGTTCTTGGTGGGGCGGTGCTCACCTGTGGTTAAGGACTTCACGTCGAGAATCACATTAAATCACGCGGACTCTGTACTTACCATGAACATAAGCTCTACTCCCCTATGCTCTACTCCTTTACCATAGAACCACATCATTGTTTTGTTAAATCATGCAATTGTTGTTGTGTTGAGGGTTTTGATATTCAATTGTAGCGCCATTTCTCCCCGTCATTAAGCTAGTGATCGCTCTGTAAGCATTTTCTTCAACTGCTCTTTTATATATTTTAACCAAATTTTTTAAAAGTTCGATTGGATTTTCCATTGTAAAAAAAAAAAAACAACGAAACAGGCGCGACCGAATTATGGTTAAAACACCAAATCACGAACATTTTCTTACGATTTGTACCGTCACGCTCATACACACACACACACACACACAAATGTTCAGTTACATATTTCGGGGTAGTTTTTCTTCTATCGATGCGTCACTTTATTTGCTATCGTGCTGCTCCTTGCATTATTTTACACAAACTTTCACAGCAAACACATAAATTCATGCAATGTATTTTTCTGAATAAAATATTATCAGTTTACTAAGTTGAACTAATTAGTCTGTTTTAAAAATGTATTTAAATTATTCCGGCGGAGAAATAACGGGTTTTTCAATAAGAGCGCTACAAAAGGTTTTTTTTTTAAATAAAACAAAACCGGTTTCAGATACCAATGAAATTCTTTATTCCTGTGAAAGTACGTTCGATGCCATTATGTATGGAACTCGATTTCTTTTGCATGGCCAATACGGGCACGCTTGCAGAAGACCAGACGCTGAACCCAATTTTCGACTGTTTTCAAGCATAAATCGGCCGATACTGCTTCAATTTCACGTTCGATATTCGTACGAAGTTCATCGATCGTCGCTGGCTTGTTGGCATAGACCATAGACTTGACGTAGCCCCACAGGAAATAATCTAACGGCGTCAAATCGCACGACCGAGGCGGCCAATCGACTGGGCCATTTCGTGAAATAACACGTTCACCAAACTTGGTTTCCAATAAATTGATTGTGGCATTCGCTGTGTGGCTAGTGGCGCCGTCCTGTTGGAACCACATGTCCTCCAAGTTCATATTATCCAATTGGGGCCAAAAATATTCGGTTATCATTGAACGGTAGCGATTCGCATTCACAGTAATGTACCGGTCTTGATCATC
Source organism: Phaonia tiefii (assembly GCA_963931995.1). Classification (NCBI taxonomy): domain Eukaryota; kingdom Metazoa; phylum Arthropoda; class Insecta; order Diptera; family Muscidae; genus Phaonia; species Phaonia tiefii. Next base: position 143,931,408 of record OZ008368.1, read on the forward strand.
ACGGAAGAAGTACGGCCCAATGACGCCACCGGCCCATAAACCGCACCAAACCGTAATTTTTTCGGGATGCAATGATGACTCATGGATTACGTGTGGATTGCTGTCTGACCAATAACGCATATTTTGCTTATTGACGAAGCCATTCAGCCAAAAATGAGCCTCATCGCTGAAGATGATTTTCCGATGAAAATCCGAATCATTTTCAAGTTGTTGCTCAGCCCAATTCACGAACATACGACGCTTATGGTGGTCAAGTGGCTTCAGTTCTTGCGTCAATTTGATCTTGTAAGGATGTAGGCCAAGATCTTTTCGCAAAATTAGCCACAACGACGTCACAGAGGTGCCCAACGCTTGAGAACGACGTGTGAGAGACACATTTGGGCTTTCTTGAACTGAAGCCTAAGCGGCAGCAATATTCTCGACACTACGGGCACTTCTTTGTCTCACTGGCATGGGAACATTTTGTACTGTGCCTGTGGATTAAAATTTTTCCACTAGACGCTCAATTGTTGATCTGGCAGGACGATTATGACGACCATAAAATGGACGTAGCGCTCTTAAAGTTGAGGCCACTGACTCCAAATTTCGGTAGTAAATTTTAATAATTTCGACTCCTTGTTGGCTCGTATATCTTTCCATGATGAAATGGCAAACCTTATTGAAGAGAAATGTCAAAAGAGCGGGAAAAAATATGGCGTCGTTTGCTGTCCCTATCGATTTACTTTTGTAGCGTCTCTGTTGAAAAACCCTTATGGCCGCCACTTTCGGTTGTTGCAAATGAACTGATTTAAGATGTGTACGTGACGCGTCACTTACGCTCACAATTTCTTCTTGCTGGCCTCTTTTTTAACGCTCACTCGTTTTTGTCATTGCTTTTCTTTCTTTATCTTCATAAAACTTAGTTTCATTGCAATAACGAAATTGTTTCGTCAACTATAAATGTTGGCAAAACTACAAAATAAATAAATAATAAAAATAATCAATAAAAAGTAAGAGATATCAATAGTTTAAATCTCATGCACTTCCTTATTGAATTTTTAACCCATTTTTTCTACACAATTCAAATTAAATAAAACTGTTGCAGGGACGAAAAGTAATTTCTTGCAGCAACGAAATGAAAAATTGTTAAAGAAATCATGTATGAAATTTTTCGTTGCAGCTACTACCAAATTGTCTGTTATACGAAACTTTTCATTGTAGTAACGTAAAAACATTAACACCCATACGACGAAGCATTATTTTTTCAGTGTACCCTACCTAACCCTAACAACTTAGAGGGACACAATTTAAGTTGAATGCGAGTCGTTCGCTTAGCTTCCAATTTTACACTGTTTAAGGATTATGAGAATGTTCCTGGTAATTTTGACTTAATAAGACCGGGGAAGCGTTCATGAGATACAATAGTAAGCTGAACAGTGACAATGAAGTTCAATACAAGTTATGCCATACCGACAGTTGGAAAATATTGCCCCAAAAAAGAATCTTCTTTAAAAATTACGAGAGACAAATACAACATCCTTCAAATTATAAAGCAGTTTATGCACAGAAATTTTCTTCCATTTTATGACAATCTTTACCATTAACTATTTTTTTGTTTGCATTCGTTTGCAATGATTCGTTTTATAGTGTTTGTGAAATATACATACCAATAAATTGACTATTCGAAGATCGGATATTTTATATTTTTTCTGCCATAATCTATAAAATTAAAAGAATTAGTTCCCACTCATAAAGAGCTGTGTATTAAGAAAACCAATTAGAAACAACAATTTTATAAAAAAAAGGTTAAGCAAAAACAGCTATGTGTAGTTTTAAAGGAAAATCCTATAATTCTTCCTAGTCTATATTAACATCGGATTTGATTTACTGTATAACACTCATAAACAGAGATGACACACATGACATTGAGAGAGTCAGTAGGCAAATCCAAAATCCATGCAGATATAATCAACAATGGATTTGGATTGATGGCTTTTGCTCAAAAGGCAAAATTACTCAAACAATGTGTGGGAAAAAATGAGATTTCATAATTGATAGCTACCGAATATATTTGTTTTTGCATAAGCAAAATAAATAGGTACGACTCATCTCGGGTTTCAGACGACGATCAATCACACGACTGTACCTACAAGAGAAAATTCCGAATCAACTTTGGTGTTTATTTGAGTGATTTTATTTGCGTGCAACAAAAGAAAAATTACAACAAACAGTTCATTAGTATTTTTTTATTTACAATCTGAATTTTTTTTGTAATATTAATTTTTTTAATTTTGAATACTGAAATAAATTATAAATAGTTCAATAAAATTTTTTTTTTCAAACATCAATAAAAAAAATCAATAATTATTTGTTGCTTTTATTTCCATAAATTTGGATTATAATTTTTTTTATATTTTAAGTTAATTTCAAAGGATTTTAATCAATAAGCACTTCCAATCCATTGTTATTATTCTTAAAATATATGTACATATGTATAATAATAATAATTACATTATATTAGACATTCCAAAGAATCGAGTGGGTAATGCCATTTGACAAAATTGCACATTGCTTCCCCAGTGCATTCCCACATATGCGAAGATGGAATGTGTTGCTTCTGAGTGTGACGATTCTCTTTCTCGAAATCCCCAAATTGTTATTTTTAATCCCCGAAAATCCCCCAAAAAAGCTAAAATCCCCATTGTTTTAATGGAAGTTCGAATGGAAGTTTTAAAATTAAAATTTATTTAGAATTCAATTTAAGAAAACGAAAAATTAAATATTGAAAAAATTTAAAATTCATATTAAAAATTAAATTATTCATATTAAAAATTATTAAATTATTAATATGAATTATATAATTATTAAATTACTATTTTAAAAATAATTAGTTATAACAATACGATTATGACAAATGAGATCTGGCTTTAATTTATTTACACATTGGTTAAAAGTCATTAAGGCTTATGGCCAGTTTTTAAGTGGGTAGTTAACTATCGGATTACATAATCGTAATTGAACAATAATTAGAAATTAACTTAGCATTTTGTTTTTTAGTGGCAAGTTAATATTGTTAACGATTGTTAACGATTATGGCAACCCTTATATTCTTATTGGACAAAACATCTGTGTTGGTATTAAATAAAAAAAACAACAAAGAGGAGCAACCAAATGGAATTATGTAAAATAAGAAGTAAATGCGTAAAATCGATGTCAGTTTATCAAAAATGTGTAAAAAGTAATGTTGCCGCAACAATTTAACGATCTTGGCTCAAAGTATATGTACAAATACTCAAAACAGAAGCATGTATTTTATGCAATCTAACATTTCTCATTTTGACAGTCAATAATGTGATTGTCAAAATCATATGGGCCTGTCTACAAGTTAACCAACTAACATTGGGTGGTTAAATCATTGATAACCATTGACCGAAAAACAATTTAACTAAGAAATGAAGATCACCACTGACTGCAAAACGGCCATTAGTATATCAAATACTTCAGTCTCATAATCTTCAGATTCATCTACTTCATTATTTGTGTTGTACATAGTTTTAGTATTTCTCGTTATTTCTTCTCCACTACTTCTAGTTTTTTCAGTAACGCCAAATATCAAAAATGTTTGTTACATATTTTATTGTTGTCATCACGTGCAGCCTTGCCAGTAATAAATTTTGATATTTTCAGGAAAAAAACAAGTGTATGCAGTTGTTTTTGCTGACAACATGTAGCAATAAAGATTTGCAAGTGTTTACTAGCAACGCAACAAAAACAGTATAGACTTGTCACATTAACTTTCTTCTGTTTGTTTTTGCAATCACACATACGCAAAACCAAATATTAATTGTGTGTGTATGCTTGCATTGATTTAGGTAGTGCCAGATCAAAACTTTCAAACAATGATACAAACGAAGCGCTTTTAATACAACTTAAATTTTCATCCCCAAAAAATCCCCAGATCCCCACACCAAAAACCCAATCGCCTATTTTGAAAACAATCCCCAATTTTGAAAAAAATCCCCAATCCCCCCTTAACTGGCAACACTGATGGCTTAACCATAGATACATACTTAAGAATTTCCATTGCTCTTTTATTTGCTGCGGTATTTTACCAATTTTACACTTTTGTTGGACATAAAACGAACAGAAATCGAAGGGAATTAGTATTTTCGTCAGTGTTGCCACTTTCTGGATAATTATCCAAAAATGGGACAATTTCAAACTAATTGCTTTTCAGTAACCTGTTTGATCCGTTTGCAGGAAAATATTGATCCACAGATATATTTGTGGAACATAGTTGACCAACAACATGCCAATTTAGACAACTATGATTAAAATATTGTCCGATTGTTTCGCGACATATCAATTATGTTTTTAACGCGATAGCTCCTTTTACCAGTTTATTGGTATAGAAATTTGGGATGTTTAATCTATAGAAGCTGACGCATAATCCGATGTATTTGAAAATTACCTTCACTGCGTAATGTTCCAGTGTGGAAAGCTTGTGAAAAATTTTGTGTAATTTCAAGTCAATTTGGATAATTTTTTAAGATACTTTGTGTAATTTTGGCCTGCTCTGGTGACAACGCTGATTTTTGTTCAATACAAACAATATAAAACATAATTTAGCTGTCATTAGCATCAATAAACACAACTTAAAATTAGTTCCTGTCTTCTTTGCTCTCTCATTCTCTACCATCGGCCAAGTATCTTTTCGATCAGCTGTGCCATAGAATCTCCCTGGCTTAACATTGTATTTACAAACCTTGTATTCGTCCACATGTTTCTATTAGAATCGCGTAAATAAGTCAGTTTGTGTTGCAACGTTTAGAGGTGAATATAGATAAATAGTTTATTTAAGTAAATAGTTTATTTAAATAAATAGTTTATTTAAATAAATAGTTTATTATCCATGTATGTATATCGGGGGAATGCATTATATGACAAATTCTTAATTCATTACCAATAGAATGCATTAGAAATAATGCATTATAGAATTCATTCCTGATAACATCTTAAATAATGCATTAAAAAAAACGAATTGAATAATGCATTCTCTGGACACATTAAAATAATTCATTCTATTCCTAGGACATCCCTGTGTTAAGAATAATGCATTCTGGAATCAACGTTTAATACATGCTATACATTACCTTCTCGCTTCCTATTCATTCCCTTTTCCTGCTGGGATATTGATCTCACATACAACATATGTGTATGTTAGTCTTCTGTTTTGATAGAAGTCGTTGATTTGAGTTTTCTGTATTCTCTTCTGAGAGCAGTCGTTTTATTTGTTACTCTTACTCACGGGCGGAACTCTCCCTCATATTTTTCTACTGGACAAAAAACGGATTTGGAGGATGGTATTCAAAAAGTCGTGAATCAGTCTCTTCGCGTTAGTTTTGTCGTTTTGGTAGTTTATAAAACGTTACAGCAGTTCGGTGACTACCTGCGTTGAGTTACGGTATTTAATAGGAAGTTTATAAAACGCAGCGCAACGTTTTTGATCACTTCAGCTGTCAAATTGAACACGCCGCAGTTCCTCGCGTTAGTTGAAAAAAATTACAAATTTAAATAAATTAAAATTTTGGATGAAATGCAATCGACGGATAGGCTGATTTTTTTTTAAATGATTCAAAATTATATTGGTTACTTACTGAAATTCTTATTTACAATAATAAAATTAGAAATGGAAAGTTCAAATAAATAATGCGTTGCAAAACTATTATAATTATATTTAAAAATTATAGGCATCAGTTGATGTTGACATTAATCAACAAAACAACCAATACATTTTAAGTACCGCCAAATGACACGTGTTTTTGAAAAAACAACTAATTTAATGCAGATTGGACATTGCAACCCAAAATAACATGGGTTTTTTACACATTTTATATGAATAGTGATTGTATTTGCAGTATTATAAATAATAGCTAAAATTTGTTGATCTATTGATATAGAGCTAAATTTTTTAATCTTTTTCATTCTGTGCATTTCACTCAAGCTAACATTTTCTAGTCTATAATTGTTTATTTTAGTTGGGCAATTCTATAAATCACAAATGTCAGTGACAGCTTTCGTAAGCGAACGCAAGCGCGTAGTGATGTATAAACTAAAATTTTTTGATTTTGGCGTCCACGTTGGCTGTGGCGTTTACGATCACTTTCGGGACTTTTAGAATACTACCCTAAGACCATGATACAAATAGAAGGTAGTGGCATTAGCATTGTTGTAATTTCCATACCCAGTTATTGTCAAAATCAGCTAATAAAAATGTACACATACATGTGCAATTGTGAACATAGATATATGAAATCAAAAGAGAACGCACTCACACAAACAACTTTGACATTTACTGGGTACGATGAAATGTAAACAAAGGAAACCATATGGACTGACGCCACTACATTGTATTTGTTTCATGCCTAATAAAGCGCCTTGGAGACGTTCAAAAAACTACATCAATCACGTGCATATGTATTAGTGTGTGCCTTCGTGTCTTGCCCGCAAACGTTCAACAAAATACGGCAATCATCACTTTTTCTTTGTTTTCATTGTGTTCGGTTGACATGCCATCGTCGGAGGAAGATGATTTGCTTTTAATTATTAATATTAATTTTTAATTATTTATATTTATTACTTATTTTTATTATTATTTATATTTATATATTATTATTTATTATTATTTATATTTATATATTTTAATTATTAATATTAATTTTTTTTTACGTCATCCACAGTCGCATTAGGGTACTGCTCTTTAAAAAACTCTAGCAGTATCTCATACTGCTTTCTTTTTTCCTCCCTGTTGCTATATGCATCCAGTTTTGTGTTCCACAGCGCCTGTAAGCACTCATAGCGTTCAATAAAATTTAATATGATTTTTTTTTCGTCCGCGCACTTGTCCATCTCTCACAATTTTTCTCTAGTAATGAGTCATGATTGACAATCATAAATGGAGACCATCAACAAAAACGCCTTCAACAGAAAATATCAACATTTTTTGATATTTCATCAATCTGGCCGACGTCGTGTACGTGTAGCCGATGAAAGCCGATTACAAGCACACACTCAACTGATTGATGGAATTTGTTGAACGTCTCCAAGGCGCTTAAGACATTTTATTTTCGTGATGTGCTCAACGACATACTTATGGCCGAATCCAAAAATGTGTTATTAATAATCCAGTAGAGATTGAGGATTTCTGTAATTTGAGTAATCTGTTGAGAGCACGTTCAAACACTGCTCACAAATTAGTAAAATGTCTTTGGAATAGTTGAAAAAAATCCTTTAAGGTCGAAATAAAACAGTTTTTCACTGTTCTTAAAAGTAGTTAAGAAACATAGCTTTGTTGAAAGCCCAAAGACGATAAGTAGTGATGACAATAATATTATAAAAGTAATGCGTTCTCGTGAATAACGGTGTAAGCAACAAAATGTAAATTGTTCCCCATGGACAAAGTTTTTAGTTTTTCATTTTCTCTTTAAGTTTTGGATTAATTTCCACTTTTATTAACATTAAACAGAAAATATACGAATTACACATAAAAAAACCTTATGCTAATTAGAAAATTAATATTTTGATAGTTTTATAGATTTATAGATGTTGTTTTTCGACCTTATTTTCGTTGTTATTGTACTTCTAATTTTTCCGGCTCAAGGTCCACATAAATAAAAAATTACAGCAGACAGTTGTCCCTGCAGGCTGTGTCAGAGACACGGCCATTAAGTTTAACGTAGAATACGCCATCCGATAAGACAGAAAACATATATAACAATAAATTCATTTGCTTATATTATTTATCATTTATTGTTATATATGTTTTCTGTCTTATCGGATGGCGTATTCTACGTTAAACTTAATGGCCGTGTCTCTGACGCAGCCTGCAGGGACAGTCCATGGCCGAAGGCCTCGGACAACTGTCTGCTGTAATTTTTATATTTACCAACGGCATTTGATTCAAGTCCGTTTAAAAAAAAAATATTATGTTCAATTTTTTTAAACTTAATTTAATTTATGTATTTTAATTAATATTTTTATTGAAATAAGTTCTGCGAATGTTGAGAGGGCCGCCCTAATATTAAAAAAGGTTTACCTTATCGAGTCTTCGCATTAGCATTCGAGCGTTGTGTGAAAGTTTTACGCTTTACAATTCAAAATTTATGTTACAACAGCTTTATTGAAGCTTTCGCAAAAAAGCTTTATTACGTTAGCTTACTGTTTGTTTCACTTTTTACTAGATACATGTTGCCAAGCAACATTAGCTTGCTGTTCGTTTCACTTTTTACTAGATACATGTTCCTAAGCAATGTTGAGCAACCAAAAACACTCAACCAAACACCACACATATGTTTGAGTGTATGTGTTTAAACAATTTTCATTTGAGAAATTAAAATACTAGAAATATATCAACCAATATGAAATTTATATCAAACGAAAGATAACATCTTCATTTACCTACAAAAAAAATTTTAAAAAAATTCATCTAGCCGTTTCCTCAAATTCAATGCAGTAAAGATTACAACAATAAAAACCTGACATGACTCCTCATACCGTAAGGTAAGACGTATTCTACGTCAAAAAAATGTTTTCCAATTTATATTCTTTATCATATTTTATTCTATTTCAATATTTCGACCGTCATCGATGACCATCTTCACGATCTAATTTAAAAAAAGTTACAAAAATTATCCATCTATCTATTACTAATATGTGCAATACATTACGTACATTATAGTTTGAAAGTTTTTACAATGAAATGATGTTTTATATTCAAAACTAATGGGATGATAACATGCTTTTACAGGTAGCGTTTTTGTTTTTGAGTTTTTGCTAAGTAAGTTTGATATGTCATACAAATTTATTAAAATATAATTTTAATATGTTCTGTCTGGGCCGTCAAAACTTAATTCTGAGGACAATATCAAAAGATGACACGGAGCATTAATGGTTAAGTGCTCTGAAAATGGCACCATGGCAATAAACGAGCAAGACAGTATTTTTTGTAACAAAAGCCTAATAATATCATCGGCAAAGTCTGACTTAATACGCCTCATGGAGACTCGAAAAGATTTTGTAGTCGCTAATTCTGTTTTGGAAAGTCAGCCTAAAACATCATTATTTGCGAACGTTCAAAGGTAGAGAAACAATTTGAAATCAAATTAATTATATTGGTAGAGCATATCATTATATCTCATAAATGGACAAATGTCTTTGGAATAGTTGAAAAAATCCTTTAAGGGCGAAATAAAACAGTTTTTCACTGTTCTGAAAAGTAGTTAAGAAACATAGCTTTGTTGAAAGTCCAAAGGCGATAAGTAGTGATGACAATATTATTATAAAAGTAAAGTGTACAAATGCTCTTCGATCAGTTTTTTTGGTTTTGTTTTGTCTTTCTACCGTCTAACCGTCATGACTAACCGCGCAATATTAAGTAGAACGTCAACCGTCAACCGTCGAGACTAATTGGACCTTTACACAATTGAGCATTCTATGTTAAACTTTATTATTAATACTTCGCATTGCTTACTTTCCGGAGTTTAATCTCAGACTGACTCATAATGCCAAAAACCTCCCCTTGTATACAGGGTGTCTGGGGGCAAATTTATATTTTTAAATACGATTATTTCGGTGCGGAGGGAGGCTGGCGCCGTTGGAATTATCGATTGTGCGGATTTGTCAGTCACGATGTCGCAGTGGTCGAATAAGCATCGAAATTATACAAAACTTACGAAATTCTATTCTAAAATGATTCAAAGAAATTTTTGAAAATCACCCTTAATATGGCTTTCGTTGTTGCTGCAGAAATTATTGAAATATTTTGAGTTAGTGTTTTGTATGAAATTAAGATGCAGGCTATAACAAATTAAAACCATAATAATACTTATTTTTAAGTTGAACTATTCACGTTTAAAAGCTCTTTAAAGGCGATACGAGCACCTATTTAGATAAACATATTAGATAAAACACTAAAAAGCCAGTTTTAACATAATGGTTTTGCAAACGGTTCAATTTTAGAGGACATTTGGCGTAATTTTCTAGTCGATCTCTGGCAACACTGTTCTACACAGAAAAAAATTTAGTGGTAATAGTGCCTTTAAATAATGTATAATATCAGCCACTTGCTTGGGTAACATAGAGTTTGCTTTGTTTTGTGTATATGTTTACAATTTTTCATGGGTAATTTTAATGTTCGAAAATTTACTTATAATTACATATGTATTGTTGATTTAGGTTCCACACACTGACAATTCAGCTATTTCTAAAAAGCAAATTTACCCATAACCCGGTTGAAACAGCAGTGAGTCTTTTGCAATATTAACCATTTTCATAAGTTAATACACCTACTTATAAATACATATTGCTAACTTACCCTTCACATAATTTCTCCTAAAAATTAAGACCCTTTTTAAGTGGTTAATGTATGTATTTATTAGAGATGTGACGGATATATCCAACTATCCTAAATTTACTATTCGCCCGGATACCGAATAATGAGCTAATATCCGGTATCTGGCCGGCAGGATATTTTCTTAGAATTATTTTAAGCAAATTAATTTTTATTAAGGAACTAACAATAAAATAGCTTTTGATTAAAGGTAAAAAAGTAACAAAAAGTTACAAATTATCTTTCAAAAACTTAAAATACGTTTTGAGATATTCACTTTACTGAAAAATTTATGTATAAACTAAAAACTTAAAAAAAGTCCAATTGATAAAACGATTGACATTAATACTCAAAATTAAGAAAAATTAAATTTTCACCATTCGCAGACAATTAACGATTTCGCTTGTTTTCGTAAACCAAGCCAGCTTCTGAAAAATGTCTTTCGCTATAAACGCTGCTGCAAGGAGCTGAAAGGAACGTTTTGGCAAGCGACGTTAAATTGGGTATTTTTTTGGAGTTCCCTCTTTCCACCCTCTACTACCTCAATTTTCCTTCGCCAACACAATGCACTGCATTTATAGGGGGCATCCCCTGAGTGTTGGTTTGATAAAAAAAAAAAAAAAAAAAAAAAACCAACCGTAAGCATCCTGACTGCGATCAATTCGGACTTCCTTCAAGAAGAATTCAATCTCGGTAGCAATTGGGTTCTTCTCATGATCGCGAGACTGAATTTTGTTTTCATCTGCCACCAGTGTTGCCAGAAGCTGTCAAAAAAAACTTTCCAAAAAAGTGCAATTTGCAAGAAAAAGTGCGAAAACTGAAACAATCAAAAATTGTAGAACTGCGGCACTTGACGGCCTATATTCAAAAAATATTGAATTTCGTAATCTGATACGGAATAAATTGTAACACATAAAATAAGTCATAGGTATTATGCACCAATATCGTTTTGGGACTTTTGAGCCATGCCCATCTATCTGTATAGCTGGCTGGCTGGTGAACATGGTAACTAACGTGAACCTCTAACTCTGAAAAGATAACCTTATTTTTTATACATAAAAGATAACCATACGTCTTAAAGACGTATGCTAGTTTGAGGTCTAATTAGTAAAGCTTCCAAAATGTTTTAAAATACAATTCGTTTCAAATTAATAAGATTAAATCTTGCTCTATAAAAAATGCTATCTAAAGAAAAGCCTTCAAATTTTAAACTGCAAATCCGACGAACAGTATTCCCCTTAAAAGTCAAAGAAATCAATAAATGATTCTTTGTCATACGTCTCAGAGACGTACTTAGTTTGGGATTGAAAATGGGTGCTCTGATCAGGGTTTAACATTGCTGGCTGATTTTCATTGCTAAACTGATTTACTGACTGTGACTGCGAAAATGATCCGAAGAACCTGACATGGAACCGCACACTCAAAAAATTAATTTGTCTGCGGCTTAGTTAGAACGGGTAGTCGACGTCGTTGTCGAAATTGTGATCGATTGTTTTCGTCATTGGATATCTCAGGTAAAAGTAGCGCGGAAAAATAATCTCTCCATATTCCCAAAATGCTCTGCTCGTCTGCAATGAGATTTCTGTAATTGTCTTTACAGAAAGGGGCTTTTAACTGTTTGGTACAATTTACAATTGACAGAATCATTGCTATACGTGCATAGTTCTTTTCATCATTTGCTATGCGACAGTCTTCATCGTACCTAGGTTTATTGCGAAGCAGTTTTTCTCAGAAAGCTGGAGTTATTGCGCAAACACGTCCACATGTCAGAAACTGCGACAGCACTTGAATTCTTATTCATTATTATTTGCTTTTTTCCCTTCACCACCACGAGAAATTGGTAGTTTGTACAATAAACAAATAGCAAACTTATTATTTTCACTTTTAATTTCAAAATATTGACAAATAGGCGATTTTCTTATCATTGAAGACATGTTCTCTGCTCTTTTCGTACAAATTATGAAGTAAAATAATTGAAACAATCAGCTGTTGATTTTCAGTAATGTCAGATTTTAATTTGTTGATTTTCAGTATTGCCAGACTCTAGTACGTTATTTTCCAAAGATAACTGACATCGCTCCATTCGTTTATTGCCTGCCGAACTATAAATAATGAAATCTTTAATTTACTATCCGGCCACGCATATTGCCGGATATCCGGTTATCCGGCCGAATCACTATCCGTCACATCTCTGGTATTTATTTATTTTAAAATAAGTTTTGAAAATGAAATAATTGTAAATCTAATCTAAATCTAATTAGGTTAAATGTTATAAATGATTACATTCCTAATTTCTTAAGAAATCTCTCGTTGAGACGCATCGGTTTTCTCTTCTATAATTCACAATATACACTTGATGGTGGGTGGACGATGGGTTCCAAATCACTGGCCACTGTTAATATCGGTGAATTATTGCTGGTCACCACGGCAGTGTTAATGCCTACAATCGATTGTCGCACGGAATTAGTATTTACTGCGGTATTGGCGGCATTTGAGAGTAAGCTGCAGCAGAAGAGCTGTTGTTATAGACGCTGTTGTTGTTAAATGCACGCCCGCCACTGATAGCGACAATCCTGCTGTTGTGGCTGCTGATGATGATACTTCCTCTGATGATACTTCCGCTACACCTGCAGTAGTTGAGGCTATTGGATTGGCGATATTCAATAAATATTTCTCCAATATGCCATTGATGTGTTTGTCATAGATGGATTTTCCTATTTTATTGACTTTTTTTGAATTGTGTGGGTTCCAAGACATTTATTATTGTTGGACCATATCTTTGGCTATAGGGTTTTCACTACAACGTGTAGGGCACTAAGAGAGAGAGAGAGAGGACAAAAAACAAAATCAGTTAAAAAAATTATGAAAAATTCGTGAAACGTTTTATTTTTGTACTTACCATACACAAAATCAAATATTTGTCACAACTTAATTTACAAATATATGTATACAAATTTTCGAATATCTTCCTATTATATTTTGTATTATTTACCAAACATATAGGCAAAGCGGCAGTGTATAAAACAACTATTGGCTTGGGTGATACATAATATTTTTTTGTATTCCATACAAAAATAAAGTACCTATGCCATCAAAGTTAATATAACCACTATTATTTTTTTTGTGTAGGCACAACACTAATCACACTGTTATTGACAGTAAGCCAAATAAGTAAGCATGCGTATTACATTACTGTGACATAAGTAAAGATCTTGATCGGAACACTGTCCCCCCATTTAAGGCTGTCCGTCCTGAGCAGGCACAACTTCATGTTTTCCATACAAGGCTAGTCTTTTCCAATGCACGATCTTCACTACAGCTCTTAGACTGGCTTTTCTGGATTCGGTAGACCACGTCATTTATTCGGTTGATATCCTTGTAAGGCTCATTCCATTGAGTCGGTAAATGTTATTGCAGCATTTTTGTTACACTGTGTATTATAACTACTTTGCATCCAAAACACTTTGTTTGGGAATTTGTTCACCAATTATAAATGAAATTGTATTCCAAGTTTTTTAAGTTATGAACATTATTTGAACGAAAAATATTGAGACGGGCAGTCATTAATTTTAAATCCAAATAAAACTAATTGTTGACTTTGAAATTCTCGTGGACTTTCAATTATTTAAAGAAGATAATTTCAAGAGTAAAACTAGCTCGTGAAGGACACTAAACCCACCAGGAATTTCATAATTCTCCCCACTGTCCCGTAGACGACACTCGCTGCTGTACGGGCGGTAGTAGTAGTATCCACACTGACGATTTTCGCAAATATTCGTTCTTATACCACGTATTCCATACATCTCGTATATTTCCTTCCAAATTTCTACCCTGCTCCGAATGCAGTTCAAAAGGGACACCTAAACGACTTATCCAGTTGTCCACAACAGCTTTGCTTATTGTTTTTGCTTCTTTATTCGGAATAGCGTACACTTCGGGCCTTTACTGAAGCAGTCCATGTCGACTAGGACATATTGGTTTCCAGACCTACACTGAAGGAAAAACTGGTATAAAGGTACCGCAAACGTTGTCAAACTGACACCATCCGTGCATGAAAGTCTATCAACCACGTCTGTGGACAATTCGACAAATTCGTGCACGATTTGACAACGTATTAATGACAACGATTTGCATACGTTTTGACACCGTTCGTTACATTTTAACAACCAATTGTAGACGATTTGACAACGCACTGGGGTCATTCTGACCACAATTGTGCATATACTGACACTATTACGTGCTCATTTTGACAACGGTGTGAAGTTATATTGACAACGCATTGGGGATGATTTGACAATGCACTGGGGACATTCTGACCACTATTGCGTGCTCATTTTGACAACGGTGTGTAGTTATATTGACAACGCATTGGGGACGATTTGACAACGTTCTGGGAACACTTTAGCACCGACTTGTGCTCACATTGACATCTCTTCGTGTTCATTTTGGCAACATTTAATCTCATTCGAATCCATCCCATGTAGAAAAAGATACAAATGTTGTGCATTTATTTATATATTTATTTCAACAGATTTCAATTGCTACGAAATACAAAAACTTAAATGTACTTAATTCTGAAATAAATTTTACCGTTGTTCATGGGATATAAATGCAATTATAAAATCAACAATTGGTTTTATATATATGATTTCATTCAATGAACTAACTTCATAAGACATCAAGTGACAATCAAAACCTTTTATATTTGATTACATAAAACATAAATTTTTTCAATCTGAATTACAAAAGTTTTAATCTTGATACAGTTAATGTGCATAAACAAGTAATAGTTCGTTTTATAATGAGTTACTTTAAACACAATTTCATCACAAATTTCACAACTCTCAAAAGTAATCAAATTAAACTTGTAGAGATTTGGTATTTCAAATAGTATTTTATTCAAAATTGTGCTTAAAGCTACAATAGTATTCGTAAAATGAATTGGTTTCCAAATTTAGAAGTTCTGCGCTGTCGCCTTTGAAACTAAAAGAAGAAGATAACAGACACGTTGACCATAGGCGAGGTTATTCGTTGTTACTCATTGGTCCTGAATTGGGTCCAATGCATGTAGGCATGGTAAAATAAGTAAGTAAACGCACTAAGAATTGTTACAACAAACACAGGCATTTTGTTTTTGTTTGGTGTCCATAATCTGTCAAATTTTCTTCATGTGTGTATCTACTGTAAAAGTAAACAAAATACATGTGAATTTGACATAAGAGAGACACCTAAGCAAGAAATCAGCCGTTCTACCGAGTTTTCCTTACTTATTTTACCATGCATGTAGGCAACTAACATTTCCATACACACACTCAAACACAACCTTTCCCTTACAATACTGTGAAATCGGCAACTAACATTACCAGACCTCAGAGCACTGCCAACCTTACCTCGCCGATCGTCAAACGTGAATGAGAAATATCTTATCACTGCTCCTCCTTTTATACAAAATGTTACAAAGAAATATGACAAGAATGACGTTTGCAATGACAGTAGTTGACAAAACCAAATACAAAAACGATGTACAAGTAGACAGTCAAAATTTCTCTTCACTCAAATGCCAACAAACAAAACGAGTGAAACCCTAGTACTTCTCTACTCTCTCTCTTACTCTCTTCATTGAATATTTCAATACACGAGCACCTTTTCGATAGTGTTATTATATATAACTATACAAATTCCAACCATGTTGCCAACTACAAACACGATTTAGAATTAGACGGCCAGAAGATGTGCGAAACTTGGCAACCCTGGTAAAAGAGAACCAAAAAGTGCTAGGAGTTCACTCAAACGCATTTTTCTCTCGCGTCATATCTTGCTTATTTCATACTTTTTGCATAGTTTATGTAATTTTACTTCAACATGGTTGGAATTTGTATAGTTATATATAATAACACTATCGAAAAGGTGCTCGTGTATTGAGCACTCCTGTTTCCTGAAAATTATTTTCTATTAAGTCGTCTTGATAACTTCTTTCATTCCTCAAAAAATCTAAATATTCTGATGCGTCATATTGCATCTCTTTTTTAGTTCGTGCGCAAACGCGACAATATCTTTTAGAATTGAATGATTGAACAAAACCTAATATACTATTTACAGCTAAATTATCGCCCACAACTAAACACAAAATAAAATGAACTTTGCGTACTTCACTTCCAGTCCAAATTTCTATCCCATCTTCTAACTTTTTCAACTCTTTTTCATTTGCGTTAATTTTTAAATCTATAGACGATATAAAAGCAGCTGGAAATATGTATTCTAATTTAGACAATAAATGTTGTGACATTGTGGAGAAATATAAGTAACATCCGCATATCCAAAATGTGTGACTCCCAAATGGATTGTTAATCTGAAAATCATCAAAATAAAGAATGTAAGGAATAGTCAAATTAAAACTGTATTTTGAAATTTTACTTTTGAACAATTCTACAAAAATTATATAAAATGCTTGTATCTAGAAACTTTTTTGTATTGTTCAATGTGTCACGTAAAAGATTTGGAATTTTAAAAATTGCTTCAAACATGAACTTCAATGGCATTATATAAATGTAAGCTGATTTAGGGCCCAAACTGGGATTCCCATTAGTAGCACCTTCTGAAATTTGGTTGTTCATTAGAAATACTTTTGGTGATTGGTATAAGTTTAGTTCCTTTAAACTTTGGAAAAGTCTATATTCTGTTCTAATTTCTTGCAATGGATTTTTACAAAAATCTAATAAGCAATTTAAATCTTGTTGAATTTCATCTTTATTTAAATGCTCTTCTATTCTATTGCTGTGGATATGGATGAAAATAAGGATGCCACTGAATTTTGTACTTGTACAGCTTGATTTCTTGGCATAAAGTTTTGTTGATACAAGTGCAAGGACAAGCTTAGTGCTTGCCTTTTTAAATTAACTAAAGTTGTCAACTCTTTTCTGTATTATTCTTTTTAGTTGTAGAGACTATACTTGAACTAGACTGGTTTTTAATCGATGGAGTCAAATCTGTATCACTTGTTAAAGGTGTTGGAGATGGACTTACATGTATGTTCTTAAATTTATTAGTATTTATATGCCTTGCATGTTGTTTTTATAAATGCAAGCGAAATTGCGTAAAGTTGGTAAATGTTTGGTTGCAATTATTCTGTACACATTGAAGTTTTAACAGTTTGGTTGACATTAAATGTTCGATTTTAAAATGAACACACATACACAATGAACACACTTACATTTTCTGATTTGTTTTCAATTATTACTGAACAAATTTAAAAGTGAAGTAATATTTGTTGCTTTAGTATCATATATAGTATTAATTTTAAAGAAACATTTTTGTATAAAAAACCATGGCAGTTCGCACTCTTCTGGATATTTTAAAGATAATGTTTGAAAAATTTTGAAGTACGTGTCCAAACTATCAATAAATGAATTAAATTTCTGCAAATTGTTATTAAAATAAATGTAGAAACCTTTTATATCTACATCAGACAAACCCTCCGCAATTAAAAAGGGCTGAATTGTCATTCCAGCCGAGTAGTATTTGTTAATGATTGCATCGATTTGCCTTTGGTAAATAGTCGTCAAACGTAAAACAAGACTTTCCTGCGAATCCACTATTGTCACTTCCTTAATAAGTTTTCCATTGCTGGCTTTAAATGTTGCTGTTGATGGTAAAACTGCATTTAGAAGTATGGTGTATATATAGTCTTGCGCATCTAAAATAAAAATTAGAATTTAATAGTCATTCCAAGAAATAAATACAAATTTTGAAAATAACCTAAGTATATTGGCAGTAGACGAAGCATTTGAAAGTAATTCTTTGCAAAAGGTGTTATGGATGTTAGTTTCATAAAATTTATAGATCGTTGTTTTAAACAACTTCCATTTTGAAAATAAAAGCTGTCCTTTCAATGGGTACATAATATTGAAATCAATATTGATCTTAAAAGTAAACAAATTAAAAAAAGCCAAATCTTTAAAGTACGGAATTGTCTTACCAATTCTGATGCTCGTAAATCTGACAATCTCGACCATGCATTTTTCACACACTTCTCCCCAATCGGCACTGTCTGTGTTCAAGGAACCTTTTAATGCAGCAGCAATTGATTTATTTATCTCTATGGGTTCATTCTCCGACGATTGTGTTGAAACAGGGCATGAAGCAGCGCTGGTGGTCTGAATGGAAGCCAAAAGATTTCTTTTTTTAAAGACTTATTTCTATATTTGGAGTACATCTTTCCAATTGCGTTGTTTTTCCCTTTCCTTTATTTATTTATGGAATTTAAATATTTGATATTTACATACAGTTTCAAAATGTTCACATGTTTTCTAGCAATCTTTAACTTATAACTATTATATGAAAATGTGTTTCCTTTCAATTTATCTCTCTGCTAGATAACTGCTACGTACTGAACATTGAGATACTATTAAAATTACCTGTATTTCATTTTCAAATGGAAAAACTGAGCAAATGTTATCCATTAAAAGAGTAAAATCTTGGGTCCAAAGCACAATATTTTTGCTACTAATTTCTTCAATAATAATACAAATTAATAATGTCATCTCTATGCGCACACGCAAACTTCTTATTTTGATAAGCATATTCTTTCCTCTTGATGTCTCATTCAATAAAGCCTTCAAGTCCTACATCAGAAGTATGTTCATTGCTTATGATATGCTATAGTCTATACACTTTTAAATAATTTACCTTAGGCAGAACTCTTCCAACACTGACGCAGCTTGTTGTTGGCGACATGGTGATACTTTCATTTTCTTTCAGCCACTCACCCATCTTAGAGGTCATTGTCAATGTCTCATCGTCGATTCCGAGCTATACATTTTAAACACAAGTATTTTTTAATAAAATTTGCATATTCGTCGAAGTTCCAGTACAATAATACCTCGGTTGTTTTCCAAGCGAAAATCTTTTCTCGGAACTCCATACGGAGCCCTAAGGGAGGCACTGCTTCTTTCAAATCTTCATTTTTATATAGCGCAAGCTTTGATATGTTACCTGTGCAGCTATAAAAATCATATATAAAAATTTAAAAATTATATTTGCTTGCCTTTTAAATAACCAAAAATAGCTTCCATATCTATGTTTTGGAGAAATTGTTTCAGTTTCACTTCATCATCATCTGGCGAGGTATTCATACTGGTCACCATTTCATCAGTATTAGAATTGTGTACCAATAGATATTGGTCACCAATTTCTATCATGTTTGACAAAATATTTTCAACGTCACCAGCTTGATAACTTGTATTCATAATTTTTTTTTCGAAGAACGTCTGCACACACTAGAAAATCAAAACAGAATGATGAATTTTAGACACAAGCCACAGAGTGTCAACAGGTGTTGTTGATTTGTCAACAACCGTTCTCGCCTTGACAACAAGTGTTCTTGTTTTGATAGCGCGTGTTCCTGTTTTGAGGATGCGTGTTCTTGTTTTGACAACATTAGGAATTGATTTGACAACGCCTTTTTTTAAATAATTTCGTGGATGGCATAGTAAAAATACCAAGTAATCGCAGTAGATACAACAACAATTTTGAGCAACAACAACAGGCATTTTGTTTTTGTTTAGGCTCTCCTCATGTCAAAGTCAACACATACGTATACCAACAAATAAATGTAAACAGAAACAAAACCATTGAATCTGACAGAAGCGGCCAACTAAACAACGAGATAAAATTGAAATCAGCTGTCTACCGAGTTTACCTTCTCATTCTACCATGGTGGATGGATTGACAACATTTCGTGCTCGGTTTGACAACGGAACCCTATAACAACATGGTTTCAAATTGACAACATAATTAGGGTTTTCACAAGCTCTCGTAATGTCGTAATATTGTACTGGATTGTCGTGCCTAAATACGACAGTTGTGAACAACCATTACTGCATTTTTTTGTTGTATGTCGTACGTATCCAGCTGATTGCATAAACAACTGATTGAAGAAAAACATTGTTTGAAACTAAAATGGCGAAAATAAACTGAAAGGATAAAACAATAACATCAATAACGTAACTTAATAATATCACAAAATAAGTAATAAATATCAACAACAGCTCTTATGGTAGTGATGTTACTTATCAAATGTATTCGGTAATAACAAAATCGGTACAAGAAGAACAGCACTAGTAAAGTACGACAATCATTAAACATACCTTCGATGTTGTACTTGTCGTAAGTTAGTTTTATATGGAAGCCAACAACAAAATTCGTACAACTGTTGTGAGAAGTTACGACAGTAAGACAAGTACGAGACCTTGTGAAATACCTAAATATTGTTTTAAACATTTCCGTGCTTGAATCTACAACATTTTGACAACGAGAGTTGTCAAAAAAACTGACACCGTTAGGTGTTCAATTTGTTCACATCCGTTGTCAATTGTAGATCGTCGTTTTTGGCTCAGTGTACTTGTTGGAAATGGCCCAGTCACATTAATGTATATTCGCTCGAAAAGAGCACTTGGGCTCTTCTGTTGTCCACAACTCCTCCTCGCTGGGCCTTTAGTTGTCAAGTACTGAGTGCAGCCTGCAATCCACTCGGATACAAGTTTTTGACGACCAGCCCAATACAAACATTGACTTATTTCCTCCATAGTTTTTCCATCGCTGAGGTGTCTACCACTCGGACCATTATGAGATTCTGCCATTATCTCTTTCACTTGCAAGGCAGGTACTACAATTACATTTTTCTCCGTTTATCATCTTCACTTTCCTATACACGGTATATACAGACATCTCGCAATCTCAAGCCATTCCACTGTGCCCAATATGATTTCAAAAAGGGACTTTCTGAAGCGAGTTCATTCCGCGTTAGTCGCACGCCGAAAAGAAACGGCCTCTGTAACTTATTCTCCCAAACATATTCTGCAGGAACCATGTATATGTTTGGAACACACTTCAAACATTTATATGTTTGAAAGTTTCAAACTCAGGTGTATTTAAATGCAAATATTAGCATGTTTACTGACAAATATGTATGCTTTTACGTGGAAACATATGCGTGCTTCATCCCAAACATCCGTATACTTACGTGGATGCATTCGCGTGTTTCCCCAAAACCTCCATATATTTACGTGTAAACATATTCGTATTTTCTCCCAACCATAATAATATTTAGAAACGAATTATTCTTTCTTTCTTTATTTATTATAATTAAAATAAATAATTAATACAACAAATTTAAATATTTAAAATGACCCTTTTTACATTTACTTGAAATGAGAATCTGCTATTCTTTTGCATCTCCTTTATTTGTTGTCTCTAACGTTTTTGTTTTCCGAAGGTTTTAACTATGCCTTGGTTATCACAATGCGTTGGTACACAAACAATATACTTATATACAACTCTTGACACGCGTGTGTTAATTACTTGTATTTTTTTATTATATTTCACAAATGGTCCGCCATTCCGAGTTTTTCAGTAGAGGCCCTTTCCCGTTTCTTTCCTTAAAATCGTTTCTCACTTTGGTAGTACACATAAGTATATGCGAAACACATACACAAAAACCAAAGCAACATCACAAACCATTTAACCGTCCGAGCGTTTGTTTATTCTTTTTCATTGATCAAGCGCTTTTGATAGCCCCTGTCCGATGAACCATTGACGACTGAATACATGAAATTAAAACGCAATACATCAGCCAAAATAAGATACACTGACTTCATCTGCAATTTGCACGCACATTCAGGAATATTTATCAATCATTCACTGAGGTCGCAAACACATAAGTATGTTATAACATAGTAATCATTGGGTCTCAAACATGTAATATTGAATAGCAAACACAATTCGTTTGGGCACAAGTATATTATATTTGCGACAAGCTCCAAATACATATTATATTTTCATCCAAAGAACAAAAAACAAACTACAAACTATTTTATTCTTTTGCCAATAAAGGGTCACTTCTCTGTACCATGTAATAATTTAATTTTTTGCTCCTTTATCTCAGCTTTAGAATCCTGTTTACGCTTGATTTCATGTGGACGGTCATCTACTCGTTTTCGCGAGTCTATAAGTCCCGCTACATATGGTTAGGTTCGCCACCTTTAAATGTTGTTGCTTGCCATAGCGCTTTTTTGAGAATCTGAATCACTTCTCTCAGTTCGCTAACGACTTCTTTCAAATCTTTTGATTTGACTTCCATTTCTGCCCATCGCAATTCATGTGCCTTTTGACTGGAAACAACCTTGGCTGTCTCATTCGCCATAGCAAATGAAACTGTTTCCACAAACGTAGCTATTTCTCAATACCCTTAACAAATGTCTCGATCTTAAATTGCTCTAAGCAAGAGTGTGTTTCTCCAGGATATATCATCAACGCCAAGCGTTCCACATCAGTCGCGAAATCCTGCAAAGTTAAATTTTGCTTCTGCACACATCCTCTCAATTCCATGTGCTATAACTCTTTCTTGTGATCGCCACCATACTTGAGTTGTAACGTATCCAGAAATTCAACGTAGTTGTTTCTAGCACTGACGGGAAGGCTCTAACTGAATTCTGCTGCTGTGCCTTTCAGTGCTAAAATCATCTCTATCGCTTTGTCTCTGCTGTTCCACAAGTTCTTAATTCCGACAATTTCGAATTGGAATTTAAAAATGTCGAAGAGTGACATAGAGTAACTAGAGCCTTCGGAAATTACTCGCACATTTAGATCATAAAACCCGTACCTTCTGTTATAGAACATTAATGTCCCTGTTGGGTTTCCAACAGATTATTCTCAACAAGCACATCGGAGTTTAAGCCTTACTCAATACGATAATATGGTCAAATTCATCCGATCTGATCTGACATCGCTTAACAGTTTCATTATGGCTTTCGCCACTTCTCTCAAGAAAACCGATGGCTAGGTCAACCATCCATGAGTCTATCCTTTTTATTTCGCCTTTGCGGTAAAATAGTTCACAAGGGTGGCTGGCGAAATTCTCCTCCGCTTTTCTCGTGGGCCACAGTCGCAAGCAGTATCGCAGCATCCGCCTTTCCAACCAGATCGGGAAGGTGTATGCGATCGAAGGTCTCATTATTTGCATGTAAAGCATAATCCCTAGCTCTTATACCCCGTTTTCCGGTCAATACTCTGTAATACATAATGAATTTACCTCTAGCTTTCTTCAATATTTTTTCGATGTGCCTTTCGAACCTCATGTTCTCAGTGAACAATATCCCTAAGTACTTCATGGTCGCGGTGTTTCCAATAGTATCCCCTCCAATCTTGACGCACGGCACATACCTCCTCGCGTTCCTGTAAAGGTTCTTCTTTACTCCTTTTATCATTAAGCCTGGGCATTTTGGTATCTTAAATTTTAGGTAGTATTCTCAGAAGGTATTTTTCCATATTTCATGGATTGCATGGATGGTGGTGACCAGTATGTCATCCGCGTAAATTATAATTTTGTCATCATTTTCAGGCTGACATATGTCAGCTAGGTACAAATAGTAAAGCACCGGGCCCAGAATTGAGCCCTGTGGTACACCGAGCTCTCGACTCCCACTTCAAGAGAGAATATCCTTCCATTTAGGTAGTGATATATTCATCGCGTCAGATAATCGGGGAATCCATTTTCGCAAAATAAGATATTTTACCTATTTAATTTTTTCTCGGGATGTATGAGATGTGGCACCGTCTTGATGAACCCACATGTCGTCCACATCCATGTCATTCAATTTAGGGACAATTTTTCGATAATGGTCCCAACCCAAAATCTACACCATGGTAGAATTATCTATCACGTAAAGTTGTCAAACTTATATATTTTTTGTTTTTGTACTCCTTTGCATTCTTGTGTTGTTCGTATGCGTTTGTGAAGAGTTTGACAACTGCTGCCTACAACTACAACAACGCCTGCTGCTATTACCATGTAGATATTATTGATTGAAAAGTTTTTATTTTTTAACTGCACGAGAACTATCGATATCTATGGTTTCACAACTGAGAATGTCAAACTGTATTGACATTTCTGTTTAGTAAGGTTTGGCAAGTCAACATGAATCGTTTAACGCTGCAGCAACGCTTCCAAATTGTGGAAATTTAGTTTGAAAAAAATAAACCTGTTCGCGAAGTTCATAGAGCACTCATTTCTGGTTCATAGAGCTCATATCTTGTTAAGTGACTACGTCACTAAGCAAAATTACCGTATTTGGAGCGAATGAAAATTACATCCATTAAAATTTACTGTTTGATGCGGTTAACACGCTGGCGGCATCATCGGTCCTTAATTCTTTCGATATAAGCAAGGAGCTGCTGTTACGATAAATAACGAGCGCTATCGAGCTATGCTGAATGAATTTTTGTTTCATCAGCTAAACATCAACGACATTTGTTTCCAACAAGACGCCGCAACTTGCAATACAACGCGCTTAACAATCGATTTATTGCAAAATCAATTCGGTGACAATTTTATTTCCAGAAGTGGTCCTGTTTGCTGGCTCCCTAGTTGGTGCGATTTAACGCCTCTGCATTACTTTTCATGGGGCTATGTTAAGGAATTGATTTATGCCGACAAACCAGGAACTCTTGAAGCATTGGAAGCCAATATTCAAGCCACCATTGACGCCATACGGCCAGATTTATTGAAAAAGGTGTTCCAAAATTGGGCTAATCAAATAGACCACGTAACTCGTAGCCTCGGCGGACATACATCAGAGAAGCAAGCCGTATTTTTAACAAGTCGCGCCGCCGCCGAAACTCTCGGCTGATCGGCGGCTCAAAATGCAGCCGATTGCACCGGCTTAGCCGATTTATTTATTTTTTTCATATTGTTTTGCTGTGTGCAACTGTGTGTGCGTTAAATCGACCATCTCGGTGAAAGTAAAAGAAAAAGAGAAGAAGTAATACTTTAACACATAAACAGGTAACAACTCGGTTATTATTAATTATTATGTAGTTTATGTGTAATTGAATTTTTCAGATATTTCAAAATGAAAAGAACAATACGGGGCTATTTTCATCCATCCAGTCGTGATAGCAGAGAAAATGCGGAAGACATTAGATTTGATGAAAGTATGGGGAATCTGGAAAGTGACTCCGATAGCGACGACTTCAACGCTGTAGAATTCATCAGAACGAACGCAGACCAGCAAATTGGAAAATATATTTATAATCATACATATGGCGAAAATCATATTTATAAATGGAATTATGTACCTGATTATAATAAAAACTAATCTCATTTCAACAATATTTCAGTTTTGTAATATCATTTTTTGGCCGTCGGTGGTGCAATGGTAGTGTGCGCGGCTCTTGTGCATGAAGACGCGGGTTCGATCCCTGCTCTGACCACCTTAAATTTCTTTCAACGGCGGTCACCTCGCTAAGTGATGGCGACACTATCGAATATTTAGCCATGAAAATTTTTCTCAAAATACCGTTCGGAACCGGTGTAAAACTCTAGGTCTCAATCAGTGAGTGTAAAACTAGAACGCGCCCAGCTCACTGGTTGTTAGATGCTCTCCTAAGCCCTTCATGGGATGTAACGGGAAACCATTTATTTTTTATTATCATTTTAAAATCTCATGCAGCTAAAAGAACGGCTGTTATATATCCGTGCGAATGATATTCAAATTGTTTCATTGTTGCATATTTTTTCAACTTATTATCGTATTATCGTTCAAATGAGATATTGTATTCTGAAATTTAAATTTATTAAAGCTGTCAAAAAACAGTATACTAAATGGTACATAATTCGTACCAAAATCACATAAAGAGTTAAGAAAAGTACATAACATGTACATAAATATACTCAAAAGTATATAAATGATACCAACAAATATATCAAGAAACGCTCAAATTGTACCAATATGTACTGAAGGCAATATAAAATGTACCAACAAATACATAAATTGTATCAGAATGTAAAGTGTATCAAAGTAGAACATAGAGTGTACCGAAGCGTACCAATAATGTACCAAGAATTAAATAAGTGTACGAAAACACTACATCATGTGTACCAAGAAAGTACATTAGGGGTACCAAAAATTACGCACGCACGATGGCCAAAATCCATACACAATATAGTCTGTGGAGTAGGCCTCTACATAAAATTTCTCTATAGCCGCTCGGCTCTACACAATATTTCTCTATAGCCGCTCTACGTAGAGCTGTAGAGTGACGCTGTAGTGCACCCACTACATGTAGAGTCTCTGCAGTCTGCGGATTTCATTGACGGATTCATTGAATACCGGCAATCCGGCTTAATGACAACCGAATGTTAAAAATTTCGGCTAAACGTTTTTGAAGTAAAATGGATTTTGAATTCTCGAATTCGCCTACCACCTACATACATATTTTGTTTTTCACTAATTTGTCTTTAACATTTATTCTGATTTTAGCTTCAACGATGCATGCAGTCGGTATTCATTCCGCTATGGCCATAAAGCGCCAGCGAAAAAGGCGTGATGAACAAAAGCGGGCCCGCGAAAGACGTTACAGTACACAAAGTTCTGAAAGTGGCGAAACATTTCATTCCCCAAGTGGGTCCGTACGTCGCAAGTATCCACATGCTCACAAAGTAGCTAAACCTGGACCAGGGATGATCGACGGTCAGGTACAGTAATACTTATTCAGGCCGCTTAGCAGGATCTGCTAATATAGAGTCTGTGCTTATTAATATATTCTCATCGCGTTGCAGGTTGTAACTAGTATCGGAATGCTGCACATTGGCATTGTGTTCATCGTATTTGGTCTATTTTTATGCGGCGCCGGTATAATACCCGATGAAACTATGTCCTGGAATGTATTTAGTAAGTATAATAATGTGTATTGGATTTAAATCAGATATATAACGGGGGCTGGTTAGACTTTAGTTGAACACAAACTATAAGCTGTAATATTAAACAACTCCTTTTAAATATATAACGCATAAATAAGGACATACATATGATAACATGCCAAAAGTTGTAACCGACATGCCAAATGTAGTTCTACAAATGAAATATCCATTGATCCTGAATCAACAGTCAATAAATATTTTCGCATTATATTCCATGATAGGGTAGAAGGTGTGGAGAATTATCGCCACGCGCATTATTGCCACCAGCTACTGTGCATTATTGTCACTGTGTTAATTTGAAATTTTTAAAATTGATAAATATTACCACTAAAAAGTGCATTACTGCCACCATACATATATGTATTACCGCCAAGCGAATTATTGCCACCAAAATGGGCGAGAATTAACGCCACGTGTATTAACGCCACTTGTGGCAATAATTCACAAATCGTTGAGAATTAACGCCAAGTGCATTCATTACTGCCACCATAACGCGAGGCAGTAATTCTCACGCCGAGTGTATTACAGCCACCAAAATGCGTGGCAGTAATTCTCACAACATTGTGTCCTACCGCCAAGCGAATTATTGCCACCAAATTTGTGATGGTGATAATTCACTTATTAAGTTTGACAAATTGGTGGCAATAATTCTCCTAACAATAATGAACATGACATGACTTAGTAATTTTGATTTCGATCGTGTTACTATGGATACAATTTATTGACCACACATTTATTACTTACTAGCAAATGACCGCTACTTCGTACGCGGCTATACAGTAACATATATAAAATTATCTAGTACAATTCTACCCCATTAATTTCTCATCTTCGAAAATAAACTCTCACCATATTTATCAATTTTCCTTTAAAAGTCACAGAATTTACTATCAAGATGATTTCACTCTGAAAACTTCTTTGCGGATGAAGTGTCATATTTCGAAATCAAAAAATCGGTCCTTAGTCAACATTACTTTCCTACATCTACTTAGACATGTTTGGTCAGCAATTTTAGTGCATATAAAAACGGCTTCTTAGTTGAGGTCTTCTTCATACAGTCTACATAAACTCCAAATTTCATTATTATAGCTCAGAGTGAACAGTATTCTACGAAACGCTCTTTACGGCACCCTTTCGAATTTTGAAAATACGAACATTATACGTATATGACAGGCCCTTATTTAACCGTGCTCAATTCGTATTATAGTTTTAGTAGCATCTTGTCTTCAGGTTAAAAAAATTTAACAAATATTTGCTCCTGCTTTGGTTTCCCGTCCACAATTAGAATTGAGGTAAATCCTTTTCCATATTAATAGTTTTTAATTCTAAATATATTTTAACTTTGTAATTTTTTTATTCTATTCCCCAAATGTTTCGAATTTTGATTTAAGTTATTTTGTCCCTCACCGTAAATTTATAGCCCCGAATTTGCAAGAATCTGTTCATGGCTAAAGTCCATATCATAATTAAAATACTTTTCCTAAATTAGTGATTCTGGTTTTGCACATTTGGATTTGAGCAGAGTGATAAATCTGATTCGATGCCACGCGTCGATTCTATCGTCACTAATTCATTTTCGCAAACCACAATTGTAACATTGAAAAATATCTCATGGACTGAGGTTTAACTACTACACCACTGTTAAAACATGGGACTGTCCTTCAAGGTGGAAAGTTTCTGATAGCCATTCACTTGGGAGTGGCCAGAAATGATTTCTTCATTGGGCAGTCCAAGCAGCTCACTACTTCCACGTAGTATGTCCTGGGCAGTGGCTTATCGGAAACCTCCGTTAGCTAGCAAAAGTGAGAAGGCGAAACGAATGAGCAACCTGAGTGATAATGCGATCACTGATACGTCTCAGGATTATTAGGTGACCCTGTCACTGAAGCTCTTCGAGTTGTGGACATATTCTTCTGTCCTTTGAAGGCGTATGAGCCAACACCCCTGGCCAACGGCGGATCAAAATTGAAGAAACCAAAATCCAGTTTCGACACACTGCATTCTGGTCAGCGTCTGATCCATAATGGGCGGCTGGAACATGTTCATCCTGGCGGTGAGTAAGATGCGAACCACGGTGGGCTGGTTCGGAAGGAGGATGATGAACGGCGAAACCCCTCATCTGTTGACGATCCTTGCGAACGTTATAAGGACCATGTAAGGATATGTACCTGGAATGTGCAAACGCTATACAGGACTGGTGCCACTTTACAACTGGCGGATGTCCTCGGGGAATGTAAAGATGACGTCACAGCGATCCAGGAAATGCGGACAGCAGATGGTTGCACCAGAGGGAAAAACTGCGATATTTACTACAGCTGCCATGGGCCGGAGCACGAATTTGGGTGCGGATTTATAGTTGGCAGGAGACTGCGACACTTAGTTTCGGGGTTCAACCCAGTGAGTGACCGCGTAGCCACAATTCGCATCAAAGCGAAATATCTCAACATCTCGTTCATTTGTGTGCACGCACCGACAGAGGATAAAGATGATGAGGTCAGGGAAACATTTTATGAGCGTCTGGGAATAGTATATGAACGCTGCCCTGACCCCGACATTAAGATTATTCTAGGCGATTTTAATGCCAAATTGGGAAAGGAAAGTGTCTTTTGGACCAACCATCGGTAATCACAGTCTACATGATACCACCTCCGATAATGGAATACGACTAATAGACTTCGCTGCTACAAAGAACATGGTAGTTAGTAGCACACGATTGCTGCGTAAGGACATACATAAGGCGACCTGGATATCTCCTCATCAGCGGACGAAGAACCAGATTGATAACTTGGTAATAGATAGCAGGCACTCTACTAGTGCAATGGATGTACGTGTGATTGCGAAAGTTCGCACAAGACTGAACAGAGCGAAAAACGTACGAAGCCGAACACAAGAAAAGCTGGATATTGACAAGCTACAAATACCGGATATATCAATGTCCTATCGACAGAAGCTCTCTCTCTTGCTAGAGCAGAATACCCCCTCCCGAAGACCCACATGCGCAGTGGAAGCACATCTCCAATTCTTTGGAAACCACTGCAAGGACTGAACTTGGCTATCAAAAACCGCGGAAGGATAAGCCTTGGTACGAAAGAATGAATGAAAAAGACGCTGCACGTATGGCTGTTATTACAACAAGTTACAACGCGTGCTGCGAGTGAGCGGTACAAGAAGTAAAGAAGGGAGGAAACACAACTATGGCAGTGGGAGCAGAGAGAGAGTAAAAAACCGAAATGTGCAGGATGAATGGTGAATCCCTAAAGTTTTTCCAGAGGGTAAAGATATTGGATAACGGGCCTAATAATGGGCTGCCCTCCTGCAAGGACGAGAATGGAAATCTGGTGACTGAGAAGCAGTATGCTCAAAATATGGAGAGAACACTTCTCAGCAATACTCCACTCAGATTCTTCCACTGAAGATCAGGAGGTAATGACAGTGGAAGATAGTGTAGATTGTAACCCCACCCCCCCCCAACCAAGACGAGATTGGAACGGCGATCTCACGCCTTGAGGATGATAAAGCCACTGGTGTGGATGGCCTACCCGTTGATCTTTTAAGGCAGGTGGCGGAGGACAGCTAGCCCACATGCGTCGACTTATATGCGGTATATGACTGAGGCAATCTATGCCCGACGATTGGAGTCTCAGTGTATTATGTCCTGTATTCGAAAATTGTGATCCCTGTGTCTGTTCCAACTATAGCGGTATCAGTTTTTTATCCATCGCGTATAAGGTCTTGTCGAGCGTATTATGTGAAAGACTAAAGCCAATTATTGAAAACCTGATTGAACCTTATCAGTGTGGTTTTAGACCAAGCAAGTCCACGACTGACCAAATATTCACGCTACGCCAAATCCTGGAAAAGAGCCACGAAAAGCAAATCGATACATACCATCTTTTTGTCGATTACAAAGCTGATTTCGATAGCTCCATTCCGGGAAAATTGTACGAAGCTATGCCTGAACTTGGGATTTCGGCAAAACTGATCCGCCTCTGTAGAATGACGCTGACCAACACCAAATCAGCAATGAAAGTGGGTAAAGACCTCACTGAACCATTCTGTACCTGGCAAGGACTTAGACAAGGCGACACACTTTCGTGCAATCTCTTCAACATCTTAATGGAGATAATAATGAGAAAGGCTGCAGTAAATACGAACAAGGCCATTAACACGAAAAGTCATATGTTGCTGGCGTATGCTGACGACGTGGACATCATTGGGCGAAATTTGCGAGAGGTAATAATTGCGGCAAAGAAATTGTGGTTGATTTACTTTAAGCAGCAGTCACAATGTTAATAGCATAAACAGACGACAGCATTAATTTTCATTTTTCATTATTTGGTGGCAATAATTCGTTTGGCGGTAGTACACAATGTCGTGAGAGTTATTGCCACGCATTTTGGTGGCAGTAATGCACTTGGGGTTAATTCTTAACGATTTGTGATTTATTGCCACAAGTGGCGTTAACGCACAGCGCCGTGTAGAACAGAGCTTCAGGTTTTCACACTTTGATTGGGAGCTATAGATTTACACCGGTCCCGAACGTGTTTTTGAAATGCTTGTTCATGGCTGTAGGTCCACTCATTCAAACCCAGACCGTGTGCCCAGCCAATCCACCCGTCTTAAAAACTGTTGAATGTATGTTGAAAGATTGTATGTATGTATTATATTTATTGTTCAATTAATTCAGATTACACAATAATTTGATATTGATATACAAGAGTTTAGTTACGGAT
This sequence comes from Phaonia tiefii, assembly GCA_963931995.1. Lineage (NCBI taxonomy): Eukaryota > Metazoa > Arthropoda > Insecta > Diptera > Muscidae > Phaonia > Phaonia tiefii. Next base: position 143,963,263 of record OZ008368.1, read on the forward strand.
TATAACTTTTCTACTTAAACATTTAGTTGGCAAAGTAACAATATGAATATGTATTTAATAGTGTTTTTAGGAAAAAATTTAATATAAAACCCATGATTTACTTAAAATTAAAGAGGTCGAGTTATAACAATACTTTTATTAAGGACATAGAGATCAAATATTCTCAGTAATAGTATATATTTTATCTTTAACTAATGACAATTTGTACTGTGAATGGAGACGTGATGTTGGAAATTGATATAGCACATTGCCCATCATTTTTAAAATTTTATTTTGACTTATTTGCAAACGTGTCAGATGACAATTTGATACATCATGCCATAATGGAACGCCATTTAAAAGTATAGCCGACACATGGCTCCACGACACACTTTGGCCAAGGTGAAGAAGATATTTTCGAGATACCTCAGCGTGCTTCGACCAGATGGAGGGAGAGGCTTAGGAGATAGGAGAGGCGTCGCCGATCGACCCAGCGGGGCTGGAAAGGGATGGGTACCTTTTTGTTGACGATAGGCTTTTATTGATGTGTTAACATCTATAGCGGTGTATAGGGACTAAATCTATCAAAGTCAGATTTTATGCTGTTGCTAAAACCAGATTTTCTGCAACTGCGAAAGAGAATAATGACGTGTTAAACAAAAATGAGCGAGCAAGAGAGCAATGAAAGAGTGGTGTGGCAGGGGTGAGGCAAACGAAATTGTGTCTATAGCGTATGTATTAACATAATAATGTATGGATGTACATGTGTCTGTTGCTGTTGTTGAACGGAGATATAAAGCATAGCCACGCAAAATTTCATTTGCAAGCGCATGGGCTTGCGCAGTCGACGTTATGGTGACACACTAATACGTCAGCTACTTCGTACAAAGTATGTGTGATGTTGTGTGTTTGGCTGTTTCGTTGCTGTTGATATGGCAAACATGTGGTTATGTGACACACGTATACGTCAGCTACTTCGGACAAAGTATGTGTGATGTTGTGTGTTTGGTTGTTTCGTTGTTGTTGCTATGGCCAAACAAAGCGAGTCATTTGATGTTCAGCATTGCCCGGTGTATACAAAAAAACTATTATTTTTTATTTTCCATTGTAACATTTACTAATGTGTTCGTAGAAATCGCACAGGTACCGTGTAGCAAAAAGGTGTTAACACATCATCCGTGAGTTCGAACACTCATTGTTTTTTTTATCATAGGAGGTCCGGCACGTTGGAAATTGGCAGTACTGTGTACAATACCAGTCTGTGATTGCACCTTACTTCGTAAATATTGTAAATATATAGTGTAAATAGTAGTTTTAAATGTTAGATTTAAGTCTTAGTTTTTAAGTACTGGTGATAATACCCCTATTTAATTATCCGTTTTTGGGGAACTTATAAAATTTGCTAGTCGAGGGAATTTATTGGATGAAATATGTGCAAGCGGTCCAGCTGCAGCATTGTAAGCATATTAAGGTAGTTCTGAAAACCGACGACGTCGATTGTTGACCTTGACGAACTCCAAATCCGCAGTGAAAGATGGTAAGGATCTTACCGAACCTTTCGAAACTAAGCGAGTGCGATCTCTTTAACATCTTAATGGAGATCATTATGAGAAAAGCTTCAGTCAACATGAATAAAACTATCAGCAGCAAATGTCACATGCTGCTCGCGTATGCTGATGATATAGATATCATTGGGCGCACAATTAGTGACGTTACTGCGATGTTTTCTATAATTGAGAAGGAGTCAGCAAAAGTTGGGCTGACAGTACATGAGAACAAGACAAAATTGATTCACGAGCAGGGCCTTCACGCGCTTAGACCAAAGCGTGAACATTGATAACCGTTATAATTTCGAGGTGGTGGACGAATTTATATACCTCGAATCTGCCGTAAACAAAAACAACAACGTCAGCCTTGAGATCAAGCTTAGAATTGTGCTTGTGTATAGATGTTATTTTTGGGCAAAGCAAACACTTTGGTGATAAAGCCCTCTCTCGAGTAACAAAAGTCCAGCTGTACCAGACTATCATATAACCTGCCTTGCTTTATGGCGTAGAATCCTGGGTCATATCGCAAGCAGACGAAACAAATGTAGGACTCTTCGAGAGAAATACTCCGAAAAATTTATGGCCTTTTATTGCACAGCGGCGAGTATCGGCGACGCATGGACCGTGAGCTGTATGAGCTACATATATCCCGACAGTGGCATAGTTAAGCGGATCAAAATATCGCGATTGCGCTGGCTAGAATATGATGAAGCACGAAGGGTTTTCGAAACCGAACTCGAAGAAAGACGAAAAATATGAAGACCAAGACTCCGCTGGAGGGATCAGGTTGTCGAATCCCTGCGTACACTTGGTATTGCCAACTGGAGACATAAAGCAAAAGATCGATCTGGCTGGCGAAATATGTTATCTTCGTTTTGTTAGGTCCAAGGTTGTAAAGTTGTTCTAGATCAGATAAGTAAGTAAGATAACTAAACATACAGTCACGCACGTGATTGAATTTAATGACAGTCTCGATAAATTCGTGACACGCGCACATCTCCTGTAGATACTCAATGAGTGTTTCACCCCTCTCATTGGTGACAATGCTATCTCATCTATGACACATCTTAAGGCCAGTGATGACAACTGGTATTATGCCCTCATGACTAATGTTTGTGGTTCCCTTTATTCATGATGTATGTACGATGGGACCAACCAACAATTTTGTATCCGATCATTTCCAAGCTGACCAAAACTTTATCCCAAGACCTTAGGTACATTTAATATGTGTGAACCATATTTTGGATCAAATGTAAAACAAGAAATAAATAGAGTATGAAACCCCCAATTTTGTAGGTGTTTAAACAAAGTTTTTACCCAGTGGAGACTTCTCTAGACCCGTAATATTCTCGGACCTACCATAAATTATACTAATGTTGTTTTTTCGAAATTTTTTGTAATTTAAAGCCTTTTGGCCAATTAAAGTAAACTACAATATGCTTAAAGCATAAAGTTTAAAAAACTTGCAATAGACTACTTGACATCTAAAAAGTACTTAAGTTTATAATACAAATATTAGCAATAATTAATATACATAGTAAAAAGAATACAAATATAGTAAAAAGAATACATGAGTCACAAAAGAGTAAAAAAACAGCAGACAGTTGTCCGAGGCCTTCGGCCACGGACTGTCCCTACAGGCTGTGTCAGAGACACGGCCATTAAGTTTAACGTAGAATACGCCATCCTATAAGACAGAAAACATATACTTATAACAATAAAGCGCATAGTTTGTGTTCACGCTACAAACTCAAACACTCAACCAAACACCACACATATGTTTGAGTGTATGTGTTTAAACAATTTTCATTTGAGAAATTTAAATATTAGGAAGATATCAACCCATATGAAATGAATATCAAACGAAAGATAACATCTTCATTTACCTACAAAAAAATTTTTAAAAAAAGTTATCTCGCCGTTTCCTCATAATCAATGAAATAAAGATTACAACAATAACAATCTGACATGACCCCCTATACCGTAAGATAAGACGTATTCTACGCCAAAAATCCCTGAGTTTAAACACCGAAATCAATCAAACGCCACTGAGTAATTGCAATAATAATTATTTCGATTCTAAAAAATATTGTAATAATGTAATAATGAAACAAATGTTTCATACTATGTGCGAAACACTTCAAATCAACACACTTCCGTTTAAATCAATTTTTAGACTTCGGCAGACTCGCAGTGGACGTAATAATGTGGATCCAACTATAATTGTCAAATTACCAAAGTAATCTTAGATTAAAATCAATATCGAATTTTATTCAGGGGCAAAATGGGCCATTGCAACTTTTTGTACTGGGATTTGATGCCAATGTACCGTTTTACGTCAACGAAAATCTTACGCCTTTGAACTACGGAATTTGTCTGCAAGCCATTCGACTAAAACTTATACATTCGGTCTATACAAAGCGTGGAATGGTAAACGTGAAGCCATACAACTCCGATGAATTTTGCCAAGTTTCATCAATTGAAGATCTTGACAAACTTATACATCCCCTTGATGAAAATATATCAAAAAACTAATATTGCTATGCCAAAAAAGTCAAATATGTAATTTCTTTTATTGTCTACTATATCCTACTAGTTGAAAAGCCCGTCAAACGACGGTCGAAGATCATGAAAAAAACATGTCTTCAGTGGTATTTAACGTTCTGACCATAACATCTTCTGTCCAGTACTTCGTTTCTAAAAGCTATTAATCTTTGAGCAGTAAATTGTGTAAAATGGCATAATAACTTCTTATATCATTGAAAATTGTTTGTATATTTACTTGGAAAATATTTCTTTGAACACAACATTTTTTGTGAAAGTGGTTTCACATCCGGCCACTCACTTTCCTTGGAAGGGTCCGTCCAGTATTTGAACTTTGATATCCGCAGCGCGTCTCGCTCTCGGAAACGCCACATACAATTGCCCGTGTCTAAAGACGGGCTTCGGCAAGTAAATACCGACCTTTTCCAGCGTTTGCCTTGCGACTTGTTGATAGTCATTGCAAAAGCCAATTTGATTGGGAATTGCCGTCGGCGCAAAACGAAGGGAAGATTCGGTGTTTTTGGAGCTAAATCCACTCCTGGGATGAAGACGACCTGATTTTTTGCACTGCCTGCCAAAACTGATGCAATTATTAAATTTGGCTTCAAATCGGTAATTATCAGCCTAGTCCCGTTGCATAGTCGTTTCTTTTGTGTTCAGGTTCCGAATTAAAATAATTATCGCTCCAATTTGTAGTGACATTTTATGCACCGGGTAATGTTGGTTTTCCCCATCACTTGAGTCGTCTATAGAATCGGAACTGAGGTATGCAACGGTATTGCCATTAAATAAACCCAATACTTTATTGTGAATTTCTTCAGCATCAGTGTTCTTAGGGCATAAAATGGTCATTTTTGAATATTGGGCAACATTTTCAATGGTAAGATGATTATCAAATATTTCTTTGATTATGTTGTCCTTGCAAATGAGATTATCTGGGATGGGAATGGTGTCATCAGAAAGTCCGTGGTTATTTGTCAGTTCTCCATTGCCAAGGCGTATTAGCCAGTCGCTAAAGTTTGTGTCAACGGAACGAACGTTATTTTTTAGGCGAAGAACTTGCAAATTCTCCCAAAGATCACCGATCTTGATGCTGGCCTTAACAATGGCTGCTCGTGTTCCATGAGGAACAACAGGAAGAATTTGTCTAAAGTCTCCACCAAGTAACAGGACTTTATCACCGAACGTTTTTGTATTCTGCATAATCTCTTGTAGCAATCGATTAATAGCTTTGAGTGCGGTGCTCGGAGCCATAGTAGCTTCGTTCCAAATTATAATTTTGGCCTTCCTTATAATTTCTGCATCCGGTGACGTCATTCGCATTGATGAGGTGGAAGTATTCACTAATGGAATGGACAACTTGAACTGGGAATGGTATGTCCTTCCACCATCTAATAAATTGGCCGCAATGCCAGTTGACGCAACGGGTAGCGCATTGTTGTTGTGTATAAATAGGTCTTACCACTTCCACCTGGGTCATCTAAGAAAAATGTTCTTTGCGGAAGACTGTCATTTCCAACAGCATTCATTATGGAATCGAAGACAGATACTTGCTCAGTGTTGAGTGCATTCCTCATAGCAGTGCCTTTATTTCGTTCGACAACCACATCGTAATAAGGTGCAGCATATCACTTGAAGCATACGAAGTCCAAAGTCGTGACATCTTTTACCATGTGAATTTAGATATATCGAGAGTCCATGAATGTTTTGATCTCGTCATGATTAAGAACATTTTCTTACGCGATTGCAATATTAGCGCAGTCATGACCTTTGTAGACATACTTAAAAAGGTATTTGACGCTTTTGATTGATGCACAGCTTTCGACGTTTATATGGCAGTTGAATTTTAGGATCAGATACGGAGAATATGGCACCACCCAGGAATTATCAATGGTCCTGCCATTAACAGTTGCCGTAGCTCCATTGTTTCTACGACGGTATTTCGGGTAACCGTTAAAATTGGCATTCGTTTGATTTTGGAGCACTATCACAGAAAGAGAATAATGACGTGTGACAATGAAAGAGGGTTGGTGCGGAGATATACATATATATTGTTCGCCTAAAAGTGTACAATGATTTAAAACATTTTCTCATTAACCTTCACCGCAGTGAGGCTAGCAAATTATTATGTAGTATGATTATTGTCTCTTTTACTAGTATTTCTGATAAAACACTATGCATCATTTTGCAACCTAAACATTTTGATACGCTTGAGACTCAAACAACTGATAGTTACTGGTGAGTGAAGAAAACCCTAGTTGGGTTTGGTCTGATTGACTAATGTTTTTTTTAATTGGCGTTTGAAGTTTTAGGCTTAGAAATGGACTTTTCATAAAGAGAACCCTTTTTGTAATACGTACATCTCAAGTGCCTTCGGCAAAGTTGTAGCTCGTGAACTGTCCTACAAAAAAACCCTGAAACTCTCGGTGCTTTATTTGCCCATATATTACTTACTTTACTTTAAAGTTAAAAATAAATAAAAACAAAACCCGTAAAAAACGGCGAAAATTTTATTTTTTACATTTTAAAGTTTTTGATCATGAAGGTGGAATTTTTTGAATAAACGTTTCACGAGCTACAACTTTGCCGAAGACAACCAAGAAAAATCTTGAACAGTTTTCGAGATGTAGGCATTACCAAAAGTGTTCTCTTATCAAAAATGCATTTCTAAGCCTAAAAAAAACGCCAATTAAAAAAAACCTTAGTCAATCAGACCAAACCCAGCTATGGTTTTTCTTCTCTCATCAGTAGCTTTCAGATTTTTTTGGTGTCAAGCGTATCAAATTTTGAGGCTCTCACTTTGAAATTAAAACTGTTAATTCATTGCTTAATTTAATAATCTATAATTCCTGCGTTGCTACCCTGTCACTATTAAATCATGAAAAAAATAAAAACTTGAAGAATGAGCAATTTACATAGCACTGGTGGAGATTCCAAATACAATACATATAGCATGATTCGTGTCCAATGTAATTTAAAATTCGGCCTCAAAATTACTCATATAAATGCTCAAAGTCTATTCGGGAAAATAGATGAATTTCGTTATATATTTGAAAATTCCAAGGTAGATATAATATGTGTGTCTGAAACATGGTTCAAGCCTGAAATCCGTGACAACTTTTACAAGCTTCAAAATTATCAACTTTATAGAGCAGATAGACTTAGTCATGCAGGTGGTGTTGGCATTTATGTGAAGAATGGTATTAAATGTAGAGTAATTACCCGATCTATCAGTCCACTAATTACAATATTTTCCTCGATTTTACCTGGGGGATTCTATGGCACAGCTGATCGAAAAGGTACTAGGCCGATGATGGAGAATGAGAGACCAAAGAAGACAGGAACTAATTTTAAATAGTGTTTATTGATACTAATGACAGCTAAATTATGTTTTATATTGTTTGTATTGAACGAAAATACGAATTCCCTTCGATTTCTGTCCGTTTTATGTCCAACGAAAGTGTAAAATTGGTAAAATACCGCAGCAAATAAAACTCTATGAAATGGCCTAGAGAGTAATGGAAACTCTTAAGTATTTCTCTATGATTTTACTAAATTATAATAATATACTTCTTTCTGGTGACTTTAACAGTAACATATTTAGGGAAAAGTTTCTGTTACAAGAAATGCAATCAATCGGTTGAAGTTCCGTGAACAATGACATTCCTACTCATTTTTTTGTCAATGCGAACACGTTAATGGATCTATTTCTAACGAACACTATGTCAAAAATCTTACACTATGACCAACAGTCGGCTCCAGTTTTTTCAAAACATGACTTAATTTTCACAACATTTAACTTCTGCTTACGTGTTGCTGATGATGTGGAAACGTATAGTTTTCGTGACTTTAGGAGTAGTAATTATGAAGCACTAAATCTTGAAACATCCTCAATTCAATGGGATACAATTTATTTATTACAGTCGCACAGTTGCGCCCGTAGAGCAAATGAGGTTGCAAAAATCAAAATTTTCATGTGCGCCTACGAAATTTTAAATAAACCCATCTTATAGGAAACTTTTCAACGATCTCAAATATGCTACTCTTAATAATATCAGATTTTTAGTTTAGAAGACATAACCGTTCGAAGTTGACAGATTTTCGGTTTTCAAAAAATACACAATTTTTAGTTAATTTGGTGCGATTTCAGGTGTAATATCACGAAAACTAGGTAACGAATCATCTTTCTTTTTTTCGAATTGATTGATGTATTTATTAAATGTATAATAATAAAAAAATGTATTGTTTGCTTTGTGTTTCTCTAGGTAAATCACTATTTAAAAATTATCCCTTTTTCACTATTTTTCAACTTTGGCGGGAAATAAAATGTTTTTTTATTTTTTTACCTCTGCCATATTTTTAAAATATGTTCTTTGATTATTCCCTTTAAACAATTCAAAAGGTTTTATCTGCCCGTACGTGCCCGTTTGGCTTCTACAGGTAAAAAGGTTAAAAAGACATGGTTGCAGAAATTCTATGGCGTGCATCCCTTTCATGTTTTGACTGACAGTTAGTTTGATCTAATAGTTTGAAAATTGCATTTTAAGTCGGTTGTCTACCTGAGAGCCTCTGGCAGAGTCTGATCCAAATATTCTCTTACAGACACAGGATGCACAAAAAACTACTCATTGAAATTAGCAGGTACGCATCTCACTTAAAATTTACTTTGGCATACAAATGGTCAAGAACAATATTGACTTATGGTCCCTACAGGTACGCACAAATCTTATTTGGACACGTGCATAATATCAAAATTGTATAATTCAGCCTAAATCCATATGTATGCAGGTACCAAGTAACTGAGAGGAACAACAGTTCGTAAACGAACTGGCAGGAACAACCTCAACATTGTCATGCCCGATTTGCAAAAAGAGTCAGGAGAACTTCGGTAATTTAAACGTTTCTACAAACGAGGAGAATTACGAATATGGAATGTCACCATTGCGCGCAAGAATTAGGTGTATGGAGTTCTTGCTAAAACTGGCGTATACTCTACCACAACAAGATGAAAACATCGATCAAAATACATCAATTAAGGATAAGGAAAAGATCAGAAAAAATCAAATAGAGGATGTTACGGTAACTCAAACGATGGAAACACTTCTAGGAAAGTTTTTTGTTAAACTGATGAGGCAGTAGCTAGAATCACTGGAATTGACAATCAAATCGTGAAAAGATTGGGAGCGATCTTGAATGTTTTAAGCTGCAAAGAAAGAGTTAATTCTACAAAATATGGAGAATGTGCATCGAAAACTTCATATCTTTTAGCAGAAATGTATCCACAGAAGAAGTTGACCTCGACCGTCCATAAAATATTGGCGCATGGCAAAGGTATAATTGTATACCAGTCTTTGCCAATTGGAGAGCTTTCTGCAGAAGCACAGGAGTCTCTTAACAAATTTTATAAAAAAAATATAGATTGCAGAACACATTCAAAACATCAAGAATAAGGCAAAATGAGGACCTCTTCAACATGTTGGCAACATCTTCCGATCCACATATTTCTTCCCTGCGGCATGTGAAGTCACGAATAGAGTTAGATATATGTAGATATAGCTTCTGTTACGAATTGTGATAAATATTTTACAGAAAATTTAAAAAATAAATTTAAAAAATAATTCATTTTTTAAAATTTTTTTTTTGGCTTTTAATTTTAAAACATAAAATTCTTAAAAAATAAACTAAAAACAATCTAAAAATGTGAAAAATAATTTTTTTTACTTACCGTAAAATTGATTTTTCTACAAATTTTAAATTTGATAACCCAGTAGTAAGGACCTATAAAGCCTAGCACCCTTTCCAAACACTTATTTCACAAGCTGAACAGTTATATACCGTTTAAATTGTTCAATTATCTTATTCGGTTCAAAGGATATGATTGACAATATATAATATACTTGATATAATATACTTTTTCTGCGCAACAATATTTTGGAGTTGCATGATAAATTTGTTCCATTGATAACTAAAAGAAGAGCATTCAAAAATAAGCCATGGTTTAAGGAATGCATAAGGAAACTGATAGACCTACGTAACACTGCATACCAATGATGGAGGAGGTATAAAGTACATTATTTCCACGACGTGTACAATATTCTTAGAAATTGTGTGACTGCTAATATACGTGATGCCAAAACTGAATATTATGACAGAAAATTCTCTTCGTCGATAGGATCGAAAAGTAAGTGGAAGGTAATTCGTGACATCGGATTTACTGAAGGCAATAGGAAAGTACAATGTGTACCAGATGTTGAGGAACTGAATGGACGCTTTCTCAATTTACAAATGTCTGCCGGTAGACCAGATTTTTACAACAATCTCGTACTACCACAGGGTCAAAACCGGAAAAAATTTCAATTTATTTGTTTTAAAAATGATGAAGTTCTTCGAGCTCTCTTTGGCATCAAGTCAGATGCAATTGGCTTCGATGAACTACACCCAGCCTTTCTCAAAATTCTTTTACCAATAATTCTTTGTTATATAACACATCTGTTCAATACTATAGTGACCACAGCTTCCTATCCTGCCAAAGTGCTTCTAATTCCGAAGACGGACGGATAATTTCGACCTATTGCGATCTTACCATTCCTGTCAAAAGCCTTTGAACGTTTACTACATGATCTAATAAATGAGTTTGTTACATTACGGTTACTCAATCTGGATTTCGTCCAAAGTTAAGTTGTGTTAGCGCGCTGATTAAAGTAACTGAGGATATTCGCTCCCATTTGGATGATAACAAAATAGCATTCCTTATACTATTTATTAGACCATTCTAAGGCATTTGACGCTGTTGACCATAGGATACTTTTACTTAAACTTGAGAGATTATTTAATTTTTCTCATACGGCTATTCGACTATGTCCTCGTATTTCGACGCTAGATGTCAATCTGTTTGCTTTGGGAATAGAATTTTCCAAACCTTAACGGTGACAAGGGGTGTGCCACAGGGTTCTATACTTGGACCACTTCTTTATACTTTGTATGCCAACGTCCTGCCCGGACAATTGAAATGTTGTAGCATACATATGTATGCTGATGATGTACAATCATACGTCAGTTTTGACAATGATAATTGTATAGACAATATTAATGCCGATTTATCATCAGTTCTTGAATAGGCTACGGCCAACGGATTAAGTATAAATCCAAGAAAATCAAATTGTCTGATAATCCGCAAACGTCAACAGAATATTACAGTTGATCAGGTTTTAAGGTTAGGAGATTGATTCGACTAACGATGTAGTTGAATCTGCCAAATACTTAGAAATTCTTTTCAATAAATTTTTAACATGGTCGGATCATGTGAATGTGATTAACGGTAGGATATACGGAATGCTTCGTAATCTTTGGTGTTCGCAATGGCTTACTCCATTCCCTATCAGGATGCTATTGGCAAAATCTTATCTGATTCCAACGCTGTTGTAAAAAGTGGGGACAGGGTTGGATACCGGGGCTCCCAGACTACTTATGGTATCCCCATGATCGATGCCACCCCTGTCGTTTTTCAGATATGCCCACTCGTCCTCTCCAGAATTTTCCACATGAAATCTGAATTTTCTCCCTACGGATACGCCCACTCTGAAATCGAATCTGAAAAAAGTGGGGACAGGGTTCAATACAGGTGCTCTCAAACTACGTATATTATCCCACGAACGATGCCACCCCCGCCGGTTTTTAGATATGTCCACTCATCCTCTCCAGAATTTTCCATATGAAAACTGAATTTTTTCACTACAGATACGCCCACTCTTGGTTGGAGTTCAACTTCGAACCTACCTCCCTATATTCATAGATTACAACTCATTGATTTACCTACTTTAGAGCGTCGTAGGGAAATGTTGTCTGTATGTTTTATGGTTAAACTAATCAATGGAGAAATTAATTCAGAATATTTGGTCTCTTCACTGAACTTTAATGTTCCTCTTAGAGCTAATCCAGTTTTTACTCTTTGCAATACTTTTAATGAGTTCCACTACCTATTCTCTCTATCGGATTCGATTGAAGTAATTAAACGAGCGATTACGTTTTTTATTAAGTGTTATTGCTTAGAATTGCCAGATTTTAGATTTCATTCGAGAAATCATGTTAACGAATTTTGGTTCCGAACTAAATTTCCTGTTTCTTATGTCCTGTTTCAACTGTTCCTGCTTCATTCTCATCTTGATGTATCTGTTTATCCTGCTTCATCTGTCCTTATTCATCTGTTCCTTATCAATCTGTTTCAGCGTCGTCTGTTCTCGCTTCATCTGTTCTTGCTTCAACAACTCCTACTTCATCTGTCCTGCTACATATGTGCCTGTTCCATATTTTCCGGCTTTATCTGTTCCTGTAGCATCTGTTCTTTCTCCATCTAAATCATCAGTTTCTCCTCCATATGTCCTGCTGCATGTGTTCCTGCTTCATTGTCATCCTGCTGTATCTGTTCCTGCTTCATCTGTTCCTGTGACACTGTTCTTGCTTTATCTGTTCCTGCTTCACCAGTTTCATCAGATCCTGCTTATTCTGTCCTTATTCATCTGTTCCTGCTAATTATGTTTCTGTATCATCTGTTCCCGCTTCATTTGTTCCTGCTTCATCACTTCCTACTTCATCTGTCCTGCTACATCTGTTCCTGCTCCATCAGTTCCTGATTTATCTGTTCATGTGTCATCTGTTCTTGCTTCACCTGTTCCTGTTTCTCCTGCATCATATTCCTGCTTCATTTGTTCTTACTCTATCTATTCCACCTTCATCTGGTTCCGTGTCATCTGTTCCTGCTTCATCTGCTCCTGCCTCATCAGTTTCTGCTACCTCAGTCCTGCTACAACTGTTCCAGTTCCATCTGTTCCTGCTTTATCTGTTCCTGTGTCATATATTTTTACTTCATTTGTTCCTGCTCCACATACTTCACTAGTTCCTACTCTTCCTATCCTGCTGCATCTGTTGCAACTACATTTGTTAGTGTTTTTTTTTTGCATTTCTACACCATTCATATAATTCTTACCTTCATATGTCTTTAGTACTTATATAATAATAATTCTGTTAATATCGTCCATGTTTTTGTTTTTGTTTTTTAATTTTGTTCCTGATTACTGTTTTAATTTAATTAATATACTTTAGTTTTGTATTTAGTTTGTAACTGAAGATATGTAAAATTATATTTTTCCATCTGTTTTTAGCTGAGTAAATAAATAAATAAACATACGCCCACTCTGAAATCGAATCTGAAAAAAGTGGAGACAGGGTTCAATACAGGTGCTCTCAGACTACGTATACTATCCCCAAGATCGATTCCACCCCCGCCGGTTTTTAGATATGTCCACTCATCCTCTCCAGAATTTTCCATATGAAAACTGAATTTTTTCACTACAGATACGCCGACTCTGAAATCGAATCTGTAAAAAGTGGGGACAGGGTTGGATACCGGGGCTCCCAGACTACTTATTGTACCCCCATGATTGATGCCACCCCTATCGTTTTTTTATATATGTCCATTCATCCTCTCCAGAATTTTCAATATGAACATTAAATTTTTTCACCCCATATACGTTCACTTTGAAATCGAATCTGAAAAAAGCGGGGATAGAGTTGGATACCGGGGCTCACAGACTACTTATGGTATCTCCATTATCGATGCCACCCTCACCGTTTTCCGGATATGCGCACTCAACCGCTCCAATATTCACAGCCTTGTGACAATGTCCTAGAATAAAGAATCGTCTGGGTTACACCATTTCTGGAAAGAACAGGGGTTTTCCATGTCATGTGCAAATTTTGTTGCGGTTTCTTCAATATTTTCCGGGAAAGCTAAATTTCCTCAGCAGGTTACAACTTAATTTGTTCCTATCCATTCATAGTAAGCAAAATGGTTGGTGTCTTTGCTAGTTATAAAGTTTATAACTTCACTCACTTTCATTATTGTAACATTTTTGTTTTTATTGTCGATTGTAGAATTCATTCATTCACCATACCCTGTAGTAGTACGGTAAGAAGTTGGCCGACGGCCTCTTACCCACTGAAGTGCCCCAGGCGGATTCTATGGCACAGCTGATCGAAAAGTTACTAGGCCGATGATGGAGAATGAGAGAGCAAAGAAGACAGGAACTAATTTTAAATATTTTTTGGTTAATGTATTAGAATTTCATACTACAAGCTTACAAGTCATGAACATTTTTATAATTGAAAAATGGTTAGTTTTTGCTAGAAATAATAGACAATTCACTTCAACACACACTCACTGGCATGACTAGTTTCGAACTCCGTGACAATTTCATCATCAGATGCCTAACTACTGTGCCTGAATGGATACCATCGGTTGATCATCAATCGTATATATAAAAACTCAATTCTGCAATTCACATGTGCGAATTAGTATCTTAGGGATCTTCTTCGATGGAAGACTAACAAAAATAGGTCAATAAAATTCAAATTCAAATTTTAAAATTGTTTATTGGTACTAATGACAGCTAAATTATGTTTTATGTTGTTTGCATTGAACGAAAGTATACATTCCCTTTGATTTCTGTCCGTTTTATGTCCAACGAGAGTGTAAAATTGTTAAAATACAGCAGCAAATAAAACTCTATGAAATGGCCTACTACCTCGTCGTCATGAAGAGGCATCGAAGAGGGTAATGGAAACTCTTAAGTATTACTCTATGGGCGCCCTGGTATCAGTGGGGCAAAGCTAGAATAGGCGAACAGTGGGGACGGTACGCGAGACACCCCGGATTGGGGGAGTTGATTTTTAGTAGAACCACTAATGCGATAAACAGTCGTCCCTAATATGGGGAACTGACACTGACCAGACAGCAACCCTCTGTGGGCAGACGCATCTGGATTTAATTCGACCGGGGATTCACGGAGGCGTCATTCTACTGATGTTACTCCTCCTAGGAGTGCCTCCTGTGGAAATATACTCAACAAATGACGGCATCCATTCGTCATGTCGCAGAATCTTTTTCATGGCCATGTTTCAAACAATGTTGCATCGTGTGTGGGCAGCATTATTTAGACAAATTCGTATCTGCTAAGGCCGGCATTGAGTTTCTTTCGAAATTTAGATTGTCAATATACATACATACACTCCCGATCAGATGTTTGGAACCATTTAAATTTCTTGTTTTAGTAGGCCATATCTTTTTAAAGTTTTTGCCAACAGCTAAAATTTTACTACCATCGAAAACAGAATTTTCTTAAGATTAAAAAAATAACAACAACAACACTAAAGATTAATGCAACAGTGTTAATTTTCCGTTCATATGATTAGAACCGTTTAACTAATTTTAATTAAAAATACATTATTTTATAATTCAATAGTAAGAACCATTAATATTTAGTTTATTCATTTTAATAATAGTTAGTAGTGGGTGCTACCACCCTGGTTTAAAATAACTTCAAATATACGGCTTTTTATTGATTCATAAAGTGATGTTAAATATCCCTAAAGCGGAGTCTTGGTCTTCCTATTTTTCGTCTTCCTTCGAGTTCGGTTTCGAAAACCCTTCGTGCTGGTTCGTCTTCATCCATTCTACTGATATGGCCTAGCAAGCGCAATAGTGTTATTTTGATCCGCGTAACTATGTCAATGTCAGGATAAAGCTCATACAGCTCATGATTCATGCGTCGCCGATACTCGTCGTTGTGCACTATAGGGCCATAAATTTTCCGGAGTATTTTTCTCTCGAAGACTCCTACAGATGTTTCGTCTGCTTGCGATAGGACCCAGGATTCTGCGCCATAAAGCAAGACAGGTTGAATGAGAGTCTGGTACAGCTGGAATTTTGTTACTTGAGAGTGGGCTTTATCTCTAAAGTACTTGCTTAGCCCAAAAATAGCATCTATTCGCAAGCACAATTCTCCGCTTGATCTCAAGGCTGACGTTGTTGTTTTTGGTCACGACAGATCCTAGGTATATAAATTCGTCCACTACCTCGAAGTTATAACGGTTATCAACGTTCACGCTTTGGTCTAATCGCGTGGAGACCCTGTTTGTTGAAACCATTAATTTTGTCTTGTCCTTATTTACCGTCAGACCCACTTTTGCTGACTCCTTCTCAATTCTCGAAAAGTTCGCAGTAACTTCTCTAATTGTGCGCCCAATAATATCTATATCATCAGGATACGCGAGCAGCATGTGACTTTTGCTGCTGATGGTTTTATTCATGTTGACTGCAGCTTTTCTCATAATGATCTCTATTAACATGTTAAAGAGATCGCACGATAGGGTGTAGCCTTGCCTAAGGCCTCGCTTAGTTTCGAAAGGATCGGTAAGATCCTTACCAACTTTCACTGCGGATTTGGTATTCGTCAAGGTCATCCTGCAAAGGCGTATGAGTTTTGCAGGAATACCAAGCTCAGACATTGCCTCATAAAGTTTCTTCCGTATCGGACTATCGAAGGCCGCTTTATAACCGATAAATTGATAATAGGTGTCGATTTGTTTTTCGTGTGTCTTCTCCAGGATTTGGCGTTCCAGTCCTAAAACCACACTGGTATGGTCCAATCGGGTCAGCGATAATTGGTTTTAGTCTTTCGCACATTATGCTTGATAGAACCTTAAATGCTATGGATTAAAGGCTTATTCCACGGTAGTTGGCACAGAGACTCGGGTCACCATTTCTAAATATGGGATATAGTACACTGAGGCTGCAATCGCTGGGCATGCATTCATCTAACCAAATTTTGCTAATGGGCTGATGCATGCACCTTATCAGGTAATCCATCGGCTCCTGCGGCTTTGTTGTTCTTAAGCCGGGCAATAGCTGTTCTGACCTCGTCTTGGTTAGGACGGGGGCAATCGACGTCGCCGTCCATATTGTGACGAGATTTCCGTCCATGTCTTTACAGAAGGGGGGGCCTGAACCATGTCCATTAGTTCCGTTTTTAACTTTTTGGTAGAATTTTCGGGCTTCGTTCTTCCTTCTGTAGGTATCAATTTTCTCACTCTCGCGCTTTCTCCACTGCCGTTGCTTACGCCTAAAGAGACGGTTTACCTCCTTTCTTTTCTCCCTATACCGCTCAGTCGCAGCTCGCGTTGCAATTGACTGAAGCATTACCATACGTGCAGCGTTCTTTTCGTCATTTGCAATGCGACACTCTTCATCGTACCACGGTTTATTGCGAAGCGGTTTTTCGAGACCAAGTACGGTTGTTGCGGCGGTTTTTATAGAGTCGGAAATGGGTTTCCACTGCGCATCAGGATCGTCATCGGGAGGGGGTGGGTTCTGTGCCAAAAGTTGCGAGAGCTTCCTTGAGTAGGCTGTGGCTACCTCTGGTAATTGCAGCTTTCCGATGTCCAGCTTCCTCTGCGTCTGGTTTCGTACGATTTTCGCTCTACTTAATCTTGTGCGAACCTTTGCTGCTACAAGGTAGTGATCAGAATCGGTGTTAGCTCCTCTGATCGGTGTTAGCTCCTCTGATCACTCGTACGTCCATTACACGTGATCAATTTGGTTCTTAGTTCTTTGATCAGGGGATACCCAAGTAGCCTTGTGGATGTCTTTATGCTGGAATCTTGTACCACTAATGACCGTGTTTTTGCCGCGGCAAAGTCAATCAGTCTCATACCGTTGTCGGAACTGTCAGCATGTAGACTGAAATTGCCAATAGTTGGATTAAACACATTCTCCCTTCCTACATTGGCATTAAAATCTCCTAGTACAGTCTTAATGTCATGGCCAGAGCAGCGGTCATACGTTTCCTCTAGGAGCTCATAGAATATGTCTTTGGCATCATCATCTTTCTCTTCTGTCGGCGCATACACACAAATTATGGAAATATAAAAATATTTCGCTTTTATGCGGATTGTGGCTATACGTTCACTCACAGGATTGAACCTAGAGATTAGATGTCGCAGTCTTTTGCCAACTACAAATCCGCAACCAAATTCATGTTTTTTCTCATGGCAACTGTAGTATATGTCGCAGTTTCTTTTTCGTGTGCAGCCATGTCCTGTCCATCGCATTTCCTGGATTGCGGTAATGTCAGCCTTATAACTTTCGAGTTGGATATGTTGAATATTTGCCTCGGATCTATATAGAGTTCTTACATTGCAGGTGCATATCCGTAAATCGGGGGTCGTCAACAAATAGGGGTTGTTTATGTTTTCTTGTTCGTTTACGTATTTTCACTGCCATTACGAAATGGGGGTATATATCATTTAATACGTAAAAAAATAGCCAAATAGAAGGAGCCATATTAGACCCTTAGTATCTTTGGGCAACATTCGTTTTAGGACCTTTCAAGACGTTTGAACCATGTCTGTCTGGCTGGCTGGTCAACACGATAACTGCCGTAAATCTTTACAGATCACAATGAAATTTTGTCAGTGACTATTATGTGCCAATATTGAGTTTGGGATTGAAAATGGGCCACGACCCTTCTGGTACCTCCCATACAAATCTAAACATTTAGTACACAATCATATTTCTTTCAAACCTTTCTTCTGGTAGTTGTGATTAGCTTTAACTCTCAAACCGGTTAATAATCTGTAAATGCCTACATAACTGGAGGAAATGGGCGAGATTGTCACGCCCATTCTGATACCTCCCATACAAAACAGAGTATTCGTCCGGGTTGTCAATCCGATAAATCGCGTGAAACACTTCCGACCTTAATGAAATTAGATATAAGGCTTCACGTTATGAAACGCCAATCACCGATTAAAGCAAGGGTGATTTTCCACGCCCATTGTGGTACCTCCCATACAAAAGTTGATTGGCCGTCTGGTTGTTCGGCACGGGAAGTCAAATAAAGCTCTCCTATAGAAAATGAGCTCTTTTGCCACACCCATTCTGGTACCTCCCATACAAAAGTTGGGCGGATGACCGGTTGATCGACACGATAACTCTCGTAAACTTCAACCGATCTTAATAAAATTCGGTACTAGACAAAATTATGCTAGAAGCTACTGTGTAATTAATAACTGTCTATTGTGTCACGCCCAGTTTCGTACCTCCCATACAAAATTTGAGCGTATTCCGGTTTGCCGACTCGATATCTCCAATAAATCATAACCGATCATAATCAAATTTTGTCAACAACTTGCCTTGCCCATTTTTGCACCTCGCATATAAATATTGGGAGGGAAAAAATTCCCCAAAACCACTTAGGGTCGTAACTAATTTGGGTATTCAATAAGATTTAGAGCAATATGAATATGGTCACTTTTGAGTATGGACGTTTTTTAACACAACTTCCACGCAATGGTTGACTTAGGGTGAGGGTATGATTAAGACGGTTCACCCGACTGATACTTCTGTACTGGTTTTCAGTTTCAGGTAATCACAGCTTGCAATGACTCTCTTTACTGTCGGGATACTTGCCTGGTTACCAGTTTGAGACATGATTTTGGGTGCTGAAGAAGAAGAGTTTGATGCAATTCTCAAGATTTTTCTCTTTTCGGTTGGAGTTTGAAATCCTTCCTTTGTACCAGTGATGGAAAATTATGGCACAATGTGCCATTTTTTGCCCTATTTAACCTTTTGTGGCCCCGTGGCACAGTCAACTCTGTTTTGGCCCTATTTAACAATAGTTAAACCCTTTGCTCATTAGGGCCTAACTTAATAGCGAATAAAGAGAATTATCGAAAAGAACTGAATTCAAAAAGTTAATGAAACGCGGTGTCCAATACTATAAACCGTTTAAATTAACCAGTATTCAAAACTATGTATTATGTTGTAGTAGGAGCCCTTTCTATTTCACACTTCTGAAAGTTTTGAACGATGTTTTCCGTCCAAAATATAATCTAATTTAAAATTAGGGACAGACTACAAAATATTACACTGATCTTTTATAGGAACAAATCAAAACAATATCTTAAGTCGTTGAAATCAAAATGATAATATAGTTTTGATTTAAGTGAACACAAACAAACATTAAAAATTCTGAGTTTGAATAAGAGGCTATATTCGATTACGTTTTCAATGTAAATAAACACAATATTTTAATGTTACATATGAAAGAATTTGTATCTTAATTTATGAACTCAAAAAAGTAAATTTTTTTTGAATGAATATTTAATTTGAATGAATATTATTTTTTTCCTTACATATTTTATATAACTAACAATTTTTTTTACTAAATAAATTTGTATTTAAATAAATAATATAATAGTATTTTTTGGTTAAAAATTACTTTGGCTCTTTCGAAGTCGTTTTGGCCCTTTTTGGAGCTCTCTTTGGCCCTAAATTGAAAAATGGAATTACCAACACTGCTTTGTACTCGTAATTCTATCCATAGTTTTCAACATCATTTAAGTATCTCAGCTAGTGTATTCAAAACTGAAACCGGTTAACCGAATTCCAGCTGGTCAACAGTACGTCGGTTTTATAAAAAGTGTTATTTTCGAAGAACCGGTTTCACTGGTTATTTCACGTCAATTAACCGGGTTTTTCGGGTTTTACATAAGTGATAAACAACACACAATTACAAATCTAAATCCTTTTTCATACCTCACAATGGTTACTGACCCCATTAGACAGACACAACACATTATTTCGCCAACGAATTTTGTCGCCGATAGTTTTCTGAAATAAGTTGTCCAAGGCAATTGAAGTCATATCTGCCAACTCCGATTTAGATGTAAGTTCCGGAACTAATGACAACACAGGTACAAAGTATGTTAGCAATAATACATAAAACTATAAACAGTATTCACAATCCAGAAAGAAGTACAAAACGTCCAATGGAATATTAGAAAAAATAAAGGGTCGGCCATGTACAATTTGGGATTTGAACCCCCCGTTATATCGAAGCAGATGGTCAATTTGACATTTATGAAGTGACAGATTAGTCGTGTTTTGGTTACAAGCAAGCGATTGTCGCTTGCTAAGTCGCAAAGAAAACGGCAATTTAGCGAAAAGTCATTTTATTTAAAAATACGAATAAGGGTTGAAAACGGTAAAGATGTAAAAAACTAATTTGTTTAAACTTAGCGAAAATGATTCTCGTCGCTAAGTTCTCGCTAAGTGCTTAATACAAAACAAGCGAATATACATATAAGCAAGCGGTGTAATCAAAACACGCTTATTATTAAGTAAAGGTTAGAAATTTATGAAATGCGTTTCTTTACGCTTGAAGAAAATTGGGAAATATTAAAAACTTTATCCAAATTTCTGAGCCTTCAATTCAAACTGTAATAAATAGAGTTCCAACAACACCGTTTGTGGATCAATTTGTGAAACGAGTTTGTCAATCACGGTCCTTATTGAACAAAGGAACTCGTCTACGTGCCCGTCCAGTGGAAAATATTGCTGCTGTAACTGAAAGTGTGCTGGAACAGCCATCAACATCAACTCGCCACCGTTGGAACATTTCTCGCACTTCTCTGCACAGAATTTTTTTTCATAAAGACCTCAGTACGAAGACTTAAGTTCAAATAGTCAAAGAACCGAAGCCTCGTGGCCATCCGAGATTAACGAAAAATAATCTTTTCCAATGAAGCTCAGTTTCGCATTTGGGGTCGGAAAATCCACACTTCGTCGAGGAAAAGGCGAAGCATCCACAACGGGTGACAGTTTGGTGCGGTTTTTGGCATGGTGGCATCATAGGCCCATTTTTGGTCGAAAAATGACCAAGGAGCCCTGTTACCGTCAATGGCGAGCGTTACCGTGCCATGTTTAGTATGTTTTTGTTCCAAAAAGTTGAAGAGGATGACAAATACCCGGTTCTTCTCGGAACCCGACTCGACGGAAAATGTGTATTTTTATCAAATTGTATATTCTTGGAATAAGATATTTCACTTAAGCCTCTTTGGGACAGCAATTTGATGAGATCCGGAACCGATCCAAATACCCGGGTCTTCTCGAAACCGGACTCGACAGAACCGGTTCTTAAAATTACCGGTACCGCACATTACTACTATCTACTAAACTGATGAAATTTGGAAATAAGTTGGAAATTTTGTCTTGAAGACATTGTCAGTAGTGTCAAAAGCTGATGACAATTTATATAAGACATCTTCTTGACATGTCACTAGTTTCGAATTAGGTGATATAAAGGGGGTATACAAACTATATAAGACCGTCCTAATGATTTGTCAGCCCTTTGTCATGGCTGACTTTTACTAAGACTATTGCTGGTTGTCGGTAGAGGAAGTCTTCATCATTTGTCAACTGCGGGTCATGTGGGAGGATTTTCAAATGTTTCAAAATCTTCAAACTGAAAAATTTATATTTATTTGTAGTTACGAAATATATGCCATACATATTCAGAATTTATTGCAAAATATTTCAAATTTTTAAAAGAAATGCTAATTTTCAGAGCATTATAATTATGTATACATATATGTAAATATATATATCCCAATTTTTGTCGCGTTATCTTTCAGAGTTTATTTAACGTCCTGGAACAGATCGAATACATACATACACATAGTCACCACTGTTGACTAACTACGGAACATTCCTGCTGACTTTTGAACAAATGTATGAAAATGTCAGGGGGTGTCATGATGTTTTTTTGGGAGTTGATCTGAAAGACAGCAGGGATTCTGATATGTCACTTCTTTGTCATTGATGATGTCTATAGGAAATTTGCACTGGGCAATCAATAATAGATATATTGATACTGGATGTTGTTTGACGAAAGAAAGAGAAACTGACGTGAGGTTTAGGCAGGAGATAGAAATGGTCTTTGGTTATTGTTTTTACACAAAAAATTAATATTAAACTTTTTAGTTATGACTAGCCTGACCATCCACCTCAAATAACAAAATGATTGTATTGATAATAAACCGCTTTATTTTATATATTTATTCTTACTTTAACTCATTACTTAACGTTTTATTTAAAACAAAAGAAACAGTTTTTTTACCAATTGAGTCCCGCATTTTGGTCACAATCAGTTGGTCAGGTTAGTTATGACACTTTAGAAGTTCTGGTCCGATATGTATTTTTGGGTAGCCATCTGGTTCTATAGATTTTCTGCTCGGGGGTATACCCAGCACATTTTGTTTCGATCGGATGACATGCAAAGAAAATAAGTGCGGTTATATTTCCAATAGTATAATAACTCAGCTAGAGAAGTTCTAGCGATGGTCATAATAAACCGAATACACCGAAACTTTGTTTTCGTTAAAAAAAAATTCATTGTTATTGATTTTGGATAATTTTTATTGTCGCTAGATAGTTATTTGTTACTCTGGCGGCAACACTGTCAAAATGTTTTGTATGCAAATGTGCAGTGCATACGTGGGCATATGCAGTGTTGCCAGAAGCCGTCAAAAAAATTATGCCGAGTGCACAAAAATTGTGCAAAATGCAAAAAATCACATTACACCCGGTTGGAACGAAGATCCTTTCGCTATATATTATGCGCCTGTTGAAAAATACGATAATTTAAATGGATTTTTAAGAAAAGATACTTTTTGTAACATGATACACTTTTTTTAAGAATTCTTTTTTATAGAATGTATTTTTTTTTAAAGTATATTTTTAGGTCCTTTTTGTAAGTATTATATTTTCCCGAATAGGTCCTTTTTTAAAGAGAGGTACGTACTTCTTTTATTAAAAGCTAATGTTTTTTAAGAAAATTTACTATTTTTAAGAAGAAGTACTTTCTGTAAGAAAAAGTCATAAGAGTATGATTTTTTTTACAAATGAGTATTTTTTTAAGAACAGGTATTTTTTAAAGAAGTGGTTCTCTTTTTAGGAAAAGGTTCTTTCTTTTAATAAAATTTACTTACTTTCAAAAAGGCTACTCATATCAAGAAAATACAAGGTATTATTTTATTTTCAAGAAAAGGTACTTTTAAGAAAAGGAATTTTTGTAAGAAACGATATTTTTTTTTTAAAAAAAAGGTTTTTGTTTATGAAATTAGAATTTTTTAAGAATTGGTCCTTTTTCAAGAATAGGTACATTTTTAAGAGTAGGTACTTATATCAAGAAACGTTATTTTGTATCACAGAAAGTCTACTCTTTAAAAAAAAGATAGTTTTTTAAGAAAAGGCAATTTGTTGTAAGAAAATGTACTCTTTTAAGAAAAGGTACTTATTTTTAAAAATAATTACCTTTTTGAAGAAAAGTTTCTTTTTGTAAGAAAATTTACTTTTTTAAGCAAAGGTACTTCTTTAAAATAAGGTATATTTTTTAAGAAAAGCTACTTTGTTTAAGAATATGAATTCATATTTTTTTTGAGAAAATTTTTCTTTTTTTAAGACACGTTTAAGGCACTTATTTAAGAAAAGTTTCATTTTTTAAACTTTTTTCACTTTGGCTTTTCTAAATTTACTTTTTATTGGGTTCAAAACTACAATACAACACTCCGGTTCACTTATTTAAAAGCACTAAAAATTCTACATTCAGCAGCCTGTATCTTTTGCAATTTGTAACCGATTGCAGAATTTTAAAATGGAAATGGAAGCTAGACATCTTGAGATATAAAACAATCATGACAATAAAGGTTTCTTAGCTAAAGAACTTTTTTTGAGCAATTTATAAAAAAAGTCCAAAAATGTGCAATTGTTTTTGGTTCGGTTCACCTGAATAAAGGCACTTTAATTAATTTTAATGAAAAACAGTTTTTCTTGTTTTTTTAATTTATTTTACTTTATTTAAGAACTATTAGATATAGGTACAACCACCTTTGTTTTTAATAACTTCAAAAATACGGGTTTTCATTGAGAGATAAAGAGAATTGATTTAATCCAACGAAATTTGATTCCAAGCATCCTTAATGGCCTGAATTTGTGACTGCTTGTCATCAAATTGTCTACCTCATTCATAGACCTTACGAGATAACCAACCGCAGACATTTTCGATAATGTTCAGATCTGGGAATAGGGTGGCCAGTCAAGAATATTAACATTTTGGCTTGCAATCAACTGCTTTACTACTCTGGCGTTCTGTATAGGAGGAGCATTATGCTATTGCAATATCCAAGATGTGGGACCAAATAGTTCACTGAACTTCGGAAAAGCCGATTCCAATAACGTTTTATAGCTTGCACCAGTCATTTTTGCACTTTGAAATTCAAGATCGATGGTGCCATGGCACGTAATAGCACCCCACACCATCACGCCGCTCTCTCGGCTGTGATGTCGGTTCAAATCCCGCTTTTCTTTGCGCAGATCATGGAAATAATAGTTGTAGCCATCAGGCCCATCCAAATTAAACTTCTTCTCATCCGTAAATACAACGGTTCTCCAGTCATTTACATGACCTCTTGGCTGCACATCCCATACCATGTAGTCTCCAGCGAATTGAAGCCGCTTTTCCATACGAGGAGCATTAGTGGTGCAATGGTAGTGTGCGCGGCTCTTGTACATGAGATCCTGGGTTCGAACCCGGCTCTGACCACCTTCAAAAAAAATTTCTTTCGGCGGCGGTCACCTCGCATAGTGACGGCGACACTATCGAGTATCTAGCCATGAAAAAGCTTCTCAAATTACCGTTCGAAATCGGTGTAAAACTGTAGGTCCCAATCAGTGAGTGAAAACTGGAAAGCGCACAGCTCAGTGATTGTGAGAAGTTCTCCCCAGTCCCTTCATGGGATGTAATGGGAAACCATTAATTTATTTTTATTTTATTTTTTTTTCTAATTTCAGGTATTTAAGATATTCGCAGCTCTTAATTACTCTGCGTACTTGCTCGCTTCCACTCCAGCTTGAGCTCTTATTTTTGACAAGGATAAGGGCGATTTAGAAGTAATTCTGATGATTTTTCTTTTCTCATACGTAGATAAAGACAATGAAACCCTTCCTTTAAAATTTTTTCCATACCCCCGGGGTCCTTGATGTAATTGTCGACAACTGTTGGGCTCCGTCCAATTTTTTTAGCTATTGCGCGGTAAGAATATCCTTCAGCATGGTAAACATCGATTTTAGTTTTTTCCGATAGATTTAAAATTTTTTGTTTTGCCATTTTGACTCGTAAAATGATTAAGATGTAATAAATGTTAGAAACAAACGCTCCCTACAAAAAATCATCGCTTACTTTAAAAATAACAAAAAAAAAATAATAAAGTGCCTTTGTTCAAGTGAACCAGAAAAAATAGCACATTTTTCTACTTTTTTTATAAATTGCTCAAAAAAAGTTCTTTAGTTCAGATTCCACTATTGTCATGATTTTTTTATATCTCAAGATGTCTAGCTTCCATTTCCATTTTAAAATTCTGCAATCGGTTACAAATTCCAAAAGATACAGGCTGCTTAATATTTAATTTTTAGTGCCTTTAAATAAGTGAACCGGAGTGTATATCGTCATACCGGAGTTATTTGCACGTACATCCAAAAAAGTTATTTTTGGAAAATTGAATTTAAAGTTTCAGAAAGTTAAATCAAAACAATGGTATGAAAAAAGTGGTCCAATATTTGTTTCAGACGTAATGGTGAGGATTCTTCATTGGTCTATGGAAAAATATCAATGGTCATGGAGAAAACTTTTCGAGTTATGCCAATTTTTTCCATCAGAAAAATGTTGTCATTTAATCGTATACGCCACTTTTTGTGAGACATTGTTCAAAATGTGGGATATACGTGGCAATGAACTAAAAAAACATGTTAAAAAATTTTTACTTTAACATTTGTTTTTTAAAAGAACTAAGATTCATATTGTTGCCATTTCATTTGATTCAGTATTCGTAATTAAGCCTCATTAGGTAATTAGTATTACTGACTTGACAGTGCTTTGGGTAAGATATGACCCAATAGTAGAGTCTTACTAAAAATGACTGATTGAGTTAAAAAGTTCAGATGTAGAATAATTCAGACATTTTTAATAATATTATTTCAATAATATGTGTATAAAAATAATTAATTGAAGTCAATATCCATCGCCTATTTGCTGAAGAATTACCAAACAATCTTTTTGAAATTGAGTTGGATAATTCAGTCCGAAATAAAATTTCATCAGAGAAAAGAAAAGACATAGAAATTCTGTATATTTATCTTCCGGAAGAAGATGTTAAATACTTTTCTAACTTAATATCTGGTTAATAAGAGAAAAAATAGCCTTTTTATTTTTTTTTTTTTAATTTCATTCAGCCGAATTTTCATAATAGAAACTTGTGTTTGAGTGACATGTATAAATTTGTTCTTATATTTTGATTTTTATAAATATTTTAGTTTATAAAAATTATTGTTCTATGGAGTATTGAAATTGAAAAATTAGTTAATGTTTAAGTTTATGATTAGAATTCAGTTTTTTTAAATTTACAATAAAGATGTTAAAATCATATTTACTTACTACGCTTTTCTTTCATGAGTAATATACGTATTATTTCGTGGAGATAACGTAACAATTTTTGAATTCGCAAATTTCATATATTTTTCATTGTATATCCACAAAATTGTTATATACGATGTTATAACGCGTTTTATTTTTTGTTTTTATGGATATACAATTATAAAACGCCTACATATTTCATAATCTATTAGAGGTAGCGACCTGGGGACTAGACAGATTGAAAGATCTTGAAAAATTACCTTAGAAAGTGTTCTTATCTCAATTTTTTGGATTTTGTGATCTACGTGCAGATAACTCCGGTACGACGATATACTAAATATTGGTTACAGGCTCCACTTAGAAAACTTCCCATTAAACGAGAAATTTCCCAACATATGTGAGACATCCAGTTAGTCTAGACACAAACCAAAGCAAACATAAACCATATAAGGCTTTTTCAACAGAGACGCTACAAAAGTAAATCGATAGGGACAGCAAACGACGCCATATTTTTTCCCGCTCTTTTGACATTTCTCTTCAGTAAGGTTTTCCATTTCATCATGGAAAGATATACGAGCCAACAACGAGTCGAAATTATTAAAATTTACTACCGAAATTTGGAGTCAGTGGTCTCAACTTTAAGAGCGTTACGTCCAATTTATGGTCGTCCAAATCGTCCTACCAGATCAACAATTGAGCGTATAGTGGAAAAATTTGAATCCACAGGCACAGTGCAAAATTTTCCCGTGCCAGTGAGACAAAGAAGTGCCCGTAGTGTCGAGAATATTGCTGCTGCTGAGGCTTCAGTTCAAGAAAGCCCGTCGTTCTCAAGCGTTGGGCATCTCTGTGACGTCGTTGTGGCGAATTTTGCGAAAAGATCTTGGCCTACATCCTTACAAGATCAAATTGGCGCAAGCACTGAAGCCGCTTGACCACCATAAGCGCCGTATGTTCGTGAATTGGATGAGCAACCACTTGAAAATGATTCGGATTTTCATCCGAAAATCATCTTCAGCGATGAGGCTCATTTCTGGCTGAATGGCTTCGTCAATAAGCAAAATATGCGTTATTGGTCAGACAGCAATCCACACGTAATCCATGAGTCATCATTGCATCCCGAAAAAATTACGGTTTGGTGCGGCTTATGGGCCGGCGGCGTCATTGGGCCGTACTTCTTCCGTGATGATCAAGACCGGCACATTACTGTGAATGCGAATTGCTACCGTTCAATGATAACCGAATATTTTTGGCCCCAATTGGATAATATGGACTGGGAGGACATGTGGTTCCAACAGGACGGCGCCACAAGCCACACAGCGAATGCCACAATCAATTTATTGGAAACCAAGTTTGGTGAACGTGTTATCTCACGAAATGGTTCAGTCGATATTTCCTGTGGGGCTACGTCAAGTCTATGGTCTATGCCAACAAGCCAGTGACGATTAATGAACTTCGTACGAATATCGAACGTGAAATTGCAGCAGTATCGGCCGATTTATGCTTGAAAACCGTCGAAAATTGGGTTCAGCGCCTGGAATTCTGCAAGCGTGCCCTTGGTGGCCATGCAAAAGAAATCGAGTTCCATACATAATGGCATCGAACGTACTTTCACAGGAATAAAGAATTTCATTGGTATCTAAACCCGGTTTTGTTTTATTTAAAAAAACTTTTGTAGCGCTCTTAATGAAAAACCCGTTATATCTGTGGTGACAAGGCATAACAGCTTAACTCGAGTTATGCTCAAATTAAATTTATCGAGAATCGAGCTGTATATATCGTACTGCACACTATATAATCCAAATATGAATAATCCAATTTGTAGTTCCCAATATATTGGAAAAGATTTATCAATCACTACATTACAAATGAAATTTTAACCCTTAAAAAGCTCTCCTAAAAAGATGCAAAAATAGACATAGGCCTTGTGACCACAGATATAATGGCGGCTACACACGTTACAACCTACGAACCAACGTTTGAACCAATCTCATTTAGAAAATATTTTTCGTGTGTAAAGATGAACGCTTTATAGCTTATTCACATTTACCGCGTTTCAGCTGGGACGCCGGCGTTTCGCTCTCTTGAGATCATTTCGAAACCATGGTGTTCACATTAACTACTGTGGTTTCATGTGACATTTCTCATTTCTGTTTTGTGTTTTCTGTATTGACTGTATTCACAAATAAAGAAATATAAAATAATATCAAAAAATTAATGTAATTTTTATAATATTAGAATTTATATCATTGTATGATAAAGCAATGAATGCATTCAAAGATATAAATGATTATATTCATAAATCACATCGCAATAAGTACTTACCACCACAAAGCAAACTAGAAATGTAAACAAACAGATTTGTTTTCCCTCATTTTTCTGACATTTGCTTTGAACCAGCAATGGAAATTTTTTCATTTTACTCCTTTTTTTAACTACTATTGGAGTACAACACTGTGCTCTCTCTCATTTTTACTGTGGTTTCAAACAAACTACAGTAAAAAGAGCATAATGTTTGCGTTTTTTTTTGTATGAAAATAAGTGCCAATTAAAGTGTGTTTCGCGGAAATCATCGAAAGAGAGCGAAACGCCGGCGTTTCAGCTGAAACGCGGTAAATGTGAAAAGGGTATTACTTGTTGTAAATGAAATTTTGGATGTTTTATAAACTTCAATAAAACCTCGCATTTCCTCGTAGTATTCCATTTGAATTTGTTTGGATTTTGCACTAATACAACCGATTTCAAATTTTACTCTCTCAACAACAAAATTAAAGATGTTGTATGACATGCATACACACGCTACAACCGTTGAACCAACATCACCAAAAAATCAAAAAATTTTAATTTTCATACAACGGTTGTACAACTGGCCTACACACGTTACAACCCTTGTACAACCTTCAAAATTTTGTAAAACCGGTTGTAGCGTGTGTAGCCTGCATAAAGGTCCACGACAGCAGTCGGCCAGACAATACACTATATTTCTTGAGAAATCAAATTTCTTTCGGCGGCGGTCACCTCGCATAGTGACGGCGACACTATCGAGTATATAGCCATGAAGAAGCTTCTGAAAATACCGTTCGGAATCGGTGTAAAACTGTAGGTCCCAATCAGTGAATGAAAACTGGAAAGCGCACAGCTCAGTGATTGTGAGAAGTTCTCCCCGGTCCCTTCAAGGGATGTAATGGGAAATCATTTATTTATTATTTTTTTAACTTCAGTTTTTAAAGTTTTCATTTTGTACAAATTTCGTTGAGAAGTAACCACTTGTATTTTAGTAAATTAATTTCCCGCGGAATACAAATACACATGTATCTTTTGGCTGTTCCTTACAGCGTTGCCACGGTTTCATTTAGTGGTATTAGTTTCGTTTGGAGGTATTCCTAAGCCCATTTGAAATTTTAAAGAAAACTTGAACAGTTGAAACGATAACTACTATATAGTCCCTCGATTTCCCCTAATAAATACGTCTTGTTGGTCATGATCCCTGTGGGCAGCATATTACATTTCCTCTGTATGGCTGGTAGAACAGCTTTGGATTAATTTAACATTCCATTTGTTTAACATTTAACATTCCATTTAATCAAACAATTTAAATTTTGTAGGCTCAAGCACAGCTTGGTGGAATGAAGTCACCTGTACTGGATTGTTTTCGTTGGGACTGGGGCTATTCTTGTTGGTTTTGAACTGCTTGATAAGCCGAAAAGAAGAAGAAGACTTGGAAGACTATGTGCAACGCCAATTGACCCGATCTCGGTCGGGACATCGTCTAGAACGTGATATCGAAACAGGGGTCCTCACAACAAGGCACGCTCGAAAAGCTGTAGCATTGCAAAAAGATGCGCGCAACGGTTCATCAACAGATGTGGCGCTTGTCAATAGTTCAGTGCCTGATAATGTGGCTAATGGGTCCATAGTAGGGCGTACATGTAAGTCACTTTGCGTGTCTAACCATTCTGCTCCAGCGAGTTATTATCTTCTTTCTGTTTGCAGGTTTAACTACTTCCGGTGATATTTTGTTAGAGAAAATAGTAGAAGAAGACAATTCATATCTTAATAACGGTAGCGTTGGCGTTTCGCCTATAGAAATTGAAAACGACACAAAACAACTTTTACGAAGCGAATCTATAAATGAAACAATCAATATAACAAGAATATAAAATAAGTTTTACTCGGACTCACCTAATTTTTTCCTTACGCAATTTATTTATTAATAATATGTGTAGATATTTAATTATATCTTTTTTATTGAAACAAAAACCCCAAAAACCAAAACACAAATACAACCAAACAATTCGATACAGAATAACAATATAGAATTACTACAAACGCGCAGAATTATACCTACCTAACCTGTTCCAGAGATTAGGATATTTGCCCCTTTTTCTTAATATTCATACTAAAGATTTATATAAATACTAGAGTAAAAACAATAAATTCAAACAACCATTTAAATAAAACCAAAAGTGTATTACAACGATTCAACATACACACATTCAGTCATGAAAGATAAATTAGCTTAAAATAAATATTAAACAAAAAAATATATATAAAATCAAATTAGAATATCGATAAACTCCAAAACTACTCGTAAACGTATTAACGCAGTAACTACCAAAAAGATGTACACTCACAGAAAAAGCCAAGAAGTCAATGATTGGATCATTGATTTCCCATTTTCCAATTCCCAGGATCCAAATAGTTTACACGGGACAGTTTTTCTCAGACAGTAGAAATGCATTCACACATGTTTACTACCACACTTACACTTCGCTCACTTGCCTCGCCACTGTCTCTGATTTTTCAACGACAGTAACTTGGTAGAATTATCTATAGGTAGTCGCATTAGCAATTCCGTCGTTGAGCTGTCAAAATTGGCTGAATAATGAAAACCACTATGTAGACAAAATGTGAACAATTTTATAAGATTGTCTTACTTGATACAAAGTCTATGCTATTAAATTGCATTTTGGTTGAAATTCTTTGAATTTTATTAACAAACAAAGAGAAACAAAATCGAATTTGACAGCTTACCGACAGAAAAGATGAAAAACCACAAATCAGCTGGGCTGACGCGTTTACCCGATAGATAATTTTACCATGGACAGTAACTTCGGCAAGAGATTTGACATAAGCGGCCAGATCATGGCTGAACTAGTAAAGGTTGGCGCAATAGAACAACTGATTTTGCTTTCTTATGCTTTCTTATAAACTGTGATGAATTTGACGGTTAGAGTCATGAAACAAAAAGTAAATGCCTGTTGTTGGTTCACACAATTACAAGTTCAGCCATCGGCCATAGCGGCGACGTTTCGTAGTAATTTGAGAAAAAAGCAAAATATCGCAAACTACTTTACAAAAATTTTGCTAATTTTTATTGAAATATTGTTTGACAATACAAACATATAAACAGAATACATGTCTAATTTTGCAGAGTACATCAGTTCCTTTGTAATTTGGAGAACTACATAAGACAAAACACAATGGCAAAAGAGCGAAAAAACAAAAAATCAGAGCAAGAAATTTAACGAAACGACACTGTCGGCGGTTGCTTAAAACTGTACAGTCTTTATAACTGGCTGGACGCGTACGTCACACAAACAATTTTAATCTTTGTGACAACTAATACATATTCTCAACTATCTTGTCTCAAACTGTCCCGTGTAAACGCACCGTTAGTCTTTGTTGGTGCCATGAAATCGAATTCTTAATTTTTATTTTCAAAATTTCAGTTGGGGAACGTTCCCTAAGTTGGGCGGAACACATTTTTTCCGAATGGTGCTTGCCTTAAAAGTTTCCAAATACTGAACTAAAATTCTCACGAAAAATATGTAACACTGTTTTATTAAACACTATTGACCCAAACTTGAGGCCGTTGGTGGTGCTTTGGTAGTGTACGCGACTTTTGTGCATGAGAACGTGGGTTCGATCCTTGCTCTGGCCATCTTAAATTTCTTTCGACGGCGGTCACCTCGCATTGTGACGGCGACACTATCGAGTATTTAGCCATGAAAATGCTTCTCAAAAATACCGTTCGGAACCGGTGTAAAACTGTAGGTCCCAATCAGTGAGTATAAAACTAGAAAGTGCACAGCTCACACTGGCTGTGAGAAGCTCTCCCCGATTCCTTCATGGGATGTAATGGGAAACCATTTACTTATTGACATAAACTGTCAACACCAACTATAAGTCGTGGCTCCAAGTTGTCAACTTCATCTCCAAAAAATATAACCCAATATATTTCCAAATTATAGTAGTTTATTTGGGTTTTCACATACGCCATATATGTGTTTTGCAATACATTTTTTTATTGAAATAAAAAGGTAAATGTTTTTTTAAGTTCCTGTGAACAAAAAACCACCAAAATATTGGAATTTTTCTCTCAAAATTACAAACAAATGTATTTATTGTACTTTATATATGATTTTCGGTTAAAATTTGATTAAGAATATATTTATCTATATGAAATCTACATACTATATGAAACATTTAAAAATCTAAATTTTTTTATTTAAAAAAAATACAGTTCCAACTCAATTTTGCTGTACGGGCATTGCGGGAGCTGAAGGGGTTATTTGTTTTGAATGCACTTTGTACGGGTTATATATATCCGCAGATCTTGTGCCTGTGGCGTCCGTTTGAAAAAAACATTTCTGCAAAACAATAAATTGTTTTTTCTAATTTATAGAAAAACGTATGATCTAATAATTAAGATGTATTCTGAGAGAAATCGATTTTAATTTAAAAATCTAAAAAATGTTTAGTACAAATATCAATAATTTTGTAACGCATACCTATAGATATGGTAACGTTATAAAATGTTCGAGTATTTTCCACAAAAAAGTCATGATTGAAAGTGGTTCAAATATTTCTGCATCAATCATATTTTGGTCTTCATAGCAGGAACTCATTTTATTCATTTATAAAAAATTTTAATATTTTTTTTTATAAATTGAGGTATTAAACAACACAACTAATGAACGTTAAACATTAAAATTGAAGCATAAAAACAGTTTCTGAGAAACTTTAATATAATTCTAAATGCTCCAGACTTGGCAATATTATTTTTTTTAAAGTTATTTTTTTATTTTGTATGAATATTTACAAAGTTAAGTCAAATATACATATATATTTGCCTAAACAAAATTTAACAGAAGCTGCAGCGTCATTAAGACATTATTAAGGCATTTGGTAAAATTATACCATTATATATATTATTTGTAAAAATAATGCCATGTTACTGCTAAGATTTAAATCATTATTCAACATTTTTCAATTAAAGTTCAATATGACTTCTATTCCGAAATTGATCTATGCCCTGCATCAATGTAGTTATGTTTTAATAGGCTTTGAAATACTATTCCCAATTTTCCTGTCTTAAATATAATAGATTGGCGAAATGAAAAATGCATGCATTTCTTAAGCGTGTGTAACACTCCTAGATCCAACTGAGAAACGGAGTGAAACGTATCCTCACAACACTATCAATTTTGAAGAATGCAAGAACAGCTGTTTGCGAGTTGGCAAACAAAATACAACAGTTAATTGATTGATTGATTATTCAGACAACCTGATTAATCGACACCCGAATTAATCGAATCTGATTAATCATTTTTACGACTAATAATATAATAATAATTTATAATAATAGGAGTGATTCAGCAATTCATATTTTTCGGTTTTTTAATTTGTATTTCTTCAATAACTTACTTTTCTCGAAATGTAAAAATTATTCATATTGTTTGTATTGTATATATTTGTATGTTTTCCAAAAAGTATTTGAATGATGAATAAAATTATTCAAATACGATTAATTTATAAGTATGTATATTTGATTATTGGATTAACTGATTAATCACGATATCGATGCATCAACATTTTAATTAATCGATTAATCGCACATCCAAAAAACAGGTTTCTACTCCCCTTTTCTTTGTTTTTTTTTGGTTTATTGCAAATGCCTCCCTGGTCGAATATTTTTTAAATAAAACCAACAAATATAAGAAATATAGCAAGTCAGTTCTTTTTTGTTTTCAAAGTGTTCTGTTCGTGTTGCCAATTAGCGACGGTTATTGTGAGTAACAGACAGGTAATTTTGTATATATATTCAATCCAGATCGTATGATTTTTGTGCGGACAGACAGAGTGTTGAAATGACTTTGATTTTGTGCATTTATTCTCATTTTATATAATTGAAGTTCGATCGTTATTCTTGTTGTCTGGGTTGTTTTTCCATTTAGAATGCAACTGACGGGTGTCATTAACCCAACAAATCATTGAAAATCAAAATCATGGATCACCTCGGATTAGCTATCAATTCCATAAGATATAAAAAAAATATTTTCCGATAACATCCCATGAGGGGACTGGGCAGAGCTTCTCACAACCAGTGAGCTGTGCGCTGTCTAGTTTTTCACTCACTTCATTAGATAACTCTCCACATAAAACTTGGTATTAGTATAGCAAATAAATGGAGTCCCAATAAAATTGCACGATTTAATTTAAAAATTAATCGAAAATTTTTTGATATTTTTGTTGAATGATCATACATATGATCTGATTAAGTGTGTAATAAAATATCCGGAAAAATGTCCCCCACGGCTCTGATCATGGGCATTTCGCGAAATTTGAAGTTGTAACGACGCCGAGATTACTGATATTACTGAGATTTCGGCAACACTATCGTTTACCGCAGCAATGTTTTCGAGAGTCCGGCAGGTACGCCGACGCACATGAGACTGACTAGCCATAATAGACGGAGTTTCTTCAAATTATTGGTCACTCTTCGAGTTGCTGCACTTTGATTGGGACATCCTACATATTTCGAAAGTACACTTTTATTTATTTATTTACACAATCAGACAAATGTGCAGTAAAATTAGTGGTTGACAAAAATTGTATCCAATTCAATCCAATTACCGCAAAGGATTCATATATATCGGGCCACAATCGCCAAAAAGTCATTAAACCCACATTTCTAATTTTGTTTTTGTTATGAAAGTCGATAAATAAAGAGAATTTAATCAAAGTTAGTTTTGGGTTTAATTCAATTCAACAAAACTCAATTCAAATCAGTTCAATTCGAATTGAACTGATTTGAACTAAATTGAACGCAATTCATTTCAATTTAATAAACTCAATTCAATTTCATTCAGTTCAATTCAACTCCATTCAATTTAATTCAATTTCATTCACTTCAATTCAAATCAATTCAATTCAATACAATTCAATTCAATTCAAATCACATAAATTTAATTCCATTCTATTCAATACAATTAAATTTAATTCAATGCAATTAGTTGCAATTCAAGTCTATTCAATTTAAATCAATTCAATTCAAAGTCGTAAACTATGCCCAATGTCTTCAAGATAACTTGCTGGAGGTCACATCGCATAGTGTCGACGACCCTGTCGTGTAGCTACTCATGACAAAACTTTCAGAGATCACTTGAAACCCGTGTTAAAGTCTACGTGCCAATCAGTGAATTTTAAAACAGAAAGTGCCCTTCTCACTAATTGTGAGTAGATCTCGCCTATCCTTTCATGGGATGTAATGGGAAAATATGTATGCAAGAAACAAAACTAGTCTACGACGCCTACTGGGTAATAATGACATCCTTATTTCTGCCCATGACAAATCGAATATTGTTGGCTGGGGTATTCAATTATTCGATATTTTACTTTGGCCAGTTAACCGCTCGACAAATTAATCCGTGTTTTTTCAGTGGCGTAGCTACCGTAGGGCCAGGCGGGGCAGTGCCCCCAAACTCAAGGGGCCCCTCGGCCTTCATGAACGACGTTCGAAAAATTTATATATCCTGATTTAATAAAGAATTTTCGACTTTCAACTTTTTGGCCCCTGGTCATCAAACCTCAAACGGTTGGAAGTGAAATCACAAAAATTTTGCTCACCTCCAGAACATAAACGCATAGAGAAAGAATATAAGAGAAGCCATTAGTGTTTCAATTCCACAAGTTTTTCGTCGAAAGTCACTGCATAAACGTAACAGGGTGCGACGCGAAATTCATATTAGGTATGTTCCCGTACTTACTATTTTTTTTTACTATTTTTATTGATTTGTTTATTTTTTGTATGGCAAAATTACAAAAATTTCTTTCAAAATTGGAGAAATAGTAAAACAGTAACAAATTATTATACCATATAATCTATCTTGCAACAAGCGAAATAGACGAGGATACAACTATCTAGTTTACACAAACAAAACCACTTAAATCATTATATATGCCAAAACATAAAAATGGTTATGGACCCTGCAGTCGACGTAGCTAACGAATCTTTAGTGATTTCCCTAATTGCCATCTTGTGCATAACCTTTCACTAATGATTTCACTAACAACATGTGATGTACGAATTCACTAATACTGCTGCCATAACAAAAAGATTAATGAAGATTATCCGATGAAATCACCGGTCAGCAAAAAACAACGATTCCTCTACTCCTAATGTACCAATTATTTCCATAATGAAAAGACGAGAACATTTTTTGATATTTATTTATTTAACAATGAAAACTTAAAATTATAATAATTCATTTAAAAACTATAATTTAAACTTTAAATAAATTCCAATAAAATATAATGAAATTCCACGCTTCGTAAAAGGTAAAAAACTTAAAGATAAAATTAAAAAGAACGTCACATCTATGAGTTTTTTGTTTCTTCGCTTTTCATAAGAATATAAATTAAAAAGATGAAAAATATGTTTAATAAAAAGATAAAAAACTGAAAGGTAAAACTAAAGACGACTCTACAGCTATCAGTTGTTTGCTTCTTTATGTTGTTTCTTTGAAACAGAGGTTGCCCTTATCTCCCGTTTTTTTTTTTGAAGTTGAGTAGGTCTTCTTAGTTGGTCTTCCGCCGACCCAGGGAATTTCGTGTTTATTGGTATGGATTCTGCAAAAGTGATAAAATAATCTGAAAACAATATTTTAATCTGTTATCAATATTTTAAATTTATATTACCTACCAGTACGCAGTAAACATTTTCCAGTTATTTGAGACTTTATTATATTATTATATATTTATTTATTTGCTTCAAATTACACATTTTCTGACCACGAACTTCCAATTGCAACTGACGCCAACACAAGAAACTAATGTCAAGCCAATATTTTTTTTTTGCATTCCATACATATCCATCGTTGCAATTCTTTTATCTAATGAAATCGTTAATGAGCACAAAACATTGAAATGCTTTACGGGAATTTGAGAGCAAGAATATTAATCTCTTTCATCAAGAGCAAACAAATGTGTATCGACACAAAGAAGTAAGAACAAAGTTAAGAAGTAAATCAATAGTTTGAGAGTCAAAAGGCGAACCCTTGCATAACTTGTGGCATTTGGATTCACTAGTCAATTTTTCATTAGCCAAATACCTAGCGATTTTGAGTTAATTTCTACTTTTAAAACTGCAGGGGATATACATAGATATACAAACACAAACACAAATATTATCTAGGAAAAATAAAACCAAACACACGGCAGCGTCCTCCACTAAAAAAAATTGATTTCATCAGTACACAAAAAATTTAGAATTTCGCACTTATTTTCACTCTTCCACTTTCCTTGTCTGTATTTGTTTTCTCTGCGCCATTTGTTTTTCTCGATAACAGCCAAATTTACAAACAGGTTTGAAAACCAAACGATTTATCTGACGACAGGTGTTCACAAACGCAGATTTCCTTTAGGTCAGATTTTTTGTCACATAAATCTGTTAATGTGAACTTCGCTTAACACGCCTGTAAGAATGGTAACTCAATTGTTTGTTAGAGAATTCGCTTAATCGTTCTTATCCCTAGTTACACCATATTTGGAGGGGATTCCCCCGGTACTCAAATTACTTTCTCTTTCACTAAAATTAGTGCAGTGCGGTGAGAGCTCGACTCGATCACATACGGATAACAAAGTATTAGAATTATTTGTTTAGTTTGCAAAGTTTTTATTAAAGTAAACTACCATGATGGATAAAAAGAAAAGAAGAGTAAAATTGGCCAAAATTAACAAATTTTTTACTCAACCTTCTACAAGTACTTCCGACCCAAACATTTCTGTTTATAGTGACTAAGATAATGTGGTATCTATTCAGAAGCCTACTGAAGACGACCCGACAATAATTGCAGTCAAAAATATCGCCAGCCACGACGACGCCACCGATCATGTCGATGACGACATCTGCATGGCATACGAAACTGGGAAGGAACCATCTACGTCTACACTTTTCGAAAATGTCAATAAAACATTTTATGACTTGGGAAACTTCACGAGCAAGACATTGAGTGATGAAGAATAACGTATAATTCTTGATATGGGACGTTACAGCCTTCAGGACCATTTCGCAAAGATCCCCACCAGAGCAACAGGTGTTTTTCAACATCGTACTATGTGTAAATTTCTAAGTATGGACCAGTCAATCGTTTTTGGCTGTGTTATTCCAAAATTCTAGATGCTGTCTATTCTCAACCTTGCTGGTTGTTTGCTTCGCAAAGAAATAATGTTGTCTGATGTACGGGCAATCGGGACTGGAAGCACTTATCAGAAAGAATTAAAGAACACAGTTTCTCGAGTGACCACTGGCCATACGGAATCATGTGCTGTGTACAAATTTTGGAAAAACAATGATACTATTGACAAGGAAGTTGGAAACGAAATTCGTAAAGAAGCGGCATTTTGGAAAATGGTTCTTACCAGGTTATTCGACATCATACTTACTTTAGCAAAAAGTTCATTGCCTTTCAGAGGACATCGAGAGAACTTGAGTCAGGAAGAAGAATATCATGGAAATTTTCTGTCCATTGTAGAGCTTGTCTCCCGGTATGATCACATTTTGCGACAAGTTTTGGATAAGCCCAAAGGTAATGATTATTAATTTTGTTAGCATTTTATTTTTGGTTAATTGTTTGTATTCGAAAACACGCCTTTTTGTTTTTAGGATCTACAAGATATTTGAGTCCAACCATTCAAAATGAAATGATTGAGTGCTTAGGGAGCAAGCTAGAAAATAATCTTCTAGAAAAAATTATAGCATCCACATTTTTCGGCATTATAATCGATATTGAAGTAAGAGAAGTGTTTTTAGGATTTTATGCAGCCATCAAACGTGGAGCAACAGATTTAGTCAATCAGATGACTACATTATTTACTGACAAGAGTATTGACTTAAAAAACTGTGTGGGCCAAGGTTATAATGGAGTCAGTGTGATGAGTGGTATTTATAATGGTGTACAGAAACAGATTAAGACTATTCAGCCAAATGCAGAGTATGTGCATTGCGCCAGTCATAATTTAAACTTAGTGATAAATGATGCCGTTAGTAGTTGTGTGGAAATACAGATTTTTTTTGCAACGGTGCAACACGTATATACTTTTTTCAGGAATAGCATTAAACATTGGGATCTATTGTCAAAATTCACGGGTGAATCAGAAACCACTATAACAAAATTAAATCCGACTAGATGGTCTAATAGAGTTAACACGATATCTGCAATAAAGCTTCGCTTTTTTGATATAATCAAAGCATTATCAGAAATAGTTCTGAAGAGTTCCGGTAAAGATGAACGTAGTGAGGCAGAAACTATTAAAACAAAAATACAAAGTTACTAATTCGTATTGATTTTCATGCATCATTCATGCATGCATCAAATATTGAACGACATCAATTACGCGTCCAAAATTTTACAAAAACGCGACATCGATATCGAAATAAAAATATAATTTTAAAATTTGTATGAAATTTTCCAACAAAATTACGGTTAAAAAGGATCCGAAAAGAAATTTCTCAAAATTGTAAAAATCAATAACTATTAAAAAGTACTTTTTCTATGAAAAAGTAAATTTGAATAGAAATGTTAAAAAGATATGTGTGAAATTGATCATTATGGTGAATGGTTGGGAATATAGCTATTTCAATGCCCACCAAGGCATATCAGTTGCTCCCTTTTGCACAAGTATTTAGGTATATCATCACACATTATAGGGATAAACAAATCTCAAGTAAGCGAGAATTGTCTAAACTCCTACTTGTGCGAAAACATCCAAAACAATACTTTGCCACAACCATCAATATTCATAACATTTCTTTCCTATGCATGCTTTCATCAGGAGCCATTGCATAACAACAAAGAATAATTTCAATATATTTTCACACATATCTTTTTAATATTTCTATTAAAATGTACTTTTTAATAGTTATTGATCTTGAACCGAACAATTATTAAAAACATAACAACGAAAAGATCGAATAATATAGACTCAAATGGAATTGTAAAACCTTCTTCTTGGTTACATCTGATTAAAAAATTCATGCATTCCGTAGGCCTTATTTTAAGAAGGCATTACAAAAGAACCATTCCGCATGCCTTATTTGTGGAAGGCGTTGGGATTTCCGCCGCTAGGGCACTACATTTTTTCGCTCGCAACTGTACAGCCAACAAACCATTGGTCGAAATAAGAAGAATGCTTCTTTGTGATGAAGGTGATAAAATATTCTTCCCATATAAATGGGCTTAGCTCATTTGCTAATTTTATCCTATTTAACTGAACAACTTATTTTTACGAACATTAGTCGTGATTTGGTTACAAGCAACCGAATATCGGTTTCTTAGTTGTAAAGAAAACGGCTATTTAGCGATAAGTCATATCAGTGATGGAAAAGTATGGCACAATGTACAATTTTTGGCCCTATTGAACGTTTTGTGGCCCCGTGGCACAGTCAATATTATTTTGGCACTATTTAACAGTAGTTAAACTCTTTGCACATTAGGGCCTAACTTAATAGCGAATAAAGAGCATTATCGAAAAGAACTGACTTCAAAAAGTTAATGAAATGCGGTGTACAATATTATAAACAGTTTAAACTAACCGTTATTCAAAACTATGTATTGTATTGTAGTATGAGTCCTTTCTGTTTCACACTCTTCTACAAGTTTTGAACGATGTTTTCCGTCCAAAATATAATCAAATTTAAAATAAGGGACAGACTACAAAATATTACACCGAATTTTTATAGGCACACACCAAACCAATATCTGAAGTCGTTGAAATGAAAATTAGGATATAGTTTTGATTTAACTGAAGACAAAAAAACATTAAAAATTCTGGGTTTGAATAAGAGGCTATATTCGATTAAGTTTTCAATGTAAACAAACACAAAATTTGAATGTTACATATGAAAGAATTTGTATCTGAATTTATGAACTCAAAAAAGTACTTTAATATACGAATTGGATTTTAGTGAAAGTCTGTTTAGTATTTACATTTCTTTTCCTTAACAATTTAATATATATTAATATAATTTGTATTTAAATAAATAACATAATACTATTTTTTGGTTGAAAATTACTTTGGCAGTCGTTTTGGCCCTTTTTGAAATTGAAAAATGGAATTACCAACACTGAGTCATATTATTCAAAAATATGGACAAGGCTTGAATGTGGTGAAAGATGTCAAAAAAAATTATAAACTTAGTGAAAATTATTCGTGTCGCTAAATCTCAGCTAAGTGCTTCATACCAAACAAGCGATTATATAAGCAAACGGTGTAACTCATGCACAATAAAACCATCAATTCCCCACTTTCCGACCAATCGAAGTTGAGTTTCAGTATATTTTTTAATTCAGGTTCCTTTGACAGTAAAATTCGTTTTGTAATGTAGTTTAAAAGCGATTCCAGTCTAGCGGACGCACCCTTCAACAGTTATAACCTCGGGGAAACAGTTTCTTCGTCCAATATTTTGGTGTGTAGTGGATACAACTTTTCTCCTACCATTATTTCATTATATGTTTGTAAATCTTCGAATTTACTTTTGGAAAGCTTAAGATCCATAAATAGTGCCAGAGCACCATAAGCTTTTCGGAGACCTTGTGAACTAATGATGAGTCAAATTTCGGTATCGTTCCTCTATTACAATATTTACTTCTATTTACCTTCTTCCTCTATTACAATATTTACTTGTTCCGACGACATCCTATTACTGTAAAAAAAATTTGGTTATAATTATATGTATACTCTCTATACCAACTTCGTTGTAATATTTTATGTACATATGTACATTTAAAAACAAAAACATTAATATGAATTTGGTGCAGAATTTGAATTTGATAAAGTTGTCATATAGAAAAAAGTACCCCATTTGATATCGAAGAAGTCATTAAAATTTAGTTTGG
Organism: Phaonia tiefii; assembly: GCA_963931995.1. Taxonomy (NCBI): domain Eukaryota; kingdom Metazoa; phylum Arthropoda; class Insecta; order Diptera; family Muscidae; genus Phaonia; species Phaonia tiefii. The sequence continues at coordinate 144,006,655 of OZ008368.1, forward strand.
TTAATAGGCTTGCAGGAACTCGTACTTATAACACTTTATAGTATGTAACATAAGAGAAACTCAACCTCTAAAAACCACTGACAATTTTGTAGCTCTAAAAAATACACCCTTTTTAAATTTTGGAAGAACATTTTTGAATATGTAAAAAATATTTGTAATTTACACAAACCCAATGAAACAGAATCACCGTTTCTTAAATAGGTTTAAGTTTTCCAACAATAACTCAGGAGAACAAACTCGTGGACTATTTTGTCTTCAACTTGTGGTTTTATTTTTTTCTTTCAGACATATTAAATGTGAAAAGTTGTTGAAATTTATATCAATATCATTTGCAGTGTATGTCATCTATCCGGGGAAAAATTAGTAATTCACTCTATGTGAAGTCATTGCTTCATTATTAAAATTCGAAGAAATAACAATGTATTTTTGGCGGCGTTTGACCACATTTCATGGGTGTATATCCAAACCAATATTCTCTAATTCTTCCTCACGAATAGGGAAGGAATTATATGTATCGCATAAACATACCATAGTATCCCATGGGTATCTAAGTTATGTACTTTAAGGATTTTTTGATGTGTTAACATCTATAGGCGCGGGTACGGCCTAAATTCACGAAGTGAATACATCCAAACACAATTTGTCCGACAGCGATCACACATTGTTTGCCGTTAAACTCCTCCGAAACGGCTGGACCGATTTGTATGAAATTTTGTATGCATATCGGGTAGGTCTCAGAATCGGCCAACATCTATTTTTCATACCCTTAAATGAGAAGTGTGACCCACCCCTATATAGAACACAGATTTGTCCGACAGCGAAACACAGCTTGTCAAACTGCGGAAGAACACACACTCTGATGTAGCGGCAGCGAATAGTTGTATTGTGTGGGTGCGAAGCACTCTCAGAGCAAAGAGAATAATGACGTGGTTATACGTATATAAAAATGAAATAGAAAGAGAGCAACGACCATAGAGTAAATATGGGTAGAGAAAATCTTTCACTCATCAAATTTCTGACATTTGTCCTCGTGTGATGTATACGTTTGATGTTGAAAAGAATTGCTTTACTAATACCAGATAGAGGCAATGGTTCAAAACAACGAACAAAATAACAACAACGGCATTTCGTTTCGTGTGTTAAAATTAATGTGTTAAATACAACACAAATGTATGCTAACAATAACAGTCAATAAAAAAGTTTAAAACACATTTAAATTTCACAGTTTTTCACCAAAATGGCATGAAAAATTAAAGCAAGAAGTTATTGTAATTCCACCTGGTGTATATCACTTTTCGTCAAACATCTCTCTATCACACCGACCGCATCACGAAGAGTGTGAAAGGAAACGTCAGATGAGACAAATGGCGGCTCTACTATAAATTTATATGGCAATATGGCAACGACAATTGTGAACTTGTGTAGCGTATGTACGAACATAACAATGTATGTTTTTCAATAAGAGCGCTACAAAAGTTTTTTTTTTTTAAATAAAACAAAACTGGTTTTACACAGCGTTTAAAATGCTAAAACTAATAAAATAGCTATATCTCAACTTATGCCACAGCTACTAAAAATCACACAAGCAGCAAGAAAAGCAGCCAGCTGGATCTTTGTTTCATACAGAACCATGTTGATCGACTATGCATTGCTAGTTTTTTGTCCACCAGCTACTCCTGTTGCTAAAGAAAACAACAAGACACAACGCAAAAGCAATTGCATGGCATCAATGATTGTTCTATTTTGTCGCTGGCGAAACCAAAAGCACACACAAGCTGATTTGAAAAAGCAACATAATGGACATAAAAAAGCACATGAAATAGCAATCGAATGATTTTTGATGAATTGTTATTTTGAGCGATGGGTAGAAAAGCGTTGTGTTGCTGATTTCTTCTTTTAGTATTCTTATACAGTCACTCACATTTAAAGTCGGGCAGTACCATGAAAATATTTTCAGTCCAAATATTTCTGTGTTTATAAAAGAAAATATATTTTATTTTTTACCCCTTTTGTTACAAAAACTCTTGGCTTTAAAAACAACTACAATGAAATATTCTGAGTACTTTAATAAAAAGCACATGAAGTCTAAACTAAGCCTTCTACACTTTTTTGCCTCACATTGAAAGTCGGGCATAATAAAAAATATTAAGAAAAAAAAGTTAATATTTTGTTGCTCCGCCTTTTTGGTACTCTACAGCTTGTAGGCGGCTTGGCATTGATTGAGCAAGTTTTTTGCAAAAATCTGGATTAATATTGTTCCATTCTTCAAACAGAGCATTTTTCAGCTGATCTTTTGATGAACAGAGCCTGTCCTGCATCCTGCGTCCTAATTCGTCCCATAAATGTTCAATGACATTGAGGTCGGGTCTTTGTGCAGCAGTTTTGATCACCTTCGGACAATTATATAACAACCAGCTCTTAACATCGTGTGCCGAATGGTTCGGGTCGTTATCTTGATAAAATTTGAACTTTGATTCAATGCCAGTTTTTTACGCTATCTTTCAGATTTGTCTTCAAAATCGTCAAATACACATTCTTGTTCATTATTCCTTCGATAAAGTGTAAGTTGCCAACTCCTGAAGCCGCCATACACCCCCAAACCATCACGGACCCACCACCGTTTTTCTCAAATTTTTTGATTCTAGTTCTTTGCTTGGTTTGCGCCATATTTTACCCCTTCCATCGCATCCAAATAGATTAAATTTACTTTCATCAGTAAACAGTACCTAATAATAGATTGTTAACATCATAAAGCATTATTGTTTTGTCCCCACTTACAGTGCTCCAGAAGTCAAAGTCCTTGGCCATATATTGATGGGCAAAAACAAGTCGGTCATTTTGGTTCTTCTTGCTAATGAGGTGCTTCTTCCGTGCAACTCGGCCATGAAAGTTATTTTTTCGAAGAAATCTTCATACTGTTTCTGGTTTAACCTCTGTCCCAGAAGCTTCTTTGACCATCGCGGTTAGATTTGGTGCAGAAATAAAGGGATCCTTCTTAACTTTTCTTAAAATCATACTCGCATCCCTCGAGGAGAGTTTCTTTAATCGGGGTAGGCGTTGTTTGTTGGCAATCAACCCATCTTTTTTATATCTAGCTATGATGTCATGAACCGTTGATTTGCTTTTCTTCACTAGTTTCGAAATTTCGCGTTCAGATTTTCCTTCTAAATGCTGATCAATAACTATTTTGCGTTCTTCCAAGGTGGACTGTTTAATATTACGTGGCATTTTTACAGAATATTTTAATTGACTTCACTGAGCACTTGAGAAGATAACAATGACCAATAATTTTAAAAACAATTACAGAAAACGAAAAATTAACGGTATATTTACTGACTTGTCGCTCAAAACATTGCTTGCCCGACTTTCAATGTGAGGCAAAAAAGTGTAGAAGTCTTAGTTTAAACTTCATGAGCATTTTATAACGGTACTTAGAATATTTCATTGTAGTTGTTTTTAAAGCCAAGAGTTTTTGTAACAAAAGGGGTAAAAAATAAAATATATTTTCTTTTATAAACACAGAAATATTTGGACTGAAAATATTTTCATGGTACTGCCCGACTTTAAATGTGAGTGGCTGTACATAGTAACTTGTAAAGGGTTGATGTTACTGAAATGAAATGTTCTATGCTAAACGGATTATTTTAATTATATTTTTGTTATTTTCATATGTTAATAGTTCAGTTTTCACTGCTCTTGTTAACAATTTCAACATAAATCTATTTAATATAATTCATTGGCAAAGAGACATGAAAATTAAAATTTTCCAAATAGGTATAAAGGGAAATACTAAAACTATTACATTATACAGTCAAACTTCTCTATAGTATACTTCTATACAATGAAGGTCTACCTATTATGAATTGATTTCAAAAAACCAGCTTTTGCGTTACAATTTTACTGTATTTTGATCTCCTTATGATGGATTTCCATACAATGAATTTTTTTTTACAGCGAAACAATTTTGTAGGTGTAAATTTGACGGACATGCGTTTTTCTCTCAATATAATAAATTATTTCAAACAATTTTCTGTTACGCATACTAACAACACTGTGTACCGAGAAGGAAGTGAAATATATAAAGAGGGGATTCCCAAAAGAAGAAAATAAGAACAAATAAAAAGAAGAAAGCCCCATCAATAACAATTTTTACAGCAATTGCCCATGTCCAGTGAACGAAACCGGCGCATCGAATTTTCTGGCTATTTTTGGTTGCTACTCTTTTCTTTTCATTCTTTTGCTGTTTCGTATCATATTGTGTGTGCTTTTAGTTTCAGGAATGACAAAAGCTCGATCTTGGTTTTGTCTGCCGTTGTTTTTTTATCCGCAGCAGTAGCTGGTGGACAAAATAAAAATAATGATAAAAGGGTGCAGATGTTTTTCGACAAAACAGAAAGCCAGACGAGTGCGTTCGCTGTTGCATGTGTGATGTTTAATGGCAGTGGACTATTATGTATTGTTATTCCTATTAAAATATGACAACAGAAATAGAAAATGCGAGGGATGGAAACAAATTTGATATATTTTTTGAGCTGATGTTATTGTTAAATATTGGTGTTTTGGCTGCTATTGCGGTAGCATTTTAAACACTGGTTTTAGATACCAATGAAATTCATTCTTCCTGTGAAAGTACGTTCGATGCCATTATGTATGGAACTCGATTTCTTTTGCATGGCCACCACGGGCACGCTTGCAGAAGTCCAGACGCTGAACCCAATTTTCGACGGTTTTCAAGCATAAATCGGCCGATACTGCTGCAATTTCGATACTCGTACGAAGTTCATCAATCGTCGCTGGCTTGTTGGCATAGACCATAGACCACAACTGGGCCATTTCGTGAGATAACACGTTCACCAAACTTGGTTTCCAATAAATTGATTGCGGCATTCGCTGTGTGGCTTGTGGCGCCGTCCTGTTGGAACCACATGTCCTCCAAGTCCATATTATCCAATTGGGGCCAAAAATATTCGGTCATCATTGAACGGTAGCGATTCGCATTCACAGTAATGTGCCAGTCTTGATCATCACGCAAGAAGTACGGCCCAATAACGCCGCCGGCCCAATAACCGCACCAAACCGTAATTTTTTCGGAATGCAATGATGACTCATGGATTACGCGTGGATTGCTGTCTGACCAATAACGCATATTTTGCTTATTGACGAAGCCATTCAGCCAGAAATGAGCCTCATCGCTGACGACCATAAATTGGACGTAGCGCTCTTAAAGTTGAGGGCACAGACTCCAAATTTCGGTAGTAAATTTTAATAATTTCGATTCGTTGTTGGCTCGTATATCTTCCCATGATGAAATGGCAAACCTTACTGAAGAGAAATGTCGAAAGAGCGGGAAAAAATATGACGTCGTTTGCTGTCCCTATCGATTTACTTTTGTAGCGTCTCTGTTGAAAAACCCGTGTCTTGTCTTTAAATATTTCTAAGTGTTATTAAGTATTAATATTATTTAAATGAAACGTTAGTTGTGTTTTGGTTAGAAGCAAGCGATCATCGCTTGCTAAGTTGCAAAGAAAACGGCTTTTTAGCGAGAAGTCATTATATTCCAAAATATGAAAAATGGTTAAAAACGGTTAAAGATGTCAACAATTTTTTTGTTAAACTTAGCGAAAATGACACGCATCGCTAAGTCTTCGCTAAGTGCTCCATACAAATCAAGCGAATATATAAGCAAGCGGTGTAACGAAAACACGCTTGTTGTCATATGATTGAAAGCCTTTTTAAATTCTTTATATTAACTTCGCCTGTCTGTACGCATGTATGCCGAAAATTGGATTGATTTTTAACCATTTTCCCGTGATCCAATCGAGCTGAAACTTTGCAGATAAACTAATGGCGACGACAAAAATAAACTATCGAAATATGGGCGGGATTGGATAAAGGGGAGTGGTACCTCCCATACAAATCACAAATTAAAAATCCATTATTTCTGATCCTGTTAACGGTATTTGAACAAATGTTGGTTAGGTTTACATATTCTAAGATCTGCTGCAAATATGGGTGGGATTGGACAAAGGGGCGTGGTCATATTTAAAGAATCTATAGTCAAAAACTATGTTTTTTACGGGTTGGTTTTGTATTATTGTGAAAGGCAAGTCAAATAAAATTTGGGTGCGGAGCACTTTCAGAGCAAAAAGCATAATGACGTCCCAGCGGAAAATGGTAGCTTACTTGAGCACAGTACTACTTCGTCCGACACCGATTACACATCGATTATTGTGTAAGCGAGCATGTAAGGACTTAAAAGAAAACTTGTCAGTCGTTGTTTGATTCCACGAGATTTTTCGTGTTTTAACAGACAAAAGTTTTCTCTTACTCTTTCTCATTCTACTACTACTGCGCTCAAGTAAGCTATGTATACATATATGTATGGATGTGCGTGCCAAGCATGTTGACTGCACTGACTTGGAATATATGCAACATATAAAGAAAGATAATCCCGTTACCCGGTACAAAAAATGCAACAAATATTTTGTGTTCTTATGAACGTTATTTAATGTCGGTTAACCGGTTAATCGGATTTTACTTAATTTGTGTTAAAATTCTTAAAAAATTAATAATAAATGATACGATTTTCGAATTTTAGTGACATTTTGGAATTAAGAAACATGATTTCCATTTTGAAATATGATCTAAATGACATCTAAAAATTTAATTTTAATTTCATTATTTTTTTTTTTCATTTAATTTTTAATTAATAATTGTGTTTATACTCCCGACGATGCTACCCAATGGTTAGCGAAATATTGAAGAATAAAATAATTTTAAATAAAAAAAAACCGAAAACCGGTTTATTGAAAAAATGATTTTTCGATCGAACCGGAAACCGGTTTGTTGAAAACTTGATTTTTCGAAGAAACCGAAAACCGGTTTCAAAAAATGGCGGTTTTTTGGACACTCACACTTCAAAAAACCGGGTTTCCAAAAATACCGGTTTTCAGTTTCTCTGAATATTCCGATTTTGGCGAAACCGGGTTTCGCTTAAACCGAGGAGTAGAAACCCGTTAATAACCGGTTTCGGGTTTTATAACAAAATGATAAACTATGCCTTTTAAAAACATCGTGTATTTTTAATTCAATTTTTTGAATTTTGAGAACGACTACCGTATACATAGCCATGAAAAAGTTTCTCAAAATACTGCTCGGAACCCAATCTGGTATGTGATGGGAAACTAAAGTGTGGGCCATGTAAAATTTGGAATTTAATTTCGCTTTCAAAAATACTTACTAACACAGTACCTCATGCGACCAACCCAATTTTTCAGTACATTGTCGATTGTTTCGACCTCTATTCGTGTTTTAAGGCCTCAGGGGACGCGGGAGTGTTTGCATAACACTTGTAACGTTGGATGTGTGGCACGTAGCGCCGTCCTGTTGAAACCATACTTCTTCAACTTTTTAGAACAAAAACCCGCTGAGCATGACACGGTATCGCTCGCCAATTACGGAACAGCGACTCCTTGCTCATTTTCGAAGAAAAATGGTTCTATGGCCCCGTCATGCCAAAAGCCGAGGCAAACAGTCACTCGTTGTGGATGCATTGCCTTCTCCTCGACGATGTGTGGATTTTCCGAACCCCAAATGAACAATTTTGTTTGTTAACTTAGACCCGAGGTCAAAATGAGCTTCAATCGGTAAAAATTCTCATCTTCAGCAAGTCGATCTTCATCCCATTCAGCGAAGTGAAAACGCATCGGATGGCCACGAGGCTTCGGTTCTTGGACTTAAGCATTCGTACCGAGGTTTTTATGCAAAATTGTGCGTAAAGAAGTTCCAGAAATGTTCAATTGCTGCGAACATGGGCGAGTTGATGGCTGTTCCAGCACACTTTTAGCTACAGCGGCATTATTCTCCACTGGACGAGCACGTAGGCGAGTTCTTTTGTTCAATAAGGATCCGGATTGACAAACTCGCTTCAGAAATTGACCCACAAACGGCGTTGATGGAACTCTATTTCTATTGAATTTATTTCGTAGATATCTTACAGTTTGAGTTGAAGGCTCAGAAATTTGGATGAATGTTTTTAATATTTCTCAATTTTCTTCAAGCGTAAAACAACCCATTTCGAAAATGTCGAACCTTTACCTAATAACCTTCCACTTCATAAATGTCACATTGACCATTTGCTTCGATATAAGGGGGGGTTCAAATTCCAAATTTTACATGGTCCACCCTTTATTTACTTATAATTATGTTATTCAACCTCTCTGAGTAAATATTCCTTTGGACGTTTTGTACTTCTTTCTGGATTGTGGATACTGTTTATTGCTTTGTGCATTTCACTAGTTACCTCCTATCTTTGATTTATCTTGCAAATATGTATTTCATTAATAATTCCTCTGCACTTCAGTTTATTTTCAACGCGTGCGGTGTTACTTTTGATTGTTAAAATTATCGGAATGCAATTGTTTTCGCACAATCAGGAGGTTTCTATGGCACAGCTGATCGAGAAGGTACTAGGGAAATGATGGAGAATGAGAGACCAGAGAAGACGGGAATAAATACTGTTTATTGATACTAATGACAGCTAAATTATGTTTTATGTTGTTTGCATTGAACGAAAATACGCATTCGCTTTGATTTCTGTCCGTTTTATGTCCAACCAAAGTGTAAAATTGGTAAAATACCGCATCAAATAAAACTCTTTGAAATGGCCTACTACCTCGTCGTCATGAAGAGGCATCAAAGAGAGTAATGGAAACTCTTAAGTATTTCTCTATGGCACAATATAACTTGGCGTAACAACCCTGTAATTGATTTTGGCTTCGAGATTTTCGCAAACAGCTGAATACCAACCAAATGAAGAGTGAGCGTAATTTTCGTTATTTTTTGGCACGTACTTCTTATGGAAACGAAAATTTCATAAAAACTAAATACCGGGTTTTAGACGAAATCGCAAGTTATCAACATAATAAAAAAAAACGTTTCCCATTACATCCTATGAAGGGATTGGGGAGAGCTTCTCACAACCAGTGAGCTGTGCGCTTTCTAATTTTTCACTCAATGATTTGGACCTACCGATTTACACCGGTTCCGAACGATATTTTGAGAAGCTTTTTCGTCGAAGTAAGTTTCAGGCGGTCTGAGCAAGGATCGAACCTACGTTATCATGCACAAGAGCCGCGCACACCAGCCATTGCACCACCGACGGCCAATATATGTACATACATATATTATTTCTCACAGCTAGTAACAACAAGGAAACAGGTTTCGGGTTAACCGATTAATAATTAATTGGAACTGTGTTTTAATCGTTTCATTAACTTATTCGAAATAGAAAAAATCGTTTATAGTTTACCTTGAAATAGGTTAAATTTTGACACTACCATGAACACATTTATTAGGACCTGTTTCAAGCCAACTGTGTCACAGTTCGTGTTGTTTTAACTGCGATTAGATTGGAAAAACAGTTGGTAGTAATTGCAATAATTTATCGACGTTATTAATTACAACTCAGGTGGAAATTATTACTCCACTATTTAGAGTAAGTAGCGATTTCAGCACTCCTAATTTGATATATACTAGGGTAACCATTCAATTAAGCATTATGCGGTTAATCGATTAACCGTGTTACAAAATTAACCGAACATTTTAAAAATTAATATTTCGATTAAAGATTAACTCGAACAATTCAGTACGATTAATCGATTAATAAAATATAAGTACGTGTTTGTGACAATCAGTCCATCTTGAAACTCTCCTACAATGTCTCAACTCATTTGACAACGATTTGCGAACAAAGTTCATAACTTTATACATATTTCGAACAGATTTGATAGTTTGTTGAGAGAAAGCATCACATAATACTTTGGCTCAAAGACAGAAATCAAAAAAAAAATGTCTTAAAATTGGTTCATTAAATTGGGTTAATTGTCAGATAAAATTTCAAGACCCACTGGTACCAAAAAGCATGGTCCGATTCTGCTCAAACTGTGTACAGTAGGGATAATACTCAGAAAATTACGTTTTGCAAACTTTGGTCAAAATTAATCAATCCAATAGGTTGCTATAGTGTGATATACTTCCAGATCCCACCCTAGCCTTTTTATGTGAGGTACCCGTAGGCGTGGCACTTTTGGGTCTAAACTTTGTAATTTTGACTTGGTACCAAATCACTAATTTTCATGTTTCTGCAACTACGATTTGTGAATTGTACCTACATATATTTTATATAATGAAGTTGCTTTTGCTACGTTTTGTTTTAATAAATTTGTCTAGTAGAATGTTTGAACACTGTTTTCCTTTTTTTTGGTTTATTTTATTCGAATAATCGAATAATTTGATTACGTTTTGTTCGGTTAATTGTTGATTGACATTTACGATTAACCGCAAAATGATGGTCGGCACGATAACTCCGGTCGGCCTACCACAAAATCTTAAATCGTGGTATTAGACAATATTTCGCATCCGTAAAACACAACCGATCTCAATGAAATTCAGTAGTAGGCAATATTTTGTCGAACACTACTCTCCGCAATTAGAACTTGGCCATACGTGTCTGGTGATTATACATTTTGTACTACCAGACAGTCTGTCATTAGCACATCTGAGAGCTTCGGTTTAAAGCAAGAGCTTGCATTCAGAAAAGGTCATACCCCCATGCTCCGTATTCAATGGAACATGAAAAGTAGTCCCAAGTCATGCCAACTCATTTACTTAATGGTTCCCTGGAATGTTCATGTGCCCCCGCACTCATCTTAGGTGAATATCGAGCTGCTTGACCATCTCATTTAAAGCTGCGTGGCAGTTGTGGGCAGTTCTTGAAGTGATTAGTACAGATTGCAGAAGTTTTATAGCAGACTGACTCGCAGAGTCAGAGACTTTCATTTAACCTATCTTGCCGTAAGGCGCAGAATCCTGGGTCTTATCACAAGCAGACGAAGGAGTCTGTAGGAGTCTTCGAGTGAAAAAACTCCGAAAAATGTATGGCCCTATAGTGCACAACGGCGAGTACCAGCAACGCATGAACAATGAGCTATATCCCGACATCGATATAGTTAAGCGAATTAAAATAACGCGATTTCGCTGGCTAGGCCATGTCAGCAGAATAGATGAAGATGAACCAGCACGAGGGATTTTCGAAAATGAATTCGAATTGCGTACACTTGATATTGCCAACGGGAGAAACAAATCAAAAGATCGAACTGGTTGGCGAAATATGTTATCTTCGTTTTGTAAGGTCCCTGACCCCCCGGGGTTGTAAGTAAGTAAGTAAGAACGTAAGAGTGTCAGAGCAGATGTTGATTCCCCAGGCGGTGATGATGTTTCATCCCAGCCAAAAGCCAATTTATTCGATTGTCATGACTTCTGCCTAGAAGACACTACATTGGTCCGGTAGCCTTTGTGCAATGTCTAGACCCAGCGCTTTAGAATAAACTCCAAACCGTACGTTAACCCCCAAACCCTCGGTGAGGTTGTTCCCCAGACTTATGTAAGTGGATTTTTCCGTACCAACCACCAAACAACAATAACATAGAGCAAACTATTTTCGGGGATACGCCCATTCCCTTCCGATGACCGTTTTGCACGAGTATAGGGCCACTGTGACTACTGATCCTGTCCGTAGTGTTTGACTTGAAACCAATCTTTCTGTCAAGAATCACAGCTAGATATCTTGTACTAACCTCAAATTTGTGTCCCACACAGAGACAAGGGATGAATAAACTGAACCCATGACTTCCTAGCAAAGAGTACAAGCTCAGTTTTTTTCTGAATTTACACCCAGACCATTCTACGTGGCCCATTGAGAGAGTATCCGGATAAATATCTGGAGCACATAAAACTGGAGATATGACTCCCCCTTGAGGTGTTCCTCTATTAATATTTCGAGATACAGTCGTGTGTCCTAGGGACGAGGTTATGCGCCTTCTCGTAAGTATTTATTAGGTGAAATTAATTAAACCACACTCTAATCTCGAAAAGTGCGACAAGAGTGTATTTCTTTACGTAAATAGATTTAATTATGAAGCGCACTAGAGAGTGCAGCGCGGTTTCCTTGTTTTAAACGTGCTGGCACATGGCCTGTGGCCATTCGCAGATATGAGTCAATCATTTTCTCCAATGCCTTCAGAAGTTGGCCTAATATGCAATGAGTTTCCCGCTTTCGGAATGAAGCTGGTATAGAAAATACACGTTCACTAATCGAGGAAGTTGGATTTATTATTTATAAATAGATGGATAAGAATCTATCAATGGGCCTTGACTTTCAATCAAATGCAGAAAAAAAAACAATTTGAACACGAAATTTTGATACCACAAATTGAGGTATTGTATAAACCCAAAACCATAGAGTAATGACGTATAGAGCTGTCATTATTCTCATCTGATATTTCCTTTAACACTATTCGTGGTGCGGTCGGTGCGATAGAGAGTTATTTGACGTAAATTCGCTTACACCAGGTGGAATTACAAAAAAGGTTAATGTGGTTTTTAAGAAAAACTCTGAAATTTAAACGTATTTTGGACTTTTGTGTTATAATTTGTTGTTAGTATATATTTGTGGTGTATTTACACAAAAAAATTAACGCACAAAACGAAATGCAGTTGCTGACTTATGGTTGGATGGTATGAGCTCGTTGCCTCTATCTGGTATTATTAAAGCAATACTTTCCAACATCCGACCGCCCATCTGCAAGACACCAAATGTCATCAATTTACTGAGAGAGTTGGAGTTTCTATACGTCACTACTCTATGCCCGAAACCCCCGATTTCATCGGAATGGGTTGACAGTAAATTAATGCAAATTACACCATGATACATGATAACGCCGCATTTATATGCCGTTTACTCACATCTAGATTATCGCACTATCGGGATTAACTATGGGTTGACTAATGAAATATAACGTTTGTAATTCTCCTAATGTTATAAGCTATGTACGTGTAAACCCCATATGTACGTTTGCGATAATATTTTTTTAAAATTTTTGCTGTATCATTTCATATTTCAGGTGGCAACTCCGTGTTGTGTTCTATTTAAGCTTTGTCGTTGACAAAATAAATTTTCTTTAAAAAATCAAAAAAGGAAAACATATAATTACAGGGAAAATAAAAGGATATTTAAATGCACTTTAATACGTTTTTATACGAAACTACAAAATGAAAATTTAATAATATGAAAATAACAACGGCGACATGCCGTGGGTGGTTTGCAAAATAGTCTACTTTTGTTCGTACTTTTCCAAAAATGGTTCTATTTTTACTATACTACTGCAGTGTTGCATCAAATACATCACTTTATAATGAGGTTCAGTTTCGAGTAATCTTCTGGGTTAGAGTGTTTTAATGGACTTAATCGTCGAAAAGCCTTAATCTGGATCTTGAGTAAATACCGTAAAAGCTCAGCTGATTTGTTTTTTTTTTCTTTTCATGTTTAAACTGAAACAGTTTGTTGTGTTTCTTTGGATAACATTTGTTTTGTTGACAAACTATCAATGAATTTCAAATAAGACGCAATTTAAGGCGTAAATGTTGTATCAAGTTAGACGATCTGGTTACATTTTTCACATTTTGAGCCTGTTTTTTTATTCTCTGCTGAACTAATTTTTCGACGACTTTGTATGGTCGAAAAATTAGTTTAGCAGGGAATAAAAAAACAGGCTCTTTGTGTAAATCATTGTTTTGATTAATCAGCAATTTTGACAACGTAAACACGAAATTTCTAATGCGGTCACCTGATATTAATTGTATCATGAATTATACCAATTTCAGCCCCGTATTCAGTCATTTACTTCTAAACGGAAAATTTTGTTACAGAGAGTTACCACATATCTCTGATTTAACTTGCAAATATTTTTTTAATAATTCATCTTTGCACTCCATTCTATTTTTAACGCATGTGGTATTAATTTTGTTTACTAAAATAGTCGAAATATCAAAATTCCGGTCCCAAACAATTATTTTCATACGAAGTAAGTTTGGCGTAACAACCCTGTACTTGATTTTGCCTACGAAATTTTCGCAAGGAGCTGAGTACCAAGCAAAAGAAAAATGAGCGAAATTTTCGGTTCATGAAATATTTGTTATTTTTATACACGTACTTCTTATGGCAATGAAAATTTTATAAAACTGTGTACCATTGTACTTAGGTCTTAATTGCATCCTAGATTTCATGGTGAACATCTGGCCAGTGAGTGTTCTCCCTGTATTGCCTATTATTGTTTAATTACAAAATTGTTTTCTGCCCAGATAGATACTAAGCCTGTTTTTTTATTTTGTATGAGGAACTAAACGATATTAAGCGTTTCTAAGAGGCGCGCCATACAATGTCGTCGAGAATTTTTTTTTAGCAGGGAATAAAAAACATGTTTACTGTTGTATGAAATTCTCATCCACTTAACGTCAACAATAATTGTGTATGATCGGAGGGCGAATTTATATTAGGGGCCGTTCAAGTCTTACGTAAGCACTATAGGGGGGCGGGGGATCTTTGCTTTGCTTATTTTTGATGACATGGGTGGTGGGGGGTCAAGATGGTGATTACGCCATCATGATGGACAATTTCTCAATCTCCCAGTCAATTTAGCTCTACGCTTACATTCTTCACTCAAAGATTTCCTGCAAATGCCCTACGATTATTTTTGTCCGACGGTAAAATTGAAGCCATTAAATCGAACATGCAAAACGTGTGGTCTTTATCATACTTCCGTCAAGTCACTAAATCGTCACATCGAGAAGATCCATAAAAAGGTAAACACGCACACTGATATGAAAATTAGGCCTATAAGAGCTTTGCTTACTTTTGTTGACAAGGGGGAGGGGGGGGGGGTTAATAATTGTAATAAATCTGCTTACGTAATACTTGAACGACCCCCTACACCGAATTCGTTATTCCGTGAATATCATCCCCACTATGTCTCATGTAACGTAATGGTCTCGATTTGTAGTGAAGATCGTAAATAGAAGGAAATGTTCGATTTTGGCAACTGAAGACTAACGGCCTTATTCATAAAAAGTTATGAGAGGTTTTAGAGACGTTTTTTGAATGATAAATCGCCATAATTCTGTTAGTATGAGTAAGTAAATTAGTTCGTATCACGTACATGTACTATGTACATATGGGTATATAACGTACATATATTGAAGGGATATAGAAATGTATATATTACTAAGTCTTAAATAAATGATTTTTTCGTCCCTCCCTGATAAAAAATTAAGTATATCGTACAATATTATAATCTAGACTTAAATATACCTCCATTAATCCTTCATCGAACTTCAAGGTCCTAATCACGTCAAGCATGATCGAGTACACAGTTCCAACGACTCAAATTTTGTATTTAGTTGTACACTGAACGTACACTTTTATGTGTTTTTTCTTGCAGTGATTACACCAGTTTAATGCTTTGTGAAACAAGTGAACTAACTATTGTAAGGAAAAACGCAATAATATTTAGGAAAACTTTAAAATGTAAATTCAAGCGTTTCATTTTATGAATTGCCGTCGGAATTAGAAGAAGAGCTTGACATATTAGTCTGATGCATCTACAAAAAATGTCTCTGGTTATGTCGGAATATTTTCCTCGTACGAGGTTTTCCTGATTCTTTGGCAGAAATCGTCCACAATTATTATTCGCATGAATATTATTCTATTAATAAAGCTAACAATTATTAATTTAAGCATAAAAGTGGTTTTCTTAACAACAAATAACCAATTTACATTTTGTTCAGCAAAAAACCAACTGTATTCTAATTGGCTTCTCGACAAGACCGACATTTCACATATTCTAGATTCAATAACGATTGTCATGATTTCGATATTGACTGATGTGATTGGGCAACAGATTACATTATATGTGCGAGTAATAAAAGTAATAAAACAATTCAAAACATAAACAAACATAAATTTAACATGTAAACTAAACCATCGGTCATAATAAATATAAAACAAATAATTTCTTTACTTTATATATAAGATATTGATTCTATCAGCCTGCCTTCTTAAATATTACAACGTTTAAGTGTAATCTGTTTTTAAGCGAATAAACATGAGTACATGAAATACAATCCACATAATCGGGCATACACACATACATTATATGACAAATGATATTAAATTAAAGTTAAATTAAAATTAAATTTAAATCTACGACATGTAAGACTTTTCCTTATATAAGAAACCTATTTTATGTACAAAATACTAAATATGTTCAATTGTTTATATTTATCGAAAAACTATTAATAATTTAAGTTTGTATTTAGCAACAAATTAGCCTATCTTCCTCTTTCTCTATATCTCTCTCTCTCTCTCTCTCTCTCTCTGTTCTCTCATGGAAAGCTATTTCTTATGACAAATATTCATAAATGTATGATTAAGATTCATTTATTTGCTGCACAATAAAGTGTTTTAAGTAATTTTGTATACATACGAACATACAAATGTACTCATAATAACGATTTTGTCATTATTAAAGTTATTTTATTCTCAACTAAAGTTATATTTGTTTTAAATTCTAACGGCCTTATTCACAAAGCAAAACTCTAAACATAGATAAAGGAAATAAGTAGATATCCCAGAGGCGGTGTCAAGTACTGCCACTAGGTGCTGTGTTGTCATTTTGTAACTCTCATTGACGTTTCTCATAACTTTCACTGACGTTTATTCAACAGTATGGGGCATTTTTTCAATACAAAAATATAATCATTTTCTAGGTTGTGCTAGTCGAAGAACTAATTTAGTTTTTTTCATGTCGTTGTATTTCCCATTTTCAAATTCAAATGTATTTTTGTTATGTGCTTTTTTGATGTACTGTTATTGTTGGTATTCGTTTGTGTTGACTTGTACAGCATCGGTCCACCAAACAAACCAAAATGCCTATTGATGTTGCCTACAACACCTACATCTATCACCTGTTCTTAATGCATCTTGCAAGGTATGTTTTGTTTGGGATCAAACGTTGTAATTGTTGCATTCAGCTCCATCTAGAAAATATCTCATTGACCAAGAAATTTTATCTATGCTCTAAATGAGCTCTAGAACATTGTTCAGCTATAGAAATATCGCGGCCTTAGAACAACAAGGTTCTTAAATCCGCTTTATAATCTAAATTACTACAGGAAAATGTGTAGTTAGAAGTTTGTTGTAGTAGATATCTCGTAAACGATAAGATATATAATTAGGCGATAGCAATAACTGAAAGGACATGCCCATTTTCGTACCATGAAATATGCAGATGAATTTATCAAACCATGTGGTTCTAAGGTCGCGATATTAGTAGCAGTATGTGTTGTTAGACATTGCGTTTTTGATGCGCACTTGGCTTCTGTCCAATTCACCACAAATGTACAATTTCACGAACTTTATTGTGGCACTTGTCTAATAAAGCAGTCGCACTGGCATCGATTTTCTTGATTTTGCCCCTTTTGTTGATTTCAAGCAGAAATCCAGAAAATTTACTTGATTTCCTATATGTTTTGACAGGCGACAAATCGGGTATTTTTTTTTTATTTATCGAGGAATCAGGAAAAAATGCTTGATATGCAACGCTGTTTTATGTCAAACTACGAACGAATAGTACGTTTGTTTACAACCATTTCAATCACGGCGCATCGATGTGGTGGTACCACTAGAATACCCGACTTAGTTATTTATCGCATTTCTTAGGTATTTATTGTTTATCAAACATATATTTATTTATGTGCTTTTTTGTTTACTTTTATTCCTGGAATATATTTGTGCTGAATTTGATTGTGGAAAAATACCAGACAAAGCAAAATGCCTATTGTTGTCGGCTTGGTGTGATTGTTGTCGTAGTAACACTGCCTCGTCAATAAGCCTTGACATTCAATAAAATCAGGAAAACCCCCAATGCGAACACTTCAGATTTTGTTAGAAAATTTGATACGAAATCAGGAAAATATTTTGCAGTGCGAATGAGCTATAAGATGAAATAACCACGAAAGAAATATACGGTTAGCCCAGCTGATTTACTTTATTTACATTTCATCGTACCGCATAAATGTCAAACTTGTATGTGTGGCAGGAAAATTACAACAATGCCATTACCGTATATTTCGTACCATGGAACTAACTTAAGAATTATGTTGTCGCCTGTTACCGACTGCCGACCTTGTGCTGGCCAATGTTGTGTACTTGTCAATGATGCGCTGATGATGGTGGTGTGATTGATGTAATGCGGTGACTAACTTACTTACATATCCGGTCACGAACAACCCCGACCTGTTCGATCTTTTGCCTTATCTCTCCAGTTGGCAATACCAAGTGTACGCAGGGATTCGTCAACCTGATCCTTCCAGCGGAGTCTTGGTCTTCCTATTTTTCGTCTTCCTTCGAGTTCGGTTTCGAAAACCCTTCGTCCTGGTTCGTCTTCATCCATTCTACTGACATGGCCTAGTCAGCGCAATCGTGTTATTTTTATCCGCTTAACTATGTCAATGTCGGGATATAGCTCATACAGCTCATGGTTCATGAGTCGCCAATACTCGCCGTTTTCCACTATAGGGCCATAAATTTTTCGGAGTATTTTTCTCTCGAAGACTCCTACAGATGTTTCGTCTGCTTGCGATAATACCCAGGATTCTGCGCCATAAAGCAAGACAGGTTGTACGAGAGTCTGGTATAATTGGACTTTTGTTACTCGAGAGAGGGCTTTATCTCTAAAGTGCGTGCTTAGCCCAAAATAACATTTATTCGCAAGCAGAATTCTCCGCTTGATCTCAAGGCTGACGTTGTTGTTTTTGCTTACGGCAGATCCGAGGAATATAAATTCGTCTACCACCTCGAAATGTTAACTGTTATCAATGTTCACGCTTTGGTCTAATCGCGTGGAGGCCCTGCTGGTTGAAACCATTAATTTTGTCTTGCCCTCATTTACCGTCAGACCCACTTTTCCTGACTCCTTCTCAATTCTCGAAAACACTGCAGTAACTTCTCTAACTGTGCGTCCAATGATATCTATATCATGAGCATACGCGAGCAGTATGTGACTTTTGCTGCTGATGGTTTTATTCATGTTGACTGAAGCTTTTCTCAGAATGATCTCTATTAAGATGTTAAAGAGATCGCACGATAGGGTGTCACCTTGTCTGAGGCCTCGCTTAGTTTCAAAAGGTTCGGTAAGCTCATTACCAACATTCACTGCGGATTTGGGGTTCGTCAGGGTCATCCTGCAAACGCGTATGAGCTTTGTAGGAATACCAAACTCAGACATTGCTTCGTAGAGTTTCCCCCGTATCGGGCTATCGAAGGCCGCCTTATAATCGACAAATAGATGATAGGTGTCGATTGGTTTTTCGTGGGTCTTCCCCAGGATTTGGCGTAGCGTGAAAATCTGGTCGGTTGTCGATTTTCCAGGCCTAAAGCCACACTGGTATGGTCCAATCAGGCCAGCGATAATCGGTTTTAGTCTTTTGTACATTATGCTTGATAGAACCTTATATGCTATGGATAAAAGGCTTATTTTACGGTAGTTGGCACAGAGACTCGGGTCACCTTTTCTAAATATGGGACATAGTACACTGAGACTGCAATCGCTGGGCATGCATTCATCTTACCAAATTTTGCTAATGAGCTGATGCATGCATCTTATCAGGTCATCGCCGCCAGCCTTAAACAGCTCCGCCGATAATCCATCGGCTCCTGCGGCTTTATTGTTCTTAAGCCGAGCAATAGCTGTTCTGACCTCGTCTTGGTTAGGACGGGGGGCAATTGGCGTCGTCGTCGAAATTTAGATCGATTGTCTCGTCATTGGATATCTCGGGAACCAATAGCGCAGAGAAATGATCTCTCCATATTCCCAAAATACTCTGCACATCTGCGATGAAATTTCCGTCCTTGTCTTTACAGAAGGGGGCCCTGAACCATGTCTATTAGTTCCGTTTTTAACTTTTTGGTAGAATTTTCGGGCTTCGTTCTTCCTTCTGTATGTCTCAATTTTCTCACTCTCGCGCTTTCTCCACTGACGTTGCTTACGCCTAAAGAGACGGTTTACCTCCTTTCTTTTCTCCCTATACCGCCCAGCAGCAGCTCGCGTTGCAATTGACTGAAGCATTACCATACGTGCAGCGTTCTTTTCGTCATTTGCAATGCGACACTCTTCATCGTACCACGGTTTATTGCAAAGCGGTTTTTCGAAACCAAGTACGGTTGTTGCGGCAGTTTTTATAGAGTCGGAAATGGGTTTCCACTGCGCATCAGGATCGTCATCGGGAGGGGGTGGGTTCTGTGCCAAAAGTTGCGAGAGCTTCCTTGAGTAGGCTGTGGCTACCTCTGGTAATTGCAGCTTTCCGATGTCCAGCTTCCTCTGCGTCTGGTTTCGTACGATTTTCGCTCTACTTAATCTTGTGCGAACCTTTGCTGCTACAAGGTAGTGATCAGAATCGGTGTTAGCTCCTCTGATCACTCGTACGTCCATTACACTGGATGAGTGCTTTCCATCAATTACCACGTGATCAATTTGGTTCTTAGTTCTTTGATCAGGGGATACCCAAGTAGCCTTGTGGATGTCTTTATGCTGGAATCTTGTACCACTAATGACCGTGTTTTTGCCGCGGCAAAGTCAATCAGTCTCATACCGTTGTCGGAACTGTCAGCATGTAGACTGAAATTGCCAATAGTTGGATTAAACACATTCTCCCTTCCTACATTGGCATTAAAATCTCCTAGTACAGTCTTAATGTCATGGCCAGAGCAGCGGTCATACGTTTCCTCTAGGAGCTCATAGAATATGTCTTTGGCATCATCATCTTTCTCTTCTGTCGGCGCATACACACAAATTATGGAAATATAAAAATATTTCGCTTTTATGCGGATTGTGGCTATACGTTCACTCACAGGATTGAACCTAGAGATTAGATGTCGCAGTCTTTTGCCAACTACAAATCCGCAACCAAATTCATGTTTTTTCTCATGGCAACTGTAGTATATGTCGCAGTTTCTTTTTCGTGTGCAGCCATGTCCTGTCCATCGCATTTCCTGGATTGCGGTAATGTCAGCCTTATAACTTTCGAGGACATCTGACAATTGGATACTTGCACCGGATCTATATAGAGATCTTACATTTCAGGCGCATATCCGTAAATCGTAGTCCGTATATCGTTAGCGGGGGTCGTCAACAAATAGGGGTTGTTTATGGTTTCTGTTTCGTTTTTGTATTTTCAGTGCCATTATGAACGGTGGCGGGAGGCAAACCCAATCCACCGGGTTTTTGCATATTACCACTGCCAGGATATTTGATTGCAGCCGCCCATTATGGGTCAGACGCAATATGTCAGGATGCAATATGTCGAACCTGGCTTTTCTTCTTTTGGGTTTTTTATCCGCGATTGGCCCATATGGTTGGCTCATCCGCCTTCTAAAGGACAAAAGAATATGCCCGATAGCTTGATGAGCTTCGGTGACATCGGTCACCTACTCAGTCTGAGACACATCAGTGATCGCATAAACAAATCAGGCTGCTCATTTATTTTAGCCTTCTCACTCTAGCAAGCTAACGGAGGTTTCCGATAAAGCCATTGCCCAGGACATACTGCGTGGAAGTAGTGAGCTGCTTGGACTGCCCAATGAAGGAATCATTTCTGGTCACTCTTAAGTGAATGGCTATCAGAAACTTTCCACCTCCACGGGCAGTCCCATGTCCGGTGACTTAGCGCTTCGCATTTCGAATCATATTCGCGAACACCTGCAAAATGTGACTGTGGCAATGCTCGTTGATTGCAGCAATGCGCTACTGTGTAGGGTAATATTCCCAACAAATACAATGCTGTTCATCCGCTCCAGCTGTCACATATTATCATAACTCTCCACCTAAAGCCTGTATTAAGTATTTATGAAATTTTCGTTGCCATACGAAGTACGTGTATAAAAAATAACGAAAATTTCATGAACCAAAAATTTCGCTCACTTTTCATTTGCTTGGTACTCAGTTCTCTGCGAAAATGTCGTATGCAAAATCTATTACAAGATTGTTACGCCAATTTTATTTCGTAGGAAAACAATTGTTAGGGACCGGAATTTTGACATTCCGATAAATTTAGCAATCAGAAGTAACACCACATGCGTTAAAAATAAAATGGAGCGCATAGAGGAATTATAAATGAAATATTTTCAAGGTAAATCAAAGATAGGTGGTAACTCTCCGCAACCAAATTTTCCGTTTAGAGATAAATGACAAAATTTCTTACGAAAATTTCGCAATAACTGAATACGGGGCTTAAGTTGGGAACGTCCACTAACGACTTGATTTATTGCCATCTGAATGGTCATTGCCATAGCAACCGACTTGAGTTTTTAGAAATGTGGTTGACAGTGTAAACGAGAATACGAATTCCGCGTAAAGAAAGCAGGGTGGATAGAATAATAGTGTTGTTCCGCTCAACATTTTGTTTTTGTTAGGGTGGTGGGGATAGGGGATACTAAGAATTTCTAGATGTTCTTTCAAATTTGCCGTTGCGACGCGTGGTATTCCAAGTTGCGTTGTTGATTTTGATTTGATCTCCAAAAAGTACTAAGTATGTGCAACTAACACTTAGTGGAGGCTCATATTTTTCTTCTATTACGACGGTCTGGTCATTGATCACAATAAAGCCGGATATAACGTTCCAGGGGAACTGGAACTTGTGGGCTTGCCTCTAGCAACTTGCGAACTCTCTTGAAGAATTGTGCCCTTATGGCAACTAACGATATGTGGTTACTAGTACGGCACTGTGTACATTAGTGTGGTTCTTATTTTTCAACTTTGGAAAAAAATAAGCTCCCACCCCCCAGTTTTGTTCATTGCTTCAAAAACTGGTGTTGCAAAATTTTAGGCCAATCGCAAGCATCACCCTTAGGGTCTATTAGAAAAGCCGTCAGAGCGATTTTTGAAAATGGGGCATGGTACTGCCCACTTCCACCCTGGCTGGAATTCGAACTGTACGAACAACTTATATACCAAATGTCATCTTCATATGTCTCATTGTTCATGATATATAGCCATTTTAAGTTTCACTAGCCAGGGACTGTCAGCAGGTTATCAGCACTTCATTGTGAAATTTTCATAACAATCGGTCTATTATAAAAGCCGTCAGAGCGAGTTTTGAAAATGGGGCGTGGCACCGCCTACTTACACCATGGCTGTAATTCGAACTGTACAAATAGCTTATATACCAAACATATTCATACCTCTGATAGTTCATGAGATACAGCTGTACAAAGTTTCCGATCCCGCCCATTTTTTGTTGGATCAAGAATTTTTCCGCCAAATGCGTCCACACAAATTTTCAAGACTGTGAAAATTTCAAAAAGATCGGTTCAACAGTTTTCGTGTCTATACGGTACTAAAAAATACAAACAAACAAACACAAACTCATTTTTAAATACTTATGACTTATGTATGTACATATATGTGTGGTCACAAGCCATAACAGCCTAAGTCTGTTTTTCAATATTTTCAGTACAGCAGTTTAAAGTTTGGAATCTTCACTGAAAATCAGGAGACGGTTTAGGTTCCAATGGGCGGGGCAACGGCCACTTCAAACACCAAATTCACCACAACCACACAGCTACATTCTGTGAAAATTTCAAAAAGATCGGTTCAACAGTTTTCGTGTCTATACGGTACTAAAAAATACAAACAAACAAACACAAACTCATTTTTAAATACTTATGACTTATGTATGTACATATATGTGTGGTCACAAGCCATAACAGCCTAAGTCTGTTTTTCAATATGTTCAGTACAGCAGTTTAAAGTTTGGAATCTTCACTGATAATCAGGAGACGGTTTATTTTGGATAACTTTGCTACAAACGAATTTCTTTACTTAGTTGTTTAAAAAAATAGTTGTTTATTCTCGTGATCAAAAGATATTACTGAAACAGACACTTAGGCTCTTATGAATTGTTGAACGAGAGAAAGTCAAAAAGTTAAAGTTGATTTAGGCTATTATTCCAGATAAAATAAAAAGTTTAAGTGCGCCTAAATTGACATAAATTGTTATTCTATGTCCACATTTTTCAGATTCGATCTCTCATGTTGAGTTAGGTTGTTATTCCTATATAATAATTCATAAAGTTTAAAGACTTAGTTTACATTTTTACTTTGAATTCGTTCAATGTTCTAAGAATTATACCATTTCTGTCTGGAGAATAAAAATTTAATATAAATATAAACAAAATATAATAATAAATAAAATATAATAAATATAATAATATAAATATAAATAAAAATAAAAACAGAAAATTCAGTATTTTATTAAAGAAATCCATTTTATTAAATTTTAAAAGTTTTTACAAGTATATTTCACTTTTATTTCAATATTTTCTTCGCTGTCATACTCTGTCAAATCATGATGGGTATTTGGGTGTTCCGTACTTGTTGACAAATTGTCGTAAAATGAATGAAATTATGGGTTTAGAAACTGTTTCAGGTCCATAAGATCTCTTTTTTTTCGCGAGAAATGCGTGGTAAATCCGCTATTATTTGTATTCCATTAAGCCCGCGTACACCTCTTTTGCCCACCTTTAAAATTTTAAACGAGTCATTTGTAGCTAAAGACGTTTTGTATTGTATTTCATTACAACTTTTTGTATTACGCATCCAACAAACTTTGTTCCATACAAATTTTACGCCATCTTGATTTACACGTTTCCAAGAAAATTTTGACTTGGAAAAGTCAGAAAAGTTATAAAAATCTTTATTATTCATTTCAACTGTTTACATTTTAGTTCCAATCGTGTTAATAAACTGATACCAATCTCTTGGCGTTACAATTTGAACATTTGTTTTCTTTCTCATTCGTTCACTCCATGTGAGTATGTCCTGGCTCAAGGAACTTGTGGTCGATATAATCCAACATTTGAAATAAATAGAAGAAACATTGCAGAAACAAAAGAGATCTTATTCTGTCCTGAACATGAATCACTATAGATTGTTACAGTTTTTGTTTCCGTTGGCAACATTTTTAACAATTTGTAGAGACATGATGCAATTTCATTTCCGCCACGCCGGGTCATAGCTTCGTGCCACACAAAGCATATTGGTTTCAAGGTCATGGCCTGTTAAGTTAAACTTCCAGAATTGTCTTTTAGAGAAGCTTATAGAGTTTCGAAGGAAAAGTGTTAGGCATTGTTGTAAATCAAAGGCGAAACTCTTTATGGTGTTTGATGCTATTGAATCCTTTTTAGCCCTTCGTTTTGACTCGTAAGCCATTTCAGCTGCAATTAAATGATTATTTTTTTGTTCAAGTAATGCACATTTTTCTTCCTCCGGTTGAGCGATTTCTGTTTTGCAACGAAGGTATCGCAAGTACTACAAGTGTACGTTAGGTGCTTTGAATTTAAGGCCCATAGTCTTGAATTCTCACAGTACTTAGATAGGCTTACTGGATTTTCGACCTTCAATTTTGAATGGCGGTGCATGAATGATAGATTCAGGCTGGAAGGCAAATATTTTTGACTCGTATCGCGTCGACTATATTGACTCTCATACGCAGGGAAACTTGAAATGTGGTTTTTAACTTCGTGTACTACCTCATCATCTATCTTAGAGGGTGGAGTATGCTTTCCTCGAAGATTTTTGAATTGCATTGAGGGACAGGCAATTTTTTTACGAATGACTGTTTTTATAAACTTATCAGATTCAACAAAACACTGTGCAAAATGTTTTTTGCATACTTGTATAACATTACCGCCAATTTCTAAAGAATATTTCATAGTGTTTTCACGATTTCTCTTACGTTTTCCAACATTACAAAGGGTATCACGCTTTTTGTCCCCTATGGCTATCAATGAATTCCGTGATCATAAGTTCCTAATGGCCAGTAATGCTTAAATAGTGATTCGACTTGTTCAATTCCAACTTTCTCATTGCATTTGTTTCTGCAAATATCAAATGGCGTATAAGCTCTAGCTCTTACACTGTTCCCAGAGAGCGTTTGATAAGATTGACCACTATTTCGAAGCTGATATCGAATTTTTTTATTGATTTCGGCTTTCGTGTCTCTGAAGTTTCTTCAATTTGGACTCCCTGAGAAAATATTTTTTCATTTGTACGAGAATCAATGGTAGTGGATGAACATGATGAATTAAAATCTGGGTCCTTTAACGAATCGTCTGAGTCAAACGCTCTGTTTTCAAGAAAAAAATCATCACCTGCTTCATTACTTTGTGGTTTTAGCGTTTGTGAACGTATATTATAATTAATATTCCGTTATTAAAGTTTTAAGTGATAAAATTAGTTTAATGTTAATTTCTACTGCAAAATATCACCTACTTCTGGGCAAGTCCATATTAAAGTTTATTCCAAGCGCTGATGACCGGGATTACGTTTGCACACATGGTTGAAAATTTGGAATGAAACTTGGAATGAATTAATAAACTATCTTTTATTTACTTACCTTTGTCCTTAGGACGTTCAGCCAACATCTTAGCCAATTCCACCAATTCTGGTGCGCTCTCAGACATTTTCCACAAATTTTTCACAACAATTGTTAAAATTTACCACTTTTAAATCAATCACCACTTAAGATGTACAAATGCCCGCAATGACCTAACTCAACTTAATGACTCACTTTTGAAAAATTTTCAATGTTCATAGTTTTGATATAAACACCAAAGTCTACTTAGACAACAGTTTTTGTTAAATTCAAATTTGGATTAACAACTTAACTTGACATGAGATTTAAAATTTTTTTTTTAGTTTGGAGAAAGAACTTACTTTATTTTATGTTTATCAAAAAACGAAATTGTAATTCGGAATAAGAGCTTAACTCAAGTTAGGAAAATAAAATTTTTTCTTTATTTTTTGGAATAACGACTTAAGTTGATTTAGGCAAGAATGAAAAAATAATGTTTATATTTTTTGTCATCCTAAATTGACTTATTATATGGAATAAGGAACACTTAAGTTGAGGTAGGAAATTAAAGTTGAAAAATTATGAGTTACTCGATTATGCCAAAACAGTCATTTAGAAAAATAACTTAAGCTATTGGTTTTTTAGGGTTAATTGCCTTCCTATAATGGACACAAAAATTAGAAATTTATAGCAAATAGATTTAGACACGCTGAATACGATAGTACTAATAACTCAATTGTGTCCTAACTCGAGTTAGGCTGTTATGACTTGTGTCCACAGATATATAAATCGGTATATATGGCTTACAGGGGCTCCACCTAGAAAACTTCCCATTAAACAAGATATTTGCCACCATAACTTAGTCTAGACACAAACCAAAGCAAAAGTACCCAATAGATTTGATAATACTGGGTTTAAAAAAAGTTGTTTACTTTTTTTCATTTAGCCCTCATCCAGCAACGTGCGATAAGGAACTTCGTTCCAATATCCAGTATCTATTTTTGAGAGAGTAAGCTTGATTTTAGTCTTCCAGTAGCAAATATCACAAAAAGTATACGGACGATATCCAGTAAAAGCTTGCAAGAAATAAGAATTTTAGTATGTAGTCAGATAATTTGCAATGTAAACATTGGAAGAACCAACAACCGCAGTACAAAAAAAAACATTACAAATCACCAAAACTGTATTCTTTTTTAGAAGAAATAGTTAGTCCGAAAGAGCATTAGAAAGCAATTTTTTTCCTAAAAAATTAAAATTCCAATCAGTAATTTTTTGGTGATGTGTTAACATCTATAGGAGCGGGTAGGGACTAAATTCACAAAGTGAATGCATCCAAACACAGTTTGTGCGACTGCGATCACACTGATTGTCCGACTGCGATCACACAGATTGTCCGACTGCGATCACACAGATTGTTTGGCGTTAAACTCCTCCGAAACGGCTGGACCGATTTGTATGCAATTTTGTGTGCATATCGGGTAGGTCTCAGAATCAGCCAACATTTATTTTTCGTACCCCTAAATGATAAGGGTGGTCCACCCCTACATAGAACACAGATTTGTCCGACTGAGAAACACAGGTTGTCAGACTGCGAAAAAAAACATACACTGATGTAGTGGAAGCGAATAGTTGTATTGTGTGGGTGCGGAGCACTCTCAGAGCAAAAAGAATAATGACGTGGTTATACGTATATAAAAATGATATAGCAAGAGAGCAACGAAAATTTTGTGAACTATGTACAAACATAACAATGTATGTATGTTCATGTGTCTGTTGCTTTGCATTCGCTTTGGTTTTTGTGGGAATAAAACAAAAAGTATTAAGCAAGAAAATAATGACACGTGTGCTTGCACTGGTCTTTAAATAATTTTAAGTATTAATATTATTTAAATGTAAATGTAAATGTATTTTCCAATGTAACATTTACTAATGTGTTCATAGAAATCGAACAGGTACCGTGTAACAAAAAGGTGTTAACACATCGCCCATGAGTTCGAACACTCATTGGATTTTTTTAATATTCTTTATATTTCCTACTGGTTGGCGAAATATGTTATCTTCGTTTTGTAAGGTCCCTGACCCCCCGGGGTTGTCCGAGACCGGATAAGTAAAGTAAGTATATTTCCTACTTTTGTTTGTTTACAAAAAACATGTGTAGAAAAAAATTTCTCCAATAAAATCTTGTAAGTCCTCTATCATCGAACTGTAAAAATAATCTCTCTCTTGCTTTCTCGTTACTGGGTTTTTGATGTACACAGACAACATCCAGTAACAATTTGTACAAATTGTTACAAATTATCAGCACGCAGACAGACCTAGTATTATAACTTGCCAGCAAAATATTTTAACTAAAGTAGACTTTTCCATTTAAGTGTAAATGGCGAATTTCTTCCTTCGGTCCAACGATACATACGTGTGTCCCATCTATACATCCGACAACACCAGGAACTTCGTTTTCTGGTAAAACCGGCTTTTATTTTGGGTCTTTACTTCCTCCGTCTTTTTTGAAATAATCCACAGCTTACAAATGTTTTTTTTAATTAGATGCGCAACTTCCTTCAAAACAACTGACAATGTAGGTTGAGCCATGACAAGGTTGAAGTCGCTGACATGGGACTTTTGAAAACTTCCCTCCACAAAAAACCTTAAAGCTGCACAAACTTTTAAGAGCGAGGGAAGAGTAATTTTCCAAAGTAATTTATTCCTTCTTTTGGAAGGCAAAAATATGCCTTAGACCTAACACATGGAATTGTTTCTAACAATAATTGTCAATTCTAAAGGATTAGAGTTGTGTCTTTAAGTGTCTTCTAATAGATGCCACGTTTTGTATTTTGTCATCCTCATCAAAATATAATTCCACTAAACATCATAGTTATTAAAAAGAATTTTCTTTTTTTTTCTAAAATACACTTTTATTTCTCAAACTAACTTTAGATTTATTGTTTGTTTACAATATTTCCATTTGACGAAGCAACACAAAGCTGTAATCGACGGCAAAACACTGTTACCTACGGCAACTGGCAAAAGTTGCCATACATAATACCAATTTTTATTTCAGTAGCGCTGTCTGTTGATAGGGTCACCGATCTAATTATGGCGTGTAGTATCTGTTGATTTAGGTCCTAAACCGTTTCATATACAGACGATTGAAGCATATCTCCAACGATCAATCTTGAAAAATTTGAAATTCGGTTACACTAACCGAACTGACGCCGAATTCGGTCGTTGCAACCGACTTAAGGGTTAATTCGGGTACTGCGACCGAATTGATACCAAATTCAGGAGTTACAACCGAATTGATGCCAAATTCGGTTGTTGCACCTGAATTGATGCCACATTTGGTTACTCCAACTGAATTTGGTAGCAATTTTCAACTATTTCCAAATTAGGTTGTTCCAACCGAAATTTTGGAAAATTTGGTTGACAGATTGAATATAATTCTAGATTCAGTTGTCACAATCGAATCAATTATGAAACGAGGTTGCTTCAACTGAATTTCAGTCGGTCGTGACAACCTCAATTCGGTTGTGGCAAGCCCAATTCGGTGGTAACAGCCGAATTTACGGATGCTACAACCTCTTTTCAACCAATTAGTTCTATGGGTGTAGTAGGAAAAGTAGGTACTTACCCTCTGTTACAAACCACAAGGTTGCTACTCATAATATGTTCCAAAAGTAACTCACCCCTTTCGTTGATATCCGTGCTTCCCCACATATGATGATATGCATTGGCATAGCTGTACACTATCAGGAAAAGAAAACCTTTGCCGCTTTCGCCAGTGAGTTTAAGGAACGGGGTAGCGCTTTTACGTCATGTGTCATACCGGGTCCAACCAATAGCGGGAGTTACTTAACTCCAGGCTGGCTGATACTGAAAGAGGAAAGAACATAAACATTAAGATTGTTCCTGGCAAGTACATAGGCCCTATGTCTTCCTCTACCTGTACTTTAAAGTAGCTTAAACACGGCGTCCTAAGATCAAGACCATATCCCCACTCACCCATGGTTCCTGGATTAGGACCAGATATATTTCTCCTTGCGACAGGAGGACTTTAATTGCACAGAAGAAGCCACAGAATTATTGAGGTTAATTTGCAGAAGCCGGACCATGGATTCGCCACCATCGTTACTTCCGCCTAGTCGTCACTGTACCCAAGAAGCTCATCTTCAAGTGACTCATCCGGTCCCGTAATAAATATCTTCTTCTCCAGAAACGCTAGTATCCTTCAGATTCATCTCAGACACTTGCGATAGGGCAGGTTACCCACCAGGATTATGTGGTGGAATGTATTCATCGTTGCCTGTTTTATTGCTCTTGTATACCCTCAATTAGATCTTACTGAATCCGCATGAGGTAGTTGGAAGACCGGAATTGCAGTCTTGTAGCCGCTTTATTATTGAATCCGCATCGGTATTGCTGGAATCCATGCGCGATATTGCCAGAATCCGAAACGGTATGTCGTCTTTTTCGACGATATCAAGTGGCGCACCCGACCAGATTTCACATCTTTCCTCAGAGCGCTCATCGCTGAAATGCATTAATTTTACGGTGTCTTGATACTAGCCGGTGGCGGAACTTCATTTGTCTTTAGGGATGTTGCCGTTTTCATTTCCTCTATCGATGACCGCCAGTACCAAGTCGTCCTCAGCGACGCCAGCAAAGTAATTTCGACTAGCGGTTCCTCTGATCAGCGCAGCCTCTCACCAGACTGTGGTACCTTGGAAGTGGAAGTGTGCTTCGACCTGCTGTTCAGCCATACTATGTGCCCATTTTCAAGAGTGACTCTGCCTATAATTCAGCGTAGAAGGGTCAGCTTTCCAAAACTCTCACGTCCGGCTACCGTAGGAACCGAAGTACCAGATGATACAACCGTCTTCGAAGATTTTGGATCACCAGACCTGTTTTCAGGCGCAGGTATCGTTGTGCTTTTTCTTTGAATTACCAGGTAGTACAACTGCCTTGGATGAAGTAGTCGCATTTCTCCCAAATGATTAAATTCTCATTATATACCAGAATGTAGTCCGCGTCAATACTCTGGCAGTTACATATCCTAAAGTATCCTAAAATGAAACAAGAAATTGGAAAGAAAAACAAAACATCATTTATGACCTAAGGCAGTCCTTATTGATCCTTCTCCTCCTTATAAGTACCGTTCTTCCCAAGTCCTGTCAAACATTATCCTCAACGTAAAGGTGCTATTAACTAAAACTTTTTCTCCTACATTGTATGTTCATTTCTGATGGTTCTCATTGTTTAATGCTAGTTCCCTCTATTGTGCCCATTGAAGTTGAGAAACAATTTTCTCGTTACCGAACCGGAACACCTCTGTAGGCTTTTTCCAATCACTGTATGAACATACTTGCTAGATGAATCAATTCATGTGTGTCATCCAAATACCTATCAAATTTCAGACAGCGAGAGAATTTCGAAATCTTGTCTACAAAGGTAAGAAACACTTTTAAGTCTGTAGAGAGACCATAAATGTAAATAATTTATCCACAAAATGCCGGAACTGGTGTTTGCGCTATCAGATTTTTCTTGTGATGTTGGTTATACTTCGACCTTGAAAGAATAATCCTCAAGGAATCTGTTTAACACTTTCCTAAGAAACGCGGTTATGTTCCGCGGCAATAATTGACTTCTAGTCATTAGGACCAGTAATACTAGTTACTAAACTTTTCTTATATCGAAGTTTAACTCCAGGGAAGAGTTGAACTAGCCGGTGTTGGAAACGAGCTAATGTTGTCATAAGATAATTATCATTTTTAAATGTTATAAATTGTCGAATTTTTGTACCAACGAGTGTAAAATATTTTTGATGTGTTAACATCTATAGACACGGGTAGGGCAATCTATCAAAGTGAACACATGCAAACAACACAGAGCGTTAGCACCACATACGTGGTTGTTGTACAACAAGTCTCTGCCTGAAAATAAGTATGATGGTATTGATGTAGCGACAGCGACAAACAAGCAGGTCATCGTCGCCAAAGAGTATTGAATAGTATAGAGAACTCATGGAACGAATTATGACTCAAAAGCACTGGCGACACCTGTCGAATTATTTAAAACGTAGTATTACTCACTTTTTGTAATAACTTGGTCCATTCATAATCTTGATGTGAAACATTGATGCCTTTTGAAACATTTATGCTGTTTGTATTGGTTTATGTAACAACATTGTAGAAATGGTGCATTTATATTGAAATAATAATATAACCAAATAATAAGACTCGTTTATGCTCTTTTACTCAGAATCTCTACATGAGAGCGGAAAAAGAGTGCAATAAGTTTTCTTTACTATTCAATACTTTGTGCCGTCGCTCTGTTTATGACAAAATAAAAACAATTATTTCAATGAGCTAAATATTGTTTTTTATTCAGTTGTATGCCAGCATTCAAACAAGCAGGTCGTCGTCGCTCTGTTTATGACAAAACAAAGACAATTATTCCAGTGAACTAAATATTGCTATATATATTTTAACAATATTAAATTTAATGTTAAAGCAGATGTAACAAAAAAGAAAGTGCAATAGCAAAAAAGGCTTCAGCAAAAAAAAAACGATTTCATACCACAACAAAACAATTTTAAACTAAATTTTATGTATAATGGAAGTAAGTACAATTCGTATAATGGCTGATTGCATTCTGTGCGTCATATAAACCTTGATCAATACTTATTAAATCAATTTATTAATGTTTAAAAGAGCTTGCAATTTTTCAAACACAATAAAGTATATTGATGTTTCTCTATTTTTGCAATATTTCAGTTTATAATCATATCAATATACATACTTCAATGTGCATCAATATATTTGAAGCCTTGCCAATAAATTCTCTCTTTCTCATTGAACGTTTATATGTTTTATTTTGCTGTTCAAATTATTTAGATAGGATATAATCAAAAGTTTATGTGTTATATTTCAGCTATCACAGACCAAATTTATCTGTGTTGAAAACTTAACATTAATAAATCATAAAAATAAAACTAAATTCAATAAACTATTCTTTTTTTTATATTCTAATGTAACATTTACTAATGTGTTCATAGAAATCGAACTGGTACCGTGTAACAAAAAGATGTTAACACATCGCCCGTGAGGTCGAACACTCATTGATTTTTTTTCTCTGGAAGTTCTCCTCGGTCAATTATTATCTGGCTCTTGAAACAGTTACTGGTTTATGTACCGACACTTTTACGGTCGATAAAGATTCCTCTCTGTGAACAGTGCTCGGTCACTAACTATACTAGAATCACCACTAATGTTATTGATATGTTGTTTAGACAAAGCGTCTGCGATAAGATTATCCTTGACCGGTTTATAAAAAGCTTTATCGCCATACATACATTTGCGGGTAGCCGAAGACAAAGAAACACTGTGTTTCAAGTAAGAAGAACATGAAAAATAACAATCTAACGAACAAATCGAAATTTTAACAAATTTGGTTAAAATAAATAAAAGGGCAGTAGAAGCAAATGCTTACAGAGCAATCACTGGCTTAATGACGGGGAGACTGAAGAAGACACGAGGGAGACGGGGAGAATGACAGAACCTTAAACACAACAACAATCGCATGATTTAAGAAAACAATGATGATGTTCTATGTTAAAGGCGTTGAGCTTATGTTCATGGTAAGTACAGACATAGGCATATACAAATCTTAACTAGAAATCTTGATAATAAATTCCTCACATTTGTTTTTAATTGCAGGACCTGAATATGACGTCCACAATAATACTCAACCCCTCGACTACCACAATCTTCTCCAGACGAGTGTGTCAATATGAAATGGATTGAATATAATTGAGAACAACTTTCGACACAAAAATTAAAATTTTTATTATCAAAACACCTGCAATGTAATACTAACAGTATATTTATGGACAATTGTCAATAAATAATTTCAAACACACTTCAAAACATTCATTGCAGCAATGAAACAAAATCATTGTAGTAATGAAACAAATTCATTGCAACAATGACTCACATTCTTTGCACCAATGAGAGAAATTCATAGCAGCAATGAAACAAATTCATTGCCGTAATGAAACAAATTCATTGCAGCAATGAAATAAAATCATTGCAAGAACAATACTTATTCATTGCAGCAACGAAACAAATTCGTTGCAATAATGAAGCAAATTCATTGCAGCAACAACCATACTTTCACCCCATATTAACGAACAATTTGCAGTTGATGAACACATTTTCATAGCGGGTATGAAACTGTTCGTTAGCTCACTTTCGATGACAAAAGTTGTTGGGGTGATGAACATTTTCATCCCTGCGACGATGCTTTTCCGTTCAGTGCAGACAATTTCCAAAAGCTTACGCTCATTTGTTGCATAATGGTCTTCAGTGCTAATACATATCCATGATATCATAGTGATGGCCTTCCCATTTTGTAAAGAGACTGCGCCGATGGCATGCGAAGGCGCATTAGTAGTTAAGGTGAATGGTTTCCTAAAATCCGGGTAAGTCAACATTACGGCCTCTGAGAGTAAGATATTCTTCAAGGCATTAAGTGCCCGGATATGTTGATCACCCAATTCAATCATCCAATTCAAAGCAATAGTGACGAACCTTGGAGTTTGGCAGTTTTTGTTGACTTGGTGTCGAATGAAATAGCTTGAACACGGTTAGCTATTTTCCACTTCTATTTTATCTGACGGTATCTTTGGCACGTGCAGGAGCTACTACATAGTTTCCATCATATGTGACGATAACAGGACGTCGATCAAATATTTTTCTCCCGCTTTGCAATTGAAAAATCACATTGAAAAATTTTGCTTCAACCAACTAAAAACGTATAAATCATACGTACGTACTCATTCGACCTTTTACTGAAATATAATTCAAATAAAAATATTAATACTCATTATTAGGTAACCCAAACAACCAATAACAATTCTTGTTAAAATCATATACATACCTTCAGTTAATTTTGAAAACAAGCGAAAAGCATCCATCGATTTTCATGATCCATGTCTCATTTTATTCATGAGATATGTGGCTTTATGATAACGTAGTAAAGTTGAACGCTTTCTGCCGTTTCCGATTTTTATCGGAAATATTATTTTGTGAAGATTTTTTTTTGGGTTTGGTCGTTTTACGTATAAATAAAATATTTTAAAAATAAATATTTGTATGGGGACCACCTTCAGGGTTGAATATAGAGGGCATATATGTCCTGAGAAACAGGTAGAGTGGCGGGAAAAAATTTCATAAAAGTCTAATAGTTGTATGGGAGCCCCCTTAGGGGGTGAAGGGTCGGTTATACATTTTACTCTATAAAGGCTACTATGGCGCAGTTGTGGGGTTTTTGTGGATACCCCCCTTCACCACCACCATTGACCCGATGCCCACAGCCCCTAATTTTTGGCTGGTGCATTTTTTTTGTAACCTCACAAAAAATCGAAATATTGTGCACTATCCACGCCTAATATTACATACTTTAAAGGGTCCGCCATCTAACGTTTTTTTTAACGTAGAATACGTTATACGGTAAGGTAGGGGTGTTGATCTGGAGCACAAAATTTTGAGAAAATGTTTGTCAACTTTCACCCACTTTTACTTAAATATTAAAACATATTTTAGCAATTTTTATATGTTACTCAGTTTTGGTAATATGTTTTGTTTCGAATTACATTAAAAAAATTATATGTCTATATATAAAAGTTTTATGTAGTTAAGGAAATAAATATTTAAGAGCATGATATTTTAGACTTTTTTTGTACATGCCGCTGTTGTTGTTGGTTTGTAAATGCCGCTGTTGTTTTTGTTGTTGTTGTGAAATCAAATGATTTTGGCTTTGCTGTGCTTTGTTTATTTATCGAGCAGCGTGTAAATGTGTGTGTGTGTACATTTCGTTTTGTTGGATCGGTCGGTTATTAGTTCGTTTGGAGGGGAACATAAAATGAAGGGAGGGGAGCGTGGACACTTGTGTGTGCTTGAAAGTTTACAGATCTTTGCTGTCGTTTGTTTACTTCTGCGAGCAGCGTGTAAATGTGTGTGTATCTACATTAATACAAAGGATTGGCGATGTATACGCTCACTATATCAATGGCGTTTTTTCTAATCACATTTCTGTGAATACATTGGGAAGTAGTTGGAAAGCAGCTAATCAATTGTGCTGCCATATCATAAAATGTATTGCTGTAGCTGTACTTCAAATGAAGATGTCGCTATAATGTAATACGTTAAACTAGATATAGTTTCATCCTTAAACATATGGCATACAGGCTTCGAGCACACAAACTAAAAAATAAATTAATAAATCTTGTTCAAAACTATTCCAATCGTTTAGATCAGTGGTTTCCAAACTTATTTGGGTTATCGCCATCAGTTTGGTAGTTTTGTTGTTGTCTTATTTTACTAAAAATTATACTGTACATTCATACATAAAATAACTTATCACACATAACTTATCCTATCTAAAATTAATTAACTTTAATACATGCAAACGCCTACTTATGTTACAAAAACTTAATAACTAGCTATCAGCTGTATGCGTATATATTAGATAGATTTAAATCATTTATCAAAAATTATATTTAATTCATATATTTTAATTGCAAAATGACTAACGTATTCTACGTCTGACCTATGCGCCAGTGTTATCTAACACAGGCTTGTTATTTTTTTCAACTAGTGCTTATTTCGTGAATGGTAACACTTAGCTCATGTCTGATTTGACAGATAATTAGTTTTATCCTTCCGCTGAAAGAATATGGTTGTGTATACGCTTGAACAACGCTGGAAAC
The DNA here is from genome assembly GCA_963931995.1 of Phaonia tiefii. Taxonomy (NCBI): domain Eukaryota; kingdom Metazoa; phylum Arthropoda; class Insecta; order Diptera; family Muscidae; genus Phaonia; species Phaonia tiefii. The sequence continues at coordinate 144,043,723 of OZ008368.1, forward strand.
TATTGTGACATAACTTTGAAAATCATGGTAATGTTGCAGAATGTGTGCGAAAATTGCGTACGGATTTTGGAAGATGAGAAGCAATCATCATATTTTCAGATGAAGCTTGTTTTGATCTTGGCGGGTATGTAAACAAGCAAAATTGTCGCATTTGGGGCAAAGAAAACCATAGATTAATACTTATACTAGATCTACTAGTTCTCCCACCAAATTTATGACATTTGGCCTGGTGTGATATTTACGTTTGATGTTGAAAAGAATTGCTTTACTAATACCAGATAGAGGCAATGGTTCCAACCAACGAACAAAATAACAACAAAGGGATTTCGTTTTGTGTGTTAAAATTATTGTGTTAAATACAACACAAATGTATGCTAACAATAACAGTCAATAAAAAAGTGTAAAACACATTTAAATTTCAGAGTTTTTCAACAAAATTACATGAAAAATTAAAGCACGAAGTTATTGTAATTCCACCTGGTGTATATCACTTTTCGTCAAACATCTCTATATCACACCGACCGCATCACGAAGAGTGTGAAAGGAAACGTCAGATGAGCCAAATATTCTCTCTAGTCTGAGATTACTCTATGAAGAAAACCCGCACGCATACATTGAAAAGCCGATGCACCCAAAACGAGTCACTGTTTGGTGCGGATTTTGGTCCAGAGGCATAATTGGGCCATTTTTCTTCGAAAATGAGCAAGGAGTGGCCGTTACAGTCAATGTCAATGGCGATCGTTATCGGACCATGTTGAACGAATTTTTGTTCACAAAAATTGAAGAGGAGGATATTAGCAACATTTGGTTTCAACAGGACGGCGCTACGTGCCACACAGCCGAAGCTACACTCGATGTTTTGCGCCCTGTTTTTGAAGATCGCATTACCAGCCGCAGAGCTGATGTCGTTTGGCCACACCGTTGGACTATTATTTGTGGGGTGCCCTCAAAGATAAGTGTTATGCCGACAAGCCAGAGACAATTGACGCTTTAAAGGACAATATTCGTGAAGCCATTGGTGAAATACAGCTGCACACAATCGATAATGTGCTTAAAAATTGGACCGATCGTGTAGGCTACTGCACGGCCAGCCGAGGCAGCCATTTGAATGAAATTATTTTCCATTATTAACCGGAAGGATTGTACTTTCAAATAAAAAAAGAAATTTGAGAAAATATTCAGTAGTTTTTTTTTTATAGCATTTTCAAAAAAAAAAGCAGAGAGGTGTCAGTGGGACACCCGGTTGGAACGAAGTTCCTTTCGCTATATATTATGTATTAAATAAGAGGCACAATTGCATAAATCAAAAGCGTTGGAGAGTGAGAGCCATATTCATAAAACTTATTTTAGGTTTATGAAAGGTTTATTTGGCAAATTTTGTATGGAATACCTTTTTTAAAAACGGTCCAGCTCACCGGATCTTAATCCTAGGCGCGCAATATTTTGTGAATCATCAGAAAACAAGCCAAGGCATATTTTAGGGGGTGGACAACAAACAGTTTTTTTGGCCCCATACAGAATGAGTCGTTCTAATATACATATTTAAAATCAAATTTTTATGATAGAATTGTAAAACCTGTGTCGTTATCAAAATGCTGTAAAAAATTTTTGACAAAAATCTATTTTTTCCTAGAATGTACTTAATAACTATAATTATCTTCGTATAAAAAAATTTTATGTTTCCATAATCAGTTCTCAATACTCGTCGTTCGAGACCCAACCACACTTGAAATTCCAAACACATTTCAGTACAGCCTATTGTACATGTTGTATTTCAAAAAACTTTGTACCTATAATGCCTGCAGTATAAACATTCGTACTTACCTGACTCCATCATGACTATCCTCAACTTGCACTATTTCACTTTCATAAATCATTTTATGTTATTTTATACAAAACTGCTGACAAAAATATTACTAAGTACTATAAGCAGTAAAGCAGTTCATTCATGAATATGATTTGAATAGAACTGACTTAAAATTATTGCAAAGTATAAATCCAAAAATGGTTTACAGTTACTTTGCTTGAGGTTAGTGAGTAGATCTAGATTCTAGTGAGTAGATCATCATGCCACAAAACCACTACGTGGCATTTAAGTTCTAACACCTACACCCAGCGGGAAATTTTTATATGAAATATATGAAATAATCGATCACTTAGTATGAAAAAACACAACATATCCAAACAAGTGGAAGACTAAACGGAGTATTAACACAATTTCGCCCTGGGCATGTGCTCAAACATAGAAGCAGAGCGACTGAGCTCATTTGGTTCTTTGTTGTTTGTGCTTGCCTCACAGAGTATTAAGCGCCGTGGCCACACTTCAAACTGTTTGATGGTATGAATTTGATGTGTGGCTTGCTAAGTCCCTGGTCATACAGGGAAACATTTGGAAGGGAAACATCTGGAATTCTCTTTTGTATTTTCCTTCGCGGTCATACAGGGAAACATTGTTGTCGGAAACATTCCAGTTTAAATAAAAAAATTGTAATGCTGTCGACCAAAGCACTTAGACTTAAAAGTAAACGAGAAGCAAAAAAAATTATGGAGTCTTCTTACAGCAAAACCGAAAGCAGCTCATCAAAAAAAAATTTAAGGCCAGAGAAACATTATCTGTTTGTGATGATGTCGCTGGCGAATTTTGTGAAGCTAGCTCTTCCAAAAAAATAAGTGAAGTGATATATATAAATGAAATACCATCCGGTAATGATATTCCAGTGGAATGCATGGAAGTGAATTGGCCAAATAATGAAAGTGTCAAAGAAAAAATTAGACTTTGGGCAGTAAAACACGGGCTAACCACAACTGTGGTCAACGAATTGTTGGAAATTCTTAGAGAAAGTGACATTAAAGTTCCAAAAAACGTTAGAACGTTAAAAGGTACACCAAAAGATGTAGTAGCTACCCCAATGGGAGACGGGAAATATGTTCACTACGGCCTTAAGGACGCTTTAACGGACTTTTGTGTTAAATTTAATTATCAGGAAGATATTATAAGCCTTGATTTTAATATTGATGGTTTGCCATTGTCCAAAAGTTCTAATCTTCAAGTGTGGCCAATTCTGGGTAGTGTATCAAATAATTCTGAGGTTTTCTTAACTGGAGTTTACGAGGGGCGCTCTAAGCCCAAATGTGCTAATGAGTTTTTAGAATAATTTGTGTCAGAATTAAATGAGCTAGTTGGAGACGGGTTTGCATTTAATTCAAAATTATATTCAGTTAAGGTAAGATGCTTTGTAATGGATACACCAGCGAGGGCATATATACTGGGCACAAAAGCGCATAGTGGGTATTTCTCCTGTACTCGATGTGAGCAGAAAGGAGAACATGTAAAAAATCGTTTAGTTTTCCCTTTTGATATGAACTGTACCTCTCGAACGAATGAAAGGTTAAGAAATCGTGCTCAGCCAGAGCATCATAATGCCATGACTCCAATTGCTATGGAAAATATTCAAATAGACATGGTGCACCAATTTACTTTGGATTACATGCATGTTGTGTGCCTAGGAGTAATGAGAACTTTATTAAAAGCTTGGGTTAAGGTAAGAGGTGAAAATTATTCCCTAACTTCCTCGCATATAAACAAAATGTCCGAAAGTTTGAATATCTTGGGTAGCTCCATTCCATATGAATTTTGCAGAAAACCACGGTCTTTGAAGGAGCTTGACAGGTGGAAGGCTACAGAACTTCGACAATTTCTGCTGTACACTGGGCCTTTTGTTTTAAAAAATATTTTAACTGCTGAAAGATACCATCATTTTTTGAAACTATCAGTAGCTATACGAATTTTGCTAGATGAAGAAGACTGTAAAAAAAACATTTTATTTGCGCGAAATCTTTTAGCAAATTTCGTGAAAGATGTACCAGTTTTGTATGATGTAAGCTATTTAACGTGCAATTTTCATAACTTATTGCACTTACACGAAGACGCCAAAGAGTTTGGATCTTTAGAATCAATAAGTGCATTCAAATTTGAAAACCACTTGCAAAAACTGAAAAAAACACGTTAAAAAGTTTAATAATGTAGCTGCACAATTTTACAAAAGACAGGTAGAAATCAGCAATGCGATAAAGCCCAGGTCATTAAAAGCAGACTCCAGTTTCCTTTTGGGAAAATTTGCAAAAAACAGCTATAGCAATATTAAAACAAAATTTTTTTTCCTTTCCTTGCTCGAGCCAAACAATTTTTGCCTAGTGAACGATAGCATTACAAAAATAACAAAAATAAATACAATAAATAATTCACCTCAGTTTGAAGGAACCACAATAACAAATTTAAAACCACTTTTTGAAAACCCGGTCTCATCTCAACACTTGTTTATTTTTTCGACTAATAAAATTGAAGAAGGAAACAAAATTGTCTTTGATTTAAATAAAATAAAAAAGAAAATTGTTTGCTTGCACGACACAATTAACAAACAAATCGTATTACTCCCCGAAATACACCATGGAGAACGAGTACAACATGATTTGTGGTAAGGTTTAACAATATTTTTTTTTTAATAATTTAAACACAACCCTCTTTTTTTAGGTTCTAATGACATCACTCAAGGAGTGGATTATACTCCATTAACTACCGTTAACGGTAAATGTACATTATAGCCGAATTTAATTTTATAACTTTATAAAAAAAATTTCAGATCCCCATATTACTTATACAAATACAACACCAACCGGCAGATGACACGACAGGTATGATACATTATAAACGAAGCCATCGGCTTATTTAAAATACATGAATTGTTTTTTCCATTATTTCTTTCAGACAGTACAAACAAGATGTTTAAAGAATTATTAGAAGAAATGCGTGCCCAAAAACAACAAAAGGGAAGGCTAACAGAAGAAGTGATTACCCTGAGAAATGAGGTGCGCCAGCTAAAATTAAATTACTCGGAAGATGCGAATACTAATTTAGTGCCGCCATTACCCGTAAAAACTCTTGAGCAGTTAAAAGAGTTGCACCAAAAGATGCAAGAGAACGCTGATGTTGTTGGCCAATTGGTACGTATATCTATCTACATCTATCTAAATTTTTTTAAATCTATTTATATCTTTTTACACAAACTCGTTTGTCAGAAATTGCATTAAAAAAATTCTGAGCGATGATGTGGCTGCAAAATTCAGCTGGCGTGGAACAAACAGCAAGCCCAGTATCCAAGAATTTTGTATTCCTAATATTATATCAAGTAATTACTTTTTATTTCATGCTCTTACAGTTTCCTAATTTGTTTTTCTTTTTTAAGATGTCTGTCATTCAAAATATCCTAAGTCCGACGATGCAGCAATAAATAAAGTTCTGCAACAACACTTTGTCCATGCTGGTGACCGACTTAGGAAGGCTGATCGGACAAAAAAGGAGGACGAAACAAAAAATAAATAAATTGTTACTTTTTTTTAAAATAACTATTATAATTTTTTATTGGCTTTATTAATTGAATTGGTCTCATTTTATACACATATATATATACTTTTATTTACAATATAAGAATAAAAAATTAATTATACAGAACCATCCTTTTTATACTTTCAATAATCTTCAGCGATTCTTTTTGGCGCATCGTAGACGATTCGATTATGCGATTGTTTCACGGCTCGTTTGAACTAGGAATAAAAGCATCGTACACGATTGTTTTCTGAGCATCGTAGACGATTCGTTAAGGCGATTGTTTCACGGCTCGTTTGAACTAGGAATAAAAGCATCGTACACGATTGTTTTCTGAGCATTGTAGACGATTCGTTAAGGCGATTGTTTCGCGGCTCGTTTGAAGTAGGAATAAAACCATCGTACACGATTGTTTTCTGCGCATCGTAGACGATTGGAATGGAAGAGTCGCGGTCTTGACACAGTTTCTCCCGTTGTACTGAACTTCCGCGATCGGAATACGACATCGTCGACGATTCATTTAATCGCCCGGTCCGATCGCGGAAGAGTCGTCTACGATTGAAAATGCTAGCTGGGTCGTTCCAAAAAATAACAAGCCTGTGTTAGATAACACGGGCGCATAGGTCAGACGTAGAATACGTTAGTCTTAAAATATATGAATTAAATATAATTTTTGATAAATGATTTAAATCTATCTAATATATACGCATACAGCTGATAGCTAGTTATTAAGTTTTTGTAACATAAGTGCACAATAGATTAGCTGCTTTCCAACTACTTCCCAATGTATTCACAGAAATGTGTTTAGGAAAAACGCCATTGATATAGTGAGCGTATGCATCGCCAATCCTTTGTATTAATGTACATACACACACATTTCACGCTGCTCGCAGAAGTAAACAAACGACAGCAAAGATCTGTAAACTTTCAAGCACACACAAGTGTCCACGCTCCCCTCCCTTCATTTTATGTTCCCTTCCAAAAGAACTAATAACCGACCGATCCAACAAAACGAAATGTACACACACACACATTTACACGCTGCTCGATAAATAAACAAAGCACAGCAAAGCCAAAATCATTTGATTTCACAACAATAACAAAAACAACAGCGGCATTTACAAACCAACAAAAAAAGTCTAAAATATCTACATAAAACTTTTATATATAGACATATAATTTTTTTAATGTAATTCGAAACAAAACATATTACCAAAACTGAGTAACATATAAAAATTGCTAAAATATGTTTTAATATTTAAGTAAAAGTGGGTGAAAGTTGACAAACATTTTCTCAAAATTTTGTGCTCCAGATCAACACCCCTACCTTACCGTATAACGTATTCTACGTTAAAAAAGTTATTTGGCGGACCCGTTTCAACCTCATGAGGTCACATGTCTTCCACATATTAATTAAACAAACAAATTAAACTAATTTTAACATATTTCTCCAAGTAGTTCTATCCTTCGCCTTTTCACGCCAGTTGGTAACACCAAGGATACAGAGGGATTCTTCGGCCTGGTCATTCCATCGGAGTCTTGGTCGTCCTATTTTCCTGCTTCCATCGGGCAGGTTATCGAAACCCTTTCACGTTGACTCATCTTCATCCATTCTGATAACATGGCCTAGCCACCTCAACTGGTCTAATTTGGTTCGCCTAGAGATGTCCAAGTCAGAATATAAATGATACGTATAACGGAGCCATATACTTTACGGAGAATTTTTCTCTCGAATACTCCCAGGTGTTTCATCCGCTTGCGATATGGACCAAATTTCGGAGCCATATGCCAGGACTGGTAAAATGAGAGTCCGGTATAGCTGGACCTTTGTCCCTCGAGAGAGGGTTTTGTTTTTAAACTCCTTGCTGAGCACAAAATATCATATATTTGCAAGCACAATTCTCCTATTTATCCTTAGGCTGACGTTGTCCTTGTCAACGGCGGATCCAAAGTAGATAAATTCATCTGCCACTTGAAAATTAAATCGGTTGTCAACGTTCAAGTGCGAACCAAGTCGAGAGGTTTGTCTAGTCGTTGACACCATAAATTGTGTCTTGCCCTCATCAACAGCAAGACCAACCTTCGCTGATTCTTTTTCGATTCTTGATAATACTGCAGTAACCTCTCAAAATTTACCCGATGATGTCTATGTCGTCAGCATACGCCAGCAATATATCGCTTTTCATATTGATGGTCTTATTCATATTTACTGCAGTTTTTCTCATTATTATCTCCATTAAGATGTTGAAGAGATTGCAGTTTGTTGTCGCCTTGTCTCAATCCTCGCTTGGTACCCAATGGTTGGGTGAGGCCTTTCCCCACCTTCACTGCTGATTTGGTGTTGGTCAGCGTCATTCTACAGAGGCAGATCAGTTTTGTCGGATTCCCAAGTTTAGACATAGCTTCGTACAATTTTCTCCATATGGGGCTTTCGAAAGCAGCTTTGTTATCGACAAAAAGATGGTATGTATCGATTTGCTTTTCGTGGATCTTTTCCAGAATTTGGCGTAGCGTGAATATTTGGTCAGTCGTGGACTTGCCTGGTCTAAAACCACACTGATAAGGTCCAATCAGATGATACCGCGATAGTTGGAACATACACACGGAGCACCCTTTTTGAATACAGGACATAATACACTGAGACTCCAATCTTCAGGCATAGGTTCCCCCAACCATATACTGCATATGCATATGTAAGTTGGTGCATATGGGCTAGCAGTCCTTCGCCACCGGCCTTAAAAAGCTCGGCGGGTAGCCCATCCACACCAGCGGCTTTATTATTCTTAATCCCGGAGATTTCCGGCTTCCACAATCATTACCTCCTGATCTTCTGTGGATGAATCTGAGTGGAGTATATTGGAAAATTGGTCTCTCCATATTCTAAGCACACACTGCTATTCATTGTTCATTATTCATCCTGCACATTTCGGTCTTTTCCTCTCTCTTTATTTATTTATACACATATTATAATATTACATACACTTCATAAAGTAATAAAATAACATAATTAATAATTTAAAAATAGTTAATATTTAAAATGACCCTTAACAATTCTTTTGATGCACTGAATTCTACAGTGTGTTGTCGGTTTAATTCGTTATAATAACAAAGTGTCCTGCCCGTATAATTGGCCCATTCAAAGTATAATTGTGTTCACAACAATCAATGTGAAATGTTGAAACATGTTATAGAGTTAAAATTTTCCTAACAAATCTGGGCAGTTAACATTTCCATTTAACAAATCACATTCAAACAGCCTACATTGACACTTGCGCCTAATCTCAAAAGTTTGCATACCCAGCAATAAGAACCTAGCCTAATATGTAGGAACTGAATGGGTAAAATTTAAAGAACTGTAAGCATGTTTAAAACATTTGTTTTGAATTATATTTTAGTCTTCCTATAAGGACTCCAGATTAAAGCTCCATATTCTACTGTTGATCACATAAATGAAGTATACAATAATTTTATTTTGTATGGATCAGAAAAACGATCGCTCTTTCTCCATATGAAAGCTAGCAAAGAATATGATTTTGGTATAAATGTATGTAGAGGGTGTCTGGTAGCAGATTTATATTTTCAAACTATCGTCCGTCGAGTTGAACACATTGTTCAAAACGGAGCCCTGTGTTCTGCGCCACACGCTGCAGTAAACTTGGTTCAATTGAGCTGATTTCTCTACGAATATTTTCCTTTAAAGCCACAAGAGATTGGGTATTGCCATTATAAACCCTCTCTTTGAGGTAGCCCCATAAAAAAATCCATGGGAGTTAGATCGGGCGACCTCGGTGGGCATGGGATGTCCCCAAAGCGACTGATCTATTTTTGGGGGAAATTTTCCCGAAGCAAATTTATCGAAGCTCTGGCTGTGTGTGCAGTCGCTCCATCCCGTTGAAACCACGTGTGCGAGCTCGCAGGTTTGGCAAAAAGAATTCCGTAATCATGCGTCGATAATTTTCACCGTTGACATTCGCCGCCTGGCCTCGAGAATTTTCGAAAAAAAAATGGTCCAATTATCTCATGCGTGGATAAGGCACACCAACCAGTTACCCTGGGGCAATGCAATGGTTTTTGATGTTTCAATCGAGGGTTACGGGTTCTTGGAGACCAGTAACGGCAGTTTTGCTTATTGACGTGGCCGTTTAAGTGAAAATGAGCCTCGTCGGTGCGAAAACGCTCTAACATCGTTTCACAAAAATTTTTGTAGTTGCGCGGAATCTCTACACCCACAAACGAATTAAATTTACACTCGGTCCATCACTCATACGCCGAATACCGAACTTTGAACAAAATTGTTGTAAGAAACATTACTCTTAAAAAATGTCCCCACAGCGAACGCACGATGCTCACTCGACCACTGCGACATCGTGACTGACAAATCCGCACAATCGATAATTCCAATGGCGCCACCCTCCCTCCGCACTGTTTATTACTTTTTGAAATAATCGTATTTAAAAATATAAATTTGCCACCAGACACCCTGTACAACTACTGTCAAACGTAATTCCAAGGTCCTCAATTTCATGCACAGTTTTCAGAATTTTATCATTAATTTAAAAAAATAATTATAAATTTTAAATAATTAATAATGAAATAATTATAAATAATTATAATTTTTAGAAAGGGAAATGATGAAAGTTGACGAAGAGCACCGCGAGCTTGAGACAATAAGCTTCTTTTTTTATTCCCTGCTAAACTAATTTTTCGACGACTTTGTATGGAGTGCCGCTTAAAATCACTTAATATCGCTTAGTTCCCCATACAAAGTCGTCGAAAAATTAGTTTAGCAGGGAATAAAAAAACAGGCCTAATAATATTGTTGATGGCAACCCTCTGTTTTGTTGTTTTTGTAATGACATAACAAAAACAAATCATGTCTGTTTAAAACCAGTGGTTTTTCGACATGATAAAAAGAGTTGTGCATGAAAGTGTTCCAATGGTAGTGCTTGGTATTCTTCAAACGTGTATATAAAGGAATTCTCATTAATATGATGAGTGTTTCTGGATATATATTTTGGAAGAATTCACCAAAAACGTCTGCTGATGAAGATCTTGGCAAGATCCGAAATAGCTATACAGACAGCCTTGGTTTCATTGGAACATTTTTATGCTCGACTTTTTTGAAAGTAATATAAAATAAAGCTAATAAGCTTTATATTAGTTAAAAAGGTCTTGAGCTTGAATAAATTTGTAAATTAAATATTAAATAATAATTGTCCTAATAAACTACCCTGTGGTCCTGATTGAAGTTCGTTTACTCTAACTCTACAAAGATTAATGATACCCTAATACATATGTATAACTTCCATAAGAGAATTTCATGACAGATTTTATCAAATGGCTTAGGGAAATCCGTATGAATCGTCTCAAGTTGATAACCAGCTTCAAGAGCTAAAAGAGAGTAATCCGAATATTCACAATATTCTCGGTTGTGTATTTTTGAAATAGTCGTCAATTTTGCAATGTATCTATGTAGAAGATAATGAAACCCGTATCACTGTTATAGCGCTTTTTAAGTGTGAAATGAAACAAGGCGATATTTTCAAAACGCTCCAACCGCACGGCACGGAGTTAGTCATTTGTTCTTCTAAAACAATATATTACCATAACATCTCATGAAGGGACTGGGGAGAGCTCTCGCAACCAGTGAGCTGTGCGCTTTCTAGTTTAAGACCCACTGATTGGGACCTACAGTTTTACACCGATTCCGAACGGTATTTTTAGAAGCTTCTTCATGGTTAAGTACTCGATAGTGTCGCCATCACTAAGCTAGGTGATCGTTGTCGAAAGAAATGTAAGGTGGTTATAGCAGGGTTCGAACCCTCGTTCTCGTGTACAAGAGTTATTAATAAAACTGTTTGGGGAGATGTCAAAAACAGCCACCGGTCGGGCCGTCAAGGCACAGTTCGAACGCTGCAATTTATAAAAGCCATCAAATCAAAAACTCAGCGAAATCCGCTTTGAAAACAGAACATCTTGGTCCGTGAGATGAATATCAGGCAAACGTTCATGAGTCGAATTATTAAAACAGACTTTGGGCTTTATAACGACGTAATCCACATTTGTTAATTTCAGCTTTACAAAAAAATTTATAGAAAAATGGAAACATCTTTTAATAAAGCACGGTGATAACTTGCACAGAAAAATCTTGTCCAATTTGAAACGTGCAAGAAAAAATTAACAAGCAATATGATAGAGTGTACATATATGTTGTGTGTTATCTAAGGAAGCTCCTAAACTGATCCCACGGGTCGAAAAGGGTCATCGCCCAGTGGGGCCTATTGGAAAAAACACGGTAATAATATCAGAACTTTTAAAGTATTGTTCGATAATTTTAAAAGTGTACTACACATTTGTAGAGGAGGAGTAAGTCTTTTAGGATGTTGAATTCAGAAGCACCCCGTCTAAACTCAGTTGGTGCTACATGGTGTCAAAGTTGAACACTTTGGTGCTGTAGAAGCTTTCAAAGTCTGCTACTTCTACACTTAAAGAGTCATTACAAAGATATTTTACTTTTGAGAATCTACTATGCAAAAGAAACACAAAATATGCTGTGGAATATATTTTAACGTTATTAAAATATTCTCAATGAAAGTTTAAAATTGTCAATTTCTGAAAACACTACTAAATTGGGAACACTTCAATAAAAAATACATTGTACAAATTATTAAGTTATACAGAAAACCTATACAAATTTTAAAAGTTTTCTGAAAGACAAGGCTTTGGCAAATATATTGTGTGTAAAATTATGATCATTTGGAATTGCATTGCTGACCGCAGTTCTCTGAAAAGGTGAAATTTTTGGACATATTTTCACTTTTTCACTATTTTTTTATTTTTATTGTAAATAGAAATGTTCTTAAATACACGACAAAAAAGAAATAGATCCTACGCATAAATAAGCTCAGCAGAGCTTTATATATAAAAAAAAAAGTCAAATTTTAAATAAAATTTTAATTTTTTTTCCAAAGCTATTTATTTGAGTTTTATCCAAAATGTTGAAGAAATTTTTTTGAAACGTGGATATTTGTGAACAGTTTTATAGAAGAGGAACTTAACTTTCCACCTTGTCTATGTACGGTATTAAAACAAGTGTAGGTATCACACGCAAACCTAGCACTTCGACCTGATTTTGTCGTCTCTGTATCCTGCCGATTGCATCGTTCATGAGGGCAACTACATTATGGCATTGGCAAACACTTCATATTTTTACACTGCGAATCACTTATCTAAGGAATTATATTTTTCAAAATTTGAAAGTAAATAAATATCATTCAAACTTGATGTAGGAGAATTACACAAGTCATTACCGATAAAGTCAATAAATACTATTTGAGTAGTAAAATAAGAACAATTATTTTTTTATTATCCTAAAACAATTCAATCCACTTCAACAAGGAATTATTTTATACACCCATGTGCTACATTCCGATTCGTATTCACTTCGCAAAGCAGTTTAAATTCAAAAATACTCGAGTTTGGTGTTCTGAGATTTCACTTTTCGAACTTACTTATTAAGTGGCCGTTTTTACACAGTTGAATTGCAAAACATATGTTTTGCTGCCAAAAATGAAGGAAGACAATAAAAACAAACAGAACGGTTATTGAATCTCCTCCTGCCTTCATGTCGCGTGTTTTCCCCTGTAAACACAAATAAAAAATAAATAATTACATTTCTTTATGTAACTTCCTTGTTTTACTTCCAAAATATTACTTGCATATGGTCGCCAAAAACAAACAAAACAAAATGACACATGAAAGAGTTGCCATTGTTACTCACTTAAACTTTGAGTGAATAATTATAATTTGTACTCATTTAGAAGCATAGAACTTAGGAAATAAAAGTTTTTTCATCCTCTCTTACATATGCCGTCGTGTTTCTGTTGATATGTTTGCGATATAACTGCAAAAATAAATAAACTGATTGTTGAATTTCTTAAATCTACGGCTCTGGCAACTTCGGATTTTCGAATATGGAGTACTCTGCTAATTTACATGAAATGGTATAAATGTGGAATGGAAACAGAATGCAAAAATGAAAATGTTTTGATACTTTTGTTTAATGACTTTTTGAGAATAAATGCTTGAGAAAATTTTATTTTTGAAAATAAAAGTTAAGAAAAAAAAACACTCGGCTTTTATTCTGTAATCTTATTTTTTACGTAATTTGCTTTTTTGGTAAAGACAATTTTATTTAAAGGGTTTTTCAACAGAGACGCTACAAAAGTAAATCGATAGGGACAGCAAACGACGCCATATTTTTTCCCGCTCTTTTGACATTTCTCTTCAGTAAGGTTTGCCATTTCATCATGGAAAGATATAAGAGCCAACAACGAGTCGAAATAATTACAATTTACAACCGAAATTTGGAGTCAGTGGCCTCAACTTCAGTGGCCTCAATCATGTTCAGCGATGAGGCTCATTTCTGGCTGAATGGCTTCCTCAATAGGCAAAAATGCGTTATTGGTCAGCCAGCAATCCACACGTAATCCATGAGTCATCATTGCCTCCCGAAAAAATTACGGTTTGGTGCGGTTTATGGGCCGACGGCATCATTGGGCCGTACTTCTTCCGTGATGATCAAGACCGGCACATTACTGTGAATGCGAATCGCTACCGTTCAATGATAACCGAATATTTTTGGCCCCAATTGGATAATATGGACTTGGAGGACATGTGGTTCCAACAGGACGGCGCCACACAGCGAATGCCACAATCAATTTATTGGAAACCATGTTTGGTGAACGTGTTATCTCACGAAATGGCCCAGTCGATTGGCCGCCTCGGTCGTGCGATTTGACGCCGTTAGATTATTTTCTGTGGGGCTACGTCAAGTCTATGGTCTATGCCAACAAGCCAGCGACGATTGATGAACTTCGTAAGAATATCGAACGTGAAATTGTAGCAGTATCGGCCGATTTATGCTTGAAAACCGTCGAAAATTGGGTTCAGCGTCTGGACTTCTGCAAGCGTGCCCGTGGTGGCCATGCAAAAGGAATCGAGTTCCATACATAATGGCATCGAACGTACTTTCACAGGAATAAAGAATTTCATTGGTATCTAAAACCAGTTTTGTTTTATTTAAAAAAACTTTTGTGGCGCTCTTATTGAAAACCCCGTTACTTTTTCTTTCACAACAACAGTTGATTGTGAAACAATTTCACAAAATGTCTTGTGAAATAACGTCAAAAACACAATTTTTGTGAAATATTTTCACTTTCATAAAGATTCGAAATGCATAACATGGGCGATATTGTTGAAGTAGGCCATGATTCTTGATTGTAATGTATGAAAATTATCAAAACAATAAAAATGTAACAGTTTTATTTTAAATTTCAACCAACATGGGACGCGGCAAAGTTCCTAAAACCTCAGACCGAAATCGAGCAAACTTTACTTTTGAAACCCAAAGGACTAAATGTACTTCAAATATCAGAAAAAAATAAGAGAGGAAAAACAGCTTTCTGTTTGAGTAACATCGAGAACTACAAACAGGGAAATATTAGTAAGAAATCAGTTCAGGCATTGTGAATTCCACGATAAAGTCTATATTTTGATAAGATTTCATCATTATCATAAATCAGAATTATTTGTCGATAAATTAAAGTTGTTATTACAGAAATTAAGTTGTATAACCAATTTGAGTATTTCTAAAACGTCATTCATCAGAATTGGCAACTACAACTCATACAAAATACTAAATTATTCGATATGTCATAAGAGGCTTTGCTGTCAAAGAAACACTACGATTTTAAAGAGAAAGTGAGAAACAGATTTGTGAAAAAACATTAAAGTCTATAAGTATCATCCATCGACAAAAATGGTAAGTATACATAGTACATTTTCACATTTCATAGTCCCAGAACTTGATATGCTTTGGATAAAAATAGCGGTAGTATGGGGTTACTAATTTCAGTACTTAAACATACATACATACATTTACTTATATATGATATTTTTAAATTATAACTATTTGTATATGGTCACAAATAATAATTTAAGAATAATATTGTTTGTATTTAAATTTAAAAATAATCAATTTTAATACAAACTATTTTTGTAGTTTTTTTCTTCTATAAATTGCATAATGGGATAGTGGCATCAACAAATGGTTGTGGCAGCTATTAAACTCAAGTAGTAATTGGTTGAGCATACCAATGTATTGTTACGATTAAGCAAAAGCGTTTACTTACACGTAATGACCAGACAACATTATGTAAATAACAGGGCGATTAATGATACGCCTCAAAGTATACCCATACTAGAAACCAGTTGACGAGTCAGCGGTAAGTACGTTATTTTTATACTACAGGTTCTGGAATCGGGAAGAACAATCTAGAAGCTAGTTAGTAGAGCCCCTTGCGGCGAGAAGCACAACTGGAATAAATACGTAAGGCTTTTGGCATTTTGAGTTCAGTTTGTAATTAACCGTCAGAAAGTAAACAACGCGATTTGATAGCAAAAAATAAGACTTAGTGTAAATAAAATAAACTGTTGTACTATATACTGTGAGCGTCAAAAGAAAGTTTACACCTTTGTTAAATATGTGTTCAAATTTATTTAAATATTTAAAATTAATAATTAATTCTTTTTTAAACATGATCTGGGACCCTTTACGACTTTATGAAAAAAGAACAAGAAAAATCGTACACCTACAAAAAATACATAGCTAAAAAAAAAAGTACTTCAAAAGAAAGTTTACAATTTGATGAAAGTTGTGTTTATGGCCCCGTTGAGTTATTTTTTCCATTATTATTAATTTTATTTTTGTTTCTATCTTGCTATTGCTTCAGTAATTAGCTATCAGCGGTAGGTACCGAACAAAATTTGTACGTTTAATTACATTTTCCAATAATGGGTAGGCAAACTTCAGTGGATACTATAAAATTTTCCCAAGAAGGAAACTCATTGCGTGAAATTGGTTCTGTTATTGGTAGAAGCCACAACACAGTTTTAAGCCACAACACAGTATTGGATAAGTGTCAAAAGTTCAAAAAATTTTAAATTCGTCCAAAAACTGGCAGACCGAAAATATTAACTGAAGCTCAAATTTGATTCATTGTTCGAAATTTGTAAGTGTCCAGCTGAAAATTCAGTTATCATTTCGACAGATATTGCAGCAACATCTGGAACTGTCGTCAGCGTCACAACAATACCTAGAGCACTACAAGCTAATGGACTTCATAGTAGGGTTCCAAGGAAAAAAATATTAGTATGCAAAGTCAACCAAACGCGTCGCCTTAAGTTTGCTAATAACCACAAAAATCAATACATTTATATCTGGAATAACATAACATAGCCACGAGATCAAATTAGATTTTTTTTGTAAAATAAAGCTGGTCAAAATCTGGAGAAGTAACTACAAAGAATTTCCTGAACAAAATGCAATATCTACAATAAAGTACGGAGGGGGTTCGGTGATGG
The DNA here is from genome assembly GCA_963931995.1 of Phaonia tiefii. NCBI lineage: Eukaryota > Metazoa > Arthropoda > Insecta > Diptera > Muscidae > Phaonia > Phaonia tiefii. The sequence goes on from OZ008368.1 coordinate 144,060,530, forward strand.
TTTTGGGGTGCCTTACAGGGGTCAGAGTCGGGAAATTAGAATTTATTGAAAGAACCATGACTAAAACAGTTAACCTTCGTATTTTGAAAGATAGGATTTTAATCTTTAACAAGATAATGATCCCAAGCCCACACCAAAATTATTTAAGGCATGTCTACTTTACCACACTCCTAACAATTGGATCATACTCCACAGTCGCCGGGCCTCAATCAGATTGAACATTTGTGGGGGCATCTTGATCGCAAAATAAGAAATGGAGTAATAAGTAACAGAGGATTTCTCACATCTTTTGTTATGGAAGAATGACAAAAAATTTCACCTGAAATACCCGAAAATTTAGTTAAATGGATTCCGAAGAGATTACAAGCTGTTCTTAAAGTGAAAGGAATACTAACAAAATATTGAAATAATTTTTTTATGAATAATTTTTGCATTGTACACTTTCTTTTGACGTGACAAAAATTAAGTAATATTTGATTTCGATATGTATTTTTTGTAGTTGTAAGATTTTCGTTGTTATATTTTTATAAATTGAAAAAGGGTCCAATACCATGTTCAGAAAATATAAAGAGTTAAATCAATTATTATTTTTTAACATTCAAATAAATTTGAATACACATTTAACAAGGGTGTAAACTTTCTTTTGACGCTCACAGTACGTAAGTAGTACAAAGAAGTTAAACTATTGTACTAAGGAAGTTAAACTGTTGTTATTATCGTAATTTAAAACGAACCTTGTTTTATTATTGGGAATAAAACAGTGCAAAAAGGGCGAATAAGGAAATTCGTCATATTGGTGTCAGAAGAGAAATTACGAATTATGGACAATGATGAAGTTTGAAGAACTCAAAGTTGAAACACTAAAAAAGGAGTTGAGTAAATTGGATCAACCGACAGCTGGTAACAAGGTAGAACTTCATACGCTATTAACAGAAGAAACATTGAAAATCAACACATACCAGTTTGAATGCAAAGAAGAAATAGGGGTATCTGGTAATATGGATGTTACAACGATGTTCGCAGCCATGGTGGAAAAATTTAACGAAAATTCCAAAATTATTAATGCAAAATTTAACGAGAATTCTAGGGAAACATCAGACGCCACAAATGAGAAACTGCAAGCAATTTCGCAAGTTATCAACAGCTTGGAGACACAAGTAAATGAGCAATTCAAAAAAGTTGATCATAAGTTCGAGGAGGTTGAACATAAGTTTGAGAAAGTCAAACAGGATGTGGATGAAAGATTCACCGAACTGGAAAGAAAAATTAATGATCTCCAGTTACAAGAAGGGCCAGTGCGAGTAATGTCTGAAGGTTCTAGTAGACCGAAAGCTCCCAGTTTCGATGGCTCTACCCCATCCGACGTTTTTAAATTCTAATTCGAAATGGTCGCAATTAACAACTTGTGGAACAGCAACGACAAAGCATTAGAGGTAATTTTAGCACTGAAAGGCAGCGAAGTATAAGTCCTTCGGAGCGTTCCCGTCAGTGCCAGAAATAACTACGAGGATATACTGACTGCGTTACAACGCAATTATGGTGGCGATCACAAGAAAGATTAATATCGCATGGAATTAAGAGGCCGTGTGCAAAAGCATAATGAAACAATACAGGACTTCGCAACCGAGGTGGAACGTTTGGTATTGATGACTTATCCTCGTGAGTGCCACCCATTCCTGACTTGTGCCACACAAAAATCAACATACGCAATAACCGTTTCGTTCGCATTGCCACGGGAGACAGCCAAATTTGTGTCCAAGCCTTAAATACAAAGAGTTCGAAAAATTGAAATGAAGTCGGAGGCAGGAGATTGGAAGGGTGCCATACATGATCTTAAAGAAATGACCCAAACACTCAGCAAGGCATTTTCAGGCGCAAATAAGCCCAGACCAACGTGCTACGATTGCGGCAAACCTGGTATTATTGCACGAAACCGCAGAGAGCCACGAAAACGATCAAGATCGAGCTCACCCCAACGTGACAATAAAGAGGTAAATGGTACTACACAAAATGAATCTCCGTTAAACTAAAACGAGCTAGTCCAGAAGGGCATGGACTGTCTCCCACAACCGAGGGCCCCACGATCTCCATCTCAATAATACAACAGAAAAACAACAGCCACACTGTCTACGGAGATATCGGTAGTGGTAAGAGCATTAAATCTGATTTGATAAATGGACCAATGGAATCGTTACATGCTGTAAGACCACGCAAAGCAACGGATGAACCAGACACTGTGCATGGTAAAGTTAAATTAAAGTTAGCCATTGCCAACATGAGCGTCTAAAACGTGTTTACTGTCGCCGACATTGTAGATTAAGTGATAATTGGTGCAGATTTTATGATTGCCCAGGGATTGCGACCGCTCAGAAATTATATCAATGGTAAAACATGAAATCAACACAGGGGAAAATAGGCCAATAAAACAGGTGCCCAGAAGTCTTACACTTGCAAAAAGAGATGAAGTGAAGAAATTTGTAGCTGACATTCAGAAGGATGGTGTAATCGAACGGTCTTCAAGTTCTCTTGGAGCTTCACGGTGCTAGGTGCTAGTAGTTAACCTGGCGTTTACACGGAACAGTTTTGCTCCGACGGTAGCAATACATTCACACTAATTTACTACCACACTTACACTTCTGTCACTTGCCTCGCCACTGTCTCTGATTTTTCGGCGACAGTAACTTCGGCAAGCGATTTGACGTAATTGGCCAGATCGGTGACATTTCGTGGTAATTTGTGAAAAACAAAGCAAATCATCGCATACATACTAAAGACGTGCAATAGTAGAACTGAAAGTATTGTCAAAACAAATATACCATAAACGTATCTGTTACTATTGGTATACGTGAGTGAATGAGTGCAACAGATATTGTATGGTTTGGCTTTTACGCACTCACTCTACTCGTAAAGAGTATAACAGTTACATCTCAGTATGCATTGAGTGAGAGAATTATTTGTTTCTTACTCTCAAAAAACTGTTGTACCACAAATATTTTCAAAGTATTGTTGGTGGAGGCAAGTGGACTTAAGTGAATTTTGATAGACGTGAAGCAAAATTATATTTAAAAATTAACAGTTTTGAAATAAAAGAAAAGATTTTATCTGATGTCTAAAGAGGTCGAAGCAAGATATGGGATTGCTTTGGCCTTATTAAAGACGAAAACGATGTTGAATTAACAAATTTTGTTGCATGCAAACTTTGTGAAAATGTATACAAATACAACAAAAATGCATTATCTAATTTAAACAAACACAAGTGTTGTGCATTGTTAAAAAATGAGAAAGAAATTCAATTGATTGAGCCAAACCAAGAGGCTAAAAAGGCATGCACCGATGTTTTAACTGAGTGGGTTCTTGGAGACATTCGCCCTTACTCTTTAGTTAAAGACAGTGGACTAAAAGTGTATTCAAAGCTGATGTTATCCCTAGGAAACAACTTCGGAACCAATCTTAATGTTGATTCACTAATACCACATCCAACAACAATATATAGAAACGTTGAGAATAGCTATTCTCTACACTTTACAAAGCTTCAATCTGAGATAGCATCCATACGTCAAATGGGTTATGCTCTGACATGTGACCTATGGACTGAAAATTTTTCAAAAATTTCGTACCTTGCCTTAACGGCTCATTTCGTTATGGATGGAGTATATAAAAGCAAGTTGCTGCGAGTGAAGTCTATGAAAGAAATTTCGAGTACAAGTAAGTTGTCTGTAAAATAATACACGTAAACTTAAAAAATTTTAGTAGAAAAATGTTTGGAACAAATTTACTTTAGCGACAACTGCCCTATTCTTTTCTTTTTTTTTGGCCTAATAGGGCATTAAACGGTGATAAAAAATAAAAATAAAAAAAGGGCGCTGGTCCATATTTTTCGAAATATAGGCCTTCAACTCTTGAATGTATAATCGTGCTTAACCCAGCCATTTATTATCCGATCTAGTTGAAATGGATATCATTAGAAAGGTCTTTCTAAATTCTATATTCTAATAATTCTTTCTAAATAAACTCCAATAAGAGACACCTGGCCCTTTTTTTAAGGTATAATACTCACCATTAACCCTGCAAAGACCGGAGATATTTACGTTCAAAATAAAAAATTAACCCTTAAGTCAAGTTTTAAAGGGTTAATGGTCTTTAAAGGGTTAATGGTGAGTATTATACCTTAAAAAAAAGCTTAAGGTGTTGTCTATTATTGGAGCCTACCAAAAAATAAGTATAATAAGGCATTTTTTGGGAAAAAAAATTAATTTTTATGAAGTGAGGTTAAAAAACCGTTTTTTTTAGTTAGGCCCCCAATGGGTTAATAAAAATAAATATGTTTATACACAGATTTATAAAGTTTAGAAAGACCTTTCTAATGATTCCCATTTCAACCAGATCGGATTATAAATACCTGAGATATGACATGATATACTCAAGCTTTAAAGGCCTATATCTCAAGAAGTTGGGCCCAGCGCGGGCGAAAACATACTTTTTGAACTCAGCGTAGAAGCTTTTATCAGTGGTGAGATTTTGGTGCAGATCAGAGAGTTATCGCTAAAGTAAACTTATGCCAAATGTTTAAGCTCGTATGTAAATCCAGAAAACAGTTTGCTAAACTGATTGTTTTGGGAAAAGTTTTAGTTTTATCAGTGTACCAACACACAAGGATGACAAATCTCTAGATATATAACAATTACGTGTATGTTCGTGATCGCTAAACTCTAAAACTACTGGACCGATTTTGACCAAATTTAATATGCATGCTCTATGGGCCGTGAGTAGTGTTTCTGTGTAGTTTGAAGTTCGTCCGACAGATGGCGCAATATTTAGTTTTTTTGTGTTTTTGCACCGTGATAAAATAGATGGCGCCCACGTCGAGATATTAATCATTGTTTACCATCTGATGTTATAAATACTTTTGAAGGCAGGACGAAGTCTGCCGGGTCAGCTAGTGAAATATAAATTGCGTTTCATAAAACTCCCATTTTATCTTCTTCATGTAATTTTGAGAACAATATTACCTACATTTATAAGTTAACATTTTTTAATAAATTTCAAATATTTTTTAAATTATTATTTAATTTATTCAGTGTCCTTATTTGTAACTGTAATTAATTATATTTGAAATTATTTATTTATTAAATAGGCATCAATATAAAACAAAAATTGGATACTCTACTGAATGAGTTCAATTGTTCCTTAAATGACCCAGTAGTAGTGGTTACAGATAGAGGAAGTAACATCAAAGCAGCTTTAAAAGATCACCAAAATGTCAACTGAATACATCACTTGATTCACAATACTATAGAAAAATGTGTTAAAACGTCAGCACAAATTGATGAAATTGTAACAAAATCATCCAAACAGGTAAAATTTTTTAAGAAATCTGGTTTAAATTGTGATTTAAACACTTCATTGAAAAGCTTCACACCCACAAGATGGAATACAGTATATTTTAATATATTATCAATAAAATCTAATTTTACTGATATTCAAAAAATACTAAATGAGAAAAATATGACTGAGAAATTTAGCATAATAAAATAATATTATTTAGACCAATTAATTTCAATTTTAAAGCCTTTCATGGATGCTTCCACAGAACTTGAAGGCAGCTCCTATGTTACTATTCATTTAGTTCACCCACATATTAATAATTTAAAAACAATGTGTAATACCACCAATAGTGATGAACCTACTTTTATCTCGGAGTTTAAAAGAAATGTCTATGATACTTTAATTTCCTTAGTAGACAGCAAGATCACATTATATCATAAATTAGCAATATTTTTATTTCCGCCAGCTAATCAACTTACTCAGTTTAGTTTAGAAGAACAAACAGAAGTAATAACCAAATGTAAATCTTTGTTGCTTCCTTATTCAAATGAAATAAATATTGTTAATTCATCCACTGAAACAAGTTCATCTAGAATATATTCATTATTTGAAAAATATGTTCAACCAATAGAGGAAGTTTATTCTAACCAATATATAATTGAAAATGAAATAATTAAATATAAAAATAGGAATGTGCCTCTGCAAAATGATTTTAATATTTTGAAATGGTGGAATGATAGGAAAAATTAATTTCCATTGTTATATAAACTGAGTTGCCGAATACTCGCTATACCAGCATCTAGTGCCCCTTCAGAAAGAATGTTTTCCATTGCACGGGCACTAATACCAGATAAACGATCCAGACTTGGATCGAATGGAAAATCAGTTAATGAAATTTTATTTGTAAATATAAATTCCAAAGATTGATTTCATTTAAAAACTTAATTCCCAATTTAATTTAATTTTGATTTAAAAACAAGCATTTTAGTTTTCCACATCATTCCAAAATATGGAAACTGTTTTATTTTTTTTTTTTTGTAATGTATTTTCATTTTATATGTATGTATGCTAACGTTTAATTTACTTTTTCTGATATGTTTATGTTTGCCTTTAAAAAATTTAATTTTTTATTTTTATATTATACTTTAAGTTCTATGCACTGAATTTTATTCTGTTATCTGAACAAGGACATGGGACTGTCCGTGGAGGTGGAAAGTTTCTGATTGCCATTCACTTGGGAGTGGCCAGAAATGATTCCTTCATTGGGCAGTCCAAGCAGCTCACTACTTCCACGCAGTATGTCCTGGGCAATGGCTTTTCGGAAACCTCCGTTAGCTAGCTAGAGTGAGAAGGCGAAACAAATGAGCATCAAATCAGGTATAGTAGGTGACTGATGTCACTGAAGCTCATCAAACAATCGGGCATATTCTTTTGTCCTTAGAAGGCGGATGAGCCAAACATACGGGCCAACGGCGGATAGAAACTAAAAGAAGAAAATCCAGGTTCAACATATCGCATCCTGGTCAGCGTCTGATCCATAATGGGCGGCTGCAATCAAATATCCTGGCAGTAGGTAAAATGCAAAAACCCGGTGGGCTGGGTTTGCCTCCCGCCACCGTTCATAATGGCAGTGAAAATACAAAAACGAAACAGAAAACATAAACAACCCCTATTTGTTGACGACCCCCGCAAACGTTATAAGGACCACGATTTACGGATATGCACTTGGAATGTAAGAACTCTATATAGATCCGGTGCAAGTATCCAACTGGCAGATGTCCTCGAAAGTTATAAGGCTGACATTACCGCTATCCAGGAAATGCGATGGACAGGACATGGCTGCACAAGAAAAAGAAACTGCGATATATACTACAGTTGCCATGAAAAAAAACATGAATTTGGTTGTGGATTTGTAGTTGGCAAAAGACTGCGACATCTAGTCTCTAGGTTCAATCCTGTGAGTGAACGAATAGCCACAATCCGCATAAAAGCGAAATATTTTTATATTTCCCTAATTTGTGTGCATGCCCCGACAGAAGAGAAAGATGATGATGCCAAAGACATATTCTATGAGCTCCTAGAGGAAACGTATGACCGCTGGCCTGGCCATGACATTAAGATTGTACTAGGAGATTTTAATGCCAAAGTAGGAAGGGAGAATGTGTTTAATCCAACTATTGGCAATTTCAGTCTTCATGCTGACAGTTCCGACAACGGTATGAGACTGATTGACTTTGCCGCGGCAAAAAACATGGTCATCAGTGGCACAAGATTCCAGCATAAAGACATCCACAAGGCTACTTGGGTATCCCCTGATCAAAGAACTAGGAACCAAATTGATCACGTGGTAATTGATGGAAGGCACTCATCCAGTGTAATGGACGTACGAGTGATCAGAGGAGCTAACATCGATTCTGATCACTACCTGGTAGCAGCAAAGGTTCGCACAAGATTAAGTAGAGCGAAAATCGTACGAAACCAGACGCAGAGGAAGCTGGACATCGGAAAGCTGCAATTACCAGAGGTAGCCACAGCCTACTCAAGGAAGCTCTCGCAACTTTTGGCACAGAACCCACCCCCTCCCGATGACGATCCTGATGCGCAGTGGAAACCCATTTCCGACTCTATAAAAACTGCCGCAAAAACCGTACTTGGTTTCGAAAAACCGCTTCGCAACAAACCGTGGTACGATGAAGAGAGTCGCATAGCAAATGACGAAAAGAACGCTGCACGTATGGTAATGCTTCAGTCAATTGCAACGCGAGCTGCAACTGAGCGGTATAGGGAGAAGAGAAAGGAGGTAAACCGCAGTGGAGAAAACGCGAGAGTGAGAAAATTGAGACATACAGAAGGAAGAAGGAAGCCCGAAAATTCTACCAAAAAGTTAAAAATGGAACTAATGGGCATGGTTCAGGGCCCCCCTTCTGTAAAGACAAAGACGGAAATCTCGTCGCAGATGTGCAGAGCATGTTGGGAATATGGAGAGAGCATTTCTCCGCGCTACTAGTACCTGAGATATCCGATGACGATGGGACAATCGATCACAATATGGACGACGACGTCGATTGCCCCCCTCCTAACCAAGACGAGGTCAGAACAGCTATTGCCCGGCTTAAGAACAACAAAGCCGCAGGAGCCGATGGATTACCGGCGGAGCTGTTTAAGGCTGGCGGCGATGAGCTGATAAGGTGCATGCATCAGCTCATTAGCAAAATTTGGTTAGATGAATGCATGCCCGGCGATTGGAGTCTCAGTGTACTATGTCCCATATTTAAAAAAGGTGACCCGAGTATTTGTGCCAACTACCGTGGAATAAGCCTTTTATCCATAGCATATAAGGTTCTATCAAGTATAATGTGCGAAAGACTAAAACCAATTATCGCTGACCTGATTGGACCATACCAGTGTGGCTTTAGGCCTGGAAAATCGACAACTGACCAGATTTTCACGCTACGCCAAATCCTGGAGAAGACACACGAAAAACAAATCGACACCTATCATCTATTTATCGATTATAAAGCAGCCTTCGATAGTCCGATACGGAGAAACTCTATGAAGCAATGTCTGAGCTTGGTATTCCTGCAAAACTCATACGCCTTTGCAGGATGACCTTGACGAACACCAAATCCGCAGTGAAAGTTGGTAAGGATCTTACCGAACCTTTCGAAACTAAGCGAGGCCTCAGGCAAGGCGACACCCTATCGTGCGATCTCTTTAACATCTTAATGGAGATCATTATGAGAAAAGCTGCAGTCAATATGAATAAAACCATCAGCAGCAAAAGTCACATGCTGCTCGCGTATGCTGATGATATAGATATCATTGGGCGCACAATTAGAGAAGTTACTGCGGTTTTTTCGAGAATTGAGAAGGAGTCAGCAAAAGTGGGTCTGACGGTGAATGAGGACAAGACAAAATTAATGGTTTCAACGAACAGGGCCTCCACGCGATTAGACCAAAGCGTGAACGTTGATAACCGTTATAACTTCGAGGTAGTGGACGAATTTATATACCTCGGATCTGCCGTGAACAAAAACAACAACGTCAGCCTTGAGTTCAAACGGAGAATTGTGCTTGCGAATAGATGTTATTTTGGGCTAAGCAAGCACTTTAGAGATAAAGCCCTCTCTCGAGTAACAAAAGTCCAGCTGTACCAGACTCTCATTCAACCTGTCTTGCTTTATGGCGCAGAATCCTGGGTCCTATCGCAAGCAGACGAAACATCTGTAGGAGTCTTCGAGAGAAAAATACTCCGAAAAATTTATGGCCCTATAGTGCACAACGGCGAGTATCGGCGACGCATGAATCATGAGCTGTATGAGCTTTATCCTGACATTGACATAGTTAAGCGGATCAAGATAACACGATTGCGCTGGCTAGGTCATGTCAGTAGAATGGATGAAGATGAACCAGCGCGAAGGCTTTTCGAAACCGAACTCGAAGGAAGACGAAAAATAGGAAGACCAAGACTCCGCTGGAGGGATCAGGTTGACGAATCCCTGCGTACACTTGGTATTGCCAACTGGAGAGATAAAGCAAAAGATCGAACTGGTTGGCGAAATATGTTATCTTCGTTTTGTAAGGTCCCTGACCCCCCGGGGTTGTCCGAGACCGGATAAGTAAGTAAATAAGAACAACTTTAAGTTTGCTTAAATTACTGTTCTACTATAAAATATAAGTAAAATAAAAGGAAGTTAAAGTGTTATAATTACCGTAATTTAAAACGAATCTTGTTTTATTATTGGGAATAAAACAGCGCAAAAAGGACAAATAAGTAAATTCGTAACAGTATTATTTGGTACAAGCGAATTAGTTTTTACATTTTTCGTTGATCCAACAATAGATTGCTAAAACTAAAGCTCGATTGACAGATCACATTTGATACCAAAACAGAACTACAAGTCAATTGATATGCACAATATTTGGTGATACCAAACACAATTATTGGTCAACACAACTGAATAATACTCGTATGATAGTACAAGGGACTGTAAAATTTTAGTTAGCCATAAATTTAGTTGTGACAACGAACCTCTTCTCTGTGTGTATGGGGAAAAAACATAAAAGGTCGCACTTAAATGACACACCTCTTCGCCAACGTAGACTTGCCACTAATTCTTCCATGTCGGCCGCAAAAATTCACAACGAAGGTAGAGTTAACGCGAGTGTTTGTACATTTCGACGTATTTTCTCGTCGGAAATTGAAAAAAAGGCGGCATTTAATGAACCAATTCATACTACCAGAGCTGTAAAACATTGGATTCATGAACAAGCAATATGAAACGCAATATGAAACGAAAGAGTCCTTAGAAGACGCGATAGGTGTGTAAAATTGTGATATATAAAGTGTACGAATCATGCCAAATATCTTCCCTGTGGCTGCTGCCACATGATTATTCCATGTAAGAGTATCATTTAAGGCAATACCAAGGTTTTTCGCTGACGAGTCGAGTTCAATTTGCTGCTTACCAATGAGTACTGGAGAATTAATTGTTATCAGTTTAGGCTTATTTAATATAATAATTCCTTTTGATTTTCTGAGATTCAACTGGAGTTTATTAGCCAAGGACCAATTGGAAACTCTAACTTGATCGCAATTTACTTTCGATACACCATCAGAGAGAGAAAGGTGTACTGAATTTAGATGTAATTGCACGTCTTAAGCATACATATGTATGTGTCTTACAATGCCGGAGTTGTTCTGGTAGATCGTTGATGTATAAGAGCACCTAAAACTGATCCTTGTGGGACGCCACTATTAATATCCGAAGTTGTTGATACATTGTTTCCAATTACGACAGACTGCGTACCATGATGAAGGTAGTTTACAAAATATTGAGGGCAGTAGTAGAAAAATTAAATTTATGACGTAAATATCATGATCAACATAATCGAAGGCTTTCGAATAATCCAGAAGAACCAAGAAAGTTTCCTGGTTATTATCCACATTGTCCCTAATATAATTCATCCTTCGCTGATTCCTTTTCGATTCTTGAAAATACTGCAGTAACCTCTCGCAAATTTCGCCCAATGATGTCTATGTCGTCAGCATACGTCAGCAACATATGGATTACTGCAGCTTTTCTCATTATTATCTCCATTAAGATGTTTGTACATTTCGACGTATTTTCTCGTCGGAAATTGAAAAAAAGGCGGCATTTAATGAACCAATTCATACTACCAGAGCTGTAAAACATTGGATTCATGAACAAGCAATATGAAACGCAATATGAAACGAAAGAGTCCTTAGAAGACGCGATAGGTGTGTAAAATTGTGATATATAAAGTGTACGAATCATGCCAAATATCTTCCCTGTGGCTGCTGCCACATGATTATTCCATGTAAGAGTATCATTTAAGGCAATACCAAGGTTTTTCGCTGACGAGTCGAGTTCAATTTGCTGCTTACCAATGAGTACTGGAGAATTAATTGTTATCAGTTTAGGCTTATTTAATATAATAATTCCTTTTGATTTTCTGAGATTCAACTGGAGTTTATTAGCCAAGGACCAATTGGAAACTCTAACTTGATCGCAATTTACTTTCGATACACCATCAGAGAGAGAAAGGTGTACTGAATTTAGATGTAATTGCACGTCTTAAGCATACATATGTATGTGTCTTACAATGCCGGAGTTGTTCTGGTAGATCGTTGATGTATAAGAGCACCTAAAACTGATCCTTGTGGGACGCCACTATTAATATCCGAAGTTGTTGATACATTGTTTCCAATTACGACAGACTGCGTACCATGATGAAGGTAGTTTACAAAATATTGAGGGCAGTAGTAGAAAAATTAAATTTATGACGTAAATATCATGATCAACATAATCGAAGGCTTTCGAATAATCCAGAAGAACCAAGAAAGTTTCCTGGTTATTATCCACATTGTCCCTAATATAATTCATCCTTCGCTGATTCCTTTTCGATTCTTGAAAATACTGCAGTAACCTCTCGCAAATTTCGCCCAATGATGTCTATGTCGTCAGCATACGTCAGCAACATATGGATTACTGCAGCTTTTCTCATTATTATCTCCATTAAGATGTTGAAGAGATTGCACGAAAGTGTGACGCCTTGTCTCAGCCCTCGCTTGGTACAGAATGGTTCACTCCTGATTGGTCAGCGTCATTCTACAGAGGCGGACCAGTTTTGCCGGAATCTCAAGTTCACACATACGAGTAGCTTCGTACAGTTTTCCCGTATGAGGCTATCGAAAGCAGTTTTGTAATCGACAAAGAGATGGTATATATCGATTTGCTTTTCGTGGGTCTTTTCTAGGATTTGAATATTTGGCCAGTCGTGGACTACTCCCGGAGCCCTTTTATTAGAATACTCTAGGGGTGGTCCTGGACCTGCCTGGAGGAATGAGGTGTTTCTCGGATGTTGGAGGAAATGCCGTTATGATGGTGGACGACATCGACCTGGACTGTTCGGTAGTGGATGCTAGCCAGTGGGGTGTCTGCGTCTCTGAAGGATGCGGTTTTGGACGTGAGCTGCTGGCTAGTATTTACTGCCGTTATGGATTCGGTGCTACTCCGCACGAATAGCTTCCCGCTAATCCTAGGCTTAGACGCAAACGCATGTTCTCCTATGTGGTTCAGTAAGATGAGTAGGCAAGCGCCTGCTCATCAGAACCATGTACAAAGAATCATGCTCAGCGAATGGTTGGGTTCACGGAGGGTCGCGGTGATAAATGAAACTACCGATCTGTATACTTTTGATGGTCCAATGGGTGCTAGTGGCAGTTGTGAACAAGACGGCTATGACGAACTTTGACTTTGACTAGATGGTACGAAGTGATTGGGTGTAAATGACCATAATATTATTGATATTATGGTGACCCACCAACGACGGACGACTGACAGTATGCCATTGCGTAAGTGGAGAATCCAGAACGCAAATTGGCAATATTTCGCGGAGGTGCTGAGAGAAGCGGTTTTCGAATATCCACTGGATGCATTTACTGCTCTGACGGGGGAAGAAATGATACGTCTATAGACCGTTGGATGTGCTCGGTGAACGACGCAGTGCTAGGGCCATGCCGCAAGGCTAGGCCTGGTGGGGTCAAGTGGTGGAGCCGTGAGATAAATTCGATGCGGAAGAACGTCAGTCGCCACATGAAGCATTTCCAGAGGGCAAGGCGTGCCAGTGCTGAGGATTTAGCTCAGCGTAGAGTTCTTTATCTGGCGGCACTTAGGGCGTAGAAGTCTGCCATCGCCAAAGTGTAGGAGGAGTGGAGACAGTTTGCATACGACCACAGGAACGATCCCTAGGGTAAGGTTTACCAGATCTGTAGGGGCAGGTACAACAGGACGGAGATCTCATCCGTGAAGGTTGGAGATGACACTTTGACGTCGTGAAAGGAGTGTACTGAGGAGCTGCTGGATGTGTGCTTTACAGGAGTGAATCCCACTGATCGCCCTCCCCCAGATGGGGAGGTGGCTGGTGCTCCGGTTCTGGAGGAACGCGAACTGGCGGCCAGTATACTTCGGGTCAAATGTCGCAGATCCCGGGCGTTGACGATATGACTGGAGAGATGGTCAGAGCCATGTGGAAGGCGATACCCGAATATCTTAGCATGTTATTTGGCAGGTGTGTCAGTGAAGGACATCTGAAACAAGCTGAGTTGAATCAGTTTCAAATGACACGTTCCCATTTCAAGTGCTGCCTAACATTCACAACTAATGTTTAAGCAGTTGCTGCTGAGGAACGATTTGAACATACAACGTAGAACTTCAATCAAGGCAACAACAAAAACTACAAAACACGCGGTATACAACGATCAACCACATGCAGTGTTGAGAGAAGTGTAAATTGAATCATTCGAGAGCATGCTTGTGTGGCATTGCGCTCTTTCTTTCCATCATCGTTTCAGCTCCACACTGTCAGTTGGCAGCAAGTGCAATAGAATATTATCAATGTATGATAGCTTGTAGCGCTTGTAGATAACATATGTGTATCTGTGCGACAGTTGCTTTCGTCAAACAAGTACAGTAACAAAACACAAGTAGTAGAATATTGTGGAAAGCAATAGCAACTGTTGTGTTGTTTTACATGCAGCATTATATGTACAACATTTCTACTGTTATATACAAACATATGTATATTCTTTGCAAAGTTATTAAGCAAGTAAAGCTATTTTGATGTAGTAAACATAATGGAAAAAAAGATTTCTTTAATGTAGAAGAAATATAAATATTAATTTTTTATTTACTGTGGTTAACTACAAACATCTTTAAACTTAAAACATAAAAAACTTAGAATACTTCAAAAGAAAAATAGTACAAATAAAAGCAATTCACGTAGATCTGGTATTAAATACAAAAATAAATAACTATATATAACTCCATGTAACTATAACTCCATTATATTGTATATTTATATTCTCGCAAAATTATTTCAGGACGCACAAATAACCAAACTGTTGAATACACAGGCACATCAATTACTACACAGAGAGCGATGTTTTGCTATCCGCGTTCCTTCAATGTTTCATTGCCACACTGACACAGAAGGCAGCAAGTGCAATAGAATCCCTGCAGTCGACGTAGCTAACGAATCTTTAGTGATTTCCCTAACTACCAAGAATTACCACTAACTACCTGCCAGACTACCAGCAATGCTTTCGACTAACGAATTTAACATGGGGATGAGATTGGCGGTAGCCAATTGCCATCTTGCCATAATTCAAAAGATTAATGAAGATTATCCGATGAAATCACCGGTCAGCAAAAAACAACGATTCCTCTACTCCTAATGTACCAGTTATTTCCATAATGAAAAGACGAGAACATTTTTTGATATTTATTTATTTAACAATGAAAACTTAAAATTATAATAATTCATTTAAAAACTATAATTTAAACTTTAAATAAATTCCAATAAAATATAATGAAATTCCACGCTTCGTAAAAGATAAAAAACTTAAAGATAAAATTAAAAAGAACGTCACATCTATGAGTTTTTTGTTTCTTCGCTTTTCATAAGAATATAAATTAAAAAGATGAAAAATATGTTTAATAAAAAGATAAAAAACTGAAAGGTAAAACTAAAGACGACTCTACAGCTATCAGTTGTTTGCTTCTTTATGTTGTTTCTTTGAGTAGGTCTTCTTAGTTGGTCTTCCGCCGACCCAGGGAATTTCGTGTTTATTGGTATGGATTCTGCAAAAGTGATAAAATAATCTGAAAACAATATTTTAATCTGTTATCAATATTTTAAATTTATATTACCTACCAGTACGCAGTAAACATTTTCCAGTTATTTGAGACTTTATTATATTATTATATATTTATTTATTTGCTTCAAATTACACATTTTCTGACCACGAACTTCCAATTGCAACTGACGCCAACACAAGAAACTAATAGTCAAGCCAATATTTTTTTCTTGTTTATCTCCTTTGGAATAACGGTACAGCTTTTTTTGCATTCCATACATATCCATCGTTGCAATACTTTTATCTAATGAAATCGTTAATGAGCACAAAACATTGAAATGCTTTACGGGAATTTGAGAGCAAGAATATTAATCTCTTTCATCAAGAGCAAACAAATGTGTATCGACACAAAGAAGTAAGAACAAAGTTAAGAAGTAAATCAATAGTTTGAGAGTCAAAAGGCGAACCCTTGCATAACTCGTGGCATTTGGATTCACTAGTCAATTTTTCATTAGCCAAATACCTAACGATTTTGAGTTAATTTCTACTTTTAAAACTGCAGGGATAGTGTTCATGTTATTGTAGCTTGTGGCGCGAGGATTGACCATGCATAAACAACATGAGCACTATAGCATAGATGTTAGTTTGATACGCTTGTAAGTTGGTGATTTGCTGTGAATCAACAACTTCGTAAAATTCCCTCAAAAACGAGTAAGCATTCGTCAATTTTGGGTTGCTTTGGCTGTTGTTATGTTTTAGGGAAGATGTGTAGTAAAAATGCTTGCAAGTACTGTACGTATTTTAAAATGTTTTGTTTATTAAGAAATCAAACTGACTCGTTCTATACTTTAGTACATACTTAAGTTTCATGGTAAAATAAGTAAGGTAAACGCAGTAGGAAATGTTGTAATTTTAGGCAACAAAAACAGGCATTTTGTTTTTGTTTGGCGTTCCTAAGTTTTCAAATTTTCTACATGTGTAAAAGTAAACAAAAAAGTACAAAAACAAAATAGGTTTGTGGAAATGAGAGGAATTAAATTTAAAATTAACTTACACCAGGTGGAGTTACAAAATATGTTCACTTAACTTTTTCATGTCGTTTTGCTGTAGAACTGAAAAATTTAAATGTATTTTGTACTTTTTTGTTGACTTTTATCGTTGGTATACATTTGTATTGTATTTAACTCAACTAGTTTGTCACAAAAACACGAAATTCGGTTGTTGGGCGTTGTTTACTATTGCCTCTATCCGGTATTATTGAACCCATGTTTTCCACCATCCAATGTTTACCTATGACGTTTAATTTATTGAGAGAATAAAGGTATCTATACCTATATTCGTCTATGATTCAAACGATTCGCTGCATTCTGCCTGCCCTTTCCAGCGGAGTCTTGGTCGTCATATTTTCCTGCTTCCATCGGGTACGTTATCGAAAACCTTTCGCGCTGCCTCATCTTCACCCATTCTGATAACATAGCCTAGCCAAAGCAATTGGCCTACTTTGATTAACGATGTCCGCGTCAGAATACAGAATATATAACTCTGGGTTCCAGTGACGTCGGTACTCGCCGGTTTCCCTAAAAGGACCATATATTTTACGGAGAATTTTTCTCTCGAATATTCCCAGGTGTTTTTCATCCGCTTGTGATATAACCCAAGTTTCGGAGCCATATGTCAAGACAGGTAAAATGAGAGTCAGATATAGCTGGACTTTTGTCCGTCGAAAGAGGGCTTTGTTCCTAAACTGCTTGCTGAGCCCAAAATAGCATCTATGTATTTGCAACGCTCAAGTGCGGACCAAGTCGAGAGGTTTCTCTAGTCGTTGACACCATCAGTTTTGTCTTGCCCTCATTAACAGCAAGACTCACCTTAGCTGTTTCCTTTTCGATTTTTGAAAATACTGCAGTAACCTCTCGCAAATTTCGCCCAATGATGTCTATGTCGTCAGCATACGCCAGCAACATATGGCTTTTCGTGTTAATGGTCTTGTTCGTATTTACTGCAGCCTTTCTCATTATTATCTCCATCAAGATGTTGAAGAGATTGCACGAAAGTGTGGCGCCTTGCCTAAGTCCTCGCTTGGTACAGAATGGTTCAGTGAGGTCTTTCCCCACTTTCACTGCTGATTTGGTGTTGGTCAGCGTCATTCTACACAGGCGGATCAGTTTCGCCGGAATCCGAAGCTCAGATCTATACTATCTTCCACTATCATTACCTCCTGAACTTCAGTGGAAGAAACTGAATGGAGTAGTTTTGAAAAGTCGTCTCTCCACATTTTGAGCACACTCTGCTTCTCAGTTGCCATATTCCCATTCTCATCCTTGCAGGAGGGCAGCCCATTATTAGGCCCGTTATTCAATCTTTCTTTTTACCCTTTGGAAAAACTTTCGGGATTCACCATTCATCCTGCACATTTCGGGTTTTTCACTCTCTCTCTGCTCCCACTGCTTTTTTTCCACCTAAATAGTTGGTATTCCTCCCTTCGCGTTGTAACTGACTGTTTCGTTGCCTTACGTTCAGCGTCTTTTTCATCAGTTACAATGCGAAATTCTTCGTCGTACCATGGCTTATCCTTCTGTAGTTTTTGATAGCCAAGTTCTGTCCTTGCAGCGGTTTCCAAAGAAAGGGAGATGTGCTTCCATTGCGCATCTGGGTCTTAGGGAGGGGGTATCCAGCTTTTCCTGTGTTCGGCTTCGTACGTTTTTCGCCCTGCTCAGTCTTGTGCGAACTTTCGCAGCCACCAGGTAATGATCCGAGTCGATATTGGCACCTCGAATCACACGTACATCCATTACACTTGAAGAGTGCCTGCCATCTATTACCAAGTGATCAATCTGGTTCTGCGTCCGTTGATTAGGAGATATCCAGTTCGCCTTATGATTGTCCTTATGCTGGAATCGTGTGCTACTAACTACCATGTTCTTTGCAGCGGCGAAGTCTATCAGTCTTATTCCATTATCGGAGGTGGTATCATGTAGACTGTGATTACCGATGGTAGGTCGAAAGACACTTTCCTTTCCCAATTTGGCATTAAAATCGCCTAGAATAATCTTAATGTCGTGGTCAGGGCAGCGTTGATATACTTCCTCCAGACGCTCATAAAATGTTTCTTTGACCTCATCATCCTTATCCTCTGTCGGTGCGTGCACACAAATTAACGAGATGCTGAAATATTTCGCTTTGATACGAATTGTCGCTATGCGGTCACTCACTGGGTTGAACCTTGAAACTAGGTTTCGCAGTCTCTTGCCAACTATAAATCCGCACCCAAATTCGTGCTTTCGCCCATGGCAGCTGTAGTAAATATCAAAGTTTTTCTTTCTGGTGGAACCATATCCTGTCCATCGCATTTCCTGGATCGCTGTGATGTCAGCTTTAAATTTTCCGAGGGCATCCGCCAGTTGGAAAGGGGCACCAGTCCTGTATAGCGTTCGCACATTCCAGGTACATATCCTTAAATCATAGTCCTAATAACGTTTGCAAGGGTCGTCAACAGTTGGGGGGTTTCTTTGTTCATTATTTTCTACGTGTATTTTCATTGCCAATATAACGGTGGCGGGAGGCAAACCCAGCCGCCCATTATGGATCAGACGCCGACCAGAATACAGTGTGTCGAAACTGGATTTTGGTTTCATCAATATTGATCCGCCGTTGGCCAGGGGTGTTGGCTAATCCGCCAGCAAAGGACAGAAGAATATGTCCATTACTTCGAAGAGCTTCAGTGGCAGGGTGACCTAATAATCCTGAGACGTATCAGTGATCGCATTACCACTCAGGTGGCTCATTCGTACCTTTATTTTTCAAATGAACTATGAAGATGAAAATTTTGTTTAGATATTTAAACATAAATGTCGAGAGTTTCGTATTGAAATATGCAATCAAATCACCTTGAGATTTTCTTTTAACGATGATGGAACCTTTTTAAAAGAAATGGATAGAATTCATCCAAATGCAGTCAAAAACTGTAAATTTCAGACTATTGTTCTTTATATCATCGTTTTAAATCTGATTTTAGTGAAAACGAAATAAACGATTGAAAAAGATTTTGAAAGTTTTTGACAAATTTGTTTGTCTGGACAGTTTATATTTCCAATGTTAAAAAAATTGTTGAGTGTAATATTTTGCATGCCACATTCAAGTTCAGCAGCAGAAAGGGTATTTTCTGCCATAAACTTCAGTAAAACTAAAATAAGAAACAAATTGTATAATGAAACTTTAAGTGGTATATTACATACAAAAGCTTTATTAAAAAACAAGAATATATATTGAACCATAGATAAAGGAAATAATAGATATAGCGCGCCCATTGTCAACTTTGTTCACTAGGTGCTCTCCTGTACTACTGTCACTTTCATTGAAGTTTCCCATAATTCTCATTGACATTTATTCAACATTGTGGGAAATTTTGTAAAAGTAATTTAAACAAGGGAAAATGTGACAAAATTTGAATGATTTTATATAATCGGGCCTATTACGGTTGTCGCCGTCGTCGCAAAATTGAAACGAGGCGATGACATTCGTATTATGGTTGTCGGTTTTTGTCGATAGCGACGTAGGGTTGGGATTATCGTTGTCGATACAACAGTCGAAGTGAAGTCGATGTTTGAGAATATCTGTCGCCGTCTATTTTTGAGGCGACGTTGACTTGTGGACATTTTGAAATTTGGTACTTCCCGCTTTTGCGTAAACAAAAAAATATAACAATGAAAATAACAAGCACGAAGCAATTTAAAATTTTAGTTGCCGAACTGGAAAAAATCCTCCTTTGGCAAACGGGTTTTCGAAAAGCCCCGTTCCGGCTAATTTCAAATCGGATTGGGAGGCCATTGGAACAAAATTAAATGCAAGTAGGTATCCGGTAAGAGACACCGATGGCTAAGTTTTGTTTTATAATTTGGTATAAATTTGATTTATAAAATGTTTATGAAATCCTCATAGTTTTGGAAGGATTTAAAATTCAAAATCAAGAAGAAACTCGTGCACAATAAGTGCAAAGCCAATAGCACTGTAGGAGGCATTTACAGGCAAATGAGTTTGTCGCCGTTGGAAGAGGCCGCTGCAAATTTGCTGCAGTTCGAGAAGTTGCTAAGCCCACAGGGTAATACTCTTGGAGTCGAAGAGACGGTGGTGGAGAACATCGAAATGGACAGTGTAGATTTAGGATACGGGCAGGTAGACACAGCTGACAACGAAATCGATCATTTAGAAAGAACCTTAGAAGCTCCTCGCTCATCTAGGATAAATGTTGGTAAAAAGCCCTCCAAAAAGGACGAAACGCTTGAATTACTAAAAGAACAATGTAAGCTTCAAGAGGAGCACAACAAAGAAAGCCGTAAATATTAGCGGATATTAAAAATAATTTGAAAGAAAGCGTGCGGTTCCAGCGCAAGCGCTTCCACATTGAAGAAGAGCAACATGAAATGTTGAAAGAAAAATACAAGAATGAAGCAGACAGAGAGCTTGAACGCAAGATTAAAAAATGAAGCTCGAAGTTATTGAAATGTTAACAAATCCATAAATAGAAAATGGAGTTCTTGTAAAGACTGAACTGGAGTTCTTGTAAAGACTAAACTGGCTGTAAAGAAGAAACAGACCTATTATTATTATTTTATTTTTTTATTTTATTATTACTGAATTGATATTTGTTTTTTATTGAATAAAATTATTTAAAATAAATTGTCCTTATGTTATCCCTTATTCGTCTTGCTTCTGTCGAATGTGCATCTTCAACTTCTTCTTGGTCATTTTGATCTTGCATGATTATGTTGTCGACGTCTTCTAAGTGCTCCGCTTGAAATTCAATGCACCTGTTGTGTAGAGCAACACACACATTTGCAATTTATGTAGCTTTTACTGGGCTATAGTGCAGCTCACGGGCTCACAGTAGGCATCGAAACCGAGATTTTAACAGTCCAATTGTTCTGTTAACAATGTTTCTTGCCTTTGCATGTTTGCTGTTAAAATTTCGTTCACGACTTTCATCTGCAGTGGAACGGTACGGTGTCATTAGAAACGTTTCCAAGATATACCCGGCATCACCTACGACAAAGAAGTAAAGTTAACTACATAATGCAAAAATTACTTCAGGTACTTTATTACCAAGCAGCCACTCTCCTGAATCATACCGTTCTTGGAGTAACCTCTACATTGCGCTCATATTCCACACTAATGAGTCATGTGCCGATCCACCGTATCTGCCATCAAAAAAGCGTATTCTCATCTTATGATCACAAACCTAAGAGAAGCAAAAGAAAAAATAAATAAATTTTACAAGTATAAAGTGAACTAAGAACTTACAACCATAGCGTTTAAGTTGTAAAATCCCTTCCGGTTGAAATAAAGGCTCGCATCATTGCTTCACTGCGAAATTATTTTGTTGTGGGTTCCGTCCGGTATTCCGAATTTTGTAAAAAAAAATGCTCCTTTGCCTCATTCTTCTCGTTTTACGTCATAGACGCTTTAACCCACTTACGACAGAGTGTTGCTTCACAAGCATCTAAAACTTCCTTCAATACTACGCTAACAGTTGGTTGCGCTATTGAAATATTGAAGTCGTTTCCAACACTTGTCTGGTATGAACCAGAGAATAGCAATTTCATACTTGTGTGTACCCAAATTTTTAACACGCAGAATACATACCACTACATATTTGCTTTGTACAATTTATGTGTGTACTCTATACTTATAAGGAACATTTTCTCTACACATCCACTCCTATTCGCTCTCTTCGCCAGAATACATCTAAAGAAGATTGTACACACATGTACTGAAGTATTTTTTCATAATTTGTATAAAGAGTCGTGTTCAGTGTTGCCAGATAAAGTCGGTCACAAATCGTCAAATTGGAGGTGCAGAAATCGTCAAATCGTCAAAAAAATTTTCGAAATCGTCAAAAAATCGTCAACATTAAAAACTGCAATTGCTGTACCAAATATCAATATTTTTGTGGGGGGAAAACAGTAAAACAAAGCAATTAAATCAATATGTTATAGTAATATTTTTAAAATTCATATATCTTTATTTAAACTCTATTCCGAAATCTCTTCAACTATTGGTCAAACAACCAACGAATAGAGTTGACAAATATGGGTACGAACACAATCGGAGCGATAACGTAGGCGGTACAAATTTGTACAAGTATTCTTATGGAAGAAAAACAAAAGCTGGCATTTGACGTCGCTTCTGGCGTAAACGACAAAAATTAGAATTCTTTTTATTTCCCTGGCGTCAAGACGCAGAATGTTGGCGGCTTAATACAAAAATAAAACAACACTGGAGATTTCTGAAAGAAATGTGAACAGGAATTGTAAATTTATATTTTATAGGGTAAAAAAGAAGAGTCGATGCAGTTTTTGTCCTTCATGAATAATTTTCATTAACCCCTAATTGGCTGACCCCCGATTCAATTGTGTGAATTTGATTAAACGTCACACAGATAATATTTAGGGTATTTACATACATATGTATGTATATTATTGACACGGTATGTTTTATACATTAATATCGTAACTTTTTAATAGTTCTATACTTCCCCAGCCCGTCTACAAAAATGTAATCTCGATAATTCTATTATTTCATAAATGGTTCCATTTGTGGGGAGTTTTTCTACCCAATATCCCTTGATGGGTTAAGTTTATGTTTAAATATAGTATATAGCTGTCGCTCTTGCATTACCAACAATTTCAATTTTGGAATAGACTAAAAATCGTCATTCCAGAAGCTGAAATCGTCAAATCGTCATTTTATGTTTTTGTGACTAAAAATCGTCAAAATGACGATAAATCGTCACTTCTGGCAACACTGGTCGTGTTATAAGTATGGGTACACACAAGTACTTATAAGTATACAGCAAGTGCTGTGGAAACGGAAAAATGTAGTTGATTTAGTGAGAAACTGAGAAATGTTGAATGGCTTGAATGGTCCTTAATACCAAACCCATCGAAAATAATAATTTTTTAATTCAATTTTATTTTGTTTGAGGACCAGAATGAGATTAAATTTTGTTGTCTATTTTTTAATAAGGCCACTAAACTACGTCAAAACAATGCATTGCCAGGTCTTGTTGCATAAGCCCCAATATTCAAATGTTAATTAAAAACCAGTGCGCTAATTTTCAATATTTTCTAGTTCTATTATTCACTTTTCCACACTTTGTAAATGTATATACATACATACATATTTCCACATAA
Source organism: Phaonia tiefii (assembly GCA_963931995.1). Lineage (NCBI taxonomy): Eukaryota > Metazoa > Arthropoda > Insecta > Diptera > Muscidae > Phaonia > Phaonia tiefii. The sequence continues at coordinate 144,084,206 of OZ008368.1, forward strand.
TTTCACCGTACAACAGCGTTCCTTTACACAGCAACCAATTTTTTACTCATACCCAGTGGGTATTAAGTACCTAACAGACACAAGTGTTTTTGTATACTTCTGTATAACCTAACACACACAAGTGATTTTGTATACTTCTGTATAACCTAACACACACAAGTGTTTTCGTTTACTTTCGTTTAACAAGCGCCCAACAACAACCCTAACTCGCAATTGTACTTATTTACTACCCATCGAATGTTAGCACTTGTAGCTACTTAAGTTATCGTTGGCATAAATATGTAGAGTATTGTATGCGTTTCGTCTATTACTTGTATGTATTTGTATTTGTTTTGCGAATAATACTTGTAAGTGTATTCTAAATGGTACTTATCGACATTCTCTGGTATGAACCTTGCGCTAAAAATCGCAGTGCAGTGGCCAACTTAACCTCAGGTATAAGAGCAAATGACCGTCGTCCAGTGTGTAATTTTGGCAATATTTCATTCACCACATGTCTGAAGCAATTCTTGCTGAACCTGAAGTAGTTCAAAAATCTAAAGAATCTATAATATAATTTTTGTTTTTGTTTAATTAAATTAATTAAAATACTTACTTGGAGTCAGGCAATGCAAATATGTTACTTTGTTGCCTAAGCACTCGTCGCTGCACCACCAATACCTTGTCCTCTTCATCCTCGCTTGAACTAAATGTAACAAAATTTTCCGTTTTCTCAAAAGAGATTTTTTTTTTGGCTTTGCGCGGACTTTAAAATGGAACCAATTTTCTGACATTTATAGGACAATAACAAAAGAGTGTTGCCAACTTATTTCGTAAACCGTCGATGTCGCTTCTATACCTCACCGTAATACATACCATTTTAGAAGCGAGGAGACAAGCACACAGAGTCGACATCGACTATCGAAGCGACAACCGTAATTGGGCTGAATAGCACATGTTTCTTATATACAAATCTATTTCAAAGCCATGAGGCCGGTGTTGGGATAACAATAAGAGAAAACCCGTAAGACCGCCCAAAGATGAACATGCCGGAACGCCTTTTTAATCTAAAAACTTCCCCGCCCAAACACTGTAGCAACTTCTGTGGTCGCAGATGCCAAAATCGTTAGAGTGTCTGAGGACTCTCAACAAGGAATGGTAGCTGCATCGGAGGAAGAACCAATTTATTAGGACATAGTCGGCGGTGACATGGGCTTTGAAATTCGATAGCCATCAGATATTCTATTTTAAGTAACGTGTAGAATTCTTGTTTCGAACTGATATTTTTGTTGAAAATTATTTTTTCTTTTGAGATGAAAGTTTAGAATTTTAATGTCATATTTTTTGGGAACAAAAAATTCCTATTCATCGCTTTCAACGACATCTGGAAAATTACCCATTACACTAAAATTTTCCCAACACTTGTGCTTCATCTATTAGTTTACTTTATCTATGTATTGAACTACACAATGTCAATATGTATAAATATAAATAAAACCTGTCTGTATTTTTATTTATTTTGAAATATTTTGTACCTTATGAAACTTTAATTTATATTTTTTAACTTTTGACATACATACTAAAAAAATACGGGATTTTATTTGAATTAAAGGGATTTTTGTGGTGTGTTTGTGGGATTTTGGCTTTGGCTAGGAGGGGGCAGTCGACGCCATCGTCCTGTATTTACTCAACACTCATGTATAGTGACGTCTCCTTTGGCAAGTAAAGCAGAGAAGTGATCTCTACAGATTCCCAACATACTCTGCACATCTGTGACAAGGTTCTCGCCCTTATCTGTACAAGCGGAGGCCCTGATCCATTTCCGTTAGTGTGGCTTTATTATTTTCGGTAAAATAAATAATAAATAAATGGTTTCCCATTACATCCCATGAAGGGACTGGGGAAAACTTCTCACAATCACTGAGCTGTGCGCTTTCCAGTTTTCACTCACTGATTGGGACCTACAGTTTTACACCGATTCCGGACGGTAATTTGAGAAGCTTTTTCATGGCTAGATACTCGATAGTGTCGCCGTCACTATGCGAGGTGACCGCCGCCGAAAGAAAATTTGAAGGTGGTTAAAGCCGGGTTCGAACCCAGGATCTCATGTACAAGAGCCGCGCACACTAACCATTGCACCACCGACGGCCAAAATATCCTGGCCTTATTCTTCCTTCTGTAAGATTCAATTTGCTCACTCACGCACTCGAGGTGGTTCGCCTCCGCATAACCATGTGCCAGCTACTGCACCAGCACTTAAAGATAAACGAAATGACTAGCGAAATAGAGGCAATGATCACTGTACATTCTTTGTTATGGAATAGCAAGCGATAGCGAATTTGCTTGTTACTAAAGAGAAACGAAGTTCCAGCAGTACTGAAGGGTATTTACAGAAAAGTATACTCAAGTAATTGTTGATTCTTCAATATAATCTGAATTCGCCGCATCATTGTATCTAGGAAACTATTATTTACAATCTTCTCTTAAACCTCTCTATCGCGGCTCTCGCTGCAACTGACTGAATCATTGCTTTTCATCCGATGCCATGCGACTCTTCATGGTGTTTAAGCGGTTTTTCATGGTGTACGGTGGGAAGTGTACTTACACTGCACTTCAGGATCATGAGGCGGGGATGCTTTGTGCGCCAGTATCTGAGCGAGCTTCTCTATTTCGCCATGGCTATCTCTGGTAATTGCAGCTTTCCGATGTCCAGCTTTCTATATGTCTGGTATCGTATGACTTTCGCTTTGCTTACACAGTGCAACAAGAAAAAATATAACCATATACGGACACCACTACGTGATAAAAGACCAAAAAAAAGACCTCTGTCTCCCAGTTTTGCCCAAAGTCCTCCAGGTTTTTTTCAATGGGCCCCCAAAGAAGTGGGGCCTCGGTGTCATTTTTGCAAAAAAGTGATCATTTTCTCAAGCTCACATCTTGCAAACCGTACGGAATTTTGATTTACTCTCTGAGGCAAAGTTGTAGCTCTTGTCATAAAGAACAAAAATTTTAAACATATAAAATCAAAACAACTTTATCTTCAAGGTCAAAAAAATGAGCGAAAAATCGCCCAAAAAGCGTTTTATTATTTTCCGCTTTTACGAACAAATTTACTTTATGAAAAATGCGCCAATTTTCTTTGGTCTGGTAGGGCTTACAGCGCTGATTAAAATCCGAAAGTTTTTTAAGGAGGCCGATCCAACTTCTTGAGATATAGGCCTTTATAGCTTGATTTCTTATCCATTTCTTATCCGATCTAGTCGAGATGGGTATCATTGAGAAGACCTTTGAGAACGCTATAAATCTGTACATAAATATGTTAATTTTTATTAACTCATTGGGACAAATTAAAAAAAAAAATTTTAACCTCACTTTTTTAATAAAAATCTAGCTTTCTCAAAAAACAGCCCTAGTAAACTTATTTCTTCCTAGACTATCTAAGACCGGAGATAGTGAGGTTTTTCTAACAAAAGTACTTTCTGGGAGCCAAAATTTCGCTTAAAAACAAAGAATAAGCGATTTCAGTGATGAGGCCGAGTGTGTGAGTGCACTGTACCTTCACTGATAGTAAGTGCATTCTAATAAAAATTCTCAAGCTGGTGGGTGAGTTCCCGTGCCCAAACTATCAAACACCTACCTGGAAGCAAATATCTGCATTGAATTCACATAAAAACAACCCAAAATATAAAAAAAAAACCTGGAAACACATTGTAGCTCTTGTCATAAAGACGAAATTGTGAACATATAAAATAAAAAAAACTACTATCAAAAAACTACCTGGAAGCAAACATCTGCATTGAATTCACCTAAAAACAACCCAAAATATAAAAAAATACCTGGCAACACATTGGAGCTCTTGTCATAAAGATGAAACTGTGAACATATAAAATCAAAAAACTTCTATCAAAAAACTACCTGGAAGCAAATATCTGCATTGAATACACAAGGGACGCAGCACACAATATAAAAGCGATACGACGCTCACATCGAGGCATTACACAGCGCGACGTCAACGAGAGCTCAGCGGTGAAAGTTATAAAGTGAAAGTGAAAGTGATACAGCATAATTCACACACAACATTGGGAACTGACAATTTCAATATGCAGTGTGAAAATATTGATTTATTTTGCTACGTTTGCGGTCATCAAATCAGAAAAAATAGTTCTACAACATTGCAAAAGGAAATGAGTCTTTTAACTAGTACATTCAAGAAAGCATATTAGTTGTTTTTCGACGAAGAGACTTGACCGGTGAAAATTACACACCTAATACAGTGTCTCGCCAATGTTATAACAATCTCATGGCATGGTTGAGTGGAGGCAAATATAGTATGAAGTATTGTAAGCCGGTAAACTGGATTAATCTCCCAGGTGATCATGATGAAACCAGTTGCTATGCATGCGAAAATTACACATGTGGTCTAAATAGATATGCTGAGAGGAACAAAAGTTATAAAGCAACTGTAACAGCCACACTACCAGTGCTTGCACCTGAAAATTTTGTATCACCAAGGCCGCCAACTCCAGATCGTAGTACAGAATGTACAGGAATGACTAGAGCAAGTGGTGCTACTTATTAAGATCCATTTGAACCGATTATGAGCCCCAACAGGAAGAGATGGACCACAACTAATAACACAAATGGAAATGGATTTCATTGTGGCCATATTGGGACTATCGCAGCGACTTGCCATATTTTTGACAGCGTTTTTAAAGCAAAGAAAACTCACACATGGTAATGTGAACTCTACGGCGTACCGCAATCGACAAGCTGAATTTCAGAGCCTCTACACTCTAAATGATGACAATTCGTTCGCTTACTGCAACGATGTAAAAGCTTTGGTGGTAAAAATGGGAATGAACTGCATCGCTAGTGAGTGGATATTATTTATTGATGGTTCTGTTTCAAGCTTGAAAGCAGTGTTGTTGCATGTGTCGAACCAAAAACCTTCCATTCCGCTAGCAATGGGTATTAACATGAAAGAAAGCTATGAAACATTGAAAGATATAATGGAAAAAATCAAATACTACGAAAGTAAATGGAAGATTTGCTGTGATTTGAAGGTCATCAACATTTTGCAAGGGATCATCGATAAGGGCGGCTTTACAAAATTCTTTTGTTTTCTTTGTAATTGGGATTCACCCTCACCTCTGAATCAATACCAATGTAATTCGTGGAGACCAAGAGGAAGTGTGGAGGAACAAATGCAACAACATAAACTGAGGAATGCACCTTTAATAGACAATACTCAAGACATCTTGCTGCCACCGCTCCACATAAAATTGGGAATTGTTAAAAAATTCATCTAAGTGGCCGTTGTAAATTGCCCAAACGCATTCGACTATTTGAAAAGCGTTTTCCCAAAGCGTAGCGATGACAAAATTAAAAAAGGTATTGTAGTAAATTTAAAACGAATTTTTGTTTACCTCATTGTACTATTTTCACTTTGTTAATGTTTTCTTTTCTGTCTTTATTTTTTGTCTTCATTTAACAGGTGTACTTAAAGGCCCTGACATTAGAAAGCTATTCAAGAGCAACTTTGAATCATCGCTTCATGATAATAATCATTCAATGGCATGGATTTACCTTCAGCGTGTATGCACCAGAGTCTTGGGAGGGGATCGAGACGCGGAACCGGAAGCAAGAGAATGGGTGGAATTATTTTGAGAAAATCAGCACATCGATGACATTAAAGCTGCACTTTCTTAATTCTCATTTTGACGATTTTATCAAACAACTCCCTACCGAATCCGATGAGCAAGGAGAACGGTTTCACCAAACCACAATGCCCATGGAAAAACGGTACAAAGGCAAAAAACTCGACGCATGGCTTGCAGAGGTAATATCAATTTTATTGATGCATTGTTTTGCATTCCTTTTCTGATTTCTTTTCTAATTCATTTCGGATATGTTGGTGGAGTCACAAGATCACCCTGTATGATGTTAATGAAGTATCTGAAAAACGACGATTTGGATCCACAACTTAAGAGAGTGCGATTTGCAAGTCCAGGGCCATCAACATTATAAACATAATTCGAATATTTTTTTTTATAATTTTTATAATAGATAGCATAGTATTGTAGTGCCATCCCTGCTGAGACTACTAATCCCTACAACACTGAATCATTATTACTAAATATCCATGCTACTACCCTTTTTACAACCCTAACTCTAAATGTCAACCCATACCACCTAAGGACTAAGATTAATAAAATCAGTAATAGTATAACAATGAAACCTGAAACATGCCTTTTCACTTACGGGAGAAGGCTTTATAGTATCTCAATGTTGAAGTAAAGAAAAACAAGTGAAATTAAAAAATTTTTCGGGAAACAGTGTTAAGAATCATTCCTAGGAAGTTCATATGTTCTAGAAAGTTGTTTATTGAGATCTTAGGATCATTCTTTGTAGTTGAGTATTTCCTTGAATTTTGAACGCTTTGCTACCTATGGACCTGAACAGGGGAAAAAAGGTAAAAAAAATTGAAATTTTTAAAGTTTTTTGCGATTTTGACTTTGAAGATGAAGTTTTTTTTTGATTTTATATGTTTACAATTTTTGTTCTTTATGACAAGAGCTACAACTTTGCCTCAGACGGTTTGAAAGATATGAGCTTGAGAAAATGATCACTTTTTTTTGCAAAAATGACACCGAGGCCCCACTTCTTCGGGGGCCCATAAAAAAACCTGGAGGACTTTGGGCAAAACTGGGAGACAGGGGTCGTTTTTTTGGTCTTTTATCACGTAGTGGTGTCCGTATATGGTTATTTTGCCATGACTTAAAAAATTACACACTGTGTTATCATTGTCCGAACCATTGCTTTAACCAGGTAGTGATCCGAATCGATATTAGCTCCTCGAATTACATGTACGTCCATTACACTAGTAGAGTGCTACCAGGTGATCAATCTGGTTCTTCGTCAGTTGATTAGCGAATATCCAAGTAGCTTTGTGGGCGTCTTTATGTTGCAATCCCGTACTACTGACAAAAATTCTGTAGTGTACCGGATTTGTAGTGTTCTAATATTCCACGTGCCTATCCGTAAATCGTGGTCTCTATAACGCTTACGGGGGTCGGCAACAAATAGGAGGGTTTTTATGTTTCCCATTCTCATTTCGTATTTTCATTGCGAATATAACGGTGGCGGAAGGCACGCCAAGCCCACCGTGGTTTTGTATTTTATCTAATGCCAGGATGATTACGTTTCAGCCGCCCATTATGATTCAGACGCTGACAATATACAGTGTGTCGGAACTGGCGTTTTGTTTCTTTGGTTTTGATTCGCCGTTGGCCAGTAGTCTCATCCGCCTTCGAAGGACGGATGCAAGTGCACAAGGTCTGGACCGAATTAATTTTACTAAGACAAGCCCAATCACGACTTGTTTTACTGATCATTTTCCGAAACTACTCAAAAGAGCATTTTTCAAATTTTGAAATTTGTCTCGAGTGTGTGTGTTGCCCACAACTATCGACTTAATTCTTGAGCACACTGCAATCGAAATTTTGTGTTTGGAGAATTCGTGTAACCAAATATTTGTCAATACATTAATCAGCTGTTTAGTTACTCGAAATTTACAAATGAGAAAATCCGACTAGAGTGTGAATGCAGTATTAGACGGTGTTTATACAAGGCGATTGGCAACGAGTTTGAGGACGAGAGCTTTAAGTGAACCACAGACTTGTCATTCATGAGCATGATCATCAGCTATCGTTGATGTTTGTTGATTTACCGCACTTCTTGATATCAAATTAGAATTTAATCGAAGTTGTTTGCATCACTATCATGTACACAAAATTTGTTCGTAATAATTTTTCAAATTCATCAGTCATAAAAAGTTATCGACAAAGCTTACGCTCATGAATGACAAGTCTGGTTCCCTTTAGAGTAGCATGAGGGGTAGGGCAAAGTCGCACGACATGAAAATTATATGTATATACCCTTCGTCCACAAACTAGTGTCCTGGGATAAACATCGTCATATGAGTCGCATTTTGCGTGCAAAAATATTCGACTCGCGTGCTTTTGCCATGTCTGGTTTATTTAGTTCCTACCTCTTCCCACTCAGCAACGGAATGTGAGGCAGGTACGAGACTGTTCAGTTTTTGACATAAATTACGCTACTCATCGTCACTCAAAATCTTGCTGATGTTACACTTGCAAACTCTGGATTTTCCTCCATGTGCTCCACCAGTGCCTGAAGTTGTTGTGGGGTTGGCTACTTTAAGCTAAAATGTATAGTGCACTTTATTGAAATATAGATAAATATCTGTGGTCACAAACAATAACAGCCTAAGTCGATTCTAAAATTTTTCAGGGATAGCAGCTTAAAGTTTAATATCTTTACTGGAAATCAGGAGTCGGAGTTTTTGTGATAACTTTGTTACAGATTACAAGGAAACGAATTCTTTTACTTTAACAAAAAAAAGAGTTGCTTATTCGAGCACGGTGACTTCTCCAAAAATATTTTCAATTTTGTCCCAACTCGAGTTAGGCTGTTATTGTTTGTGACCACAGATTTATAATGAACTAGCTGAAAAGCCCGATACTTCGTTATCGGTAGTTTTATCAACTTTTTAAACTTTCTCCCCGTTTACTAGCTAATTTACCAAGTTTCTGGGCTAAACTGCAAATAGTACCATACCAGGGAGTAATGGCATATCCGAATTAACAAATATTGAAAATTTCAGCTGTTTAGCCAAAGGTGTTTGGGCAGGCCGCCATGGGGAGACTTTTCCGCTTTTTGCCCCTTCCCGTAGTAATTTCCAAAAATCCCGTCTTAGCGGACGTCAGCGCTAGAGGATGGACCTCCATGCCAAATTGCAAGTTCCTAGCTCCAGCGGTTAGGGCTGGGCGATGTTGAGTCAGTCAGTTAGTAACGTTATTCTTTTATATATATAGATTGTATTCTGCGACATGCTCTTTACGGCACACATCATAAACTCCAAATGTTATGACGTGTCCACTATTCGAATTTCGAAAATGTAGGCTGGTGGCCAAAATGCTGATTACTTTGATTGAGGGCCGTGACTGTTTCCACCGCACAAACATCGGTTATTAAAATGATCCAAGCCTGCTGTAACTTCCATAAGTCTAGGTTCTAGCATTTGATCAGAACTTTCTTTAAACTGTTTTTATGTTATAATCCTCAATTACCGTGTGGTCAGAATGCTACCGTCCTAATAAAAAAAATCTAACTAAATTTTCTGTTAATTTCTTCTAGCAGATGATACTAAAATCACGCTTTCGGTCATAATGCTTATTACTTTGATTCACTGCGGCGCCTAATTTGACCGCCCTTAATCGAATTTTGAAAAAATCCTTCTTAGCTAATATTAGTATACTACTCCATACGGCGAACTTTCATCCCAAATTTCATAAGCCTAGCTTCTGGTTAGGACGTGATTAATCATATTTATTGCCATGCTCCCGTTTCTGCTGCGCCCAAGTCGAGTGTAGAAACTCTTATAAATAGATATATACCCTATAAATTTCATGATTCTATGAACACTTGCCTGGTCAAAAAATACTTTCTTAGTTGATGTCTACTCCGCTTATATACGTGGCGTGGCGCTTATTTATGGGACTGAATAAACTTAATTAGTGCCATGCCCCATGTTAATCGCAAAATTTCGAATATGGAACAAACTCACTTAGATAACGGATAAACCTGACGCCACATTCCAGAAGCCTAGCGCCTTGTGCCAACCCACCCCACATTTACAAGATTCTGTCAGCCACATTTCGGTTGTCTCCTTTAGAATTTCCAAAAATTCCTCTAAAAGTGATGTCTACTCCATACGGGGAACGTTCACCAAATTCGCAAGTCTGGCTTCTCACGTCTGGTCAGAACGTCGGTTAATTATATTTTCACTGCCCCCAACTCGAATATCGACAACATATTTATGGCCAAAGATTGATCAGTAACGGTAATATCCACACCAAATTTCTGATTCTAGGATTATTCGTTTCTACATGATCCGCATTACTCTGAGTTGGTGCCACACCCATTCCACTCGTCACCAATGCCTAATTTTAAAAGTTCTTTATACGCTGATGTCTACTTCAGCCGTATGATTAGAACGCTGATTGTCCAATTTTCTACCCATACCCCTGAAAAATCGTCATAGGGTCTTAAGATATTGCAACGCGGGATAAATTCGTGTTTACCTGCAATATCCATTCATGAGGAATCAGGAAACTGGGATCCGATTATTGTTTTTATGTGTACTCAGCGGCTGCCCAGGTATACGATTACCTTGTTGGAGCACCGTGTCAGGGATAAATCTTCGCTGTCCTTGTGGAAGGATTTGGATCAGTTTCTTTCGAAACGATTTCAAACCTTGGACTGTTTGCGAGAGTTTGAGGTTGGAGAATCTGGTAAAAAGTCCACCGAGAAGAGTCACCACTTCCGCCACCTCTTCTAGTTCTAAGGTCACTTTTTGCGAACCTGTCCGCGTTTTAGAAAAATGAGCGTACTAGACTGGTTTGATACGGTTAAGAAACACCATTTCTGCGCCAATTGTCTATCGGGACATCACGAATATAAAAATTGTACCAGCAAGCATAACTGTGCTACATGTGATAAACGTCATCACACCCCACTTCATAGGGACCCGACCGTGGGTAATGATACGGTTGTTGTAACAGATTTTCTGTTTCCACTCGTTCGTCCCTGGAAGATATAAAAAACAAAATTAGGTGTAATTCCCCTATGTGTCACTGGAGGTAGCGGTGGGGAGCTGGAGAAATTGAGCCACCTCCAAGGGTCTGTCCCATAGGTCTACTGGGCGCAAGTCAGTAGGCCTATCAGGACAGTTGAAAATGTGAATAGTGTCATGAGGGCTTTGTTGGCAGTGTGGGCACTGATCTAAGGTGCCTGGGATTATCCTTGATCTGTATGAGTTCAGGATAGAACTCCAACCAGATCTAAGCTGTGCCAGAATGGTTCTGGTGTGCCTGGGCAGAAGCCTCTCATTATTCGAAATCGCGGGAGGGTGTTCATTAAGGACCCTGTTGCATGAGTAGCCATTTATGGCCTCTGATACCGCCGTGTTATGCAACAATTTCTGTGCTACTGCTATCGACAGTCTGTTGACGTCCGATGGAATGACGTCTTGGATGTCCGCACAGTAGCGCCAGATGTCCTTCCGCATGTGACGGGGGGGTGGATCCTGCATCATAATATGATGGTTGGGGTGACTGGGCAGATGACAAGCCAAAAGAAACTTTCTTGTCAACAACACATTATGTTGTTGAACTGACAGTAACTTGGTCTCCTCATGTAGATGATCCACGTTCGTCATTTGTGTGCATCCGGTTGCGATTCGAAGTGCACTATTTTGGATCCTCTGTAGACCTTTCCACTAGGTATCACTTAAGAAAGATGACCACACCGGGGCGGCATAGTTGAAGACCGAGCGACTTATAGCTTTATAGGTCACTACAATTGTCTCCTTCTCCTTGCCCCAAGTTGGCCCTGCAAGGGCCTTTATGACCTTGTTGCAGGTGTGGACTTTTCTTCTGATGTAATCCGCATGTTTAGAGAAAGTAAGGAGATTATCGAGAATAACTCCGAGTATTTTGGGGTTACGGACTGTGGGTATATACCCCCCATTTACAGAGATGTCGAGCTCTCTCCTTACTTCTTTGGTCCAAGAAGTGAAAAGGGTCACAGAAGACTTCGACGGAGATAATTGCAAATTCCGTTCCTGCGGAAAGCTAGTAAGGGTGGCTAAATAGCTGTTAATCCTAGCACATATGTCGTTTACATTTACGCCTGAGGAGATGATGGTGATGGTACTAACTCCTTGGGGAGGTGCAGGAAGATTCGCAAGATAAATGTTGAAGAGTATAGGTGACAATACTCCTCCTTGTGGCACACCCATTTTTATCTTGCGATAACGGGAATTCTGGCCCCTGAACTCTACAAATGCCTGCCTCCCATTGAGGTAGCTGCCAAGCCAGCGCTTGGTAGTATTTGGGAGAGACGAGTTCAAGATGTCCTGTAGCAGGATCGAGTGATCGACATTGTCGAAAGCTTTAGACAGGCATAAGCTGCGACTACTGAACGTTCAGCGGGTCTGCTCTGATTGAGGCCATTGGTGATATGGGTAGTTGTCTCGTTTAACGCCGTCGAAGTGCTATGCGCTTGCCTGAAGCCATGTTGGTGATTGGCGAGCTGAAAATGCTATTTCAGGGTCGGCAAGAGTAGGGACTCCAAAACCTTTGCTACGGGTGATAAGAGGGAAATCGGGCGGTAAGATTCTCCCTGGTTAGCGGGTTTATCAGGTTTTAGGAGCGGGACTCGAGCAGTTTTCCACACGTCTGGTATGACCAGTTGGCACACCGAAAAAGTGAGTGTGTGCGCGAGAAATCGAATCCCTATAGGTCCGAGTTTCTTCATCATTATCATCGAGATGCCATCAGGACCGAGAGCTTTAGAGGATTTAGATTTGGAGATTATGGCTTCAACTTCGCTGGGTGTGAAGGAGCAGGGTACTAGATCCCGTTTGAGATTCTTAGTTCTCCCAACTACAGCTCTCTTGGTCCTATTCTGCTGGGTTGGGTGTGCAATAAATTGCTAGCAGAATTTGGTAGCGCATTTCCTGGCATCCGTGTAATGAGTATTATCAAACGCGATAGCAATGTGACCCTTATTGTTTCCATTGCCAGATAGACCTGATAGTAGACCAAAGCCTTTTCGAGCCAATATTGCAATTTTCCAGATGTCAAGCCATCTGTCGCAACGGTGCTGGTTAATGAGTACGTTAATCTCATCCGTCAAGGGCAATATTCGTTCATCGGCTGGGTTGCTGGCGCGTATGAGATCACGCTGATCCGCAAGGCGCGCAGCCTCAGATGGGAAGTTGGGTCTACAGTTGGGAATTCTACCAGCTGGGATAAAGCGTTTTGCAGCTTTGAGTATGGTGTCCCTGAGGATGATCTCACCCTGTCTGGCGCAAGAGGGTAGCTGCAAATGACGAAGGGATTCGTCAAAAGCGTTCGTAAAGCCAGGCCAGTTGGCTTTGTTGTAGTTGACGAACGTCCGTTTATCCGACTCCACAAAGTCGCTAGGCTTCTCTACAGTGATCAGGATGGGAATATGATCAGAGTTTAAGGCTATATGGGTCTGCCAGGTGGTATTGGACAGTAGCGACGCACTGACGATGGAGATGTCAGGGAAGCTTGAGCAATTAGCCGTTAATCTTGTAGAGAAATCCTCATTTATAGCTGCGAATTCCGAGTCGTCTATCTGGTCTGCAATATTAATGCCACGCTGGTCTGCAAGCAGCTGGGAAACCCACATCTCATGATGAGCATTGAAGTCGCCAAGTATGATTGTACTATCACCCCGGAGTAGGTGTTCGATTGTGGGATGATAGCCCGCACCGATGCTATTAACTGGCGGAATATATACATTGACGATTTCAATAGCGATTTCTCCAGTCTCTATCGCTATGCTCATCGCCTCAAGGAACTGATCGGGCTGGGAGGGAGGGGGTGGGTCTGTGAGTCTGAAGTTCACTCTTCGCTCGATGATGAAAGCGAGCCCTCCGCCGTGATTTCTCTCCCTGTCCCTCCGAATAATGACATAGTTCCCATGAGATGAAAGTCTACACTCACTGGTGAGCTTAGTCTCCTGAACGGCGGCTATAAGGATCTTGTAAGTATGCATACAATTGGTGATCTCAGCAATTTTGTTCTTAAGGCCATTACAACTAAATTGCATGATCCTGAACGTTTGCTGATCACCAACTGTATGCGGTTGCCGTCGAGGGAGGTGCCGTGGCGTTGAGTTGGAAGCTGTCGGGCGCAGCTGGGGTATTGCCGGGGGCAATATAGAGGCTGTCGAAGGCAGCTGTGGGGTTGCGGGGTTTAACTGATTGGCTGGCGAGTGCAGCCGTGAAGATTCGGGCGCTGTCGGGCGTAGCTGAGTTGACGTATGAGTAGACTATATGGCTGACATGGTCATCTGAGGGGTTGCAATGTGCAACTGAGTGGCCACGGGTTGCGGCTGAAATGGTGCGTGCCTGAGAGTTACATGACGTAATTGAGTAGCTGATGGGGGAAGCAAGGGTGACAGTCGATGACAACTGAGTAGCTGACGGGCGCAGCTGAGTTTGAGCGTGAAGCTCATTTGAAATTGATGGACGCAATTGAAAATTTGACGGGGGCAACTGAGATGGGTTGGTTGCCTGAGGGGATTGTTGTAGTGGCCGAGGTGTGATTGAGGAAAATTGCACTAATCTGGGGGCTGGTGTATGAGCAATAGCCGCATTCCCCGCTGGAGTGCCGACAGTTGTCCCGGCATTAGCCGTGCAACAAGCAGCGACAAAGTCCCCGTTCCAGTTCCTGTGCGAACGAAGACTAGTGCAACGCCTCATATGACACCAATTTACCAATTTACACTGAACCGATGTAATATTCCTATTAATAACACCGTTGCAGACTGAGCAAAGCCATTGGGAAGGCATCGCTGCATTGTGATCTGAGGGTGTCAATCGATCACTGGTTGGGGGTTTTAGGACAGGAGCAGTATTGCCCGATTGCAGTAGGTTACCACAACAACTCGCCACGAAATTTCTCGACCAGTCTCTATGACTAGCGAGGCCAGAGCACCTTCTAACATGACACATATATTGCATTGGACCTGGGTAAGGTTCCGATGGGTCCTGGTGTGACACACAGAACAGATCGAGACCTCGGGAGGGCCTGGGTTCTGTTCTATGCCAGCAATAATAAATAAAATTTTGAGCAAACCTGCTGACATGATTTGCTCACCTGGGTAAAAAACGGGTGGGTGATACAGCTGTTGCTGAGTTGACAATCCTTGGCCGAGTGAAACTCAGGTTGTTCCGGAGCATAGATCCGATTGTGGTGGGAACGAATGATACGGTGGCGACAAATGGTTCTGCTTCGGTTGTGAACTCGGTCATTGTGAATAGACCTGACCCTTCTTCACAGTCGGATTATGCCATACCTTCTACGCCACGCGGGCCTTCCTTTACGTGGAACAGGCAGGTATTTCATTAGTCTCAAAATCACACGGATTTCCTAGGAACCACTTTGGAATATATATTATGCACCAATGTTTTGCCAGTGCCTTAATAGACCCCGCATTTGAGGGGTCATTTATACCATCTCGGTTGAGTAACCAGCTCTCTTTATCGGCCCATTCTGCGAATGCCACAATTTCTGCAGAATTTCTTATGAAATATTGCGTGGTGGAACTTGGTACACCTCTTGATGGTACCGTCATATTAGAGACGTTGGCGTTAGTTATTTCTTATATTTCGGGCATCTTGCCATAATTTTCGGTCCCCACCGACCTGTCTCTTCAATTACCAGGTTTTCGATTGTCGGATTATAAATTTTTCTTAAGCCATTCAGTCGACTAATTTTAGTCAACTTTGGGTGCTAGAAAATATTTCCAAGCGTGAATTTCTTGCTCCGTCCGAACAATTTTCTTAGAAAACTTCTCTAAGTACCGCGGGTGGGAATTTTGACAGGTGTTATATCGATTCGCTGCGACTTAATACTGAATTCTGGCGTTCCACGGTCAATGGATCCTATATAATACAGGAGAATGCCAAACACTCCGAGTGGGGACATATTAAGTCTGAGGATAATCCTGCCGATCTTTGCATCCGGGTAGTGACTCCCGCTGGACCAGCGAGTAACCAATGTTAGGAACCAATTTAAATTTTTTTTCTACGTGTAAGGACTTTTAGAGATTTTCTTCAGTCGGACGATGTATACGCGTTATGGTATTTTGTCGATTGGTTTTGTATAAAAATCCCTCATTGCATCGGAGCCAACGGCTTTACGACGGCGTGACGCTTTCTGGTGCAGAGGTCAACTTTGTTCATTGCGCAGGCTTCTATTGGAGAAACGACCGCTGGGACAGAACAGTACCCTCTTGTGTCTTAATCCAATTCTGGATAATGAAGTCGCCCACTTTGTCATATTCTGAGCCTTCCTTCATAATTTTAATATTTTTAATTTTGGATCGTATGCGATCCGCGGAGCAGATAATGGCTGCACAGCCTCCGGAATGGACTGCCACTCACTAACTTGATTTTGGTGGTCCATTGGACATGACGACTACTTTGGGTAGAACTTTTACGATGACTAAAGGGTATGTTTGGTTTTGTTGGGGTTTCGACAAAATCAGTACGGCAACCGATTTATCGACTGACGAATTTTTAGCGGCGTTCCGTCGCGTCTGCCCACATACACTGCCGGTACTTCTCGTGAACTTGCGAGGGACTTCCGAATGTCCTTAATGAAGTATCGTGCTAGAGACCGTCATTGAACGTTTCTTGGAAGTTCGACCTGGCCGGAGCTGCTCATATTGGAGGTCTCTGGGAAGGGAATGTTGACAACTTTGTATTTCGTTTTGGGAAACAGACTCATTGAGACGTGTTTGAATTCGCGATAACTTTGCTCCCTGCCCGAAGACCCCGGTGGCATTGTTTCTCTTACGTCGGGTAATTTTTTTATCTGGCCATTGTTTCTTGCTCTCAGGAGCCGACAATGGATTGCCATCCATCGGATCTGGTAAATCGTTACAGTCGAATGAAAGCCCTCTCGCCACATTTGTATTCTGTAGAAGGACGACTATCTGAGAACATTACACGAGCGTTACCGCTAGAAGCCTCCACATCGCAATATCTACGAAAATTATCGGCTCGTTATAAAGCAAGAACAATCCCATCCGACGGCTTGGATGTTAGGTCGCATCGTAAAGTTTCGTCCCGGAACTGAAGGATTCGTTCGTGTTGTTGACTTACGTACCGAACAAGGCGTTATACGGCGACCTACAATCAAATTATTATGTAACCAACTAAACTTATATAGGACACTCTGATGACATAAACATTACCTTTGCAAGGGTCCGGAATGGCCACTTTGTACCACATGAATTATAAGAGCGTCCTATATAAGTTTAGTTGGTTACTATACATAATAACCAAAGGTACGAAGTCTACTTTTTCCCGGCATAGCAAACAAAGATAAGGACAAAATGTCAAATTTCAAAATAATAATATATATGGGCTGGCTATAGGCCGATATAATGTATGTAACGTAAATGAGGAAAATCCTACGTTAGTCGTTAGATGTTAGGAAAAAAAATGTACTTATGAATGTTAATGTCAAATAGATGTAAAATTTGAACGAAGACGTTGGAGAATAAAATGAATTTAAGCTATACACAATAAGTTGGATTTAGGTCGCCGTACAAAGCTTTTTCGGTACGCACGTCAACAACACGAGCGAATCCTTCACTTCCGGGAAATCCCCTTTACCTACAATAACGAATCAAGGGTCCTTACTGGCCTAAGGACGACGTCGATTACGACAGCTCCTGCATTAG
Organism: Phaonia tiefii; assembly: GCA_963931995.1. Taxonomy (NCBI): domain Eukaryota; kingdom Metazoa; phylum Arthropoda; class Insecta; order Diptera; family Muscidae; genus Phaonia; species Phaonia tiefii. The sequence continues at coordinate 144,101,561 of OZ008368.1, forward strand.
TTTACTTTCTTGCTGATGTCAGCTACACACTACACAAACACTTTTCGAGCATTTTTTAAAGGATTTCCAGATATTCCATTATTCATGTTTGATAATGATGCCATCCACATGTGGTCGTCACTATGCATGTAAAGAAATGTTTGAACAAAATTGAACTCTGATACGCTTGTAACTATATTCATGTAAGTACGAACTTAAAAATACTTATAACCTGGCGTTTACACGGGACAGTTTTGCTCCGACAGTAGAAATACATTCACACATTTTTACTACCACACTTACACTTCTCTCACTTGCCTCGCCTCTGTCTCTGATTTTTCAATGACAGTAAGTCCCGATCCACACAGGGAAACTTTTGTCGCCGACGACTCGAGTTCGTTGGAGAGAGAGGGACGACGTAAGTACCCCTCTTCTTATTTCTCGCCTCCCTCTCCCACGAACTCGTGTCTCCGGCGACAAAAGATTCCGTGTGTGGATTGGGACTTACTTCGGCAAGAGATTTGACATATGCGGCCAGTTCATCGCTGAACTAGTAAAGGTTGGCGCAATAGAACAACTGATTTTGCTTTCTTATGACTCCATCTGTTAAATTTAGTGTATTTTGTTATTGTACTGTTTTATTAGAGTCATGAAACAAAACCTAAATGCCTGTTGTTGGTTCACACAATTACAACAAATCCTGCTGCGTCATCCTCTACTAGTTCAGCCATCGGCCATATCGGTGACGTTTCGTAGTAATTTGTGAAAAAAGCAAAACATCGCAAACGACTTTACAAATTGGAAAATATGTTTGTATTTGAAAATTTTGCTAATTTTTATTGAAATATTGTTTGACAATACAAACATATAAACATGAATACATGTCTAATTTTACAGAGTACATCAGTTCCATTGTAATTTGGAGAAGTAAGACAAAATACAATGGCAAAAGAGCGAAGAAACAAAAAATCAGAGCAAGAAATTTATCGAAACGACAGTCGGCGGTTGCTTAGAACTGTACTGTCTTTATAACTGGCTGGACGCGTACGTCACACAAACAATTTTTCTCTTTGTGACAACTAATACATAATCTCAACTATATTGTCTCAAACTGTCCCGTGTAAACGCAACGTAAGTATATATGTAGGTGCTTTGTATACTTTTCATACATTTTGTGAATACTGACCTTGATGTTCTATTTCCAAATCATTGTAAGTAGAACGAATTTTTGATACTTTGAAGAACAGAGGAGATACAAGTTGTTTGCCTTCCTGAAAATTAATGTTTGAGGTGCATAAGTACCTGACAATAATATTATTTATTGTGTAAAAACAAACGCTATTCTTTTATAATGATTTTTTTGAAAAACAACCGTACTGTGAGGGCACACATCGATAGAAATAATATACATACATACATAACTTTACCAATAGACAACAAAATTAGATTATGACAATAGATTTGTGTATATTCCTAAAACACTTGGAATACACATATTGGTTTTCCAATAAGATATTACAAAAAAAAACTGAGAAAATTACGTGACATACTCCAGACATACACACTTGGAAATGTTGCAATGAGTATATTTATAAAACGCTCTTTAATAATCTTAACTTAAATGCTGATAAGACGATTGTTAAGCCCTGAACATATTTTTACTGGTTAACTCCAAATCAAAGAATCCTGCTACATTGGGAATGCAGTAGTAGACTATTTGTTCAAAATACTATGGAACTCTTTCGTATAAAAAACGGATTCACACCTATCGTCAATCAAAATCCCCGGGGAATGTTTTGTTCATCAGAAAACATAAAGTGAAAGTGGTGGGGGGGGGAATTCCACGTGAATAGCCATTTATGATTAAAGCATAAATTCATATTCCTTATCGTAAAAAAGAAATGCAGGGAAAAATATTGTTCAGCGTAAAAAAGTATGTGAACATATCAAAGTGATAAGGAAAATAATTCCTCGTAAAAGCCATTTACAAAAATGAAATTTTTGTTTCTTTCGAAAATGTATTCACGTGGAACTTTTCCAGTTTGATCTTTTTCTGGTGAACAGAGCATTCCCCGAGTAATTGTGTTCGCGGTAGCTCGCCTTAATTTTAATCAATTTATTTTTTCTGGTGAACAAAATATTCACAATAAGGGCGATAATTCTTTAAAATTCTGGTGCTTGAATGCTCACCTATTCAGTTCAATATTATTATTAACTAAAACACTCTATTGACTTGCGTGTTTAGCATGTTTTGGGACCGAATCCAACTGATTCTTATATGAAAAATCCGCAAAACATGTCAAACGTGTTAAAGATGTCTAGTGGAAACGTAAACTATCAGTTATAGCTATCAATTTGAATGAAATATTAAATTTATAACTGTTGGTTAGCTCCAACTAGACATTGCGGCAGCAATGTTATTTACAAGAATTGTGTTTGAATTGTATAAAGTCTAATAGAACCGTCAACACTTTCTCCGCAATACATTCGCATTGTTTTTATTCTATTGCGTTATTGAATCCTCACACGTTCTAAAATGTTGAACGTTCTAATGCAAGTATTCAATGGTCTAACAATCGCCTATGATGACGTACACACTCTTAAAATTACCAATACGATGAAATTGTTTACTTTTCAAATTCGATGGCTTATTTTTTAATTTACACTTGTCAAATTATTAGTGCTTTAAACGTCACTAATTGCATTATTTTGGTAAAAGCCGTAGATGTGAACAAAAATACCAATTAGTATGGAATACACCAGCTTCCATTGGAACATACATTACCCGCGTGTAATGAGAATCGATCGACTCAAAATCGAATACGATTTAACTAAACGAATTTTACTGGCATAATTCCTAATATTATATATATTTAAAGGCAGCAAAGGAGGAATAAAGTAATTGATATTCATTCTTTGCAGAAATAAACTTCATTATAATAATTTGTATCCGTTTTAAGTCGATCAATTTACGAATAATTCATTATTTTGGATTAATTTTTGGCTGTACACCGATTCCGAATGGTTATTCTTTGTGTTCGTTCATAGTTAATTACTCGTATTATAGTAAGTATAGGGTTTTATCAAATTTGTTTCAATATCAGAGTAATTTAGTTTTAATTTAATTTAGTTTAATCAAGGCGCATTTATGCAGTTGGTGGGTGTCGCTGGAACAGCAGACTTCTTTTTCATTTCATTTGAACGTCGGTCAATGTCAAATATATTTTTAATTAGCTTTCTTTTACTTGTTGGTAAAAATTTCTGGTAAATTTGAAAGTAAAACAAAATGTCTTCTGTTGTTTCCCGGCCGTATTTGTTGTCCAGGGGTGGCACAACAACATATAAATAGGCCTTGGATTTAATTATTACTTTTTGTCCTTCGATATCGTTGTTCAATTTATCAAACTTAGTTATTTTTCTATTTGTTATCAGTATCAAATGTGATTATGAAAATAATAAATAGACTTTCACTCAATTCATGTTTTCAAATATTGACTAAATTAAGACAATAAATTTCCAACCCTCAACAAAATGATAAGACAACGTAAGGGTAGTTTCGGAAGTGTGTGTGTGTGTGTGCATATTGGTTAAAAATTAATAATAGAAATGAGAAAAAGACTTGGATGAACGTAGTGACGATAAATTAAAATAGAGAAAACCCGATCATCCAACCCCAATACCGTGTAGTTGCATGCCGGAGTCCAAAAGGCGCTGGCGGCAGCTGAGACAGATATACTCAACTGATTCCAGTAGATAAATATTGATTCTTGTAGTAGTAGGCACAAATGCCGACCAGTATTGAAAATGCAGTCGTTACAAGAAATGATTTTGGGGTCAAAATCTGAGGTAACCAATGATTTATCAAGTAACGACCATTGCTGCGAGCATTGCGAGCCATTTTTTTGCGTCTTTCTAAGATGAGTTGTTCTTCCCGCTGTCTTTGTTGTCGTCTGTAAGTGAAAGATGTCGAACTTTGAAAACAAATATTATATTTAAATAAACGTCGTATCACATACTCCTCTTGTATTAATTTGTCCACCTCTTTTTCAATGACGGTAAGAGGGTATTTGTCATACAGTTCGCTAGATGTCTTTAACAGGTCTTCAACGGGCAAATCATCCGGTAACTGCAAGACATAGATTCAATATTAAATTTTCGTAAAAAAAAAGTTTATATCCCTACTCGTGAAAGCAGGCAATGCATCATTGCCATGTCACAGTCCTCCTTGAAAATGTCTTCCGATCGTTGCAAAATGATGGCAGCAGTCACAAAAATGGGGGAATAGATGGGCGAGGCTAAGAAGTAGTCATAAAGACGCACAACGGCTTTGTATGAATTTAAACTGTGTCCAAACCACGTCAGATACCAAGGCAAGGCAAAGAGAGTACCCACACTAGATCGCTGTAGGAATTGAAACAGTGGGCTATTCTCGAAGTTGACAACAGGCCATATGAACATGAGTCTCTTTTGTGTGGCGTCCATGGTTTCCTGCATACATTCAGAGAAGTGAGTGGTGGAGAGTTCTTCCATGACTGCAAATGCCACCTCCTCACCCACGACCAGTAGAAAAGTCACTGCCACGTCATGATATCCCTGATAGTAGCGTAAGTTTGGGTATTTGTTGATGACACGCAATATCAGGACAGTCAACTGATCTTGCAAGGCAATACGTTGTTCATATGGTATGCCAGGCGGAAATCTTTTCAGCGATCGATTTACGTCCAAAACAACCTGATTATACTCTGGATGTGTTTGCAAATCACTTAGCTTCGGCGCAGGTTCCAAAGCAGACAGGTCCACACCCGCAAGCTGGGGCCACAGTTTCTTCCGTAGGTCATCGGACACTAGTCCATGATCAGAACGGGCCAGCTCCCTCAGTTTTGTTAGTTCAATGTAACCATTTCCATCTTTCCACAGATGTTCAATAGTCTGGCGCTTTTGTTGTTCTCCCAAACTTTCAGGACCTATTTCAGTTTAAAAATAATGAGGTGTGTAAAGATTCAAATACTTTCTACAAATTCCTTTGTTCCAAACACTTACATTTCTCAAAACTCAGCTCTTCAGGCTGGTTGATTTTTATTAGGTCCTCCTCGGTCATCGTTGAATTCCAACCTAAGTTGCGCTGTTTTCAGTAAACACACAAAGCGTGGGGCTTTCGCGACGTCTAGATTCCGAAGTACGTGGTCTGTTTTCTAAATCCGGACACAAAATTTGGACAATGGTAACTTTTCGATTACAGGAATTTACACTTTTTCACTGATGATGACTACAGCTGCTGTTATGTTTTGACATTCGCCTCGGTGTTGTTGTTTATTTGCGAAATTCAGAGATGGAAACTGAGATTGTTCAAAGCTACCAAATAGTACTATTTCTATCACAGGCCTAAAGCTACATTCACAATGCACATACAGAATTTGAGGGATTCATACGAAAAGCGAATGACTGAGTACGTACCACTCTCCCATATGAATTATGAATGCGACGCGCAACGTGTGCGTTGTATTCACGTGGGCTAGCAATATAGTACTGTAATTCTATTTTTAGTTGTTAATTCTTAACAGTTAACAAAAATTTGTTTCTGATAAATTGGTTTGTATGTGCGTACCCAGTTAATAGCATTGGAATTGGACAACGGTTGCTTTTATACAGGTATATTAATTCAATTATTTTCGCTTTTAATTAATAATTGTGTTTATTTTCCTGTCGATACTACCCAACGGGCAGCGAAATATCGAAGAATAAAATTAATTAAAAAATCGACAAAACGCTCGAATATTTTAATTTAGAAGATATATTAATTCATTAAAAATTACACTGGTCAACACAAATCTTGTTTCCTTTAATATTATTATTGGGTATTTCTATGGCCCTGACTATAAAAATAATACTGGGAGATTGGTAACAGCTTTACTTTTTGAAATATACAGCTTTATTATTTTGACAAACAAAAATACAAAAAATTAATACATATGTTAACCAAATTTCTATTGGCCACTATCAAATGATATTTTATAAGATTTCCTTGAAAGAATGGCTTCAGATAGATTTCGTTGCAAACTCCAGTAATAGTCTGCCATCATACTTATGTGAGTCCCACCTACTCTGAGAACGCTCTTCCATTGTCCGAAGATTCTAATGAAATATTTCACCCTGCTCCTCTCTAAAATCACCCAGGAACTTCGTGTACCTCCTTGTTGACCTAAAGGAAGTTAATAATTTTTAGATGAAGACAAATGACCCAGTTGTGGTCTTGTTACTTAATTATTTATATCATCTTAGAAACGTTTGCATATTCTTCTTTTAAAGTCGTCGAATGTGCAATATGTATGGATCCGTACTTGTTACCGTTATGAAGCAAAACACACTTTAAACTTATTTTGCTGCTGTCTGTGAATAGCCGCCAATCACTAGGTTGGTATTTTTAAAACCCATGTGTTACAAAATAACACCAACATCGTTACAAAAAACTAAATCCCCCTTTTGATCGGTTTTTGTTCTCGGGTACATAAAATGTGATGTTGGTTTCTGGAGTAAGCAATTTTTTTCGTTTAAGCGAGATGCTAAAATTTCAGGAGCTTCTTTCGGTAAGTTCAGATCTCTTTCTAAGTCATTTAGTTCTTTCTGATTAAAGTGTTTACGTTCTGAAAGGCGCAATTAGTAATCTGGATCAGAGTCTTCACTTGAAGTATTTCGTTCATATTCACAGAGATTTGGATGACAGAGATTTGTTCTGGGTTGATTTTAATTGAGGTCGTTGAGCAGAAGATAGTTTAGGTTATGACCATTTACTTCGATTTCCAGGGTTAACACCGAATATGAGGAAGCCATGGCTTGTCCTGCAGCTGGATTCTGTAAATTGCTAAAGCTTAATCTCCATCGCTAAAAAACTCTTAAATGAATTTAGAGATTTTTAGCATCAAATGCAATTCTGTAACGTGTCTCTAAATTCAGCTATCTCTTAAAAATGGAATTCGCCGTAATTTTAGCGTTAACCGTTCATCTCTAAAATACTCTTATTTAGTATTCTGTACGCAATAAACAGCTGTTAATTGTCTCTTAAATGAAGAATTTTTAGCAAGCAAAAATTGAAGCCGCTAAAAGGTAAGTAATTGTAAATTGAAAAAAAATTTGTTAAAATTATTGTAATTTCAGCAGTAAAATGGAGGAAACCACCAAAAGAATAACAAAGGAGCAGAAATTCATTTTAATTCAATATATGGAGGAGCACACAGACTTCGCCCATGAAAGGTAAGTTGTTTTACTTATTATTAGTTGTCATATAAAACAATATTTTTATTCGTAGGTTTGTGAACTTGACCGGTGCTAAAAGCCTCTCCCAACAGTGGAAGTGAATAAACTTTTTACACAGCACAAATTTTAAAAGCTGTTTGTTTACCTTTTTACATAAAATAAACTAAACCTTTATAGAGCTGCCATGTTTTGAAAACTTTTAGAGGGATATCAATAATTGGTGGTTTTTCGGCAAAATACTAAACGTATGTTGCAAAACCTAAATACAATTTGACAAGAACTTTCAAGTTTACCTTTAAAAATTAGCAATTTAGAAGTTCTTTTTACAATTTTATGAAGGAAAATTCTATATGTTTTTGAGGATAATAAAATATGAAGCTTGGCAGCTCTAATATAAAGTGTCAAATGTATGCGAAATATGTTTGTCTCTTTTTCTCAGCATTGTATCAAAGCAGAGTGAGTAGTATATGCTACTTTTAGCAAATTAGCTACGGCGAAAATAGGAAATTTCAGCTAAGAGATTGCAGTTACAGAATACGGATTTAGAGAAATCTCTAAGAAATTTGCCTTGAAATTTTTTTAGCATTTTAGCGATAGAGTTAGAGATTTAGCTAGGAGAATTACAGAATTGACCTGCTGATTACGCAATTTTATTTTAAAGTATTGATGATACGCAGTTTGCATAAAGTCCGATATAGAGTCCAAACAGAACCAGACACGCTTCAGACGGCGACAGAAAAAATCTCTAGAGTCTAAACGAAACGAGAGAGAGAGCTTCTGACGACTTCGGTTGATTTTTTTCTCTCTGCGTCGTATATATTTTCGGGTCTTTTCTGGAATTTGTTTGAAAGTTTGGAAAAATAATATTATAGTTGTATAGGAATTAAAGTGTTTTTACTGCCTTTAAAAATGTATTCACTTTTATGGTATTGTGTTTAACAATAAATTATTTTTAACCCTTTACTTTTCGTTTGCATTCACATGTATGGTTTATTTATTTGGTTTCTCTTATGATTTTCATAAACATGTGGCAACTTCATTCTCTCAATTGAGAGATTTCGTGAGAGCGCCGCCAAGAAATTAGAAAAGATTCTATTCTATCGGCGAGTCGTCAGCCGTAGCGGATTTTCGTGACGATTTTTCCCTGCCATAAGAAACCTATGTAGAAAAAACGTCGTCTGTAGCGTGTTTGATTATGCTTAGACTCATAGGTTTTTGATATTTTTAGATCTACATATATTCACCACAAATACACAATCTGGATTCAGCACACATCTTGACGAAGCCATATCTAAAACAACAAGAAAATATATGTTGGTGTCCAAAAAAAACGAAAATCTAAGTAAAAATAATAAAAAAAATATTGTTGCCCCATTTAAAATATGTGCGTCAATTTGAGATAGAAACAAAAAAACACAGGAAACAAATAATTTTTTCAATTTTGTTGACCCCTGTTATATACACAGAAAAAAACTAGTGTAATATTACCCACATTCATGGTCTGTACCTCGGTTCTGTAGTTCTCGAATCGAAAAAGTTTTCACATGAAACATGTGAATTGAAACAACAACGCTAGGAATCGGTACAAAAAATCGCTTCTCACATGTGACTGTTTCTACAACGTTTGTTTTGCGAAAACTTTCTGTGACGTACTGCTTTTTTCATTCTTATTGGAAAGATGCGAGAAAATCTGTTTCTAAAAAGTAGTGAGTCGAAAAAATTAAAATGTGAAACGTCAAAAATACTCACAAATTAAAACGGTGCGAGATTTTGATATTGTTTCTACAAAAAGGTTTTTTAAGAAATTCAAACTTGGAGAAGATAAGAACTATATCTTCTCTGTTATGTATTTCAATTAATTTTTCGAAAATATTACAGAAAAAGCAAGAAAGCAAAAATAAAATGCAGTTGAATACATGTCTATACTTCTTTTTGTTGTTCTTTTTCGCAGTAGTTTATTTTGTTTGTTTATATTTTTTTCTTACTTGACAGCTTTCTTGGAATATTCCAATCAAAACTACATCAGTGTTGATATACAGAAACACTTTTTACTCACAAATCGAGCAACGATGGAATTTTTTGTTTCATGCTTAATGTGAAAACTTTTTCGATTCGACAACTACAGAAACGAGGTACTGATATCAGCCAATGCACTGGGCAATATAGGGTCAGCCATTTAATTGGACAACATTACCTATAAACGTAGGCAGTTCCACGTTCACCAACAATATGAAATTTGTCTTGCATATTTGCAGATTTACACAATGTAAAAAGGGCAATGTACATAATTTATTGTAGGTGAATTATACAGCATTCGCACTGGCATCGATTTTCTTGATTTTGCCACTTTTGTTGATTTCAAGAAGAGATCAGGAAAATTTGCTTGATTTCCCATACGTTTTGACAGACGACAAATCGGGTATTTTTTCTTATTTGTATAGGAATCAGGAATCGCTTTTGAGCATGGACACGCTCAAAGTTGATAGAGTGTTCTTTAGCTTGTCAAACTTATATCAGTTTATCAAAAAATTTTGACAGCAAGATAGTGATGGAAACAGCAGCGATAAAGTTCGTATATGATATCGAAATTTGAGATGCCTTTTCGAAGCGGAAGTGTATATCAAAACAAAGAGCCGAAAACAGAAGAAGTAAAACTAAATAACTTTTGAGTGATTTTGTGAATATTTAGGACAACAATATTTCTTTTGGATTAAAAATGCATATTATGTATGCATGCACGTCCGGAAGAAGCTTTTCTAACAGAAATTTCCTACAAGAAATGTGTCCAGTCCAGCCAACAATTTTGTGTTTATAATAAATTAGTCCGGTTGAATTAAATTTCTTCAATACGCCGGGAATACGTAAACAATTTCTCCCGAAGACACTTTTTTCTTATATCCAGAAGACACAATAGTGGTATTCATGCAAACAAGAAAACCTAGATCTTTTGATCAGCGTAAGTTTGCCCCGAAGCGTTTCATGAGGCACCAAATAAAGTTGCTCAGTGTATCTTTGCAGCAATTGTCAAAATCAGCTGATAAAGTAAACAAACAAAATAAAAAAAATGCAATGAGTGTTCGAACTCACTGGCGAGTGTTAACACCTTTTTTCTACACGGTACCTGTTCGATTTCTATGAACACAATTCGTTAATGTTACATTGGAAAATAAAAAACAGCGTTCAATCATATGATGACGTTACAGTTAAATAATATTAATACTTAAAATTATTTAAAGACCCAGTGCAAGCACATGTGTCATTATTTTCTTGCTCAATACTTTTTGTTTTATTCCCACAAAAGTCAAAGAATTCAAAGCAACAGACACTTGTATATACATACATGCATTGTTATATTCGTACATACGCTACACAAGTTCACAAAATTGTCGTTGCTCTCTTGCTATCTCATTTTTATATACGTATAATACGTCATTACTCTCTTTGCTCTGAGAGTGCTCCGCACCCACATTTTATCGGACTTACTTTCACTATAATAAAAAAAAACAACAACACCAACAATAACAACTACACAACTACTACTACTACTACTACTACTGATATGTTGGTGATTTATTTGTGCTTGCTGTGTCGTGGAGTGTTTGTGTGGGTGGTGGGTGTAGGGGGGGTATCTAAAGTAAAAACAACCAAACACACAACATCACACATACTTTGCCCGAAGTAGCTGACGTATACGTGTGTCACATATCCACATGTTTGCCATATCAACAGCAACGAAACAGCCAAACACACAACTTTGTACGAAGTAGCTGACGTATTAGTATGTCACCATAACGTCGACTGCGATGGTTTTAGCAGCAGCATAAAATCTGGTTTTAGCAGATTTTGACTTTGATAGATTTAGTCCCTATACGCCGCTATAGATGTTAACACATCAAAAATGCCTAAAGAAAGCCAAAAGAATAATATTTTAAAAGAAAATGCCGTTCTAGATTATTTATTTTTAGAATTTTATCGAAACGATGATGGTAAGTACTATCATTTAATGATAACAACACATACACCACTGATATTGCTGCTTTTCTTTATTCAGAAAACACCAATGAAAAACAAGATGAACTTCTGGAGGATGCAGTGTTGGTTTTGCAAGTAGCATCAAGTTTTCGGTATGGGGTGCCATTAGTGCATCACTCAGTGCCGAAATCGAAAAGGTTTATAGTTGATGTGCTTCCTTTCTTAGATCGTGAAATTACTTGTACATACATATATCAATAAATAAACTTCATATGAATTTAAAAATCAAAATGTTTTATTTTTTCATATTATATTTCATTTCTATTTCATACATTCTAATTTTTTCTTCTAATTCTTTTTCCATCTTCAGTTTCTCCATTCGTATACGTTCATCCCTCTAAAGCTCTAACTTTTTCAGTTCATACTCTCTATCCATTTAAAGCTTCTCATTTTCAATTCTTACTGCATCTATTTATTTTTCCAGTGCCTGCATTTCTAACTGCCGTTTCATCTCTTTCTTATGTTTTTCCACTTGCCATTCAAATTTCTGCTTTTCAATGGTCAATGTGCTTTCCTGAATAGACAGCAACATATTAAAGCTACAAGAGCTACTTTTCTTCTGTCTGGTTGAATTTTTGAAACCCTGTAGGTCGGATAGAAACCTTGTGGATGTGGTTGCAGTATCAGCAGCAAACTCCGACGATTGTGACTGAGAAGTTGATTCATCTTCCAAATATTCTATGTCCACCATCTCAGTTGTGTCTTGGAACAATTCATCCATATTCGAAGTGGTATCAAAAATCTTTGGGTTTACGCTATTGCTATTGCAAAATATTTGTTCCATTTGTAATCTACAAAGTAGGATGTCGGGTACATTTTCCATATTCATTCAATTCATCCATACTCGAAGTGGTATCAAAATTCTTTGGGTTTACGCTATTGCGATTGCAAAATATTTGTTCTATTTGTATCTACAAAGTAGGATGTCGGGTACATTTTCTAACAATCCCGCTCCTGTCTGTCCTTTCCACTCAATGTCGCTTTTCTTGGAAGTGGCGCATCTTGCCTTTCAAACAGACCCAACATATTTTACTTAATTCTGGCGCAGATTCCTGAATTTTTCAAAAAAAACTGAACATACATACATATTTAATCAAATTAATATAGAAGTGTAATAAATTGCATCTGCCGAAACTTGCGTGGGTAAACTTGCGTTGCGAGTAAGAAGAATCAGCGTTTCCAACTGCCGGACTTCTGTTCATCGTTCTGAAATAATTTTGTTTAATAATAAATTTTGAAACATATACGTATGTATATGCATTACCTCTTCCATTATTTTATTTTTTTAACATGAATCAAAACCCCTCTGTTTTTTCAAAACAAAAACATATGACATTGAAATGTCAAAAGTTTTCAGTTTTTTCCAGGTTTGCTGAGCAAAGTTACCTCGAAAACTTTCCACTTTTGTGCAAGTCGCTTTGTATGGGAAATTAGTCTGTTTTGACGTTTGCTGTGCAAGTTTACGAGGTTTTCGAGTTTACGAGGTTCTTTCGAGCTTTCATGAAGACCACCAATGTAATTTATCAGGGAAATTACACTTTTTGCTCAAATTAAATGAAATTTCCAGCATTTTTCTGTCCATCAAAAGAAAAAAATTGGTCTAAGAATTTGGTCCAATCATATCCCGTTGGCAAGAAACTTTCCCTGCATTCTTGAAGTATAAAAGCGATCACATTTTGCATGTGGGGCATAAATCCTTATTACTTTTCACGATCATTTGTTCACTTTATTTTATCTGGTGCCCAAACATTTTGAGAGGTTATATGTCCTCTCCCGAAGTTAACCTTTTATTAATGTTTACTTTTTCACTTGCAACATTTTTATTGAAATGAAAACAAAATACACCTCATTTTAAAAAACATGGAAACCAAATGTCAATGAAGGAAATAAACAAGAAAACGCGCCTCTATGAATGACAACGCGTTGGGCTAGTAGAAACGTAGAGTGAGCAAGTAATCGAACAGCGTGCTCAAACTAATCGAAACATATGCTCAAGAATGACTAGTGTGTGGTTCGGTTTAGGCATGCGATACGCTGATGGATGAGGGTTACACCCACTTTAGGGTGAACCACTCTAAGGCTTTCGTAGATGAGGGATCGGGCCAACATACGAACACAATCGAGGGATTATGGCGCCACTTAAAGTGCTCGATTCCTTAATACAGTCGGAGAAAATCATATTTCAACGACTATGACCAAAAATTTATTTTTGGACGCTGGTGCAAATCAAATAATTCCGATAAATTAGCCGATTTTTTAACATTTGCGGGTAAAATGTATAGCACCCTGAACATAAATTCCGACATTGACGATTTTATATGAGTTGGAGGACTATTCGAACTGTGAGTCGGTTCCAGTGTCTGAAGGTGAGGGCAATGAGGAAGACCCACTGTAATAGTAGTTTAAGTTTTGTTTGAATTATTTATGTTTGTAAATAGTTTTTTTTGGATTGAAAGAGAATTGCGTTATTTGAAAAAATGGTCTACATTTTTTTCTTGGATGTTTCTTTGTCGAAAAAAAATCATTTTAAAAAGTTCGCGGGATTTTTTAAAATAATTTTTGTATTTTTAGTTTTTGTCGAACAAAATTAGTTTAGTTGTCGGAAGACGAACGGGAAAAAATTTCAAAATTTTTTAAAATACCTTTTTTGGTTTAATAACTGAGTTATCGATAATTAAGCAAGTTATCGAAATAATTTTTTTCGTTTATTTTGCATCCTATTATACAAAAATGGTGGCTGATAAGTTTCGGTTGTACCCTCCCAAATATCGGAACTTTGAAGATCTGTAACTGCTAAAATAGGGATTTCCCGAAAAATGTGTATATTACGTTTTGTGCTTAGAATTGTGTTTTTTGATTCGACATGCCGGCCTATACTAGGGTTTAGCAGATTTATATGGTTAAACTGAATTTGTACCTAAATTTAGCAGATTTTGCTTTTCTTCTCTTCGTTTGTACTTCTATAGCCGTTTGCTTTAGATATCTGCAAAATATACAACCAATTTTGAAAACAACATATTTATCTGCTTTCTGCCAGATAAAACTCATGATTGGAACTTCGCTTAATAAATATCATTGATTGGTACCATGGTACAATAATAGCGGCATTCAAGCAAACGTGAAAGCCGAGAACTTTTGCTCAGCTCAAGTTTCCCTCGCACCGTTGCATGAGGCACCAGGTAAAGTTGCTCAGCGAAGTTGTGCTCAAAACCATATCAGCTGACCAATATGGATACATAAGGTGGTAGCAGTAGCAATTGCATGCATTCTGTATGTGTACTTTTTCCACTGTTCTAGTGCTATCACCTTATTTATCCATCCTAGTCAGATGACAACGAAATGTCAAAAGTTTACACGTTTCTCCATCCCACGTTAGCGCTGCAAATTTTCCTCGAAAACTTTCCACTTTTGAGCAAGTCGCTTTGTCCCCTTTCACACTCGGCAAGTTACTTGCACAAGTCTCTTGCCAAGTGTTGGTTTGTTGATGACAGAGGTAAGGTCGGGATAGGGGAATAAATTTTGAGTACAAACTTGCTTGTACTCGGAAAGTTGAAAAACTGACTTGCGCAAGTAACTTGCCGAGTGTGAAAGGGGTCTTTGTATGGGAAATTTGTTTGTTTTGACGTTTGCTGTGCAAGTTTACGATGTTTTCGAGTTTACGAGGTTCTTTCGAGCTTTCATGAAGACCACTAATATGTTCATGGTAAAGTCGTAAGAACAGCTGTTTTCATTTTTTTCATTAGGTTCTTCGCTTCGGCTGTCACACTCACATGTATTTTGTTTTTGTACTCTTTTGCATTCTTATGTTGTTGGTATGAATTTGTGTAGAGTTTGACAGCTGAAGCGAATAGAACAAACACAAAATACCTGTTGTTGAAGATATTAGCTTTGTTAGCTTTTCGGGTAAAGTTCGGGTAAATGAGAGTAAAAGCAAAATTCAGTGTCAAATACTTAAATTTACCCAAAAAAACAGCAGACAGTTGTCCGAGGCCTTCGGCCACGGACTGTCCCTGCAGGCTGTGTCAGAGACACGGCCATTAAGTTTAACGTAGAATACGCCATCCGATAAGACAGAAAACATATATAACAATAAATGATAAATAACATAAGCAAATGAATTTATTTTTTTGATATTTTAATTTACTAAACGTCAACTGTCAGCTGCTGTCAAACAACATCAAGCAGCATTGTTATTTTGCTTACTTGACAGCACTTTCATTTAACATAAAAATGTATGAATTAATTTTTTCATATATTTTTTATAATTATATATCCATGTTAAATTCAAATTCACATTTAACATATTGTTTCACTTAAATACATAAGTAAATATACGAAATTTCAATATTTCATCAATCAAAACAACAGCCGAAGGTTTGTGTCCACACTGAAACAGCAGCATAGTTTGTGTTCACGCTACAAACTCAAAAACTCAACCAAACACCACACATATGTTTGAGTGTATGTGTTTAAACCATTTTCATTTGAGAAATTTAAATATTAGGAAGATATCAACCAATATGAAATGTATATCAAACGAAAGATAACATCTTCATTTACCTACAAAAAAATTTTTTAATAAAAGTTATCTCGCCGTTTCCTCATATTCAATGAAATAAAGAATACAACAATAACAATCTGACATGACTCCCTATACCGTAAGGTAAGACGTATTCTACGCCAAAAGTAAAGGAACGCAAAAAAACACTTTTCTAGCCCGAAAACAAGTGTCACAACACAAAACATATGCTTGACAACAAATCTTGCATATCATGTAAATTTTCACTGTTCATTTGCACACTTCCCATCTTCTTTAAATAAGCACTCTCAAAGCAATCACTTTTCAGGTTAATAAAATTGTAAATTCAATAATTTTTTTTCACTTGTGTTATTTTTTTCACAAATAATACATATGTTTTTATGTTGACGTTTCGAACACCTGATTGTTTGACACTTTGCCCAAACTTACCCGAAGAAAATGTTTGGGTAACTTTGGGAAAAAGAGAAACGCATTTTGACATTAAGAGAAACAAAAAGTCGCTCTCATTTACCCAATTTTTGCGTACGGGAACGCACTTGGGTAAGTTTGGGTTCCCGCGGTAAAGTAAAGGAACACAGCTATTATTGTACCATGATTGATACGACTACCCACCCTGATATTGCAGATTATTGTGAATTCGCAACAGCTGTTTTCTTCTAAACGCCCTAAACTTGTTTACTATTTCTTATGAGAAAAGTATTCTAATTCTTTCATATATTTACTATTATCATTTGTTACCAAAGATGAAGGAATTTGAATTTCTTTCTAGTATTGACAACAAGGAAATATTGATAGAGGTATTTGGTTCGTTTGGAGCATCTCCCTTTTATTTGATTACAAGTTAATTGGGGTCTATTTTCGTTAGATACTTAATCACTCCGTGGATTTCCTTATCGGAAATCAAGATGAGCAACAAACAATGCGTATGTGTCACAAGTACGGATTCCACAACCCTGACGACTTCCTTCTAGCCACACGAAGTCTGGCAAAGCTCTATCAAGAATTGTGCTGCTGCGAACCTGGGGGAATATCGGACGCAAAAATGGAACTCACAAGGTTGTCGCCCGAATTACAGACCATAATGTCATCGGTGTTGAGTGCACGTCACTCAGAGGTTCTACGATTCCTTATACGCGCTCAAAATTCAAGCGAGTGCCCATTGGTCGAGTGGTTTGATTGGGGCTCTAATCTAATACTGGGTGACAGCAGTTTTGCTAGTAACACAAAATTATTGACAACGTTGACCCTACATTTGCGCCAAGGTAACGGAAACAAAAAGGAAGGTTATCAATCCTTACATTTCCAAATGGGTCGCAAGAAATTAGACGAATTTATATCCACTGTGGAGCAAATGCTAAATGAATGTGACAAATAGTTCCATATATATCGTGAAAACATTTTTAGTTATCTAGGACTTAAGTGGACTGAATAGAAGAAGCTGACTTTAAAGCCAGTTGCAAAATATATTGGTTTTTCATGGTCTAATTTAGTTACTAAATGTAACAGTGTGACCAGCTCTAAAAATATGTTGCAGCTAAATCGGTTCTGAAATAATGCTAAAAAAACCCGTAGAAAACATAGTTTTTGACTATAAATTCTTTATATATGACCATTCTTTATATAATTTTTGTCGTGGCCATTAGTTTGCCTGCGAAGTTTCAGCGCGATTGGACCACAGGAAAAGGGTTAAAAATCAATCCAAAGTGAAAGTTAATATAAAGAATTTAAAAATGTTAAATTTTTTCTTTTAATGCTAAAATGTTTTTTTTAATTAATATACAGTGTTGGAAAAAATAATAGGGACACCGATGTTTTTCTAATATTTTTTTTATTTTTTCTATAATATTTAAATATTTAAATTAATTAAATTAAAAGCGTTAAGTACTTCATATACGCTAACAAAAAATATCAAACTCCAATATGATTTTCAAATAAATAATTAAAAATTTTAATTTTTTGTAATATGGCCTTGGAAAAAATAATAGGGACAAGAATTAAAACGCTGCTATTTCTATAGAATACTATTTTAGTTTTAGCTCAATCTCTGAGAGGAGAGAAAAAATAACGGTTAATAATCGTTTGCTTGCTTTGTTGCAACATGTGCTTTGTAAATTGACAAATTAGTGTTTAAAAATGGGTCGCGGAGTTCATACAACCGAAGAGGAGAAAAAAGTGATTAAAAAATTAAACAATGCGGGAAAATCTATTAGAGAAATAGCAAGTATCATGAACTTTTCGAGGAACAAAGTTTTTAATGCTATCCATTCAAAACGCACTATGGAAACGAGAGGAAGAAAGCGGAAAACATCATCCCATCAACATTTAGTGCGCCTATCAAGAAACTACCCTTTTATGTCTTCCAAGGAACTACAACTGAGTTTAAATGCACCAGTTACCAATCGGACAGTAAGAAACATGCATATGGACGCAGGATTAATGGGAAGAAGCCCAAGGAAAGTACCGTTGTTGAGCAAAACAAATATACAAAAGAGATTAATTTTCGCCAAGCAACACCAACACCGTTCAAACTGGAAAAATGTACTTTGGTCAGACGAAACAAAAATTAATTTGTTTGGTTCTGACGGGAAGACTTACGCCCGTCGACCGAAGAACAAAGAATATGATCCCAAGTACACCAAAAAGACTGTGAAACATGGTGGCGGGTCAATGATGGTATGGGGCTGTTTTTCTGCATCCGGAGTGGGTCCTATTTTTTGGATTAAGAATAAGATGTGTGCTGTCGATTATTTTGGCATTCTAAATAATGAAATGCTTCCGTTTGCCGAGGAAGAAATGCCACTTAGTTGGCAGTTCATGCATAATAACGACCCAAAGCACTCTTCCAGACTGGTTAAAACCTGGCTCCAAGAGAAACGCGTAACAATTTTGGAATGGCCCTCACAATCTCCGGACCTTAACCCCATTGAACACCTCTGGGGCGTCTTAAAAAGCAATATTGGACTCCAGAAATCCACAAGTTTAAAGGAATTGTGGGAAAAAGTTAAGAACGCTTGGTACTCCATACCGATGGAAACGTGCCTACATCTTGTAGAATCTATGCCTCGCAGATGCCAAGCAGTGATTAATGCAAAAGGATCTACCACTAAATATTAATATTTTAATTTAATAATTTAAAACTAAAATAGTATTCTATAGAAATAGCAGCGTTTTAATTCTTGTCCCTATTATTTTTTCCAAGGCCATATTACAAAAAATTCAATTTTTTAATTATTTATTTGAAAATCATATTGGAGTTTGATATTTTTTGTTAGCGTATATGAAGTACTTAACGCTTTTAATTTAATTAATTTAAATATTTAAATATTATAGAAAAAATAAAAAAAATATTAGAAAAACATCGGTGTCCCTATTATTTTTTCCAACACTGTATATATATCGTGTTTGATTTTCATATATTGTCTCTTGTGCTTCCATTCATACACGTTTTATTGCATTTCAGTAAAACAAAGTCGATTGAAAAACAACCAGAACTATTTTATTGAATGGTAAAATATTAAGGAACATAAAAGGTCTTACAGCTATAAAACTAAATATGAAATATACTTATGTATTACTTTTAGTCTTTATATACAGGGTGATTCAGGAAGTTCCGGACAAATTTCTCCAGCGTATTCCTTGGCTCATTTCATTAAGAAAAGTTCACTAGGACCATGTCCGAAAATGCAAGGGTGTGAAATGGCAGCGGGTTCAAAATTTTCGGATTGGTGGTCAGAGCTTTCGGAAAAAAAATTTCACATAACCTCAATTTGCTCAGCCAGATGGCAGGTAACTTATGTTTTTTTCTGTTGAAAGATAGCCATTAGAGCCATGCATGAAGATTTTCTGTTTGTTATTTTACTGCTGTACATGCTGTACCGGCACCTTGCGAACGAAGAAATGTAAATAACAAAGAGAAGCACAGCATACCGGTACAGTCAGATCATCGTACTCGCTCCGATTGACATAAGTACACTGGTTCTCGGTATTCGGTAATAGAGAAGAGAGCTTTGTTCGTATTCTGTAAGCGAGAATGTGATAAAATACCACGAGACAGAGCAAACTACACCGAATACGTAGAATATACCGTAAGTTTGTTTACTTTATTTTCTTTGCAATGTTCAGTGTGTATAGTGATTCTCAATGATGAAATAAAATAAAAATTTACTGATATTTTTTCAATCACTGTTAATAGAATGGTAAGTTAAATCGTTTGGTTATAGAAAACTATATTTGTTAAATTAAACAGTAAAAAACAACTTTTAAACAAATATAAAACTAAACAACATATTTTCAGAACCATACATAATAATAAAAATCTACAAAAAGTATTTAATTTAAATTATTTTACTTATGATCTATATTAACACACCAACTTCTAAATATGACGTTTCCCCATATTCACCTCGATAATGACCGAATATTACTCGTATATTCGCTTCATGTACACAAGTTACCGGCAACTTTTACTTCGGTTTACCCGGCGCTTACGAATACGTCAGTGTACTTTCGTTGTTATCTTCTCGTACCTATTCATACTGCAAAGCGTCGGTACGGGGGTGTACCTCTCTTTGCACAAACAACTGAAGTGAAGTAGTGTGTGTATATTACATTCGAATGTTTTCGTTTATGCGAAAATGTGTGCCGTTGCAGGGCTCTAATACCTCTTACCTTTCCAAAATGACCTATACGAAGCCCGAGGTCTTACCGTTCCAAAGTTATGACCATTTTACTGAAATGCAAAAATGTTTGTTTTCGTTTTTGGAAGCGAAATAACCACACATTTATTTGTTTTTGTAAATTGACACGTTTATGATTTTATTTTACTGAAATTTTCGGCAGAAGAATCAAACACAAAGGAAAAAAACATTTGCTGTTGAAGGAAGTTTTCAATGTGGTTCCCATTTTCTACTAAACACAATTGCAGCCGTTTGCGAACCACATCCTCCATATTTAGTTCACTCATCTTTCACCGCAGCTTCCTCAATGCGTGCATGTAACTGCTCACGATTGTGGATCTGCCCAGAATACACACAATCGTTCATGTAGCCCCACAAAAAGAAATCAACTGGTTACCTGCCATCTGGCTGAGCAAATTGAGGTTATGTGAATTT
This sequence comes from Phaonia tiefii, assembly GCA_963931995.1. Lineage (NCBI taxonomy): Eukaryota > Metazoa > Arthropoda > Insecta > Diptera > Muscidae > Phaonia > Phaonia tiefii. The sequence goes on from OZ008368.1 coordinate 144,122,474, forward strand.
TTTTCCGAAAGCTCTGTATCTCGTCGATTTCACTTTTTTCTACTTATTGATTCTGAAAGGCCTCTTAAAGACCTTTCCAACAAGCCTAAAAACTAAAAAATCCGACCACTGGCTCAGAAGTTAGCAACTTTACCCTCCGACCGCCAATCCGAAAATTTTGAACCCGCTGCCATTTCGCACCCCTTGCATTTTCGGACATGGTCCTAGTAGACTTTTCTTCATGAAATGAGCCAAGGAATACGCTGGAGATATTTGTCCGGAACTTCCTGAATCACCCTGTATATACATACGTACATAAAATGTTTTCAAAAATAGCAACAGTTAAATTCAATATCTCATGTTTATGTAAGTACATATATGTAAATTTATATAATTAACATGAAAAATTAAAATAAATTCAAACATAAATGGTATTCAATAGCACTTTCAGCACATTTTTAACTAAGTTTTGTTTTAAAACTATAAGTTTTAATTATAAACCAAACACATCATCAAATCAGTATAATACATGTTTTTATTACATTTGTGTAGGAGATCATTCTTAATTTAAAACATTTGGCAACATTTAATTAACCTTTTTAGCCCGCATCTAATGTAAAGAAGAGAATTCATAGTGTTCAATATCATTCTGTTTGTAATATTCGTTTTTATAAGGTTCATACGGTAAAACCAAAACTTTCATTACAAAAGATGCAAATTCATTTAAAGGATTATCATTTAATGCATTTTGATACTCGTAGACATTTATCCAGAACTCAATAGTTGAGTTCTGCTTTATCCATGCATATGAACTTAGTTTTTGCCATAGTTGTTTCAAAATCGTAGTTCACTGAAATCTAGCATATATTCTTTAAAATTGTCGTCATTTACATTTATTATGCTTTAAACTGTTTTCTGCAGAAAAAATATTTGTATTTTTGTAATCGCTGCCTAAGTTGATATATTAATTATGTTATAAAATTTCGGCACGTAGCAGAGATCTTTTAAAAGAACGTACAGTTCTGATAACAAGAGTGTAGGGTCACCAACATTACTTTCAAACATTTTATTTACTTTTTGTACATCAGACAACAAAGGATTCAAAACCTTTAAATATAATAAATTGCTATCGCTGTATACATTTTTTAAAATATTTGCTTGATGGGCATGATCCTAACGCTGCGGCGAATTCAAAATGAGTTTGTAACTTTAGCCATTGACTTTCTATAACGATGGAGTGGCGAAAATGCAGGTCAATTTGACGAAATTTCATCACTATAGACCTAACAAAAACTGGATGTTGAATTGTCTAAAATTGTATTAAATTTTTCGCTTGAGTAATAAAATTGACGAAATATCGTCAAATTGAATAAAACCAAATATGTATTACATTTTACTAATGATTTTATTCGATTTGGCTACATTTTGTCTGCAATAAATCCCAGTAAAAATGCTTTTCATACACATATATTCTTTTTAAATATAATTACATTGATTTTGTATATACAATTGTATAAAATTCAAAAATTTGTGCATATTGAAATGAAACCACATATATTTCCAAAAAACCACTTATTTTGTAACCACAAACCGAAAAAATGATTTTCAATTCCTTTTCCAATATACCTGAAAAGATGTAAATATACACGTTAATATTTTATTGCAAAATATTTTATTAATATTGCTGACTTTAAAGAAATTTATTAGTAATTACAAGAAATGTTGCTCTATTCCCAAATGACGCGCATATACACTATTACTAAAACGTCTCTGAATTTGTAAATGACAGTCACATTATGATATTTCATATTGACGAAATTTACTCAAATTAACAAAATTTCGTCAATTTGAAGAAATAAATTAATTAAAAAGTTACTAAATTTTTTTGTTGATTTAACCTACGACAATTGGTTCAGTGTAATTATATTGACAACCATCTGCAGGCCAATTCTGTAATTCTCGTAGCTAATTCTCTATCTCGATCGCTAAAATGCTACAAACAATTTTAAGGCGAATTTCTTAGCGATGTCGCTAAATCCGTATTCTGATACAGTAATCGCTTAGCTAAAAGTTACTATTTTCGCCGTAGCTAATTTGCTAAAAGTAGTCTAGACTTCTCCCTCCGCTTTGATAAAATGCTTTTAGAAAGAGACAAGCATATTACGCACTCATTTGACACTTTATATTAGGGTTGCCAAGCCTTATAGTTTGTTTTCCTCAAAAACATTAAAAATTTCCTTCACAAAATCTTACAAATAACTTGTAAAACGTGAACTTTTAAAAGAAAGTTTGAAAGTTCTTGTCAACATTTATTTAGATTTTGCTACATACGCGTAGTATTTTGCCGAAAAAATACCAATTATTGATATCGCTCTAAAAGGTTGGAAACCATGGCATCTCTATAGAGGCTTTGTTATTTTCGATAGAAAAAAGGTAAACAACATACTGTACGTGAATTTTGTGTTGTGACAAAGATTTATATAAAAAAGAAATATGAGCGGCCTTAACAGACGACGTCTAATATCAAGTCTAATAAAACTGAATTTAAATCTAAAAGTATTTTTGTTCAACTTACATTTCAGCGGCTTCAATTGTTAGTTGCTAAAAATTTTAAATTTAAGAGACAATTGACAGCTGTTTATTCGTTAGAGAATACAAAATAAGCGAATTTTAGCGATGACAACAAACGCAAAAATTACGGCGAATTCAATTTTTAAGAGATAGCTAAATGTAGATACCACATTACAGAATTGCATTCGTATGAGATTAAGGGTTAGAAAGTTACAGAATAGACCTGCTGGTATCACAAGCTCTAATAGCCTTTTCACAGTAGGCCACATCTTACATCTTCAATCAATTTGCCAAAGATGTTAACATTTCCCATACAAATTTAACACTTTGTGAGCTCAACTTCTTTGAAAAATGTTCCTATCTCGTTACGTTTCACCCCAAATCATTCGATAATTTTACGTCCATCACTAGAACAACATTTAATTTCTAGAAAAAATTACAGAAATTCAAAAAACAAAACAAGATATGTATATATATCAGGTGGTAGCGCTAGAACAGCTGATTTAAATCTTTTAAAATCTTTGCGTCAACTGACTGTTAAATTCATATGTATTTCTTTTTTGTACTTGTATTATATTTATTACTAAATTTGCTTTGAATATGGCAGTGGACACCAAACAAATACAAAACAGCTATTGTCATTACCGCAATAACACCACCTAATATAGATACATCCATGGCCCCAATAGACAATACAAGACACAGACAACATTTCCTAAACCATTTTGTTCCATTTATTGTTCATCGCTACAGCGATGTGGCATAGTACTTACTTACTTATCCGGTCACGAACAACCCCGAGAGGCCAGGGACCTAACAAAACGAAGATAACATATTTCGCCAAACAGTTCGATATTTTGCCTCATCTCTCAAGTTGGCAATAACAAATGTACGCAGGGATTCGTCAACCTGATCCTTCCAGCGTAGTCTTGGTCTTCCTATTTGTCGTCTTCGAGCTCGGTTTCGAAAACCCTTCCTGCTGGTTCGTCTTCATCCATTCCAGTGACATGGCCTAGTCAGCGCAATCGTGTTATTTTTATCCGCTTAACTATGTCAATGTCGGGATATAGCTCATACAGCTCATGGTTCATGCGTCGCCAATACTCGCCGTTTTCCACTATAGGGCCATACATTTTTCGGATTATTTTTCTCTCGAAGACTCCTACAGATGTTTCGTCTGCTTGCGATAATACCCAGGATTCTGGGCCATAAAGCAAGACAGGTTGTATGAGAGCCTGATATAATTGGAATTTTGTTACTCGAAAGAGGGCTTTATCTCTAAAGTGCTTGCTTAGCCCAAAATAACATCTATTCGCAAGGACAATACTCCGCTTGATCTCAAGGCTGACGTTGTTGTTTTTGTTTACGGCAGATCCGAGGTATATAAATTGGTCCACCACTTCGAAATTATAGCAGTTATCAACGTTCACGCTTTGGTCTAATCGCGTGGAGGCCCTGTTCGTTGAAACCATTAATTTTGTTTTGTCCTCATTTACCGTCAGACCCTTCTCCTTTCCCGAAAAACCGCAGTAACATCTCCAATTGTGCGCCCAATGATATCTATATCATCAGCATACGCGAGCAGCATGTGACTTTTGCTGCTGATGGGTTTATTCATGTTGAGTACAGCTTTTCTCATAAAGATCTCCATTAAGATGAAAATAGATCGCACGATAGGGTGTCACCTTGTCTGAGGCCTCGCTTAGTTTCAAAAGGTTCGGTAAGATCCTTGTCAACTTTCACTGCGGATTTGGTGTTCGTCAGGGTCATCCTGCAAAGGCGTATGAGTTTTGCAGGAATACCAAGCTCAGACATTGCTTCGTGGAGTTTCCCCTGTATCGGGCTATCGAAGGCCGCCTTATAGTCGACAAATAGATGATAGGTGTCGATTTGGCGTAGCGTGAACATCTGGTCGGTTGTCGATTTTCCAGGCCTAAAGTCAAACTGGTATGGTCCAATCAGGTCAGCGATAATCGGTTTTAGTCTTTCGCACACTATGCTTGATGCAACCTTATATGCTATGGATAAAAAGCTTATTCCACGGAAATTGGCACAGAGACTCGGGTCACCTGTTTTAAATATGGGACATAGTACACTGAGACTCCAATCGCTGGGCATGCATTCATCTAACCAAATTTTGCTAATGAGCTGATGCATGCATGCACCTTATCAGCTCATAGCCGCAAGTCTTAAACAGCTCCGCCGGTAATCCATCGGCTCTTGCGACTTTATTGTTCTTAAGCCGGGCAATATCGACGTCGTCGTCCAAATTTAGACCGATTGTCTCGTCATTGGATATCTCAGGTACCAATAGCGCAGAGAAATGATCTCTCCATATTCCCAACATACTCTGCACATCTACCATGAGAGTTCCGTCCTTGTCTTTACAGAAGGGGGCCCTGAACCATGTCTATTAGTTCCGTTTTTGACTTTTTGGTAGAATTTTCGGGCTTCGTTCTTCCTTCTGTATGACTCAATTTTCTCACTCTCGCGCTTTCTCCACTGCCGTTTCTTACGCCTAAAGAGACGGTTTACCTCCTTTCTTTTCTCCCTATACCGCTCAGTCGCAGCTCGCGTTGTAATTGACAAATTACGCGGCCAGGAAATGTCTGTTGCAATAAAGCCATATTCGCTCGAGTTGTGTGGCATGTGTCACCGTCTTGTTGAAACCACATATTCTCCAAGTCGTATTCTTCAATAGCAGGTAAAAAAAAGTCGGTTATCATATGACCATAACGCTCCGAATTGACGGTGACAGTCGTTCCATCGTCGTTTTCGAAGAAGTAAGGTCCAATCACACCTTCGGACCAAAGAGCGCACTAAACAGTGACTTTTTCTTTTCATACCCACCGAGTGAGAAATGTGCTTCATCGCTGAAGAAAATTTTGTTCGAAAAATCGCCGTCCGCCGCCTTTTGTTCAAGCACCCATTCCACGTATCTACGACGTTGTGAATAGTCAGCTGGCTTCAGTTGTTGTGTGAGCTGGACTTTATATGGATGTAGGTGTAGATCCAAATGCAAAATACGCCATAACGTGCCGTAAGACAGTTCTAATTCCTGAGAACGCCGAGGAATCGACACATTCGGGTCTTCGGCAACCCTTTCACTTACATCAGCTATATTTTCAGCGGAACTAGCGAAACGATGATGCACAGGCCTTACAATATCTGTAACCGCTCCAGTCTCTTCAAATTTCTGCACAATTTTGCCAATTGCTTGCGTAGTTGGACGATTATGTAATCCATAATCTCCTCTTAAAGCACGATATGTGGCTGTGCCAGAATCACCATTTTTGTAGTAGGTTTTAATAATTTTTATGCGTTGTGTGATAGCTAAGCGCTCCATTTTCGTCCATGTCAGACTTTCAACTGAAAAGAAAAAAAAATTGGTTTAACAACTAAGTTTGACAGATGTCGAATTCCAGCCCTATACTTTTGAAACCACGAAATGGATAACCCTTTATAAAAAGAAAATACATATGAATTTAAAAGTCAATTGAGGCAAAGATTTGAAAATATTTAAATCAGTTGTTCAAACGCTACCACCTGATATAAATATATCTTGGTTTTGTTTTTCAATTTCTGTAATTTTTTAATATTTTCTAGTGATGAACTCAAAATTATCGAATGATGTTGGGTGAAACGAAATGGGTTAGGAACATTTTTCAAAGACGTTGAGCTCACAAATTGATTGAAGATGTAAGATGTGGCCTAGAGTGTAAAAGCAATAGACGAATATAGGTATAGATACATTTATACTCTCAATAAATTAAACGTCATATTTACGGTGGAAAGTAATCATTGGATGGTGGAAAACATGGGTTTAATAATACCACATAGAGGCAATAGTAAACAACGTGCAACAAAGGAACAACGACCGAATTTCGTGATTTTGTGGCAAACTAGTTTTGTGAAATACAATACAAATGTATACCAACGATAATGGTCAACAAAAAAGTGAAAAATACATTTAAATTTTTCAGTTCTACAGCAAAACGACATTAAAAAACGAAGTGAACATATTTTGTAACTCCACCTGGTGTAAGTTAGTCATAAATTTAATTTCTCTCATTTCCACAAACCTACGACGAAGAGTGTGAAATGAAACGTCAGGTGAGAGAATAAATGTATCTAGACGAATATCTATGGAAATGGCTATTAAGGTGGATTTAGCAAATCAATTGTAAGTTTCTGTAACTGAATTATGTGACAGACACACGGAACTAATATTAAGCGTGTTGTTTATTTTACCCCGTTAAAGTTGATTAATTGTACGGGACAGCTAAGGAACATGAAATGGCACCAAAAAGTTATTTTGTTATCATTTCTTGCGAATGAAAATGCTATCACTTTTTACTTTTTTGTATTGTTGGTATTGATTTATGTAGAGTTTGACAACTGAAACGAATGAACGAAAATAAAACGGCTGCTTACAACTACATCAACATCTGCCGAATTTCATTTCCATTCCGTTCCATACTGAATTGTAACAAAATCAAATTAGAAACAAATGAAATGACACAAAAACAGAAGATTTTGGATGGAATGAGAACAAAAAGCAGAAGATTTTGTAAAATGTAAACAAAATTGTTAGTAGAAGAAAAATATTTTCTAAAATTGATTTTCATCGCTGATATAATTTAAGAAATATAAAATGTGAAATGATTTGTTGCTAATATGAAGTGTTATATTGTTGTTGAAGTGTTATATTGAAATTAATTAAAAAATTGTTTTGTTAAATGAATATTGGCCAATTTTAGTTTTATTATTTTGTCCTGCAACACGAAACAAAATATTGTGTTGCCCTTCGGAATATAAGAATCCACTCCGGAGACATGTACAAATCGAGTGCATTCTTCGTCATTGGCCAGAAAATTAAATTGTGTGAGCTATAGGGTGAAAAAGTGCAAAACATCTTCATAAGAGTGGCCAAAAAAAGCACTTGCATTTCCGGCCACCAGCAGCAAACACCACATTGTGCGTCCACTCCGAGTAAAGTATCTCTTCCGGAGACATGTACAAATTGATTGGTATATGTCTCATTATCCAGAAATTAAATTTGCGTGAGCTATTGGGTGAACAGTTTTGGAAAAGTGTGAAATATTTTCATATGTGTGGCCAAAATAAGCATTTACATTTTCGGTCACCAGAAGCAAACAAAAGATTGTGTATTAACTCCGAGTATAAGGATCTCTTCCGGAGACACGTACAAATCGATTGTTATATGTCTCACTATCCTGAAATTAAATTTGCGTGAGCTATAGGGTGAACAGTTTTGGAAAAGTATGAAATATTTTTATATGTGACCAAAATACGCTTTTACATTTTCGGTCACCAGAATCAAACAAAAGATTGCGTTTTAACTTCGAGTACAAGGGTCTCTTCTGGAGACAGGTGAAAATCGATTGGTATATGTCTCATTATCCTGAAATTAAATTTGCGTGAGCTATAGGGTGAACAGTTTTGGAAAAGTGTGAAATATTTTCATATGTGTGGCCGAAATAAGCGTTTCCATTTTTGATCACCAGAAGCAAACAAAAGATTGCGTATTAACTCATTATCCAGAAATTAAATTTGCGTGAGCTATAGGGTGGACAAATTTAAAAAATCTGCATATGAAAATTACAAAAATTAACAAACGCAGTTTCATTCAGTAACACGAAACCAAATGGTGTCTGTCCAAACCCATTATACGGTCTCTTCTGGAAATATGGACGAATCGATTGTCATGTTGGTCATTTTCCAAAAAATAGGACTTTCGACGCTATAGGGTGCATAAATTTCAAAAATTCTCATATAATAATTTGTATTATCTACAAACTCATTTCCATTCATTATCACGAAACCAAATAGTGTCTGTCCAAACCCATTACACGGTCTCTTCTGAAAATATGGACGAATCGATTGCCATGCCGGTCAGTTTCCAAAAAATAGGATTTACGGAGCTATCGGGTGGACAAATTTCAAAAATCTGCATATGAAAATTTCAAAAATCTACAAACACATTTTCATTCACCAAATGGTGTCTGTCCAAACCCATTATACGGTCTCTTCTGGAAATAAGGATGAATCGATTGCCATGTTGGTCATTTTCCAAAAAATAGGATTTACGGAGCTATAGGGTGGACAAATTTCAAAAACCTGCATATGAAAATGTCAAAAATTTACAAACACATTTTCATTCACCAACACGAAACCAAATGGTGTCTGTCCAAACCCAATATACGGTCTCTTCTGGAAATAGTAATGAATCGATTGCCATGTTGGTCATTTTCCAAAAAATAGGATTTTCGAAGCTATAGGGTGGGCAAATTTCAAAAATCTTCATATAATAATTTGTATCATCTACAAACGCATTTTCATTCATTAACACGAAACCAAATAGTGTCTGTCCAAACCCATTATACGGTCTCTTCTGGAAATATGGACGAATCGATTGCCATGTTGGTCAGTTTCCAAAAAATAGGAGTTACGGAGCTATAGGGTGGACAAATTTCAAAAATGTGCATATTAAAATTTCAATCCAAAATGGTGGTGTCTGGTGTCTGTCCACAGCCAAAGGCAGAGCGGCCAGCAGCACCCATAATGAACGAAGAAAAAAACGTTTTCATGCTTCGGGTGTGGTGCGCCTGGCATATTCAGAGCAAATTGCCCTACACGGTAAACGAACGCGAAGTACTTGACCAGCCTATGACACCCCTGGGTAAATGTAAAGTTGATCGAGAATGTAAGTGCATTCGGTCTACAAAATCATCGGCAATTCATCGCTGAAGTAATGATGATCTTTACCACTGGGGAAGGAATTGGGGAGAGCTTCTTATAACCAGTGAGCTGTGCGCTTTCTAGTTGTATACTCGCTGATTGGGACCTAATATTTTTACACCGAAAGTAAGTAATCAGTAAGTAAGTAATCAAATTTATCAAAAATATAGCCGTTACATTCAAAATTTATATATGTTGCCACTTAACAGCTGTGTTCCATTAACACTAAAACAATATGGTAATTGATACATTGCATCAAACGACAGTTACATTAAATTCTACTACAAATCCGTATGTATGAGTTTAATTTAAAAGTGAACGTTATCGTTATTAACTAACCGTAATATTACTTATTTTCCGTTATTTTTTTTGGGGTTAATTTTTATTTAATTTTTTTCGGTGGCGCGATGGTAGTGTGCACGGCTCTTGTACATGAGATCGAGAGTTCGATCCCTGCTCAGACCACCTTAAAAAATTTCTTTCGGCCGCGGTCACCTCGCATAGTGACGGCGACACTATCGAGTATTTAGCCATGAAAAAGCTTCTTAAAATACCATTCGGAATCGGTGTAAAACTGTAGGTCCCAATCAGTGAGCGAAAACTTGAAAGCGCACAGCTCAGTGATTGTGAGAAGCTCTCCCCTGTCCCTTCATGGGATGTAATGGGAAACCATTTATATTATTTATTTATAATTCTTATAACTATTATTATTTATCTCAACGAAAAATAATTCGTGGTATGCAATTCCTGCACCGTAACTATAAGATATACTCTTATTGTACGGGATAAAGCAAATATGTATATATGAACAAGTAAATAGAATAAATAAATAAAATACCGTTAGGAATCGATGTAAAAACCGTAGGTCCCAATCAGTGAGTATACAACTAGAAAGCGCACAGTTCACTGGTTATAAGAAGCTCTCCCCAATTCCTTCCCCAGTGGTAAAGATCATCATTACTTCAGCGATGAATTGCGGATGATTTTGTAGACCGAATGCATTTACATTCTCGATCAACTGTACATTTACCCAGGGGTGTCATAGGCTGGGCAAGTACTTCGCGTTCGTTTACGGTGTAATCGAAACGCAAATGAGGTGTCATTGACACTACGCAATAGGAATCAATTATATTCTACCTCTTACTATATTAATAATTGAGGTTAAAAATGATCGTGATCCAGAATCTGCATTTAAAAGTAATGATGCTATAATGAGTACTCATTTGTTTTCCGCTTTTTCTGTAATTTATACCTCCTTAAAATATGCTATAAAAAGAAATCAAGGGCGTTCAAATCAAATTGAATTTGCTCCTCATATACGTCCACTCGCATGGAATTTCACAGCAATACTGACTTTCCCAAATAAACGATTTCGCAAAAAAGAAAAATGTAACGGTTATTTTTTACGTCTAATTCTACGAACACACCATATTCGTTCCCCATTACAGCATAAGCGAGTTCGTTCTTCATTTTGTTTCCAGATTACGATTGTCATCCCACCTCAGAACCAGATGTGAAAATTGAGATCGATCTGGCAGATGGTTCCGTCACCACGTGTACAGTTATGTCTTCAATTTGTGACATCGTGATTGGAAATCGAATGCGTAAGATACGATTCATTTATTTGCCAAACGCCAAGGAGAATCGAACCCTGTTACGAACTGACTTTTTGGAACAGGCAGGTATTGTACTACATATGCCACAACAGTGTTGGTATTTTGACAATGAACCGAAAGCACAATTCGAATTCACGAATCCAAATGGAGTTGCAATTTTTCCCATGGATTTAAATGATGAGAATAATACTGGTGCAAAGAACGTCGATAAAGAATTATCTAAATTTATAGAGTTTGTGGAGCATCCCAAACTAATATCTTCATTACCACCAACACCTAAGGTAACACGAAAAAAATTTTGACTATTCAAGATATTTTTCGGAGCCCTTTAACTGCTGGGCCGAATACACCCTGAAAATGAGCGACACTATTTGCACTACCTGCCAAAACACGAAGAACTGATGGAGATGATCATCCAAGTGACATTTTCACTCCACTTTATTCGTTTAATATTCGAATGCTGAAAGAAACAACAGATGGTGTAGGCTTATGTGATGATGAACTCTTTGTTCTGAAGACCGATGCCAGTGGTTACGCTCTCAGTGCAGGTTTGCTCCAGAGGGTGGGCCCTGATGAACACTCAAGAAAAGATGAACCATACGTAGTTATAGCGCGAAAGGGAAATACTTCGTATGTTGTATATTTGTTGCACCAGTTTGTTCTCGGTTGATTTTATATATTTAAATGGTTTTATATATTTGCGTCAGTCTTTGCGCAAATAAAACTCAAATTTTCATTTCGCTTTCCTCCTACGCGTTTCGGCAATTTGTTGTCGCCTTCATCTGGGAGTCTGACAAAATATATTTTATTATTATAATTTCCTTCGCCTCAAATTTTGACATTATTTACCAAATTTTTAATAGTTAATACAAAAAACACATAAAGACATGATTTGCACCAACATATTATAAAATAATACAAACAATCACAATATAAACAAGTAGACTGAAACACAATATTCTCTTAAAGTTGTAATTGTACACTAACATTATCATCTTATCACAGCAGAGTAAGCATATGTATATACCAAAAACGATTTACAAGTAGACAATCAAAATTTCTCTTCACTCAAATGCCAACAAACAAAACGAATGAAACCCTAGTTCTTCTCTACTCTCTCTCTTACTCTCTTCATTGAATATTTCAATACACGAGCAGGTCTTTGATAGTGTTCTTGTATATAACTACACAAATTCCAACCACGTTGAAGTAAAATTACATAAACTTCTCTTTTACCAGGGTTGCCAAGTTGCGCACATCTTCTGGTCGTCTAATTCTAAATCGTCTTTGGTCATATCTGGCTTGTTTCATACTTTTTATGTAATTTTACTTCAACATGGTTGGAATTTGTCTAGTTATATACAATAATACTATCAAAAAGCTGCTCGTGTATTGAAATATTCAATGAAGAGAGTAGAGAAGTACTAGGGTTTCACTCGTTTAGTTTGTTGGCATTTGAGTGAAGAGAAATTTTGAGTGTCTTCTTGTACATAGTTTTTGTATATACCATCAAGCAACTATTGTATAGAGAAGAACATTTACTCATGGAGTGAAATGCCAACAAAGAAAACGAGTGAGGCGTGTCGTTTCTCTGCTCGCTCTCTTACTCTCTTCGTGGAATATTTCAATACAAGAGCAGTTTTCTGACGATGTTATTATATCTAACTATAGAAATTCCAACCATATTTAAATAAAATGTCATCAAGTATGTAAAGAGTATGAACTAGTCAAGTTATGGCGCGGGAAAGAAATGCGTTTGAGTGAATCGCGTCGACTTTTTTGATTCTCTTCTACTAGGGTTGCCAACTTGCGGGGTTTTTTTCTTCTCTACCTGTACATCGTTTTTGTATATACCATAAAGCAACTATGGTATAGAGAAGAAAATTTACTCATGGAGTGGAATGGCAACAAAGAAAACGAGTGAAGCGTGTCGATTCTCTGCTCTCTCTCTTACTCTCTTCGTTGAATATTTAAATATACGAGCAGTTTTCTGATGATGTTATTGTATGTAACTATAGAAATTCCAAGCATGTTTTAATAAAATTACATAAAGTGTGTAAAAAGTATGAAATAATCAAGCTATGACGCGGGAAAGGAATGCGTTTAAGTGAATCGCGTCGACTTTTTTGGTTCTCTTCTACTAGGGTTGCCAAATTGCGCCAGTTTTTTCTTCTCTACTTGTACATCCTTTTTGTATATACAATTTATTACTTTTATGCAGACGTATGTCATTGTAAACAAAGACGATTTACAATTAGACGACCAACTTGCGCAACTTGGCAACCCTGGCAAAAGAGAACCAAAAAGTGCTAGGAGTTCACTCAAACGCATTTCTTTCTCGCGTCATATCTTGCTTATTTCATACTTTTTGCATAGTTTATGTAATTTTACTTCAACATGGTTGGAATTTGTATAGTTATATACAATAACACAATCAAAAAGCTGCTCGTGTATTGAAATATTCAATGAAGAGAGTAAGAGAGAGAGAGTAGAGAAGTACAGGGTTTCACTCGTTTTGTTTGTTGGCATTTGAGTGAAGAGAAATTTTGACTGTCTATTTGTACATCGTTTTTGTTGTAAACTTTTACAAAAGGGTTTCACTGCGGTGAAACTCCTGACTACACGTCCAATTAGTCTTGACGGTTGACGTTCTAATCAATATTGCGCGGTTAGTTATGACGATTAGACGGTAGAAAGGCACAAGGAAACAAAAATCGAAGAGCATTTGTACAAAATATAATTTGCACGCATGAGTTTTCTGTCAAATAAAAAAATGAAAAATAAAACGAAAATTTTGGTTGCCGTGTATTTGTGTATTGCCGCGCACAAAATGTCGAAGTAAAAGCAATAACAATAACAGCTGATCGGTCTTGACGGCAGACCTGCAGAAGTCTACAACCTGCAGAAGTCTACCGTCGTAAACCGTAAACCGTAGTTGTATCTCTCTCTAACACATGCAAAATGCAACCCCAACTCATACAGTTGATCGCTTACCGTCAACCGTCAAGACTAATTGGACCTTACGAGTCAAACCATAGGGCAGTTGAGGTACGGTTTACAACAGGAGAACTTGATAAGCCGAGAAACTCCAAGTCTTTGATTATGGAACCTTTAATCCCAAGAAATTTAATGACAAGTTAATTGAGGAACGCGAATGTTGTAATATCCTCAATGATAAAAACCTTAATATAGACGAAATTGACGGTGTGGTTGATGCTGTGACTGAAGCATACCAGGGTGCTATGCAGGCGAGCATGCGAAAGGTTACATTAAAAATTGGAATAATGAAACAAGACTCTGCAGAGGAGATTCCATAGGACTCTGGAGCTTGAGAGGAGACAGATTTTAAGTGCCATCATCAAGAATGCTGAAAAAATAATTCAAAGTGCTATTCTGCGATTTGAAATTGATGTTACGGCTGACAAGCTCCGCAGCATTAAAATGAATAATAATATGCACAGGCAGATAAGACAATATGTAGGCCTGACCAAGCGGATTAGGATCCCAGTACTTATTGACGACGGATGTAAAGAAGGTGGGGTTACTGGCTGGTCATTTCCATGATGTACAAGTTAATGGCTACAACACCTCGGCACCGACTGTGGAGTTGGTGAGCAACGCCGTAAGTGAATTGGAACTACGTGGTCCGATGGTTAAATATCGACAATCTATGCCTGCTGATGAGTCTGGTGATTTCCGTACTGGATCGAACCTCATAACACCTGAGGAAGAAGGCGCGACATTAATGATCCTCAATAGTAAAAAGAGTCATGGGGACGATGCTGTCTCCAATTATATATGTCCTGAAGAGGACTGATCATTATTTAATCAGTGCCTGAACACGGGAAATTTTCCGAAAAAATGGAAATACTCCAACGTGGTTCCCATTTTGAAACCTGATAATATGCAAAAATATGCATAATAAAATTGATTTTAAGCGCTTAAAAAGGCTCGATAAATAAACAAAATATGCTCTTAAATATTCTAAATCAGCGAAAAGATTTACTTCGATTTTTATCTTTTATTCAGTAATATCGGTATTACAATATAAAATTACATAGTTTTTTAAATTATCAATCAAAAATTACCTTCTCCGGTCATTTAAAATTGTTGAATAATTCGAAAAACTTCTTTCCACATCTGTAGAAGTTGTTGGGCAGTATTTAAATAAACTTAATTCTGTTGGGGAATACTTCGATACATCTTCACTCGTAGTTTTGGATCAACTAAATAATATATCGTTTATATTAGTAATTGTTGTAAAGCCAGGGTTTCTAGCCAAAACGCTGTTAACTTTTTTTAAGTATATGTCTGTGGTCAACATTTGAAATTGCTCAGTCACACTTTTCACAATTTCTAAGCTTTCCTTCAACATCAAACCTTTTGTTTGAAGCTTTTTAATGTATACTATCAAACAACTAAAATTTGCCGTAATGAACGCCAACTCTCTACGGATTTCTTCAAGTTCAAGTAGTTTTTTAACTTGGGATATAGCTTCTGCGTCTTCATCATCCAGTTGCTGTAAAAGCTTTTTAAATGTATCAAAATGGTCGGCATAATAATTCGCTGCTTCAAGCCATGTTCCCCATCTGGTTATACAGGGTCGCGGTGGTAGTGGAACGTCTGCGAAAACATCTTTAAATGCTCGACGACGAGACGGTGCCTAGAAAAACAAAATTATTTTAAGTGATATTTGTTTTTTATATTTAATCATTTTTTTTATATTTAAACCTTTGCAAATAAGTTATGCTTTTGAAATTAGTTCATTAACTTTTGGGAACTGGCTGCGAACGCATTCTGCGCATCCCATGCGCTAAACAAGTAATATGCAGCATTTTCGGAAATAATGTCCGCATAGACTACATTGCTGTTTTCATGTAGGCTGCAGCATCTGTGACAACAACAATAACTTTTTGATACATAATTCCTAAAATTACATTGATTTAATTAGTCAATTTTAGTTTAAATTTGCAACCAAAGTTTACCTTCTGGCCACAAAAGATTCAGCGAGTCGTTTAAAAAGGCTTCATTGCATTGGCGGCTTCAACTTCGCCAACGTTGAATAAAAGCACTTATTCCTCTCCTCTTTGTCACCAACCAAAACGCCAAAAATGAAATTTACGATCAGACGTTGTTCAACGTCTGTAGTTTCATCGAGTGAACACCAAATATATTTATTTTTTGCTTTGCTGCTTCAATATGCTTTTCGTACAACGTTGGAACACATTTTAATCGCAATGTGTTGCGGGTTGGAACAGGATGAGTTGTTTATTTCTTGAGAAAATTGACTAAAGCAGGGTTTTCAATTTTGCTGAGTGGTATGTTGGCAGACATAAGCATTTTACATGGATCCATTTGAAATTCGATTTGTTTATTTCCTGAGAACTCACTAATCAATGGTTGATTCATTCTCCTGTTTCTTTCCGCCGCATGTTGTTTAACATTAAACACTTTGTTGCCTGTTATGTGGCACAATATGAACTTGTCGCATCGCAAGCAGTGTTGCCGTTTCGATTATTTTTAACCAAAATTGG
The DNA here is from genome assembly GCA_963931995.1 of Phaonia tiefii. Classification (NCBI taxonomy): domain Eukaryota; kingdom Metazoa; phylum Arthropoda; class Insecta; order Diptera; family Muscidae; genus Phaonia; species Phaonia tiefii. The sequence continues at coordinate 144,138,936 of OZ008368.1, forward strand.
TTACTTTTTCCCCCAATGTGGAGATGTGAAGTTGTTTTTCATTTTGGTAACTTTTTTTTTTTCAATCAAAATTATATACGTTTTTCTTTTGATAAATTTGAAGATAACGTTTATCAAAATTATTTAATAGTAAAGATTTAATAGTGTAGTTTGTCTTACTAAATAATCAACTCTGGACTACCAAAATATACATTACTATTTTAATTGGCGGCATTCTATCAATGAAAAAAAATACTCAGAAGTGCAAAAAAGTCAGCTAAACGGTCGGTAGTAAAAAACAAGTGTTAATGGTAAAAAGCAAACAAAAAACTTCAAATTAAATAAAAGCACAATGGATAAATAAGTATATATGATTTTAAATGTGTTAATATTTTTGAACATCATTTAGGTTTATATTGAAAAGGATTGCAGACAGTGCAAATAATGAAACCGAAGAAGTATCATCTGAAAGTGACAATGAAAACAGATAAAAGCTCAATCGTTCAATTTTTGCATAACATCTGGCTATAACATAATATTTCCATTATAGTGAAAATAAAATCCCTAAACGAAAGTTTCGGATTGCATGGATGGATGAATTTCCTTGGCTATAGAAAAAAGATGGGAGTGGATATTGTAAAGCTTGTAATCACGTAATTTACTTGAGGAAACATGCATCAATACGTATTCACATACAAAATGTGGAAAGGAAAAAAAACCAATCAAAATAAATTCTTTTGCAAATGCTGAAAAAGAAAATCTTGTTAAACAAGCATACCAAGCTGAACTAGCACTTGTAATGTTCCTAATTTACCACAATTTGCTCATTTATATTAATGGATTATTTGCCCGGCTTATTGTTGGGGTGCTGTCCTGATTCTAAGATAGCACGGAATATTAAATGCGGTAGAACAAAAGCAACACAGCTAGCAGACTCTTTGGGGAATAAAGTCAAAAATGATATTATATATAGATTGAAAACTACAAAATTTTCTTTAATTATAGACGAAACCACAGATATATCGACGAAAAAATCCCTTGTCTTAGTCGTTCGACATATGGACAATTTGTCCCGAAATATTTACGACAAATTTTTAAGTCTTATAGAGGCTGTAAGCTCGGATGACAAATCGCTTTACGGCGTTATAAAAAATTTAGTTAAAGAACATAATATTCCTCTAGAGAACATTATTGGGTTAGCAACTGATGGTGCCAACGTAATGGCTGAAGAAACCAATGAGTTGCAAGCAAAATTTAAGAACGATATTGATATATTTTATATTAAATGTACTTGCCACTCACTGCACAAATTGAAATTCATTGTAGGAACATTAATAACTTTATTTCGCATAGTTCAAAATCTATTCTTGAATTTAAAAAATTTTAAGAGAATTGCAGTGTAGAGCCACAAAATATTACGTGTTTCTGTAACCAGATTGCTGGCACTAGAAAATGTAATCAAGCGCATTTTTATTTCTCTCATATATTCTTAATATAATAAATAACTTAAAGAAAGAATTTCAATTGGAAAAAGTGTATCTTCCATACGTCTACAGCCAATTGGAATTAAATTTGAAATTAATTTTGAGCAATTTTGCCAAAAGTAATTACGTTGAAAGTTTAATTTCTTTAGAAACGGTAAATATATTTGATGAAAATGAATTACTTAAATGTGGAAAGTATTTTTACTGGCTGTAAAGCTGAACTATGTATGCGTGAAAGTAACTTGTCCAACGTAAAAAAATATGAAATTAAAAAAAATATACAATCTTTTTATATAGAACTTTTAAAAGAAATTTCAAAATGCTTTGACTTTTCAAGAAAAGATTTAAAACATCTTGCCATAATAACACCGAATCAAGTTTTAAATAATTCAGAAATTAGTTTGGACCCTTATTGTCATCTTTCCCAAATCTCACAGGCGGTAATGAAGAACAAATTTTAAACTAATGGAAATTATTAAGATTTTCGCACATTACAGAATTAAAGACTGACATGGATATACATATGTAGTTGAATTTTGGGATGAAGTATCCAAATACAAAAATTGGAATAGATGAAAAATGTTTTAAAGATCTAATATATTTTGTTCAAAATTTGCTAAAATTGCCACATAGTTCAGCTGCTGCCGAAAGAAAATTTTCATAACTTAATTTAATAAAAACCAAGTTCAGAAATAAACTTGATTTTAAAACTATTAATAATGTAATGCAATCAAAAGAATTGTGCAAAAACCAAAATGATTCCCACTATGTATGGTCTGCCAAAAAGATATTTTAACGTTATCGAATAGAACTAATTTGTTGATCTCTATTTGTAATAAAATTACTTTTATATGTAAAAGAATTTAATTTTTTGTTAACTCTGAAGTACAAGTTTATTAATAATTAAATTTAAATATTATATATGCTAATATATTAAAATATAAAATAAAAACCTTAAAGTTTTGGTTATTTTTTTTTCTCAATTGGTAACTTTTTTAAAAATTGTGGTTACAAAAATTTTTTGGTCGTGGCAACTCTGATCGCAAGACTTTAGGAAACTGAGCAACCATTCGTGAGACAAATTCGCTACGAGATTCTTTTTCTTTCGGCATTTCAACCACCAAAAAGAAAACAAGTTTATGACACGCTTCGTTTTTTGTGTTTTTTTTCAATAATGTTACCAGATATGGTAACCACAGATAATGTTACCAGTGGTGCCATATATATGCAAAATGAGCTCTTTCAAGCATTTGCTTAGAATTACCAGCCCTGCTGATAAGGATCCTACGGATCCCAAAGGATACGGGCCAATTTCGCTCGTACCTAATTTAGGAAAGCTAATAGAAAAACTCATACATAAGAAGATTAAAGCTCACATTGATCGAGCCAATATTTTCAAAAACTTCCAATCTGGATTTCGAGAAGGATTGAATAAGGGATTGAATAAGAGAAGTGCTACTCTAGCCATTAGCTTGGACTTCGAGACAGCAGTTGGAACCGTTTGGCAAGAGGCTATGGTTTTCAAGATGAGGTCATTATATGCATTCTAAGGGAGTTTTCTAAGGGAGAGAACCTTCACAGTGAGGATCGAACAGAGTCAATCCGCTGTTCGTGAGGTCAAGGCGAAAGTCCCTCAAGGCTCCATCCTTGGGCCAATACTGTATAATATTTACTTGGCTGACTTGCCTGAACCGTCCAATGGAACGCAGATGATAGTTTATGCGGACGATATTCTAGTAGCGCCTTACACTCACTGGCAAAGATGGCACCTGCGGCTTCAAGGGCAGAAGGGTGAAACTATTTAAGAATAAACCGGTGGTGACAATCAACGGGGTTTTAATCACCAATACCCCGGTACTTAGGTATTTGGGAGTAATGTTTCAAGAAAGCTATAGCTTCGTGGCCCATAATGCAATGTATGGTGGAGTCCTGAGAGGTTAAAGGGGGATTACTCCGGGCATACAACTATCTATATACAAAGCTAATAAGACCTAGACTGACCAATGCATTCTCCATATGGAGCTGTATTTCTTCCCACCAAATGGAAAGGCTCACGGCCTGCCTGAATCTCAAGAGTAAGAAGAGTATATGGGGTTATTATTCCACCCCTTCGAACAAGTCCGTGTAGGAGAAGAGCAATATTGAGAGAGTGTATTGCTTCGAGACAAGACTGGCCATTGGTACCCTGACTAAGGTGTCTGACTCTGAGAATCAAATGTTTAAGAGATGCATCGTGGGACGTGAAGAGTTCAGCAACATTATAGAAAATAATGGCCTCCTAATACCAATGTGCCTTTTGCATTTTGGTGTACAAATTTTTGGTACTACTGGACAATTGATCTTCTACCATCGTCGGTATATGTCTTATAATATATCAGATTTGGTGTATGACACATCACAGTAAATTTGACCATGCTCTTATATGTAACCTTTGCTTTTGTTTTGTACCCCCGTTTTGTGTTTGTATATAGTAGGTTTAAGTTAGTTTTAAGACTAAACACCAAGGCTACCAGATTTTAGTCCTTTCTGCGGGATTTAAATATTAAAAGTTGAAATTAATTTCTATGTAATCCAAATGGTCAGATGGACTGGCCGGCTTATTTTTACATTTTTAAATGATATAAATTCTAGAATAATACTATGTACTAGAAATAGATAATAGACTTAATGAACTTAATAAATTCTAAGGACAATAGAAATCGGTCTAACGATTATCGAGATATATAGCGGTGAAAGTTACTTTGGTTTCTGACTACAAAGCGATCAGTTCTGCTGAACTTTCTTTTTAGATTGGCTGAATTCGTTCCCCAAGAACCAGCTTCACAAACAGTGTTTAAATAAGTTACTGCTGGACTTTCTCTTTACATTGGCCGGGTGCTTCCCATCTTGAATTTCTTGAAATAAAGTCAGTAGCATATAAAGTCGAATCAGTTGCCGCGTTTTTATTGTTATTTTTATGAGGAAGTATAACCTTAGGCAAAAGGTTATTTCACTTTTCAAATATTTAAACTTACTTAACGCAAACGAGACTACCATTATATCTGAGAACATTCAAAGTGAAATGATACTACAAGAGCATAGGAGAGCACACACAAAAAGTAGTGAGAACAAAACTCAGCTTTGAAGAAAATATTACTTCCCCAAAATGTTTTCTCAAATAGAGAGGATAATGTAGCGCTGCTCTGTCTGTGGACAACGGAAGTATGATAGGCATCCTCCTCCATCCACCAGAATATCCAGAACAAATTGTGCATATTGATAGTATTTGCGCTACGGAAAATAAGTTAAATATGCAATGGTGAGAGTCATACCATGACGAGCAATATAGCACACTCGTGGCCCCTTGACATAATTAATGATTTCATTCTTCATACCAAAGCTCATGGTCATTGTATTCAGCATCCATTTCACCCCTCTTAAAAATGAAATGGGAATTGATTTAAGTACTGCAAACGGAAAAGTGCATCAATTTCACTCCACACTTTCAGAAATTATGCGTAGTCGTAAGCCAGGTAACACCCACGCAACTTCTGATGATCTATTGTATAAAGATTTGAAAGAATACAACTCATCGATTCATTCGACCGTAAAGAAACCTCAAATCGAAATATTTTTTGGTAACAGAGTATTTCCCAACACTTTGAAATTAGACCAATTTCGGCAAAATAATGTTGAACTTTTGAGACAGAAGCAAGGAGTGGACTTTGACTATCATTTTAAACACACAAAAGGCTTTACGGAGGGTGATGCAATCACCCTTATAGCCTTTTCACATTTACCGCGTTTCAGCTGAAACGCCGGCGTTTCGCTCTCTTGAGATCATTTCGAAACCATGGTGTTCACATTGTACTTTTTTTAACTACTGTGGTTTCATGTGACATTTCTCGTTTCTGGTTTGTGTTTTCTGTATTGACTGTAAACAACACAAACACACATATGTGAATAAAGAAATATAAAATAACATTGGTACATACATAATGTAAACAAACAGATTTGTTTTCCCTCATTTTTCTGACATTTGCTTTGAACCAGCAATGGAAATTGGAGTACAACACTGTGCTCTCTCTCATTTTTACTGTGGTTTCAAACAAACTACAGTAAAAAGAGCATAATAGCGGTATTCATGCAAACGAGAAAGCCGAGAACTTTTGCTCAGCGCAAGTTTCCCTCGCACAGTTGCATGAGGCACCAGGTAAAGTTGCTCAGCGTAGTTGTGCTCAAAACCATATCAGCTGACCAAGATGGATACATAAGGTGGTAGCAGTAGCAATTGCATGTATTATGTATGTATACTTTTTCTACTGTTCTAGTGCTATCACCTTATTTATCCATCCTAGTCAGATGACAACGAAATGTCAAAAGTTTACACGTTTCTCCATCCCACGTTTGCGCAGCAAATTTGCCTCGAAAACTTTCCACTTTTGAGCAAGTCGCTTTGTATGGGAAATTTGTTTGTTTTGACGTTTGCTGTGCAAGTTTACGATGTTTTCGAGTTTACGAGGTTCTTTCGAGCTTTCATGAAGACCACTAATGTTTGCGTTTTTTTTGTATTATTCTTGACTAATTATCCAAGCTTATGATCACTTCCGATTTCATAAAACTTTTTTTGTTTTTTCGATATTTCGATTTCCTTTGGAAATCTTCTTCAGGAAAGTTTTTAATATTAATTACAACAAAAAGTTTTATGAAATTGGAAGTGACCTTAAGCTTGAATAATTAGTCAAGAATAATTGATAACCACAAACAACATATTTTCCCGAAATTAATTGCATCAATTTTGTACACTTTGCCATTATATGTGTAAAAATTATTGGGGTGTTTCAAAGACAAATAGTGATTTTTTGTTTGCAGAAATAAATACGAGCCATCCTTGAATTAATACGAAATGACTGAATTTATATAATAATAGTACAAAAATTAAAATTAAAAAAAATTTAAACTACAAATTTATTACAATCCGTTTTATTAAAAAACACGGGTCCGCAACGGATCCGAATACAAAGTCCGAAACGGATCCCAAAAACGGACAAAACACCCGTTTTGGATCCGTTTTTTTGAGAGGAATTTCTCCCGCTTGCGGATCCGAAACTGATCTGTAACGGTTTCCGCTACAGATACGTTTTATTAAAATACACGGGATCCTAATCCTAATATGATGTCCGTAACGAATCCGAAAAACGGACATAAAATCCGTTTTTGAATCCGTTTTTTTGAGAGGAATTTCTCCCGCTTGCGGATCCGAAACTGATCCGTAACGGATACCTTTTATTAAAATGCACGGGTCCGCAACGGATCCTAATATGATGTCCGTAACGAGTCCATAACGGATCCGAAAAACGGACATAAAATCCGTTTTTGGATCCGTTTTTATGGGAGGAATTTCTCCCGCTTGCGGATCCGTAGCTGATTCCGTTACGGATAGAAAGTACGAAGAAGTGTATCCGTTACGGATCCGTTTGGCACACTGGGTTGTTACCATAAAGTAATCTCATACTAGAGAGAATATTTGGCTCATCTGACGTGGTCATCTTGATGCGGTCGGTGTGATAGAGAGATGTTTGACGAAAAGTGGCATACCCCAGGTGGAATTACAATAACTTCTTGCTTTAATTTTTCATGTCGTTTTGATGAAAAACTGTGAAATTTAAATGTGTTTTAAACTTTTTTATTGACTGTTATTGTTAGCATACATTTGTGTTGTATTTGACACAATAATTTTAAACACACAAAACGAAATGCAGTTGTGTTTATTCTGTTCGTTGTTTTGAACCATTCTGGTATTAGTAAAGCAATTATTTTCAACATCGAACGTAAATATCACACCAGGCCAAATGTCATAAATTTGGTGAGAGAACTATTAGGTCTACTATAAATATTAGTCTATGGTTGTTACTACTTGTTATACATAGGAATTCGACGGCAATGTTACGTTCGACTCAAGTCAATCAACCCAACGTGTTCGAACATGAATCGTTTTACTTGGGTGTTTGCATGGTGCATACGACCACTCATCGAAGACTGTATGGATGACGTTTTGTCGCCCACACTGAATTTATGTTATTCTAACGTTTGATTTGTGTGCGCGCGGTTGTAATTAAAGAAAGGGAAAATGGAGAATTTCGAAAATATTAAGATCAAATTAAATACTGGTGAATATACAGTTGAAAAAAGAATTTCCAGAAGTGAGGTATATAACATTTGTATGGACATTAAAGACGTAAACGGCGAAGTTTTAAAAGATGTCGTGATTTGTGATAGATGTAAAAATTTGTACACGAACAATAACCATTACACGTCGAATTTATCAAGGCACCAATGCTACAAAAAGTATAAAGAAGATAAGAAAAGTGACGACGTTAAAATACAGCCAAATAATGAGGTGAAGAAAAAGTGTTCGTACACGAAGGTTGCATAATTTCTTCTTTCAGCCAGAATATTGATCTGAAACACATTCAACTACGGTCAACAGAAATTTTGCCGTTCTGTACGACGAGCAGTGCAGTGCGCCTTATTAAAAGAGGAATTGACGTCTATCAATAATATTGGTTTCGCCATCACTTGCGATTTGTGGGCGGACAACTTTCTAAGGGCAACATATACATACAGGTATTTTTTTTTAATTCTTTAAATTAACTCGTAGTGTCTGTCTGTCTGCCGAAAAAATATGTTGTAGTTAGGCATGTGTATAAAAGCAACAAAAACCATTGGGTCCTTTGCGATTAAAATGCATGTGAAATGTGTATTTTTCATGTTGTCACTAACCAAATTTTCTTGATTTGAATAATTGAATAACGTTTGTCCGGGTCAGCTAGTTTTGAATATTTGTTAAATGCTTTATATTTTCAGGCTATAACATTAGAAATAAAATAATTAAAATCTTAAATGACTTCGGTTCTGAATTGAGGAATTCGTACATGTCGTAACCGATAGAGGGTCGAATATGAAGGCAGCGTTTAAGAACGACAAGAATATTTGTTGCATTAACCACCTTATCAATAATGTAATTCAAAAATCAATTGTTGATGTGCAGGAGGTGAACTCTGTTTCAGATACTTGCGCAAAGTAAAGGGTTTTTCAACAGAGACGCTAAAAAAGTAAATCGATAGGGACAGCAAACGACGTCATATTTTTTCCCGCTCTTTTGACATTTCTCTTCAGTAAGGTTTGCCATTTCATCATGGAAAGATATACGAGCCAACAACGAGTCGAAATTATTAAAATTTACTACCGAAATTTGGACTCAGTGGCCTCAACTTTAAGAGCGCTACGATTCGGATTTTCATCGGAAAATCATCTTCAGCGATGAGGCTCATTTCTGGCTGAATGGCTTCGTCAATAAGCAAAATATGCGTTATTGGTCAGACAGCAATCCACACGTAATCCATGAGTCATCATTGCATCCCGAAAAAATTACGGTTTGGTGCGGTTTATGGGCTGGCGGCGTCATTGGGCCGTACTTCTTCCGTGATGATCAAGACCGGCACGTTACTGTGAATGCGAATCGCTACCGTTCAATGATAACCAAATATTTTTGGCCCCAATTGGATAATATGGACTTGGAGGACATGTGGTTCCAACAGGACGGCGCCACAAGCCACACAGCGAATGCCACAATCAATTTATTGGAAACCAAGTTTGGTGAACGTGTTATCTCACGAAATGGCCCAGTCGATTGGCCGCCTCGATCGTGCGATTTGACGCCTTTAGTTTATTTCCTGTGGGGCTACGTCAAGTCTATGGTCTATGCCAACAAGCCAGCGACGATTGATGAACTTCGTACGAATATCGAACGTGAAATTGCAGCAGTATCGGCCGATTTATGCTTGAAAACCGTCGAAAATTGGGTTCAGCGTCTGGACTTGTGCAAACGTGCCCGTGGTGGCCTTGCAAAAGAAATCGAGTTCCATACATAATGGCATCGAACGTACTTTCACAGAAATAAAGAATTTCATTGGTATCTAAAACCGGTTTTGTTTTATTTAAAAAGAAGTCATCCGATGTTGTTTGGCTCTAATTTTTTTTCTAAATGAAAAACTTCGATTCTGTATTTTGATTATGTTTATTTGAACCTTTAGAATTTAATTGGTTAAGTTGATAAGATGATATCGGTTAAATGGGCGCCGTCACAATTGATTACCATAATTGCTCGTTTTATGGCATTTTTCATTACTTCGGCGAGAACTTCGGGCGACAGATTCTCGCACTCGTGTCGAATGTTGACCTTGAGGGCTTCTTGGGTCTCGGGGTTGTTCACGTAAATACGGGACTTCAAAACACCCCACAAAAAAAGTCTGGGACGGTTAAATCGGGCGATATTGCGGGCCAGTGCCTTTCGCCAAAACGAGAGATGAGGCGACCCGGGAACGCCGCCTTCAGAATATCGGTTGTGGCTCGCGCAGTGTGTGCCGTTGCTCCGTCCTATTGGAACCACATGTCCTCCAGTCCTGATTTGTCGAATTGCGGCAGAAAAAACTCGGTTAACATGGCCCTATAGCGCGCACCGTCCACTGTTGTCGTTTGACCGGCGGCGTTCTCGAAAAAAATGGCCCGATGACTCCTCCAACGTGAACAGCGCACCATGCAGTCACTTTGAGTGGATGTAATGGCTCCTCGTGCATCACTCGTGGATTTTCGGTGCCCCAGAATCGATAGTTTTGCTTGTTCACGTACCCGCTGAGGTGGAAATGAGCCGAATCGATTTTCAAATCATTATGAACAAAAATGCCATGAAACGAGCCCGTATGGTAATCAATTGTAACGGCGCCCATTTAACCGATATCATCTTCTGAACTTAACCAATAAAAATCTAAAGGTTCAAATAAACATAATCAAAAAACAGAATCGAAGTTTTCCATGTAGAAAAATAAATGAGAGCCAAACAACATCGGATGACTTCTTTTGAAACATCTTGTACAACACAGTTCAACCCAATCATTGGGTAGTCATAGCATCGTATGACTCGGGAAAGCATGGCGACGCGGAAAACTTAAAGGAAATGAATTATAATAAGGCCCATATTCCTACTCGAAATACCGTACAAAGATGTTTTGGAGTCTGGAAATATGTTCCGGTGTTTACTTTACTACTAAAAAAAAAAATAAATGGTTTCCCATTACATCCCATGAAGGGACCGGGGAGAACTTCTCACAATCACTGAGCTGTGCGCTTTCCAGTTTTCACCCACTGATTGGGACCTACAATTTTACACCGATTCCGAACGGTATTTTGAGAAGCTTTTTCATGGCTATATACTCGATAGTGTCGCCGTCACTAAGCGAGGTGACCGTCGTCGAAAGAAATTTTAAGGTGGTTGGAGCAGGGATCGAACCCAGGATCTCCGGTACAAGAGGCGCGCACACTACCCATTGCACCACCGACGGTCACTTACTTTACTACTATTAGATGCAAAAGTGGTAATAGTTGTCCTACCCCATGGTAGAATGGTAGAATCAGAAGGTAGACAGCTGATTTAAATTTTTTGTTCTTGTTTAGTTGGCCGCTTTTGTCAGATTTAAAGGTTTTTTTTGTACTTTTCTGTATACATTTATTTGTTATACGTGTGTGGTGACTTTGACATGAGGAGAGACTAAACAAAAACAAAATGTCTGGTGTTGATGCCCACAATTATTGTTGTATCTATATAATATAATAATAGGAAATTGAAAGAACAGCAACAGTGTAATAAAATAGTAATAAATTCCAGCAGAAGATAATAGATTGAACAGGGGCCTTGATTGTATTGGACGATATTAACAGAATTATTATACAGAAAGACTAATTAGGAATGAAATGAATAGAATACGATTGATAAAGCAGGAACAAATGAAGCTGTAAACAGATGCAGCAGGATAGATAAAGCAGATACACAGGAATGGATAAAACAGGAACAGATGGAGCAGGAACAAATGTAGTAGGACTGAGAAAGCAGGAACTGATGAAACAGGAACAGATGACACGGAAACAGATTAAGAGGGAACAGATGAAGAAGGACAGATGCAGCAGGAACTGATGAAGCAGGAACAGATGAAATAGGTATATATAAAAAAAATGGTTTCCCATTACATCCCACGACGGAACTGGGGAGAGCTTCTCACAACCAGTGAGCTGTGCGCTTTCTAGTTTTGTACTCACTGATTGGTACCTACACTTTTACACCGGTTCCGAACGGTATTTTTGAGAAGCTTTTTCATGGCGTACTACTCGATAGTGTCGCCGTCACTATGCGAGGTGACCGCCGCCGAAAGAAATTTAAGGTGGTCAGAGTAGGGATCGAATCCTGGATCTCATGTACAAGAGGCGCGCACACTACCATTGCACCACCGACGGAATATATAAAGTAGGAAAAAATGGTGCAGGAGAAGCAGGAATAGGTGAGGCAAGAAGAGGTGACACAGGAACAGGTGAAGCAAGAACAGATGGAACAGGAATAGATAAAGCACGAACAAATAGAGCAGGAACTGTTGAAACAAGTAAAGCAGAAAGAGAGTGATGCAGTAGCAGATGAAGCAGGACATATGAAGCAGGATCAGGTGAAGTAGGTGGAGCAGGAACAGATGAAGAAAGAACAGGTTTCACACGAACAGCTGAAGGAGGAATAGATGCAGCAGGAATATAATGAAGCAGGAGCAGATGAAGCAGGACATTTGAAGCAGGAACCAAGAGCAGATGGAGCAGGAGTAGATGACTAAGGACAGATGAAGCAGGAACTGTTGAAACATGTGTCACAGGAATAGATGAATCGGGAACAGATACAGCAGGATGAGAATGAAGCACGAACAGACGAAGCAGGACATATGAAACCGGAAATTTGGTTCATCGAAAATTAACCAAAATTAATTCATTTCTCGAATGAAATCTTAGATCTGGCAATTCTAGGCATTATGTCATTAAAAAATAATCGTTCGTTTAATTACTACAATCGAATCCGATAGAGATAGTAGATGGTGGAATTCATTAAAAGTATTGCAAAGAGTAACAACTGGATTAAAAGATTCTTAGTTGTTTGAACGCGGGTAGAAAAAGTGATACTATTGCCTAGAAACTTTAAAAGGAACATTAAAATTGAGCGTGGAGATCAAATATGATGTATTAATTCCTCTATTGATTAGTTTAACCATATAACATACAGACAACATTGCCCTACGACGCTCTAAAGTAGGTAAATCAATGAGCTGTAATCTATGAATATAGGGAGGTAGGTTCGAAGATGAACTCCAACCAAGATTGCGTAAAGCAACAATCAACAATTAAGAACTGCTTCTGAACAGATTCGATTCTATCAAAATGGCACCTATAATGTGGAAGCCGAACTATTGAACCGTACTCAAGAATTGGCCTCACAAGACTGGTATACAGTCGCTTTAATAAATAAGGATCATCAAATTCCCTGGACCAACGTTTTATAAATCCTAAAAACAAGATGCGCTTCCTATGCAAGTAACAATATGTGACGAAAAAGTAAGTTTATTATCAAGAGTGACAGAGAAGTCGCAAATCTGAGACACACTACCTACATACATAAATATTAAAATACACTATTACCAGCAATTTGATCTTAAATGTATTTCGCTCAAGACGGAATATTTTCTGCATCCCACACAGCAAAAGCGGTGGGCGATATAACACTTGAAGTCATAAATGATTTTGATTTGCAAGATAAAAATATAAGTGCAGTGTCAGATGGAGGAACAAAAATCTTCCCTGCCTCACAACATAACAGAAGGAGATACAACTGTATTGCCCACAGTCTTCACCGATTTTTGTCGCATGATGTGCTAAATCATCCAAGACATAACTTTAAAATTAGAAACAATTTTTCGGGCACTCACATATAGAGGTAAAGATCTCCAGAAGCTACAACGACTAAAAGAAAGTCAAAGTATGTACGATTTTATAATTTCAATTGAGATGATCAACAATTGTGTGGATTTAGAAATTCCACTTACAGAATCACACCAACATTCATTAAAAAAATTAGTTGAAACTGATGGAATTCTTTGCTAAACACGATTAAAACTTTTATTCGAAACTTTGATTCTATTAAATTTTTACTTTTGAAGTTAAAAAGAGAAAATCTTCTAATACCAAACATGCAAAAAGAGCTAATAAAAGAGTTTGGAGAGCTTTTAGAAATATTTTACGAATCCACAATATATCTCAAGGACAAGAGTATGCATGTGCATTACGGGTCCGCCATCTAACGTTTTTTTCAACTAGTGCTTGTTTCGTGAATGGTAACACTTAGCTCATGTCTGATTTGACAGATAATTAGTTTTATCCTTCCGCTGAACGAATATGGTTGTGTACACGCTTGAACAACGCTGGGAAATATGGGAAAAATGGGCCCAAAAAAAATCATCTTTTCAGATGAAGCTCATTTTGATCTTGGCGGGTATGTAAACAAGCAAAATTGTCGCATTTGGGGCACAGAAAACCCGCACGCATACATTGAAAAGCCGATGCACCCAAAACGAGTCACTGTTTGGTGCGGATTTTGGTCCAGAGGTATAATTGGGCCATTTTTGAGCAAGGAGCGGCCGTTACAGTCAATGGCGATCGTTATCCGGCCATGCTGAACGAATGTTTGTTCACAAAAATTGAAGAGGCGGATATTGGCAACATTTGGTTTCAACAGGACGGCGCTACGTGGCATACAGCCGAAGCTACACTCGATGTTTTGCGCCCTGCTTTTGAAGATCGCATTATCAGCCGCAGAGCTGATGTCGTTTGGCCACCTCGGAGCTACGATTTGACACCGTTGGACTATTAGTTGTGGGGTGCCCTCAAACATAAGTGTTACGCCGACAAGCCAGAGACAATTGACGCTTTAAAGGACAATATTCGTGAAGCCATTGGTGAAATACAGCTGCACACAATCGATAATGTGCTTAACAATTCGACCGATCGTGTAGGCTACTGCATGGCCAGCCATTTGAATGAAATTATTTTCCATTATTAACCGGAAGGATTGTACTTTCAAATAAAAAAAGAAATTTGAGAAAATATTCAGTAGTTTTTTTTATAGCATTTTCAAAAAAAAAAAGTTATTTTGCGGACCCGTTTCTTCACAAACTCAAAGAACGAGGCGATTTGGTGTCATTGGGAATAATAAGCAGATTATACAGTCATGCAATAGAAAATTTTCATAAAAGATTTAAAATTCTGAAAATTCACGTGATATCGGCATTCTGGGTCCTTGCAAAACAAAATTGGACTGCCATTGATAAATATTTAAAAAAAATCTAAATTTAGACTGTACGTGGAGGATATCTTTGTTCTTGAGGATGATGTAGAAAATCCCATAACAAAAGAAAATCTTGGTATACAAGAGTTAATAGGACGCCAAAAGGGAGCCACAAAAAACCAAGAAGTAAGTATATTTATATACATCTGTAAATCTATATGTGTACCTACTATCTGTATCTATAGATCAATGATTTATTAAATTAAACTACAATACTTCTTTCAGAAAATTTCGGGAACCAGACGCAGAATGTTACATTTTCTGACCGAATCTGAATACTCCACTGCCCTACATCCACTAGCGTTAGAAATACGGAAATATTTGGACATCCCAGTAACTGATACAGAGAGTTTGGATTGGTGGAAAGAGCACCAGAAGATACTGTACAATTAAATCTCCTCATTAAAGAAAATTCCTTTCTAATTACTGTTTATATTTACATATATACAAATTTAGGTTTTCCCCATAATTTTTCTGGTCGCCAACAAATATGTTGGTATACCAGCTACTTCTGTAGGCATCTGAGATGGATTTTTTTTCTGCTGGATCCTGTATATCCGAAAAAAGAAGTCGGCTTAACTCTACCACCGTTAAGAAGCAGCTGTTTATTCATGACACTATAAATTAGTATCCCAAAACGTTTAAGGTATAAATATTCTAGGTCCGGAATTCTGTAAGAAGAATTTTGACAATACTAATACTATACTATTTTGACCATATCTGCACAGAATTTGGGTGCATATGTTGCTTTAATATGAATCTAATGCAAAAAAAATGGAAAATAAACGTTAAATAGAGCGAACATTACCGACACACCAAAAATATCTGATCAGGTGTCGTCTACAGCAGTGGTCGCCAAAAAGAGAATACTCATCAAATGTGAAAGAATTGGTGTAATTGCACTCAAAGAAATTGGTGCTGGTATTCTTTTGAAGTTCACTGTGCAATTTAAAACAAATAAGAGTTTATAACGATTTTTTTCATAGAAACTTTATTATTTCATCTTTAATTTATATACAGAAATAGTTAATTAATAATTTATAGTATAAAATACAAATTAATTAATTTTTATAAAATGTAAGCTCCTCTTCCAAAGATGACCTCTGTGCAGTCTATATTTCCAATACATAGTTGCTTACAAGGCCTCAGTTTCATTCGAAGAAAATACAAATTCGGATTCCACATATATATTTATGTTAAAGTACAAAAGATTGACCTTATAATAAACCTATAAAAAAATATTCTCAATCACATCAGGGTACCAGTTTTACATAACAAAGCGGCATGACCATTCTTCGTTGAAAGCTAATGTGCTACTGAATGAAATTTTCGTCTCTCATTCGCTCTTTGATTTGCTTTTCGTTGACGTTCGTGTTGTGCATTTGTAAAAAGCCGACCGTGTTCGGCCCCTGGGGGCTATGAACGGTGACCAGGGTTCAGAATGGCACCAAAACACTCGACACCGCACATTCTACGTGGTGATACAGTGTTGCTTATTGACACACAACACAAGTGTTTGAAAAACGAAAACACTTGCCCACAGAGAACACAAAGCCAAAACACTTTTGTGTGCGCACATATCAGTGTAGAACACATAATAGAACTTTCATCAAAGTGCAATACTAATTTCAAACACCACATCGTGCACAAGTTTGTGACACACACGGTCGCTTGTGTCCGATCGGCGGTTCGGTCATAACTCTTACTCGTGCATACAAGTCTGAACAACACTGTTCGGTGCAGTGTTTCGACATCAATGACACATAGGCATATTTCATTGTTTACAACATTCATTCATTTGAATGTGTGCTTCATTTTTCTGTGTGCAGCCGACGCTGTTGATGTCTTCTCCACGACTGAATAAGAGAGAAAAACAATACATGTCAATTGAGCGAGCACAATTGTGCCACTGTTGGACGTCTATGAATTCTATTAAGAAGATTAATAATATTTTTTAATTTTAACTACTAAAGTGTATTTTATTTAGTTATTTTTTTAAATAAAGATAACCTATTGAATATTAACATTTCAGTGGGTGGTTGTTAATAGATAAGTTAAACATAAATACTATTCATCAGAAATAAATAAAATGCATGTAATAAAATATGATAAATGTTAAAAATTAAAATTAATAGTAAAATATAACTAAATAACAATCCAAAATATGACACTGAGAGTTTTGTACAGAACCATACGATTTAAGGACACCCATGATCACACACGATCATACGGTGTCCACACAACACACCAGCTCAACATAAAACTGTGTGTTTGCACACATGTTTGGCACAATTAGGTGTTTCTTTTGGTGTCAGCTCAACACAGACAGCAAGACAACGGTGCGACACGGCTTAGAGACAGAGTGTGTTACAATGCAGACACGCAACATCGCAGAGTGTTCGTGTAGCAAGAAAGCACAAACACTTCACACAACAGCGTGTTTCATACTTTTTGTGCACGATTTTGTGTTTCGTCCGAACGCTGCGGCGACCACTGGTCTACCGCTTTGATTCGAGCTCTTAAAATGGAAATAAAATATTTATAATTTCAAGCACTTAAACACGAAAATTCACTAGTGGCTTGTGAGTTACGTTTAAATGGATTCCTTATTCGTAAGATGAAAATCTGTTTTTGATTCCATTTGCAAAGCAATCAATCTACCAACACAAAAATTGAAATCGATTCACCACCTTCAAAACAGAAACAATACCAAGAAACACAATTCACCGTATGCGGTAATTTTGTGAAATGAATGTCCCCATATGACAAAAATTTTGTTCTTAAAGGTCTCGCGGGCTACAGAAAAGATTATAATAATAAATTATTTTCAATTCAAACACCGCGTTTTACATAAATGAAAACCTCTCAGCCTACACATTTAGAGGTCTAGTTTATGTTCGGTGAGATGTCAGGGTGAACCGGTATGTATCGAAGACATTGATGTTTTGAATGGGTTTCGGCAATACGAATATGCAGCAACTATGGCTAATATGCAGCAACATGCTTCCCATGGCTTTTAAATTAAAACTTTTGATGTTATACTTCTATTTCACTGATTATATTTATATTCTACTATTTTTTATTTCATATGATATTTTAATAGTTTCTAAATTAGTCTCGAATTTAAAAATTACTTACATAATTTATTGTTTTTTTTTATAACTTATATTTCATATTCACTTATTTGCGTTACTGAAGGATTTGGTATAGTTATACAATTTATACTTATACAACTTATTATTTTTAAAGAGCAGCATAAATAACGCTAATATGCCTTTCAAAGACACAACATTTAATATGATAAGAGTTTTAGCAAGACAAAAAAGATGGCTTGAGTATATGTCATATCAATGCACAGAGCTTAAACAAAAAAAAATCATGAGTTGAGACTGACTTTTGAAAACTCTGGAATAGTTGTTATTTGCATTTCGGAAACTTGGTTCAATGAGTCAACTCTAGATGGTATTATAAAACTTGAAGGATATATGCATCCTATAGAGCCGACAATGTTCGGCATGGAGGAGGAGTAGCCATTTAAGTGAAATCTAGCCTGAGATCTAAATTGAAAGTAAAATCAGGAATCGGTGAGTCTGTTGAATATTTATTTGTTGAAGTTTCTTCTTTCGATTGGAGAATGTTGATTGGTAGCGTATATAGACCCAATCGCAATATCAGCCTTGCACACTTTTTTAATATGGTGGAAATATTAAAGGTGTCTTATACAGATGTAATTGTTGTTTGAGACTTTAACTCTAACGTTTTAGTAGAATCGTCGCTACTGGACAGTATGTCCTCTGTGGGCCTTTCGGCCACTAGCACTTCAGTTCCTACACACTTTACCAATACTTCTAATTCTCTGTTGTTTTTTTGACAATAATACATCAAGTTTTACTATATGATCAAAATTTCTGAACCGTGCTTTTCTAAACACGATTTAATTTTTATATCATATGAGTTTCGAGTCCAACAGGTTGATCACAAATTCTCCTACAGAGATTTCAAAAACTTGAATTGTGGATTACTTGAGGAAAGATTCGGCTTAGTTAACTGCGATTTAATATATAACTTGACATCTGTTGATGATCAACTAATTTTCCTACAGGAAAATATTAGTCTTTACAGTATGACTGTTCCAATTACAACAAGAATTGTTCTGGCTCTGTCGAGGCCTAGGTTCTCATCCGATATAAAGTCGGCAATTGAAAGGAGACGGTGTCTTTGTGAGATAGAAACGTTTTAAAACATCCGAACTTTACGACGAATATCGGACAGCAAGAAAGATCGTTAGCACTAAGATAAAATGTGCGAAGGTAGATAGACGCTTTAATTCTGCCTTGGGATCGGAACAAACGTGGAGGGTAGTCCATGATATCGGTATTGGTAAGGGTAATAAAAACTAGTAATTTCATAGACGTGAATGAACTCAATAGAACTTTTACAAATTTACCTATAATTGAATCTGATATGGAGTATTATAGTTTTATCACCAACTCACCTGATAACTTCGATATTGATAACTCTTTTGAATTTGTATGTGTCACTGATCTAGATGTCCTAAAATCGTTCTCCCTTGTAAAATCTAATGCTACCGGTTACGATGGTATGGGCCCTCGATTTATAATGGATCTTGCCCTTTCTCCTACCGTACTTCACCCATTTCTTTAATTGTATATTTCTAGCAAATTTGCTAAAATTTGGAAACATTCCAATATAATACCTTTAAATAAAAAAAATAAATGGTTTCCCATTACCTCCCATGAAGGGACCGTGGAGAACTTCTCACAGAGCTGTGCGCTTTCCAGTTTTCACTCACTGATTGGGACCTACAGTTTTACACCGATTCCGAACGGTATTTTGAGAAGCTTTTTCATGGCTATATACTCAATAGTGTCGCCGTCACTATGCGAGGTGACCGTCGCCGAAATAACTTTTTTTTTTTTTTTTAAGGTGGTCAGAGCAGGGTTCGAACTCAGGATCTCATGTACAAGAGCCGCGCACACTAACCATTGCACCACCGACGGCCACAATATAATATAATACCTTTACCTAAATCTAATACTGAATACCGACCAATTGCCATTCTTTGTTTCCGTTCAAAAGTTTTTGAAAAAGTTCTGCACATAAAAATGACTGAGTATATTCACATTCATTCTATGTTGTCGGAAAGGCAGTCTGGTTTTCGTCCTAAGCACAGATGTGTTACTGCTTTGGCTGAAGTCTCGGAAAATATTAGACTAGATCTCGATGACCACAAAATTACGCTTCTTGTTTTGTTAAAGTCGAGCACTTCTTCAATTTTTCTTCAAAGTCTATACGTTTACTTAATTCAGACCTCAATGGACGCACACAATCAGAATACTCCAATAACTTTATCTCAGAAGTTTTGCCGGTCCCTAGAGGTGTCCCTCTATGCTTTTTTCGATATGACTTGCCAGAACAACTGTCATATTGTAGTGTGCACATGTATGCAGATGATGTGCAGCTTTTTTTGAGCAGCCCCATAAATTCTATTAGGGAGCACGTTCATAAATTAAATGCCGATCTGGCGAGATTACATAGTTGGGCAGTAGCTAATAACCTTTGTTTAAATCCCAGGAAATCCAAATGTTTAATTATGCACAAAAGAAGAACAGTTCCCACAAATGAATTTAGCATAGTCATAAATCACGAGCGAATTGAAATTGTACCCTATGCGAAAAATTTAGGAATTTTTTTAATGACACGTTAATATGGTCGAACCATGTTAATAATATTGTTGGCCATACTTACTCCAAGCTAAGATCACTCTGGCAGACGCAATCATTCACTCTGTTGAAGATCAGGATACTTATGACCAAATCGTATATAATGCCGGGCTTATTTTACGATTGCGAACTTTTCGGCAATTGCGATTCAACTAGTAAGTGTAAATTGACTGTAGTAAAGGGTTTTTCAATAAGAGCGCTACAAAAGTTTTTTTAAATAAAACAAAACCGGTTTTAGATACCAATGAAATTCTTTATTCCTGTGAAAGTACGTTCGATGCCATTATGTATGGAACTCGATTTCTTTTGCATGACCACCACGGGCGCGCTTGCAGAAGTCCAGACGCTGAACCCAATTTTCGACGGTTTTCAAGCATAAATCGGCCGATATTCGTTCGAAGTTCATCAATCGTCGCTGGCTTGTTGGCATAGACAATAGACTTGACGTAGCCCCACAGGAAATAATCTAACGGCGTCAAATCGCACGACCGAGGCGGCCAATCGACCGGGCCATTTCGTGAGATAAAACATTCACCAAACGTGGTTTCCAATAAATGGATTGTGGCATTCGCTGTGTGGCTTGTGGCGCCGTCCTGTTGGAACCACATGTCCTCCAAGTCCATATTATCCAATTGGGGCCAAAAATATTCGGTTATCATTGAACGGTAGCGATTCGCATTCACAGTAATGTGCCGGTCTTGATCATCACGGAAGAAGTAATTTTTTCGGGATCAATGATGACTCATGGATTACGTGTGGATTGCTGTCTGACCAATAACGCATATTTTGCTTATTGACGAAGCCATTCAGCCAGAAATGAGCCTCATCGCTGATTGTTGAGGCTTCTTAAAGTTGGCCGCTTAAAGTGGAGGTCACTGACCCCAAATTTCGGTAGTAAATTTTAATGATTTCGACTCGTTGTTGGCTCGTATATCTTTCCATGATGAGATGGCAAACCTTACTGAAGAGAAATGTCAAAAGAGCGGTAAAACATATGGCGTCGTTTGCTGTCCCTGTCGATTTACTTTTGTAGCGTCTCTGTTGAAAACCCCTTTATTAGGAATACAGAGTTATGGCAAAGTCAGCGGATTGCAACCAAAGTGTCAATGTATTTGAGGTTATTGCCATTTATTTTCGCAAAAAAACAAAGTGTTTGTCCATGGCAAATAAATATTAAATGTGGTAAATACATATTAAACTAAATTAGGAACAAGCACAAAAGGTATGAATGATGAAGTGAAATGTTTACGGGTATTGCTTATTATCGTTTTCCTGTTCAGGTTGATTATGAAGCCTTACAAGTTGGGACCATTACATGCTAGATTTTGAGCATTCAATCAGTCAGTGGCCAGGCCAGAATGAACTGGAACCACTCCAATCTAATAAAAGGACTACTACCTACCAGGTGTTTTGTTTAAGAAAGAAACATGTTGGCAAAAGTGCAGTTGGCAGAACGCCGTCGAAAAATGATAACAATTTTGGTTTTCTGAATCGTCCGGCCGGGCTCAGGTTATTTTATTCATTTTATACAATATGTATAAGAACACGCTAATTCCCATATTTTGGTGGATTCCCGGTTTTCTTCTGAGCTGCGCCCGCGGTCATGCACTTCATCCAACATGTTACAACTTAATTATGTTAAAGTTCGTTTTCAGATGATTCGGAACACAAACAAGTACGCCTATGAGTATCCACTCTGCACAGTCCACAAAATACCATTCTCAGACAATATCATAACAAGAATAGATCTCAAAATTAATAAGGATTAAAATCTCCAAATAAATAATACGTACTAATAAGCTCTAACCGAAAAGATTATACATATTTAGTGACTGCTTATAACGAATACAAAACTATTTCGCTGTAAAAAATTTTCAACACCATTATTTTCATTTTTATAACAAGTATTTCTGGCCGTCGGTGGTGCAATGGTTAGTGTGCGCGGCTCTTGTACATGAGATTCTGGGTTCGAACCCTGCTCTGACCACCTTCAAATTTCTTTCGGCTGCGGTCACTTCGCATAGTGACGTCGACACTATCGAGTATATAGCCATGAAAAAGCTTCTCAAAATACCGTTCGGAATCGGTGTAAAACTGTAGGTCCCAATCAGTGAGTGAAAACAGGAAAGCGCACAGCTCAGTGATTGTGAGACCATTTGTAACCCATTATCCGCTGCTTAGCTTTCTGCACTTTAAGGCGTCTGTTTAAATGGCGTAGTCGAAAGTGAATTCTGCATTTAAAAACTTCAACTTCCGAACTCCTCTCAACCAGATACTGTTTTATATTTTTCTTTATGCAAATCTCCTTGTGGTTGGTTTCGTTAAACACCCACTCAAGCTTTCTTATAAACTTTACAAACTCCGACTAGGGTTTCTTCAGGGAGCCCTTTGAAACTTGATCGACCGAAGTAAAAGAGCTTTCATGACATAAAAATTGTTCTAGGCAACACTTTCGAATTATATATCCAGATATACATATATTCCAAAGCGTCCTCTTGAAGAATACCTATGCCATCGATTTGCGTCGTGTCAGGTCATCAAATAATCCTTCTTCTATATTTTTAGTTCTCCGTCCTCGAATACTCGTTCACTGTTATCGACTTGTACTTTCTGATTACAATCACTGCTTCGAAGCGTATTGCATGAACCGAGCCATTGGGTGCCATCGATTTTAGAATTTCCCGTGCCTTTGAGAAGTTCCGTATTTCGTGCTGAAATCAAAACATTTTATGTATGTAGTTTATTCTATTATAAAAACCCTTCTAATAAACATACCCAAGATGTATGTATTTCCCCAATCTGTAAACAAATTCTTTGGGTGACGGATGGTCATACAACCCTCCCCTGTTTCTCAAAGCTCCAAAGAGATGTTCAATTACATCCTGGTTCAATTACATCCTGGTTCAATTACATCCTAGTTTGTCAAAATGTAGGTAATGTTGAATTTCTGCTTCACATACATAGTTGTGAAGCATTTGTGGAGCGTTGTTTGTCAGCAGTATACCTTTTTTGGAACCATTCTAACCTTCGTTTATTTTGTATTATAGGTACTGTCATCATTTCACTCAGCCGCCTCAACGTATGTTGCTGGCTTTCCAACAAAATGCCAAATGGTTCCTTAAGGGATATTAATTAGATTATGACGTCACAAAAAAATCAAAATATACCTTGCCAGGGAGTCCAAAATCGTTCGTTGTTGAATTTAGTACGTCGAACCAGTGGTTAACCAACTGAATGATCGGCTGTTTCGGTTGTCCTATATATATCCAATCCAACGGAGAAACAACGTCTGTCTGATAGCGTTGGCCGTGTTTTTGGAGAAAAGTTGTGCGGCTAACTTAACCTTTTGCCTCCCTACAAATTCAATGTAGAAGTTATTTATTGTTTAAATTTAAGCAACATATACATACGTACCTGCTTCTTTGACCGAAAGGTGTTCATCGGTCAACTTAAATGTTATTGTTGCTTCACTGTTTGATGAATGTTTCAACAAATCTACAACTGCGTGAAGTCAGCATTTGATTATTCACCAGAAAGCCCGTGTCCAGAAAGTGATTCCTTATTCGTTTGAGCAGATGAGGCACATCAGCAAATGTTAACACTTTTTCTTCTGGATTTCCAGGGTTCGGGAACCAAGGTTTATCTAACGAAAGAAGAGTTATTAACTAAAATTCAAATAAAAAAACATTACCAGAGGTCACATCTAATTCTTTCCATAATTTCCGGTTTGTTGGCCCCATGTCGCAGACTGTTGCCACTACTGGAAACCCTATCTCATAAAGTTCTCTTATAATTCCATATAAAATGTCTTTATTCATTTGTCAGTCGAAATGACAGAAAACTGGCTGCTTCCAAGATTTTGTTTAGACCTCGAGCCATCACGACTTGAACATAATTCACAGGTTTTCGAACAAAGTCTCCAATTTCATCGTATTCATAAGTTTCAGCAATTTTCATTTCATCAAAAGCAAATACACACACTCGGTCTGTAGTTGTACTGTAGTGCTTTTCATGAATTCTGCTGAAATAGATATGAACCCTTCATTAACGTTGACTTTGCGAGCCCAGCGTTGCAGTGTGCAGACATGGGGTAAAGGATGCCCTTTAATGTACAAGTGGTTGTACGCTCTTGGTCCAGCCGCATGTAAACATATTGCGCTTGAAATGACTTCCTATTTCCTGGGGCCTTCATCTTCATTATTTGACCTTCGGAAAATATTGTTTTCATCGAATCAACGGCCGCGTCTGCTTCGGCTAGCTTACATTTCAACTCCCTATTTTCGGCTTGTAATGTCGTTATAATTGCCTTAAAATGCTCTGTTTCCATTAAATTGATACATTCCATTATTATAGGACTGCTCAAAAAAATAAAACACAAAATAGAAATAATAAATGTAATATGAATTGTGTACACTCACTCTCTTTGCGTTTGGCCGTCTTTAACTTCCAGATCTTTAATACGGGCATCAAACGGTCCACTAATGGAAATACAGAAATATATTAAATCGTTCAATGGTACGTTACTTTGTTAATACAGGGGTCTGGTAACAGATTTACATTTTCAAACTTGAATAAAAAACATAATAATTCACACAAAGTGTTATTAAGAGCATTGAACGATAGAATGGAAAGGCTGATTTTATTTCTTAAAGAGTATGTCATCCAGATGTCTTCACCTTCGCCATTGACTTTCGTCGCCTGGCCTCGAGAATTTTCGAAAAAAAATGGTCCAATTATTTCATGCGTGGATAAGGCCCACCCTGGGGCAATGCAATGGTTTTTGATGTTTCAATCGAGGGTTTAGGGTTCTTGGGGACCAGTAACGGCAGTGTTGCTTGTTGGCGTGGCTGTTTAAGTGAAAATGAGCCTCGTCGCTCCAAAATATGGGATTTACAGTGCGAAAATGCTCCAACATCGTTTCACAAAAATTTTTGCGTAAATGAGTCACTTTCTTTCAGTTCTTGAACGATTTGAATTTTAAGAGGATGGAACTTCAGGTCCTTTTTTAAAATTTCATGAATAATCGGTCTTGGAAAATCCAGCGAGGCTGCTCTTTTCCGTATTGAAAGTCTCGGATTTTCACGTAAACTGCTTTCAACCAGTTCAATGTTTTTGGGAGTCCTAGAAGATCGACTGCAAGCAATTACGTAAGAATAATCATTACTCTTAAAAAATGTCTCCACAGGGAACGCACGGTGTTCACTCGACCACTGCGACATCGTGACTGACACATCCGCACAATCGATAATTCCAACGGCGCCACCCTCCCTCCGCACCGTTTATTACTTTTTGAAATAATCGTATTTAAAAATATAAATATGCCACCAGACACCCTGTACTTACTACATTGATAAATTGAAATTATTACTATTTTCAGTATTAATACGCTCGGTTGATGGAAATCCCGAAATGCTCCAAAAAAAAGAATAATTTGCGCTGTTTCCAATTTGAAAAATATACTTACTCATCTAATGTGAATTGAATTGCATTACCAACCATTTCGGTATCACTCACCATTAGCTCATTACATGGAACAGCGTTACGCATTAAATCAATCGTTTTTGACCTTGTTATAATGCCCGAGGTCAAAAAATGGTCCCAACATATGCGAGCAGTTTTTGGAAACTGCAACCGGCAAATTTCCTCCCACTGGCGTCTTCTCCGTTCGTTCTGGGGAACTGCGAACGTTCGGCACTCCTTACTTACCGCCTTCTTCTTGCATAGATAACAAGTGCGAATTTTTTCTTTTTATTTCCCTGTTTACCGATTAAAACAACTTTTTATTAAATAAACAAAATTTGAAAGTGGTCAAGTTCGATTTATTTTGAAATTTTGTCAGTATTTACAAAACAAACAATGTAAACAAACTTTGATAGAAATCTGTATAACGATATGAAAAAACTTCGATCAGCTGTTCTTATAACACAACCTCATATTTGAACCATACACACACTGATGTAGAGGCAGCGAATAGTTGTCTTGTGTGGGTGCGGAGCACTCCCAGAGCAAAGACAACAATGACGAAGTTAAACATAATTATGAGGCCTTTAATCCCCTCTATAGCCTTTGTAAAACTTTTAATGAATTATACCATTTATTTTCTATTTCTGACTCTATTGAATTAATAAGACGTAAATTAATGTATAATAATGTTCATTGAACTGAGGTTGCCAGATCGTACCTTTGAATCCTACTTGTGGATTCAAATTTTCATATCGTTCCTGCTCATACTTATTGCATCCAAGTTCGTGCTTATACCTTGCACACGTATATCAACTCATCATTTCCTGTCTTTATCGATCCTGTTTATTCGTCTTCTTCGATTTTAATTTCCTGTACTTGATTTATTTGTTCCGGTCTTCATTCATTTTGATTTTCTCTTCAAATTCTCAATGGATCCTGTACTTTCATCCGTCCTTAATGTTCCTGTTTTTTTTCCTGCCAATGTTTCATTTGTTCCTGTCTCCATCGTTGATGTTCTTTATCCATCCAGTCTTTGTTTTTTTATGCTATTATTATTTATTTATGTTTTATTTAATATAATTTAAAATTTTATTTTTTTTAATTATTTAAATTACTTTTTTTTTATTAATTAAACCTAATTTATAATTCACTTTTTAATTAATTTAAGTTAAGTTGTTTTTCGAAAAAATAATCCAGCTGTTTTTTTAGCTGAGTAAATAAATAAATAAATACGTATATACAAATGAGATAGCAAGAGAGCAACGAAAATTGTGTGAACTTGTGTATCGTTTGTACGAACATATCAATGTATGTATTCACTAAGCATTCTCTTTGTTCTTTGTGGGAATAAAACAAAAAGTGTTGAGCAAGAAAATAATGACACATGTGGTTGCACTGATCTTTAAATGATTTTAAGTATTAATATTATTCAAATGTAACGTCATCATATGATTGAACGCTGTTTTTTATTATCTACCGTAACATTTACTAATATGTTCATAGAAATCGAACAGGTACCGTGTAACAAAAAGGTGTTAACACATCGCCCGTGAGTTCGAACACTCATTGGATTTTTTTGTTTCAAAACCTTATGCCTTTATTTTACATTTCTATATCATTTTTGTACGAGATATGATTTTTATGTAGAAAAAGCGTGACCAGTAACATCTTTACATAAAAAAACTGATATATACCCTCTATCACTTCCAGTGGAGGGTATACAAATATTTGGAGATAAACCTTTTTCGTGGAAAAGTGTAGTTTTATATACTTTTCTGTAAAAAACGACTACTGTAAAACGCTTTTCCCAAGAAAGTTGAATTGGAATACAAAAAGTTGAATCGAAATACACTTTTATAGCGCATATGTGTTTGAATAAACTTTTATGCATAGAAACTAATTCTAGTTTTAATAGGAAAACTGCAGTTAAACACAATTTTATATGGGAAGTGTGTCTTGTGGTGATTTCGTATCTAAGAAGTAATGTTGGCAGAAGCTTTCAAAATAGGGCTAAATGTTAAAAAAAGAGATAAATAACAAAACACACAAATAAATCAAATGGATAAAAGAAAAATTCCAAAGGCACAATTTTTTAATGTTTTGCATTTTTTCTCATAAATGCGTCATATAATACCTCGTAAAACTTGGGTTTTTACGAAATATCAAACATTCTTCATACAAATTTGAAGTTTGAATTTGTGAGGAATACCAGCAGGTCTATTCTGTAACTTGCTAACGCTTAATCTTAATCGCTAAACGCATATAAAATCAATATAGCGATTTTTAGCTACGAATGAAATTCTGTAATGTGGTATCCAAATTTAGCTATCTCTTAAAAATTGAATTCGCCGTTATTTTTGCGTTTGTTGTAATCGCTAAAATCCGCTTATTTTGTATTCTCTAACGAATAAATAGCTGTCTATTGTCTCTTAAATTTAAAATGTTTAGCAACTAACAATTGAGATAAGTTGAACAAAAATACTTTTAGATTTAAATTCATTTTAATTAAACTTGATATTAGACGTCGTCTGTTAAGGACGCTCATATTTATTTTTTATATAAATCTTTGTCACAACACAATATTCATAAAATACACGTACAGTAAGTATGTTGTTTACCTTTCTTTTTATCGAAAACAACAAAGCCTCTATAGAGATGCCATGGTTTCCAACCTTTTAGAGCGACATCAATAATTGGTGGTTTTTCGTAAAAATACTACGCGTATGTAGCAAAATCTAAATAAATTTTGACAAGAACTTTCAAACTTACTTTTAAAAATTCACGCTTTACAAGTTATTTGTAAGATTTTGTGAAGGAAATCTTTAATGTTTTTGAGGAAAACAAACTATAAGGCTTGGCAACCCTAATATAAAGTTTCAAATGTGTGCGTAATATGATTGTCTCTTTCTAAAAGCATTTTATCAAAGCGGAGGGAGAAGTCTAGACTACTTTTGGCAAATTAGCCACGGCGAAAATAGTAACTTTTAGCTAAGCGATTACAGTACCAGAAGACGGATTTAGCGACATCGCTAAAAAATTCGCCTTAAATTTTTTTGTACCATTTTAGCGATCGAGAATTAGCTATGAGAATTACAGAACTAACCTGCAGGTGTCCGAAGTATTTAAGAGTTTGAATGAAAACGCGTGGGGTCACATTTCGAATATTTTCTAGTATTTGCCAGAGATAATTATATTTCACACATTTAACAAATAAATTGCAAACGAAAATGTGAGACGGTTGATATAAGGTTTCAACAAAAGTTCCAAGCCGATTTTTGGTGAGCCGTTGTTTGACGATTATTTGTTAATTATTCCAATCCGCTGTAACGGCTTTCAACTGCCTCTGGTTGGGTCAGCTTAGTCGTTTGACTCGACTCAGTCGATTGAGTTGGCTACGCCGAATGTACAACTGCATAGTGACATTAAAATTGCATACTTTTTTAAACCAGATATGAATTTTTGGTAATTTTAAGTACTTTTTTGTGCATATATGTGTATGAAGTGCCGTACGTTTTTGCTGTATCTAGCATTTAACTTTTTGCAATGTAATTTGTGCCTAGAGTGAATGTTGTAATTTGTGCCTAGAAGTGAATTAAAAAAATAAAATCCTGAAAAATGAGCAGAAAAGGACATAAAGCACTACCAAACACTAAAATAAAAAGCTGTGGAAAAAATATTATAAAAAGCCCTCCTACTTAGCACTTCAACAACAATGGTCTAGATACTTTCAATAAAGAGAGTAATTAAAATGAATTAGTTAATTAATTTTCTAGGGATCTCTCAAATAAAACGCATTCAAATTAAAAATGGTGTCAAAATTAAATGTCAAATTAAGTGTCAAAATTAAATGTGACCATTTTTAATTTAAATGCAAGCGTTTTATTTGAGAGATTGCTAGAAAATTAATTAACAAATTTATTTTAATTACGCTCTTTATTGAAAGTATCTAGACCATTGTTGTTGAAGTGCTAAGTAGGCGGACCATTGTACAACCCCATCATGAAGAAGAATATACTTATATAATTTTTTTTAATTAATTTTTTTAATTTAATTTTTTTTTTTCATTTAATTTTTTTAATTTAATTTTTAACTTAATTTTTTTAAATTATTTTTTTATTTAAAATCCAATGGATTTTTTTAAATTGATTTTATACAAAAGTAAGTAATAAAAATCTTGTGCTTAGATTTTGTAGAATTTTTTGGGAAAAATTTTGATTGTGAGTAATTTTATGAGCATCTTCGAAAACTCTTGATATTACATTTGCTTTTACCTCATTGTCGTGTACATCAGCGCCATCTATATCTAGTACCCCAACAGATACCTTTTTTCCCTTTATCGTTTTTGATAGTATCCAGAACTTTTTCTTTCCAGGTGACAACCCTTGAAGAAAATGAGACCAGCTGTTATTTCTGTCATTCAATACGTGATAGGCTAACATCTGGTCCAGCTGTTTTAAAGTACCTATCAGTAAACTTATTTCAACAAAGTCATTACTTCTCTTCAATCTGCGGCTGAATCTCTTTCTTTGTCCAATTAAATATGGACTGAGTTGAGTTAATTTTTTCTGTCATGTTTCTATTTCGGCGACTGGTATCAGTTTCGAAGAGTCCTGGATAATGCTTGTGGTTTTTGATAATACATCTTCAACATTATTCTGTGTTATTATTGCAGTATGCAAATTGGAATTTTTGACTTCATCATCTACCCCCTTTTTTTATAGACGTCCAGTTCGCCTTATTATACAGGGGGATTTGTTTTGATTTTACGCTGAGAGACCCAACAATTGTGCAAGTCATAGGAGCATGATCGGAGCGGAGCATATCTTCATGGGTTATTATTGGTGAGACAAATAAACTGCTGTTCGTTAATAGAAGATCGACCACTGAAGGCTGAGTGGGTGCTAATTGTTGTCCAAATCGTGTATAAAAATAAAGAAATCTTTTCCTGTTGTCGTTGATATTTTATCTAGATCGTCGATAAAGCTTGTTGTATATATTGCGGGCAGTAATCCGAAGTAAGTCTTATGGAAATATTTTCTATTGTGACTGTTGGGATTTTTGAAAGGCGTTGGTGAGGAATATTTTCCCTGATTCCAATAAGGACTCCTCCGCCATGGGTCAACCGGTCTTCTCTTTGAATCATATAGTTTCTTAGTTTAAACTTATGGTGAGATTTGAGAAAAGTTTCGTTGATAAATATAATATCGATGTGTTTTTCATTGAGAATATGTTCCAACTCTGTAATAGTGGACGGATTTGTTATGCCCTGGGCGTTCCAGTGCATAATCTGAAGTTCATTTTCTAGTTGCGCGTTATATGACATGCTTAAGCATCATCCCAAGAACCCGCACTTTGTCATATTTGTTCTGGCACTTTTGCAAAGCATCGAGAGCTTCAAAATAAATTTCTAAAATTTTTTCATTACAAATATCGTTGTCCTCCGCTTGTTGTCTGGATTTAACCATATTGGCGTAGGTTACTTTATTGAAATTAGTACCTTGAGTTGGTATTCCTTTTCTAACAATTGGGATCTCATATTCGGAATAATCGGTATCTGGAAGCCTTTCTCTTTGGTAATGACTCTTTGGTTTTTTGCTAGTAATTCTTTGCCGGATTTCTAAATATTCTCTACGGAACGAACAGCGCAGATCATCAGCTCGGGGATTTGCATTTTTTCGCTTATTTTTAATGCAATTGTAGCACTTGTAGATTACTGGGCCATTTGATGGCACTTTGTCCAAAGTACAGACGGAAGTCGCAGCCTAAACATGCGACTTTTCCATGGCAGTTTGAAGCTCCATGACCATACATGGCGCATTTGGAACATTGGGTAGGTCCTTTTTTGCTTCGTAGCGGATTTCTCCATTGAACTGCAATTCCGCAAAAATATCTGATTTTTATAATCTCACGCTTTGAAATTTGATCCCTATTGAATTCAAGCATATACAAGGCATCGTCTACGTTAGATCGCGCCGTTTTTATCTCTTTTACAGATAATGGTTCTATATTGAACTTTGTCTTGAATTCCTCATTGATCGTCCCCGTACTGATCTGTGGCAATCCAAATAACAAGAGCTTAAACTTTTGGTGGTCTTTAATCGGGTGTGTAAAGAAAGTAATGTTCTTGGACTTCAGGGGGTTTACAATTTCTCCGTAGTCTGCCAATGTGTTGGACATAATTTTCGTACCAATTGACATCCTTTTGTACTTACATTTTTGTCCTAGCAATTCAATGGTACTTTTGAAGTTGAGCTCGCTGTCAACAGCAATAGGTGGCACTTTAGTTATTCGCCTGGAATATTCCTCGCTTTCATGGCTTGCTGCGTCCGAATCGTCCAAATCAGATAAGACCTGGAACCTGTTACTGGATGTGGGTCCGGAAAATTTTGTCTGTTTATATCTTGGGTTGTTGCCCCAAAACATTTTACGCTTATTGCTCATTATACGAAATCAGAAGGAAACAAAATGTTTTTATAAATAAATACACGATAAACCAGCTGATTTTAACAACACGTCTGTCGGCTTTGACTTGCCGGCTGCGAATGAATTTTATTAATATTCATCTTCGCACTCCATTTTATTTTTAACGCATGTGTTATTACTTTTGTTTAGTAAAATCAAAATGTCAGAATTCCGGTCCCAAACAATTATCAAACTATTGTTTTCGTACTAAATGACTGTGGTGTAACATCCCTGTAATTGATTTTGCCTACGAAATTTTCGCAAAGATCTGAGTACCAAGCAAATGAAAAGTGATGGAAATTTTCGGTTCATGAAACTTTCCTTATTTTTTGTACACGTACTTCTTATGGCATCGCAAATTTCATAAAAACTGAATACGGTCTTTAAACACAACAGAAAAACAGATATGTTGTCTTTTTAGCTTCCGGAACACGAATGAGATTAACAGTGCACATTTAATTATTTTCTATTGAATTAAAAACCACAGCGAAATCAAAGAAGAAGAATGTAAATGATAAAGAGAGAATGGTTGTACGCCAACAAATTCAAATTCAAAAATATGTTACCTTTAGTTTTTAAACTGAAAGAAGAAAGCAATTTTTGCAGTTTCACCGGTTTGCAGTTTTGGTTATGATCACTCTAATCGGAGCACTTGCAAATATAGATTTATTCAAACATAATCTCAATGCATACATACATACATATGTGCTTAATATTTATAATCGTTTTATGTGATTGAGTGAACAGCGGCGTGGAATTTGCTGATATGTCAAATCGAATAATGCAAATGACGTGAAGATAAATGTGGGTATAAAAATGTTTCTTGCTAAATTGGTGATTTGCCACTATCGTACCATGAGAGTAACAGTAGAATGCAGTACGTCTCCGGGGTTTTTATTAATTTATTTTTTCGCACCGCATATTACACTGGTGGGCAAAACTGAAACAACAAATGTTTCAGATCCAGATTAAAGTATATGTATGTATGTACATATGCCAAATTAATTGGTTTTGGGATTTTAGACGAAATAGAAATATTATCACTAAATCAACTTTCTACTACAAGTTTATGAAAATTGATCCTTGCAAAGATAATGGTCAAGGTTGTATATAAGTATGTCATTATTGGTCGTCGTATGTTTCATCTGGGGCTTTCAATATGCGATAAAAGAGGCCGGGAAAGAACTATGATATTGCAGATGTTTACCCACACTCAAACAGTAAATTGCAGCAAATGTGCTGTCATAACAACTGCTAAAAAGTTTGCGAAAAATATTTGCTGTTTATAAAATGGGAATGTAAATATTCAAATAATAATTACCTTTTGTTACTGGATTTAAGTTTTCTCAGTTTTTTGATGTGTAAACATCTATACGCTGGGGGTGAAAATCTTTTTCACAATACAATCACAAATTTAGAGTAAGATGTGCGATGTAATCGTTAACCAATCGTAAAGCATTATCAAATCGGTGTGAGCTATGTATGAGTGTATTAGTGTAATCATACGCTGCATACAATATACTCAACGCCATAGTAGCTACTAATTTTCACTAATTGTCGTACATTATGTTATCGTAGGCAAATGAAAACAAACAAATAAAATGAATACAAAAACATTTAATTTTAATAACTTTTAAAAAGATTTTTTGCACTTTTAATAAAAAATTTACTAAAACAAAGCAAAATAAGGAAAACTAAAAACTAAAAGTTTTCTTCATCTTTGAGATTGTCATTCATACTTAACAGCTGCATATAAGCACCATCTAGTGTGCAATATTAGCTACTAATTTTCGAAAACCATTGCTGTAAAATAACATTACATTTCAGTAAACAGCTGATTAATAACTTGTCAACCGCAACAAAAAAAATATAACTCAGAACATAAAACAACACAAAGTGTATCAAAGCTGAATGGAGGTAATGATAATTCTAATAAAATTTCTATTAGATTCCAATATAAATTAAGATTATAACATATCTTCATTACGTACTGTTGCCTTACACTGAAACTGGTGCACGACAATTGGGTAACAATCTCCATCTCATGCCAATTATTATGGGTGGAGATTTTAATACAAATTGTGCAAACCCACAGTCGCAAGCTTTATCAAAATTTTTATTTGACGTTTTCCACTTGCATATGAGCAATTCTCCACAAACCCCCACAACTAACAATTCCACTACTATAGATGCAGTTTTCCATAGATTTTTAAATACAATCGAATCAAAAATTTATATATGTATCTTATTTTAGTTACCATAAGCCAATATTAACTATTTGTACTTAAGGCATTTTCAATAGATGGGCACTTTGCAGTACTACTACAATTTCAGTAAAAATAATTCTTTAACTAGTAAATTTTACTGATTACTAAAATTTCTTTCAGCAATTTTTATAAAGTGCCTACATGATTACAATGAGGTGCATTGAATTTTCAGTAATCAGTAATGCCCGATTACTGATTATTATGAATACGGCCCTATGATTTGACTGGTAATGCAAATTAAATTTCATTATCAGTAAAAATTTATTGCATTTTTTCAGTAATCAATAAATTTACTGCTTACTGTAATTTTTAATGCAGTACATATGTATATACTGCAGTGTGCCCATTTACTAACCAAATAAGTTAAATAAAACAAACAACAACCAGTAAATTCCTATGTATTTACAATATTGAAAGTCTTCATACTTTTAATTGATTAATTAAAAAAATATACTAAAAGCATAAGTACTTCCAACTTCATTACTAGATGTTTACACATCTCCCCTGTGATCGGACTCACATTAATTTTTTTTTTTTATAGTAATTATGGGCAATCAAATTTAGAATTAAAAGTATGACATAACAAGTCTTACAGACGAAGCTAGAATTGTTGTTATATGTATTAAATGTCATTTAAAATTAAAAATCACGTTACTAAAATTTAACATTTTTACAGACGAAGAAACAGAGACCTACAATGTCAAAGAATCATCGTTGCCAGCCATTTTTTCACCTCTTGCTTAAGGTAAGACCATATTACGGCGAATACAATGAAACCATATGCGTACGAACACATGTCAGCTCGTTTAGTTTTTATGCAGGACAACGATCCAAAGCACACTGCTATGAGCGTTAAATCGTGGTTTGCTGGGGAAAAAATATATGTTTCGGAATGGCCGGTACAGAGCCCCGATTTAAACCCAATTGAAAAGCTGTGGGCAGATGTTGAGAGGGCTTTATAAACAAATCAAGCACAAATGCCGACGAATTACTCAATAATGTACAAAAAATATGGCTGAATATCACCATTGACCGATGTCAACATTTAGTTGAAAGTCTTCCACGGAGATGCAAGGCTGTGCCTGCATCAAAGGGTTACCATATTAAATATTAGATTAAAATAAACATTTAACCAATTGAATTTAATTTTAAGTTAATAAAACAATTTTTAATATTTAAAAGAAACAACAGATTTAAGTGTCCTTAATTAGTTGTCCAAGTCAAAATCATATAATTCTATATGAAAAATTTGCTATGTTCGTTTTCAATAAATAAATGCTTTAAACTAGTATATGAAAAATACACATACTTCATGAAAAAAATATTTCCTTTTTTATTAAAAAAAAAACACCAATCTTCAAAATGAAATCTTGTGTCACTAATTATATGACACCCACTGTACATCTGTGGATGTACGTCAAGTAAGTCAACAATTTCAGTTGAAGCACTAGGGCGTCGCATAGCAAGAGGCAGATCATCATCTGAGCTCCATTCTTCGTAATAAATAATTTTATTTAAACATTTCTTAAGGACGCCTTCGTCCACAATATCCCCCAAGCATTGGATGCCAGATAAGTCTTTCAAAGAAAAGTTTTTTAAAGTATCAATTAAATTTGTTGAACGGGATAAAAGAATGGATAAGAAACTTTTACGATAGTTCATTTTTAAAATTCGAATGGCATTTTGGTCCATAGGTTGGATCAGAGTAGTGCAGTTTGGTGGCAAAAACATTACGCATATGTCCTTACCGATGTCTGGTAATGATTTTGGATGACAAGTAGCATTGTCTACTAGTAAAGTGCTTTGGTTGACAAATTATTTTGTCTTAAGTATCGTTTTACTTGTTTTTAAACCATAGCTCAGTCATCCAAGCATTTTTACTGTTAGCCTAATCTAACGCTATTTTTACTTTTTTAAATGCCCTTGGGTTTTTAGCTTTTCCGATCACGATCAGTTTATGTTTATGTTCCCCCGTAGCATTGCAGCAAACAAGTAGAGTAACTCTTTCTTTACCAATTTTACGTTCTGGCGCGGATTTCTCAGAATGCAATCCAAGCGTTTTTTCTGGCAGCTTCCTCCTCTCGTCCGCGTTGTAGACTTGAGAAAATGTTATGCCCATTTCTGCAACTTTTGCGTGTAGCTTCTCAATAACAGGTTGAACAGAAGACCGATAATTAGATAGCTTCTCGCCGGATATTTTTAAAAATTTTATTCCACATCGCGATCGAAAATTATTGAGCCAACCGTTACTGGCCTTAAACTCGGCATTTGACCCGTAAATGTCTGCACAAAATAGCTTTACTTTTTATCGAATGATTTCAGCCGATATTGGCGCGTTATGTTGTCTGTTATTTATAAACCAATTGTACAAGCGTTCTCCCATCAGTTGGTATTCAGCGGTTCGCATTGTTTTACGTTTACCAAGGCCATTTTCTGTTTTTGCAATGTAACTGCATAGAAACAATTTTGTGAACAAAAATATGAAAATGTTTTTACGGTCTTACTTATCAATCTCTAATCCATTTAATTTAATGTCTGAAATTGTGGGTTTGCCAACATTGTACTCCACAGCCAGTTGTCGTAGTGACTTTCCTTGTGCCAATTTGGTTCAAATTTCTTTTTTCTGATCAATTGTAAAGAATGTGTGTTTATTTTTGAACTATTGGTGCCATTACAAATGTCTAATGTAGTTTAAATAGACGAAAATGTAATAAACACTTATCATTCAATTGTAGTCACTCAATTATATGCAACCTTTTACTTCACAATTAAAAAAGTAACACTGACACTTCCTGGCACCGACTGGACGAAACAAAAAGAAAGCGACGTGCAAATGTGTGTATGCAAAATTATTAATTCGTAGAAAATATGACCGCAAAAAAAATGAGAGAGTTGTTGTGAATTGAAACATATAAACGGTGTTATTATATCTTTTTTTAAAAAATCTGTACATTTTAGCAAAAAATCTTTTTTTTGAAAAAAAATCTGTTTTTACGCAATATTAAAATAAGTTGTATTTACAGTTGACCTTTCCTTTTGTTATGAATTATATGTCTGTCAATTGTATATCTGTAAACTTGTGCACATTGGTCCGTATCGCGTTTGTAGTTGAGTCTTTTCTCAGATGGAATGTTAATAATATGTAGCATTTCCTGAAAGAGATGTCGGGGGTAAATCTTCTCTTCAGTAAGAATTTTCACTTCGTCAAAGATTGACCTGTGTCCAGTTAACGTACAGTGGGCTGCGAGTGCTGTTTTTTTGTTCTAAAGGCTTATAATGTGGCTTTTGGTCCGATTTATGTGATGAAATTCTCGTCTTCAGTTTATTCATCGTAGTACCAACATATACCTTCAGGCATATGTTGGCTTTGTCTCCGTAGCACTTGATTTCGTACACCACATTTGGCTTGTCATCCGTATCGATTCTTAATTTAGTCCTACTAAAAAGGCGATTTAGGGTACTTTGAAGCTAAATAGTATTTCTCCCTCTCATAAATGTTTGATTTTTTCCGAGAGTCATGCTACACACGTTATGGATTTATAAGTCTTCTCCGGTCTCGTATTATCCTTTGGTGTTGTTGGTGGTTTCAAAACTGTTCGCATAAGCAAGGCGTCAGTCATGTTGATGGGAAAACTGTTCATTTGTAAAATCCTTTGTACCTTCTCCTTATTTTCCCAATGAAATTCCACGTCGCTTATTTTCACCACTCTGTTAACGAAATTCTTGGCCGTATTAATTATTGTCCCTCTAGGATGCTAAGAATAATAAATTATCAGTCGTGCTGACGCTGTAGGCTTTTGATACCTGTCAACTTTTAAATTTCCATCTTGTCTTATAACTATGCAATCAAGGTACGATATGGTAATTGGTGGCCTCTTTCCTCTTCAACTGTAAATTGAAGTTGTCGATTGAAAGAATTGAGCGCCTTCATCGTATCCTCCACCTCAGATTTCCCAATGGTTACAAATATATCGTGCACATATTTAGTTATAATTTTCGGTCTACTCGTTAATGTATTGAGCGTCGTGTCGAGTAATCCTTCCATTATAATGTCCGCCATTATTGGTGACGCTGGAGAAACCATAGGCATGCCCTTTCTCTATTCATAAAATCTGTCCTCATATTTAAAATAACGTGTATCCTTGATACAAAACGTCAGTAATTCCATAAAAATACCCTGTAGTATAGTCGTGTAATCCGCAATTTTACTCCATTTTTCCTCTATGGTCCTTAATGCCAATCTCTTATGGGTATACTTGGAAAAAGATTGACCACATCAAACGATGCTAATATTTCATCTTGGTCTATTTTCAAGTTTTTTATCCTGGATTTGAAATCTATTGCGTCCTTAACATTATATTCAGAGGTTCCCGTCACATTTTTGAATATTTCAGCCATAAATTTGCAAAGTGCATAGCCAGGAGCATTTATGGATGAGCAAATAGATTCTGGGGGCTGTAGATGT
Source organism: Phaonia tiefii (assembly GCA_963931995.1). Taxonomy (NCBI): domain Eukaryota; kingdom Metazoa; phylum Arthropoda; class Insecta; order Diptera; family Muscidae; genus Phaonia; species Phaonia tiefii. The sequence continues at coordinate 144,178,043 of OZ008368.1, forward strand.
TCCCGTGCTTAATTTCTTCCTCGTGGGCGCGTAAATTAACTTTTCGCTGAATAAATTATCCAATAGTTTGTTAGTTTTCTTCTGTAGACTTGACGTCGGATCTCTCTATACATGCACATATCGCCCAGAATATTTCCCATCTTCATCTCATATTCGTCATTTGATATCGCAACTGTCTTTCCCCTTTTGTCAGGGCTCATGATGAGAATGCCATTATTTTCCCCCAAATAGCGTCTCGTGCAACCCACTGTGCATAAAATAATCTCATCCCTCATGTCCAATTTTGGTTTGTAGAGGTGGTCATCGATCAAACCAACGAACTTCGTTCTTGAATTCTACTGCTCTTCTTTGTTACTAATTGTCTGTATGCACTCTTCCCCTTCGGCGATGCATTTGAATAAAGGGAATGTTGTCATTGTATTTGGCAATGCATACTTGGGTCCCAGAGACAGTAACCATTGTATTGATACGATACGTTTCACACCAACTTTTCTCTTTCACGTCATTTCTTCATTGTTTTATAATTTTTACGTTATATACAAATTATCAAAAAATTATTTATGTATGCACTCCCTGTCAAAAATAACAAAGAGGGGAATTCCCCTGTCGTTACTTGTCCATAAATACCACTAAATCTATAAAAATAAGTGTCCAAATTTTAGAGGTAAAACATTTGAGTAGTGTCCCGATTACAGAGTAGACAATGAAAATAATAATCTGTTCGGATTACCGCGATGTCCAAATTTTAGTTAAGTTTAATGATAATTTCAGCTGACGATATGTAGTTTAAAGTTTAGGCTAGATTATACATTCAATATTTTTAAATATTTGTTTTTTCGAAAAAAACGCATTTGTTGGTTTTTTTAATGAATTTTGTGGCTTCATTATTGACCATCAGTGTATATATTCCAACGGTAGCCACGGTTGAACGGATCGCATTCAGGATTTTCTGTGGCTGTCAAACTTATATGAAACAAATTAAAAGTTTCACAGTCATAGTCACTTGATTACTTGTCTTCCTTATTGGCCATTTGCAACCCGTTTCGGTCAGTAGCCTTAACAAAAATAACAGATGTTTCCAACTGGCTACAGGGGTCTGTAGTATTCGCAAGCAAGGTGTGATTGTTGGCATATGCTCGATTGTAAGTTTTTGAAAGGAATCGTAGACGAGGCAAACGGAAACCTTCCAAATGATGGGATTATGCGACCATCCGGATCACCCTATAAATTACCTATCTGGGTCGTATCAATGAAAGAAGATGCTTCGGGTAAGATAAAATACAGAGTTGTGGTTGAATTTTGAAAGGTAAAAGCTATTACAGTAGCAGATAGACACACAATCCCAGATGTGGGGGAACTACTATCGCGCCTCGGGGAAATAAGTTCTTTAGTGTCGTCGACCTAAAAAGCGAATTTTACAAAATCCCTTTCAGGGAAGCGGATGTTGAAGCTACTGCGTTTTCATGAACGGTAGAAAATTCGAGTTTACAAGACTCCATCCATCTTCCAACGAACGCTTGACGATATTTATCGCGATTTTATTGGAAAAACTTGTTACGTCTACGATATTATTATACTTAGCAAGGGTGAGCAGTCGCATTTTTAAAATCTGGATGAAATTTGTAGAAAATTTGATTCAGCTAACAAGAAGATCCAATTAGATAAATTCAACTTTTTCAATAATGAGGTAGAATTCCTAGGATCTGTAGGGCACAAGGGCAATCCGGAAAAGAGTGGAAGCCATTGCGAATATTCCATACCCGACAACTCTTAGGCAATTTAAATGCTTTTTTTAGGATTTTGTAACTATTACGACGATTTGTAAGGGGATTCGCTGATATGGCCAGGTCACTGAATCCCATATTAAGGGTTCCCAATAGCAGCGTTCCCTGACCTTAATCGAGCAAAATAAAAATGTCTCCCATTGGCAATTTGAAACACGCATTACTATCTAGAGAAGAATTCCTTACTACTCGGACTACGACAAAGATTTTAATTTAACCACCGATGCTTTATAGCTACACTTGGAGCAGTCCTAAGTCTAGATGGGAAACCGATAATATTTATTTCAAAGACCCTATCTTAAACAGAAGAGAACTACGTTAAAAATGAGAGAGAGAGAGAGATGTTGGCCATTATATGGACTCGAGCATAGTCTAATAATATAAGTCGACGCGTGGCGTGTTGTTGTAATAATAAACGATTTTGACAGAAATTTGTTGTACTATTGTTATGACAATACACTCGATATGTCAAAATCATTTTATATACGAAGAGAGGCAAAGGAAAAACGCCAAAGTAAATAATCACATGCATAGAATTACATGTATTAAAAAAAAGTAATAGGCAGAAAGTTGGAACGCATTTAAGATCCAAATTGGTAAGTATCCATCAGTAAGTCCATACATATGTATGTAGGTAATTTTAGTTACTTCTTCTATAAATTTTTAGCCATCAAAAAAACTACAGGCGGTGAAACGACCAGCGTAAGCAAAGAGGGCAAGGAAGATTCAAAACAAATGATGCGACAAGTTTGACACTTCGAGTGTATTACGTAAACAAAGAATGATAAAAAGAAACAACCCGATAACAAAATGCCTGATCAGCTGGGCTTATGCTTCCACTTATATTATTACACTATGGACTCGAGATAAAATAAATAAATGGTTTCCCGTTACATCCCATGAAGGGATTAGGGAGAGCTTTTCACAAACCATTGATCTGTGCTGCACAAGAGCCGAGCACACTACGATTGCACCACCGACAGCCATGGGCTCTAGATCAGCCATCGGCACTCCATACCACTTGTGTGGACATTGAATTCACACCGACACTTACGCTCTTTAGAAAACCACGCTCTTTTGCTTCGTTTTTTTGAATGTGCACAGAACAAAATTTTTCTTTCGTTTAGTCGTCCGCAGGACAGCGATGAAACAACATCATGTGCGCTGGTTGTGTATTTGTTTGTCTTGCGTGCGGCAAAAAACAAGAACTCGTATGTTTGTATAATTTTTTTCAGTGCACAATATTTTCTCTCACCAACACACACCAACAAATTTTTATTTTTGCCGACCGCTGCTCTAGATACTCTCAGGAATTATCTTTATGGCATGGCAAAGCTAGTTATCCATACTGACCATCTGTATGTATCAAGTATCAGCCGGGAAAGACCAATATAGTGGCTCATGCTTTGTCTAGATTTCATACTACGAACGTAAACTCCTTAACGGGCACAGTCCACAGTCATTAGAGCTCAGCCGACGATTACGAGCCGAGCCGACGATCAGTTTAAAATTGTTTTTCCCGGTTATCACAGACACCTAATTGCGGAAAGAGAATACTCAACTTCAAACCTAGTTTCCATTCTCAAGATATTTGAATCCCTCAGTCGTGAGTTGTATAAATGTTCCGGAGACTGTTATTGGTCAGATGCAGGAAATTTATCCTGATGATTTCAGGAACTACAAAATGCGTTTTCACAAAAATTCGTGGAGGACATGACGTCAGAGAACGATCAGGAGAACATTATTAACGACAATCACTCAGGGGCTCACCGAAATACAGAAGAGAATAAGGCTCAAATTTTGGAGAAGAATAATTTTCCACGAATGTTTGGCAAAATAAAGCGACAGTAAAACTTTGTTCGATCTGCAAAAGGAACAAGTATGGCAGACATTCGAACGAACCGAAACTTAGTGCAACACTTATTTCATCGTATCCAGGTCAAGTGATCCACGTGGACCAGTGATGCCCAAATTTTGAATTTCCATTACACGTGTGATGGGCAGCAAAATGCTGTTTCAGCGCTGCCGACACACGTATAGTACGTATAAGTTTTTTTCCTTTGATTTCGAGCGTGGGCGGTCGGCTCTTGATTTGTTTAAATTTTTTCAATGCAAATCATATGAGTTGCTGGTTAGCATTTGATAGAGAAGGGTCACGTTGCGTAATTGTTTAATACTACATCAAATTGAACTTCGGTTTATTCTACTTCACACACAAGCGAAATATGTTATAATATGTGTGTGGTCATTACTGACGTGGCCATATTCTCCACTGAATTCGAATTGATAAATTTTCTAAAAACGCCCAGACGAAAATTATTAATGGAAAGTCTACGGAAGATGTCAGAAACCCCTAAGGGAAATTCTGTTTTTTTTCGACGTACCGATGGTAGTAGTAATCGATAACGAACGATCTCTTAATTCTGCTTCCACCGTATTCATGATGAAGGACGGACTTAACATCGAAGTATTCACTACTCCTCAGTATAGGAGCGAATTCAATGGGTTGTTCATTCAACTCTAAACTAAATGTCTCTATTTCTAATTACAGTTTGCTATTGCTGATAACGATGGGTAGGGAAGAAGTTCAAATTTTGGATTACTCTATCCCAAAACTCGTAGCTATGAATGTTGGGTTGGCAGAAATCCAATTTGGTACATTTAAAATTGTCCACACGATCGATCTTCAATTCTGCAAAAAATGGTTGGGGAATTGGAACACATCATTCGAGAAAGCACGACAAGTCATCCCCTAATCCCTTACCTGGCATTCACCATTTCCCCGATCAAATCCCACGCTTCCAGATTAAGACCTAAACTGAGATCCAGATGCTCTCTGGACTTTCTTGGAATCGCATGGAAATGGTTGACCAGAAGCCCAGACTATCATAACTTCGAGATAATACAGAAGAAAATGGATAATATCCAATCGAAACCAAGTTGTAATAAACCGTTCATCAATACAGAAAATAAACAGTATCACAAATGTAATAAATGAAATACTAAAAGTCGTTAACGATTCCGAATATTCCAAAAATAATGAAGTAATATCTAAACTGAAATATAAATTACAAATCATAAAGGATGAAATTGAAAATATAGATTTTGCGATTCATTTGGCTAAAGGGTAACGTTGTATTGTCATCTCTGGAATTACAAGTATTAGATAAAGTTTTTGATAAGAGTGACATCCCATTTTCAAGTGCTGATGAACTCATACACTTTGCAAAAATTAAAATTGCTTCGGAAGGGCAAAATATAATTTACATTATAAGCATACAAACCTCAGATACTGCAAATTAAAAAAAAATATTAGAAAATTATGTTGTACACCATTTTAACTCCACCATAGAAATAGACAAACAAGAGAATTGAAGAAATTTCGAGCACAAAACCTCTGCCTGCACTAGTCACGCCAATGACACAGATGTAAAAGGAAAAACTTTATCCTTAGAACTTATAAACGAAATGCATGTCAAGAATTCTCGTCTAATATGTAAATTGCAAACAAGAAACGGGTTACTGGCGACAATTTTTTTTCAAGAATTACTCAATGAAAAATAAAGCTCGGAAACTCGGAAAGAAAACGAGCGAATAATGAGGATAGCCAAGATATTGAGGCTTGTCCTGAAACGAGTTTCAATAAGGGGAGGAGTTAACGACGAACAAGTTGATTTAACATAATAACACTCGTATTCATCCCAGACATGGCTTCGGCAAATTCTATGGGAAAGGTATGCGATTTCTCCGTGGGAACAGTTCTTGGTCAACATTCTCACGTATGCTATTTTGACCAAAACTTGCAAATGTGTCGTCTATTATAAAGAGGTGCAACTACGATATACGGCCTGGCGCGTGGAAAGGAAGCAGCGACGGCAACAAACAAGCTTAGTGATTCCATTGTTAGGAATATAGAAAAAGTTTAGATTTATTTCTGTTTTTGAATTCAAACTAAAGCAACTTTGTTCTTAATTTATACATTGTTTTTAGTTAAAGTACAAAATTCTTTGAAGAACTAAAAGAATGACCCTACTTAAAAACGGTCCAGTTCACGGGATCTTAGTGGTAGACAGGAATTATTTTGGGATTCATCATAAAACAAACCTTGGTACATTTTGAGGGGTGGACAAAAACACACCTTTTCCCCCATACAATGCTATTTTGGTATTGTTTTTCGTTAATATGTGAATTATTATTTCGGGTGCATAAATCTCATTTACGTTTGTGTACAAAACTAATTCATTATTTCGTATTTTCTTATTTAAGTAAAAATTAAAAATATAACAAGTCTATTATTTTGTAGTCGACACGGGTAATCCAATGAATGTGTTTGTCATCTCATCGATACAACAGCATGCGTCAACGTGGCCATGAACCTCTTGACTCAGGATTTGAATCTTTGAGGCCCCACGTTGGACGCCATTATACCACCCGATCGCCATATGTTATTATATAGTGATGCATGTGTTCGTGTACCTATTGAGCGGACGGCCTCGTATGCCATGCGTTAGCCGGGCTTGTAACTCGTCGGACGGGGGGGATCTTCCCACTCGCTAGGCACAATAACGATCGGACGATGAACATTTGTACATACGAGCTTGAATTCACAAAAACTTTCGACATAAACAAACAAAAAGAACGGAGCCCGAATTAAACTTATCAAGGAATGCAAAAAGAAAACAAACACTGAAACATGAGATTATTGCCTGGGAAAAAGAATGAGATGATGAACGAGTTCTTCTTGCGTCAGATGGGTCGACTGGTGTTATTGCCGACTGATGCCCTCCCTTAAGAAGCTTTTCACGCTTCACCATGATATCGATCCTACTTCGAAATCCCATGAACGTCGGTAGCCGAGGTTACTTACCCTATTACTCTACCTAACCGTTATGATTGCTCACTCAATCATACTGAATTTGACCACAAGGTTTTCATAATACATTACAAACTTTATTCTCAAATACTTAAAACAAACAATTTAACTTTAAAGCCCCATGGGCGAAGCGGTACAAAAAATGCGGAGACAGCTCTCGTTCAACAAAACTTGCACCCATGGGTGTAAAAATTCTTTAATGATTTTGAATCTTAAAACGACAATCTTAATTAAACCTTACAAATTACTTTAAAATTAACTTTCTCAAAACTAAACAAAATCACCTTACACGACAGATTAAATAGGTCATTTTACTCGATTCTCCCGTAATTTATACCACGCACGAAAACTTTAGCTAACGACCGAACTCGGTTCCGACGGATTTGACGAACTAGCGACGATCTAGTTACACGCGACCGGGTTAGGATTCTCAGAGGCAATTCGCATGAGAGTTAGTAAGATATAAATATAATGAAATAATGAATATCACCTAAAAAGTCGATTGCAAGTAGTCAATCAGTCCAGGGACGTTTTCTCCACGTTACGGGGATGGTTATTTCAAGCCCATGTGTATGGCTTACAAAATTTATTTATTAAAACAAAACTTAGACTCTAATTAGATTTGGTCTGACGTTCAATAATTCGTTCAGACTTCAAACATACGTTACTTCAGTTCACTTCAATTCTTGTATGCGAATTTTGATATCATACGAGCAAAATCTTCACACGACTACACTTCTGAATCGTGTGTACTCTTTCTTTTTGGCTTTTAGTGATATAAACACATTCTTTTCAGCTTCTTAATTTACTTTGGAACATGAGATCTTTTACCTATTTATGCTGGAAATCATGCTCCTTGACAAAAGGAATGCTTCTTCTTCCCTTCTACTTTCTTTGATCGTTAACACACATGTTTAGGACTAGTTCGATTTGTCCATCTGGCTTTAGCACGTTTAGGTTGGCATAGGCCCCATCCTTGGACTCTACGCTTCTGCGAAGGTGACCTCTAGTGAGGTTATGTGTCGGTACGTACGAAATAACAGTAAAACGGACTTACCCTGGACCTCTTTAGGTCTTACTTTATCTGGATGTTGATGTGCTTATGATGGCTGATGTACTGATGCAAAATATGCTGATTAGGTTGGATGGTGATGATGAAGATGCTAATGTGGCTATGGATGGAAATTCTGCTGATTATATGGCTGGTGACTAAAAGATGGCTGATGATGTTGGATGCCGTTGAAGTTTTGCTGTTGGTGACGGTACACTGCGGGCTGTGGATGCACAAAAAGTCGTCAAAATCGACTCCCTAAACTTTCCGGGGGTTTAACTTACCTAGCTATCGCCAGCCGACACGACTGTGTTTAGTCGCCGGGTCGATGGTGTCTCAACCAAGAGTTGTGGCACTTGGGACACAAATTGCTCGTAATCACTGGCACTAAACACTTTATTTTCTCACAATGGCTTCCGGGATTACTCACTGGTTTGGGTATGGTGTATTTCGCCGCCAGGTCACTTTCCGAATGATGACGCTGCTGGTTTTGAGTCGCCGTCTAACCTCGGTGAAAAGAAATGGCGGCTCACCCACAAAAAAAAAAACACAATAATGATGCACAAAAAAAAACACAATAATGATGCGGCTTACCGTTTTCCTCTGCTACAAATTGGCGCGTGATTTTAATTTTCCAATAAAAATGGTTTCCAATACCGTTGACGCGTAATTCACTTTTTGGCCGAATGCCTGTGTTGGTTAGTTACATGGTACAATAATATCTTCATGGTAATAGCAGCGCGTGTTGTTGTTGTTGTAGGCAGCAACAACAGGCATTTTGTTTTTGTTCTATTCGCTTCAGCTGTCAAACTCTACACAAATGCATACCAACAACACAAGAATACAAAAGAGTACAAAAACAAAATACATGTGAGTGTGACAGCCGAAGCGAAGAACCTCATGAAAAAAATGATAACAGCTGTTCTTACGACTTTACCATGAACATATTATTGTACCATGGTTAATTATTTCACAATGACCATTACGATGACAGACTGGAAAAATATGACATTGATGCAATTCTAACAGGTACGTTTCCCAGGGTGGTTGTTGTAATCGGCGTAACCATATAGGTATGGCCGCAAAGGTGGTTGTTGTAATTGGTACAACCGTATGGGGTGTGTCTACAAAGGTGGTTGTTGTAATTTGACGCCGTTAGGGAGAATTCTTAAAAATTAACGCACACATTCATTGAGGCGAGGTATAAATTAATTACATTCAACATATGCGTTCATTAAGTCAAGGTATGGATTCATTATGATTAAGGTATGTGTTCATTGAGTCAAAGTATAGATTCATAAAATGCAATTTACATAATCATTGGGTCAATGTGTAGGTTCTTAAAAGTCAATGTATGAGTTCATTGAGTCTAAGATAAGTTTAATTTAATTCAATGTATATGTTCCTTCAGCCAATGAATAAATTTGTTGAAATTTAATTAGGTATTCAATTTACGTGTTTATTGAAATAATGTACCACTGTATTCAGTCAAGGCATGGATATATTGAAGATATGAACTGTATTTTGGTCAACGTACGACGATACATTGATTCAATGTACATACATGGGTCACAATTGGAACACAAACTCATTGAAACAATGTAATGATTTCCTTGAATTTATGTACTTTTTTGGTTCAGTGCATTCGCTCAATTGAGAGAGCGCCGACAAAAAATTAAAAAAGATTCTATTCTAGCGGCATTCGTTAGCTGCAGTGGATTTTCGTAACGATTTGTCCCTGTCTATAATAAACCTTTGGGAGAAAAAATCGTCATCGGTAGCGTTATTTGGTATGTTTGAACTCTTAACCCCCCGTCAAAGACATATTCTGAAACCTTCGAACAAACACATATGCCTGGCTAGACCCCTATACGTTTTTGTGCATTTGAAAGGCAAAAAGGGTACCGTAACTTTGAATCGTTTTTATTTTTGTCTTTAGACTTTTGTTTTGGTTTGTTGATATATGGAGCTACCTAAATGTAAATTTTTTTTTATTCATTTTATGGAATGCATGAAAAACAAGTGTAATCAACTGTAGAATGTTGTTGGCACACAGGATTAGTGCATTTGTTGCAGTAAAAGCGTGTCTTCCTACGCAGCTTTTCGTCTTGCGTGGCACAAATTCTGTGGCCAAACGGGTTGAATGTTGTCCCAAAATATGGTTGTTGTCCATGCGATTTTCAGTATTAGCAAGCACCAACCCGAAACAAATCTCATACTTAGTATTCCAGACAAATGAATTAATTTCTCAAAACAAACTACATACATGATAATAATATTAATGTCAACAAAGACACACATGTAAGAGAAAATGTAGGATGATGTTGTCTCACAATTTTCTGATACAACATAAACACACTTTACAACATTTGGTTAAGTAATTAAAAGATGAAAAGGTTACGTCCATAATAATTAACAAAAATACATACATACACACATATGAAAGCAAATGCTGTGCGAGATTATAATTCCGTTGAAAAATATGACGTTGTGTCATATTGGTACATGCCAAAAGAGCTTAGAAAAACCAGTTTGGTATTGGGCGGACTCTACTACAACACTGAATTCAATGTGATTAAAGAAGACATTGCACACTGGTCTCATATGCATTTGGTAGCGCATAAGTTCGAAAAATGCAGATGAACCTTTGGAAGATTGAAATTGAGCAAATAGTAGTTTGCTAAGTATATACATAATTGTAATTTTTTATTGTATTGGCCTAAAGTTTCATAATGGGTGATTCATTTTGGGATATTTTTTCAGTAGGGATTTCTTACAGATCAAAGAAGTGTTGCCAGAGTCCGAATGCAAAAAGTCTGGGTGAGATTTTCATAAAAAGTTGAACTCTTACCACGAGACTAGTAAAATTTTCTTTATAAATTTTTTAATTTTTTTACCCGTAGCTTGGCAGGGTACCTACACTGAACGGAAAAGCATCGTCACACGGATGTACATAAATGTTCATCACCCCAACAACTTTTGTCATCGAAAGTGAGCTAACGTAACGTTTCATTCCCGCTATGCAAATGTGTTCATCAACTGCAAATTATTCGTTACTGTGGTGAAAGTATGGCTGTTGCTGCAATGAATTTGGTTCATTATTGAAACGAATTTGTTTCGTTGCTGTAATGAATTTGTTTTATTCTTGCAATGAATAGGCATCGTTCTTGCAAAGAATTTGCTTCATTGCTGCAATGAATTTGTTCATTGTTCATTGCTGCTATGAATTTGTTTCATTAGTGCAACGAATTTGAGTCATTGTTGAAATGAATATGATTTTGTTTCATTGTTGCAATGAATGTTTTGAAGTGTGTTTGAAATTATTTATTGACAATTGTACATAAATATATTGTTAGTATTACATTGCAGGTGTTTTGATAAAAATTTTGTGAATTTTCCCCCTACTCCCCTATGCTATACTTCTTTAACATACATAGAACTACATCATTGTTTTGTTAAATCATACAGTTGTTGTTGTGTCATCAGGGTTTTGATATTCAAATGTAGCGCCAAATCTCCCCGTCATTAAGCCAGTGATCGCTCTGTTAACATTTTCTTCAACTGCTCTTTTATTTATTTTAACCAAATTTGTTAAAATTTCGATTGGATTCATTTGACTGTACGTTGAATTGTTATTTTTTATGTTCGTCGTACTTAAAACACTTTGTTTCTTTGACTTCTTAGTTTTCATTGACTGCGACTGCCCGCACAAATCTATGTATGGCTTTCGTTTTTTTCTGAATCCAAATACATACCAACAAACCGAAACAGGCACGACGAATTATGATTGAAGCACAAAAACACGAACATTTTGTTGCGACTTGTACCGCCACGGGCATACACACACACAAAAGTTCAGTTACATTTCCGGGGTAGTTTTTCTGCTACCAATGCGTCACTTTCTTTTCTGTCGTGTTGCTCCTTGCATTCCGTCTATTTATCTATTTGGTTTATAGATTCGCAAGTTACACATACGGTCACTGCAAACACATAAATTCACACAATTTAGTTTTCACAAGGAAAGATTATTACTAAGTATAACTAATTAGTCTTTTTTAACAAATTTATTTAAATTATTCCGGCGGAGAAATATGTCTACCACTTTCGATTGTGGTAATGGAACTGATTTAAGATGTGTACGTGACCCACAACTCACGCTCACCATTTTATCTTGCTGGACTCTTTTTTTACGCTCGCTCAGTTTTTCGACTGCTTCTCTCTCTATACCATCATAAGAATTAGTTGCGTTACAATATCGAAATTGTTTCGTCAACTAAATATTTAAAAAAAAAAACTCCAAAATAAATAAATAATAAATATAAACTAGAAACAGTAAGAGATAAACCACATATCAGTAGTTTAAAACTCATGCCTTTACTTTTTTTAATTTTCAACCCATTTTTTTTACAAAATTCAAATTAAATAAAATTGTTGCAGGAACGAAAAGTAAGTTGTTGCAATAACGAAACGAAAAATTGTCAAAGAAGTCAAGTATGAAATTTTTCGTTGCAGCGACCACCAAGCGTTTTTCTTTCAGTGTAGTAAAAATCCCAGCAAAAAACCGAAGTTGATTTTTCATTGCCACCCTAATGTACTGCATACCCAGCGAACCATTTCTTCCGAATTCTGACAGAACGTCAGCAAAAATTTCCAAGTCTGATGCCGAATTCGGTCTGAATTCTTACCGAAAGTTGTAAGAACGGTTGACAAGAATTCGGACCGATGAATTCGGAAGTTTGTGCAGAATTCTGTCCGAATTCGGATTTGAAATTCGGCGGGAAACCTGGAAGTTTGGTTTACAATGTGCAGACATATTCTGGCCGTTCTCGGACAATTTGTCCGAGAATGTGCAGACAAGTTTTGACCTTTGTTGGATAATGGTCAGAATTTGTCTGACTTAAGTCTCAGAAATGTACCGACAAATTCCGCCGTATTCTGATAGAATTTGTATACCATTTGAAATCTGTTATAAGAGTGTGTGAAAAAAACCCTAAAATAAGAAAGGAAATCTATTCAGATGGAAACAATAACTGCGAGAAATCCATGCCGTAACGTTGCCAGCAGGTTTTACACAATAAAGGATCTTATACAAAATATTGAAAAGTTTCTTAGGTTTTGTTTTGCGCATCTAAAATTTGAGTATATATTGTTTTCGTTACATATTTTAATGTTATGATTTTCGATTTCTTATATTTGCAAAAATTTATGTTGCCAATAATAATAAAATAAATGAAATACCGCCTTTTATTATTTTTTTTGATATCTTTTTGAATTTTTTGAATTGCTACAAAAGTTGCTTAGGGATTGCATATACATTTTATTATTTATATAATTGTAAAATAAAAATTTAAATGAAAATTAAGTTCTTAGCTAAAAAGAGATCAAAGGCACAACATAGTATGTATTAAAATATTCGATGAACTAAAGCAAAGTTCCAGTTTAAATTTGAAATTCAAATATTTAAATGTATTCTTCAGACAGAATTCGGCATCAGACTGGGAAATTTATGCCGACGTTTTGACAGAATTCGGAAGAAATAGTTCGCTGGGTATGTACAAACCGACTTATGACTATTTTTTCTTTTTAATTTAATCAAACGGTTAATTAGAAATGGCATACATATTGATAAATTTATTTGTGATTAAAGTTAATTGAGGTTAATTATGTAAAATTCATTGATGTTACTTTTCACTTTTTTGAGAATTTACATTTTTCAGATGTTACTCTATATTAAGTGACAATGGGACATGTTGTTCTTCCTTCATTTAAGAAAATAAAATTTGTCTATGTTTTGTGGACGTCGGTGGTGCAATGGTAGTGTGCGTTGCTGTTGTGCATGAGAACGTGGGCTCGATGACTACTCTGACCACCTTAAATTTCTTTTGACGGCGGTCACCTCGCTCAGTGACGACGACACTATCGAGTATTTAGCCATGAAAAAGCTGCTCAAAATATCCTTCGGAGCCGACGTAAAACTGTGGGCCCAAATACACTGAGTATAGAACTAGAACGCACACAGCTCACTGGTTTGTGAGAAGCTCTTCCTAATCCCTTCATGGGATGTAACAGGTAACTATTTTTTAATGTTGTTGAATAAATCATTAAATTTAAAAAAATTTGTTTTAAATTAGAAACAAAATATGTTTGAGTAAGTCTATTTAGAAATTTTATAAAATCAAGTTATGTGGTATTATGATTAGTTTTAATTATTAGGATCAGTTTCTATGTTGTAATTATTTAAAAAAAATATTTATATTTTTATTTATTCACTGAAAATAATGTTGACGTTGATTAGAATTATATAAATAAACAAATAAAATTGATACAGAATTTCACCCCATTGAATAATACATGCGTAGATAAACTTATTCTCTCATCTGACGTTTCATTTCACACTCTTCATCGTAGGTTTGTGGAAATGAGAGCAATTAAATTTAAAATTACCTTACACCAGGTGGAGTTACAAAATATGTTCACTTAACTTTTTCCAGTCATTTTGGTGTAGAACTGAAAAATTTAAATATATTTTGGACTTTTTTGTTGACTTTTATCGTTGGTATACATTTGTATTGTATTTAACACAACTAGTTTGTCACAAAAACACGAAATTCGGTTGTTGTTCCTTTGTGGATCGCTGTATACTATTGCCACCATCTGGTATTATTGAACCCATATTTCGTACCTATGACGTTTAATTTATTGAGCGAATAAAAACTTCTATGGTATGTATTATTCTATGTTTCACCCCTGTAGATGTCAACCAAACATTGACGGAACGTTGGGACAATCATGAAATAAAATCTTTTATTTTATTGTATTATTTTTTTAGATATCTTTTTGAATTTTTTGAATTGCTACAAAGGTTGCTTAGGGATGGCATATACATTTTATTATTTATATAATTGTAAAATAAAAATTTAAATGAAAATTAAGTTCTTAGCTAAAAAGAGATCAAAGGCACAACATAGTATGTATTAAAATATTCGATGAACTAAAGCAAAGTTCCAGTTTAAATTTGAAATTCAAATATTTAAATGTATTCTTCAGACAGAATTCGGCATCAGACTGGGAAATTTATGCCGACGTTTTGACAGAATTCGGAAGAATAGTTCGTTCGATGAAATAAATAAATAAATAAATACCTGATTGACTAGTACACTGAAAGAAAAACGTTTCGTCGCATGGATGAAACATTTTCGTTGATGTTTTTACGTTGCTATAGTGAAAAGTGTCGTATATCCGACAATTTGGTAGTTGTTGCAACGAAGAATTTCATACATGATTTCTTAGACAATTTTTCATTTCATTGCTGCAACAACTTACCTTTCGTTCCTGCAACTATTTTATTTAATTTGAATTTTATAGAAAAATTGGTTAAAAAATTAAAAGAAGTAAAGGCATGAGATTTAAACTACTGATATTTGGTTTATCTCTTACTTTTTATAGTTTATATTTATTATTTATTTATTTTGGAGGTTTGCCTAAATTTTTAGTTGACGAAACAATTGCGTTATTGTGACGCAACTAATTTTGATGAAGGTAAATAGAGAGCAGCAGTCGAAAAAATGAGCGAGAGTAAAATAAAGCCGAGCAAGGGAAAATGGTGTGAGTGGGGGGGGGGGGGGTGTAACTTGCGAATCTATAAATCAAATAGATAAATAGACAGAATGCAAGGAGCAACACGACAGCAAAGAAAGTGACGCATCGATAGCAAAAAAAAACTACCCCGAAATATGTAACTGAACATTTGTGTGTGTGTATGCGCGTGACGGTACAAATCGCTACAAAATGTTGGTGTTTTCGTGTTTCACCCATAAGACGGTCGCGCTTGTTTCGGTGTATTGGTACTTGGATTCAGAAAAAATCGAAAGCCATGCAGACATTTTGCATGCAGCCAAAGTCAAAGAAACAAAGTGTTTCAAGTAAGACGAACATAAAAAATAACAATCTAACGAACAAATCGAAATTCTAACAAATTTGGTTAAAATAAATACAAGAGCAGTTGAAGAAAATGCTAACTGGCTTATTGACGGGGAGACTTGGCGCTGCAATTGAATGACAGAACCTTCAACACTACACAATTGCATGATTTAACAAAACAATGATACGGTTCTATGTTAAAGCTGTAGAGCTTATGTTCATGGTAAGTACATACATATATATTTACGTATCTTAAATAAAAATCTCGATAATAAATTCCCCATATTTGCTTTTAATTACAGGACCTGAATCTTCTCCAGACGAGTGTGTCAACATATTTATATAACTGAGAACAATTTTCGAAACAAAAGTTCAAAAAATTGTTATCAAAACACCTTCAATATAATACTACTCGTAACAGTGTATTTATGTACAATTGTCAATAAATAATTTCAAACACACTTCAAAACATTCATTGCAACATTGAAACAAATTCATTGCAACAATGAATCAAATTCATTGCTGCAACGAAACAAATTCGTTGCAATAATGAAGAAAATTCATTGCAGCAACAACCATACTTTCACCACCTTAACGAACAATTAGCAGTTGATGAACACATTTTCAACTCGATGACAAAAGTTTCTGGGGTGATGAACACTTTCATACGATTTCTAAGTGATATCTAAGTGTAGTCTGTCATGATCTCTCTTTTTTTTCATTGTATTCAGTAATGTTTACAATTTCATGGAGAGATGTGCGCAAGAACAACGTTTACAAATTATTCAATTTTTTTTATCAAAATAATCCTTCTCCAATTGCAACTTTTCGTGCGCTTTTGCAATTTTGTGGTCGTAATAATCGTCCACCTGTGCTCGGTATTCGTCGAATTGTTGCAAATTACGAGTGTACATTTTCTTTACATAACGTTCAAGTGCCAATAACCCAAATAACCGCTCAAAGTAATAAAATATTGTCTCAAACCACAACCTGGCGGATTTTGAGAGAGGATTTGGGCTTGCATCCAAATAAAATTGTTATCACTCAAGAACTGAAGCCATTGGACTACCGTAAACGTCATGATTTTGCTGATTTTGTCTTGGAACAACTTGAAAACGATAACGATTTTTTTAATAGAATCATTTTCTCCGATGAGGCTCACTTTCATTTTAGCGAAGAAAATCCACAAATTATTCATGAATAACCATTAAATTCACCTAATAAATTGACAGTTTGGTGTGGCTTTTGGTCTGGTTGAATCATCGGTCAGTACTTGATTCGAAATGAAGCTGGTAACACCGTTACTGTCAATGGAGAGCGGTATAGATCAGTGATAACCAACTTTTTATGGCCGAAATTGGAAGAAGTTGATCTCGACAACATCTGTTTCCCATAAGACGGGATTACGTCTACGAATTGGAGATTCGATTATTTCAAGAAAGTGTGACCTAAGAAGTTTTGATTTAACACCATTAGACTATTTCGTGTGGAGTTATTTGAAGCCATTGATCTTTAGCAATAATCCAGACTCTCTTCAATCTTTACAAGTCAATATTGAACGATGAACCCAATTTTCGAGCACTTTTGCCACTAAATCAAGTCGTATGTCATGAATAGCACGTTCAAGATTGACTTGTAGACAATTCAGATAAACACACTCACTGGCATGGCAAGTTTCTAACTCCGTGACAAGTTCATTATCAGATGCCTAACTTACTTATCCGGTCTCGAGCAACCCCGGGGGGCCAGAGAAATTACAAAACGAAGATGACATATTTCGCCAACCAGTTCGAAAACTGTGCAAAACTACTGTAGCTGAATTGATACCATCGTTAGATCATCAATCATATATGTATATAAAAACTCAAATATGAAATTTACATATATTTTTTTAAAAAATTGTTTTTTTTATCTTTACATTAAATAAATGAATGGGAATAGCTTTACGTTTCGCATTAATTTCACTCACGATCACGCAGGTGCACGAGGTCAAAAAAATTGCCACCCACAATAATTTATCAACCTTACATGATCACGTACGCTCATGAAACAAGAAATATAAATCACGCACGACCACTCATTTAATTCTCATATCAATCATTATTTATCCCATCTTTTCTAGGTTTAAATATTGTTTATATTTATTGTTAAACACTGCCTGCATTAGACATGATTTTTTTAAACTTCTAATTTTTTAAAACTTCAGCTTGCACCATAAACCACTGTGACTGTTATGTTTTGTATACATTTGTGTTACATTTAACACAACTCAAACGCGAAATAGTACATTTAAACTTCATATCAACATCCAAAGTTTATATCACACCAAGCCTAATGTCTTACTATGCTGAGAGAAATTTTCACTCTATGTATCTGTACTCTATGACACTGGTACGTACGTTTGTATGTGAATCCGGAAAACACATTTGTCCTTATTCATAAAAAGTTGTTGGAGACTTGAGAGAGGTTTTTTGTGTGACAAATCGTCTCCAAACCTCTCATAACTATTTATGAATAAGGCCGATTGTGTTTCCAAAGATACTGGAAGAACTTTTGACGACAGAAAGCTGAAATTGGGTAGGTTTTGTTTAGGCGTTTCGTGAGGTGTGACTCTCGAGTATAATTTATGAGTGTGAATACCAAAAATTTCAGTCAGGCACGCGATTGAAATTATGAATCAAGTGCACTCACGATCACGTGATTGAATTTAATGTTAATCACGATCAATTTGTGGTACGCGCACGCCTCTAGTATGAATGTTAGGACGATTATACAAATTTTTACGGGTAAGAATGATGCCATAGCGGCATATTGCTGTTCCAAAAAAATTTTTCCATATGATTGAGTGTGCTGAGTGGAGTGCCTGGTATGCCATGCGTTAAAGCCGGGCTGGTAACTCGCCGGACGGGGGGATCTTCCCACCCAAGCATCACTAGAACAATTGCCGGTGAACACTAGATTACATACCAGGGCTAGGAAAACATAAAACATTCGACATAAAATAAAATGAAGGAGCCCAAAGATACATAATGGTCAATATTTTGATACACATCCGAGAACGCAAAAGGGAACAAAAAGGAAAACACAAAGTTGCTCTGACCCGGAAAAGTGGCAGGAATAGGATCGATCCTATTCTACTATGCGCCAGCCGACCGACTTGACCCACCCTTGGAAACTCTATCTAGCTTCCCCATGATACTGCCTGCGTACAGCATCCCATAGTAATTTTCTTCTATTACCATTTTATCCCTCTACTTTTCCTGTAGACCGCTCACTCGGTCATGTTGAAAATAAATCAAGCAAATAACTTCCATCAACGTTACAAATTGTATTTCTTAATAAATTAACTAAAAGCTGAGCACAGCTCAGTTGAACTTTAAAGCCATTAAACACTTGCTTTCATTACTTAATACAACAAAGCTCATTACTCTAAATTTTTTCTTAAAATCTTACTTAATTTGATTCTTCATTTTCTCTTTTGGACTTTAACTCATTAAGTTTCAGAATTTCTGTATTTACAATTACTCAAGCAATCTTTATTTTACTTTAATTTAATAAACCGAATGCGGACCGAACGAAATCACAGCTAACTATTTACTTTAATGCCCCATTGCGGCTAGATGCAAAAACAAAAACAAAAATCAAAAACACACTCAACAATCCGGTTGACTTTTTACCCAACCTGGCGCAACTGCCCTCGTATACCATACTACGAGGATGAAACAAAAAGTTCCCCAAAAGGACAAGTGGGAGAGATTATGTCACCCTCGTTCAGATGAGATATAAATAAATATGTAGATAAACTGATTTGGCCAAATATAATGTAAGAAATAGATAAATACAAATAGGTTTATAAAGGGTCCTCCAAATAACTTTTGTTTTTGAAAATGCTATAAAAAAACTACTGAATATTTTCTGAAATTTCTTTTTTTATTTGAAAGTACAATCCTTCCGGTTAATAATGGAAAATAATTTCATTCAAATGGCTGCCTCGGCTGGCCATGCAGTAGCCTACACGATCGGTCCAATTTTTAAGCACATTATCGATTGTGTGCAGCTGTATCTCACCAATGGCTTCACGAATATTGTCCTTTAAAGCGTCAATTGTCTCTGGCTTGTCGGCGTAACACTTATGTTTGAGGGCACCCCACAAATAATAGTCCAACGGTGTCAAATCGCAGCTCCGAGGTGGCCAAACGACATCAGCTCTGCGGCTGATAATGCGATCTTCAAAAACAGGGCGCAAAACATCGAGTGTAGCTTCGGCCGTCCTGTTGAAACCAAATGTTACCAATATCCTCCTCTTCAATTTTTGTGAACAAAAATTCGTTCAACATGACCCGATAACGATCGCTATTGACTGTAACGGCCACTCCTTGCTCATTTTCGAAGAAAAATGGCCCAATTATGCCTTTGGACCAAAATCCGCACCAAACAGTGACTCGTTTTGGGTGTATCGGCTTTTCAATGTATGCGTGCGGGTTTTCTGTGCCCCAAATGCTACAATTTTGCTTGTTTACATAACCGCCAATATCAAAAAGTGCTTCATCTGAAAAGATGATTTTTTGTCAAAATCGGCATCTTCTGTAAGTCGATCGCAGGCCCACTTAGCGAGGCGAAAACGCATTGGATGGTCAGCGTATACACAACCATCTTCGTTCAGCGGAAGGATAAAACTAATTATCTGTCAAATCAGACATGAGCTAAGTGTTACCATTCACGAAATAAGCACTAGCTGAAAAAAAACGTTAGATGGCGGACCCTTTATATACATACTATAAGGGTATGTCAGTCAATGTCACAAAAATTTGAATTTATACTCTCTTTAGTCCGAGCCAGTAAAAGAAGCTCCAGGCTAAATTCGTCACCGGATTATCGGCAAAGATTACTTCCGCCGGACTAGATTTTCACAACAAAAGGCCACTAGTTTTACTAAGGCTCAAACTTCGCTTATTCTACTATTTCCTTTTTTTTTTACTATAATTCAAGTTTTCAATGATATTTTCTTTTAGTGCATTTTTGCTTAATCCAAATTATTCCAAATTCCGATTCTTAGAATTAACTTTTCGACTTTTCAAAATTTAAATCACTTTAACATTTTCCTTTCCTAATTTGATATTTCAAATTGAGATACTTTAATGTTTCTTTTTAATTTGGACACTTCAAATTGAAATACTTCAATATGTCTTTCTAATTTGGCATTTCAACTTGAAATATTCTTATATTTCTTTTCAATTTATTCCTTTTTTTTGTTAAAGTGACTTAGAATTTTGTTCTTCTTATTCCAAATTAAATTATTTTTAACTTCACTTAATTAATTCACTCTAAACTTTTTCTTTTACTTTAACCGATTTTAGGTTAACTTTGAAGTTTACAATTTCAAAATTTCTAGAAGTTAAAGTTTTTCTCATTTAACTTTTGAATTTTTACAAATTAACGATATTTAAATTCTTTTTTTTGTTGACTCGGCTTAAATTTCTTTAATTTTTCTTTTACTTTGGCTCTTTTTTTTTTAAGTTAAATCACTTTAATTTTTCTTCAACTTTTTCCTCAAATTAATGTTATTTAAATTTGGTTTAGTTTTTTTGTACTAGACTAAATACTTTAATCTTTCTTAATTTCCATGTTTTTTTTTAATTAGAGTGATTTAAATGCTTCTTTCTTTTTGCGGTTGAGATTTAATTACTTTAATTTACTCAATCTTTTCATTTTTTTTTTTGCCTTAAAATGACATTACTGTAAGTTTTCTCTTAACTTTATTTCTCTCTTCTCTTTAGCGATTCATTTGAAATTACTTTAATTTTCTCTTAATTTTCCATTTATTCAAAATAAAGTAACTTCATCTGAACTTTTCTTTTTCTTTCAGTGTATCTTGACTATTTTACTTTACTTATATTAGGGGTGTTTTCTTCGTAACTTATACTCGTTAAGTCATACAAAATGACAACCTGCACGTTAACATGTATAATTTTAGAAGTTGAGAATAACCCCGATAAAAGTGTTACCAAGTTCGAGTGTGTTGTATGGAAAATACAGAATTTATGTCATTCCATTTCTTATATTTCCACGACGTTTCGAAAATTATGATGTAAATATTAAGCGTAGTTAATTTTTTAATCAAATTTTTATAAAGTTGAAGAAAATATTACTGATTTTTTTCTTCTTCAAGAAGAATAATTCCAACACAATACTGGAGACAATCAACTACTAAAGCAAAACCACAAGGAAGTGAAGTGTACAAAAAAGGCCTAGGAATGCTTCGATTCTCAAAATGTATCTACTTTAACCGATATCTTCCCATGACTCGCAAGAACACATTCGGTTCTGTCTGCTTACTGCACCTTATGCAATTTTATGATATACTTTATGCACTTTTTGGTACACATTTTGGTGCCTGTATTTCTTTTGGTACGCATTTTAGTACTTTCACTACACTTTAAGTACTTTTGGAGAAGTTTTAGTACAATTGACTTTTAAGTACTTGTGGTACATTTTGTGGTAAATTTTTATATGTATTTTATGGTACAATTTATGCACTTTAGAGGAACATACTACGTTAAATAAATATTGTATAAGTATGTAGTTTCTGGTACATTTGATGTACTTTGTGGTAAATTTTATGTAATTTTCGAACAAATTATGGTGAATAATCTGATCCACATTCACTACCTGGAGCCAATTTCTCATACCACAACGCAATAGCTTTTTATATGTCGCTTGCGGCACGAGATCTGTTCCCAAGCTCCTCGTTTTACTCATTTAAAACCTAAAAGAGCACGAAGAAGCGTATATAAAGAAGAGCACGCGGCTAGCTCGGGATGGCGTGCGTTGTTTGCTTTATTTTTGCATGTTATGCAAATTATTTTGCGTGTTATGAGAAACTTCAGTGAGAGTTACAGAACGACCACATAGCACCTAGTGGTAGTACTTGACAACGCCTGTGCGATATCTACTTATTTCCTTTATCTATATATCAGAGTATAAATACACACCATTATGAACCACTGCAACTACATTTACTTCACTACAACTACTTCTGAATGTTTCGCGCAATGTTGCCAACTCTTTCTTGTAAGATAAAAAGCACCAACAGCTCCACCAAAAAGGGTCAACAAATGCCAGAAAGAGGGTAAAAAGGCAACAAACAACTACATTTGACCAAAGCCCTGGACAAAGGTCAAAAAGCAAAATAGAGATTTTGGTACTCGTATGTAACACATGGTAAATGCAATATGTTCTACAGTTAAGCTGGACCATTTGAATACATTGCGCCCTTAGCAATTGTTAAAAGAGGATTAAAATAATTTTATAAAATTGTAATTTAGCTGTTTTTTTTTTTCAATTTATGCTTCCTCTTTATTGTAAAAACACCAAAATTGTTGGTGTAGCAAATTAAGAAACATTGCAACTAACAATAATAAAACCTTTTTGAGAAAACCGTTATTTTTGAATATTGACTTTCTTAAAATGCGTCATTAGAATAAGGCCAGTTGCGTTTTTACTTGGGAGGAGAGAGGTTCTCAAACGAACAACAAAGAAAACAATTTGACTACCCAATTACAGCTTTTTAAGCAACAAGGCTTTCTACGAGAGTGCTAATAACCGAAACTGAAAATCGGAGAAACCGATTAACCGGTTTTTTGTGCACTTAACATTGTTCCGGATTTTTAAAAGCGTAATTTTCGAATAAACCGAAAGCCGGTTATTAGATGTCTGTTAACCGGTTAACCAGTAAATACTCAATTTGTGTTAAAAGTTCTTACAAACTTTTTATAATTAAACAAAAAAAGATATAGTTTTCATATATTAATTATTGTTTTTTGAATTAAGTAACACCACATCTATTTTGAAATGTAATAATAATAAGATTTTAAACAGTTTTTAATTTCGCATTGATTTTATCATTCGAATAACAATTGAATAATTTAACTTAGAATATAAATTAATTTTTACACTTTATAAGATTATCATTCATGAAAATTACTTTCAAATTCGAACATGATTTTCAAATTTAAATAAATTTATTTTGAATATTAATTTTACATTAAACAGGCATTGCAAATTGGAATATGATTAATTTAATTTAAAAATAAAACGTTATTGTTAAATTTAATTACAGCTGTGAAATTTTGACATTGAAACACCAATAAAAATATTCAATTCATTGCAATAAAAACCAATTCAATTCAATTAAGAAGATAAAATGAATTGATCTGAACTAGACTAGATTATACGTAGTTCGATTAGATTGGATTGAGCTGACTTGGACTAAATTGATGGAATTGAATCAATGCATTATATTGAATTGATTTACATTGCATTGAATTGGATTGAATTGAATTGAACTGAATTGAATTGAACTGTGATGAATTGGATTAAATTGAATTGCATTGGATTCGATTGAGTTGAATTGAACTGGGTTGAATTGAATTGAATTGGATTGGATTGAAATGAATTGAATTCAATTCAATTGAATTGAACTGAATTGATTTCAATTGGATTGAACTGAATTAAATTGGATTGGATTGAATTTTATTGAATTGAGTTGAACTGATATAATCTTTGACGGAAAATTTAAAAATATTAAAATCTGGCAAATGGTGCTATATTTTCGGAATAATAATGACTCATTTTGCGGGTAAAGAAAACAAGACAAGAAAATTTAATTTTCTGTTGATTTTGAATTAATTTTTATACAAAAATTTTAACGTATTTTTTCCACACGAAACGAAAAAACAGAAAAATAATCGTAATTAAAACCGAAAATTAACCGGTTTCACCAGTTTTCCCCATTTTGTGAAACCGGAAACCAGTTTTCCGAAAAAGTGATGTTTCGAATAACGCGAAAACTGGTTATTCGAAAATGCCGGTTTTTTGAACGCTCTACTTTCTACCCATTGCTCATAGAAAGGAAGCATGAGTTCTGACAAAACATCATTCACGGGAAGGTGGAGTAATGGTGTGGAGTGCAGTATCTTACTACGGAACATCGGAAATAGTTTATAAATATAATATGAATAGTTTCTAATAGCGCTAAAATGACAGCGGTATCTTTTATACATATTCCAGAATCAGTGTTTTCGAATTTTAACAAGTTTTTCGGACCGATCGATACCCTAACACAGCTAGTCTTAATTAATGCTATGAAAGAAGCCTGGAACGAAATTTCATTAGACTATCTTAAATCGTTGTATGATTCGCTTCCAAACACAATGTATTAAAAATATGGTACAAAATACACATTTCAAAAAAGTTATAAGTTGTACTCGTATTATCTGTTATTTACCCTTGTGGCCTTATTCGAATGAAACATTTAAAAACAGGATTTAAGTTTCTTGTTTATAAAAATACGAAATAAAATATAACAGATATTTTTTCCTATCTTCTTTAAGTGTTTTTAATTTTAGTAGAGTGTGGTCTTTAACAAACCAACAACAAAATGAAATTGCAATACCCTATTTCAAGGAAAGAAGCAAAAATTAACGTAAAAAATGCAATACTCTCTATAATGCGTCCAAACAAAAAAAAAATAAATAAAAATTTTACCTCCATATGACTCCATAGGAGGCTTTAACCAATGGGTGTGGTGTGTCCAATATGGCATCACTTTTTAAAAAAAAATTGCTAAAAACAAAATTTTTCAAACAAAAAATCGCTAAAACGCCCCCATGTTTATATCTCGGAAACGGAGAGTCCAATCGAAAAAATAACCAATGATTGCGAGTTCCTACGGGGTTTTCATAAAGTGGTCCAATTCGTATAGAAGAATTTTTTTTTCGCAAAATCGCCAAAATAAGAAAATCGCTACAATAAAAAAGTGCTTATAAATCGAAAATAAGTGATGCCATATTGGAGATACCCATTGGTTAAAGCCTCCTATTATTATTTTTTCGATTGGACGCACCGTTTCCTAGATATAGAGATTTTTCCAGATTTTTTCATATTTTCGATCAAAAATAGGGATGGGTTACCCTGGGTAACCCATTACCCATAGTAGTGTGTAGCTACCCATTATTTTCACCATTTCCCTGAGGGTAATCGTGGCCGTCGGTGGTTAGTGTGCGCGGCTCTTGTACATGAGATCCTGGGTTCGACCACCTTCAAATTTTCTTTCGGCGGCGGTCACCTCGCATAGTGACGGCGACACTATCGAGTATCTAGCCATGAAAAAGCTTCTCAAATTACCGTTAGGAATCGGTGTAAAACTGTAGGTTCCAATCAGTGAGTGAAAACTGGAAAGCGCACAGCTCAGTGATTGTGAGAAGTCCTCCCCAGTCCCTTCATGGGATGTAATGGGAAACCATTTATTTTTTTTTTTAATGGGTAATCGTGATGAGTAATTCCCCATTTTTGTGGGTAGCTACCCATTATACTCTGTGGGTAATGGGTAAACGTTCATTACACATTCCCCACGACGATGTGTATGTTCTACACATGGGGGGTAAATACGAACTCTGCAAATTAGGAACATCAGCGGTGAATGAATAAATAAATTTTAAAGATTTGTGTTACATTTCAGGGCTTTATAACACATTGGTGATTTTTTAGTAAAATTCTAGTTATTTCAAAAAATGTTGTAATGTAAAATTAAAACAACTGAGTGTAAGTTGTGATTACAAGTAAAAATCGTATAAATAAATGTAATTAAAATAATAAATTCTGTTCGCGTGATTAATAAAGAATTGTTGTAATCAGTGAATAGTGCCCACAAAGCATTAACAAGGACAACATCCAAAAAAGCTGAGGAAATGAGGAGCAAATCCATTTGACGCATTATCACATTTTTCATTTTTAAAAATGGCAAAAACAACAACGTCAGCCTTGAGATCAAACGGAGAATTGTGCTTGCGAATAGATGTTGTTTTGGGCTAAGCAAGCACTTTAGGGATAAAGCCCTCTCTCGAGTAACAAAAGTCCAGCTGTACCAGACTCTCATTCAACCTGTCTTGCTTTATGGCGCAGAATCCTGGGTCCTATCGCAAGCAGACGAAACATCTGTAGGAGTCTTCGAGAGAAAAATAATCCGAAAAAATTATGGCCCTATAGTGCACAACGGCGAGTATCGGCGACGCATGAATCATGAGCTGTATGAGCTTTATCCTGACATTGACATAGTTAAGCGGATCAAGATAACGCGATTGCGCTGGCCAGGCCATGTCAGTAGAATGGATGAAGATGAACCAGCGCGAAGGCTTTTCGAAACCGAACTCGAAGGAAGATGAAAAGTAGGAAGACCAAGACTCCGCTGGCGGGATCAGGTTGACGAATCCCTGCGTACACTTGGTATTGCCAACTGGAGAGATAAAGCAAAAGATCGAACTGGTTGGCGAAATATGTTATCTTCGTTTTGTAAGGTGTAAGCAACGATTTTGCAAATCACGTGATATAAAATCGCTCCGGAAAATCTCCGGAAATTGTAAATCTTTAAATAATTTATTAGAAAATATAATTTGGAATGTTTTTTTCTTTTTTAATTTTAAAATAACTTGTTTAAATAAAAAAACACATAAATTTAACAAATTCCTAAAAATTATGGTTATTTTGGTTCACATTTGTTCATCATTACTCTTCTGCTTTTCGTGATTTTCTATTCCTCTTTGCCTGTCCCGTGCTTTACTTTCGGGAAAGAAAATACATATTAATAATAAATATTAATGAAAATAATTTAAATTAAGAAAACTCAACAATTTACAATTTTTCCAATTGCTTTCACAAATTCACAAATTTTTATCAAATATGACAACAAACATATGTTGGGAAGCAAAGGAAATGAGAAACAAAGCAAACAAAAAAATCAGCTGTTCGCTTGGTGATTTCGAAAACATGAAATAACGCCGAAAGATACAAAATCACGTGATAGTCAGAACACCTACAAATCACCGGCGTGATCTTAAAATCGTTCGTGGTTTAAAATCGTCGCGATATCAGAACAGGACTGATAATTTCATAGACGAAGTTAAATTCGATACGTGGTTACAAACAGACATATGTACACTAAAAACAGTGGTTTTGAAAGTCGATGCATTTATTGATGATTTATTGAAAATCACATGATTTTATTGCCAAACATCAAAGTTTGTAAAAGATCTGAAGCAAAAACTATTACCTGGCGAGTTTATAGTACGAGTATGTTGTGACTTTGCGGAAAACTATCCGTTCGTAGTTCAAAATGCTGCACAATCGTTTCATTGGAACAATAACCAAGTAACAATATTCACTGTAGTTACACACTTAAAGACTGGCAGTGAAATTAAGCATAAAAGTATGGCAATTTTGTCAGAGAATCTGACTCATGTTACTAAAAAAATTATCATTGACTACTTAAAAATGCACTACGAACCAAAAAAATTTTATGTAAGGGGTGGAGCAAAACAAAAGCAACTTCGCTAATCATTTATTACATGAAAAGTATTTTAATCTCCCAGCCGAGTGGCATTTCCATGCTATAGAGCACATGGAAAAGGATCATGTGTCGAAATAGGAGCAAATTTGAAGAGAGGAGCTGCGCGAGCGAGTTTGGTTTGTTACCCCAAAAATCACATACTAACAACAGATGCCTTCTATCAATGGGCAAAAAATATTGTTTAGAAACAGAAGTCTTAATGTGCAAAAAAGGAGAACTGGCAATAGATTTCAAAAGAATTGAAAGCAGGTTTAAAACTGCTTTAAACTTAAGAGGCACTCTAAAATATCATGCATTCATACCACTAAAGAGTATAAATATGATATTAAAAAAATATCTCAGGAATATGTACTATTTATTTCCAAAGATAAATAGAACAAAACCTCCCAAAAAGCAAAACTGAAGATAAACGAAGATAATAATAAATGTGTCTTTTAACTAGAAGATTTGTACTAATACAGAAAATTAGATAATATGTATACTAACGGGTTTTTCAACAGAGACGCTACAAAAGTAAATCGATAGGGAGAGCAAACGACGCCATATTTTTTCCCGCTCTTTTGACATTTTTCTTCAGTAAGGTTTGCCATTTCATCATGGAAAGATATACGAGCCAACGAGTCGAAATCATTAAAATTTACTACCGAAATTTGGAGTCAGTGGCCTCAACTTTAAGAGCGCTACGATTCGGATTTTCATCGGAAAATCCTCTTCAGCGATGAGGCTCATTTCTGGCTGAATGGCTTCGTCAATAAGCAAAATATGCGTTATTGGTCCACACGTAATCCATGAGTCATCATTGCATCCCGAAAAAATTTCTGTTTGGTGCGGTTTATGGGCCGACGGCGTCATTGGGCCGTACTTCTTCCGTGATGATCAAGACCGGCACATTACTGTGACAGCGAATCGCTACCGTTCAATGATAACCGAATATTTTTGGCCCCAATTGGATAATATGGACTTGGAGGACATGTGGTTCCAACAGCACGGCGCCACAAGCCACACAGCCAATGCCACAATCAATTTATTGGAAACCAAGTTTGGTGAACGTGTTATCTCACGAAATGGCCCGGTCGATTGGCCGCCTCGGTCGTGCGATTTGACGCCCTTAGATTATTTCCTTTTGGTGTTAATGGTCTATGCCAACAAACCAGCGACGATTGATGAACTTCGTACGAATATCTAACGTGAAATTGCAGTAGCATCGGCCGATTTATGCTTGAAAACCCTCGAAAATTGGGTTCAGCGTCTGAACTTCTGCAAGCGTGCCCGTGGTGGCCATGCAAAAGAAATCGAGTTCCATACATAATGGCATCGAAAGTACTTTCACAGGAATAAAGAATTTCATTGGTATCTAAAACCGGTTATGTTTTATTTAAAAAAACTTTTGTAGCGCTCTTATTGAAAAACCCTTTATATTGATGTAAAAAATTTAATGTAAAAAATACTTATTGGAAGTTTAATTTTTTTTTTTCAGTTAGGGACAGGAAAATTACCTTTTAAAAAAAATCGTAGCTCTTCGGGTCGAAAGTTTCAAAATACAGTTTAGTTCTG
Source organism: Phaonia tiefii (assembly GCA_963931995.1). Lineage (NCBI taxonomy): Eukaryota > Metazoa > Arthropoda > Insecta > Diptera > Muscidae > Phaonia > Phaonia tiefii. The sequence goes on from OZ008368.1 coordinate 144,207,628, forward strand.
AAAATCAAGGTAATTGTAAAATATTAACTTATTTTTGATCACAGCATTCGAAGGAGCGGAGAGAATTCCGCGGAAAATATGTTTTAAATTTTTTTATCCACAGTTTAGACAAGATACTCGATGAAAATAGAGTACCTTAACGTGAAATTTTTCAAAATTTTAAGACTTAGTCTTTAGTTTCTCCTGGGACAGTTGCTGTGATTTTCCGTATATGTATAAATATATTAATATAACGTCGTGTTATCCAATGCACTTGTTGTACGAATTTGTTTTCTTTTGTATTGGTTATTATAAATAGGCCCAATTTTTGACTGGTTATTTAAATTGGTAATCAGTTGATTTTGATTTATGTTTGATCTGACGTCAAATACGAAAATAGTTTTTCAGTGCATTGCCAAATAATCTTACTACCATGTGGCAACAGTGGCAAATGCTACGAAAAATAACCGGTATTCATAAATTTATCGGTTAATCGTTACCATGCATCTAACTGGCGGCATTTGCAAAAGAAAAGTGAAGTGATAAAATACAAAATATTTAATGAAATCGGATAATATTTGAGCAGAAATAAAGTTCTAACGTGTTAAATTATACTTTTTTATTGTTATTTCAACTAGGATGGTGATTATAATTGTTTACATTAACAATTAAAGAAGCTTTGTGTTTGTTCTTCTTGTAGTATTGTGTCAAAATCATATGGTCACTTGATCATAGTTTAAATGCCCAACTTTGGCTGCTTAAACAGCAACCAACTATTAGCCTAAAAAATTAATTCTGAGTTTAAATTTTGGTTGATCGTTGATCAAAGATGATTTTCCAATCAAAAGTTAGGCCTTAGGCTGCAAATTCTAACAACCTTATTCATATAAAATAACATTGTCTCAAAATCTTTCTTCAGTTGCTTAAATTCCAATTCGACACAGCAACGAGTATATGGTAAAGTCAAATTGAAGTCACTGACCACTGACCAACATTTTAACTTGCCGCCAAACTCTGAAATCGTAGTATGGGTCCGAATGGAGGGAGATTGTGATATTGGCGGCTTGTGGCTAATTGGACCGTCAGGAATGAGAAACGATAACATCACCACCATCAAAGCTTTAGTAAAACCAAATAATGAAGGATACTTAACTCTACGAGTCTTAAATCTCACCAAAAATGAGGAGGTGATCGGCGACCGCATAGAAATTGTGAAAATTCACCAATTGTGAAGGTAATCTAGACTACAGCAAGCTTGCAGATAAGGAGCCGAAACTACTGGATTCGCCTCGGAATGAGTGGGTGCGAGAACAACAACCATCTGACAGTAACAATGCCAAACAATTGATGTTGAAGCATGCGTCTGCCTTTGCCCTGATGACACATAAAGAATGAAATCAACACAGGGGAAGCGAGACCAACAAAACTGGTGCCCAGATATCTCCCACTTGCAAAAAGAGATAAGGTAAAGAAACTTGTAGCTGAAATCCTGAAGGATTCAAGTCCATGGAGCTTATTGGTGGTACTAGTTAACAAATAGGATGGCAGTACCCAACTTTGCGTCGACTATAGAAAACTGAACGACGTTACCAACAAGGGAAGCTATCAAATATCAATAATTTATGACACATTGTATATGTACAGGAACAAAATTGTTGCAGGAACAAAATTGTTCTCCATCCTGGACTTGCAAAGTGATTATTGGCAAGTGAAAATCAGCGAGAAATATAAGGAGAAATCAGCATTCATCGTAGGGGACGGTCTGTGGCAATTCAAAGCTATGCCATTCGGAGTCTGTAACGCTCCAGCCACCTTTGACAGTTGAATGGAGTGCGTGTTGAAAGGACTTCAATGGCGAATATACTTGGTATACCTAAACGATATCATTGTCATGGAAAAAACCTTCGATGAACAGCTGAATAATTCTAAAGCAGTCCAAAACAAAACCGGTTTTAGATACCAATGAAATTCTTTATTCCTGTGAAAGTACGTTCGATGCCATTATGTGTGGAACTCGACTTCTTTCGCATGGCTACCACGGGCACGCTTGTAGAAGTCCATACACTGAACCCAATTTTCGACGGTTATAAATCGGCCGATACTGCTGCAATTTCACGTTCGATATTCGTACGAAGTTCATCAATCGTCGCTGGTTTGTTGGCAAAGACCGTAGACTTGGCGTAGCCCCACAGGAAATAATCTAACGGCGTCAAATCGGACGACCGAGGCGGCCAATCGACCGGGCCATTTCGTGAGATAAAACATTCACCAAACGTGGTTTCCAATAAATTGATTGTGGCATTCGCTGTGTGGCTTGTGGCGCCGTCCAGTTGGAACCACATGTCCTCCAAGTCCATATTATCCAATTGGGGCCAAAAATACTCGGTTATCATTGAACGGTAGCGATTCGCATTCACAGTAATGTGCCGGTCTTGATCATCACGGAAGAAGTACGGCCCAATGACGCCGCCTGCTCATAAACCGCACCAAACCGTAGTTTTTTCGGGATAAATGATGACTCATGGATTACGTGTGGATTGCTGTCTGACCAATAACGCATATTTTGCTTATTGACGAAGCCATTCAGCCAGAAATGAGCCTCATCGCTGATTGTTGAGGCCTCTTAAAGTTGGCCGCTTAAAGTTGAGGCCACTGACCCCAAATTTCGGTAGTAAATTTTAATGATTTCGACTCGATCTTGGCTCGTATATCTTTCCATGATGAAATGGCAAACCTTACTGAAGATAAATGTCAAAAGAGCGTTAAAACATATGGCGTCGTTTGCTGTCCCTGTCGATTTACTTTTGTAGCGTCTCTGTTGAAAAACCCTTTATTAGCTCATTAATGGATATAAACTTTACTGCAAAAATATTTATATGTAGACCATTGATATGTAGATCATTGGGCCTGGGTCAAGATAGTTTGGAAAGAATCTTGAAGATCGTGTCATATTTTAAACTGATCTTCAGTCATCTATACATAACAAATCTGGGGTTAAAGGAGATATAACTTTAAATTATGGGTAATCATTGCTCAATAGTATGACAATAAATATTCAAATTTAATGTTCCTCATATATGGATTCTATAAGGAGATTTCAGTCAACTGTAATTGCCACGCGTCCATTAACTAAAAATAAATATTTTCCTATTACATCCCTTCTCGCAATCAGTTAGCTGTGCGTGTTCAAGTTTTTACACTCACTGACTAGGACCTACTAGTTTTATACCGGTCCAAAGCCTTTTCATGGCCAATTACAAGATAGTGTCGCCATCACTAAGCGACCGTCGACTAAGTTACCGTCGACGAAAGGGCAGGGATCGAACCCACGTTCTGTTGTAAAAGTTGCACGACCGACCGCTACCCATTACCTTATATTATTTATTGGATTCGGGTAACAAGGTCACCCCTGTTTCTTAAATTAATTTTATCAATGCAGTTCCAACTAGCTAATTTACATATTGACAGGTTTTTAAGCCGTTGGGTTAACATTTTTATAACCAACGAACGGATTTTCCCGACCACCTTTGAATCTTTTGAAAGTTAGTTGACTTTTTGCAAATAATATTGGTTCCGTTCAAGTATTACGTAAGCAGATTTATTATAATAAATAAATAATGAATTATTCTTATTTTGAAGTTCTTCAAAAAGTTTAGAAAGAATAATTTCTGCAATGACTAGATTACAATCTCTTCGACTAAGAGCCTCCACTGCTACTTTCATTGGATGAAAGACTTCAAACAACATTTTTAAAACTGGAATATGGTCTTCATTCCAAATCTCAGCCAAATCGTAGTCTATTAGGCATTTTTTAATTTCAAAAAACTTTCAATCATAACAACTATCGAGTTCCATCGAGTTGTTACATCGCTGCATAAATGAACTTCTTTTCCAAGTTCTGTTGTAGCATACTGTTGTAATGATGCTGTCTTTAATGGACTCTTTTTAAATACTTTTATAATTTCTCTTGTGTTGTCTAAAACTTCACAGTAGTTTGGAGATTTGCTATAACTTGAAACTTCAAATTCATCAGCATATTCTGAATAATCAGATTCTTCTGACATGTCCAAATGTTCTCTTTTTTATACAGCACGTCAATAACAGCAAGGTGTATACCGTGATTTAAACAAAAAATACCCAAAACTGGACTATTTTTGACAAACGATTTCATGACATTAGGTCCATCAGAAATTGTACATGTAATATGTGTTTCAAAATTAATATTAAACTCTTGCAACTGTTGTTCGATCACAGTTCTTATTTCTATAGCTCCACATTTCCCTGGGATATATACTAAGCCCAAGTTAAAAAAATTATCTGATGGCCCATACAAAAATGTGTTGAGGTATCTTCGTTGATAAATGATAGACCATTCATCTAATATAACAGAAAATCTTCCACTATTTTCAATTATTTATTGTATGTCCATTATTATTTGTTTCGTAGCAGTATCAAAGTATGATAAAATTAATTTTTTTACCGATGAAACATTTTTGGTAGATTGAAGCCCCTTTTTTGTAGAGATTCTCTTATAAAACTGCTTTCAGTAATGGCATTAATTGTGATTCCGTCTAAAGCAGCCATTCGAGAAACTATCTCTTCCCCGGAATGATTTGGTTGCAAAAATTGTTTTATGCTTAAATCAGGTTTGCTCTTTTTTGAAGGAATCACATCACCAGCATCCGGCTTGACTTTCTGAACATTTTCCAAATGTCGTGTTAACCCACTTGTACTTCCAGTGTCAGTGTCTTAGGGCACAGGGAACATTGTGCCAAATCATTTTTCTTGGTGAAGTACTTCCACGCTGGAGATTGAACACGATCCGTAGCAATCTAAAAATTATCGCTTGTTAAAAGAAGTTATGTATTATTTTGAATAATTTGAGAATATTTACATTTATTTTTGAAAATCAAGTAATTTATTTTATAAAAGAACACCTATCCACTTGTAATTAAAGAGCAAAACATTTATATTTACATTAATGGAACAACACACAATAACAAAAGACAGTCAGCTGTGTTTTAGTGTTGCATTTTTTCGTACCAAAACAATGAACAGGGTTGCCAATAAAAAGTAAAATACCAAAGTTTGAAATAAAAAATCCCGAAAATTCCCGGGAATTTTTTCCCGTATAGGAACCCTAGTTTATTTATTTATTTTTTTATTTATTCAATCTATTGGGCTGAGCTCTTACAGATCATTTCTTACAACTATGTACTTAAATCTAGTTCTAAAGCTATATATTGGAAAAGCGCATTTCTGAAAGTGCAGCGATGCGATAGAAAATCTAAATGACTGCATGCGTTGTTACATAGAATTAAGCACCTTGCAATAACCTTATTCAAGCTATAATTATATCGATGAAAATATTCAAAGAAAAAATTACTAATTCTTAAATTTCTTCTGGGAATATTGAAAGGTATAAGTTGAAAGGTATAACTATCAATAATATCTTTTATGAACATAATGTTTTGTGATACTCTGCGTTGCGTAAGAGTTTCTAAATTTAGTAATCGACAGCGAGTTTCGTAAGAAGGCATGTTATAAGACGTATATAAATTTTTTAAAGCAAATTTTGAGAATCTTTTTTGAACTCCCTCAATCCTGTTTTTATAGGTATTATAAATCGGGTCCCATATTATATTGCAATACTCTAGGTGAGAGCGAACAAATGCAAAATATAAGATTCTTAATGTAAATGGATCATTGAAATCTGTAGAATTCCGCTTCAGAAAACCTAACTGAGAATTGGCTTTACTAATTACATATTCTAAATGATATGTAAATGAAAGTTTTGAGTCTATATATACCCCAAGGTCTTTGATTAAATTTTCCCTGTCAAAAACTTGAGTATAAAAAGTGTAAGTGTTTATGAACGGAAATTTCTTATGGGTGATAGTTAAAATTTTACACTTGGAAAAATTTAATTCCATACCATTATAAACGCACCATTGCAGAAAAGTGTTAATGTCTCTTTGAAAGGCTATGCAGTCATTTAGATTATTAATAATAGAATAAATTTTCAAATCATCCGCGTACAATAAGACATTGCAAAATTTAAATAATAAAGGAATATCATTAACGAAAAGCAGAAATAAAAGTGGTCCGAGGTGGCTCCCTTGCGGCACGCCAGAATTTACATTAATAGCTTCCGAAATACAATTATCAATTTTTACAAATAGAGTTCTATTTGACAAATAAGAGTTTAACCAAACTAGCATATTGGAGTGAATTCTACAATTCTAGTGTTGCCATATGTGTAAAAAAGTAAATAATTACTCATGATGGAATTAGTAAGGTGAACGCATTGCACAGCTGATTTTCTTTTGTTTATATATTTCTGGTTAATTTAAATTGTCAAATGTTGTTCACGTACACATATTTGTTTGTTTGTATGTGTTTTTCCATAGCAGCACATAATTGATTTGACAATATAAGGTAACTTTAACAAAAACAAAATGCATGTTGTTCTTGCCCTACAACAGTAACAACAGCTACTACGCTTCCATCATGCTGACGTAATCACCATCTTGACCCCCCACCACCCATGTCATCAAAAATAAGCAAAGCAAAGATCCCCCCGCCCCCTATAGTGCTGACGTAATACTTGAACGGCCCCTTAACATTTTTCAAACAATTTCACATTATTGTCTATATCTCAGGAACTGAGAAATTTTTTGGCACAAAATGCAGAAGAGACTATCAGGATCAACCTATTTTGTTTCAGAATTTTGAAAATTAAATTTTTTGAGATATAGCTTCCTAAACTTTTAATCGTGACACTGACCTTTCGCAAAAAAAAATGTCTAAATGTAGTTTAAAGCTATTTGCAATACCAAATGAGACCAATTTCGACCATGTACGTTAAACACTTTTGAAGATATGAGCAATATTGGCAGACCACTTATGTGTGTTTTTAATGATTTCTCTATTCTCCATATTTCCGGAACCACAAAAGTTAGATACCTAAAATATTTGAATTTAAATTACTTTAGTACTGTAGAACATTCATGATAATTTTTGTACAATTCTAAGAGGGTAAGGTTAAAAAAGGCGTTTTTTTTTGATTTAAAATGGAATTACAACTTTACATTTTAAAATCCCAGAATTATTATTATTATTATAATATATTTTTATTATGCTCACCCAGCCAACCAACGGAATCCGCAAGGTACTTCGATATGACTTCTTTCACGGTACGCTAACGCTCCTAGGAAGGCTTCGAAAGGAGTCCCGAAGGAGCATATTCACCGGAGAAAACAGCATGCTCAAAATTAATGAAAGTAGTGCACCCTAGGGACTCCTTAAACGACTGTTTTTGGAGTCCCTACACGCTCATTTGGATAACCCACCAAGGCTCCATGCGGACTGCTATAAGTACGTATGTCATTTATATATCCCGTAAAGGCTCTTAAATCATCCGAACCAACCCAGAATGAGTGATTGTTATTGCTTTTCCCAAATGCCCATAAGTTTATAACTCGTTAAAAACATAAAATATTTTTTTTAGTTTTTACAGAATTTTGTAATATTTCTTCCGGTAGTTCTGTAGGAGTTTCTCATGATTCAACGCCCCTAAAACAATCTCATGCGGAGTTTTTCTTCTATTCCTACTATAGTTTAACAGATCTTCATATCAACTTGACATGGACATGTATATGAACTGAAACTTCGCAGGCAAACTAATGGCGACGACAAAAATGAACTATCAAAATATGGGCGAAATTGGACAAAGGAGCGTGGTTCCTCACATACAAATCACAAATTAAAAATCCATTATTTCTGCTCCTGTTAACGGTATTTGAACAAAATTGGGTATGTTGGAACAAAATTGGGTAATAAGGACGGGATTGGACAAAGGGGCGTGGTCATACATAAAGAATTGATAGTCAAAAACTATGGTTTTTACGGGTTGGTTTGTTATATGTATATTAAATTTTATTAAAAGAGTCGTAAAACTAACTCGTTTAGTTACATATATTTTACACTTATAACAACGAGTTTTATTTGATCTCCTGGTATTTCGATTAATCGAACTCAAAAGTCGATTTCAGTTGAAAGGTGAACGCTGAAATCGATTTCGCCTTAAATCAATAGACTATACAATACTAGTACCTATAAAATGATACTTTCTGCTAAACTATGATTTAAATTAATTTTTACCAGCAATGCCAGTTTTCAAAAGACCACGGCATTCAGAAGGTGCCCATCAAAAACAAAAGGATTTTCATTAAATTTGGGCCTATAACATACATATGTAATCTACCACAATTAAAGACTAGTGAAACAAAACGAAAACTATAAAAAACTTGAAATGCTGTTTGATTTATTTACCATATAATTATTTAAAACAATATAGGAAGAATTTCTTTGTTTATTTTTAAGTTATTAATTTACTTATAATTTCGCTAGATAGGCTCTTTCGTCCACTGTGCATTGTGCTCTGGTAAGATATAAATGCTATCAGGCTCAAAATTTTATGATATACATCTACATAGTTGCATATGAAAACTTATGAGCTCAGTGCCATTTGAAAATGCCAAAAAGATGTTTATTCGGATCACCTTGACGCATATGTAGGTATGTATGTTTGGCCGTGACGTCTGAAAATCTTTTATTTCAAAATGTCAATGACCGTTGGTTGCCGTTATGGGTTGTGCGATACTTTGTTTTATGCCGTTTTTAATTCGTCGACTGAGAAATAAGAAGCCCGAAATAAAGGAAATAATAATAAAAGATTCAAAACCTTGTTTGACAACTCACTTTAATGAAAACCGAGTGCAGTATCGTGCTCGTACTACAGTTTCACTACAAATTTTTTATGGAATATTAATCAATCTTTCCTGTTATAAAACAGTAGTGTTGATAGTTTTCGGCATTAAAATTGTGCAAATAAACAGACAGACGACTTAGTCTTTGAACCATGTCATTACAAATTTAAGCAAATTAATTAAATTTTTCAAAACCATATTTTGGCTTTATGTATATATTTTGACAAGAGTTGAGCAAACAAGATTTCATGTATAGCTATTTTGATAATGATTGTTTTCAATTAAGGCATTGTTTGATTAGAAATAACAACTTGAACAATGTCTATTTTGAGTCAAACAAGCATTTTATCAAAATATAGCATGCTAATCAAAAAATCACATGAGGTGTCATGGGACACCCAGTTGGAATGAAGTTCCTTTCGCTATATATTGTGTACTAGTTAGATCCAACACGTCTAAGGCGCCCGTTGAAAAGTACGATAATTTAAATGGATCTTTAAGAAAAGGTACGTTTTGTAAAATAAATGTACAATATATTTTTTCTACAATGTATTTTAAAATATAAATATGTATTATATTTTCCCGAAATGGTACTTTTTTAAAGAGAGGTACTTCGTTTATTAAAAGATAATGTTTTTGGAACGAAGTTCCTTACCGCACGTTGCGGGATGGGGGCTAAATGAAAAAATTGTAAACAACTTTATTTTAACCGTATTATGCTATAACCCAGTATACAACCCAGTATTATTCTGCATACTTTTAGGATTTCGTGATTTTGTGTTTGAAAATTGTACCAATTCGTTGTGTTATTTTATTTTATTGCATACCCTTAGACATAATTGGTAATTATTACTAGATTTGTACAGTCAGGGACGTATATGAGGGATATTTTCTTTCATGTTTGCTTTGTGATAGTCATGCCCATGTGAAGTGTGCTGGCTTCAATGGAAGGCATAATGACATAATTACGGCTAAGGAAAGCGGGCTTCGCTGAACACGTTGGAAGTGTAGTGAATTCGATGTTGACATTTAAAAACTATTTAAGGAGGCCAAGAAAGGATTTCAAAATATAAATTTTGATTTTGTCTCCATTAGTTCGAAACTTAAATCGTTGCAGGATATGTTTGATACTTTTAAATGACCTGAGGGCATCTCGTCCTCCCCAAGATGGAATAAAAGCTTCTAGTGATCGCAATTTAATTGTACCAGTAACTCCTAACTTAGATAATTTTTTGTATCTCCGAAACAGTCGTCGTCTTCCACAGAAGTCAGGGACCGTAATCTTTATGAGTTTTATTATAAAATTGATACACTAATGATTATATTATTAGTTTTAAGGATTTTTTCAATGGTAATGATTAAATTCGAGTAATGTTAAAAAAATCACATCATAATCATTATTGTTTAGCAAAAAAAAATCATAAATAATTATTTTTGATTCAGAACGTTAATTGAATTCAAGTAATTATAAAAGATTTATTACCATAATAAACAATAGCAATTTAATAATTTATACATTTTTATATGCATTGTCCCCAGATCGGGTTCTGGAGTATATGTAATAAACATATATGTTGCATTTGTACAGTTTTATATATACAATTTGTTGAAATAAATTTAACACTCATATAAGATAACAATGTAATGAAAAATTTTTAGTAAAAAAATTGCATAAATATCGTATTATTTATATACTAAAATCTGTGGTCTAATTAAATCTAAATTTTTTTTTATAAAACATTAATTTTAAGATAGCCACGCCAATTGTTTTTCATGTGTATGTTCACCCACATTGTACGTTGTACTTTTTACTGCTTTAATATTTGCCCGACTGTATATGTGATTTATGACGGGAATCCCATTAGTATCCTCGATATATTTTTGTTTGTAAAGGTATATAACCGCCTCGGGTGGGACAAACCCTTTTCGTAATGCATCACTTAAATAATATGCATTTATATAGTAGGGAGCCATTATTAAATTGTTTTCATAGTTTGTTGTACAATTTAGTATATGGTTTCTTATTAGATTTATGATGTAATTGTCAATTCGAATTTCATTTGCCTTATTATACTTATTCAATTTCTTGTTTGATATATGTATACTTTGTGTACTGAATTTGTGCTGTTCTGTACAGACAAGTAGAGGCTCTTAAACATTTCCCTTCGAATATCCTTAATTTTTTCCATGAACACCGGCTATACGTTGAACCAGACAGGACAACCATACGTTATGACAGGATGAATTAACGTTTGATACATAATAGTTTTGACACGGGAATTTATATGTTTAGAATGAAAAAGATGTCTGTATACTTTATAAAAAAAGCTTTCCTTGCCTTTGAGACTATCTCCTTTAAATGTTCATAAAAGTATAAATATTTGTACAGGTACACACCTAGATATTTAATTTTGTGGTTGTTCTCAATGGTCGTATTCGAAAGGTTTGATTTGATTCCGTATTGTTTCCAATTCCGTTTAACGTCGTTATTACATTTTCCTACTGGTGGCCGAAATACAATAGTCTCATACTTGTTAGTGTTTATTTTTAAATGCCAACCAAGGGCATACTCCTCGACAATATCGAATGAGTTTTGAAGTCTTCATTAATATTAGATATTGTCTTATCAGCATGATAAATAACAATATCATACCCGAATGCCGACTAGTTTGATTATTATTGCTTTCATCGAAATCCTTATATGAATGTATTGATTCCAGGAAAGCTCCTATTGCATCATGCATTTCCTCTTGGTCACGTATTACTAGGTTTTCTAGATCTTGAGTGTTTATTCTAGTTCTTCCTTGGAACATTCTTATTGGATCTCTATGATCTAATCTCTCCAGGTTTTCGTGAATTTCTTTATTACCTATTAATATAAAATGTTCATTCAATAGTTTTTTAATCAGTTTGAGATTTGCTTTTAAGGTGTTTAATGATAATTGAGTAAGTCTTGTTTCTAATCTATTGTCGTTTTATCATCATTAATATTTTACTTTTTCTCAGTGTAATTTTTTAATTATGCTGTCAGAAAATTTTGAAAAGACATTATTGTCTTTAAATTTTGGTACCATATCTTCAATGGCCTCTGATATTAGAAAATGTAATCTAGTTATATATACATCTATTTCATCATTCGTCAAAATTTCGATAGTTCGGTATAACTGTTTCTTACTTGATTTTCTGCATTTCCACCCTCTCAAACTTTTTCCAATTTGTCCTTTTAAAGTTAAATTCAAAGTTGTCATAACATTCGGCTCACTCTCAATTTTCACAATTAATACCAAAGCGTGGTGGTCGCTATCGTAATCCAATGTGTTCAGGCAGTGTGACATTTCGTTGACTCTTAGTATATTTAGTCTGAATTCCGTTATGTATAAATCGTGGTATGAGCCCGATCAAGTAAAGGATGGTGCTACGCTACAGAAGCATAAAGCTGGCATCTGAATTCTATATCGTTTTCCGACAACCATTCGCTATTGCCTTTTGCGTTATGAACAGTATTACTCCATTCTGTGTGCTTGCAGTTCAAGTCTACCACTAGTACATAGTAATTATTTGAATTTTGGAGATTCATAGAATCAAATAGTTTTTGCAAGTCTACTCGTATTGAATTTATATTGACGGCCGCATAGTACACATATATATTAACTAAAAAGTTGTTGCAGTTAACGGGTATCTTTATGGCGCATGTCTCTAAAGCATCTAGCGAATATATACTTTTGTTATCGAACTGTAGTATTGTATGGTATTCTTAATTAATACAGCAGTTCGCCACCCCTTATTGCATCAATTCGATTTTTCTTATGACTTTATAATTTTTAAATATTACATTGTGTCTATGGTTTAATTTTGTCTCATTTAATAGGACAATATGTACTACCTACCTAAAAATAAAAAATAAATGGTTCCCATTACATCCCATGAAGGGACCGGGGAGAACTTCTCACAATCACTGAGCTGTGGGCTTTCCAGTTTTCACTCAATGATTGGGACCTACAGTTTTACACCGATTCCGAACGGTATTTTGAGAAGATACCTACGTACCTACTCTTGAAAAAAGGACGAATTCTAAAAAAATTCCCATGTCTTAAAAACCCCCTTTTCTCCAAAAAAATATCTTCTCTTAAACCTTTTCTTAAAAATAAAATGATAAATTTTTTCTTGAAATTAGTACGCTTTCTAACAATAAGTACATTTCCTTAAAAATAACATTTTAATAAAAATAGAACCACTTCTTTAAAAAGTACCTGTTCTTACAAAAGTACTTCTTTGTAAAAAAAAGTCATACTCTTATGGCTATTTCTTACAGAAAGTACTTCTTCTTAAAAGTAGTACTTTTTTTTAAAAAAAAATTATCTTTTAATAAAAGAAGTACCTCTCTTTCAAAAAGGACTTAAAAATATGAATTTTTGTAAAAAATACAGTGGAGAAACATAAAATTTTTCTTAAAAAAAGTTTTTTATTTTACAAAACGTACCATTTCTTAAAGATCCATTGAAATTATCGTATTTTTCAACAGGCGCCTTAGACGCGTTGGAACTAACTAGTACATAATATATAACGAAAGGAACTTCGTTGCCGATATGATTAAAGTGAACATTGCCGCGAGTTCAAGAAAATATTTACTGGATGGTACATTCAAAATTGTGCCTTATGTGGTATAATTAGATTTAAAGGTGAGTTTTAAAACTTTTTTAGCCGTAGTGACCGCGGATGGGAGCGAGCAATGCGGGCGCGTCATCGCGTTTTACACGAATAATATGAAGTGACATTTTTGTTTTTATTATAACTATTTTCCAAATATTTCCATTTATTTATGTTTTAATGGATAAACAGAGCTTGGCTTCGTCTAAATTTATTTTACAATACAGCGTGATTCAGGAAGTTCCGGACAAATTTCTCTAGTGTATTCCTTGGCTGATTTCATGAACAAAAAGTCCATTAGGACCATGTCCGAAAATGCAAGGGTGCGAAATGGCAGCGGGTTCAAAATTTTCGGATTGGTGGTCGGAGGGTAGTACGGTAAAGTTGCTAACTTCTGGGCCAGTGGACGGATGTTTTGAGCTTGTTGGAAAGGTCTTTAAGAGGCCTTTCAGAATCAATAAAAAAAAGTAGAAAAAATTCAAATCGCCGAGATACAGAGCTTTCGGAAAAAAATGGAAAAAAAAATTCACATAACCTCAATTTGCTCCGCCAGATGGCAGGTAACTTATTATTTTTTGCATTATCATCGCAGAATCCATACATGTAAGAATCCAATAATGTCTGTTAATTCTTCGTTTGAATAAGTTGCCATTTTTACTAATTCAAAACACAACGTACTCCAAACTGTTGCTGCAGCAGAGATTAGCGTAAACTTTGTCTGTTTTGTCGTTATTCATTTTTAAAAAACCGGACAAAAATGAACGGATTAGGTATCATAAATTTTTTTTTAAATCTGAGAACCATAGAAAACTCATCATGTGTGGGTGGTTATTTAGAAATTGCCCTAAAATAAGCCCAGAGATTTTTGTTCCTTTGTGTTTGATTCTTCAGCCAAAAATTTCAATAAAATAAAATCTTAAACGTGTTAATTTACAAAAACAAATAAATGTGTGCTGTTATTTCGCTTCCAAAAACAAAAACAAACATTTTTGCATTTCAGTAAAATGGTCATAACTTTGGAACGGTAAGACCTCTGGCTTCGTTTAGGTCATTTTGGAAAGGTAAGAGCTATGGCTATCTTTCAACAGACAGAAAACATACATAAGTTACCTGCCATCTGGCTGAGCAAATTGAGGGTATGTGAATTTTTTTTCCGAAAGCTCTGTATATCTCTTCCGACCACTGGCTCAGGAGTTAGCAACTTTAGCCTACTACCCTCCGACCTCCAATCCGAAAATTTTGAACCCCCTGCCATTTCGCACCCTTGCATTTTCGGACATGGCCCTAGTGGACTTTTCTTCATGCAATGAGCCAAGGAATACGCTGGAGAAATTTGCCCGGAACTTCCTGAATCACCCTGTACATTGATAATAATATACATATATAAATAATCAATATTCTTCGAGCTTGAGGTCAGATTTGCTGTTATATTTATTTTCCTCGATATTTCGCTACTCCTTTGTGTAGCATCATCAGGAGATATAAACAATATTTAACAATTAAAACAAAACAAAATTAACAATTGTGAAAAAATTATGTCAATTTAAAAAAGTTCAAAGAAATTTTCCCGCCTTTTTTCAAAATTTTCTGAAGTTACACAAACAAAAATAATGTTCGTAAAAAGTTCATATAAATTAACCCAAAGAAAAATATTAGATTGATAAACAATTCTTGCTTAAATGGTTCTACTTTTTACTAATTAAATGTCTGTAAATTTGGGCTACATTATCTGTATCTGTTTTATAGTTAATTCTTTTCAATGTTGGTGTATTAATTATCTGTAGCATTTCTAACATATAACGACGTTTATAATTGTTTTCTTTATTTAAAACCGCTGTATCCTGAAATTTTGGGTAATGATTTCTGTGTAGAAATGTGCCTATATTTCTGATCTGATTTGTGTCCTGCAATTCGAGTCTTTAGTTTATATTTTCTAGTCCCTACATATACTTTGTTACAAACCTCGTTGTCATTTCCCTTACATGGTATTTTATATACTATATTACACCTATCAAATTTGTCCAAACTATCCTTTGGCCGTCGGTGGTGCAATGGTAGTGTGCGCGGCTCTTGTGCATGAGGACGTGGGTTCGATCCCTACTCTGACCACCTTAAATTTCTTTCGACGACGGTCACCTCGCTTAGTGATGGCGACACTATCGAGTATTTAGCCTTGAAAAAGCTTCTCAAAATACCGTTCGGAACCGGTGTAAAACTGTAGGTCCCAATCAGTGAGTATAAAACTAGAACGCGCACAGCTCACTGGTTGTGAGAAGCTCTCCCTAATCCCCTCGTGGGATGTAACGGGAAACCATTTATTTATTTATTTATCCTTTGTTTTACTAAATATTCTGCCTATTGTGTTATATGTTTGTGTGCTATGCTATAATTCTTGTCGTCAAATATTTTTGACTTCGCCAACCTATCTGTTATTCCAGGTATGTACGTTATTGACTTGTAACTTTTCGGCTCATCAGTAGTAACCCTGTTCGGTTGTCGTTTATCCTCAAATTGCCTTATCAGTCTGTTGGTAAGATGGTTCGGGAAGTTGTTGTCCTTGAGAATGTTCCTTATCCTTTCCTTATTGACCTTGTGGAATTCTACATCACTTATAGTCAAAACGCGGTTTATTAAATTTTTCGCCGTATTTATAATCACACGTTTTTGATGTTTCGAGTGGAAGTTGATTATTCTTCCTGAAGACGTTGGTTTCTGATACCAATTAATTGATAAATTTTCCCCTCTCCTGACCACCAATGTGTCCAAATAGGGAAGTTGTGAATTTGACTTTTTTCCATTGTAAATTTAATACTGGAATGGAAACTGTTAAAAACATCCAAAATAGTATTTATTAGATAAAGTGAATAAGGCAGAGAAATTCCTTAAAAGCAATAAGGATATTTTAATTGTTAATGCTGATAAGGGAAATGCAACAGTAGCTATAAAGAAATGTGACTATGACTCGAGAATAGGCAACATTGTTGGAAATACAGCAGAATACAAGCTAGTGACCAAAGATCCTACGAGTACACTAGAAAGGAAGAATAATAAATTCGTTGACGAACTTCAAAAAGTAGGAATTATTAATCAAACACAGAAGAATAAACTTAAAACAACAGTATCCACAGCACCGAGATTATATGGAGTTCCAAAAATACACAAGGAAGATTTTCCATTAAGACCAATTTGCTCTTTTGTTAACTCACCATCATATAAAATGTGTAAATACATTACAAACATCCTTAAAAAGATAACGGAAAATTCAAAATATAATGTAAAAGATGCAATACAATTTAAGGACAGAATAAAGAACCAGAAGACATTTTAATTTCGTTTGATGTAGTATCTCTATTCCCGAGTGTTCCCGTAGAATTAGCTATCAGTAACATAGAGGAAAAGTGGAACACATTAAAGCAACATACAGACATTAATAAATCTTTATTTTTAGATATATTAAGATTTTGTATAGTGGATAACCGATATTTCCAATATGATGGGAGGATATATTTGCAACAAAAGGGACTCCCAATGGGCTCACCAGCTTCTCCAATAGTTGCTGACATCGTTATGGAAAATTTACTGGACTCTTGTATCGAAAAATTGGATATAAAACCAAAAATTTTAACAATATATGTAGACGATTTATTTTGTGTCGTTTCAGAGGACGAAATAAATACAATTTTGGATGTTTTTAACAGTTTCCATTCCAGTATTAAATTTACAATGGAAAAAGAGTCAAATTTAAACTTCCCTATTTGGACACATTGGTGGTCAGGAGAGGGGAAAATTTATCAATTAATTGGTATCAGAAACCAACGTCTTCAGGAAGAATAATCAACTTCCACTCAAAACATCAAAAACGTGTGATTATAAATACGGCGAAAAATTTAATAAACCGCGTTTTGACTATAAGTGATGTAGAATTCCACAAGGTCAGTAAGGAAAGGATAAGGAACATTCTCAAGGACAACAACTTCCCGAACCATCTTACCAACAGACTGATAAGACAATTTGAGGATAAACGACAACCGAACAGGGTTACTACTGATGAGCCGAAAAGTTACAAGTCAATAACGTACATACCTGGAATAACAGATAGGTTGGCGAAGTCAAAAATATTTGACGACACGAATTATAGGATAGCACACAAAACATATAACACAATAGGCAGAATATTTAGTAAAACAAAGGATAGTTTGGACAACTATGGATAGTTTACCATGTAAAGGAAATGACAACGAGGTTTGTAACAAAGTATATGTAGGGACTACAAAAAATAAACTAAAGACACGAATTGCAGGACACAAATCAGATCAGAAATATAGGCACATTTCTACACAGAAATCATTACCCAAAATTTCAGGATACAGCGGTTTTAAATAAAGAAAACAATTATAAACGTCGTTATATGTTAGAAATGCTACAGA
Source organism: Phaonia tiefii (assembly GCA_963931995.1). Classification (NCBI taxonomy): domain Eukaryota; kingdom Metazoa; phylum Arthropoda; class Insecta; order Diptera; family Muscidae; genus Phaonia; species Phaonia tiefii. The sequence continues at coordinate 144,225,452 of OZ008368.1, forward strand.
TAATTAATACACCAACATTGAAAAGAATTAACTATAAAACAGATACAGATAATGTAGCCCAAATTTACAGACATTTAATTAGTAAAAAGTAGAACCATTTAAGCAAGAATTGTTTACCAATCTAATATTTTTCTTTGGGTTAATTTATATGAACTATTTATGAACATTATCTTTGTTTGTGTAACTTCAGAAAATTTTGAAAAAAGGCGGGAAAATTTGTTTGAACATTTTTAAATTGACATAATTTTTTCACAATTGTTAATTTTGTTTTGTTTTAATTGTAAAATATTGTTTACATCTCCTGATGATGCTACACAAAGGAGTAGCGAAATATCGAGGAAAATAAATATAACAACAGCAAATCTTACCTCAAGCTCGAAGAATATTGATTATTTATTGATAAGGAAAAGGTCGAACAACAGAATAAAAATAATATACATATATATTTAAAATGGAAGCCGCAACCTTTATAACAGATTTTGAGCATGCCTTGCAAAAAGCATTGCAAATTACATTTCCGGAAGCCAAAACTAGAGGGTGTTGGTTTTACACCATATCCAAAAATGGAGTTAATTTTAAATTTTTTTGTTTTTAAATTTTTGTGAATATTAAAGTATTTTTTGGTTTTTTTTTTCACATTTACAAAGTTTTTGGGGAATATTTCATTGGGGTACTTTTCGTAAATTATTTGGGGGGTTTTTCAGAAATGTTGGGGAAACTTTCGATTCAGAGTTTTTGGATAAATTTTTATATTTTGCTCCATATTTTGGTTTTGGGGCATTTTTCGTTTTAGTTTTGGGACATTTTGTATTTGGAGCATTTTTCATAGAACCTTTTCCTCTCGAAGACTCCTAGTGATGTTTTGTTAACCATTGTACCACCGACGGCTTTATCGCTAAAGTGCTTGCTTAGTCCAAAACAACATCTATTCGCAAGCGCAATTTCCGCTTGATCTGAGGGCTGACGTTGTTGTTTTCGTTTATGGCAGATCCGAGGTATATAAATTCATCCACCACCTCGAAATTATAATGGTTATCAACGTTTACTCTTTGGTCTAATCGCTCGTTGAAACCATTCATTTTGTCTTGTCTTCATTTACTGTCAGATCCACTTTTGCTGACTCCTTTTGAAGTCTCGATAACACAGCAGCAACTTCTCTCATTGTGCACCCAATGATATCTATATCATCTGCATACGCGAGCATCATGGTTTTGTTCATGTTAACTGCAGTTTTTCTCATAATGATCTCCATTAAGATGTTAAAGAGATCGCACGATAGGGCCTTGCGTGGTTTCGAAAGTTTCGGTAAGATCCGGATTTGGTGTTCGTCAAGGTCATCCTGCAAAGGCGTATGAGTTTTGCAGGAATACCGAGATCAGACATTGCTTCGTAGAGTTCCTTCCATATCCTTATCGGTTTGTTTTTCGAGGGGATTAGGCGTAGCGTGAAGATCTGGACAGTGGTCGATTTTCCAGTCCTAAAGCCACACTGGTATGGCCCAATCAGGCTAACGATAACTGGTTTTAATCTTTCACACATAATGCTTAATAGGACCTTATATGCTATGGATGAAAGGCTTATTCCACGGTAGTTGGAATAATGTGGGGTATAATACACTGAGACTCCAATCGCCGGACATGCATTCATCTAACCAAATTTTGTTAATGATGCGCCAGCGTTAAGCACCTCCGCCGCTACCCCATCGGCTCCTGCAGCTTTGTTGTTCTGAAGCCGGCCAATAGCTGTTCTGATCTAGTCTTGGTTAGGAGGGGCAATCGACATCTCCGTCCAAATTGTGACCGATTGCCAGTAGCGCGGAGAAATGATCTATCCATATTCCCAACATGCACTGCACATCTGCAATGAGATTTCCGTCCTTGTCTTTATTGAAGGGGGCGCTGAACCATGTTCATTAGATCTGCTTTTGACTTTTTGGAAGAATTTTCGTGCTTCGTTCTTTGCCCAGTCTCTCGCTTTCTCCACTGCCGTTTCTTACGCCCAAAGAGACGGCCTACCTCCTTTCTTTTTTCCCTACACCGCTCAGTTGCAGTTCGCGTTACACTTGACTCAAACATTGCCATACGTGCAGCGCTATTTTTGTCATTTTCTATCTGATATCCTTCATCGTACCAAGATTTGTTGCGAAGCGGGTTTTCAAAACCAAGTATGGTTGCTGCGGCAGTTGTTATACAGCCGGAAATGGGTTTCCACTGCGATTCTGCGCCCTACACACGTGATCAATTCGGTTCTTCGTTCTTTGACAACCATGTTTTTTTTTGCCACGGCAAAGTCAATCAGTCTAATACAGTTGTCGGAACTGTCAGCATGTAGACTAAAATTGCCAATAGTTGGATGAAACACATCCTACCTGCCTACTTTAGCATTAAAATCTCCTAGTACAATCTTAATATCATGGCCAGGGCAGCTGTCATACGTTTCCTGTAGGAGTTCATAGAATATGTCTTTGGCATCATCATCTTTCTCTTCTGTCGGGGCATGCACACAAATTAGGGAAATGTAAAAATATTTCGCTTTTATGTGTATTGTGGCTATACGTCCACTCACAGGATTGAACCTAGAGACTAGATGTCGTAGAATTTTGCCCGCTACAAATTCATGTTTTTTCTCATGGCAACTGTACTTATAGTATATGGCGCAATTTTTTTTCTTTGTGCAAACAAGTCCTGTCCATCGCAGGACATCTGCTAATTGGATACTTGCATCGGATCTACATAGAGTTCCCACATTTCAAGTGAATATCCGTAAATCATGGTCATTATAACGTTTGCGGGGGTCGCGTTGATTTTGTTTTCTCTTTCGTTTCCGAATATTCACTGCTAACGGAGGTTTCCGATAAAGCCATTAGTGTGGTGTTTTTTTTTTAAATATCGCTTATTATAATACAGCTAGTAAAATTTATTCCATTGTGTATTTTGTAGCAAACTCCAAAGGGATTGCTCGTCCAATGATAGGACTGACCTCATTTTATATGATAAAGCTATAATTCTCTGCAAAATCTAAGCCAACCCAAAATTTGTCTGTTTTTAAATTCTGTTGTATATTATTAAAATGACTATTCTGATCCTTAAGGTAAGGTCAGACAGGCAAATAAATTTGCACAAGATGTCATTGGGAACGGTTGGCAAAATCATATGACTTTTGTCAAATTTTTATTTGGCGGTACGACGTACGACCAAAATTTTGTCATCAGAGTTTGCGCAAAACATCACCTTTAATTGTTTTGTCTACAAATTATTTAGCTTTGTGGTCACACACACGACCGATATGTCAACGGGGCCAAATGAGTTTGTGGAAAGTTCAAAATGCAATGGTTTCATTTGTCAAAATATAATCGACCAAATTATATTGGTAGGCTATAGTATTCACTTCAAGCTGAATTTCACGGTTGGAATTTTTCATTTATCTTAACCAAAGTGACCACCCGGAGCATATATATAATATTTATGTATGTATATATAATGGAATAATTTGTAAAAACTTCAACATGGAGTTAGAAAAGTTTTATTTAAGTTTATTGGGTATTATTTGGTTTCCTCTCAGAAGAACTAATGTTATAGAGTAATGTCTTAAAAGTTGTTTAACTGATTTTTGGCTTAACTTTTTATACCTCTACAACGAAGCGAGCTATCGAAAAGCTTCTGTAAATTTTTCTTTGAATTTCCATACAGAAAAAAAAGTTTTGTGGGAAAAATTAAAAAAATCATTGTATTTTTTTAAGTTCAACTTTTAATATGTTTTACACAAAAAAGTATCATATTAAACGCTTGATACTGTTCCAGTATGGATATACTCTCTCGCATATTCTAACTTTCAAGGGCCGCAGCGCCATAACTATGGGGTGCCGCCAATTATTTTATTTGATATTTTTACTGAAAATTTAATTCCGTCCACCCGAAAACAAAAAATTTTAATTTTGAGCATTCAACACAAACTAGATTTGTGCCTCTCAACCTAAGTTGAATTTCAGTTGCAACCGAGTACTGGACTTAACAATTGACATCTACATATTTCTTCTTCTTTCTGACAACAATTGGCAATTAATTGTGTTTTGTATATTTTGCGTGCAAGCGCAAAATGAAAAAAACGGAAAATAATAATTTAAAAATTTTGTGTTGTGGTGCTGCTTCCCTGCTATAAAACAGAGAACAACTCTATTTTAGGGGCAATTGACCAATTTTTTTTCATTTTTTAGGGGGTGTATAGAATTTATTTTTAAATAAAAATAAACAACAAATTTTCCCGGGGGCCCATATTTTCCGAGTTATGGCCCTTCAAAGTTCAGATATGTAACATGTTCGGTTCGAGTAAAGTTTCCGTAACGTCGAAATCTGATCATCTGTTTTGATAGAACAGGTCAAAATGAACAAAAGAAATAATTAAACATTTTTGATATTTTCGCTTAGTTTTCGAGATATTTTAAAAATAAAAATATAATTAACGGTAAGTATTTGTGCAATTATTTTTCTTTGTAAAGCGCCTCAAAATAAAACAAAAAAATTAAATAAACTTTTTTGATATCTCGCTTAGTTTTCGAGATATTCCAAATAGTAAATTTTATTAAAAGGTAAAACAATGGATACAAATTGTTGTTTTATAAATCACCTATAAATCGCACTGCAGGCGAAAAGTTATGAGCAAAAATTCAGGACCAGGGGCAGGTAAAAAAATATTATTTGAAAATAAACAAAAATTAAAGAAAAAATAAAGAATGTGAGAAAATGGAAAAGTAGCCCTCGCAGGGACCTATGTTGCTCGTACCGTGTGGTAGAACTTTTGGAAAATCGTTAAATTTATATTGCACTTAGTCAGGCAGGGGAGTTAAAATTCCCTCTGTACCTTAAGTCGATGTATGGCAAAATCGAAAAATCACTCGATACTTTAAAAAAAAAAATTAATTTTGCGCGATTTTTTTAAAATAATTTTTGATATATCCCGTCTTTCGAAGGCTACTGAGCCGTATTATACCTTGAAAGAAAGCCTAGTTTTGAAAAATAATGATTTTAAAGAAAAAAGTGAGGTTATAAAATCATTTTTTTTTAAATTTTTCCACAATGAGTTAATAAAAAGTAAAATATTTTTAACCGTATTTATAGAGTTTAAAAAAACCTTTCTAAAGACATAAATTTCAACCAGGTCGGAAAAGTAGTTTCAGAGATATAGCCGACTATACACTCAAGCTTTGCAAGCCCATATCTCAAGAAGTTGGGCCGATCGTACAAAAAAATATATATATTTCAGCTCAGCTTAAGAATTTATATTGAAGATAAAATTTCGATTCCATTCCAAGAAATGCCACTAAACTAGAGTTAAGCCTAACACAGGAAAAGCAGAAAAAAACACGCAGCGTGTGGGTGCGCCCGTGGCTGATGCGACGTGATCAGGAAGGCTGCTGCATTAAGCTCATTAATGAGCTGCGGATCGAAAGCCCAGATCTTTATAAGATTTTTTGCGTATGATTACAGGAGATTTTGAACATTTGGTAAGTAATAAATAAATAAAATGTGAAATATGTACTTAGTGTGCCAAAATATACATAAAATTTATCAAAAAGTACACAAAGAGTTCTGAAAAGTACTTACACTATGTACTTTTTTTTTACAACTGATGTACTTTTTGACACACTATCTAAATTTGTCATATTTTTTTAAGATTTTATGTACTTTTAACGTCGAAGGTACTTTTTGATATATTTTACGTACTTTCTGAAATACTTTATGTACATTTTTGTGCTCTTTATGTACTTTTTAACATTTGATGTACTTTTTGCATACTTTATCCACTGTTTGGTGCGTTCTACGTACGTTTCTGCTCATTTTATGAACTTTTTGATAAAACGGATCTAGTTTTTTTGTACATATATTGTTTTGTATGTATGTATGTTGTAATGGCTGACTCAGGGTGAGGGTATGTTTAAGACCATTCACGAGACTGAAATTTGTATACCCGTATGTTGTGTATATTAATGATCTTAATCTGTTTTAGGGTCCCATAGCATTGTTTTAATGGGCATGGCTGATGCAATATATAAGTTTTTATACATTGATGTTGGGTCAAATGGTCGTATTTCCGATGGAGGCGTATTTCGACGTACTCCGTTATGCGAGGGGCTAGTTACAAACAAGTTGAACTTGCCACAGGACTCACCGCTTCCACAACGAGAGATTCCAGTACCGAATTTAATGGTTGGCGATGATGCCTTCGCAATGAATAACAGATTGCTGAATCCGTTTTCACAAATAAATTTTTCTGGCATTGAAAGAATTGTCAATTACCATCTTTCATGAGCTCGCTGAGTGATAGAGAATTCTTTTGGTATTCTATCCGCCCGATTTCGTGTAATGCATGAACCAATTGCATTAAGTCCAGAGAAAACAAGGATGCTAACCGCGGCATGTTGCGCTTTGCACAACTACTTAATTATGAGGAAATCAAACTACATAACGTTGAATTTAGTTGACAGGGAAGCTTGTGATGGGTCAATAATTCTTGGCGAGTGGAGAGATAACTCGGAAAGAAATACATTATTTGGCCTTGGCGCGCATAGATCCCATATTCGTAACGACGCGAAGGATATAAGAAACTAATTCGCCGACTACTTTGTAAGAGGAGGTGAACTACGTTTTCAGTACAACCATATTTAAAAAACTAATAAAATAACTTCTTAATGTATAATAATAATATTGTTTTTTTTTTAAATTCTTTATATTAACTTCACCTGTCTGTATCTTTACTTTATAAAATTTTTACTCCAGATAAAACTTCGTATTATACAGCAGAGTAAGACAAAATATTTGGAGCCAAGTCCATATTTCCCGAGTTATGGGCCTCCAAAGTTGCGACATATGTATATTCTATTCTCTTTTTTTTGGCATCAGACCAGATTGATATATAGATCGTTGGAAAGCTCGTTACAATGCCTTTCAAATGGCATATAAGTATATTTCGCAGATACGTTAACCTGTTGCAAACCGGCAACCATATCTAGAGTTTTAATCCTACGTTTTAAGGAAAAATGTTATAAAATGGGTACGATATCAAGATAAGTATCGGGAAATAAATGATAATAGATAGTTAAGACTTCAGGCTTTTACTTGATGCACGGGTTTGTTCAATATCAAATTAACCGCCGGGTATATTAATGGCCAAACTTTTATGTTTTCGTATTCATATGCGTTTTTATAATTCAGTGTTTATTTATAAATTTCAAAATTTTTTTCTTCTTCCAATTTAATTCCCTACACCCGGTAAAAAATACAAACATTGGACCTACATACAGTGGTGTTCGATTAAATAGAGCCACCCGCTCTCCCAAACTCTTTCTCTTTTTAAATTCATTACACAGTAAAACAGATGATTTCGGGACTCAATTCTGGTAATTGTTTGTGAAAGTAGCCCCAAAAAGAAGAACTTCTGCGTCATTCGTTTGGTCAAGTTACCTCAAATTATAATTTAATAATTAATTTGAAGTTAGTAAGTATCGTATAGGAGAATTTGTCACGTTTTAGGCTCTTTTGTTTGTCATAACTCCAGAACCACTAGTCCGATTTAGCTGAAACAAATTTAGAAAAATTAAGAATTACAATTCCTCTAATATTTTCTTATACCGTTTTCCTATGTGTGCAACACTTTCGAAGTTAAAAGTGAATGTGTGAAGGGAAAAAATTTTTTGTTTTTAAAATTCATAAAAAATCCAAAATGGAAAAAAAAAGTGTCAAATCTAATTACTTTCACGTAAAGTCACATAACCTATGAGCAAAATAAGGCATATATTATGAAAATCGATGCATTCGTTTCTCATTTATTCACAATTAAGTAAATGTATGAATTTCAAAAATTTGCTCGAGATATGCACAACATAATTATACAAAGAAGTACACGTACAATAGTTACTGTACTTTTTTTTCTGATCACTCACGAACATAATCCCGTTATAATTCAAAGAATATCAGTGTCACTCATCTTCAGTTCAGTGTGAATTTAGAGTTGGCTGTGCTAGAAGGTGTGCAATGAAATAGAGCCAGTTACAGAAAATATATTTTATTAGTAATTTACAAGGCATTTTTCAATTGAGATTGAATCAGTAGGTAAGTTTAGCAGCTGGTTAATGCAATTGCAATAGATTTTTGATAAACTATTAAACTATAGTATTCAGAATGGGCAGAGGAAAACATTGCAGCCATGAACGCAGGGAGACAATAAAAAAAACTCCATAATGAAGATAAAAGCTACCGTCAAATTGCCACAATATTTGGATGCTCAAAAAAAAATGGTGGAGATTAAGCCAGAAAGTAGAGGAAAAAAAACCAAAAATTTCAGCACTTTTGGAACGTAAAAAAAGATCCGTTCGTTTCTACCTCAACCATAAGGAAGCTATTACTCAAAAATAATTTAAAGTCTAAAAGTAGCAGAAAGGTTCCACTCCTCAGCAAAACGCACCTAAAGAAAATATTAGAGTTTGCCCAACACGGAATTCCTCCCTCAATACACAATTAAGACCATTAAACGTGGTGGCGGAAATATGTATAATGGTATGGGGCTATTTCTCTTATTTTGGCACAGGGACTCTATTTCGGATTGAGGGAATAATAAATGCTGAGTATTATGTTAATATACTAAAAGACATTATGATGCCTTATGCTGAATGGGAAATGCCACTTCAATGGGTGTTTCAACACTTCAACGACCCGAAGCACACTTCGAAGTGAGCAAAAGAGTGGTTACAAAGCAATGACATCCAGGTTTTAAGCTGGCCAGCGCAGTCGCCAGACTTAAACCCTATTGAGAACTTGTGGCAAATTGTGAAACAAGGTCTTCGCGGAAAAAATCCATTGAATAAAGATCAGCTGTGGGCTTTGGTTAGAGATGCTTGGAAAAATATTCCAGTCGAAACCTGTCAGAAACTTGTTGACTCAATGCCAAAACGTTGCTCAGCCGTTATTAAAAAACAGGGTCATTCCACTAAGTACTGAGGGAAATGAACAGTTATTTAAGAGAAAAATAATTTTTAATAAACAGAATAATTTTTTTAAGGTAACTAAAGTCGCTGGCTCTAATTTTATGCACAGGCAAAAGTAGGTGTTTTGAAAATTATTTATGAATATAGTATGTTTTTAAGATTTGAATTTCTTTTTCGTATTATTTTCCTGTTATTTACTTTATAAATGAACTAAAATAAGAAGAAAAGAATTAATTTACAAGTTTCTCTGCAATATTTTTGGTCAGAAAGATGATAGATAAAGGTGTCTCTATTGTATAGAACATCACTGATGTCCGTAAAGTAAATTTGTTCCTTTTTTATTTAATTTTTTAAAACAAAATTTAGAGTCTTCAGTGACTAAAACTAAAATAAAAATAAGTCTTCAGTGGGGATGTTTAAACAGAGTTATATGTGGACATTAATTTATACAATCGTGTACTGTATTAGTTGCTATAAGCAGTTCCATTATTCTATTCCGCTTGACCCTCGGACATTTGCTTTAGTTCCTCGTAGATGTATTTGCAAAATTCAATGTTTGTATAGCTAACTTCGTTGTTGGGGTTGATGGCAGTACTGCATACCTCATTGTATCCATGACAGCCGTAGTGGCACTTTCCGTTGCTACATGAGAAGGTGGACGACATCTTTTAATTTTTAACTTGTTCGATTCAGGTGTACTTTCATTGTCAGAATCAATACTGTCCCCAAGATTCAGATTTGAAACCGTTTCTTGCCGTTCTGAGTCTTCGACATTACCAATTAAATTCAATGGTGCAAAATGCCGCCACACAGGGATGGTTTCCGCTGCTTGTCCAGACTTGCCTTTGCGTTTCGCAGCATTGACGCGGTATTGGATACGAAGATTGAACCACTTAACACGTAGATCATTTTCGTCATACCGACCTTCAAATTGGTCACGAATTGTGCTCCACTCGTTTTTCCTGGAAATTTGGTTGGAGTGTTCTCAATCCCCTGCATTCCAAATAAATGGCTTGGACTCCACAATGGTTATTAATTTTGTGATATCCGCATCGCACATTGATTTCGACTTTTTTGGCCTAGTGCGAGACGCCTTCACCACTGGCTCTCCCTCAACAGCAGTACAGTCGTGATCCATCTACATTTACAAATTTTATTAATATACACAACTTTTAAATTATTAATTTACACAATAATATAGTATACAAATTTACAGAAATTCGTCAACATTGACACAATTCGTCAACGTCAACATTGTCTATTTTTGCCACAAAGTCAGATCCATAGAATAATACATACCATAGAAGCTTTTATTCGCTCAATAAGTGAAACGTCATAGGTACGATGGAAAGTAAACATTGGATAGTGGAAAATATGGGTTCAATAATACCAGATAGTGGGAATAGTATACAACGATCAACAAAGGAACAACAACCGAATTTCGTGTTTTTGTGGCAAACTAGTTGTGTTAAATACAATACAAATGTATACCAACGATAAAAGTCAACAAAAAAGTGCAAAATATATTTAAATTTTTCAGTTCTACACCAAAACGACAGGAAAACGTTAAGTGAACCTATTTTGTAACTCCACCTGGTGTAAGTTAATTTTAAATTTAATTGCTCTCATTTCCACAAACCTACGATGAAGAGTGTGAAATGAAACGTCAGATGAGAGAATAAGTTTATCTATGTATGTATTATTCTATGGTCAGATCTGTCGGTAGTCATCCATATATCGTACTGTACTGTTTTCATTTCATATCTGTCGAAATTATTTTGTATTGTTTCTCTTAATGTGTCAAAACCTGGACATTTATGACATTCCACCACCATTTACCCATGTATGGCAGTCATTATATTGTTTATTGTCATAGTCCTTTCGGAAAACGCCTTCGCAATTTAATTGGGAATTTTGGTGTATAACACACACATACATCGACTGCGTCCCGCTAGATCCATCTAATACACATTGTTTTGGGCTAAGTGAGGCGAACTAGAAAATCCAGATTTAACATTAAGATACATGCCTTGAAATTCCGCGTACAATTCTTTCAAATCCAATAATAATATGATCTTTTGAATTTGGACACGCTTCTCGTCAACCTGTATAAAAAATTTAAAACTACGTATAGACAATATTAAGTTAAATGTATGTATACACTTTACCTTAATGGATTTATAATATTTCTTTCTGGCATTATTCGGCTGTAATTATCAGAGCAGTAGAACATTTCAATACGACTATTCACACTTTCTAAAGGAGTTTTATCATGTATCTCATCTGAGTCCTCAAGAGTATTCAAATTTTTACAGCACTGAACGGAAAGGCTTCGTCACAAGAATGAAAATGTTTGTCGCCCCAACAACTTTTGTCATCGAAAGTGAGCTAACGTACAGTTTCGTTCCCACAATCATTCAATAATGTTGTGGTTGTTGCGGAAATGAATATGTTTCATTTCTGCTACGAATTTGTTTCATTACTGCTATGAATATGTTCCATTGCTGCAATGAATTTGTTTCGTTGTTGCAATGAATTTGTTTCATTGCTGCAATGAATTTTTTTGTTATTGTATTTGAAATGCTTTATTTCATCTTTATCTCGGCTTCGACTGTACGCTCACTTGTCTTTCGTTTCTTCATCTTTCGAGTTTTTATCGAAATATCATTAAAAATACAAACACTCGATATATTTTTGTTGTAATCTGTACGCACACACAAATGTTCAGTTACAACTGCCTACTGCTTTGCACATTCTATTGCATTTTTCAGGGTTGTTTTAGCTATGGATGCGTCACTTTCTTTGCAGTTATGCTGGTCCTTGCATTCTATTTGTTTCTCGATTTTCTTTGTACTCCATTTACAAATATACAAACGACCAAAACACATTAATGCACTCAATTTATTTTTCCCGTTGACGATGCTCTTTAAAAGAGTACCAAATTGTTATCGGAAGTTTATTATTACGTTAATTAATTACTTAGCTAACACATTAGAAATTCAATTAAAGCATTCCAGCTGAGAAACACGTTTACCACTGTCGGTTGTTGGAAGGAACTGATTTAAATGTGTAAAATGCTGACAATTTTGCCTTGCTGAGCTGTGTTCTAAATTAGGTAATTTTCTCTCTTCATTCCATTTCTCTCTTGATCTACATACAAATTAGTTTCGTTCCGTTAAGAACTCATGCGTTGCTGCAACGAAATTGTTTCATCAGGTATAAATTTTAACAAACAGCCAAATTAAATAAAGAATAGCAGGAAAATTTTCGACGCAGCAACAACCAAATTGCCGGATGCACTTTGTTTGACCATTTAAGCCGGAATCACAATGCAAGCAACATTTTAAATAGGCGTTCGAAATGTAAGCAACAGTTTACTTCGAATCTAGAAGTTTCATCTAACAGGTGGTACCAGTATTACGGCCAAATATATCAAGGCAACAACAAAATACTATATTTTGCTTTCGATCCAGGTTAATACAAATGTATGTCAAGAATAAAAGTAAGCAAGAAATTACAAAAACCAAATACATTTGAATTTGATTGTTCATGTAATGAACAGGAGAAAAAGCAAATTATTTAAGTTGTCCTTATAACACAGCCTCTATTAGTTGCATCAGCATTCAAATGTCATAAATTTCACATCCAGGTTTGTATTTGGAATATTAAAAAATGATAATGTATTTAAACATATTTGCTATTAATAGATTCTACGGATAAAATTACGTTTTACAATGCATCTTTTAACACAAATGGGTTCAATTTTCATTGATGTTTTTAAGTTTGAAAAAGAAATTCGCAGTACAGTGCCATCTACTGTTAATAGTGTATTATTTTATTTTTTTTTTTTATCAAACCAACACTCAGGGGATGCCCCCTATAAATGCAGTGCATTGTGTTGGCGAAGGAAAATTGAGGTAGTAGAGGGTGGAAAGAGGGAGTAGTGTCTGTTGATATTTGCCTTGAATGTTTGTATGTCACAATTGGTTGGAAATACACTAGCCGGAAGTTTATTCCACATACGGACTGTACGGCTGAAGAACGAATTTTCTCTATAGTGTGTAGTGCGGTCAATCGGCCACTCGATAAAAAACGGATGAGAGTTCCTGGAAAGCCGCGTACTTCGGCTAAATATCCTCACGTCCGGCATAAGTTGACGGATGTCCGAGGAACACATACCGTGGAAATATCGATAGAACAGTGACACGCAACCCACATTTCGACGATGCTCAAGGGAGGCAATAGAGTTGGATACCCTACTGTCCCCTATTATCACCGTCGCTCTCCTCTGGACACGGTCGAGAAGCTCCAAAGAAGTCCTAGGAGCACCTGCCTATATATGGGAGTTATACTCCATCTTTGGCCTGATGTAGGTGGTGTAGATATTGAGAAGATCAGATGGAGTGAAGTATTTCTTGCACCGCTTCAAAAAGCCTAGACACTTGAATGCATCTTTCGACACTTCAAATACATGTTTTGCCCAACGGACATCACATTGTATTTTCATGCCCAGAACATCAAGAGCGTTTGATTCATCAATATCCACACCGTCCATAGACAATGACGACACACCTGGGTCAGCAATACGTTTATGCGACAACAAACAACACTGGGTCTTACTCGCATTATGAAAAGCAAATCAATGATACATACCATCTTTTTGTCGATTTCAAAGCTGATTTCGATAGCCCCATACGGGGAAAATTGTACGAAGCTATGTCTGAGCGTGGTATTCCGGAATGCAGAATGACGCTGACCAACACCAAATCAGCAGTGAAGGTAGGGAAACACCTTGCCGAACCATTGTGTACCAAGCGAGGTTTGAGACAAAGCGACACACTTTCATGCAATCTCTTCAACATCGTAATGGTGGTAATAATGAGAAAAGATGCAGTAAATACGAACAAGACCATTAACATGAAAAGCCATATGTTGCTGGCGTATGCTGACGACATAGACATCATTGGGCGAAATTTGCGAGAGGTTACTGCAGTATTTTCAAGAATCGAAAGAAATTGATGGTGTCAACGACTAGACAAACCTTTCGACTTGGTCGAGATGAATTTATCTACGAGCGCATCAACAAATCCGTGTCTTTTTGAATCAAACACAGATTTTTTTGTAAAAAAAAATAATTTTTCAACATAATCTCATTTTATCTCAATACACTTAGCCCAACGTTCCTCCAATTTGTGTATCCCTTACAAAAAATAGGATTTTTCGAGGTCCATAAAATAGGCATTTGTTTGAGCACAAAATGTCGTCGTTGGAGCTAAATGTCTTTCCACCGAACCATTTCTTTAGATTTGGAAATAGTTACTGGGGGCTAAATCCTACCAATTCGTAGCCGAATTCATGGAATTTTGTCATTGAGAATACACATTTGTGCACCCGAGCGTTTATGGCCAACTGAGAGCAAACGAGGTACCCATCTTGCAAACAGCTTTCTTAAACTCCACTGATCATTTAAAATCGAAACCACACTGGCATGTGAAATGCCTATGGCATCAAAAATCTCACACACTTTTACTCTTCGATCGGCCAACACCATATCGTGGATGTTTTCGACATTTTCGGGTATATTGACGTCAATTGGCCGTCCAGAACGTTCAGCGTCATTTGTACTTGTGCGACCACACCGAAAGTCAGTAAACCGCTTGTTTACCATTGAAATCGATGGTGCAGAGTCCCCATAGTATTTATCCAGCTTTTCCTTGGTTTGATTGACGGTTTTTTTTTCGAAAAAAATAATGTTTCGAGCACTAGAAATTCACTTTTTTCCATTTGAAAAAAAATGGACGAGGTTGTATATTTTGAACAGCTGTTAAACGCAAAGTAAATGACGGAACTTGCTCAAAATTTGACACTAGTCTTTTAACAGGTCTTAATTGATGGGAGCAGTGTTGCATTTCATATAATTACGAGGGAAGTTCGAAAAGCCACGGACTTATTGATCCGCCGTACCTTAGATCCGCCACACAATGCATCGTCCCCATATATCGGCTGGCCAAAAATAGAAGGAGTAGTCAGAGATAATGAAAGTGTTAGGTATTAGTCAAAAAAAAATTTGAATTATGGACCCATTCCATTTATGGTACCTCCCATACAAGTGACCCTATTGGGTGCCCAGATTTTGACAACTTTTCACGAAATGATATTTGGACAGTAGTCACGTTCGTGAAAAATTTGGATGGAGTCGGACTACGAGTTTCGGTACCCCCCATACAAAGAGTTCAATGGGGCTGGTAATTCATCAGACTCGAACACTCTTTCAGAGTATACAGTTTACCTGAAACTTTGAACAGTGTGATATTTTTATTACCATAATATTTCTTAAAAATTTCGGCAGGTTCGCAATACTTGTGCTGGTACCTCCCATACAAACGATTCAGTGGGCCACGATAATTCATCACACCATAACACCCTATTGGATTGTACGATTTTGATCAAACTCCGAAGAACGTAATATTTTTGCTACCGTCATATCTGCGCAAGTTTTATACGTAATCGGACAGCGGGTTTTGGTACCTCTCATACAAAGGGTTCAATAGGGTCTTAAAGTCGTCATCCAATAGCACCCTGCCAGAGTGTATGGTTTTTATTATCGCAATGTTTATGCAGAATTTGGGTAATTTTTCACCTTTAAAGTAAAATTTGTATGATGCATTTATAGAATAGAATACAAATCGAACTATCCGAAAATGACAAAAATGCTTTTTTAACTTAAAATATTTTTAATTTGCTATGAAAATTGGAGAAAAATGAGAAAAGCTGCCTATAATAATACTGACCTATATTAATACTGCATTACAAATATGATGTCTTTACATTTAATATTTTTTTTTTTTAATTTTAGGTGTAAATGTGGCGAAATTTTTTATTTTAATCGCATAGAATACAAATGGAACTACCCAAAAATAGTGAAAATGCTTTTTTAACTCGACAAATTTTTTAATTTACTATAAAAATTGGGGAAAAATGAGAAAAGCTGATTTGAAGCATTTCAAAAATTAGTCTCAGCTTTTCAGTTTTTTTTTTTAAAATACCAACATTTTTTCCCTGATGTTTAAGTTTAGGCAGAAACAAATAAAAATAACGGGAAAAAGCGGCTTTTCTCAACATATATTTCTACTTCCATTTAAATCTTGGGAGAACTTTTGGTACTTTTGTTACGAAATCTGTGATTTAAACATTTGAAAAATTTTTATTTTTTCCAGGTTTTTGGAATTATTCCTACCTTAGTCCTTAAGTTAACACCATAAACCAATAGAAACAAAAATTGAATAAAACAATTTTTCCGATTATATATGTTTTATTTTACAAAAAATGTGCCAAAATTGAGGAAATTTTCTGAAGGATATGGTGATTTTATGGTGATTTATCATATTTTCGCACTTTAAGGAAAAAGCGGCAGATTTATTAAATTAAAAAATTTTAATTTATTTTAACATAATTTTTTTCAAAATTAAAAAATTGTGAATTTTCCGAAATAGATTCAAAATTTTTACAATAATAGGGTAAACTTGGACATGGGACTGTCCGTTTCTGATAACCATTCACCTGGGAGTGGCCAGAAATAATTCCTTCATTGGGCAGTCCAAGCAGCTCACCACTTCCACGCAGTATGTCCTGGGCAATTGCTTTATCGGAAACCTCCGTTCGCTAGCTAAAGTGAGAAGGCGAAATTCACTGATGTGTCTGAAGCTCATCACGCCATCGGGCATATTCTTTTGACTTTTAGAAACGTACGTTAGAAACGTATGACTGCTGCCTTGGCCATGACATTAAGATTGTACTAGGAGATTTTAATGCTAAAGTAGGCAGGGAGAATGTGTCTCATCCAACTATTGGCAATTTCAGTCTACACGCTGACATTTCCGAAAACAGTGTGAGACTGATTGACTTTGCCGCGGCAAAAAACATGGTCATTAGTGGTACAAGATTCCAGCATAAAGACATCCACAAGGCTACTTGGGTATCCCCTGATCTAAGAACAAAGAACCATATTGATCACGTGGTAATTGATGGAAGACACTCATCCAGTGTAATGGACGTACAAGTGATGAGAGGAGCTAACATCGATTCTGATCACTACCTGGTAGCAGCAAAGGTTCGCACAAGATTAAGTAGAGCGAAAATCGTACGAAACCAGACGCAGAGAAAGCTACACATCGGAAAGCTGCCATTACCAGATTTAGCCCAAGCCTACTCAAGGAAACTCTCGCAACATTTGGCACAGAACCCGATGACGATCCGGAAGCGCAGTGAAAACCCATTTCCGAGTCTATAACAACTGCCGCAACAACCGTACTTGGGTTTGAAAAACCGCTTCGCAGCAAACCATGGTACGATGAAGAGTGTAGCATTGCAAATGATGAAAAGAACGCTGCACGCATGGCAATGCTTCAGTCAATTGCAACGCGTGCTGCGACTGAGCGGTATAGAGAGAAAAGAAAAGGCGTAAGAAACGGCAGTGGAGAAAGCGCGAGTGAGAAAATTGAGTCATACAGAAGGAAGAACGAAGCCAGAAAATTCTACCAAAAAGTCAAAAACGGAACTAATAGACACGGTTCAGAGCCCCCCTTCTGCAAAGGTAAGGACGGAAATCATATATCAGATGTGCAGAGTATGTTGGGAATATGGAGAGATCATTTCTCTGCGCTATAGGTACCTGAGATATCCAATGACGAGACAGTCGATCAAAATTTGGACGACGGCATCGATTCCTGGAGAAGACCCCGAAAAATAAATGAACACCTATCATCTATGTGGCCTTCGATAGTCCGATACGGGGGAACTCTACGAAGCAATGTCTGAGCTTGGTGTTCCTGCAAAACTCATACGCCTTTGCAGGATGGCCCTCACGAACACCAAATCCGCAGTGAAAGTTGGTAAGGATCTTACCGAACCTTTCGAAACTAAGCGAGGTCTCAGACAAGGTGACACCCTATCCCGCGATCTCTTTAACATCATAATAGAGATTATTCAGAGAAAAGCTGCTGTCAACATGAATAAAACCATCAGCAGCAAAAGTCACATGCTGCTCGACTATGCTGATGATATCGATATCATTGGACGCACAGTTAGAGAAGTTACTGCGGTGTTTTCGAGAATTGAGAAGGAGTCAGGAAAATTGGGTCTGACGGTAAATGAGGAGAATACAAAATTAATGGTTTCAACGAGCAGGGCAGGGCCTCCACGCGATTAGCCCAAAGCGGGAACGTTGATAACCGTTATAATTTCGAGGTGGTGGATGAATTTATATACGTCGGATCTGTCGTAAACAAAAACAACAAAGTCAGCCTTGAGATCAAGCGGAGAGTTGTGCTTGCGAATAGATGTTATTTTGGGCTAAGCAAGCACTTTAGAGATAAAGCCCTCTCTCCAGTAACAAACGTCCAGCTGTACCAGACTCTCATTCAACCTGTATTGCTTTATGGCGCAGAATCCTGGGTCCTATCGGAACCAGACGAAACATCTTAGGAGTCTTTGAGAGAAAAATACTCCGAAAAATTGATGGCCCTATAGTGCAGAACTGAGAGTATTGGCGACGCATGAACTATGAGCTGTATGAGCTATATCCCGACATTGAAAAAGTTAAGCGGATCAAAATAACGCGATTGCGCTGGCTAGGCCATGTCAGTAGAATGAATGAAGACGAAAAATTGGAAGACCAAGACTCCGATGGAAGGAATCCCTGCGTACACTTGGTATTGCTAACTGGAGTGGTAAGGCAAAAGATCGAACTGGTTGGCGAAATATGTTATCTTCGATTTATAAGGCCCTGACCCCTCGGGTTTGTTCGAGACCGGATAAGTAAGTAAGTACTTGTAAAAACAATTTCGGATTATGGGCACATTTTGTGGTAAAAATTTATTTTTTGCCTTGAAGATAAAACTGATAAAGAAGAACTCAGGCGTTTTTAGGTAAATGATAATTTTTGAAATTTAAATTAGCATTTTTATAAAAAAAAATTCAAAGAAAATATGATGAATTTATACGTTTTTAATTTTTTTTATTAATTAATTTTAAACGAAAAAGTAGCAAAATTGTATTTTTTAGCCGCATAGAATTCAAGTTGAACTAGCACAAAATGAAGAAAAACCTCGTTTAAATTAAAGTATTTTTTTTTACACTCATTGAAAATTTTCTATTTTGAGCAAAAGTTCACGATTTTTGTGATAAATTTTTTGTAGTTGTCTTCAGTAATATCATTAAGATTTTATTTTTTCCAAATTTTTCTTTAAACCCCGATTTTTGGGAATTACCGATCAAAATCGATTTTTGCTTTCAACCAAATATGCCAAAAACAGTCAACTTTAGCGCCCTCCCGTGGCACCAAAACAAATTGAAGAAAGATTTTTGAATTCTAATTTTATCAAGATATATTGTTTTAGATTTTTTCTATTGGGACAAAGCACTGTGCGCCGTTGACAAGGACAACAACGTCAGCCGGGAGATGGTTTGGTTTGGTTTTCGTGGTTGCTAAAGATACTATTTAGCATCAATTAGTGTCTTGCATACCACATCACTTCGGACAGTCCAAGGTACCGTGTCTATATAAAGCCTGTTAATCGGAGATACCTCATGAGATCCCCCAGATCTATCTCGTGTATCTCAGTGAGGTTATGCAGGAAGTGAAGGCCAATAGTCTTCCGGCGTCTATTCGTCAGAGCCGGACAACTGCAGATGAGATGCTCCACCGTCATCGCAGGCACGGCAGTGGTCATTCAACCGTCTTTCGTGATTACCGATTGGCAAGTGTCACGTCAGCACGCCAGTTAGCTAAGATATATATCCCCGATTATGGCTAATCAGGGAGTTAGTCCGGTGAATGTTGTATTTTGTCCATGTGTTTCTGGATATGCGGCACGTTTCCGTCCTATCCCATCTAGTCTTCGCTCTCTCTGGTACCTCTTTTGACCAACCCTATACCCTGGAGACAAATAGGAGAATTGTGCTTGCAAATAGATGCAAGCAGTTTGAGGATAAAGCCCTCTCTCGACGGACAAAGGTCCAGCTATACCAGACTCTAACTTTACCAGTCCTGACATATGGCTCCGAAACTTGGGTCATATCGCAAGCGACTGAAAAACACATGGGAGTATTCGAGAGGAAAATTCTCCGTAGAATATCCTGTTAGGTCCTGTTAGAGAAAATGGCGAGTACCGACTTCGCCGGAACCAAGAGCTGTTTGATTTATATTCTGACGTGGAATTAGGTCAGTTGCTGGGCCATATTACCAAAACGGATGAAGATGAGCCATCGTGGACGGTTTTCGACAACGTACCCGATAGAAGCAGGAAGAGAGGACGACCAAGACTCCGGTAGAAAGACCAGGCCGAAGAATCGAAGGTGTTATCGACTGGCGTGAAAAGCCGAAGGATAGAACCAGTTGGGGAAATATGTTAAAATTAGTTTAATTAATATTGTATAATAGTCAATCAAAGTAAGAACTCATCTGAACAAAACACTATCACGTAATAAATAACACCACGTGTCAGAACAAAACAAACGAGATAAAATTTAAATTACATCTGGCGGCATTTATATACATATGCGTAGAAAGAGGAGGGAGGCTATGCCAATCCTGGAAAAACTTACTCCCCTCCAGATTTAAATTTTTTCAGAAGCGATTAAAAAAATACAGCAAAAAGTATCGTGGGAATAGTGGGGATAGGTTTTAGTATTGAACCCCCTTCCTACTAAACGTCGTCAATGCCCAACTAAATATGTATGTTTATTTATTTTAAAAATAGTTGATGTTTGAATTCTGTATCATTCATTTTTACTAATCATCAGAACCAATTATCACATGTCGTGGCTTAGTAAATGGGCAAGCAGTATGTAAAACTCTCCCTGTTGCTTAATGGGATGTATTGGGAATGTATTTATTTACTTAATTTGTAAAATTTGTACCGATATATAGTTTCAAACCAAAGATGGACGTACAAATATATAATATTATTATAATTTCCAATTTAAACCCATAAAACACAAATTTTGTTAGCATAGTATAAAATTTCAATTATAAAAACGCCAATATTTTCTGAACCCATTTTGGAGTTTTCACATCTTGTAGAGAAAAGTATGCGAAATTTTTTAAAAGTAAAATTAAGAAAATCCAAAGATACTTTTCCAGGGCATTCAAGGACAAAGAACATTTTCTAAGTTTTGATGTCCTTAGCCCACAAGGACCTGCCATTTTAATTTTTAGTTCCTAAAAACGAGGTTGAAATCTATCAGGTAATACCTGAATCGTTACAGTCTGATGTCGCAGTCAAAAGTTGTTCCAACATGAACACAACAAGACAGCTATTAAATATGAACGGCAAAGAATTCTGACCTGAAACGAGCAGCAATGTAACGACAGCAACGAGAGGAATATGTGTGCACATTTTTATAAAAATCCAAAGCCATAAATATCCAGACTGGAATCTGGAATCACCGATTTTACTATTGGCGTCTGCGTAGTTCTGATTTTTTGATTGTCGACGGTTCTCTTTTGGCTGCTCAGCTCGGTATTTTCGGTAGACTAACTATATTTAAATAGTATGTCTGTAGCGTCCTCTAACGAATCTACTACAAACGGGTATGGTGTTCATAGATTCAGGACTTTTTGCCGAAATTTTATCTGTTGTTGTATCATTTCCCGCAATTAATAACTGTTGGTTTTTAGCTGCATGAAAACTTAAAATCATAACACAAAGATATAAATATTGTTGGAATGAAATTTTTTTTTACTATAATTTTGTAGATAATTTCATGGCATTTATTTTTTAAATATGATTTCGCAATTTGGTCCGCCCTGGCTACGAGTAACATGGTCCATTCGATCAGTCCACATTCTGACTACCTTTCTAATAAATCTGGCCGTATGGCGTCAATGGTGTCATGAATATTGGTTTCCAATGCTTCAAAAGCCCCATACGTAGCCCCATAAAAAGTAATCCATTTGCATTAAATCGCACCAACGCACATAGGAGTATTAGAGGCATAAATCCGGTTAAAAGTCATTAAAATGCTCATTTCATATAGCCTACTAATCGGTTTATCGAGGGGCAGTACCAGTGTTGCCATTTTTGCACTTTAAGTGCAATTCTAGCTCTGTTTTTTTTTTTTTGGCTTCTGCACTTTTTTTTTTGAAAAAACATGCTAAATGCTTTTTAGCACGTTTTTGGGCAATTTTTGCAAAGTTTTGACTTTTCTCGATCCATTTTCAGCATTTTTTGTCGATAAATTAAATTTTTTTATAATGTAGATCTGGTTTTCGGAACTGAACTCTGAAATAATGCTTATTTTCAAACAGGAATTGTAACAGATATGGAATTATCACGGGTGTCGATGTTAAATATGTATGTACGTTAGTTGGCATTTAAAAAATCCGTTACTGCAAAAGCATGTTGGTCCAGACTTGATATTAAGTTCATTAATTTTGATGTACGCATAACATGATTCTAAAAAACAAAAATAAATTTGTCGGTTTGTGAATTTTGCTTCAAGTTTAGTACTGGTCAAAATGGAATACACGATTCAACCGTCTAATTACTTTAATGAGTTTCAAAAACGAAAACAGCTTTTATTAAAGCGGTTACTGGGTCAACCGCTTTTGAGTTTATATGGTTGAGTATAGCAAATTTGAAGACGGCTTTCTAATTTTAGTCTTTAAATGATTTACATACATTTTCTAATTTTACTATGGTTTTCGTATATGAAATTTTATTAAAAAATGTGCAACTTAATCTATATTATTAATTTTACATATGAATGTGAAAGTTGTATTTTTCAAAATTTAATAAAATCACATATACTAAATACTAAATACAGTGACCTCGCGGTAATCTGAACCAATAAAAACCAGGGTTGTTCAGTTTATCGAATTTGTTCATATTTTCGATTGCAGAAATATGTAGCATCTTTCTGGGGTAGGTTGTTTAACAGCAAAGCCTACAACGAATTGAAACTCTAGGCATTAGTAAAACAACATATAATTTATTCGAAACTTAAGGAGTTTTTAAATACATATGCACTTAGATTCCGAGTATGTATATGTATCACAAAAATTAAATTAAACAGTTTAGCTCATTGGACGGACATTATAAACAATGTATGATTTATATTAAAAAAAATAAATGGTTTCCCATTACATCCCATGAAGGGACCGGGGAGAACTTTTTACAATCACTGAGCTGTGCGCTTTCCAGTTTTCACTCACTGATTGGGACCTACAGTTTTACACCGATTCCGAACGGTAATTTGAGAAGCTTTTTCATGGCTAGATACTCGATAGTGTCGCCGTCACTATGCGAGGTGACCGCCGCCGAAAGAAAATTTGAAGGTGGTCAGAGCCGGGTTCGAACCCAGGATCTCATGTACAGGAGCCGCGCACACTAACCATTGCACTACCGACGGTGCAAATTGGTTATTACTTTCTGAGTTTTCGTTTGTTCCACAAACTTGTTTATCGCCACTTCCTTCAGTAATTGTATCTCAGTCTCGTCGATCATTTCAGATTCAGCCCATTGCACTGCTGTATTAAAAATTTCGACAGCGTCCTTTGCTTTGATTCGGTTTTCCTCCACTTCAATAACAGGGTCGTCGTCGTCGGATACTTCATCTAAATCTATTTCCTCCAATAGCGTCACGTCCGCACAAGGATTATCGTTAATGGTGGATGTCGTGCATACCTCCTATGATATGGCATTCGTTTACATATATTTCGCACACCAACAATCGACCGCGTTATCTTCCAAACCTCTTATCTCGGATTGGCATCTTTCTTTTAAAACACTTAAAGGGACATTATATTCGGGGTCGTCTTCTCAGGATATTTTTGCAACATTTAGCTAAGGTTTCTTTGCCAACTCGACTCCAGGCGGCTTCTAAAAGTGTAATTGCTTCTTTAATCGTGACTGTTTCATTGATTCAAGCCAATGGCGCTCCTTTGCTATAATTGTTTGCAGAAGACTATTTCTTTGTAATTTTACCTTTCTAATGTTTTACGGAACAAATTGTTGATTTCCCCACATTTTACTTTTTACCTAATGCTGTAACACTCGATCCTTTTTGTAAAAGTTGCAGAATTACCCATTTTTTCCTTTATAGTTAAAAAATTTCGCTTGTCCTTAGGCACCTTTTTTACTAAAAATGTACGTATAAACCATGAAATTAAGTGCAAGTGCACCTCAATGGGTGACGAAAGACAACTGATTACTGAAAGACAACTGATTACTGAAAGAAAAACTGCTGTTTTCGTTTGTTAGCAATCTGGGGATTCCCAAAATTAAAAAATAAACAAACAAATTTTCTCTTGACTGTTGTTCACTATTTAGAGCCATTAAACTTTGTTCACTATTTAGAGAGTTCATATTAAGAAACAAGTGTTCATATTAGTGGCTAGTTCACTATAGTGGAAGCTCATACTACCGGGAGTTCACTGTATATCGATTTGTATGGGATGTACCAGAAGGAGTGTGGTCATAACACCCATTTGCAATCCCTATCTAAGTTTTTTTAAACAATTGCCAATGACAACATTTCTTTGCGATCGTTAAAGAGTTTTACGGCAGTCACCGTGTTAGCCAAGTAGCCAGACAGACAGACGGGCTTGGCTCAAGTCTTAAAAAGTCCCAAATCGAATTTGGTCCATAGATACCTTCGATCTAATATGACTCATTCTAGGTGTTACACTTTTCCGTATCAAATGACATATGCCCGTGAGTGAGGGTGCTCGAATAAGTATAGTCTACGTAATTGTTTTTTCTTATCGAATATAAAGCATAAAGTGCCCGCAGTACTACAATTTTTGATTTTTTCAGTTTTAGCACTTTTTTTTTTTACAAATTTCACTTTTTCTGGCATGTTTTTTTGACAGCTTCTGGCAACACTGTCTGACTACTAGGCCATTCGGAAGTCAGTCGTTGTTGAAATCGCATGTTTTTGTTCTCGGCGTTTTCTTTTGACAGTAAGTTCTCTTTGAAAAATGGCTTCGTGTAGTGGACTAGAAGAAAAACACCAATTCGATATGGAAGTAGAAGGTATGTATTCTATTAAAAGACAAATTGTATGTAGTTTTTTTTTCCGATTTCCTACTAAATTTGAGATATTATAGTGGATTTGACCAAGTGTCGCGCTTTGTCGTTTTAGTCATAGAATGTTCAAAATATGAAAATTTGTATTTTCTTACAGATCTGTCGGAGAGAGAAACTTACTAGATTAGACTTATATAACATAATGAAAGAGTTGAAAGGGGGAAAAACCGGAAGAAATGTTTGTTTTGATGGAAGAACATCTCGTACGGCGCACATCATGCCCAGTTGAAGAAAAGAGCGTTTTAATTCGTTCTTTGAGGTTTTTTAAGACCAGCATTAAGAAAAAGTGGACCGAATCTCACAGCATAGAGAACAGGTTCTTACATAAGAACGAAAATTGGCTCAAAGCAACAATTGTGCTGCCTACGTGGTCTCATAAACCGCGAAGACCTCAAAATCAATTCCAAGAATTAAGTGAAAGGAGCAAAAGGAGAAGAACAAAAAATTTACGGGACCAGGTACATGTTGATGAATTGACCTTCGCTGCACGTGTAAGTCACGGCACTTCCGGGAGTACTGATACTTCGAAGGTTTAGAAATTTTCGGAAAATAATTTCATTAACCAAGAAGGATCAGATGACAAAGAAATACACGCCACAAGAAAGGAAAGATGTCTACCCTTGTTACTCTGTCATTCAAAAGGCCAAAAAGGAGTGTTACCCGAAAGAACAATCGATTAAATTTACTGAAGGAAGTTTTGAAGTCGACCTTCAAGCTTTATTGGACCATATAGCTTTGCGTTTGATTGATTACTTAAGTAATGTTGTGGAAACTTTATCGGGAGCTGAAAAAGAAAATCTGATTTTTATTTCGAAATGGGGCTTTAATGGATCCCATCAGGCACAGTTCAAGCAAAAGTTTGTGGACACACTCAATAATGATGCAAATATGTTCCTAAGTTCCGTAGTGTCACTGAGGTTGATTGTTTCTATTGATGGTGAAACAAAGAAGACCGTGTGGTAGAATCCTGTACGTTTTGTTCATGAGACGAAAGATATAACCGAAGACGAGATATTATTCATTGAAAACCAAGAAAAATGCCTCAAACAAACAGTCAATTTCGAACAAGGTGTTAAAATAAAACACACCTTGCTCTTGACAATGGTCGGCACCAAGGTGTCCAATGCCGCGACTGATACTGTGCCGACAATGAGGTGCTACATATGTGGCCAAACTTCGAAAGATGTTAATAATCTTAAAAAGGTAGAAACCAATAAAGAATCACTAAAGTTTGGGCTTTCGATTCTCCGTGGCAGAATCCGTTTTTTCGAGCAATTGTTGCATTTGGCATATAAAGCACCCCTTAAAAGTGGCAAGCACGATATACAGACGAAAAACAACTTGTAAAGGAAACCAAAGAGCGGATATAACAAAGTTGCAGGGAAGAAATGGGGTTGCTAGTCGACATTCCAAAAGCCGGCTTCGGAAACAGTAACGATGGCAACACATCCAGAAGATTTTTCGATGACCCAGAATCTTCTTCTGCAATCACTGGTACGAGTATTGACATATCGTGGATTAAACGATTTCATACAATATTAGAGGTTTTGTCAAGTGGTTTCAACATTGACCATGAAAAAATCGATTCGTTTGCCCAAACAACAGCGAAAATGTATGTAGAGTTGTATAGGTGTTATCCCATGTCACCCACAGTTCACAAAA
The DNA here is from genome assembly GCA_963931995.1 of Phaonia tiefii. Lineage (NCBI taxonomy): Eukaryota > Metazoa > Arthropoda > Insecta > Diptera > Muscidae > Phaonia > Phaonia tiefii. The sequence goes on from OZ008368.1 coordinate 144,252,182, forward strand.
TCTTAATACATGGGGCCGAAGTCATTAAACAAGCCAGGATATGAAATATGGTGGTGCCACGAAAATTGTGAATTTTTATGATTATGATTTTTTATCATTATTACAATTTCGATCTATTTGTGGAGTAATCTGCGTGGATCTTCTGAAAATTTTTCTACAATTTTTTCCAAAAATTCGTCCTTCTTCTCGGTTACCAATTTTCGGTGGACGCTTAGCATACATAGTCCTGCAATATATACAGGGTGTCCCCTAAACTTTTGTCTAAACTTAAACACGTGATAGCTGAGAACAAAAGCTACAATGTTTGTTCTTACGCCAATTGCCTAGGTGGCTTCGTTTTCGAGATATTCGTGTTTAAAATAATTGCATTCTTGAATGCATTTTCAATAAATGCATAATCTACTTTTTAAATGAAAAAGAAATATCATCGAAAATTGCTTCAAAATTGATTTTAAATCAAATGCGACAGGAAATGACTATTAATACAACTACAACTGAAATAAGAGACCGCTTATCTAAGTGCATAACGCAACAAGGCTCTCATTTTGAAAATTTTCGTTAATTGAAAACATTTTAAAAAAAAATTCGTTTTCATTTCAAACGAAAAAATAAATTACTTAAAATCAATTTTGAAGCAATTTTCTATGATATTTCTTTTTCATTTAAAAAGTAGATTATGCATTTATTGAAAATGCATTCAAGAATGCAATTATTTTAAACTCGAATATCTCGAAAACGAAGCCACCTAGGCAATTGGCGTAAGAACAAACATTGTAGCTTTTGTTCTCAGCTATCACGTGTTTAAGTTTAGACAAAAGTTTAGGGGACCCCCTGTATATACTTATTTTTTGATAATAAATAAAATTGCATATTATTTTACCGTTTAAACGAGCTTCAGTCATTGTGGAGCGCAACCATGTTTTTACTAAAGTGCTAAATGACCGCTCAACAGTTGCAGTAGTGCACGGCTGTGACAATGAAATTAATAACGCCTTCCTTATATTTGGATAAAATAATCCAGCGTCTTTCAAAATACTCGCCAACTCTAAGTCGGCTAATTCGTCTTTATCCATTTTTTTTGTTGCCAAGAATTATACCAAAGCTCAATTTCTCCTTCCAAATCATCCAACTCATAAAAATGCTCAAACGTTTTTGTGGCATCTTTAAGCTCTTCCAGCTTCAAAGAAAGCATGTTTGACGGGTGCAAACAATGAATTGCAAACGCTGGCCTATTCTCTTCATTAAATCTTCTTTCCAGTGATGAAATTAAAGAATCTATATAAGGAATGTATATACATAGATCGCTTCCAGTATTCAGCAGGTGATGAAAATGGGGGATTTGAACGGTGCGTTTGACGAGAGACTATCCTTGGAACAGACATCTCTATTCCTAAATTGGCTGTGTATTCTTGAATAGAAAAAAGCAATCCGTCCACAATGCCCTGTGCATTAGTTCGGTGTTCCTGTAGAACGGCCATTATTAATTTTATTTGCTTGGCACATTGCAATAAATCCATAGTTTTAGATTGCAAAATATTTGCAGTTGGTTCCAACAGAAGGGAATACTGTGCAATTACAAAAACACTGAAAACGAAAACGGGTTGAGTGGCTGCACAATGGACTTGAAAGGCATGTTTCCGCGTGTTCTGATTTCCTTCACCTGTTAACCTTTCCAATGTTTCCACAATATCAACAAAATTTTCTTTGAAACGCGCCGTACCTTTTATATTTGTGTGGCCAACGTGTCTCGCAGAGCATTGGGATACTTGGAATGCACTTTCTTCTCAAAGGTGATTCCCGAAAATAATTTATAATATCTTTTATTGTACCTGTAAATGAAAAGATTGAAGATGAATTCATTGTAAACAGTTAAATACATACCTATCGTGTATCGAATTTCTGGGAGAACGTTTAGATCGTTTACAACGAGGTTCAGTTTGTGGCTAGCACAATGAAAAAAAGGGCTTTCTTAAATTTTTGCCTCAAAATATTTTGTACACCTCCTTCTTTTCCAGCCATAGTACTACAACCATCATAGCCCTGCCCAACACATTTAGATTCATCCAGTTGCAATGTCGATATAAAAAAAAATGGACGATTTGGCTTTTTTAGTTTTTGCAAATTTTCGGAAATAAAATTTTTTTGGAGTTTGAAGAGTTTTTAATTTGGTTTACCTTGTTTTGTTTTATAAGAAGATATTTATATGTATAGGGGCATTTCTCCCCAAAGACGGACTTTTTGTAACGTAACGTCAATTTCTTTAATTGCTTATATTTTAAGACACTGTTGCTGAAACCTTATGCCTTCCAAAAGATAATAAACACAAAACTCTTCTGTTGCTGTTTTGGCTGGATTGCCTGTGTTTATTTAATTATTTAGTTTAAATACAAGCAATTTAAAATCTTATGTTACGTTACGAAAAAATTACATTTTTCTGGAATTACCCATATGTAAGTTTAACTTTGAAGAGGTTTATGTATGAATATGACTGTTTTGTTTTAATAAAATATGAAACAACATTTTAGTACAATCGGTGTCTTAAAAGTACATTTTTTGGGGTGAAAAAATATTGCAATTTGCATCCCTGATAGAGACAACATGTACAGACAGAACAACAGACAGAACTACATGTTCTCTCAAATTAGAATATTTTTTGTTTTTGTGGTATAATCTCTGGTCACACGCTAGAAGCGAAACAATGTCTTCGTACTCTTTGATAATAACTATGTATATTTCCTTCAATTGAATAGTACCTTCAGTGGATTTTTAATAATTTTATACTGTATGCATGTAAAAAAAAAAAAAAATTATTATAGAATTAGGTGGGTGCCACGGCCCTCTAGGCCCATACCTGCCCACGCCCATGGAACAAGCCATTCTGCTAATTGAACAACCATCGGAGGAGGCTACGAATAAGCATTTACGAAAGTATCGCAATTTAGTAGAATAGATTGCAATCGAGATGTATTAAATAGACTTTTGTTAACATCTGATCCCTTAATAAGTTGTAGCAGGAATAATCGTCCAAAAGTAATCAAACCCTTCTCAAAGGAGGCAATTGAAATTTTGATTGCAAATGCACAATATAGCTCCGATGAAGAAAACGAAGATGTAAATGAAAATAATGATTCAGATAGTATGTAATTTTAACCTGATTTTCTTTTTTAAAACTCGAAAGAGATATTAAATTTTTTTGTATAAAATATATATGCAGCAGTTTTTTTTGTTCAATGTATTTAATATATATGCATAAATATATACTTGAAAATTATTTTTTTATCGTGTTTCACTTCATAACAATGAAGAAAAAGCCAACAAATCATTTTGACCGGATTCTGAGTCCAATACTCCTATGTGCAACGAGGGGTCACTGGTCTTCTGAAATTAAAGTTTTCACCAACTTGATTTTGTAATAAATCGATTGTTAAGCGCCCTGTATAGCAAGTTGCGCCGTCTTATTGGAACCAGATGTCATTGATGTTTAGCTGATTAATTTTTGTCATCATGGTTCGATGGTGCTCGCCACTCACCGTAACAGCAGCTCCTTGATCATTTCGAAAGAATTAAGGACCGACAAAATAATACAGCAACACACACACATACACACATTTCTTTGGCTTGTTGATGGTTTTGTATCGAGAAGAGTAAAATTAGAGCGAACACGATCAATAACTGCACGAATTGCTTGCTCACTAGGGTATCCAATTATTCGGGGGTTTGCTTTGTTTTGCTAGGTTTTTTGACATACTCGAACAATAATCAAAACTTTTGTTATTACTCAAGTAATTTTACCCTTTTGAAATTAATATATTTTATTTAAAAATTCGAACTTGAAGCAGGTAAAATAACATATCAGTAACAGACACAACATAAACGACGTTAACAAATAATATTAAAAGCTAAAAACTTTACTCCACAAATATTTATGTTTAGATCAGACCTTTGATTGGGCACCGGTCAATATACATAGTATGCAAAGATACAAAAAGATCGTGTCATATTTTTTACTGCTATTCAAAGTCCTATGACGTAATGCGCTGGAGCATTTCAGTCAGATAGTCATAACTTTGGAACGGTAAGACCTCTGGGCTGCGTTTAGGTAATTTTGGAAACGTAAGAGGTTGCGCAAGAGGTTATCTGCCACCTATTCTTATGTCTTTTTTTTCAATTTTTTTTGAAAGCTCTGTATCTCGGCGATTTCACTTTTATTTTAAATTTTTAATGACTACTACTACTACTGGTTCAGAACTTAGAAATTTTAGCCTAGTACCCTCCGACCACCAATCTGAAAATTTTCAAATCGCTGCCATTTCGCCCCCTTTGCATTTTCGGGGATGGTCGTAGATGGACATATTTTCATGAAATGAGCCAAGGAATATGCTGGTGAAATTTATCCAGTCGTGACTGAACCACCCTGTATATTCGTAATATAAGTTCAATAAAATATGTAAATATTGTGAGGAGTTACAAATGTTTCAAAGATGTATTAAAATGGTATAGAAGTGTTGTTTCCCAGCAGTTTTTTTGTGCTAATTAACTCATTTTTCTTGAGTTGGACAACACGAACTGGTTATTAAACTGAACAAATGTTATCTATCGTATTGTGGGCTTAGTTCACAATTTTCCGTCCCTTTATGATGCAAAGCGAGGTCAATTACAAATATTTTTTGCCATCCACGTGGCTGTTATTTTGTGTTGTACAAATTGTGACTGGATGTTGTCCGTTTACACCAAAAAGCCAGTAACGACAGAGCAAGAGAGAGATCACTTTGACAGTTCGATGATAGAGAACTTACAAGTAACTATCTACTGCAGAAATTCTTGCCAGTAAGATTTTGCAAGATCGAACATATATTTTGTGTAAACAAACAACATTTGGAAATGGAAAGAACATAAAATAAATCATTGGAATTTTATTTTTTAAGAGAAACAATTATTTTTCAATTCTCTCTAATTAACCTTTCACCAGTTCTTTTAAAAAAGAAGACAGCTTTGATGATTGGTATTTTTTTGTTCAAACTGCGGTTATTGGTTCTTCCAATGTTCATATTACAAATCAGGTGTTTACATGGCTAAGTATTATTCTTTGCAAGTTTTTAATGGATGTCGTCTGTGTACTTTTTGTGATATTTTCTACTGGGAGAGTAAAATCTATCTTACTCTCTCAAAATAGTTACTGGAAAAGTACGCAGACAGACCTCATGTATACGAGTATAAACAAAAACAATACAAAAACAGTAATCCGTTATTCTTGAGAAAGGGAAATTGATCTTTTTGATGGACATTCGCTAGAACAACACAGTTGATACCTATTTGAAGTTAGTGAACGGTTGTGGAAACAATTTCAAACAATTATTTCAATAAGGTCTTAGATATACGCTAAGAAACCATCTCAAATAATTTAACCTTATTTTTTCTAGATTCAATTCCCGTCTCGCCCACCACTGATAATCAATTAGGAGAAGCTATTCATCTAAAAAAAAAAGATGTTTAAAAATGAAAAAGCAGATATGTACAATTTCACGCTGGTCTCTCGCCTTGTGATGAAATTCGTTGTTTAGGCGATTTTAATTTACCCTTAGTGTCTTGGCGATTAAATTCCGAATCTAATTGTCTACTTTCCTACTCTACATCTAATTCTGCTAATGAATTCCTTGAGGCTATGTCGGGATTATGTTAGTATCAAATTAATGATGTCTCTAATTGTTGTGAGAGAAGTTTAGATTTAGTATTCTCTAGCTCCCTGGAATTTTCTTTACGTGGTATTGATCCTCTAGTTTATCCTGAGGATAAATATCACCCTACATTAATTGTGCATTGTAATATTCCGATTCTCATTGTCGGTAATGGAACACATGCTACTAATTTGAAATTATATAACTTTCGTCTCTTAAAGACAACTTTATATGATACCAACTGGTCTAATAGTGATGACATAGAATTTCAGGTCTTAGATTTGTATAATACTCTCGATAATGCTTTCTGTTTATCTGTTCCCTTGGTAACTGATGGACTAATATCTGGGCCACCTTGGTGTACTAAAGAACTGAAAAGGTTGAAGAATGTGAAACGTAGATTGAATAAGAAATATAAGAATAATGGTTCTGTGGTAAATTATGTCAATTACACAGTAGCCCGGAGTAAATATAATTTATCGAATCAGAGGTGCTATTCGAATTATATTACCAGGATGAGGTCTAAGATTAAGACAAACCCTAAATGTTTTTTCCAATTTGTAAACCCCAAGAGAAAGGTTCGTGGATTTCCAACATCGATGAAATATGGGGACTTGCTGTCTTCGGATGATTCCGAAATATCTAATTTATTTTCTGAATTTTTTCAACGAACATATCTGTCTACTTCATTTAATACCGATTATCCCTACGAACTCCCAATGTATGAGGCATTCACTAATTTAACTGTTAGTGAAGATGATGTATTAAATGGTCTGAGAAGATTGAAGTATTATAATTCGCCTGGAGACGATGGCGTCCCTGCGTCGGTGCTAATAGTATGTGCTGATGAATTATGCATTCCTCTCATGAATATTTTCAATAAGTCCCTTCGTATAGGTTATTTCCAATCTTTATGGAAGAGGAGCTATATTATTCCGTTATATAAGAACGGTAATAGACGATGTGTTGATAATTACAGGGGAATAGCTAAATTAAGTGTTATTCCAAAGTTGTTTGAATATTTAGTAACTCAGAAGATTATTCGATCGGTTTGCGCTGTCATTTCACCCTACCAACATGGTTTTATTAAGAATAGGTCGACTAGTACAAATTTATTGGAGTTAACGTCCCACGTTTTTAAGGCTTTTCCAATCGTTGTCAGACTGATGTCATTTATACTGACTTTAGTAAAGCGATTGACACTGTAGTTCATGATCTCATATTTAAATTAGATAAGTTAGGATTTCCATCAGGGCTTTCGAAGTGGATATCTTCGTACTTTACAGATCATACACAGCGAGTTATGTTTAGAGATTGTTTGTCTAAAAACATATTTGTTACATCTGGTGTTCCCCAGGGAAGTCATTTAGGACCCCTTCTGTTTGTTTATATTTAAATGATTTACCTTCAGCTATTTCGTTCTCTTCTTGTCATTTAAAAACTTGGATGACACCAATCGATTACAGTCTGACCTTTCTAGCTTGGTCAAATGGTGTACTATTAATGGTATGTCCTTGAACTTGAAAAAATGTAAAAAACTGTCTTTCTCTCGAACATCTATAATGCCTTAGGAGTATAATGTTGGATCTTACATTTTGGAAGGAGTAAACTCTTTCATGGACTTGGGTGTTGTATTAGATCAGAGACTTCGATTTCATCTCCACATTGATAGTATTATTAATAAAGCCTTATCTATTTTGGAATTCATCAAAAAGTGGTCTAAGGAGTTTGCTGACCCATATATAACGAAGTCTGTTTGTTGGTCTAGTTAGGCCCTCCCTTGAGTATTCATGCGTAGTTTAGAGCCCATACTATAACGTGTATATAGATAGAATTGAGTCAATCCAGAAAAAAATTCTCTTATTTGCTTTACGTGGTTTAGGCTGGAATCAATCGGAAAATTTACTACCTTATGAAAACCGTTTAAAACTTATTGACCTTCCTACACTTGAACGAAGGAGATATATGTTAAGATCTATGTTTATTATAAAATTGATAAACGGTCAAGTTGATTCAAAATTTTTGCTCAGTAAAATTCGTTTTAATATACCATCTCGCGTTACCAGAAATTTTCGTCCTTTAATATTGTCTGTGTCAAGATCTAATTACGATTATTATAACCCGGTCCGCACTCTATTTCTTCTTTATAATGATCTTTATATTTATCTACCGTTTTGTGAACCATTAGCCAGGGTGAAAAAGTATATTATTTACGAATTTACACATGCTATGGTTGCCAGTTCATATCATTCGAATCGTTAAATCAATGTAACGCTTGTAATGCCGTTAGGATTGAATAAAGTCGTTGCATTTTATTACCTCAATTCTTTTGCCTGCAAGAATCATTTTTCCGACGATTCTTGAGTTCTATATGCTGATATATATATGTTCCTGGTTGCTGAGAATTTCTTTTACTGATGATGTCGTGTCCAATTATTGCTGCTCCTTATTCCTGTTTTCCAGTTGAGTTGATAGCACAGCGTCTTCTAATTACATTTATTTGGTGTTGTTCCTGGTTTCTTGATATTTTTCCTGCTTCGTAACTCTGGTGTTTTAATGTATGTTCCTGGTTCGTGGACTGATGATGTCGCGTCTAATTATTGCTGTTGCTTATTCCTGTTTCCCGTATTTCTACCGATCCTGTCCCGTTAAATTATTTGCTGTTGTTTATTGATTTCGTTGTTTGCTGGTTTCCTGTATAATGTCAACTCGATATCATGGCGTCTTTTTATTTCGTCTATTTGGTATTGTTCCTGGTTGTATTGGTGTTATTTGTCCTGCTCCGTAACTCTGATGTCTTAACTTATGCTCCTGGTTCCTGATTTCCTGCTGCCTGTCTTCACATTTATTCCTGATTTTATTGGTGTTGCTTTTCCTGCTTTGTAACTCGGGTGTTTTAACTATTATTTATACTGCCAACTCAACATCATATCCCATATGACGTATTTGCTGTTAATCAATGTATCTCGAATGCTGGTTCCTGTTTTCTTCCGCTTGTCTTTGTGTTTTTGTTCCTGATTTCGAATTCTTCTCCTTTATCTTATTCCCGGTTCCTGATTTTGCTGTTTCCTTATTTTAAGTTTTTATTATATTAATTTTGTTTTGTTTTTAATTTCGCTATTCATATGTATTTGCTGTTTCTTGTTTCCTTATTTTAAATTTTTATTATATAAATTTTGTTATTATTTAATTTTTTTTTTATGCTAAACAATACATTTTTTTCCTGCTCAATGTTTAAAATTTTTTATTTTTTTTTCTTCTTTGTAATTGTATTTACATATTGTATTTATAAGATATTTTTATTTGTAAATTTTAGTTTAAGATGAATTTTGAAAAAAATTATTCCATCTCCAGCTGGACTTATTTATAGCGGAGTAAATAAATAAACAAACAAAATTCCTTGGCTCATTTCATGAAAATATGTCCATCTACGACCATCCCCGATTTTTGTTTGTTTTTGGGCTTGTTTGAAAGGCCTTTAAGTAACCTTTCAGAATCAATAAAAAAATTTAAAAAAAGTGAAATCACCGAGATACGGAACTTTCAAAAAAAAATTGGAAAAAGACATAAGACGTGCACATAACCTCAATTTGCTCAGCAAGCAAGCTCTATTTATTTATCCAAATATTTGTGAACATTTTTCATCAATCATTAGTTATATAATATATAAGTACATTATTTCCTTGCATCTAATGACTGTTCAAGGATTCTTTATCTTAGGTTTTAAAAAAAACTAGCTTGATAGCTTTGGTTTTGAGTTTGATGTCATTGCATTGTCTGAGACATGGCTTAAACCTAATGTTTTTAATTCTGAGTTGTTCTGCAAGAAGTATGTACGTAGTTTATAAAAAAAGATCGTGTTGGTAAAATTGGCGGTGGTGTTTTAATCTCAATTGAAAATTTTTTATCTTCTGACTTAGTTACAATTAATGATATTAGCGATCTTCAATTTATTGTCGTGTCCATTAATTTAGGCAATTTGAAACTGTTTATCGCTTGTTCTTATATACCGCGATCTTCGTGCTTAGAGGTATATCAAGGTCATTTTGACGCTATTGCAAAAGTTATTGCGGTAGCCAGTAGAAACTACCGTATTTTAGTATTGGGTGACTTTAACTTGTCGTCTGTGACATGGGTGTCTTTACCCGATACCAATTCTCTAACTCCATGATTGGTCATCTGATTTTGTTACGCATATATCCGAACTTGGCTTGATTCAATTGAACGACATTCCCAATTCTATGAATCGAGTCCTTGATCTAGTTTTAGTGGATGATTCTAACAACTTTGATATTTCTCGAATTAATCCGTTAATTTCTCCTGAGGATAGTTATCATCCAACGCTGGGAATTAATTATACATATGTATGATACCATGCAGGTTGGTTGCAATCGCTCTTCGTCCTATCGCGTGCGAACTTTATTCTTTTGAATAATCTTATCTTTGATACCGACTGGCATAGAATTTGTTAGTGTGATAATTCTTTTGAATTTGAAATCGCCCTGGATGCTTTCTATAATATTATTAATGGCTATATTTGTAAATCTGTACCCAAGAGCCCTGTGTTGGGTAATACTGGTCCCCCATGGTCGTCAAGGGCTCTAAACAGTCTCAAGAATGTAAGGAATAGATGTTCAAAAAAATATAAAAAATCTGGACTGCTAGCAGACTATGCTAGGTATATTGTTGCTAGGAGTAGATACAACTCTAAATCTCGTGAGAGTTACAGATTATATTTGGATAAGTTGAAGGCTAATATTAAACGGAACCCCAAATCATTCTTTAGATTTGTTAACTTGAAGCGTAATTCGTCTTCCATACCTTGTAGGATCAAAATGAACGGTATTGATTATTCAGATGAAGAGTCTATTGCTAACTGTTTCGCCGATTTTTTGCATCTATTTATTCCACCCGAGCGTATGATGTTTCCAAATCATACCCGTACACTGTCCGCTCTACCATTCCGTTTGATGCACCTGTCGTAAATTCTTTGTGGTTGCTAGATAACTTAATCAGATTGAAAGCCTCGAACAAAGCTGGTCCTGATGGTATGCCGGACTCTATGTTCAAATACTGCTCGAATTCTCTCAGCTTACCGTTGACTCTCTTATTTAACGCTTCGTTGGAGTTCGGTCATTTTCCTGTACAGTGGAAGAGCTCTGATATAATCCCTCTCCACAAATCTGGTAGTTTAGTAAATGTTGCAAATTATAGGGGAATTGCAAAATTGAGTGCCATTCCTAAACTTTTTGAGAAGTTAGTCACATAGGTAATTTCTCATCATGTTTCCACCGTGACTAATTTGCTTCAGTTTTCCTCTTCTATTATTGACGGCTTTATTAATGGAGATCAAACTGATGTGATTTTTACCGATTTTAGAAAAGTCTTTTGATAAAATTAACCACAATTTGTTATTATATAAACTAGGGGCAATGGGTTTTAATTGTAACATGCTGAATTGGATTAGTGCTTACTTAATGAACCGAGAACAGATGGTATCATTTGGCCGATCATTCTCAAGATCTATTTTTGTGTCATCTGGGGTGCCTCAGGGCAGTCATCTTGGCCCGGTTCTATTCTTGTTATTCATTAACGACTTACCCGCCTCCATAATGCACTCAAAATTGTTAATATACGCGGATGACGTGAAGATCTATTTTTCTTACAAGGAACCTTGTCAATATACTTTACTTCAGAGGGATTTGTCTACTTTCCAGACGTGGTGCGAAACAAATTTGATGGAGCTTAATTTTGCGAAATGTAAGCATTTGCTGTTCTCCAGGTCATCATTCTTTTCGGCAAAATACATTTTAGGTGGCAATGTTCTTGAATCGGTGGATTCATTTGTTGATCTTGGTGTTCTCTTGGACAGAAAATTTAATTTCAACTCCCACATAATTACGACGGTAAATAAGGCTTATGGCGTTCTGAACTTTATTAAACGTTGGGCAAAGGAATTTTCAGATCCCTACCTTACGAAAAATCTTTTTACTTCACTAGTTCGCCCTATTCTCGAATATGGGACCCCCAGTATAATTTGTATGGTAATATGATTGAATCGGTCCAGAAACAGTTTCTCATTTTTTGTCAGAGAAAACTTCAATAGAACCTGAACCATAATCTTCCTTCGTATAGCAGTAGACTAGCATTGATCTTAGTAGTAGACGTACCATGATAAACTCTATTACAGTTTTCAAGATAATTGATGGATGTATATGTTCTGAATTTCTGTTATCTAAGATTTTCATAAATGTCCCATTGAGACCCACGAGGTACTATAAACTCATTCACATCGAGTTTCAGCGTTCGAATTATGCGTCCTTTGATCCAGTTAGGAGACTGTGTCGTGACTTTAATGAGCTACATATATCAGTTTATTGATTTCACTGCTAGTTGGGAAACTACAAAGTCTAGGAGAATTTGTCATATGAAGAGATTGCATTAGTGCTCTATATTCCTTTACATATGTAAATTTACTTTATCCTTACTATCTGTCTGTCTGTCTGATTTATAATTTGGTTTTCGTTTTTGTTAAGATGTCACTTCGCAGCATCTTCTTTTTTTACACACCTTTTTTCATTCTTCGTATGTACTTTATCTTCATCACTACCTACTGCTTTCTTCTTCTTTTTACTTTCTATTGCCTTTGATTTCTTATCACCAATTGAATGTCATGTACAAATATATTTTTATTCTAATTTTGGCACTTGCCTTATACGGTACGAGTACAAATAAATATTATAACGTTGAATTAAAAAATAAAAAAAGGCTTTCTTTTAAATTAAAAAACATTAATTTTTCGGATCCTTTTTCATGGCGACCGTGACAGGACACGTAGTTCCAGATTTTTAAAATAATTGTTTAAGCGGTAGTGATTTGTTAAAAGAAATAAAATTCATATAAACTATTAAAAAAAAAATTCATAAACACGTCACTTTGCTGTGAATATTTGTATTTGTCTTGCCCTATCTCCCCGCGACAAAATTGCCCTCAGAGAATCAACGCATAGCAACGCAGTGAAGAAAAGGGAAAGGAATACATATGTAAAAAAAACAACAAATGACATTATCCAAGACAATTTCACGAAAGAACTGGGACTTGTGTCTATTTACAAAATAACAACAATAACACAAAAACAATTCAACTGAATTTCAAAACGGTAAATTTGTGTCGTTTGCTTGAAAAACGAAAGTATTTAAAAACATTTTGCTTTTTGATGGGAGAGGATTATTGTGAAAAAGTGTTTGAAGTGTTTGTGTGCAACTAACTAAAAGTGAAAAATGCCTCCTAAAACCAGTGGTAAAGCAGCTGAAAAGGCCGGGCCGGGCCCACTGGACTAAAAGTTTGTTCTAAAGTTGAGAAATTTTAGAAGTGACAGAAAATTTGAAAAATTTCTGAAAAATTTTGAAAAACTGGAAAAAATTGGAAAAATGATCGTAAAAGGAAAATGACTGAAAATCGGAAAAATTTTGAAAAATAATGAAAAAATTGAAAATTCTTGGAAAAGTTGAAAAATCTGAAAATTTATGAAAAAATAAGCGTAAAAGAAAAAAGACTGAAAATCGTGAAAATTTTGAAGTGACTAAAAATTTGGGAAAATTTGAAAAAATAAAAATTTTTTTGAAAAAATTGAAAAAATAAGCGTAACAGAGAAAAAGACTGAAAATCGTGAAAATCTTGAAAATGACGAAAAAATTTGAAAATTCTTGAAAAAGTTGAAAAAATCGAAAAAAACAAGAAAAAATTAGCGTAACAGAAAAAACACTTAAAATCGTGAAATTGAAAAAGTGACTGAAAACTGAAAAATTTCCTAAGAAAATTTGAAAAATCAAAAATAATCGTAAAAGCAAAAAATGACTGAAAATCGACAAAATTCTTGAACAGTGACAAAAAATTGAAAATTCCATTAAAAATTTGAAAAAACTGAAAAATAGCAAAAAATCTTCGAAACAGAAAAGTGACTGAAAATCGAAAAAAAATTTTTGAAAAGTGAAAAAATTTTGAAAAATTCGGAAAATATTCCTAAAATTAAAACGAAAAAATTTTGGCAAATTTATTAGATTATTATCTAATAAAGAAAAAATCGCGTTTGAAAATTCATTAAGTACTTTTATATCAACACAAAGTTCAACTTTGGCAGTGCGGGAAAAAAAGACTTAAGCGACAAGAGTTAATTTGCTCATATTAAACTGGGTCATTGGGCACTAGTGCTTTCGCCAGTGACCCAATGGTTGAATCAGACAGTGATGAAAATTGTGTTGATAACCCTCTAAAGAGGAGGAAAAAGACCGACATGGCTGAAAACAGCCCAGATGTGGCGGCACTGGTCGCGGAAAACTTTAAAATGCGGAAAGACTTGGATGGTGCCATTAAATACATTGAGGCCCTCCAAAAGAATATCGCGGAAATGCAGGATACCATCAAGGCACTGCAAGATGATGATGAAAGCCTGAACAACGCCGAGTTCAGTGATGACGAGATGGTTACAGATGAGGTGTCGAAGCAAAATTCAGATAGACACATGATTAATGAACCCTGCACAAAGCCAGTGCAGGATGATGGGTCCCGTGCAAAGCCAGCGCGGTCGAACACCAAGATAAGTGAGCAAGCTGTAGGCAGTACTACAACAAAAACAAGAGTCAAGGGCGGAAGAGCTGATGCTGAAGCAGTCGAAGCCAAAAAATTGAAGAGCAGAAAAGTACCGGACATAAACTTATATAACGGTAACATAAGAATTGTAACAAGTAAGATTAAGGAACTATTGGGACACACCAATTTTAGTATCAAAATTATGGGCCGTTCCATGGCAAATATAAAATTGCTGGACTTGAATGAATATGAAAGTGTTAAGGTCATGTTGAAAGAGAAAAAATTAAATTTTTATACGTTCACTCCGAAATCGGAGACGCCATTTTCGGTGGTGATCTGTGGTTCTCTCTGACACCTTCGAGGAATCTGACCTCATGACATACTTGGGGGGCCTCAAGATTAACTTAAACGTTAAACGCGTTACGAAGTTGGGAGGAGACAAGTGGTTGGTCCACTTGGGGCGGGATGCCGATATAGAGGCATTCTATAGGATCAAATACATCTTGTACTGCAAGCAGTGATCACGGCCCGGCAAAATGCGACATTCCGCCTAAGGGCGCTGTGGACAGGGAGGGTTACCATACTGACCCGGTGACTGGTGCGGTGGAACCCGGTGCGGGTTATACACTCAAATGTGTGAATTGTGGGGTTGCTGGACACGCGGCTAGCGCAAAGGAGTGCCCGACACGGCAAAGATTGCTCAAGATCAGAATTGAGGCAAAAGGGCGAAGAAACTTCGCGGATAATTTACGACCCCCTCAAAATGGAGGGGGATTTCCCCGAAACAGCGGGCGTGTACATACTGGGGTCTCCTTTGAGGCAGCGGCTCGAGGTGGTTTGCATGAAACTGCCAAAGCGGCACCTGTTGGAGGTATGGGAGTGAGAGGTGCTATGGCACACTTCGAATCATTTGATTCAGATTGTAGACGGGTTTTCGGCGGAAAAGACTTCTTCACCTGTCTGGGCAAAATTGGAAATTTTTCGCGTGAATACGCACGATTGAATGACGATGAATCCAAGTCCCGTGCGCTCATGGGACTCATGCTCGGACTTCGTCATGGGTAGACCGATAAAGACCATATTCGTTAACGTAAACTCCATAGTGTCTAGGCACAGGAAATTCTATCTGGACCGTTTCCTGGCCAGACACAAGCCTGACCTCCTTTTGGTAGCGGAGCACAGACTCTCTGCAGTTCATAAGGTGGGATTCGGTGGGTATGTTGTCCATAGGCAGAATAGAAGTACTAGCCGTTATGGCGGCACGGCTATTCTGGCTAAGGACAACATGCGCTGTGAGAGAGTCTATCTCGATATGGGAGGAGTTGAGAATACCTGTGTACGGGTGCACAGGAGTGACGGAACCTCGCTACATGTTGTGGCTGCATACCAGTCGCCTTCCGAGAAGTTGGACGTGTCCGATCTGAACCCGATTCGGGATTTGGCAGTGGCGGGAGATTTATTGGTCGGGGCGGACTTGAACGCCAGGCATACCCACTGGGGTGACTCGGTTATTAACACAAGGGGTAGGAGGCTAGAGCAGTTCCTACTCACGTGCCCTGACTTGGTGATACCAAGGACAGATGGACCTACCCACGAAAGCGGAGTAGGATCCTTTATTGATGTGTTTATGGTCTCCGTGGGTCTGGAGAGGCGCCGCGGTGAATCAGGGGACCTTAGGACCCTGTCTTATGAGTCGGACCACAGGGCTATTGAAATAACCCTGGTTTGTGATGGAATACAGAGCAGAGAAATGCCAACCTGGTACAACTTCGGTGGAATGGACAAAAGTAGGTTCAATCGGGCACTTGAAAATGGGCTTATCGGACACAAGCTCCCGATTGACCGGAACGTGACACGCTCGGAGATAGATACTTGTATCGACTCGATGAGCACAGCGTTCCGGGAGGCGATGGAGGTCTCTATACCCAGGCTTCCGTCTGGGGGTAAGGGGCTTCCACGATTACCTGCCGAAATTGTCCATTTCATGGATGAGAGGAGGAGGCTGGCCAGGCTGGCAAGAAGGACAAGCGAACCAGGCCGCAGGGCTGAGCTGAAAGCCACTGTACGCAATGTGGACAGAATTGTCCAGGGTTCTATTTACGCGTTTGAACAGCACCGCAGGGCAGATTTCTTGCGAAAAATCAAGTTCAGCAGTGATATGTTCTCGAAAGTGAGAGCTGCGGTCGGGAATGTGGCACGCAAGCCAATTCCTGATCTCGTCGACGAAGGTGGGCGTGTCCTTGCGACTGACCGCGAAAAGACTGCACTTTTTGCGGACAGCTTTCAGGGAAACCTGGTGAATGGCGGTACGGTTGGCGACGTATCTGGTGGGCAAATTCCAGTGGAGGTCTCCGTATTGAGTGATATGGCTCCTGTGCTGGAATTTGGCGGACGGAGTCTCGCCGATGGGTCGGGACGGTGTGAAGGTGATGCATGGCGGAACGGTGGTTTCGTTAGGCCGAGTGATATTGGTGAGGCTTTAAGAGCCGTGCAGAATCGCAAGTCGAGTGGTAGAGACGGGGTGCCTGACGTAGTTATACGTAGAACAAGGCAGACAGTATGGACCTTTCTGGCAGTAATTATTAATCATTGCCTGAACCTGGGGTATTTTCCGACGGCTTGGAAGGAATCGGTGACGGTTACAGTTCCGAAGCCGGGTGCCGATCAGAAAAAGGCGGCCAATTACAGGCCAATTTCCCTACTTTCATCTTTAGGGAAACTACTAGAAAGGTGCATACTGTCGGGTCTGCGAGATGAGATAGAGGAGAGGGGAGTCCTCTTTGAGGGCCAATTTGGCTTCAGAAGAGGACTCTCCACGTCACATGCCCTACTGGTTCTGGGAGACCATGTGACGAGGGCGCTAAATAAGAGGCACGCTACCATCTGTGCGAGCCTGGACTTGTCGAGGGCTTTCGACACAGTTTGGCACGAGGGGCTTGTGTCGAAAACGGTTACGAAAGGATTCAGTTTGAATCTGTGCAAGATGGTGGCGTGCTTCTTGGAGAATCGCTCTTTTCGTGTGAAGGTGGGAGAAGAATTCTCGGATGCGAGGTCGGTTGTGGCAGGAGTGCCACAAGGGTCGCTTCTGGGGCCCATTCTTTTTAATATATATCTGTCGGACATGCCGAGGCCTACGGGCAATGACCTGCTGCTCAGTTACGCTGATGACATCCTGATTGCGGCGTCAGGGCCCAGATCCTCAGGGGTCAATCGAAGGTTGGACGAATATCTGGTCAGACTGTCTGAATATTTTGTTGAATGGCGGCTGACACTAAACACATCAGAGTGCAGCTCTATAATATTTAGGGGCGTAAAGAAGTACCTATACCCCAATGCAAGGAGGTACGTCCCGCAGTTGAGGTTGGGGGACCAGATTATACGTAATTCGCCTGAGATGAAGTACCTGGGCGTGATACTACAGGAGGACTTTAGTTTCCGAGGTCACATTGGACATGTCTTGCGCAAAGTCGTAAGACTGTACCATATGTACCTCGGAATACTTAGATGCAGACAGGGGCTGTCGAATGAGGTTCGACTCCTCATCTACAGGCAGCTGATCAGGCCTTGCATATCCTATGCTTTTCCTATCTGGTGCGCAATTTCGTCCGCTCAGATGGAAAGGCTTCGGATATGGGAGAGGCGGATCCTGTCTGCATGCTTAGGTCTGAGGTGGACAAGGGATGAACAGGGTGAATGGAAGAGACCCTCGTGTAGGGCAATCTACGATGCCATTGATTTTCGTAGGATTGACGTTTTTATGGTTGATGGAGCGCTTGCTTTCCTCGAGAAAGCGGGCGATGTTCAGGGGAACGATTTGATCTCGGCGTGTCTGGATTTGGACACAGGCGTCCGGGGGCCCACAGATCTACGATATTTGCCACCAGCAAGTTTGTTGGCACTGGAGGAGGAAGGTCGCTTAAACGAAGGTGGTAGGCTTTTGCTCTACCACAGGATGTATAACACCTTCGACACAGAAAATACTGTGTATAACACTGCCCAGTAGCCCATGGGGCGGCCCTGTATATATTTGTAAATAGTTAGCATTAAGTTAGTCTTTAAGTTTAGTTTTAAGTTATACGTAATAACGTTGAAGTCATTGGCCCTTTTTCCATTCCTTTTTTTGGCCAACACGTTTGAGTGTCTAAGAGTAGGAAAATAAGTGTGCGAGGAAAACCTCGACACGGTGGTATTAAACCACCTATTAAACGCGGTTGTCCGCAAAATATATTAGACATATATTGGAACCCACTGTACGTATGTAATATTTAGAGCTTAAGGCATAAAATGTATCCGAAGAGAATTGAGGAATAAAAATAATATTGAATTGAATTGAATTGAAATTGATGGGAGAGTCAATTTTTTTTTGCCATTGCATTAGATGAGCCACGACTTGTGTAAAATGATTCGGGATCGCAACTCAATTTTATCACCGAGCGCTTAGCAATTCAATTAGGACTCAACCGTCGACCAAGCCAAATGGAAATTGCTGGAATCGGTGACACAAATGCTGAAGTTCGACACTCCATATCAACAGTCGTCAAATCTAATTGCTCTAATTTCTCAACTGAATTACAATTCTACATACTTCCACGTATTAGCGATCGTCAGCCTGAATTAGATTTCGATATCTCTGACTGGAATCTGCCACCAAATCTAGCACTTGCAGATCCTTTATTTTATAGATCACAGAGAATTTACATGCTAATTGGAGTTGAAATATTACTAGATCTCTTCATCGGTGAATCAATTCGACTTGGAAAAGACCTTCCAGTTCTTCAAAATACTGAACTTGGCTGGATAGTCGCCGGAAGAATAATATGTCCAAAACAAGTAAGTCTCCATTGCATGAAATCTAATGTTTCTTCCACGTCTGCGTTGGAAACAATTATTCGTCAGTTCTGGGAAGTTGAATCACACACTAGCAGCTCCAAAACTCTTACTGCCGAGGAAAAATTATGCGAACTTCACTTCTATTCAACTGTAAAAAGATCTGAAAATGGAAAATTTATTGTGAGTCTTCCATTCAGAAGTCCACCAACGTTATTAGGTGATTCTTTGAAAACAGCAAGACGACGATTTCAAACCTTAGAAAAAAGACTTTTAAAAAATGAAGATCTTAAACGTCAATACGGTGAATTTATGCGCGAATATGAAAACCTACAGCATATGACTCGAATTGGCTATTTTGGCTACGAAATCCCAGACTGTTGTTACTTTTTGCCGCATCATTGTGTTCTTAAGGCAGACAGTTCAACCACAAAACTACGCGTAGTTTTTGATGGATCTGCGAAAACATCAACAAATTTGTCACTTAATGACACACTAATGGTAGGGCCTACAGTTCAATCTGATTTATTTACAGTCATCACTCGGTTTCGCTCATACAGCTACGTATTTACTGCAGATATTAGTAAAATGTACAGGCAAATTGAGATCGATTTTCAGGAAAGAAAATACCAAATGATTTTGTGGAGGGCAAAACCATCGGAATCAATCGGAATTTATCAGCTAAACACAGTTACTTACGGCACATCAGCTGCACCATATCTAGCTACTCGCTGTCTAAATCAACTTGCCGAAGATTTTTCCTCTGCGTATCCTCATGCTTCTGCAGCTATTTTAAAAGAAACTTATGTAGATGACTGGTGCCAATTCAGTAAAAGAAGCATCAAGGCTTTTAGATGACATTCAAAAAATACTCAGCGCAGCAAACTTCAATTTAAGAAAATACTGCTCAAACACATCCATACTGCTGGAAAAAATTCCTAAAGAAAAAAAGAGCCATATATGCAAATTGGAAAAAATGAAGTGGTTAAAACACTAGAACTAATTTGGCAATCCAGCGATGACACATTTGTCTATCATTTCTCTTTTGAATCGTCACAAATAATTACAAAACGCACTGTTCTATCAAATCTTGGTAAAATATTTGATCCTCTTGGATTAATCGGCCCAGTTGTGATTCTTGGAAAAATATTCTTGCAACAAATATGGAAACTAAAAATTTCTTGGGACCAGCCCCTATAAGACGACTATCAGGCGCGGTGGAAAAATTACGTTTTACAACTGCAAGCGTTGAATGATTATCGAGCTCCTCGGCATTTAATGACAAACAAAATAAGGAAATTTATACAAATCCACTCCTTTTCAGACAGCAGCGAAGACGCATATGGAGCTTGTTGCTATCTGAGGTGTGTAGATGAACAAAACGCTGTATCGACCAGATTGTAATGTGCAAAATCTCGTGTTGCTCCAACCAGCTCATTATCCGTTCCAAAGCTCGAACTCATAGCAGCTGTCCTTATGGTAGAACTTGTAGAAAGGCTACTAAACATATTACCGATTACCGTAACGGGCAGATATTTCTACACTGATTCGAAAATAGATTTAGCTTGGATTTCAAAGCCGTCTTATACTTGGACCACATTCGTAGCCAACCGCATAGCAAAAATACAAGAGCTTACTCGTATTGATGAATGGACTTATGTCTAAACCAAGCAAAATCCTTCAGATCTTATTTCCGTGGAGTAATGCCCAAAGATTTCTTGATATCATCACTATGGAAAACAGGCCCAGAATTTTTACAAAATTCATCATATACTCCTCTTCCGTTAGAAACTCCAAAAATTAAAGACGACGACGAGATTCCTGAAAGAAACCCAAATAGACTAGTATTTTTGGCATCAAAATCTACATACACAGATTTGTCAACAACTGTTCTCCATCGTGGTTCTCTACTAAAGCTAGAACGAATTTTTGCATATTGCATTCGATTTTACAACAACGCAAGATCCCAAGCAGGAAGTCGCATATCTGGTCCTCTCCAAGTATACGAGCTTAATATGGCACGAATCAAATTAATAATAAATAGTCAGCGTTTTCATCTCATTGCAGATTACAAATCTCTAATAGAAAATGGTCAAGTTGAGAAGTCTAGTTCAATGAAAAACTTATCACCTTTCCTAGATGGAGATGGTGGTATTCGTGTAGGGGGGCGTTTACATCATAGTAACATAGCTTACGAATCAAAACATCCTATTATATTACCAAAAAAGTGCGAACTAACAAAATATTTAGTCTCTTTCTATCATTTCAAGCACATGCACGCCGGCGCACGCACT
The DNA here is from genome assembly GCA_963931995.1 of Phaonia tiefii. NCBI lineage: Eukaryota > Metazoa > Arthropoda > Insecta > Diptera > Muscidae > Phaonia > Phaonia tiefii. Next base: position 144,273,567 of record OZ008368.1, read on the forward strand.
CTCTTAGCAATCATCAGGCAAAACTACTGGCCCCTTAACGGTTTACATATCTGCCGAAACGTCGTACACCGTTGTGTCAGGTGCTTTCGTACAAACCCAACTATGAATGATCCTACGATGGGTAGTCTTCCGAAGGATAGAGTAACACCAGGTCATGCATTTCTTACCACTGGAATCGATTTCTGTGGTCCAGTGTATATTCATTCCAAAATTCGAGGACGTCCAACAATCAAGGCATACATATGTATTTTTGTGTGCTTTACAACAACGGCGGTGCATATCGAGACAGTAAGCGACTTATCTACAGCTGCCTTCATTGCTGCATTACGAAGGTTCATAGCTCGTCGAGGGTTGTGTAAAGCAATTTGGTCTGACAATGCTACTAATTTTCTGGGAGCAAAAAACGAATTAGCTGAACTCCACAAATTGTTCGAAAGCGAATATCACAAAGCTGAGATATTTAAACTCTGTCAAGAAGACCGTAAAGAGTGGCATACAATCTCACCAAGATCTCCTCACTTTGGTGGCTTATGGGAGGCTGCCGTAATGTGTATGAAATTGCATGATCACGGCTCATTTTTTCGCTAATTGCTTCATAATTTAGGAGCTGTTCCTCGAGCTCTTCGATTTGTTTTAGCAAAATTAAAACTTCTTCATCTCTGCTAGATGCAAATTTTCTCTTTTTTTGTAAAAAAGATACCTATTCATATTCTTAAACAAAGAACCTTTTATGAAAAAAAATATATCTTATCTTAAAGAAGTACCTTTGCTTAAAAAAAAGTAAATTTTCTTACAAAAAGTACATTTTCTTAAAAAACGGATTTTTTTTAAAATAAAAAAGTACCTTACCTGTAAGATCAGGGGCCGGTTTATTCGATTTTTTGGGCCTTAGGGGCAATTACCCCCTTTCGAAGAACTTGTTCCCGACTCAGGAGCTCAAGTCAAACAAAATTGACTATTCAGTTTTTTGGTAAAATTTTATCAAAACCTTTTCTTACAAAAATTCCTTTTCTTAAAAGTACCTTTTCTTAAAAATATAATAATACCTTTTTATTTCTTTTCTTGATATACATAAGTAGCCTTTCTGAAAATAAGTAAATTTTGCTTAAATTTTGCTTCCTAAAAGGAGTACCACTTGTTTAAAAAGTACCTGATCTTAAAAAGCGAACTTATTTGTAAAAAAATTCATACTCATGACTTTTTCTTACAGAAAGTACTTTTTCTTAAATATAGTACCTTCTCTTAAAAAACATTAGCTTTAAGAGAAAGACTTTTTCGGCAAAATATAATACACATTCTTACAAAAAGGACCTAAAAATATACTTATAAAAATACATTCTATAAAAAAAAAAATTGTTACAAAAAGTATATTATCTTAAAGATCCATTTAAATTATATAATTTTTCAACGGGCTCCTTAGACGTGTTGGAACTAACTAGTACATAATATATAGCGAAAGGAACTTCGTTCCAACCGGGTGTCCCCTGACACCTAATGTAATTATTTTTGTATATACATTTGAAGCAGACATCATATATTATTAGTTCGGGCTTGTTTTGAACAACATATAATTAGCTTTAATGTTCAGCTTCCATTTTGTTAAAATTTTGTTTTATAACCCGTGTATTACTAAAGGTACGATTTAAATACTGTCGAAAAGTAATGATAAACTTTCAAGAACTACTAAATAATGAATTTAAAAAATTACAGCAGACAGTTGGCTGTGTCAGAGACACGGCCATTAAGTTTAACGTAGAATACGCCATCCGATAAGACAGAAAACATATATAACAATAAATTCATTTGCTTATATTATTTATCATTTATTGTTATATATGTTTTCTGTCTTATCGGATGGCGTATTCTACGTTAAACTTAATGGCCGTGTCTCTGACACAGCCTGCAGGGACAGTCCGTGGCCGGAGGCCTCGGATAACTGTCTGCTGTAATTTTTATATTTACCAACGGCATTTGATTCAAGTCCGTTTAAAAAAAAAAATATTATGTTAAATTTTTTTAAACTTAATTTAATTTATGTATTTTAATTAATATTTTTATTGAAATAAGTTCTGCGAATGTTGAGAGGGCCGCCCTAATATTAAAAAAGGTTTACCTTATCGAGTCTTCGCATTAGCATTCGAGCGTTGTGTGAAAGCTTTACGCTTTACAATTCAAAATTAATGTTACAACAGCTTTATTGAAGCTTTCGCAAAAAAGCTTTATTACGTTAGCTTACTGTTTGTTTCACCTTTTACTAGATACATGTTGCCAGGCAACATTAGCTTGCTGTTCGTTTCACTTTTTACTAGATACATGTTCCTAAGCAATGTTGAGCAACCAAAAACACTCAACCAAACACCACACATATGTTTGAGTGTAAATGTTTAAACAATTTTCATTTGAGAAATTAAAATACTAGAAATATATCAACCAATCATATATCATCAACGGACGCCACCATTGCTTGTGATCGGACGTGTTTTTTAATCGCTCCTGTTTAAATTATTGTTTTTATATAGAATTCAAACGTTTGTGCTGTTTTCATCGCATTGATAATTCGTATTAACATTTATACACATATAGACCATTCAAACATTTTGTAAAATTTCACAAAAACTTTACATTTCAACACAGAAAAAACTCAATAATTACTTCAGAAAATACAATAAGGAAATATTAAAGCAAAACACAAAAAATTTCTCCAACTCATAAGTCCTCTCAGAGAACACAATTCATCTAATTTCGACAAACTGTCTCAGTGAACATACATTCATACGTAAATAAGCACAGTGTCAAGATCATAATAACAACAACAACAATAGAACCCAAATATAAATTAACCAACAGTAACAGAAAACAACAAGTTTTTACTCTTCACTTCCATCTTACAACAATAATAACGGCAATAGCAAAGTCAATTGTTCATATACGTGCATACATACAACAATAGTAAACAATCTACTCTCAATCTCAACATACATAACTCAAATTAACTTTTTTTTTCTTTATACACTCGAGGGAAAATCACCGTAAATTATGTCATGCTTAATGAAAAAATGCAACATAAAATCTGACAATGAACGGAAAATTGTTTGCTGGTTGTGCTATGAACTTTGCCACGTTAAATGCAGTGGTCTTTCGGGACTAGTTGCAGATGCCATGGCAAATGATAAAGGGCTTCACTGGTGCTGCAACGATTGCAGAAAAATTGGAGTAACGTTTTACCGCTTTTTTCAAGCACCTGGAAAAAAAATTTTTGGAAATTCAAGAGGAAACTTCTAAATTAACTGAGCGTATTTCTGGATATGGAAAGTTGTTTGATGATTTTAAATCCTTAGATAATTTAAAATCTCCGCCCCATTCATCTCCAAAACGCTGCAAATCGTCAAGGAATAAGGATAAGCGTGAAGAATCTGGTACTTCTGCACTTACTACTATTTCTGAGTGCATACAGAATAATGATGAAACGTCGTCCGAGTGTGTTGAAGGAACTTCCAACCCACCCGATACATTGACAAATTCTGATCAAACTGAAATGGCGTTGGTCAATGCTGATGGAATTTCAATGCTGATGGAATTTCAAATCCACCCGCTCCAGTTCCGAATTCTGATCAAACTGCCCAGAATACGCTTAGAGCTGTTCCACACAAAACGAACATTTTTGTTTCCCGTTTGGCAATTGAAACCACTTCTGAAGCTGTTCATTCCTATATAAACTCTAAGGTTGGTCCGAATGCGGACATTTCAACGTATAAGTTTAATTTTTCGCAACAAAGATCTATCACATCTTTTAAAATTACTGTCTCTGCTGATCTTTTCGAATGTATTCTTGATCCACAATTTTGGCCGGAACATACCTTGGTTCGTGAATATACATATAGGGAAAAACCCAGATCAAATATTGGTCATCTCCCACAACACGATATGAATGCTTCAAAAAACTAAAAGCTGGTGATAACATTTCAATAATTTACCAAAATGTCCGTGGCTTAAGAACTAAACTGTCAACTTAATATATGGATAGCTTTGGCTTTAACTATCATGTCCTCGCATTCCCTGAAACCTGGCTTAATAATACTATTTTGAATTCGGAAATACTGTCGAACAAATATATTATTTTTAGAAACGACCGTGTCACCACGAAAAATGGCGGTGGTGTTCTTATTGCTGTATCTTGCTCTTTACCATCTGAGGGATTAATAGATGATTCCTTCCCCGGCATTGAATTTATCGCAGTTTTAATCAAACTAAAACACAAAAACTTATTTATCACATGTTCATACATTCCTCCAAATTCCCCACAATCTTTATATGATAAACATGGCGAAGCTATTAAATCTGTTGTTTCTACTGCTAATCCGGAAGACTTGATTATTATAACAGGGGATTTCAATTTGCCTTCAATATCCTGGAAGTTGTTACCGGATGATAAATATTTTGTTCCGTCAAAATCAAACAATAACTCCGTAGAGCTGTTCAACATATTATACGACTTAAGCCTTTTCCAATTGAATGGCGTACTTAACGATTATTTTAAACTGTTGGATTTAATATTCGTCAATGAAACTGCAGAATGCTACATCAAACGGTCGAACCCAATAACAACTCCTGAAGATCGATATCACCCTACAATTGAAATAAATATATATGTTCCGCCTGAGCTTGTGTCAGGGTCCACTAACATGCAAGTCTCAACATGATTATGATTCCTGACGGTTGAAAAACTAGCCTTGGGAGTCCTCACGTTGAACACCATTATGTCAGTGTGGCAGTGTGGTCTGCAATTTTTTTCAAAAATTGAATTCGCGAGTTTACGTGCTGACCGAGTGAGTTGCTCAGTATGCCTTGCGTATGCCGGGCTTGGAACTCGCCGGACGGGGGGGATCTTTCACTCGTCAACACAACTACAGCCTGCCACTGAACACTAGAAAACATACCGAGTCTTTAAGTTCACACAAACGGATTCTTCGATATAAAATTTTAAATAAACGGAGCCCGAAGTTAATTTAGCAATAAACAACAAACATAAACGCAAGAAACACTACAGTAGATAATAACACTATGGATGAATGATCTGTATGAAAAAGTTATAATAAAGAAATAGGAATTTAAAAATATATGTATGTATGTTTTGTTTTGTTTTGAATTGAAGGAGCAAAAGTTTACACAGGATTTCCTGCTTTACTCGTGAACTGACTGGTGTTGATGTCAGCTTTGACCCTCCCGCTCGAAACTCCTGCAGTTTCGCCATGACTCTGTACTTCTCGGAGTCCCAAAAACGTTACTATACCTGGATGTACTTAACCCTCTTATTCCCCTTTACCTTTAGATAGTCTTAGCCGAGCATGTTAAACGCGACAAGTTAAGAATTCAAACGTTATAATAAATTTTATTAACATAGCCAAATACCTTTACAATTATTTGACACACTTGTCTTCAAAAATTCACTTATCATGCCCACAGGGCAAAGCGCTAACCCGTATCGGGTATCTTAATTCTATTAAATTTTATGGTGATGCTCTGATTACACATCACCAATTCTTAATAGGTACGGCTTATCTTTACTTAAGACTCTTTAAACTAACAATCGAGGTTAGTATCTATTGACCAATTCCTGCCATAGGAAATGCCTTAAATCCGTGGGGCAAGTTTTATAATGCAAGACGAAAAGAAAATCGATATTCCCGCCGATTCAAAACGTTTATATTTTTACCCGAGTAATGGGATTAAATTCCTTAAAGTTTTCTCTGACCGAAGGTGACTCTCAAAGATAACCAAAATAAACTACGTTGTCCGGAAATCTACCTTAAATCATGTAGTGAATCCCGTCATTTGTCATAGTACTCTAATATATTTGCTGTTTATTAGGCACTCCCATCTCTGCACTAATCTAGTATGGGGGCCTCCATGACCAAAGACACAAATTCAAGCACAATTATTATGGATTGATAATATTGATTCTTGGGAGTCACACCCGGGTCACTTCAAGAAATTTATACCACTTCACTTTTACTAAATCGAAGAATCAAAAATGAAGAAAAACAAAAAAAAACACGGATTTAATACACTTCCTCTGGCGAGGTTTTTAACACTTTGCACTTGCTTAAATACTATTGAGGGTAACACTTATATGACTTCAGCAATATCAGTATCGGTAATCTAAAAGCGGGCCGATTAATATTTTCATTCTAGCATGCTGAAGGCAAAAACTTTACTCTTCTGTGGGGATTTGGCTGTGTATATTGCCCCGACGTTGACCAAATTACTCTAAGGCCTCGTCTTGATGAGGTCTTAGCCTCTGTTCATGGGTCTTTACGATTCTTGCTTATCGACACTGTCTTAACAAGCAATCACAGACCATTCCTTATATATCCACACCGAATATATAGATATCTTTTGTCTTATGTTTAAGGAGTTTTCTTATAATTTGATTTCATCGGGAGTGCGTTTATGGCATCCCTGTCAGGCTAGCCCCTCTGGGGCACCTATTGGTGCGACTTTATCGTTTCAATTTGGGTTGTCCCGGATTTTTTTTTCTCAAACCAGATTCGTTGGACCCTTAGGCCAAAAAGAAAAGGAGAAAGATTGACTTACCCCGAGATTAAATGGTTGTAGGTCTATGAATTTGAAGGGTCTAGGGTCTTTGGTTGCTTAATGAGTGGATGATGGTTGTACCCTTATTTTTATGACCTGTAGGTGTGTTTTTCTGTGTTGAGCCTGTCTATCTTGATGTTTTAGATGAGAATGATGACTGCACTATATTACAACTTAGATGACGAACAGTGTGGTGATGGCGTTGTCGGTGTGGTGTGTGCTGCTGGAGCTGATGGTGTGACCGAAGGGTCTGATCGTGTTGTCGGCTGCTTTGTCACCGGACTGTGACGATTTGTTGAGTGTCGCCTGATGTTCGGGCCAAACGGGCCTTGATGTTTTGTCGTTCCTGACGAATGTTTCTCGGGGAATGCCTCCGAGGCGGCTCCCACGAAGAGGATTCCTTTGGTGATGGGAAAGAAAAACAAAAAAAAAACGTATGAGGCTTCGCCGGCGCCTAGTCGTCTAAACACTTACCTTTCCTTTTGGGTTATGTTGGCGACTTTTTCACTTATATTTCCCGAAGTAAGGGATTAAATGGCTTACCGGGATTCAACAATTCGGTTGACGATTTATTAATGGCTCTCCTTAGAGCGATGGTGGCAAAAACAAAATTACTTTTGAGGCTAAGACTTTGAAAACACTTGACTGAATTCCGTCACTTTTAGATTTGAAATGGCCGATGACGCCGAAAATTTTCATCATGACGGGCCAGAAATCAACTCTGGTCCCGTTATTCGTATGGCGTGACTTAGAATTGCGATGGTATGCGAGATTTTTTTGCAATTTCTCCAAAACTGTTTTTCACGCTTCAATATGTGTGTACCAAAAATAAATAATTTCACAACGACGTTTGTTTATGTCAGGGATGGTAAAACTGTCATAGATGATTTTGGGCAATCGTTCGGGTATCGATCGCCAAGATGGTTGTTGTGATAGTCATGCCTTGCCGGCGTTACGGCGCCGCCACAAAGCCTACCATCCTGACGACTCTCCAGTCGAAGGATGGGAGGGAAACCTTGGCTTAAAGAAGTTTATGCTAGAGCTCGATCGATCGGGGGCCTTACCTCATAGGTTGTCGACACCGCTCCTGCAAGTTAATCCTGGCTCGTCCAACAGTAAAGTCTTGCCGGACCTCCCTCTAGTGTGGAACTAGATTTTGGTCACCCAGGGGCCTTACTGAACAGGCTGCCGGCATCACTCGCAGGATTAGTTATCGACGCATCCAGAAGTAAAGTCTTGATCGACTTCACCCTACCATTTACTTCATTGGTGCTGGTTTGGTTTTGGCATGTTCTTCATTCTGGCTCGTGCCCTTGATGTTATTTGTGTCTGGTCTACTGCTCTTAGACGCGTGGCTGTTGTAAACTTCTCGCGCTACGACGCTCAATTACCGGAGCTCGGTGGCTGCGTTCCTGTGCGCGATGAATGGGGTAGTTGATCAAGCAACGCGTCCAGCTCGTGGTCGTCATTAATTTCTCGGGGACCTGGCTCTCCCGATAGCTGAACTATCACTTGATCATTAACTAGGCGCATGTTTCGGATGCCTCGCCGACCGAAGGTACGTAGACCTAGTTGCTTGTGCAATCGAACTGCTACGGCGCTGTCTCGGGCTTCCAATTGCTGTATGGCAGCTCTGCCGCTCTCCTTTAAACGGGTGAATCGGCTCAATACGTCAAACTTGCCTCCTGGTGTTGTGAAGGACAAAGTGATTTGGTGCTGCTCCGGGTAGAGGACCATTGGAGAGGTGTTAACAATGGTAACCTCTTCAGGCCTGAATTCCAGGAGTAGCCGCTCATAAACCTCCTCAATCGCCCGCCGTGGATCGGCTATGGCTGACGCTGAGAGGTGCCGGATAGTTATCTTGTTGTCGGCATACCCCAGGATTTTGCGACGGTTAACGCTCTCCTCATACGAATTCCGGGCGGCTATTTGCTCTCGGGCGTACACAATGTTTCGGCGACGCGCCTGTTGTGCCTGAATATCCACCTCGAGGTGCCCGTCCATCCTTCGGCGCAACTCCTCGTTCTCCGACCGAACAACCTGCATTTCTGCCCGTACCAGAGCCAAATCCTGGGCCCACGCATTGTTGCGCTGCTCATGCTGGGAGCTCATGGCTTGCATTTCCGCCCGTAAGGTTCGTATGGCCTCATGCGGATTATCGCGCAGCTGGCTTATCTCCTGGCGCAGCTCCACATTTTGCTGGTGGGTGGATTGTTGCTCCCGCCGAAGAGTCATGACGTGAATGTCATACTGGGCTTGCAGCTCCTCATACCTGACCTGCTGTCGGTGTATTTCCGCCTGATCCACCGCTCGCTGCTCCTGATTGGCCTGCACTTCCGCTCGCAGAGACACCAGCTCGCCTACGTCAGCGATGGGTTTGCCTTCACTAAACCCGGGGTAGACGGGTTGAATGGTGTAGCCGGCTCGTCTGCATACGGGACAGTCGGTGCGCACTTGGTCGCGCCATGTGAGATGACAACCACGATGCATCAGGTGGCCACAATTGGTGACGCATACAGCATCATCCGATGGTGTGAAAATTGACAAGCACACACTGCACTCCACGCCACTTGCCATTGTCAAATGCCTAATTAACCAACTATTACTAATGACAATGGTCTTGCTAAATGGGTCTTGAGGATGTTGCTATGTGTACTGTACTAGCTGGAATGATAGAGAAAGGAAAAACTTCTTAAGAATGTTCGTTGTATTTCCAAACAGGGCATTACATATGAGAACCTAGTCTACTTGGGAACCTTCGTCGGCAGTACTTGCCAACCCCTCACACTACTGGGACTAGAAGACATCTTAAGCATTCATTGATGCACCACCAACGAAGTCAATTGGGTTCCGAGTTATTTCGATATTCTCAAAGAGTTTTTCTGTCAAAATCCTTACGCGGTTTCAACGATTCAGGCACTGTCCGGTTTACTGAAAACGCGAACCCACGTCCTGAGATCGATGTGCTCTATAAAAGCGAAAGCAACGTTACTGTTTGATATCTTTTGCGTGAAAAACGCCTAACCTTTTGCCCTTGGGGTCTTCGAGTTCGTATAGACTATTACCTATGGGTTTGAGAATTCGAAACTTTGGAGCCAACTTGGCATTAAAGTTGTCTTTAAAGCTACTTTGAGCGAAATTCCGACGGAATACTTCTTGACCTGGAATGTACTTTACTTGCCGACACCGGGTATTGTATGTACGTTCGTTTCTTTCATAGGCTTTATGAAGACTCGTCTGAATCTTGGATCGTATTAAATCATGGGCCACTGTTTTGGGCACCTGTTCATTGCCTATTTCTGTTATACTCTTCAACCTTCTCGCCAGCTCGTACGTGCTCCCGTGACTGATCATGTTTACTCCGAAGAGTGCAAAATACGGTGTTACTGCGATCGCACTATGAACGGCTGATCTTAATGAACACTCGATGGAAGACAAATGTCTATCCCACTCACGGTGGTCTTCTTTCATGTATGACCGTATGGCCGATAAGACTGACTGGTTGACTCTCTCAGAGGCGTTAGCCTGTGGAGAGTAAGCCGCAGTTCGAAAATGTTTAATACCGAAATTCGCTACAAAATCGCTGAATTCACTGCCGATGAATTGTTTACCATTGTCGGAGACAATGGTCTCTGGGACACCAAACTTGTGGCAGACTTCACTAATCACGAAACGTACCACGCTCTTACTACTCGCCTTCGGCATGGCCTTCAGAAGTACAAATTTAGTAAGATGATCCAAAACTATAAAAATATAGCAGTTCCCGTTCTTCGAACGTGGGTATGGACCTAAAAAGTCCACATAAACACGCTGGAACGGTCGTTGGATCACCACCTCCTTGCCCATGGGCGGTCGCATCGTAATGTTAGCTGCTTTGGACTCGCGGCATATCTGGCATGCGTCCACGAAACTTTTCACCTGCACACCCATGCTAGGCCAGAAGAAATATTCCTTAATTCTTCTCAGTGTTTTATAAAAACCTCCGTGGCTCGCATGAGGTGGATCGTGCGCTTTCTGTATAATGCTGTGCGTCAACTCCGCTGGTACCCATATCTTCCACGCAAAACCTTCGTGGAGCGGCACTCCATCATATGGCATCGTTCGTTTGTAAACGAATCCGTCAATAGTCCTCAGATCTGGCCATCGGTCTGCATTCGCCTCTATAGTCTCGATTAATTCTCTATATCCAGTGCTCTTGAAAGCCTCATCTTCCAAGTCTATCAGCTTCAACACATCCGCTGCTACCTCTTCCATTTCATATCTTGACAAGGTATCCGGAACGATGTTTAATTTACCTTTCCGATGCTCGATAACAAAATCGAAAGATTGGAGGTGAAGACTCCATCGAGCTAAACGTCCGCTCAAATCTCGGTGAGACATCAGCCACTTCAGGCTGCTGTGGTCTGTGATTACCGTAAACGGCATAAGTTCTACAAACGGCCGGAATTTTTTAATCGTACATCGTAATTACACGTTCGGTGACTGTGTAATTACGCTGGGCTGAAGTGAGCTTATGCGAGAAATACGCAATCGGGTGTTCCTCTTCATTCTCGTCTCGTTGAAAGAGCACTGCTCCTATGCCAAGATCCGAAGCATCGCACTGGATAAAAAATCTTCTCGAAAAATCGGGGTGAACTAGTACGGGACTAGTTACCAAGGCCCTTTTCAACTCCTCGAAGGCCGACTTCGCCTCTTCGGAGAAAATAAACGCTTTACTCTTCTTAAGCGTATCCGATTTCGGAGCCGCGATGGTGGCGTAGTCCGAAATAAATTTCCGGTACCAACCCGTGGCGCCTAAGAAGCTTCTTACTTGCTTCAACGTTTTCGAAAATCTATAGTTCACTATAGACTCTACCTTAGAAGGATCAGGTTTCACTTGGCCGCCTCCCACGAGGTAGCCTAAGTACCGTAACTCCTTAAAACAAAATTTTGATTTTTGGACATTGATGGTAAGTCCTGCGTCAGTCAGGCAACGTGCCACTTGCTGTAACAACTCCATGTGAGTGTGAAAATCTGGTGATTCTACCAACAAGTCGTCCACATACACAAACACGCGATCGCGGATCGCGGCAGGGATCACCTTATCCATAAGCCTGCAAAGCCTTTGAGCTGCATTACATAGCCCGAAGGGCATTACTTTAAAATGGTAAAGTGGCCTTCCAGGCACCGTGAACGCTGTCTTCTCTCTGCTGGCAGGATCCAAAGGGATTTGCCAAAACGCGTCTTTCAAATCGACACTCGAGATGTAATGAGTGTCTCCAAGTCGACTCAACAAACCTTCTATATGTGGAAGTGGATACGCATTAGGGTTATGACTTTTTCAATTTTTTACCAAATATCAAATTTTACATGCCCTAGCCAAAAAGACAATAAAAAACATTAAGAAATGCGTTCTTACTTTTTCGTTGCTGTTAAAAAAGTTCCCGCACCAAGCGAGTTGAAATTTGGTCTATATTTTTTTTAGTTTAAACAAATTAAGCCAAACAAATTATTTAAATATACGTCTGAGCTAAATAATGTTGGTACATGTCTTCAGTGAAATTTGATGGCGGTTCTTTTCTTAGAACATATTAACCCTCTATCTCCCTTTTTTAGGGGTAATTTTAGTCCTTTTGTTAAATATTTTCATAAAACAAGCATAAAACCTGCGTTTAAAGGGTTAAAATGTTCTACAAAAATTTTGTTCATTAAATTTCACTGGGGGTTGTAGAACGGCAAAAGTTCCTGCGATATAAGCAAAATGGTTTTAAAAGTAAAATTGTAAAGTATCATATAATTTTTAAAAATTTTAACAAATACTGTAAAAAAAAAAGTCTAAAAACATAGTGTTAATCGTTGTAGGAGATTTTAACCATATAAACCCATGTCTTAGTAGTTTTCTTTGCAGTCGTCTTAATTTTTGTTCGTATGTGTTTACAAGATCTTTGATATATAATTCAGTCGTCAAAAGGGTTACGGTTATTATGAAATGTTGGACCAAAAAAATAAATAGTTTTTATACTACTACTATATATTTTTTAAATGAAACACAATATTTTTAACTTAGTAGCACACAATTTTTTGACGTTTACAATAATTCTTGTAATAAACGTCACTTGTTTCTGTTAGTTTTCGTTAATTTTCGTTTGTATTTTTGAGGTTTGTTATAATGTCAGATAAAAAGAGTGATAAAGCTGTGCAGAAAAATTGCAAAATGTGGTCCAAAAATTTGACTACATTTGAAAACGGGAAATCAACATTAAGAGCCGTTCCAAATATAAAGCATTCGTTATGTAAATTAAATAAAATCCCATCACAAAAAATTATTATTGGCAGATATATTGCATTAGCAGCTTCCGAGAAGTCTAAAAATGGAAGATGTGAAACCATATCAAAAGAGCTTTACGATTTATGGAATAAGCTTAAAGTTCAACAAATTGCGTCAACGTCTATAAAACGGAGGGTAAAGCAACTGGTTCAAAGTTATCAAAATTTTTTAAAAAGATCTAAAGCTTTCAGCTTCGATAGAAGCTTTGATGTTAAATAAAAAATAAATGGTTTCCCATTACATCCCATGAAGGGACCGGGGAGAGAACTTCTCACAATCACTGAGCTGTGCCGCTTTCCAGTTTTCACTCACTGATCGGGACCTACAGTTTTACACCGATTCCGAACGGTATTTTGAGAAGCTTTTTCATGGCTATATACTCGATAGTGTCGCCGTCACTATGCTTTGATGTTAGCAATAAAAATTTGGAATGGTCCGAAGCAAGTAGCGATGAAGAAGTAATGCGTGACTGTGATTTAGTTGCAATATCCGATTGCGATGAAGATGACATTTTTGAGATAGACGATCTTTCCGAAGATGAAGATGAACAAATTTTGATAAATGAAAACAATCTAAAAGACAAAGGTTTTAAGTCTTCTGAAATGCTGAAAGTTTCTGTAAAGGCAGCTTCATCATTGGTTACAAATTTAAATGTAACCACTTCAAAGGCATCTAAAATCTGCAAACAATTGGCTAAGTCAGGCGTTAACATTTCAACGCCATCACAAAGAGGTATTTACAGAGCGGTAATCAAATCTGCTGAAGAAATAGAAGTAGTTTACAAACAGACATTGAAAAATGAAAACTGGTGCCTTCATTTTGATGGAAAGAAAATTGATGGTAAAGAAATACAAGTAATCGTATTGAAAAATGAAACAAAGGAATTTAAGTTAAGTGTTCTTGTTCTTGATAATGGAAAAGCTTTAAGTATATTTAATGGTATAAAGGCAACTTTAGAAAAATATGATTTGTGGAATTCAATTAAAATGATCATTTCTGACACAACTAACGTTAATACAGGTAAAACAAACGGAGTTGTTGCTTTGCTAAAGAACCATTACCACGTTTTAGACTTGCTTTTAAGTTATGGACGAGTTGTTGGAAGGCAAATCATCATCGCCAAATATATGATATAGTTTTGTCTCAGAACTAATAATTAATTATGAACAACTAAAACCCAACTATAAACAAAATGAAGAACCCATCAAAGCTGTTAACATCAAATGGAGAGACGACATGCAGTTCCTTTATGAGCTTGGAAAAGCTTTCAGATATTACCAACAACATGAAAAATTCCCATTTATAAATTTTAAAAGTATACCCCCAATTAGCAATGCACGATGGAATTCTAGAGCAATTCTAGGGATATTGGCGTTTATATTAATTCCAAAATACCGACCAGAACTATATAAAGTATGTCAATTTATATGCGGTGCATGGTACGACGTATGGTTTTCGCATCATTGTTTCCGCGAAGACAATTTTGAATTATTAAATTTATCTTTGTCGCAATTTCAAAAAGCTCAACAGTGTTTTGTAAGGCATTGGGTTAAAGAGGAGTCGAATATAAGAAATCAACAACGCAGTAACATTTGTGCAGAACGTGCAATAAAAGTGGTTCAGGACATTTATCCTCTCTGCAAAAATACTCGCACTTTAAATCTTAAATTTATATCCTACAATAATCAAATAAATCAATAACTTTAACAGTTGAAGAGCGATTATTTTTGCAAACATTACCTGAACTACTTTTATGGCATTTTCTACGGAAATAATGGAAAGTAAATCATACCTCGGTTCATACACTGCATATAAATTGACACATTTTAAATAGTTATTATTTTAGTTCTTAAATAATGTATATATTAATTTAATAAAAAAAGAAAAATTAAAAAAAAAATATCTATGAGTTTTTAGAAAATGCATTTGGTGCGGAAGGTTTTTTGGCCAAAATGACCCGCAATTACGATTTATATTATTAATTTAGTATTGGCTATCACGTGGTCATAGGTAGAATTTTTGTCAAAAATGAGTCATAACCCTAATACGCATCCTTTACTGTGAGAGCATTGAGCTTGCGTGCATCCAGGCAAAGCCTGTTCTTAGGCCCTTTGCGAACTAGTGTCACTGGATGACTCCAAGGACTCTCACTGGGCTCAATGACTCCCAAGTCCAACATGCGATCCATCTCTGCATATAAAAGTGTTTGAATCGCTGGTGAAACTGGATAGTACCGGTCCTTCACGGGGACTGCGTCTCTCGTATCGATGGAATGCATCTCAAGTTGCGTTCTTCCGAGACCCTTCCTGGTATAGCAGGGGAACATTCCGACAACCGAATTGAGAACTTCCTGATGTTGTGGCGACAAGACATGGGTCTTAACCGCCTCTGGGGCCTGGTCCTCCTCCGCCAGCTCTACCCCGTGAGTGGAAAGACTCAATGCTTGTCAGCAACCGGAAAGTTCTCATAAAATCCACCCCTAGATACAAGGCTCGCTCTAAGGTAGGTACCAAGTAGAAATTTATCTCCTCAGACTTGTTGTTATAATTAATTCGCACACGAATTCTACCGAGAATACGATGTGCGCTACCATCGGCTGTTTTAACCGATGAACCAAATCGGTGAACCTGAAGTCCTGCTCGTTCTACCAGCTCTTGGCATCCCTTGCCTAAGCAAGTGACTGACGCTCCGCTGTCCACGAGTCCTTCAACTTCAAATCCTCCTATCACAACTTTAGCGTAGAATCTGTTATCTGCACCCTCAAAAAGCGTAGTCGCAGCAATCTCTCTGCGTACGAGCCTGCGATTGTTATACCTTATCCTCGCTCGCTCGATTCGGTCAGACAGTCCAAAGATTCTCGCTCGCGCCTCGCGGTACTCCGCCAAACGTAGATGATATGGCTTTAATTCTTTCAATACTGGTATTTTCATTTCTGCGTCAACCCGATCTTTATTCTGTAGAATTCCTGTTACCGTTTCATTATCTAAGGCTGCCGCATCTTCAGTTGTTTCTTCCTTCATGTTGTTAATATTCATCTCCTCTGAAAGCTCTGTCGTTATAGCCGGTTGTGTATTGTCCAGTTTCGTCGAATCAGGTTTAGAATTAGAAACATTTACGTCTTGTAATTTGGTCAAAGTTGGGTTATCAATGGCTGGTTTATTGGTGACTGGGTTTAGCTCTCTGTTGTCCGCACCTCCCCGGTCTGAGATGGGTACTTTGCTGCGTTTCCCTGGCATCTAGGGCACTTTGGTGTAACGGTGTCTTCTTTGCCACATTTATAACAGAAAACACGTCTATTGGCCGCATCTTCAGTTGTTTCTTCCTTCATGTTGTTAATATTCATCTCCTCTGAAAGCTCTGTCGTTATAGCCGGTTGTGTATTGTCCAGTTTTGTCGAATCAGGTTTAGAATTAGAAACATTTACGTCTTCTAATTTGGTCAAAGTTGGGTTATCAATGGCTGGTTTATTGGTGACTGGGTTTAGCTCTCTGTTGTCCGCACCTCCCCGGTCTGAGATGGGTACTTTGCTGCGTTTCCCTGGCATCTAGGGCACTTTGGTGTAACGGTGTCTGCTTTGCCACATTTATAACAGAAAACACGTCTATTGGTCGATGGGCAATCTCTAAAAGAGTGACCCACGGCTCGGCAATTCCAACATAACAATTTGCCAGAAATTCCTAGCGCTTCGACGTCAGCAGCTATGTCAGAGTCGGCTGGATTGCGCCACTGGTGCCTTCAAGTTTCCCTTCATTATCTCCACAAGTTGGGATTCCTGATACGGCTTGCTCTGTTGGTTCTTCAGCCGCATAATAACGTTATAGAACTCCTCAAACGTTTCATCGGGCTGCTGTCTCCTATTCAAAATTTGAACCTGCAGCTGGAACTCGTTGTCGTATCGTTGGAAGTGCGCTAATATGGCCGCTTGTACTTCTCTCCAACTCAGTGTCGGTGACAGCTTCCGAAGATTCCAGAAAAATTCCGGGGCTGGACCCTCCATCAAGGACGGTAGCCCTTTTAACAAGTCAATCTCTGAACAATTGAAGTCGCGTCTTGAGATGTTCACGTGGTACAAAAACTCCTGCACATTTATCGTCTTGGCGGTACCATCGAACTTAATACCCCATTTCTCCAAATCAGGTCTTCGGTATCTCTGCGCTCCAGACTCTTGTCGTTCTTCCCAACTGGAGGTTTGTTGCGTATCTCGTAATGCTACAGACGGTCTCAGCTCCTCGCCTGTCCTGGGATCAAAATGTCCTATCGGAGGCGTGGAATCATATCGAGGCCAAAAACGATCGCTTGGCCCTTGTGGCTCAAATTCTTGTTGTCCAAAATCTGCTGGAACTCCTCCACCTCGGCCTGACTGGTCTTGTGGCCTCACATATCCTGAACGTGTAAAATCATCCGGTAACCCTCTATTACTCTGGGCTGGCATTCTTCCGGGCATCATATTCGGTGGTTGAACAGCGAATTCCGCTATCTCTGGTTGTAGATAAGATGTCTCCTCCCGAGGTGTTGTTTGATAGCCCACTGGAGCTGCTGTCAACGATGGCATCATCCTAGCTGCGGGATATACTCTATTATCTATCGCCAAAGTCTGCCGTGTCGCTTCCAAGATGACCGGTAAAATTCTTCTCACTAATGCGTCCTCGTTGGTAAGGCGCGCCTCTTCAGAACCCTGGCTATTGGGTCCCTCTGCCCCTAGCATAGGTGCAGTCCGAGCGTTGTAAGCGGTCAAAACGCTATAACTCGGTGAGTCGATGGACTGCGTCTGGGCGACTGATCCATCTCCTCTCCTGGATACACTTAATCCTCCAGGATGCAAAGTCCCACTAGACACCACCGGTGGTGCTGAAGCGGTTGACGCTGATCCAGAAACTGGAATCATCGTCTGCGTTCTACTCGTTGTGGCTGCATTAGCTGCCTGAGTCACATCTCCCCCGGAAGCATTTATCTGTGCCAAATCGGTCACATCTGTAGCTCCGTCAAGTGGAGAATGATGAATGGGCATTTTGCCTCAAAATCAAAACAAATTCAAAAGAACAAACGAAAACAATCGAAGATTTATCAAAGTCGCGACAAAACCAAATTTCCCTCTGGGAACACGAGGTAAAAGAGAAATATAATTAATTCGGAAACCAATTAACGTCGACTGTGGTTCGCGCATCGACTGGTGCCGATGTCAGAAAATTCAAAATCTAAAATTAATTTGTAGATGCTAAATTTAACCTATCACCTGTAAAGGAAAAATATAAATTCAAGGGAAAAATATGATAAAATAATTATAGGCTGAAAACCAAATGGTAGAAAATTTATAATTGTATCAAAAAGATATAACAAAAAATCGAAAAAAAATTAAACGTAATAGGCAACCTAAATTGCCAAAAACCCTACTACTAATACTCTACAAAAAAAATCAAACTAAAATAATATTACTAAAACAAAAAAAAATCAAAAACTCAAAAATAATGCGGGATCAAACACCCAAAATCAAAAAAAATCACTACATTGCGGGATCAAACACCCAAAAATCAAAGTCAAACCAAAAATCAAAAACCAAAATCAATATCAAAAATCATAAACTTAAACTTAAATCAAAAATATGAATTGAAACTAAAATCTCAAAACAAAAGTCGCAAAACTTTAACGCGAACAATAGGTAAATTAGGGGAATAAGCGAGTAAGCTTATCCAGGTAATGATCGGTAAAGTAAGAACAAACCTGCTTCCTCAAAACAAAACATAACCGCCTAAAACAAAACTTGTATAATGGTGGTTCACTGAGAGGTCAAGAGAGGGCAAACGTATGGGGTCTGGTGCCGTCATACGTGACTCACTCTCTCGAACGCTCCTGAATACTTCCTTCGTATTTAGCCGAGTTTCAGATAACTCGTAGCTACCTAAAGCTATTTGCACTTCAAAAATAAAAATGTAACTCTCAACTTTGCCGTACTGATCTTAAGCGAAACGCCGCAACGCGGTTAGATCCTGAGAATCACGCCGGGACTTGCGCTTTGCTTAGAGATTCTGACGAACAAACGATCGTTAAAGTAATGGATAATCTTACCAACTGAAAATTTGGCAATATGTCGCAACGCGGTTAGATCCAGAGAATCTCGCCGGGACTTACACATCGTTCAAAATTCAACTGATAAAACCTTTGACGCACTGATTCTACTCGAAAATTTAAATTATGGATGATAAAACTAGAGTTAGTTTCCTCACTTCGAGCAATTGTTCCTGGCAATGTGCCAGAACAAGACTTCGCAAGTGATGAAACTAAACAAAAGTATCCACCAAGAATTCCAATGTTTCGCGGCCTACCCGTCGCAACGCGTCCGAGATAACAAATATTCCCAAACGGGACTTACGGGAAGCGTAAAAGACACTGAAAAACTTTACACTACAAAAATACCGGATTACGAAATTAACTTCGGGCCCCACGTTGGGCGCCATTATGTCAGGGTCCACTAACATGCAAGTCTCAACTTGATTATGATTCCTGTCGGTTGAAAAATCAGCCTTGGGAGTCCTCACGTTGAACACCATTATGTCAGTGTGGCAGTGTGGTCTGCAATTTTTTTCAAAAATTGAATTCGCGAGTTTACGTGCTGACCGAGTGAGTTGCTCAGTATGCCTTGCGTATGCCGGGCTTGGAACTCGCCGGACGGGGGGGATCTTTCACTCGTCAACACAACTACAGCCTGCCACTGAACACTAGAAAACATACCGAGTCTTTAAGTTCACACAAACGGATTCTTCGACATAAAATTTTAAATAAACGGAGCCCGAAGTTTATTTTAGCAATAAACAACAAACAGAAACGCAAGAAACACTACAGTAGATAATAACACTATGGATGAATGATCTGTAAGAAAAAGTTATAATAAAGAAATAGGAATTTAAAAATATATGTATGTTTTGTTTTGAATTGAAGGAGCAGAAGTTTACACAGGATTTCCTGCTTTACTCGTGAACTGACTGGTGTTGATGTCAGCTTTGACCCTTCCGCTCGAAACTCCTGCAGTTTCGCCATGACTCTGTACTTCTCAGAGTCCCATAAACGTTACTATACCTGGATGTACTTAACCCTCTTATTCCCCTTTACCTTTAGATAGTCTTAGCCGAGCATGTTAAACGCGACAAGTTAAGAATTCAAACGTTATAATAAATTTTATTAACATAGCCAAATACCTTTACAATTATTTGACACACTTGTCTTCAAAAATTCACTTATCATGCCCACAGGGCAAAGCGCTAACCCGTATCGGGTATCTTAATTCTATTAAATTTTATGGTGATGCTCTGATTACACATCACCAATTCTTAATAGGTACGGCTTATCTTTACTTAAGACTCTTTAAATTAACAATCGAGGTTAGTATCTATTGACCAATTCCTGCCATAGGAAATGCCTTAAATCCGTGGGGCAAGTTTTATAATGCAAGACGAAAAGAAAATCGATATTCCCGCCGATTCAAAACGTTTATATTTTTACCCGAGTAATGGGATTAAATTCCTTAAAGTTTTCTCTGACCGAAGGTGACTCTCCAAGATAACCAAAATAAACTACGTTGTCCGGAAATCTACCTTAAATCATGTAGTGAATCCCGTCATTTGTCATAGTACTCTAATATATTTGCTGTTTATTAGGCACTCCCATCTCTGCACTAATCTAGTATGGGGGCCTCCATGACCAAAGACACAAATTCAAGCACAATTATTATGGATTGATAATATTGATTCTTGGGAGTCACACCCGGGTCACTTCAAGAAATTTATACCACTTCACTTTTACTAAATCGAAGAATCAAAAATGAAGAAAAACAAAAAAAAACACGGATTTAATACATTTCCTCTGGCGAGGTTTTTAACACTTAGCACTTGCTTAAATACTATTGAGGGTAACACTTATATGACTTCAGCAATATCAGTATCGGTAATCTAAAAGCGGGCCGATTAATATTTTCATTCTAGCATGATGAAGGCAAAAACTTTACTCTTCTGTAGGGATTTGGCTGTGTATATTGCCCCGACGTTGACCAAATTACTCTAAGGCCTCGTCTTGTTGAGGTCTTAGCCTCTGTTCATGGGTCTTTACGATTTTTGCTTATCGACACTGTCTTAACAAGCAATCACAGACCATGCCCTATATATCGACACCGATTGTATAGATATCTTTTGTCTTATGTTTAAGGAGTTTTCTTATAATTTGATTTCATCGGGAGTGCGTTTATGGCATCCCTGTCAGGCTAGCCCCTCTGGGGCGACTATTGGTGCGACTTTATCGTTTCAATTTGGGTTGTCCCGGATTTTTTTTTTCTCAAACCAGATTCGTTGGACCCTTAGGCCAAAAAGAAAAGGAGAAAGATTGACTTACCCCGAGATTAGATGGTTGTAGGTCTATGAATTTGAGGGGTCTAGGGTCTTTGGTAGCTTAATGAGTGGATGATGGTTGTACCCTTATTTTTATGACCTGTAGGTGTGTTTTTCTGTCTATCTTGATGTTTTAGATGTGTTAGATGAGGATGATGACTGCACTATATTACAACTTAGATGACGATCAGTGTGGTGATGGCGTTGTCGGTGTGGTGTGTGCTGCTGGAGCTGATGGTGTGACCGAAGGGTCTGATCGTGTTGTCGGCTGCTTTGTCACCGGACTGTGACGATTTGTTGAGTGTCGCCTGATGTTCGGGCCAAACGGGCCTTGATGTTTTGTCGTTCCTGACGAATTTTTCTCGGGGAATGCCTCCGAGGCGGCTCCCACGAAGAGGATTCCTTTGGTGATGGGAAAGAAAAACAAAAAAAAACGTATGAGGCTTCGCCGGCGCCTAGTCGTCTAAACACTTAGCTTTCCTTTTGGGTTATGTTGGCGACTTTTTCACTTATATTTCCCGAAGTAAGGGATTAAATGGCTTACCGGGATTCAACAATTTGGTTGACGATTTATTAATGGCTCTCCTTAGAGCGATGGTGGCAAAAACAAAATTACTTTTGAGGCTAAGACTTTGAAAACACTTGACTGAATTCCGTCACTTTTAGATTTGAAATGGCCGATGACGCCGAAAATTTTCATCATGACGGGCCAGAAATCAACTCTGGTCCCGTTATTCGTATGGCGTGACTTAGAATTGCGATGGTATGCGAGATTTTTTTGCAATTTCTCCAAAACTGTTTTTCACTCTTCAATATGTGTGTACCAAAAAGAAATAATTTCACAACGACGTTTGTTTATGTCAGGGATGGTAAAACTGTCATAGATGATTTTGGGCCATCGTTCGGGTATCGATCGCCAAGATGGTTGTTGTGATAGTCATGCCTTGCCGGCGTTACGGCGCCGCCACACTTGTAGCTGCCCCTTCATCGAAAAAGGATAAAGCATTCTGTTTCAAACAATCTAATTACATTTTGTTAAATGAACTTTTAAACAATACAAACTGGAATAATCTATTGTCGCTTCCAACTAGTACAATGGCTGACATTGATCGTAATACTGAGATTTTCTACAACAAAATGTATTCTTTCATGGACATTTGTATCCCTAAACTAATTACACTAGGTCACAAATAACAAAATTTTCTCTGTTATTTGTTTCTAGCATACTTTTTCTCATTGATTTTGACCTACTAAACACGAAAATGAGTTTTAAAAATTTTTCTGTTGATTGGTTTTCGAGATACAAATTTTTTCAAATCGGGTGAGTAGTTTTGATGTTGGCGGCTTAATAAGGTTAAAAAACTGGGTTTTTTTAGTAAAAATGTGGCAGAAAAATTCATATAAAAATTCATATAAAATATAAAACGCGATGCTAACAGCGATTTTGGTTTTTTTACGTATAGGTGGCATTTTTCCAAAGAAAATAAGCACTTACTTAACAAAATCTGACAACAAATGGCGGACTTATAATTTTTTTGGTAAAACACCGAAATTCCGCTATTTCACGATATTTTGATTTTCATTATTTGCACAGCTAACCTACTAGGAGGGATCGAAAAAGCAAGTTTTTTATAATCCTTTTGGAATAGAACGGAACAGTTGCTCCTATACATAAGTTACTTCTGTTCAAAATTTCACCACCCTGGGTTAATGTCTTCTTTTCTGGCAAGGGACGTGAAATTTCAAAAATTTAGTGAAATCAGCAATTTATTTTTTTGGAAATTTTTTTCAAATGTCACAGCACTTAGCAGTTTTGATAAAATTTTTAAATTAATATTAATAACACAAATATTTCATAATTGCAAAAAACCTATTTACAATACCGTAGGGACGTTTCGTCGATGTTTTTAAGAAAATGGTATAATGAAAATGCAGAACATAGAAACACAGGTGCATTTTACGATACGAATTTTGGCAAACCCACTTTACATGTACAAAATTGTTTGGAAAAAACGTTTACGTAATTTTTATGATTCTCAGAATTAAAAAAAATAAGTAATACACAAATAGTTATTTAATTTTTATGATTGTGGTTGCAGAGTAATATACGCTTCTGAATGTGCGTGGACGCTCTTCGTGTTCCTTTATGACTGCTACTCCGTTCACAGTCAATTAAAGGGAATTACACTTTTTTATTGATGTGTGTTTTCCCGATGGCTACCTGTATCGGATTTTTTTACAGAAATTCCCCCCACATTTGTGAGTGGTCATTTTTTGGAAACTTTTCCACAATTTGAAACGCACACTTGCTGAATCAGGTATATAGCCAGGTATAGTATTTATAGGTGTTCATTTATCGTTTTTTGTCATTCAACAAGTGTCTACGAACGCGAGTAGTACGAGTAAAAAGTGAAACAAATTGAATTTAAGTGCATATAATACCTACCCAACAAGTAAGACAATGAGTAAAAGACTACGTGTGTTCGAGTGTTTGAACAATCCAGACAATTTCTGCAATGTTTGTG
The DNA here is from genome assembly GCA_963931995.1 of Phaonia tiefii. NCBI lineage: Eukaryota > Metazoa > Arthropoda > Insecta > Diptera > Muscidae > Phaonia > Phaonia tiefii. The sequence goes on from OZ008368.1 coordinate 144,297,365, forward strand.
GCGAGTTTATAAAGAATAATCACGCACACACGTTTACTCCAGTATTTCACCAAATATCACAGAATCATGGACACCTAAGTCGCTATGTGATCTTTGCTATATAATCCTAACCAACTGGGCAGCTGGCGGAAGGTAAGAATTTTTATTTAAACACATTAAGCAAAGCAAATATAGTAATTTATTTTAATTTTAGGCGCCATATGAAATTCGATACACCAATGATGTGGAAAAAGCCGCTATGCCATTCCACAAACTGTCATTTTTGCCTCACCACAAACAGTGGGGTAGGGAGATTTTTAAAATGGAACTACGCTCAAGTGGGATCGTTTGCACTTCCAGTACCACATTCGAATGATGTACCATATCCAGTGTGCCCTGGTGCATCTCTTCAAAAAGCAGAATCGTCAGATCAAGAGTCCGAGTCAAGTGCAAGCGAATTTGGGGCGTGCAGAAAGCGAAAATTACTGTCACAGGCCGAACTAAACGATTGGGTGCGCGATTTTGGTCTCACTAAGGAGAAATCCGAACTTTTTGCGTCTCGGATGGTACAGTGTGGATTTGCGGATTCAGAAGTGAAAGTAACAGCGTACAGGAAGCGTCACCAGCAGTATGCAAAATTTTATACAAAGAAAGACCAAATATGTTTTTGCAGCGACATTTCCGGCTTGTTCCAAGAGCTTCAGCAAATTCACAACCCCAATGAATGGAGGTTGTTTATTGACAGCAACAAAGAGAGCTTGAAGGCAGTTCTCTTACATAATGGGAATGAAAAGCCATCTCTTCCTATTGCTCATGCGGTTCATTCAAAGGAGAACTATGAAACTATGAACATTTTGCTGAAATGCATAGAGTATAGCAAATATAATTGGAAAATATGCGCCGACCTCAAAGTTGTGGCCATTCTGTGTGGACTCCAAGGAGGCTATACGCGACATTGCTGTTTTCTGTGCCTTTGGAATAGCCGCGCTGATGATCAGCATTATATTCAAAAAAAATGGCCGGAACGAACGAAACCTGTAGTTGGAGAAGCGAATGTTCAGCGCAAACCACTAATAGAGAACCGTGAAAATATAATACTTCCGCCGCTGCACATAAAATTGGGTTTGATAAAAAATTTTGCCAAAAAATTGGACAAAGAAGGTGAAGCTTTTGCCTATTTACGGTTAATTTTCCCTTACCTTTCGCTGGCAAAAATTAAAGAAGGAGTCTTCGCAGGACCCGATATAAAAAAAATGTTGAAAGATGAAACATTCCCGAAGCTGTTATCACCCATCGAAGCCGCAGCATGGAATTCCTTCAGGCTTGTTGTGGAAAACTTTTTAGGAAACAACAAAAGCCATAATTATAAGGACATAGTTGAGGATCTGGTAAAGAACTATGAAGCTATGAAGATGAAAATAGCGTTTTAATTCTCGTTTTTTTTTTCATTTTTGGGTAGGAGTGCACATGTCACTTAAAATACACTTTCTGCATTCTCATTTGGATTTTTTCCCTGAGAATTTAGGAGACGTGAGCGACGAACACGGCGAGCGCTTTCATCAGGAATTGAAGGCTATGGAACGACGCTATCAGGGCATCTATGACACGGCTATGATGGGTGACTACATTTGGACCCTAATACGTGAGACCAATTGCAGCGAATACAAAAAACAAAGAAGAAGTCAGCTGTTTTTCCACATGGCATAAAATGTACAGTTATATCTTTGTTTCTACTCATTTTTTATGGGCGTTGATTTGGTTAATTTCGTTAGTTTAGCTAACCTGGCACATCCATTTCTAATTGTGCCATACATTGAGTATGTAGTGCTCTAAATAAATTAAAAGATAATATACTAAGACTAATTTGTTTATTTTAAATTAAGTTCAAATGTATTTATTCGTTTGCGTTGGGTAGGTAAGCTGTGCAAATAATGAAAATCAAAATATCGTGAAATAGCGGAATTTCGGTGTTTTACCAAAAAAATTATAAGTCCGCCATTTGTTGTCAGATTTTGTTAAGTAAGTGCTTATTTTCTTTGGAAAAATGCCAGCTATACGTAAAAAACCCAAAATCGCTGTTAGCATCGCGTTTTATATTTTATATGAATTTTTATATGAATTTTTCTGCCACATTTTTACTAAAAAAACGCAGTTTTTTAACCTTTTTAAGCCGCCAACATCAAAACTACTCACCCGATTTGAAAATTTTCTGAGAATGAGTTGTAGACGGCTCAATTTGCTTTAATTTGAGTGATAGTAGGATCAAATACGTCAAAGAAGACGAAAGATATGCTCAAAATTGTAAGTGTACCTCCAAAAATTTAAAAAAAAAAGTTCAAAAATTTGTATCTCGAAAACCAATCAACAGAAAAATTTTTAAAACTCATTTTCGTGTTTAGTAGGTCAAAATCAATGAGGAAAACTATGCTAGAACCAAATAACAAAACGACTGTTGGCTAGTGTTATTAATGAACTGTCTGGACCTCCATGGAATACTAAGCAACTGGCTAGAGTTAAAACTAAAAAGAATAAACATTACAGAAAATACAAACAAACTGGTTCTATTATCGAACATGGGAGATACATGATTAGTCGTGCAAAATATAACTCGTTGAATAACTCATGTTACTCAAGTTATCTGGTCAAAATGAAAAATAATTTTAAACGCAATCCAAAATCGTTTTACAAATTTGTTAACAGTAAAAAAAAACTACTGGCTTTCTGGCGGCTCTGAAATTTCACAATAATGAATCTGGGGATGATGATGTTATTAGTAACTTGTTTGCAGATTTTTTTTCTTCTACTTATTCGGATGCAACTTTTGATGATTCTAACGCTTACCCATTTTCACTGATATCCAATCAAGCAATACCTATTGCATTTTTTGATATTTCAATGGTATCTAATGGTTTAAAAAAGCTTAAATTTTCGTATAACAGTGGACCTGATAAAATTCCCAGCAGTATCTTAGTTCAATGTGCTGATGCTCTAGCTATTCCATTAACTCTCCTCTTTAATACTTCAATTAAATATGGACAGTTTTCGAAAATCTGGATGGATGCTTACATTGTTCCCCTTTTTAAATCTGGAAATAAATCGGACATTACCAATTATCGGGGTATTGCAAAATTAAGTGCTATACCTAAACTTTTTGAAAAACTTGTAACGGATCAGCTATACTATCACGTAAATACTTTAATATCTCCTTTCCAACATGGCTTCCAAAAAATATGCTCGACTTCAACAAATCTTCTGCAACTTACAACTTTAGTAAATCGTGGCTTTCTTCAAGGAAAACAAACTGATGCGGTTTTTACAGATTTCAGTAAGGCGTTTGACAAGGTTAACCATAAGCTTCTTTTAAAGAAATTACATTGGATGGGTTTTACTAACCTAAGCTTAAAATGGATACACTCTTATTTGGCAAACCGTAAACAAAATGTACGTTTTAATAATGTGTCATCAAAAACTATTCATGTACTATCGGGTGTTCCGTAAGGTAGCCATCTTGGACCTCTTCTATTTTCACTATTTATTAATGATTTACCTCAAGCTATAAAATTCTCGAATATCTTAATGTATGCTGATGATATGAAAGTTTTTCTGAGTTACGACGAATTATGGGAACAAAAGTATCTTCAAAGCGATTTGGATTCGTTCCATACATGGTGCAAATTAAATCTGATGGAGTTGAATTTTGGAAAATGCAAATATATGCATTTCTTTAGAACGAAACCAATGTCTGCCAATTATGTGCTGGGTGGCCATCAGTTGGAAATGGTTGATACATTCATTGATCTTGGTGTTTTATTTGACTCCAAGCTGGACTTCATTTCTCACATCACAATCACGGTTAACAAAGCCAAAGGTGTACTTGGTTTTATAAAACGTTGGGCTAAAGAGTTTAATGATCCATATGTAACGAAAAATTTATACACATCAGTTGTAAGACCTATCTTGGAATATGCATCGATAATTTGGGACCCTATTTACCAAACTCACATCGCTAGTATTGAGTCAGTACAAAAGCAATTCCTTTTATTCTGTCTTCGTAGTCTGAACTTCAACCCATTAAGTCTCCCGTCTTATACTAGTAGACTTGCTCTTATTAAGCTGCCAACTTTAAAAAGCCGCAGATCCATGCTAAACATATCGTTTCTTCTGAATGTTATCAATGGTGATGTCTGCTCTGGATTCTTGATCAATAACATATCATTCAACATCCCTCAACGACCAACCCGATACTTTTCACCATTATCTGTTCCATTTTGTAGAGAAACTATGCGAATGCCGATCCTTTCACGAGAATGTGTAAGGAATTTAATGAATTATATAGCCTTATTGATTTATGTATGAGCATTAATGTAATTAAAAGTAACATAATAGTTTTTTTAAATTCTTAATTATTTGTTTGTGATTTGCTGTGTAGTTCTAGGCTACCAAAATTTTTGTAAATAGTCTGTAAGGATAATTTCCATAGACAATTAAATTTAAATAAATAAATAAATAAAATATGAAATGTATATCAAACGAAAGATAACATCTTCATTTACCTACAAAAAAAATTTAAAAAAAATTCATCTAGCCGTTTCCTCAAATTCAATGAAATAAAGATTACAACAATAAAAACCTGACATGACTCCTCATACCGTAAGGTAAGACGTATTCTACGTCAAAAAAATTGTGATTTTACTAATTTTACAATAACATTACAAAATTAAGATTTTAAGTCAATTTTCAAAAAGAGGTTGGTAAAATTTGGCTTTAAAAAATGCAGCAGAACTAAGGCCATATCGCTGGCTTAACATGCAAAGGCTCTGAGTCCACTCTTTTTCGAAATTGAGATTTTAAATACAGTTATCTCATTTGTTGTTGTTGTTTTGTAGTGATGCGCAAAGGCGCTAAGTCCAATTCATGGCACAAATATAATGGTAGATCCAGTACGACAATAAATACAACAAGACAAAAACAACAGGCTTTTTGTTTTTGCTCAGTGCCTGTATTGTGTCAAATGAAAATGTAAACAAAATTGGAAAATGTGCCATTTAGCAAATGATGGTGTTTTATTTGATATTTTTAAAGTGTTTGAGTGTGAAAATTAAAACGTTTCTTTGCGATTTTTACAGAGAAAACATTTCAAAAACAACAGTTGCTGGCGAACGTGGGTTCCAGACAAACTTTGACATAAGAGAAAAACTCACTAATACTCACTCCAGAAAAAAGCTGATGGCTAGTGCGTCTACCATTTGTTTGTACCATGGTCCAATTCATGGAGTAATCTCAGACTAGAGAGAATATTTGGCTCATCTGACGTTTCCTTTCACACTCTTCGTGATGCGGTCGGTGTGATAGAGAGATGTTTGACGAAAAGTGATATACACCAGGTGGAATTACAATAACTTCTTGCTTTAATTTTTCATGCCATTTTGGTGAAAAACTGTGAAATTTAAATGTGTTTTAAACTTTTTTATTGACTGTTATTGTTAGCATACATTTGTGTTGTATTTAACACAATAATTTTAACACACAAAACGAAATGCCGTTGTTGTTATTTTGTTCGTTGTTTTGAACCATTGCCTCTATCTGTTATTAGTAAAGCAATTCTTTTCAACATCAAACGTAAATATCACACCATGCCAAATGTCATAAATTTGGTGGGAGAACTAGTAGATCTACTATAAGTGTTAATCTATGGTCCAATTTATCACATGTATGTATGTATGTGTAATATCTCACTTCTTCCAATGTTGACATATCAACTGTTTCGCGCGGAATAGTCTGAGAGTCCAACCAACTGACATATTTCGCATTGGCTATTCTCTCATTGTTTTGAGTATCAACTCCATTGACGGTCATGACAGTAACCGTGGACTTCTTATCTCTCATTGTAGCTGATACTTTTCAGACGTTTTTGCTGCCATGTGAAAGTTTAATGTATTACACAGTACGACAAAATCAAATTTTTTTAAGTACACATGAGAAATGTTGACAGAATATGAAAATAGGCTTAAAATAAAAAAATGTCTCGGCGTTTTGCTGTAGCACGTCAGAATTTTGAGAAAATCGATTTTTAAGCTTCGAAGGTTCACTTGTAATGTAGTACTATTATAAAAAGTTATATAAAAACAGAATGGGTGAACCGATTTTAATGCTTGAGCCAGTTTTGAAAAGGGAATTATATTTGGATTTTTTTATTAAAAAACAATTTTCTCTCCACTAGATGGCGCTTTAATTTTCATGTAATGTTAAAAAATAACAAAAAATTTAATGTAAAGTAAAAATACAAAAACGAATATGAAATCTTAACTATTATTTTGTGTTAAAAATGTTGGTCGTTTATTTTTTCGTGTGTAAGCTTCTGGATTTGTATTTTTTAACTTTACATGAAAATTAAACCGCCATCTAGCGCAGAAAAATATAAAAAAATTCTGTTTTTATAGAACTTTTTATAATAGTATTACATTACCACTGTCGTACTGTGTTATATGTGAAGTTTAAATATTATTTTTTTATAACAGCAATTTTGTAAAGGGTTTTTCAATAAGAGCGCTACAAAAGTTTTTTTTAATTAAAACAAAACCGGTTTTAGATACCAATGAAATTCTTTATTCCTGTGAAAGTACGTTCGATGCCATTATGTATGGAACTCGATTTCTTTTGCATGGCCACCACGGGCACGCTTGCAGAAGTCCAGACGCTGAACCCAATTTTCGACGGTTTTCAAACATAAATCGGCCAATACTGCTGCAATTTCACGTTCGATATTCGTACGATGTTCATCAATCGTCGCTGGCTTGTTGGCATAGACCATAGACTTGACGTAGCCCCACAGGAAATAATCTAACGGCGTCAAATCGCACGACCGAGGCGGCCAATCGCCTGGGCCATTTCGTGAGATAACACGTTCACCAAACTTGGTTTCCAATAAATTGATTGTGGCATTCGCTGTGTGGCTTGTTGCGCCGTCCTGTTGGAACCACAAGTCCTCCAAGTCCATATTATCCAATTGGAGCCAAAAATATTCGGTTATCATTGAACGGTAGCGATTCGCATTCACAGTAATGTGCCGGTCTTGATCATCATGACGCCGCCGGCCCATTAACCGCACCAAACCGTAATTTTTTCGGGATGCAATGATGACTCATGGATTACGTGTGGATTGCTGTCTGACCAATAATGCATATTTTGCTTATTGACGAAGCCATTCAGCCAGAAATGAGCCTCTTGGTTATGACGACCATAAATTGGACGAAGCGCTCTTAAAGTTGAGGCCACTGACTCCAAATTTCGGTAGTACATTGTAATAATTTCGACTCGTTGTTGGCTCGTATATCTTTCCATGATGAAATGGCAAACCTTACTGAAGACAAATGCCAAAAGAGCGGGAAAAAATATGGCGTCGTTTGCTGTCCCTATCGATTTACTTTTGTAGCGTCTCTGTTGAAAACCCCTTTATATACAAATATTGAATAAGAATAAATTCTGATTCTTTTTATTACAATAAGCGAAACAATATTTACCTTTTTACACACTTAAATTATTAGCTTTTTGAGTAACAACAATAATAAAGCAACAAAAGTACACTTTCATTGTAGTAAGTAAGTTCATTGTAGTAAGAGACAAGTCTTAAGAAAAACATCTAACTCCATGAAAAAATACAAACTAAACAACAGAAAAAGCTCTAAGAAAAAGCTTTTATCTCGGCAAATACTTGGAGCGACTTTCACACTCGTCATTTAAAAGCTCAATTGAAAAACTCACAGAAAATTTTCATATTAAAATGAATTTTCAACTGTGAAACTGGCCATTATTTTTTCATGTTGCTTTTACGCAAATAAAAAGCAAAGCATAATACAAAAAATAAAATCATTTACAGAATGCAAAAATTTTTATGCAAAAAAAAGTTTGATTGTTTTTAATTTTCGCTGTAAATTTTAAAATATGGACTTATGGCCAGTTTTTTAGTCAGTGGTGATCTTCATTTCTGAGTTAAATTGTGGTTAAACATCGAATTTTATTTTTCAGTCAATGGTTATCAATGATTTAACCACCCAATGTTGTTTGGTTAAATTGCAGTCAGACCCATATGATTTTGACAGTCATATTACTGACTGTCAGAATGAGAAATGTAAGATTGCATAAAATACATGTTTCTGTTTTGAGTATTTGTACACATTTTACACATTTTTGATAAAATGACTTCGATTTTATGCATTTACTTCTTTTTTTACATAATTCCATTTGGTTGCTCCTCTTTGTTGCTTTGGTATTTAGCCCAACACAGATGTTTTGTCCACTAAGAATCATAGAGCAACTATGGTATAGAGAAGATGTTACGTCTCTCGGCGGGAGCTAGGTTCTGAGTTTAGACCCATAGTTTCGTGGGGTTGTTTTCTTAGAATTATTCGTGGATTACGATTTTGCTATACGCCTTTTGATAAAAACAGTTGAGCTACCCTAATGTACACACTCTAACTACATTCCGTGCATATGTATGAATCTTATGATTCTCGTTACCACTGGTCACAACACGCTCGTGCCATACGTGGTTGCACTTTAACCTTTAACAAGTATACTTGTTGAGGTTCGTGACGAGTATTAAGTGGCAGTGTTACCGTGTTCGCATCATTTGCGCCGTTTTGGCATAATTTTTATGCCTAGTTCCTAGTTTGCCTAGTTCCGTTTAGCACAATTACCCAAATTTTTTTTTTCGATAAAGATCGTAGGCAGAAAATAAGGAAGGAAGGAAAGGAAATTTGCTGAAGAAACCACGGGTCTAAAATCAATGTCGGGCTATCGAATTTTAACGTAAAGATTTGAATATTTTCTCCACTTTTTAAACCAACGCAATCAATAGTGTGTTACAGAAATAGTTATAACTCAAAAACAGTTTTAAAGTATTTGACGTTTTTGATATCGTTAGAAAGCTCATTGAATATTCTTGATAATCTTTGAATAAAATATAACACTTAAGTACAAAGTATACGATTTATAGATTTATATAGAAAAAAATTATTTAAGCTTTTGTCCTGACTATTCCGTTCGGTAAAAACTGCGGAGGCGGAATTTTAATGTCAAATTGTTAATGTCAGTTTTGACAATTCAGTTTTAATCATGACCAGCTACATGCAGGATCCAACTGATCTAAGAGTATACAAGAAATATAAAATTAACTTTGATTGCGTAGATTATGTGGGTATGATCGACTTATGTGACCACAACATATTACACTGTGTGTGATTTTTGCACTTTAAAAATCTGAATTGAGTGAAACATAGCGAAGCTGCATAATTTTGATACGCTGAATCTAATGGCATTTCCCGTTTTTCTCTACCACGTCAAAATTTCGAGATATTTGACCCCAAAGTTTGCTGGGATGTCAAAAACTGTAATATTTTTGAGACTGAATTAGAGGCAGAACGCTTCAAAATTGAAGTTTGACTTCTGAGTAAGACATGTAGAGGACCTTAAGAAGAATACCAACTTCAAGTTTGTACCCTCTCTCCTTCCCCCTTACCCCTAATAATATTGTTTTTGTCGAGTTATTAGGGGTAAGGGGGGAGGAGAGGGGGTACAAACTTGAAGTTGGTATTCTTCTTAAGGTCTTTTATGCAGCTTCGCTATGTTTCACTCAATTCAGATTTTTGGTCACACACAGTGTTATCAGAGCCTCTGTTTACTTAAAATATTCCGTACGATTACATTAAAAAATATTTGGAGGCTGGCACTTTACCAATTTCTGACCCAGAAGGTCCATGCCATTTTCAAGGGACAGAAAAATTTATTTAACTGTTAACCACTGTATCCACGCGAGTTACTGCAAAAAAAACGTGAAGCCGCTATGGACGTGACAATCGAAAACCGGAGGAAAATTCCCCGACTTTAAAGCAAACAGGATTTAAAATCAAGTTTTATATAATTAAATGCATTTCTTAGTTATCCAAATAAATATCTTGAAACGAATAGTTTTTTATTTTTAAAGAATCATGTACTTTTCCGCGACTTTTAGTATGATCGTTTTTAAACTTTACATAAACTCGTAAATATTTTGAAAAATCAATAAAATTTATAACTATTTTTAAATTTAGTTGTTTAAGATCCTCGTTATGTTTAAAGTTGTAATTTCCTTTAAGGCTGTAAGAGATCATGTTGTCTCCGGTTAGTGAAAAAACTGTAAATGCCGCGGGTGGGATTCGAACTCACATTCGCTGGACGATCGTTTCGATGTTTGTGAAGCATCATCTTCATCACTATTTTTGTAACAACCTATTGATTGAGTTTGTCTAAAAAGTGGAGAAAATACTATTAAAATTTTTATGTTAAAATTCGCTAGCTCCAAATTGATGTTAAACCTATGGTTTCTTCAACAAATTTTCTTAGAATTGCCCGTACTTTTTTTCTACCCTTTTCCACCCATACAAACGTGCATTGTACATACAACGACTATATTCAATCCTAACGGCATTACAAGCGTTACATTGATTTAACGATTCGAATGATATGAACTGGCAACCATAGTATGTGTAAATTCGTAAATAATATACTTTTTCACAATGTCTAATGGTTCAAAAAACGGTAGATAAATATAAAGAAGAAATAGAATGCGGACCGGGGTATAATAATCGTAATTAGATCTTGAGACAGACAATATTAAAGGACGAAAATTTCTAGTAACGCCAGATGGTGTATTACAACGAATTTTACTGAGCAAAAATGTTGAATCAACTTGGCCGTTTATCAGTTTTATAATAAACATAGATCTTAACATATGTATATCTCATTCGTCCAAGTGTAGGAAGGTCAATAAGTTTTAAACGGTTTTCATAAGGTGGTAAAACGACGCAAAGCAAATAAGAGAAATTTTTTCTGGATTGACTCAATTCTATATATTTATATACACATTATAGTATGGGCTCTAAACTACGCATGAATACTCAAGGGAGGGCCTAACTAGACCAACAAAAAGACTTTTCGATATGTATAGATCAGCAAACTCCTTACACCACCTTTTGATGAATCCCAAAATAGATAAGGCTTTATTAATAATACTATCAATGTGGAGATGAAATCGAAGTCTCCGATCTAATACAACACCCAAGTCCATGAAAGAGTTTACTCCTTCCAAAATGTAAGATCCAACATTATACTCACAAGCCATTATAGATGTTCGAGAGAAAGACAGTTTTTTAAATTTTTTCAAGTTCAAGGACATACCATTAATAGTACACCATTTGACCAAGCTAGAAAGGTCAGACTGTAATCGATTGGTGTCATCAAAGTTTTTAAATGACAAGAACAGTTTAACGTCATCAGCGTGCATTAAAATCTTCGAGAACGAAATAGCTGAAGGTAAATAATTTAACTAAATATAGAACAAACGGAAGGGGTCCTAAATGACTTCCTTGGGGAACGCCAGATGTAACAAATATGTTTCTAGACAAACAATCTCTAAACATAACTCACTGTGTATGATCTGTAAAGAACGAAGATATCCACTTCGAAAGCCCTGAAGGAAATCCTAACTTATCTAATTTAAATATGAGATCATGAACAACAGTGTCAAACTCTTTACTAAAGTCAGTATAAATGACATCAGTCTGACAACGATTGGAAAAAGCCTTAAACACATAGGAAGTTAATTCCAATAAATTTTTACTAGTCGATCTATTCTTAATAAAACCATGTTGGTAGGGTGAAATACCAGCGCAAACCGATCGAATACTCTTCTGAGTTACTAGTTAGTTAGTTTGAAAAGAGGGGTGCGGTGTTGAGTGATCAGAATGAGCACTCTAAACCTTCCCATGTCAGTAAGACATACACTTAAGCCGCTAATTCGACCTGTTGTGCGAAACGAAATTCCTTGGTTTGTTCCAGCCCATACCCACAAGTTTGGTCATGTCCGGTATCGTACTATCCGAAAGATATCTGGATCTAGCGTGTGTGAAGGCCGGGCAGTGGCATGAGAAGTGCGCCATCGTCTCATCGTCCTCCATGCATGCCCTGCACTCACTGTTCGCCACTAGTCCAATACGGTACAGGTGGGCCCGTAATCCCGAATGCCCCGTTAAGACTCCCATCATTTTGCTCATTTCGGATTTTCCCAGTTTCAGCAAACCTTTTGTCCTCAATCCATCTGGGTCTCCCCATAGGATCTTTGTCATCCAGCCTACTGATTCCCGGTTCCACTGGGCTCTATGTGCCGACTCCGCCCATTTACTTAACTCATCCTTCGTCACCCCAAAGGGTTTCGCTCCATCTAGGCTCACCGTTTGGAGTTCCCTGGCTTTCGTTGCCAGGAGGTTCGCTCTCTCGTTGCCGAATACTCCGCTGTGCCCCGGCACCCAGATGATGTTGAGTCTGCCGTTCATAGAGTAATCGTTTATCATATTCTTACAGTCAAGGACCGTTCTAGATATTGCCATTTGGCTATCTGTGAGGATATTTACCTCGGCTGGGATTGTATTATCGCCGAGCCATTTGATACACTCCATAATCTCCCGAACTTCCGCCTGAAAGTTTCTATTATGATCCGGGAGGCGTAGATGCTGGATTTTCAATGAAGAATCCTAGACCCGTTTTTTCTCCTAGCTTTGAGCCATCCGTGTAGCAGCAAGTCCAATTTGGCATTGGTGCCAGGGTCCCATTCTGCCAGTCGTCTCTAGTTGGCGTTAAGGTCACGCAGTTCGCCTTAACCCTTATCTCGGGTATTCGGTCGGATTCACTTGTATCTTGCGTGTACCCGACTAAGGCCCCAGTTATCCGTTGGTGTTTGGACGTAAGATCCCTGTAGATCTATTCACCAGTAGCTTGTAGGCGTTTTGCCGCAAGGGCAGCCTCGTATTTGATTCTAATCTCGATTGGCTGGATTCATAAAATAGTTTCCGTGGCTCTTGTCGAGGTTGTCCTTATTGCACCGCTGATACCAATGCAGCACATTCTCTGAACCCTCTGCAGTATTGCGATGTTACATTTCCTCTCAACTGCCGTGCACCATACTACAGAAGCATATGTTAGTACGGGCCTGATTACGCTTCTTTAGAGCCAGTGTGTTATAGTCGGTTTGAGGCCCCATTTGGATTCTATAGCCCTTTTGCATAGCGATCAGCATCTGTAGGCCTTATTTGCCCTTTCCTCTATGTAGTGCTTCCAATTCAGTTTTCGATCTAAGATTACTCCTAAATATTTAACCTTATCGGATATTTTAATCGTCTTTCCCAAGAATCGTGGCTCTTCATATTCTGAGATTTTCGTCTTCCTTGTGAATAGACATATTTCCGTTTTGTCCGGGTTTACATTTAGGCCCTTTGGCTGTGCCCAGTCATACGCTATACTCAGTGCTCTGAGTCTGAGAATGATATAGCTCATCTTCCATAAATATGGGAAATATCCTAAATGAAGAGACTTATAGAAAATAGTCATGAGAGGAATGCATAAATCACCAGCACATAATATTAGCACAGGCGCAGGGACGCCATCATCTCCAGGCGAATTAGAATACTCCAATCTTCTCAGACCGTTTAATACATCATCTTCACTAAGAGTTAACTTAGTGAATGCCTCAAACATTGGGAGTTCGTAGGGATTATTGGTATCAAATGAAGTAGACAAATATGTTTGATGAAAAAATTCCAAAAATAAATTAGATATTTCGGAATCATCCGAAGACTCATGTCCCCATATTTCAAGGACGTTGGAAATCCACGAACCTTTCTCTTGGATTTTGGAAATTGGAAAAACATTTACTAAATCTAAACTTCTGTCACAACAATTAGAGTCATCGTTAATTTGATACAAACATAATCCCGACATAGCCTCAAGGAATTCATTATCAAAATTAGATGTAGAGTAGGGAAGCAGACAATTGGATTCGGAATTAAATCGCCAAGAATTAAAATCACCTAAACAAAGAATTGCATCACAATCCAAAGTGGTGCATGTATAAGTTAATATCAGATTTAGGTGGAATATATTAACAAGTAACGTAAAAAAAAGTAAACGTAAAACCCTCAACATCTGCATATTACGGAAATTCAGCCAACTCAAAGGTATGGAGTTATGGACAGTAATAAGAACTCCACCACCAACCTTATCTACCCTATCTTTCCTATAAACTTGATAATTTTCACAAAATATTTCAGAGTAATTGACGCCTTCCTTTAACCATGTCTCAGAAAATGCAATGACCTCGTAACAACGACCAAAACTTTTCAAATATAAATGTCTTAATTTCGAATTTAGTCCTCTAACGTTTTGATTAACACTGACTGAGTTTTATCCAGTTTTTTTGGGACGGCAATTCTAGGTGGCAATTCCGATCGTACACGATCTGTATGAACAAATTCTCTAACCAAAAGATCTATCCACTAATATATCAAAAATTCTCGTTGGTATATATATTCTGAAGGATGCAATATCACGAGGCTGCGAAAAATTAAATTTACGAAATTAAAATAATTATCAAATATACCAGCACACTTTGATTTCTCATAACTTCGAATGTGGTCACTGGCTGTGTCCGACAACAATCGGGACCTAAATATAGTCTTCCGTGGAGGAACTACAACCAAATCATTTATTGGTGATGGTTCCCCACTGAAAGAATTTACGTTTGTCCGCACTGAATTCTCACCGTACCAACACTTGGCACTGAGTTCTGTGACAAAATTGGAGCAATACGAGTATCATTATCAATATCCGCACCAGTATTTTCCTGAATTACAAGAGCATTTTCCTGAATTACAGGAGTTGCCGAGTCGAAATTTCCAGGTCGAGGTCCTATTATGTCACCCACCGGCGACAGGATACTTATAAGACGTTTACCCACCGAACTGTTAATATTCCTTTCATTATCATTCACCTTCAAAAAAGATTTTTCAAATCTAGAAAGTTTTCCACTCATTGCCTCAAAAATCCTTATAAATTCTGATACACCATTGTTAGCTTCTTTAAACAGCTTGTAATAATCGATATCTAATTGCCAACAAGACCAACGGAGACCTTTGTTCCTGTCGCAAATGACATCATAATGTGTCCCATTGAAACCAGCACAACACAAATGAGAAACATTATCACATATCCAACATGATAGTTATCGCTCTTTTGAACTATTAGTTTTGCAAAGCACAGTTATATTGACAACACTTAATAAATGAAAACGACAATGCCTAAAAGTATGCAACAAGAATGAACAAAATTTAAAACTATATCACAGCAAAGAGAGATAGATACTGACAAAGAGGCAAGGCCAAAAAGACAATAACAATACAGTGAAATCTCTCGTGAGCGGACACCGAAGGGACCAATGAAATGTGTCCATACAAGAGGAGTGTCCTCTCGAGAGAAAACTGCAAAACTAAATCAATGAAATTTGTCTATGATGATGAATATTCAATTAAAACATCCTTCCATTTCGGAACAAAACAAAGATTTAAATTGGTTTAATTAACTAACACAAATAAATATGTACAAACATATTTAATAACAATGTAAACTGTTTTGTGAGCATTTTATTTCAATAATTATTATTTTATTGTAGTATGGAGAGTTTTGGTTTTGGCAATAACATCCTTAAAATTCAGTCTAGTGTTGAAAGTATGTTCGTGGCTTCAGTATCCCCTTGGCAATAACATATGTATGTACGTCGAACTCGAAGCTTGTCTATATGTAGAGATGTTGTTTCTTAAATCTTGAACATCTAAAGGTTGAATTTCATCTGCTGAGTCGTCAGAAATTTCTTGATCTTCGGACTTTTTTTAGGTCAATGATACCAGTGCATCCAGCTCTGAACTTTCAACCGTTAATCTTAATCGACATAATAAAAATTATTTATTTATTCCACTGATCCTTGAATGACATTTTTCCTGCATTTCGGCAATTTGGTGTCATGTCATCTTCAGGCTCAAAATCACTATCAAACGGCTGATACTCCCCCCTATCAAATGTAAATTCTGTTTTACGAAAACTGTTTTGAACTATCTCAGGAGTAACTGTATCCCACACGCTCTTAGCAAAATAAACTGCATCTAATAAGTTGATAAGGTTTTACTAAATCGTGGACTGTGTCGGACATTGCAATGTTTACTAGTAAGGGTTTTAGTATTAAAGTTCTGTAATTGTTCTTAAAATTTTTAATAACACCATGACCCAGCGGTTTGATAATTGAAGTACAATTAGGAGGCAAGAAATGTTTCCTTTTTCCATTTGGTGACCACAATGTTCGGTAGAAATCATCCAGGCAATTTATTTATGTTTTCAGACATCATCCATGATTTTGTCTTGGATTTCCATATCACCGGTAAATTATCCTTATCATCGTAAATTATCCTTAGCACCGTAAATTACCAGGCATTTTGTTTTCGTGTCATTTGTTTGTTTCAGTTGTCAAACTCAACTCTACACAAAGAAAGTGAACAAAATAGTACAAAACCAAATATACAAGAGTTTGGCAACTAAAACGAAACTGATATGAAAAAATTAAATCAACTGTTCAAACGAGCTTACTTTCCAGAAATCCTTCCATGAAAATGTCTGTACAACAAAGGCCATTTTTGTCAAATTCGTGTCCGCGTCCGCTCAAGGGAGAGCCCGTTCAAGGGGCAGCTATTACAATGCTTTTCTTATGGCACGTTGCCGGGACCAAGCAACAGTGTCCGTCCAAAGGGGGTGGCCGCGCAATGGAGGTGTCCGTTATGGGAGATTTCACTGTATTAGCATATCAAAGTAGGAAAGCAAACCAACCAGCAATAATAAGCAGAATACTGGAATCACAACCGAAAATTTCACCAAGAATTTAAGAACGAATTGCTATAATCAAGCACAATTTAAAATGCAACCAATGGCGGATGTTTACCAAACGTTAATAAAAAATTTTAACACGAAATCACTATTAAAGAAACGCAAATAATCGACAAAAATTCTATTAATTACACAAGATATAGAGAGCGCAAAATTAACACGTCCGAAACACAGCTAGAGTTGCCGGGAACTTCACCAGGCAAAGGATTCATTAACCATGGCTCTAGAGGGTATCCCGAAACACCTAACAAATGTTATTAGTGAAATACTTAGTCATAAACAAATACTTTTAATACCAATTAAAAACGTTCTTCTCTCGCCACTATGGAAGATCCTTTCCATCACGGGTTTTACGGGACTGCAGCTCCATATATATGAATCATGCCCAGCTCCAGGAAATTTTGTATTCACAGTCAAAATTGCATGTTTTGAATCACAAATCTTTATAGTAAATTACACAAGCTTATTGTAGAAAAGTATTGAACAATCGTAATATTTGTACACTATTTGTACATTTAATGAGTGGTAGAAATGGTGGTTAACGTATGAACCTTCGTGGCTTTTTGATGCAATTATTGCAATGTGGGAACAATCAATTGCCCCTATACATTATTCAAACGGAATTGGACTCATTCGAAATTCTTCCTTTGCACAATTTCTTTCGTATGTAGTCGTTGGAAATTTCACCCATTGTCTTAGAAGAGAGTTGTTGATGGCACCCGTAACTCTATATAAACAACGACTAATTGAAGATTGGCTAAGAGAAATTCCTCATTGTTCTCCCACAGGCCCCTGAAACCATCCCGTGGCGTAAAACCGAATTGCAGATAAAACCTTGTAGCAACATATTCATACTTAGTCTTTGACTAGAGGAAGAAAAATGCCTGCTTACCGGGAGTTATTCCAGTTATTCTATTGGAAACCAAACAGTATTGGATTGCGTCCGAAACGTCGTACACTTAGTCCTTGTTTAACCTATAGAGAATCACATACCGACTATTACTCAAGTCAAATGGATCTTCAATTTGTCTTAGAATTCTTCTTTCCTGCGTCCGTGTTTGATGCACACAATTTTATAATAGCATGCCAATGTATTGGAATGCCATTTTAGATAACAATTTTTATTTTATTCCATATTTAGTTGAATTTATATTGAACGCCAGTCTTAATTGCAGTAAAAAATTCAAATGTTTATTTTTCATCGAATATCGATATGACTTTACTACAACTTTTTTTGTAGTTAGCTCACCGACAATTTTCGTAATTTACCGATTATTTTGACGATAAAATTCGGTACAAACAATTTATAGAATCACTTTTAGCGACAATTGTAGTTAAGTTCCAAATTTTGACAAGTTAACAACAGATAGTAAGGAGAAAGTAAATTTACACATGTAAAGGAATATATAGCACTAATGCAATTTATTCAAATGACAAATTATCCTAGATTTTGTAGTTTCCCAACTACAAGTGAAATCAATAAAATTATATAGCTCATTAAAGTCACAACACATTCCCCTAACTGGATCAAAGGACGCATTATTCGAACGCTGAAACTCGTTTGAATGCGTTTATAGTACCGCGTGGGCCTCAATGGGACATTTATGAAAATTTTAGATAACAGAAATTCAGAACATATACATCCATCAATTGTCTTCACAACTTTAATAGAGTTAATCATGATACGTCTACTACTAACGGTGCGTTTACACGGGACAGTTTGAGACAAGATAGTTGAGATTATGTATTAGTTGTCACAAAGAGAAAAATTGTTTGTGTGACGTACGCGTACAGCCAGTTATAAAGACAGTACAGTTTTAAGCAACCACCGACAGTGTCGTTTCGTTAAATTTCGTGCTCTGATTTTTTGTTTCTTTGCTATTTTTCCATTGTGTTTTGTCTTACTTCTCCAAATTACAATGATACTGATGTACTCTGCAAAAATTAGACATGTATTCATGTTTATATGTTTGTATTGTCAAACAATATTTCAATAAATATTAGCAACATTTTCAAATACAAATATATTTCCCAATTTGTAAAGTCGTTTGCGATGTTTTGCTTTTTTTTCTCAAATTACTACGAAACGTCAACGATATGGCCGATGGCTGAACTAGTAGAGGTTGACGCAGTGGGATTTGTTGTAATTGTGTGAACCAACGCCAGGCATTTAGTTTTTGTTTCATGACTCTAACCATCAAATTCAACACAGATCCATATGAATAAACACAGTAAACAAAAAAGTACAACAACAAAATACACTGAATTTAACAGATGGAGTCATAAGAAAGCAAAATCAGTTGTTCTATTGCGCCAACCTTTACTAGAACTGGCCGCTTATGTCAAATCTCTTGCCGAAGTTACTGTCATTGAAAAATCAGAGACAGTAGCGAGGCAAGTGAGAGAAGTGTAAGTGTGTAGTAAAAATATGTGAATGTATTTATACTGTCGGAGCAAAACTGTCCCGTGTAAACGCCAGGTAAGAGTCGACAATCTGATCAATGCTAGTCTACTGCTATACGAAGGTAGATTATGGTTCGGGTTCCATTGAAGGTTTCTCAGATAAAAAATGAAAAACTGTTTCTGGAACGATTCAATCATATTAACATACAAATTATACTGCTGGTCCCAAACAACAGATCCATATTCGAGAATAGGGCGGACTAGTGAAGTAAAAAGATTTTTCTTAAGGTAGGGATCTGAAAATTCCTTTGCCCAACGTTTAATAAAGTTCAGAACGCCATAAACTTTCTTTAACACCGTAATTATCCGGAAGTTGAAATTGAATTTTCTGTCCAAGAGAAAACCAAGATCAGCAAATGATTAACCCGATTCAAGAAAATTCATTCATTTCATTTCGCAAAATTAAGCTCCATCAAATTGGCTTCGCACCACGTCTGGAAAGTAGACAAATCCCTCTGAAGTAAAGTATATTGGCAATGATCCTTGTAAGAAAAACAGATCTTTACGTCATCAGCGTACATTAACAATATAGAGTGCATTATGGAGGCGGGTAAGTCGTTAATGAATATCAAGAATAGAACCGGGCTACGATGACTGCCCTGAGACACCCCAGGATGACACAAATACATCTTGAGAATGATTGGCCAAATGATACCGTCTATTCTCGGTTCACTAAGCAAGAACTAATCCAACTCAGCATGTTACAATTAAAACCCATTGCCCCGAGTATATATAATAACAAATTGTGGTTAACTTTATCAAAGGCCTTACTAAAATCGGTAAAAATCACATAATTTTGATCTCCATTCATAAAATCGTCAATAATAGAAGAGGAAAACTGAAGCAAAATAGTCATGGTGGAACGACCCTTCCGAAAGCCGTGTTGGCAAAGGGTGTGATGATAAATTTTTCCGATAAATTCGTTTATTGAAGACACAAACCACTTATACAAAATTTCTGAAATCGAATTTTTTGTAAAAATAAAAATAAATTTTGTACGGAAAAAAGAGCCAATAAGCGTTTTTGAAGCCATTTATGATGAATATAGCATATAATTAGCTTTATATAGAAACAAATATTATTTCCTCCTGTAAAAAACTGTAATTGGTTATTTTTTATCTAACTTGGGTCGCGCACGATAAAGGTGCATGAACTTCTAATGTCTAGCCGTCTAACACAGTAGAAGCGCATAAACAGCGCAAACTATATATATCCTGATTCCATTTCAGATCGGAGATATAGTCAACTTTATGAAGCGACCCATGTCATTGACAGAAATAATGATTTCGAGTGCCAATATTGGACACTCCTGATAAAAGTGAATGGACTACCTGTATATTCCAAATTAGCCAAATGGGAGCACATTACACCCCCATCCCAAATATGTGCTGATTCCATTTCAGATCGGAGATATAGTCAACTTTATGAAGCGACCCATGTCATTGACAGAAATAATGATTTCGATTGCCAATATTGGACACTCCTGATAAAAGTGAATGGACTAACTATATACTCCAAATTAGCCCCATGGGAGAACATAACATACTCATTACAAATATATGCTGATTCCATTTCAGATCGGATATATAGTCAAGTTTATGAAGATGATAAAGTCAAGATGATAAAGTTCCGTTTCTCCTGCCATTTTCCGCAACAACTCCAGGTAATGGAGGCTTTAAGAACACAACTTTCTTTCTTTTTAAATAAGACATGATACGTAAATGAGAAAAATTCCACCCATATCAGAATTACATATTTGTTATTAACAAAAATTATTCTACAGAAAATATTAGCGGTTATTAGTGAAATTATAAGCGTGTTTTTTATTTCACGCTAAACTAATTTTTCGACAAATTTGTATGGGGATCCGCTTAAAATCGCATAGCTTTCCATACAAAGTGGTCGAATAGAATAATTAGTTTAAAATAAAAAATAAATGGTTTCCCGTTACATCCCATGAAGGAATTAGGGAGGGCTTCTCACAACCAGTGAGCTGTGCGCGTTCCAGTTTTATACTCACGGATTGGGACCTACAGTTTTACACCGGTTCCGAACGGTATTTTGAGAATACTCGATAGTGTCGCCGCCACTAGCAGGAAATAAAAAAATTGGTCTTATGTAGAGATGGTAGAGATATTAAGGACTGAATGTAACATAAAGGCTGTACATTTGAAGACCTACAAAATTTTGCCATGTACCAAATTGTCGGATATACGACATTTTTCACTATACGAAAATGTTTCATCCTTGCGACGAAGCGTTTTTCCCTCAGTGCAGAATGCCCATTAAGAGCACAATCTCAAAAATTTTACGTTTTGATGTGAGATAATGCATAAGAAACAATGTGCACTATTTTGACGACCAGAAGATGTGCGCAACTTGGCAACCCTGTTAAAAGAGAACCAAAAAGTACTAGGAGTTCACTCAAACGCATTTCTCTCTCGCGTCATATCTTGCTTATTTCATACTTCTTGCATAGTTTATGTAATTTTACTTCAACATGGTTGGAATTTGTATAGTTATATACAATAACACTATCAAAAAACTGCTCGTGTATTGAAATATTCAATGAAGAGAGTAAGAGAGAGAGTAGAGAAGTACTAGGGTTTCACTCGTTTTGTTTGTTGGCATTTGAGTGAAGAGAAATTTTGACTGTTTACTTGTACATCGTTTTTGCTATTTTGTGAAGCCGACGCTTCGTCGAATATACATATGTACACTTACATAGGTGTGTAGGAACCTTAAAATGTAGTATTATACAACAAGATACCGATAAATATGCTGCAAAAATAGATTTTTCATATAAATTAAAGTGAGAACATTTCAGTACGAAAAAATGTGTCGTTTGTAAAACAGTTGTGCTAAAAAAATACAATAAAATGAAAAAAATTGGAAAAATGTTGGGAAAATTGTGCTAAACCGCATTTGGCATAATTTTTCAAAAAATAAGAGCCAAAACGAAAACAATTATGTCAAAACGGCATAAATTATGCCACCATGGTAACACTGGTGCCGACCGCTGGTGTAGAGTAGTCATGCAGAATTCACCGAGTGTTACAACATTCGTACTTGTGTGAAAGAAAATAAGTTGGATATGTACAATAATGTCGGTTATAATTATGGAGTCAATACATACTTGTTACAACCCAAGTACAAGTGTTGGAGGTATTCGTGGTGCCACACGTACAAGTGTACGCAAGTATGTTAATTATAAATATGTACATGGGTATACTTTTTTCCGAGTACTCGAAGATATTCTCTGGTGCGAACCTTTGCTAGAACCAGGTAGTGATCCCAATCGACATAAGCTTCTCGAATCACACGTATCCATTACACTAGTAGAGTGCCTTCCATCAATTACCTGGTGATCAATTTGGGGTTTCGTCTGCTGATCAGGGGATATCCAAGTAGCCTTGTGTTGGAATCTCGTACTACTGACAGTCACGGTTTTCACAATCTCATTCTATTATCTAAAGTGATGACGTGTAGTCTGACTTTACCGATGGTTGGTTCAAAGAAATTTTCCCTGCCGACTTTAGCGTAATGCCATGGCCAGGGCAGCGGTCGTATGTTTCTCGGTATCATCGTCTTTTTCTTCTGTGGGGGCATGTATACAAATTAGCGTTACGGTAAAGTATTTCGCTTTTGGTAACGATTCCGGACCTAAGCCGGGCGCTGACCTAAGTAGGTGTGGTAGCTATAGACCGATTTCTATGCTGTCGCCCATTGGCAAATTTTTGGAGCATTTTGTGTTGAATAGGATTGTCGACACAGCGGAGGACAAAAGAGTCCTCAAAGACAACCAGTTTGGTTTTCGGCGAGGGCACTCTACGTCGCATGCGTTCATGGTTTTGGACGATTATGTGACGCTAGGGTTGAATGCGAGTCAAGCCACTATTGCAGTGGCCCTCGATATCTCCAGGGCATTTGATTCTGTATGGCGAGATGGAATCCTTCATAAAATGACTGGACGCGGATTTGACACTGCCACATGTAGGATGATGGCTCGTTTTCTCGAGGGGCGCAAATTCCGGATCCGCAAATTAGGGCGAAAATTAGGGTTCTGTACTCGACAACATATTCGTGAGCGATCTACCAGAACCGCCGGAGGGCGCGCTGCTACTGGTTTATGCTGATGATATACTCGTGGCCATGACGGGCCCGTGAACTAGTGTTACATACTCCAGGCTGAATGACTACCTGAATGTGTTGAATGAGTACTTCGATAGATGGAGACTCAGGCTGAATATTGATAAGTGCGAGGCCACTATCTTCCGGGGATAGCGGTGATGGCTACCCCGGGAAGCCAGGGCTTTTGTACCTAACCTTCGGGTCGGGGACAGGCCCATTGTTTACGCCGACAGGCTCAAATACCACCATATTGACCACATTTTGGTCAAGGCGAAGGGAATATTCCACATGTACCTCCATGTGCAACGTTGCCGTGGGGTCTTCTCGATAGAGGTTTGCTTGTTGGTCTATAAGCAGATCATCAGGCCCATGTTAGCCTACGTTTTCCCTGTTTGGTTTGGAATCTCTTTCAGCCAGATGGAGAAACTTAGGAAAATGGAAAGACACATCCTTAAGAGCTGTTTGGGCTTGCAGACGCAAAGAGCTGACGATGGCTCGTGTAGGAGCCCATCCGGTGCGGAAATGTACGGGATGGTTGATTTCGGTAGGATGGACGTGTTCCTTATAAGGGGGTGCTTGAGTTTCTAGAGAGGTCGCCATCTCTAGAAATTTGATAGTCCTTAAAATATTGTTTAATATTGGGAATAATTTGTATTAGTTAATAAGGTTATATTTAATCCGTATGATTGTTGTAGTAATGAAAAAGGTCGACAAAATAAAAATGAATTGAATAGAATTGAATATTTCGCTTTTATGCGGATGGTGGCTATACGTTCACGCACGGGGTTGAACCTTGTGACCTGATGTCGCAGTCTTTTGCCAACTACAAATCTGCAACCAAATTCATGCTTTTTCTCATGGCAGCTGTAGTCTATGTCAGAGTTGTTATTTATTGTACAGTCACGGCCTACCCATCGCGTCTCCTGGGTATCAGTCAGCCTTATAATTCTCGAGGACATCTGCCAGGGATACTCGCACCGCATTTGTATAGTGTTCTAACATTCCACGTGCATATCCGTAAAACGTGGTCCTTAAAACGGCAATATTTATAAATTGGGGGTTTTATGTTTCTCAGTCTCATTTCGTATTTTCATTCGCAATATAACTGTGGTGGAAGGCAAGCCCAGCCCACCGTGGTTGTGCATTTAACCTACTGCTAGGGTGATTATGATGTAGCAGGTGCATAAATTATTCGTAGTCACAAACTTGTTAATAATATTTAGACGAATATTTGAACACTCTACTGTACTCGGAATACAAATATTGGCAGAAGAAGCCATAGCTATATGCGATCATAGTCCACTTTATAACACGTTCCGCCACCATGTGCCCGAAACCAGTTTATAACAGGATGCAAATATTTATAATTGATATATGTCATCTGCGTAGTTGATATCATGTAGTTGTTCACACATATTCCACTGAATGCCGAACGGTGCTCCTGCATTGGACAAGACGCATCTTTTTCTAACTCCCGTATATGTGCTGAAAGCTTGGATATGCTGCATTATCCGGTATCCCCCTTTTGGTCAAGATTCGGTGTATACTGTCATAAGCTTGTTCAAAATCTACGAAAAGAAGGAACAGAGGCGAGTGCATTTCAACCGAATACCACCATGAAGGGATTGGGGAGAGCTTCTCACACCCAGTTAACTGTGCGCTTCCTTGTTTTTACACACACTGAATGGGACCTACAGTTTTACACCGGCCCAAACGGTATTTTGAGAAGCTTGTTCATGGGTAAGTACTCGATAGTGTCGCCATCACTAAGCAAAGTGACCGTCGTCGAAAGAAATGTACCACGGACCCACGTTATCATGTACAAGAGCCGCGCACACTAACCATTGCACCACCGACGGTCGACTATTGCTCTATGATTACTCGGAGCCCACCTACTGCTTTAGGGTATAAGGGCCACCATTACATTGCCTATTGCATTTCGTGAAAATGATAACCACTTCCTCTTTCCATTGCGGAAGGATTTTGTTTCTTACCTATGCACTTCTGATAACCGTATGTAAAATTGTGGATTTTTGGAAAGATTCTTCCACATATGTTAACATAACTCAAGAAGGATTTGTCGTACAAAGTGAACGAGTACAGCGCAAAAGGTTCGAAATAAATTACTTCTAAGGTGTTCTAATATTATATTTTAGTCTGCTCAAGGGTTTCGGAGTTATGTTATGTTATGGCGAAATATTATGGTTTTCAACCAAAATTTATAAACAATTTTGATGTAGATAGGGCAATCTATCAAAGTGAACACATGCAAACAACACACAGCGTTAGTATCACATACGTGGTTGTTGTACAACAATAGTATGATAATAAGTATGATAGTATTGATGTAGCGGCAGCGAACAACCAAGAAAGTCGTCATCGCTAAAGCAGTGTTGCCAGAAGCTTTCAAACCAGGTGCTAAATATTAAAAAAGAGCAAAAACCAAAAAAAAGGAGCTAAATTAAATAACAAAATACACAAAAAAATCACATTGCAACAAAAACAAAGGTTACATTTTTACTAAGATTGAAATCTCGTCTGTTTTGTGCCAAATACTATAATAGTACATAAGTACGAAATTTTAGGACTCTTTTTGGAACGAAGTTCCTTATCGCACGTGGCGGGATGGGGGCTAAATGAAAAAATTTTAAATAACTTTTATTTTAACTACTTTATTACAACCCATATCAACTATATTGGGTACTTTTGGTTTGGTTTGGTATAACGGGAAGTTTTCTGGATGGAGCCTGTTTATTGCATACTGTAGTTTTCAACCCAATAAAAAGTAGATTTAGAAAAGCCAAGGTGCAAGACTGGCAAATTCATGAAATACCACCCTGAGCATGGAATTTTATTTGGCAGCGCACTTACTCTTACACTCTTACTTTTGATTTGGTTTGTGTCTAGACTAACATATGGGGTCAAATTTGTTGTTTAATGGGAACTTTTTAGGTGGAGCGTGTTTATTACATATTGTAGTTTTGAACTGAATAAAAAGTAAATTTATAAAAGCCAAAGTGAAAGAAGTTTAAAAAACTTACATTGTCTTAAAAAAAGAAAAATTTTCTCACTAAAATACCTACTCCATATTCTTAAACAGAGTACCTTTGCCTAAAATACCTTATCTGTTCCTACAATTCTTAAACAGAGTACCTTTTCCTAAAATACCTTATCTTAAAGAAGTACCTTTGCTTAAAAAAGTAAATTTTCTTACAAAAAGTACCTTTCCTTAAAAAAAATGTATTTTCTTTTCTGCACTAATTAAAAAGTGCATTATTTTACATCAAATTGCCTTTTCATAAAAAACTGCCTTTCTTTAAGGAGTACCTTTTATGTAAAACAAAAGAACTCTTCTTGAGATACGTACCAACTCTTAAAATTTTACCTATTCTTGAAAAAAAGACCAATTGTAAAATATTCTCATTTCTTAAAACAAATCTTTTGTTCAAAAAAAAAATACATTCTCTTAAAAAAAAAACCTTTTCTTACTAACATTCATTTTCTTCAACGTACCTTTTCTTAAAAATAAAATAATAAATTTTCTTTCTTGAAATAAGTAGCCTTTCTGAAAATAAGTAAATTTTCTTAAAAAATATAACCTTTTCCACTTCATTTAAAAGTATCTGTTCTTAAAAAAAGTTCTGTGTAAAAAAATGCATACTCTTAGGCGTTTTCTTACAGAAAGAACTTCTTATTAAAAATGGTACCTTTACTTAAAAAAATTATTAGCTTTTAATAAAAGAAATGCCTCTCATTAAAGAAAGGACCTTTTCGGGAACATATAATACATATTCTTACCTAAAAATATACTCTTTTTTTAACAAAATAATTCAATAAAAAATTCTTAAAAAAGGTTTATCATTTACAAAAACGCGCCTTAGGCGTGTTGGAACTAACTAGTACATAATATATAGCGAAAGGAACTTCCTTCCAACCGGGTGTCCCATGACACCTCATGTAATTTCATCATGCATTGTAGTCTTGTAATATATTATGGGATTTCATTCAAACTCATTAATGCATTGTAGCCGGCGGTGGTGTAATGGTTCGTGTGCCCGGCTCTTGTACATGAGATCCTGGGTTCGAACCCTGCTCTGACCACCTTCAAATTTCTTTCGGCGGCGGTCACCTCGCATAGTGACGGCGACACTATCGAGTATTTAGCCATAAAATACAGTTCGGAATCGGTGTACAACTGTAGGTCCCAATCAGTGAGCGAAAACTGGAAAGCGCACAGCTCAGTGATTGTGAGAAGCTCTCCCCTGTCCCTTCCTGGGATGTAATGGGAAACCACCAAGTGTTTTTACGAAATATAAAAAATTTTTATACAAAGTTGAAGTTTGAATTTATGAGGAATTCGAGATGAACGAAGTATTTAAGAGTTTGAATTAAAACTCATAGTGTCATATTTCGAATATTTTCTAGTATTTTACAGCGATAATTATATATCACACACTTAACAAATAAATAAATGAAAAATCAATATACATCTGAGGCAGTAGATTTAGGGTCTCAACCAACAAAAAAAAATTAAAGTACATGGATGTTATCAAAGTTTTGACCCGAATCATATCAATTTTATTATAGGCCAAAGAAGGTTTCGGTTAAGGGGTAGGGCTTTATTTTTGATTTTACTTCAATAAATCCTAGGCATTCCGAAATTTTGCATTGCAACTTTCTGCAATATCGTAGCACTTTCCTCATTTCGAAATGCTTTCTAATGTGTCCTTCAGAAAAAATGTACCAATACTGCATAAAATGGCGAAACAGCAAGCAAATTTTAAATACATATTTTATATTGATATTTTCCAAATAAAAAATTTGAAATCTTACGATTATTTTGGACACCTCGACGTAATAGTTTTTGTATATTATAATTGATACCGTTCTCAAGAACCCATGGTTCAATTTGTACACTTGTAAGCGAAGAAATAAAAATGGTACACTGATTGTTTCTACATCCATTAAGTGGATCTAAATATAATTTTTGACGATTACTGCAGTTTGCAAAGTTGACAAGTCTTACTTTACTTTTATTGACTATTTGACAACCTCATGAGGTCCGACGTCTTACACATATTAATTAAACAAATTCAACGTATTCTTCCAACTGGCTCTATCCTTCGCCTTTTCTCGCCAGTTGGTAATACCAAGGATACGGAGGGATTCTTCTGCCTGGTCTTTCCAGCGGAGTCTTGGTCGTCCCCTTTTTCTGCTTCCATCGGGTACGTTATCGAAAATCTTTCGCGCTGGCTCATCTTCATCCATTCTGATAACATGGCCTAGCCAACGCAATTGGCACACTTTGATTCGTCTAGGTATGTCTACGTCAGAATATAGACTATATAGCTCTGCGTTCCAGCGACGTCGGTACTCGCCGTTTTCTCTCACAGGACCATAAATTTTACGGAGAATGTTTCTCTCGAAAACTCACAGGTGTTTTTCATCCGCTTGGTAAAATGAGAGTCTGATATAGCTGGACTTTTGTCCGTCGAGAGAGGGCTTTGTTCATAAACTGCTTGCTGAGCCCAAAATTGCAAATCACAATTCTCCTATTTATCTCCAGGCTGACGTTGTTGTTCTTGTTCACGGCGGATCCAAAGTAGACAAATTCATCTACCACTTCAAAATTAAATCGGTCGTAAACGTTCAAGTGCGGACCAAGTCGAGAGGTTTCTCTAGTCGTTGACACCATCAACTTTGTCTTGCCCTCATTAACAGCAAGACCCACCTTCGCTGATTCCTTTTCGATTCTTGAAAATACTGCAGTAACCTCTCGCAAATTTCGCCCAATGATATCTATGTCGTCAGCATACACCAGCAACATATGGCTTTTCGTGTTAATGGTCTTGTTCGTATTTACTGCAGCCTTTCTCATTATTATCTCCATTAAGATGTTGAAGAGATTACACGAAAGTGTGTCGTCTTGTCTAAGTCCTCGCTTGGTACAGAATGGTTCAGTGAGGTCTTTACCCACTTTCATTGCTGATTTGGTGTTTGTCAGCGTCATTCTACAGAGGCGGATCAGTTTTGCCGAAATCCCAAGTTCAGACATAGCTTCGTACAGTTTTCCTCGTATATGGTTATTCCTCGTATGTGGGCCTTTTCCAGGATCTGGCGTAGCTTGAATATTTGGTCAGTCGTGGTCTAAAACCACACTGATAAGGTCCAATCAGGTTTTCAATAATTGGCTTTAGTCTTTCACATAATACGCTCGACAAGACCTTATACGCGATGGATAAAAGACCGATACCGCGATGGTTGGAACAGACATACGGATCACCCCTTTTGAACACTGATACATTGAGGCTCCAATAAAGTAAGTCTGAAAAGGGCAAAAACAAAGTTTCATCAGCATTTTTTACCGAGAGATGTTAAAAAGAGTTATGAAATAAGGAAAGAGCTACAATATAGTCGAAGATTGCAAATCAAAATTACAAACTGCTTAGAATTTATTGAAGTAATAGGAAGAATAGGTAAAATTTTAAGAGCAGATGAAATCTGGAAGCCCTAAGCAATAAACTTCCAATTGCCGCATAATGTATTGTTTTATTACTATACAAATAATTCTTATGCTGTGTGTGAATTCAACCAAATATTTTAAATCGACTAATGGTAAGTATTTATTATCAACGATTTCACTAGCCCCATGGACTCAAAGTTTGGCAAGTAATCCAAAATTTCACATTTGTTATTTTTACACGAAACAGTAAAGAATTCAAAACACTACCAAATGTCAGCAAAAGTACCCCTAAACATCGCGTAACTATATTTATGTTTCAAAAACATGTAATATATTTCTATATATAAAACAATAAGAGCATACCTCACGTCTTCTACTCTCCATTTGATATATGACTACACACACAACCCATAGAATAACACATACTATAGAAGAACTTATTCTCTCATCTGACGTTTCATTTCACACTCTCTCGGTAGGTCTGTGGAAATGTTTACATACACCAGGTGGAGTTACAAAATATGTTCACTTAACTATTTCCTGTCGTTTTGGTGTAGAACTGAAAAATTTAAATGTATTTTGCACTTTTTTGTTGACTTTTAACGTTGGTATTCATTTGTATTGTATTTAACACAACTAGT
The DNA here is from genome assembly GCA_963931995.1 of Phaonia tiefii. Taxonomy (NCBI): domain Eukaryota; kingdom Metazoa; phylum Arthropoda; class Insecta; order Diptera; family Muscidae; genus Phaonia; species Phaonia tiefii. The sequence continues at coordinate 144,327,836 of OZ008368.1, forward strand.
TTGCCACAAAAACACGAAATTCGGGTGTAGTTCCTTTGCGGATCGCTGTATACTATTGCCACCATCTGGTATTATTGAACCCATATTTTCCACCCTCCGCTGTGTAATTTCCATCGTACCTATGACGTTTAATTTATTGAGCGAATAAAACCTTCTACGTATGTGTTATTCTATGACACAACCCTTCAGCTGTCAATATTTTGATTTTCTTTTTCGCACAGAATAAATTTAATACAATTTACCACGATCGAAATATTTTCAATAAACACATAGTATTAATATTTATAAAGTATGAGATTTACATTAAAGACTGTTCATTTAGGTCAGAAGTTGTTAACGCAAAAAGAGCTAAAAAAGGGCAATTATTTAAAAAAGAGCTATAAAGCCCCTTGCCATTTTTTCAAAACAAGGAGCAGCAACAAAAAAAAAACTGGCATCACTGCGCCAAAGAGTATTAAATAGTATAGACAACTCATGGAACGAATTTTATGAATGATTCAAAACGTATTACTTTCTTTTTGTCATAACTTTGCCCATTCATAATTTTGATGTGAAATTGATGCCTTTTGAAACATTTATGCTTTTTGTATTGGTTTATGTAATAACATTGTCGAAATGGTGCATTTATATTGAAATATTCTACAAAGAGAATAAGACTCGTTTATGCTCTTTTACTCAGGCTCTACATGAGAGCGGAAAAAGAGTGCAATAAGGTCTCTATACTATTCAATATTTTTTGTCGTCGCTCTGTTTATGATAAAACAAAAACAATTATTTCAGTGAGCTAAATATTGCTTAACAATAAGGGCGTTTTTTCGTAACCTATATAAGTTAACATCAACTGTTACGAAAAAAAACGCATAGACGTTGAGTATAACCAACTTGGCTTCATCCGATAATTCTTCCTTTGTTTTTGTCAATTCGTTAATTTCAAAGTCAAACACAAAAATTCAATTTAATATATGAGGTGGTTATACTGCATTCACATTGCAGCAGCATTCTCTGACTTGGTTAGTAGCATTGAATTATTGTACTGAAAAACAGATGTGTGGGTAAACGAAATCTCCAAACACGAGATTTGGATTGCAATGGTTCAGTACTTTAATGCTACATTGGGGTATCACCGAAATTAAAAATGCACCGAGCATCGTAAACGCACACCTATAGCCCGCTCTATTGCCACGAGTCCTACAAAATATACGACTCGAGAGAACGTGCGAAGAAGAAACAACTAACCCAGGGTTCCCCGAGCAAACCTCGTGCATTTTTTTATATGCATTTTCGCTAGCACTTTTCCGACTCCAACGAGCAGAGAAATAAGGGCAAATGGTTCCAAGTGATGAACGTAAATCAGTGTCGTCATTTATTATCCATAATTCGCACGAAAAGTACATAAAATTTACCATAACTTACATACAATGTACCAGAAACTACATACAACTTTAATTTACCAGACCATGCGTTTAAAAGTGCTGAAAATGTATAACAAAGTAGTACATATCATGGTCAATAACGTACATAACCTGCAACAAAAAGTACATACATTTCTTCAACACTTTACCAAAAGTACACACCAGGAGGACTTTAGTAAAAGTACTTTAAGTGTAGTAAAACGTACGTAAACTGCACCGAAAAAAATACATAACGGTACTAAAATGTGTACCAAACAGTACATAAAGTGTATGCAAATAGTACATCAAGTATAGAAATATGTACACAAGTTTACCAAAAAGTGCATAGTGCATCAAAAAAGAATACAACGATTATTAAACAGAAAGAACCGACGCCGATCTTGCGAATCGAGTCATGGGAGAATATCGGTGAAAGTACATGTTTGTGAATCGAGCTATTCCTCGGCTTTCTTCTTCAATTCACTTCCTTTTCGGTTTGCTTTAGTTGTTGTTTGATTCCAGTATTGTCTTGAAATTCTGCTTGTGGAAGAAGAAAAAATGACTAATATTTTATACTTTTTAAATATTGTGTTAAAAAAAGTAACTACCCATTATATTTACATCATAATTTTCAAAACGTCGTGGAAATATAAAAAATGGAATGACACATTTTGTATTTTTCATACAACAAAGTCAAACTTGGTAACACTTTTATCGGGGTTATTATCAACATCTAAAATTATACATGTTAACGTGCAGGTTTTCATTTTGTTTGAGTTAACGTGTATAAGTTACGAAAACAACGCCCCTAATATTACATCTAATGTTAAAGCAGATGTAAGAAAAAAGAAAGTGCAATAACAAAAGAGCCTTCAGCACAATAACTATTCTTTTTTTATTTTCCAATGTAACATTTACTAATGTGTTCATAGAAATCGAACGGATACCGCGTAACAAAAAGTTGTTAACACATCGCCCGTGAGTTCGAACACTCATTGATTTTTTTAACGTAGAATACGTTATACGGGAAGGTAGGGGTGTTGATCTGGAGCACAAAATTTTGAGAAAATGTTTGTCACTTTCATTATAAGTTTTTAATACTTTATGCATGCATTGAAGAAAATTCAAGTATGGTCGTAACATATTTAATATGTCTTCTTTTGATTTGTATTTAAATAATCATATTGCTACATATAATTTTTTTGATTCTATAAGTAAATCAAAATTTAACTCCTTCAAATTTTGTATTAATTTTCATATGCTTTGTATTTTATGTATTATAACATCATGTGTAAGAGCAGTACGTTTATCTGTGTGTTCATCACAGAACCAGTGTGAAAAAGAGAAGAAGTATAATGACAATGCATGTTTTATGTGAACATTACAGAACCAGTGTTGCCACATGCAGTATTTACACTTGTTTTCAAAAGTGCATCGAATTGATATAAAGTGTACCCAAATTTTGTTAAAAACTATCCTAAATTTTTGACATAAAAATTAAAGATAAATTTGATAGATTTAAATCATTTATCAAAAATTATATTTAATTCATATATTTTAATTGCAAAATGACTAACGTATTCTACGTCTGACCTATGCGCCCGTGTTATCTAACACAGGTTTCATATTTTTTTTAATATGACGTTAAATGACGTTTACTACGTTGTTCGTGAGGTCTGACCTGTTATTAAAAAAATTAGAAATTTTATATCAAAATCGATGCAATTATGATTTTATTCACAATTAAGTTAAGGTATCTCATTTCGACAAGAATTTCGAAATGTTGTTGCAAGTGCAGTACTCAGCAACACATTTGCATTTGATAATACCGATTTTGGTAAAACCCCATTTATTATAATCTTATTATTATATTATAATCTTAATCGGAAATCATTTTCAACTTGATGAATGCAATTTTTATGATTCTAGAACCACAAAAAATTATAAGTCAGCTTGATAACTCATTGAACTGTAATTTTATGATACCGATTTTGGTAAGAACCAATTTATTATACACAAGATTTTCGACATTTTGTTGGAGATACAATATAATCCGTAAATAATATTAATATTATTATTAAATTAATTAAAAAAAATTTTTTAAAAATGATCTCGAGTTGTTCTTTGTGTGCTTTCTTTGTTTCTCTGACAAGGTACCATATACTTATATAATTATCCATCATATTCTCGTTCCACAATCCCTGATAGCGTTGCTCCATGGACTTAAGTTCTTGATGAAATCGCTGACCATGCTCGCCGCTGACATCACCAAGGTTTGGAGACAAAGTCCAAATACAGATGCAGGAAATGGATTTTTAGAAACATGTTAACGCCTATAATAATTACTTTATACAACAAACGTTATATTTCAAATAAGTAAGTAAATCACGAATGATTTCTTTATAGCTTGGACTTCGATTGTTTCCCAGAAAACCCGAAACAATTAATCGAAACGAAGTCCATGCGGCTTTCTCATCGGATGATAATAATGTCTCAAATTGAGTGCTGCTAAGAACGCCTTCAGAAATGTTTACCAGAGTAAGATTTTGAAATATTGTTCTTAGATAAGCGAACTCTTTACCAGGGATCGTATTTCGTGGGTTACCCAGGGTAACCCTTAGAGTAATGGGTAGTTGCCCACGATGATGAGGAATTAACCGTCACGATTATCCTCAGGGTAATGGGGAAATTAATGGGTAGCTACTAGGGCTGCGACATCGACCTCAAAACATCGATGTTTTTCAACATAAAAATAAAAAATTTATAGAAAAAACATCGATGTTTTCGAATTGCTAACAAAATTATATAAAAAAAACATTAATATTTTCAAACATCGATGTTTGGATTTCGCTTTTATATATGACGTGCCGGCGTATATATCACCCTATTGGTCGATATAAAGCAAAAACATACAAAAGTTGATTAGTACTGTTTTTTTTTTATTTTTATTGCTAAAAAACTTTAATAAATTAAAGTTTTATTTAAAAAAAAACATTAATTTACAAAATTAATATATCAATTGTTTGGAGCGACACGAGACGAGGTTGACGGCACTTTTACCACACTATCGTGCACTTTCGTTTAGCTACCCGCTTTGCTGAAATTACCGCATAGTTCTCCGATTGTAGGTCGATTATGCTAACCAAAAAAAAGATGATGTGCACGAAAAGTATTTTGATTTTAACTCTCATTTTTGTAAGTCTTTGTACGATGCTCAATTTTGTACCCCTCAATGGTTGAATTTGTCAAACACTGAAAAAAGAAAATGTCAAATTAGGTTAGTCAAAAAACTGTACGTTAAGGCGGGACTTACAATTAACATCGTGCATTATGCCTTTTATTCCACATCCCAAAACTTGGAATGGACGGTCTGCAAAAATAGAATTTTTTGAAGCTTCTCCCCTGAGATACAGCTTCTTCTGCTTGACGCAATGTTCCCAGCAGCGGAGAACACTCTCTCAGAGGGGACGGAAGTGGCCATAATAGATAAATATTTAATGGCCGTTTTCATCAAGACCGAGTTTTTTTGGCACATATCACTGTTGCCATGTTTCCAAGGGATTTTCATTACGTCTTGATACAGGACTTTTTAAATAGACTGACAATTCTGCCGGCATTTGAGCAGTGTCCATTTGGTCAATCGCCGGGATCTCTTTTTTGCTTTCCAATTCTCCTGCACCAGTTTATGGTGCTCGTCCCAAAAGTTGAAGCCTGAAATAAAACATACAATCTTAAGAATTCTTTTTTATATATATTCAAGTTTATACCTGAAGGAGCTGGTTTTCCTGAGCTATTGGTGTAGGATGAATGGCCATCCGGCTCCGAAGAAGATTCTTCGTGTTCTTTAATCTCCCTGCTTAATCTTCTTATTGCTGTTGCTAGGGCAACACTATCTTCAAAGTGTATGTTTTTAAATCTAGGGTCTAGCAGAGTAGCAATTGAAAAAAATGGATTATTTTCAATGCCATCAAAACGTTTTTGGAATTGCTGCTTTAATGTTTCTTTAGTTTTGATGCCAAAGCTGGTGGTCACTATTGCCTCGAATATTTTTTTCTTCATTAGCCTTAAAACCGGTATGACGACACTAGCAGTAACAAACTTGTCGCCGCTTATTACTTTTGTTGCGCGTTCAATGGGTTGAAACAGGGTTATTATATCTTTTAGGTTCTCTGCCTCGGATGCTGTGACCATAGCGGGTGCAGTTGAATTGAATGCGATTATGGTGCTAACAGTTTCCCGTAGCATCATAAGTCGCTCTACCATATAAAATGTGGAATTCCATCTGGTTTCAACCGATTGAATAAGGACCCTTGCCTCCATACCCTCCGTTTTTTCCGCAGTTCGTCACTGCCAACAACACTTCGCTTGAACCAAGTTACTATTGACTTTACCTTGTCAATAGCTTCTTTGCCTTCTGCAAAGGAGTCTATGGTTTTTTGTGCCAGGAGATTTAGCAGGTGCGCAAAGCAGTAGGTATGCTTTTTTCCGAAGGCGATATCAACTGCTTTAACCATATTGCCCCCACCATCCGTCACAACTGTTATTACCTTGTCTTGTTCAATATTCCACTGAGTGCATTTGCTACTTAGCACAGGTGTTCCCCAGTGTGACGTTCGGCGAGCTCAAATGCTCCTATTGTAACGTTTTGCAGCTGCAAATCCGTCGTTGGCTCTATAAAGCTGTCGGAAATAAAATGAGCTGTTATGCCGAGAAAGCTCTTAGTTCGGTGGGTTTCTGTCCACATGTCTGTTGTAAGGCATACAAAAGATACTTTGGCCAATTGCGACTTCACTAATCCTGATACGTACTCATATTTTGAGTCGAGCAGGGTGTCGATGGTACGCCTTGAGGGTGCTTTATACAAAGGAGCCGTGACCTTTAAAAGATATTTAAAGCCCTCGTCATCAACTATGGAGATTGGCTGGCTGTCTCGACAAATCATGAACAGGATAGCACTGGTTATCCTATTATATTTATCGCCACCATCTTTAAAAGCGGAAATACTTCTAAAGCACCTGCCAAGGATTGCTGCTGTGCAATGCCTGAAAATTTTAAATGTACATATACATTAGTGTGCTTCTTATTTTTGAAATTCTGATTTTGTTACGGGGGCACCCTGCCATTTTATTCTGTTATGTGGAAAAAAATGCAGTAAAATTTTTATGCAAATCGGATAATATTTAGGGGTCGCAATCGGGCTTCAAACTTTGGCGCTTTCGATATTTTAGCTGATATTTTGTAGCCACTGGCAAATCGTCATTTTTTAGTCAATTTCCGTGAAGAATTAAAAATTGGTTTGGTTTACCCTCGTTATTAAACAATAAAAATTTGAGAACGATCAAACTGTTGCAATTTTAACAATAAAATTAAAAAAAAATTGATTTTTTTAAAAAAAGTGAAAATACTACATTTTTAGATTTTTGCCAAAACATGCAACTAGATGATAAAAATAACCAAATCTGATAATAGCTGCCTTTAGTGGAAGTCTGTACGCTTCTTATAAGGTATAACGTTCTATAATACATCAACGGTTTCATAGTGATATGGTGGTGCAAAGTAGGCAACCTCGAGGTAAAAGTCCCAAGACGGCCTATAATAGGTACTAAATTATAAATAATTGATAAAAACACGGACATTACAAGCTATCTCTGAAGCCCGGTTGCGACCACTAAATATTATCCGATTTGCATAAAAATTTTACTGCATTTTTTTTTCACATAACAGTATAAAATGGCAGGGTGCCCCCGTAACAAAATCAGATTTTTAAAAATAAGAAGCACCCTAATATACATGAGTACATAATTTTCATGTCGAAATAGACATGTATTTTAAAAAGTTTTCTTACCTGTAGACTCTGATCCTTGTTGCATACTTGTACTCGCGCATGCACGGCTTGTACTCGGCATTTCTTCCGTCAGGTCCGTGATTTCAGTCACGCCAGATGTTGCTGCCGGTGTACTTTGAGTTGATTTTGAGGGCGTCGAGGTCATAAAATGTTTCGAATAAATAGCTTTAAGTTTGGCCTTTATATGACCAATCAAATTGGTAGTATTACCGCTGGATTTTATGTTCTTTTTGCACACATTACATGAAGCGGAATTATGTGCAGTTTTAGAAAAATGTTTCCACACATCACTTTTTGGCGGCATTTTAAATCCTGTACTAATTAAAAAAAACAAATACAATCAACCCAACACACTAAAAAAATGAAAAGGTCTTACAATTGCTACTATAGGCTGGTATAGTTTTCAGTTGGCTCTGTTAACAACTGGTTTCTTAGCTATGGATGCGCCGGAGATGCTGCTGGTGTTATGGCCGAGTTGCTGCTGTGGAACTGATTGGTTTTTTGTTTGAACAATTTCCTAGAAAATGTAAACACTTTAAATAAAATTTAACACTTTATTTTTGCGCGCAAAACAAAACCTTTTCGCGTTTACTTAGTTTGTCTTTTCAGCTTTTTTTATTACCTCTGTCGTTCACTTTTATTGGTTTTGTGTTGTCTTTATTATTTACTTTATTATCACTTTACTCACTCTATTCAATTTATACTCTATTTTCACTTATTCACTTTTTGATGTGCACAGAACACATTCGCTTTGAATAAAATTTTGCATAGAATTTTATAAACAACGAAGGCATCAGAAAACGGTGTTGTATTTTACGGCGTCAATCACCTACGCACAATGGTGTCGGTTGGCGTTTGGCGGCGAATAAATGAGCAAATATAAACTATGTATTTGAGTTTATGTTAATATTTTATGGTATTTTTCTTTATAAACCCAAAAAAGAAAATGAAAATATTAAATACAATTCTTTAATAACTGGCTTAGTTATCAAGATTTAAAATGATTGAAAACCTAGGAACAAATAAAAGCTGCAAGCAGCAGCGCTGACAATCACAACATCGATAGTTTTTTAAATAAATTTGTTAGAAATCCGAAAACATCGATGTTTTTTCTATAAATTTTTTATTTTGAAAACATCGATGTTTTTTATTAAAGTTTTTTAGCAATAAAAATAAAAAAACAGTACTAATCAACTTTTGTATGTTTTTGCTTTATATCGACCAATAGGGTGATATATACGCCGGCACGTCATATATAAAAGCGAAATCCAAACATCGATGTTTGAAAATATTAATGTTTTTTTTATATAATTTTGTTAGCAATTCGAAAACATCGATGTTTTTTCTATAAATTTTGTTAATTTGAAAAACATCGATATAAAAGGCAGCATTAATAAAGTTTTGTATATACTATTTGCCTTTATATCGACGAATAGGGTGATTTGTATATTGACAACACATATCTACAAGAGAATTTCAGCAAAAACAAAACAACGATGTTTTTATTTAGTTTGTTAACAATTCGAAAACATCGATGTTCCCTCATTTCATTTCTGCAAAATTAAGACACCCCCAAAAACATCGATGTTTTTGAATATTTTAAGCATAAAATAACTCCAGTATAAATAAAGTTTTGTATATCGTTTTGTAAACATCGATGTCGGTAAAAACTTCGACGCCGATCGTTTGTTACTTCAGCCGCGCCATTGAATCGATGTAACATCGGTCAAAAACATCGATGTTTTCGCTCACGCCGCCGATGAGTTTGTGACTAAAAAACAAAAAAAAGGTCCTCAAATGAAACACATGCGAAGCCGACAATTTAATTTTGCCTCGGCTCACAACCAGTCCGAAAGCAAAAACATCGATACAAAACATCGATGTTGGAAAAACATCGGCACTAAGACATCGATGTTAAAAGTACTCGATGTTTTAGAAAAAACTCGATGTTTTTAAAACATCGATGTCGATGTCGCAGCCCTAGTAGCTACCCCCGACAAAGGGGAAGTACTCATCATGATTACCCATTACCCTCAGGGAAATGGAGAAAATAATGGGTAACTACTCACGACGATGGGTAGTGGGTTACCCAGGGTGACCCATCCCCATTTTTGATCGAAAATATGAAAAAAATTAGAAAAAATTTATATATTTCGGTAACGGAGAATCCAATCGAAAAGATAACCAATTTTTTGGGGGTTTCTAAGGGTTTTTCATAAAGTGGTCCAATTCGTCTGGAAGAATTTTATTTCGAAACATCGCCAAAATAAGAAAATCGCTAAAATAAAAAAGGGTGTATAACTCGGAAACGGGACGTGCAATCGAAGTGGCTGTAACTCGGTAACAGTGCGTCCAATCGGAAAAATAATAACAATTTTACCTACTTAGGAGGTTTTAACCAATGGGTGTCTTCAATATGGCATCACTAAAAAAATTGTTCCATACGAAAAACCCTTAGAAACCCGGAAAAATTTGTTCTTTTTTCGATTGGACGTTCCGTTTCCGAGATATAAACACGAGGGAGATTTAGGGATTTTTTGTTTGAAAAATTGTATTTTTAGCGAATTTTTCACAAAAAAGAGATGCCATATTGAAACACCCATTGGTGTTTATTATTTTATTATTTTTTTGATTGGACGCACCGTTTCGGAGTTATAGCCACTTTTTTATTTTAGCCATTTTCTTATTTTGGCGATTTTTCCAAAAAAAAAAAATCTTCCATACGAATTGGACCACTTTATGAAAAACCCTTAGAAACCCGAAAAAATTCGATATTTTTTCGATTGTATGGTCCGTTTCTAAGGTATAGAAATTTTTAATTCCCCATTGTCGTGGGTAGCTACCCATTATTTTCCCCATACTTTGTGGGTAATGGGTAAACATTCATTAAACATTCCCCACGACGATGTGTATAGGTTACACATGGGGGTAAATATGAACTCGGTTATTTACCCTCTCTGTCTAGTGCCTCACTAAAGCTCGTCACCAATCCAAGTTTGGTATGTAATGGCGGTAAGATTCTATTCTCCATTCTGAAGAGGGCTACATGTGTTACTACTACTGTGCTGTTGAGTCTTGACGGCCAGTCCTTCTGCACGTAATGATTGTCTCGATCTCGACTATCCCAGAGACTGTAAAGCAGCAAAGTTTTGTGATACCACCTATAGCTCTTCGTAGTCATTATTTCATAAGTCTCCTTCTTATTCACAGCGTGAGCAATGGGTATCGATGGGTTTTGATCGCCATTGGGCAGTAATACTGCTTTAAGGCTTTCTTTGCTACCGTCGATAAATAGCTTGTAATCACGGGCGTCATATGTTTGGCCAAGCTTATCAAAAAGTCCATGAATATCGTAACAAAAACACATATTAGTGGTCCTCATGCAAACTCGAAAGAGCCTCGTAAACGCGTAAACCTCGCAAACTTACGCGGCAAACGTCAAAACAAAGAAATTTCCCATACAAAGCTACTTGCACAAAAGTGGAAAGTCTTCAAGTCAGATTTGCTGCTCAAACGTGGGATGGAGAAACGTGTAAACTTTTGACATTTCGTTGTCATCTGACTAGAATGGATAAATAAGGTGATAGCACTAGAACAGTAGAAAAAGTACACATACATAATACATGCAATTGGTACTGCTACCACCTTATGTATCCATCTTGGTCAGCTGATATGGTTTTGAGCACAAAGACGCTGAGCAACTTTACTTGGTGCCTCATGCAACGGTGCGAGGGAAACTTGCGCTGAGCAAAAGTTCTCGGCTTTCACGTTTGCATGAATGCCGCTATTGTCTTTAGTTGTAAAAAATGGGAGAACGGCGTATGTATGTCGGGTACGGTAGACGGTTGTATTGGCATTCGTTTCTAAGTCATTTTTATCTCGTAAACGAGATGCAAGAAGCTCAGATTTTTCTTTCGTAAGTTCCAGGTCTCTTAACAGATCATTTAATTGAGCCTGAGTAAAAGGCTTTGGATCTAAAGTATTTGATTTTTAACTCATGCTTGAGGTTGAAGGTATTGCGGATAATGAAACCACTTGATAACTCGAACACGTTGCATACGTATTTTCCGGATATGCAGTTCCATCGGAATGCAGAACTGGAAGCATAAACCCAGCACCTGGTTTCGTGGGACAACACCATCGCATACGTTTGCCGAACCCACTTTTTGTACTTAAATAAAAGTAACAATCGGATTCCTGGCTCGCTGGTGCTCTCCACAGCCTAGGCTCTGCAACTTTCAAGTATCGTCTTTACAATATGAAAGAATTGCATGATGGATATAAAGAATTCAAAAAATATAATTAAAAAATACTTACTTAAGGGTTGGACAGCATCGACATAACCGTGGATGGCATATTCGATATGCCGGTGCCCAATATTGCTTAATATTTCCGGATATATAAACGGTTTTCCAATTTGAGCGATATGATTTCTTTAAAAAAACACACACATATTGTTAAGGCAATTCAAATGTTTCTTATTCAATGTCAAGTACAATCGGTGCAATTGAGTTCTGAATAAAACGTCTTTCAAATGGCATCCACGTCTTATTTTGCAGGAACGAATTCGATGAACCCAATTTTTGAGCACTTTTTCGTATGTCATGAATAGGGCGTTCAATATTGACTTGTAAAGCGTGAAGAGAGTCTGGTTTATTGCTAAATAGCAATGACTTCAAATAACCCCACAAGAAATAATCTAATGGTGTTAAATCACAACTTCTTGGAGGCCACTTAATGTCACAATTTCTTGAAATAATCGTATCTCCAAACTTTTGTCGCAATAATTCGGTTGTTGCACGTGCTGTGTGGCCATAAAAAGTTGGTTGTAGTTTGAGGCAGTCCCAATTGTTGACAACGCCTTTGAATCGATAAATTGCGGTCTTCAGCAACACTTGCCTGAACGGCAGAAAGTGTCTTGCTGGTACTTGAACATTACGATATGTAAAGAAAATGTACGCTCGTAATATGCAACAATTCGACGAATAGCGAGCACAGGTGAACGATTATTACGACAAAAAAATGGCAAAAAGTTGCAATTGGAGAACGATTATTTTGATAACAAAATTTAATAATAATTTGTTCTTGCGTATGCCTCTCCATGATGAAATTGTAAACATTACTGAATACAATGGAAGAAACGTCAGACCATGACATACTACAAATGGCCGAAACGTCACTTAGAGATCATATAGCTCAAATTGCAAAACCCTATATTACAGGAAACGTTATATCTTTTTTGTAATAGATCAGAACAATTTTATTTGTTCTCGGTGGCATGTTTACCGCACACATAACTCACACGTAACTTTCTGTAGTTCTTTCTCATTTTTGGCTAAATTGTAAAATTTTGGAAAAAAAACAAGCATATAATTAGACTTTTCACTATCCCATATACTTGAATTACAATGAAAGGATAAATAAATTATTATTATTAATGTTTTTGAATTAAAGGAAATATATTGAAAAACTTCGTAAAACCGATTTTTGAAGGGTGTGATTTGAAGGCGTGGTGTTTTATCTACCTCTTGCATTTTTCAGAGAGAACAGGTTTTAGAAGACCCTTTTAGTGTGGGGGTTTCACAAGAGCACAGGTATTAAATACTGTTCACTGCATTTATTATCTGACTTTATTATAATTTATTTTGTTATTCTATGAATGATGAAAAGTGCATTAAACAATTTGAAAATGTTTTGGCAATTGAAAAGGATAGGATTATAATAAATGGGGCTGTACCAAAATCCGTATCATCAAATGCAAATGTGTTGCTTAGTACTGCACTTGCAATAACATTTCGAAATTCTTGCAGAACAGAGATACATTAACTTAATTGTGAATAAAATCATAATTTATCCACCGATTGAGTTAGGAAATCCTTTATTTTATTCCTTACAGGTCAGTAAAGCGCACAGTTTTTTTATCCGTTTTCGATTTAACATCAACTGTTACGAAAAAAACGCATAGACGTTGATTATATTCAACTTGGCTTCCTCCTATAATTTTTCACTTTTATTTGTCAATTTGTTTATTTAAAAGTGAAAACCAAAACAAAATACTAAAGAACACAATGTAATATATGAGGTGGTTATTCTGCATTGACATTGCAGCAAAATATTTAGAGTAAATTAACTTCTGAATACAGTATTGAAATGCAGATGTTTGGCTATACGAACTATTCAAATATGAGATTTCGATTGCAATTGTTCAGTACTTTAATGCCATATTGGTGTAAAACACTAACTAGAAATAAAACATACACCGTAAACACGCAGCTGCTCGGTAGCTGTCAGATGTAAAAACAAAACCAACATCGTATAGCAAATAATAAAACAAAATAGGCGTCCCCGAGCAAGCCGCGTCCTCTTTTACGTCTCAAGACGAGTTCGGGTGCAGCTGGCATACAGGAACCGAGACGTAAAACGCTATTCTATAGAGAGGTTAGAGAAAATGGAGTGAAGTAATGAATTTGGATCAGTGTGATATTTATTCACAAAGTACATAAAATATACCAGAAACTACATACATCATTTGTATATTCCTAAAAGTACATAAAGCCACCAGAAAGTACATCAATATAGTCAAAAATTTACAAAACTACACAAAATGTGCCAAAAGTTCGTAACAAGTACCAAACAATTTCATCAATTGTACCATAAATGTACCAAAAATTACTTTAAGTGTAGTGATTTGTGCGTAAACTACACCAAAAAACTGCATAAAGGTCCTCAAATGTGTACCAAAAGGTACACAAAGTGTATCAAAAAATTACATTGCAAGTAGACAGAGCCGAAGGTGTTCTTGTGAATGTTGTCGAGTTATGGTAAGGTTTAGGCTTCCTTCTTCACTTTACTTGATTTTAGTTTTGCTTTAGTTGTATGGTCTCCAGTATTACCTTGGAATCCTTATTCTTGAAAAAGAAAAAACCAATAATATTTTATACAACTTTTTAAATATTTTGATAAAAAAAATTAACTACCCCTTATATTTACATCATAATTTTCGAAACGTCGAAACGAAATATAAGAAATGGAATGACATACATTTTATATTTTCCATACAACAAAGTCGAACTTGGTAACACTTTTATCGGGGTTATTCTCTACTTCGAAAATTATACATGTTAACGTGCAGGTTTTCATTTTGTATGTGTTAACGTGTATAAGTTACGAAAAACGCCCCTATTATATCAAAAAAAATTTATAAATTTTCGCTGAAAAATATAATTTTTCGCCATAACGTTTTCGATAACTCCGAAACTCTTGGGAAGATTACAAAATAATTTTAGAACTAAGAAGAAATTTAATTTCGAATGTTTTACTATGCTTGCTGACTTTGTAGGACAAATCGTTCTTTGCAAAATTCACAATTTTACTAAAAAAATTTACCACAGAATTTAAATTTTCGACCATTTTTGTAATACGGGTACCATAATACATCAAAAATAATAAGTGGTTATAACTATTTATGAACTTTTGTTGTTGCATAATGTAACCGGTGTAATGACATCTGCTAACCTTGATGAACCATATTTCAACAGCGACGCTGGAATGCTATCTGGACCAGCATGTTTGTTTTCCCAGTGCCTCCATTATCTTAGATCGTGTCGGGAGTTCAGTTGGAATATCCCTTCTCGGGTTGCGACGTGAGTATTCTACCATAAAATTACTCTGATTACTCGTATTATCATCGGGAAGTCTACACTGTGTCGTCAACTATTCACACCATCTCTCCACTTACTGATCTGGTGATGGCATATATCTCTGTTTCATCATTAGCTTGATATCTCTGTTTCATCATTAGCTCCTGATGATGTTGCTGCTCAGCTTTGTTATTGAAGACTACACAATACGAAGGTTATCCATATTCGCCGATCATAAAAAACGAAATTGTAAGTATTCAACTGCTGTGCGAAGTTTGCACCGTTGCAATATTGCAAAACAAAGCTTAAATAAAAGGTTCATGCAGAACATAGGGCGCCGCACAATGGTTCAAAATCGATTTTCATCCACTTAAATAAGGAATTATATTATGTACATATTCAAAATTTTAACGTACATAAATATCATTTGAACTGGATATAGGAGAATTACGAAATTCATTTTGTATCTTTTTAAAAAAATTTGTTTTTTTTTACATGCAATAAATTAATGGAATTTAATTAATTTTTTTTGTCAAAGTTACGACCAATAGTAATAAAACAAATAGATTAATAATGGGTGCTACACCATTAAAAGACCACCTTTTATCGCGTCTTTTATTTAATTACTTTTTTAATTCATATTGTCTTCCGTCTTCGTGTATTTTTCATACAAGCCACCCACTGACATTTTCCATCATAACTAGATCGGGTGAATATGAGGCCAATGCAAATGTTCCCCATTATGTTCATGAATCTAATGCTGTACAGCTCTGCCAGTATAAATTGGAGCAATATCTTTGTGGTAAGTTCATGCTATGGGTCCGGTCCAAACAAATAATTATATTGAGGAATAGCGGCTTCTAAGATCCTCTTGTACGATGCTCCAGTAATTTTTTTGGTTGCAAACCTCAAATCGATGGTACCGTAGTAGGACATGACACCCCATATTATGACTCCTCTTTCTCTGCAGTCTTCGTTGCCAAAATTTTGTTCGTTTTTTAAATCGTGGAAATAGTAGTAGTACCCATCTGGTCCATCGAAATGAAAGTTTTTCTCGTCGAAAGACTCCAATTTCAATCACTTGTCCTAGCATTGTTCTGACATTGTCTTAGCAAATTGGAGACGTTGAGTTTTACGCTTCCTCGCGTTAACTCCACTTTCGTTGCGAAGTTTTGCGGTCGACATGGAAGAATTAGAGCCAAATCTGTAAATTGTTTGCCTTCACGAAACGTTGTTGTCATTTTAGAGCGCCCTTTCATGTTTTCCCATATTTGTCGATGTTATTCAAATGTTTTTCGTCTCTTAATTCTTTCTGATATTTGACGTACATTTAGTCCTTTGGATTTCAAAAGTAAAATTTATTCTTTTCGGAGGTGTTAAGTGCTTTTGCGTGTCCCATGTTGGTTGACATTTAACACAAAACTGTTAATTTTAATACATTACGGTCAAGAATCATTGCCTTCTTGATCAATATAAAATAATTCCTTATTTAAAAACCATTAATTTATTGCATGTAAATAAAAAACATATTATTAAAATATTTTTCTTAGTTTTCTACATAAATAGTAAGATTACACAGGCAACAAAATAAAACACTACAAAGATTTGATGAATCACGGCCCCGTAAGTACAAACATTTAAAATTCTAGGATATTTTTTTAAAATAGTTTTTAAGTAAAATTTAAAATATTTTTTGACATTTCTCCACTTATATTATCATAACTCGAAAACTACTAGTCCGATTTTGTTGAAATGAATCTATGAAAATTCAAATATTCAAAACTATTAAATTATGTGTACAGTAGTTTTTAATCCGATTAATACTTTCAGAGTTATGAAAGACATGGTATGAAAAAAAACTTAAAATTTTTTGATTTAGAAAGAAGAATCTCTAAAAATCAAACACTGCAAAATCTGTTATATATTATTCCGGTATAGTGAAGTTACATATGTTATGAGTAAAACGAGATATGGATCATGCAAATCAATGGATGCGTTACGTGTTTATTCACAATTAATTGATGGTATCATTTTTACAACAATTGTGATTTTTTGTTTGAGTTACATAATAATGCGTATCTAATATTTTTATTTGTATTGTATTGGTAGTTTTAAAGCCTTTCTCATATGCTAGTTACAAAAGTTCAAATTCTTATGTTAATTAATATTTAATAATTTATATTTAATGGTAGAAGGGATGATGTAACTTGTTACAGATCGATCTCAAAGTTAACCTGTGTCCAAAAATTTTGAACATGTTGTTTATAAACGTTTGTGTTTTGTCACAAAGCCATTTAATTCCCTGAATCAGCATTGATATAAAGAAGATGCATAATTATTAAAAACTAAAAAGTGTTGAATTTCTTTTAAGCTAATTTTGCATGTTTTTGAATGACGAAGTGTTACTCTGAATACTCCAGCAAAAATGAGCTATCTGTCATATGTTCACTAACGCATGGAATTGGTCCAAAGCTGCAGGCACAGCCCATATGGCTCACAAGTTGGCACGAGCATTTCTGCTCCCTGTTGGGCACCACTGTGTCATATGGCCACTACAAGTTCCGGGGCGACATTATATCACATATTCTATACAGTGAGGGTACGAAAACTCCTGGTACCACGTAGGTAGGACCCTACGCTGGGCGTCATTATGTCTTACCCACCAAATTCATGGAACTGATTCCTCCAGATTGTCAACTGCGCTGGCATGCTGGCGTATTGCGCGGCTAGAGCTCGCCGGACGGGGTGGTCTGGTTGCGATGACATAAACATTTCTAAAATCATGCCAGCTAGGCTACGGTGACCCACCGAAGCCATACAAAAGTGAAACTTCCGAAGAAGGAAAAAATTAAAAATAAAGAACGAAAAGAAAGAAGGGAACCTTCCACAATAACACACCTTGTCCCAAGAAAATAACATAAACAATAACAACAAAACACTTGCATACCAAAAGTACACTGCACTATGAACATCGCTGAACTTTCGTTGTCGACTGATGACTTGTCGACTTAGGCATCTTTACCCTCCCAATATGGAGAATTATCTCCACCGTGACATCGTAACCTTTACTTATTTTAGATGTCCCAACATAATAAATCTGTTTGGGATTACACACTCACTTCCTCTTATGCCATTACCTACCTGTTTTCTTATGCCTGCATCATTTCAAAACTATTGATCATTTCGAATTTCAAAATCATAACAATGCATAACAAACTTTATTGAAACTACTTTAATGTCTAGATTCAATAAACTTATGGGTATAAATATAAGTACAACTATTTAATCGCTAGTACTCTTGAGGTACTTGAAAACTTAATAGATAATATTTCACATGATATGCAAATCATGTCAAGCACTCATAGTTCAAAAGAAAATTTAATTTAATATGACTGCGAAAAATCAATCGCATAAATCGTAAGCTTTTTTTTTATAAAGACGATTATATTGGGCTCGCTTGGCCATTTCCTACCTAGCAATGAGATCTCAGAGCCTTTCGGGTGGGCAGAATATATCCTTTCCCTTTGAACTTAGGCTTTTGTTACGCTTAAATTCCAATAATTTATAAATTCAAAATGTTTCCGTATTTCGCGCTTAAAAATATTTAACAATCTCTTACCGAGTAATTAATCTATAATATTTTCATAAACCTACACTAATTGTTTCCTAATCAAAACTGAATAAAGCTCCTGAACTAAAATTACTAAACCTGCCTCGCATAAGCATATTCGACAATACCTAAATAAATCATGTAACAACAAAATGAACTATAATCCTACCTATTACTAGAATATACACATATCGTTATCAAATTTATAAACCGCTGTATCAGTAAATTGCACCATCTTCTCGTTTACTGAGAATTACTACTCACTTTCAGAGAGTAATTCACACCCGTATATATATATATATATGTACATATGTATGTAGACATAGATAAGTATGTATACTTGCATATTTGTGTACATATATATGTTTATACATATACCACCAATTGGGGTGGGGGTAATGTACTAAAATGATCGCGATATATATATGTACCTATGTACAAATACGTATGTATTCTTTAAAACTTCACCGGTTAATGTATGTTCAAAAATATATAAACGAGGGTTAAATGATATGATGGGAAAATGTAAATGTAAAAGAAATGATATAAAAGAAATTAATAACAACTACATGGCAATGTAGTGAAAAAGGTAAGGTAAATTTCATACCGCTGGACAAATTATGAGCCATTCCAGTGTTCTACTTTATACTCCGTTATTACAAAGAGTTATACATATTTCTTTTTTTAGATCCTAATTTTTCAGGGATTCAGTTAAATTTTTCCAATTTCTTAATCTTCTTATTTCCTAATTTTAATATTTCCTATTTCTCTTATTTCCTATTTTCTTATTTCCTAATTTTCTTATTTCTTATTATAGTGACTTTAATTTCTGATTTATGACTTCTCGTAATATTTTTCTTCAGATTTTGTTTTAATTTACGTTAATTGGATCTTTTCTTTTGGCCGTATTCTTAGAATTAAGATTGGATTGGGGTTTTCAAACCTTTGGACCATTGTTCTTAGAGGACTGATAAAGTTTCCTCTGGATTATTACTTTTGAACGATGGCTTTGGACGAAAGCTTTATGGTTACTCATTTTACGGGCCTGGGGTTCAATACCCTGACTTCGCGGGATACGTCCCTTAATTGGCTCAAATAATTTAAAGAATCTGATGGACTTACCGATTCTTTGATGAAATAGGGGTTGATGATGAAATGATTTTCTAATGAAATTTCTGAAATGATGATTGTTGTTGGATCTATTGTTATAGCTGCTGATCTGATGTTGTCTGTTGTTGTGGTGTTGACTATTTATTTGGTTAGTTGCGGCTCGGAATCTTGCCGTTGCGGTTATGGGTGATGATCGCAACTTTGTTGCCAAAGAAAATGTTGCTACAGCTGGTGTTTCGAAAATTGGTGGCTGATTTGGCACTATTACAAAAAATGTTTTTGTGGCGTCTTGTTCGTGTGTTCCAAATTTGTTTTTTTTGTTTTTGACTTGCCGTATATCGACTTTTCGGCAGTAGCGCTTTCCTTCTCGGTCCCTCGAAACCACTCGCCCATGGATTTAGCCTGGAGAAGCTCGAGGCCAACGGTCGTCACCTAAAAGGGTCAGATAGTCGGACACTGAGCCGCTCGCTTGGATAAGCCCCTGGACTTACACGGTGGTTTCGAAACTTTGAAGTTCTGCGTATTCCACCGTAAAGAAGACTTTCAAGTTTTCACTAATCAATTTCACCGCCGTATGCTCACGAACTACCTGATGAGCAAAACAAGCAAATAAAAGGCTTCCCGTCTTATCCAATCAGACACCCATTCTTCCTACATCCTGGAAACTTACTCGAGCTTCGTTGTTTTCTTTTGAACTTATGTATCTTATTTTTTTAGGGATATTTTCCAATGAATTTTTCGCACGGAATCACAAAAGTGCACCGGCAAATGATGTCTCGCTGCTTCCCCTACGTTCTTTTGTAAGTTGTAACTGGCTTTTGTAATAAGCTTGGTTGGATCGCTGAAGATTGCTTCTGAACGATTTGATTGCCGCTGATAGAAAGAAATTTCGAAAATGCCGGAAATGCCTCGCCCAAGTCATTTTGACATTTCGGTGACAGCCGGTGCTGCCATTCTCTTGGTGCGGAATACCACTCTGCGGCATTGCCAGATCCTTACGTTGGGTGCGTTTTATTGTCTGGGGTGGTGAATGAAACTGATATGTACCTGGGACTGAGGTTGGTTTCCTCTAAGGGTGCACATAACAAACCCAACCATCCTGTCATCATCCATGTTCAAGGATGGGAGGGAAAAACCGGCACCTTAATATCGGCTCTCCTCTGCGTTCTAAACTTGGAACACATGTGCTCATGGATGTTGTTGGATCGTCGTTTGTTGGTGGCCAACTCCATATGGTGTTATTAGTTCCACTAGATGTGGTTGGAGTGGCTGCAGTTGTTGTCTGCTTTCAATATTGGTTTACCTGGCCCTAAGCTGTGGCTACGGTGGCGCTTCTAATCTGATGAGCTATCCTCGCTGCGGACTACTGTCGGTGGATGTTTGTTCCTACGGCGTGCGGGTAAAGCCTCAAGACGGGCGATTAACTGCTCGAGCTGTTGGTCGCTGGTGATCTCTATCGGTTGCTGCTCGCTACTCAACTTGACCAACACCTGGCCTTCTTCGAGACGGACATAGTTAACCCCGCGCTTGCCATTTAATCGGGTGCTAACTCTTTTGTGGTGAGCCGTCGCGTCTAGCATGTCAAGGAGCACTAGGGTTCTTAACGTTGGAACGGGGTGATTCTGTAGATTCGGGAACTTTGCCGGTGCAGGATATCACTCGGACATTATCAGCATTGAGGGCCACAGGTATTCGGCCGAATAACCCCAGCACTTGGCTTATCGGGTCCGCCGCCACTGCGGAAGAGAAGTTCTGGAGGCTCACACGATTTCGTCTCGTAGCATTCGGGGTATTCCTCTCCTGGAACTGCTGTGAGGCTGCCTGCAGGCTACGGTACTGTTCTCTGACCTGCTCATACCGTCTACCAAGTAGTTCAGCGCGCCGCTCGGCTTCTTCCATTCTGCTGCGCAAATGGCTATTCTCGTTCTGCAGTGTAAAATTCTCTTCGTGAACAGCTAGATTATTTTGCCGCCAATGCTCTAAATCGTTGGACAACCCCTGAATGCGCCTCTCGTTCCATTCTTCTCGTGCGGTCGTCTGCTCTTGCTGATCACTAGCCCCTTGTCGCACTTCACTCAGCGTAGGCAGTAGCGATATTTCACGGCTCCGCAGCCGATTAATTTCTGCGGTCAACTCTCCCATTCCGAAATTCCCACCGGGCTGCTCCGCGATTGGTGGACTGGCATATACACGGGTCTGCGTGATTCCCGGCGCTCTACACAGCGGGCAGTCGTTGTGGTTACGGGTCCATCCTCGAGACATTCTTCGTGGAAGAGGTGTCCACAACTGGTGACTGTGGTCGCCTGATCATCTCCCAGGTTGATTAAACAGATGGTGCAACTCATGGCGGTGGCTGTTGAATAACTGATGCCGGTCTGACTTGCTGCTGAAAAGATTCCAAAAGACAAAACCGGGCATCTGTATTTAAGTCAATTTAGTTACCAGCACGTCACCAGAGCATAAACTACTTACTACCGTCCATTCAACTAGCCTACGCTATCCGAAACTAACACGTCCCTCATTATTGTCTTAGATCCTTTGCATGAAAAATTCCTAACAACTTACCCTGTAGGTCTTCCACTTCGTACAAGCTATTACCTACAGGTTTGACTATCCTACAGCGCAGAAATTTTCTGGCGAGTTTTGCGTTAAAGTTGTTCCTAAAATCACTTTGTTGGAAGTTTCTTCTATAAACTTCCTGTCCAGGGACGAACTTAACTGAGCGACATCCGGTATTGTATGTCCTCTGATTTCTCTCATATGCCTTGTGAAGATTCTCCCTAATTTTCTGTCGCATTAATTCCATTTTTGCCGATTTCGGAATAATTTCACTCTCAGGGTCACTTAACGCCTTTAATTTTCGAGCAATTCGGTAAAAACTACCGTGACCTACCATATTCATTCCGAAAAGTTCAAAATATGGTGCAACGCCTACAGAACTATGCTCAGACGAACGCAATGAGTACTCAATCTCGGATAAATACTTATCCCACTCACAATGGTTTTCCTCCAGCTTAGCACGTATCGCTGCCAGAATAGACTGGTTCACCCGCTCTGACGCGTTAGCCTGTGGAGAGTGCGTTGCGGTTCGTATATGTCTAATTGCGAAGTTTCTCACAAGGTCTGCGAATTCCTTACTCACGAATTGCTGGCCATTGTCAGAAACAATGGTCTCAGGTGTACCAAACTTGTGAAATATTTCTGATATTAAGAATCTTACTACATTTCGACTGGTAGCTTTGGCCATCGCTTTCAAAAACACAAATTTTGTCAATTGATCAACAACAATGAAAATATAACAATTGTCTGCCTTAGACCTGCGATATGGGCCGAGAAAATCTACATATACTCGCTGAAATGGTCTTTCCGCTGGATTCTCGCTTCCCATCGGTGGTCTCAAAGTTAGGTTGGCAGGTTTTGTTTCCTTACATACTTGACAATTCCTAACATAGTTCCTAACCTGCGTATTAAGATTGGGCCAAAAAAAATATTCTCTAACTCTAAATAGAGTTTTCGAGAATCCTCCGTGTGCTGACTCGGGTGGATTATGTGCCTTCTCTATAATATTGGCAGTAAGTTCTAAAGGAACCCATAATTTCCAACAAAAATCTTCATTCAAAGCAACTCCGTCATAAGGACGTGTCCGCTTATACACTATTCCATCTATGACCTTAAGATCGGGTAACTGATCTGCTTTCTCTTTCACGACGTTAATAAGCTCAAGATAATCCTCTGACTCAAAAGCTTCTGAGGACAAATCCAAGAGACCGCTTAGGTTCGTGGCTACTTCCTCCATCTGGTAGCGCGATAGGGTATCGGGAACAACATTTGACTTCCCTGCCTATGCTCTATTTTAAAATCGTATCCTTGGAGAAGTAAACTCCACCTCGCCAAACGACCACTTAAGTTTTTATGAGACATTAACCACTTCAAGCTGCTGTGGTCCGTGATGACTGTGAATGGCAATAATTCCACGTATGGTCTAAACCTTTTCACCGCCAAGACTACCGCTAGACATTCCCGCTCCGTGACTGAATAGTTTCGTTGCGCAGAAGTTAATTTATGCGAAAAATACGCAATCGGATGTTCGCCTTCCAAATCATCCTTCTGAAACAACACGGCGTCAATTCCTACATCCGATGCATCACATTGGATCAATACGGGTCTAGTCACTAAAGCCTTTTTCAGACCATCGAAAGCCCCTTTGGCATCTTCGGGGAAATTAAAAATCTTTCCTTTCTTTAAGGTATCAAATATCGGGGCGGCAATGGTCGCATAATTCGAAATAAATTTACGATACCAGCCGGTTGCTCCCATAAAACTCCTGACTTGTTTCGGTGTTTTTGGATACACATACTTGATAATGGTGTCGACTTTCCCCGGATCGGGTTTAATCTGACCTCTACCAACGATATATCCTAAATATCTAAGTTCTCTGAAACAGAATTTCGATTTGGCCACATTGATGGTCAAACCAGCGTGCGACAAGCAATTTGCCACTTGGGACAAAACTTCCAAATGTATCTGGAAATCTGCGGGACCACCAAGAGATCGTCGAGATAGACGAAAACGCGTTCTCGCAGTGCTGAGGGGATCACTCTATCCATAAAACGACATAACCTTTGGGCTGCGTTACACAGACCAAAAGGCAGACCAAAGGCATGGCTCTGTGAAAGCCGTTTTCTCCCAACTGGACTGATCCAATGGGATCTGCCAAAAAGCATATTTAAGATCCACACTTGATATGTAATGAGTATCACCCAGTCTGCTCAGTAAGCCTTCAATATGCGGAAGAGGATAGGCATCCTTGATCGTAAGCGCATTTAGTTTGCGAGCGTCCAGGCAGAGCCTGTTCTTTTCACCTTTGCGAACAAGGGTGACAGGATGACTCCATGGACTCCATAACTCTGCATACATCAACTTCTGCACAGCTGGTGATACGGGATAGTGCTTGTCTTTCACTGGGACCGCATCACGTGTATCGATACTATGGGTCTCCAAGTGAGGTTTTCCTAACCCAAATTTCGAGAAGCACGGAAACTTGTCGATCACTGCAAGTATTTTGCGTTGACAAGTATTTTGTGTTTAAAAGACAAGGACGTCAAAAATTAAGCTCTGTGAATTTACTAAAAATTAGATATATATCGGCTTAGAAATAGAAAAAAGACTATAAAAAACCGAGATAAATAAACTAGCTGTGCGTGAAAATAGAAGTTTAACATAATAACTTAAATTTTTGTGCACATAAAATATAAACTAATATCCGGCACCGCGATGGATGAATGCCATAAGTGCAGAAGTACGATACGCGGCGAAACGGGCATAAGATGTGCGGGAGTGTGTGGCAAGGTGTATCACTGCACAAATAAATGTTCAGGACTTGACCACTACTCCTCAAAAATTTTGGAGTCTAATTGTTTTGTGAGGTATATGTGTGACGATTGAAATTCAAGATGGTGTTAACAAAAACAAAAGAAACTTGGCGGAATATAAAAACGAATTTGAAGTATCACTGAAACAAAATGAAGCTGAAATTAAAGAATTATTGGAAACAATTGAAAAAAGATATGAACAAAGGCTTAACAAAATAGCATATGAATTTAAAAAATATAATAGAATAATATATAACATTAAAATAAAAGTAAACAAAGAAACATACACAAACGTAATGTCAGCGCAAAGCTTAAATGTTGGATGGGGAAAATGCAGAGTCTATGATGGAACTGGTATAATGCAGTGTTTTAAGTGCCAAGGATATAATCACAAATCGGAGGACTGTAAAAATGAAGATGTGTGCTACAAATGTCATGGACCACATAAATCCAAAGAATGCAACAAAGAAATCACTGCTAAATGTATAAACTGCATACGAGCAAACCAAAAATTGCACATGGGACTTGACGAAAATCACGTAACAGCAAATAGGGAGTGCCCAGTTTATCAAAATAAACTGAACAATGAAAAGAAAAGGTTGGGATTAACAGCTTAACAATCAAAGCAGGTGAAAGATATACACACAAATATACAAGGACGAAAGCACATAAGTACAATATATACAAACGCACAAGGATTATTGAATAATGACAATCAAATAGAAGTACTAAGTGACATTCAAAGCTTAACCAAACCATACATGGGTCAAAATAGTATATACAGTACCAATGTAGCAGAGAAAAAGGTGAAGAAGACGAATACAATTAACTGCATTTATTTAAATTCAAATAGCATAACAGAAAATAAAGCAGAAATTGAAAGAATGATGGAAATGAAAACACCAAGTATTTTAATGTGCGTGAAGATAAATTCGAATTTAACTAGCAAAGACACAAACCACTTTCGTTAGCAGAGCGCTGTTATGTCGATAACAGGTATCTGTTAAAGTACCAGAAAGGGAAGTATATTGAAATAAACAAGGTTTTTGGCGAATTAAATTAATTTAAAAAATTTAATCTAATAAATCGTATAAAAAAACATTACGAGCTTTCAGTATTAGTGGCACAAATCGGGAACAGCTGACCAACGAGCATTATATTTTAGTTCAATGCATATATTTTAGAAAGGACTTTGAGCCCAAATCAAGGATTCTCCAGCAATTTAATGAATATCTAGCAATAAGTAGGAGCATGTTCTTTTGAGTTATACTACTCCGAAGTTTCAGACGAATTTCAGAACAATAATTTTAAGCGTTTCCCTTTAAGCACCTTACTCTACTTTTGAACAATTCACAGTTTACAAACCAAGGACTCTTGGCGGACGAGACTTACACCACATTAAAGCCCTTTATTAGTGCTTTCCAAATTTACCATACTTATATTTCAGAGGAATTTCAGAACAGCGATATATGGAATTTAATATTGTCCCATGTCTTAACATTTTGACCCACTATGCCCAAACTAAGAACTCTCCGGGGATCAAACTTATACCAAATTAAAGCCCTTCAATAGTGCTTTCCAAATTTACTATCTGCATACTTCAGTGGAATTTCAGAACAGCGATATATGGAATTTAGTATTCTCCCATGTCTGAACATTTTGACCCACTGTGCCCAAACTAAGAATTCTCCGGGGATCAAACTTATACCAAATTAAGGTCCTTCATTAGTGCTTTCCAAATTTACTATCTGCATACTTCAGAGGAATTTCAGAACAGCGATATATGGAATTTAGTATTGTCCCATGTCTTAACATTTTGACCCACTGTGCCCAAACTAAGAATTCTCCGGGGATCAAGCTTATACCAAATTAAAGTCCTTCATTAGTGCTTTCCAAATTTACCCAAAACCAAGAATTCTCCGGGGATCAAACTTATACCAAATTAAAGTCCTTCATTAGTGCTTTCCAAATTTACTATCTCCATATTACAGAGGAATTTCAGAACAGCGATATATGGAATTTAGTATTGTCCCATGTCTTAACATTTTGATATGGAGATGGTAAATTTTGAAAGTACTAGTGAAAGACTTTAATCTGGTATAAGTTTAATCCCCGGAGAATTCTTAGTTTGGGCACAGTGGGTCAAAATGTTAAGACATGGGAGAATAAAATATTCCATATATCGCTGTTCTGAAATTTCTCTGAAGTATGCAGATAGTAAATTTGGAAAGCACTAATGAAAGACTTTAATTTGGTATAAGTTTGATCCCCGGAGAATTCTTAGTTTTGGGTAAATTTGGAAAGCACTAATGAAGGACTTTAATTTGGTATAAGTTTGATCCCCGGAGAATTCTTAGTTTTGGGTAAATTTGGAAAGCACTAATGAAGGACTTTAATTTGGTATAAGTCTGATCCCCGGAGAATTCTTAGTTTGGGCACAGTGGGTCAAAATGTTAAGACATGGGACAATACTAAATTCCATATATCACTGTTCTGAAATTCCTCTGAAGTATGCAGATAGTAACTTTGGAAAGCACTAATGAAGGACTTTAATTTGGTATAAGTTTGATCCCCGGAGAATTCTTAGTGTAAGAACGGAGTCTGAGAAGAGGAATATATTTTATGAGGGTATTAAAGAATATAATGAACTGCCAAATATTTTAAAGAATTGCAATAATATCGATAATTTTAAAAAACTATTATTTACACACTGCAGAGCCTTACCTATATTATAGTTAGAAAGTTATCTTTTTATTAAATAATGATAAATGTATTATATGTATAAGTTTGTAAAACTTCAGAACTAGGTCTCTAAGACCGTAATAAATAAATAAATAAATCTAAACCATCACGTTGCCATGTGGATAGAAGATGTTTATCAGGATCCTGAAGTTCATCGCCTTCATCTAAATCAATTCCGTTCACGTTCAAATTATCCATATTCGCAAAAAGCTTGAAAAGTTTCATAAAGTCTATGCCTAAAAATAGTTCACGATTCAATGTTGGAACCAGGTACAGCGTGATCACATGGTCCATATTATTGAAGTGGACACTAGTCCTGACACGACCAACAATGTTGTGAGCACTGCCGTCTGCCGTTCTAACTGCTGATCTGAAATGATGAATCTCAAGAAAAGATTTTCAAACAAATTGAAGATAATTTTTTCCCAAACAGGTCACTGTTGCTCCACTGTCGAGTAGTCCTACAACTTGGTTTCCATTTACACTAATCACGAGCTTTCCTAATTTTACCCGATATCACTCCAAAAATTCTTTCCCTGGCCTCTTTATATTCCTTTATTCTTAAGTGTAAGGGTTTTAAATCTCTGAGCTTCGGTCTTAAATCTACATTACAATTTACCTTACCTTCCGATTTTCATTCACAAGTAAAGTAATTTTTCTATCTGTAGTATTCACATTCTGGTTAGTGACTGGGTTTAAGCTGGTTTTAACCGCGTCTCCCCAGTTTGAGACGGGTTTCGTGGTCCGTGTCCCTGACACCTAGGGCAATCAGGTGTCGCCACATTGTCATGTCCGCATCGAAAGCAGAAAAATCTTCTTAGCATCTTACAGTCTACCCAGCCATGACCCATGTTTCGGCAATTCCAACATGTGTAATGGGCTTGTGACCGGATTGCATCCGCTTCCATACCAGATTGAGGCACTTCCTCTACCTCCCAAGTTAACTCTTGAACTCTTGAGTTGTACTGCTGGCGTTGCGAGTACTGCTGCCGCTGGGCTGCCATTAGATTTTCGGCTCTCCTTGCCGCTTGACTTAATTCTGGTAACGTCTAAATTTTTGCTTCAAAAATGAGCTGCGCTAGAGATGGTTTCAAATTTCCCTTAACTATCTCAACCATATCTTTCTCAGCATATGGTGTCTTCTGCTGATTTTAAAGCCTCACGATCGCATTAAAGAATTCTAAAAAAGATTCTTGCGGAAGTTGTCGGTTTAAAATTTGGTTTTGAATTTGAAATTCGCTCTCGAATCTTTGATATTGCGCCAATAGTGCTGCTACGATATCTTCGAAGGTGTTAAATTGGGCCAATTTCCGTTGATTCCAGTACCAATCTTGGGCTGGATTCTCTAAAAGCTGGTGAAACTTCGCGACAAGATCTTCTTCAGAACAATTTAAATCCCGTTTCATCTCGCTCACTCGAAAAATAAAATCCTGTACATTCATCGTCTGGCTTGTTCCGTCGAATTTAATTCCCCACTTTGCTAGGTTCATCCCACCAGATCGCTCCGACTGGTTAAATGGTGACTGTGTATTGCAGTTGTTCTGCTGCTGAGCACTCGGATACTTAAAATTCCATGCCACACTTGTGGGATTTCGTATTACTTGGCTGTTAGCAGGTGGTAGCCGCTGCTGCCTCGTCGACTGCTGCTACTGCCGAATCGGCGGCTGCTGAGTCGGCGTTATATTTCTTGTTCCCAAATGTTGTGAAGGTAAACCATTAGCTCGCTGCTGCTGCAAACTATTTACAGACAAAATACTCTGCGAAAACGGACCTAATCCTCGGAAATAAACCTAATTCCGGCCTGCCTTTGCACAGATTGCTGACTGTAACTAAAAACTGGACGAAAACTTTGTTGACTTGAACTCGATCTCCGTTGATAATTAGGGTTAGAAGTTCGGATACCACCCTGATAATCCTGGCCATATGTCGGCAGTGAACTCCAGTGTTGCTGCTGCTGTTGGACCGCACTCCAAGGAATCGCATTCGGATTAAGAACCGCGACTGCTGGTGCTACTTCAACTGCTGTTGTTGTCCCACTTGCTGCTTCTGCCACTGGCGGATTCTGCTGCATCTCTCGTATTGGACTAGGTGACGGAATACTACTTATTAGCCTTCGCGTGGTTTCCTCCACGATCCGTGGTATCATTCTAGCGAAAGTTTTTTCTTCTTCTCTGCGAAGTTCCTGTCGGGCAAGACCAACTGATGACTCGATGATTGCTCGAACTCCAGCTGATACTGCTCCTTCGGTGCTCGGTTCGCTTCCGTTCTGCCCCTCGGAGTTCGCTAAATTCTCTCGTATCTGATCCGATACCGCACTGCCACTTGCATGGTGAACATACGCAACCCCTGTGGATGTCAATACCGTCGACTGTCCACTCTGTGTCACCGTGGTCACAGATGGATTGACTGCCACTGCTGCTGAAGTCACAGGAGGTGTTGAGTCTTCTGTATCCATATTGGACTGACTTGAAATCGCTCTTGGGGTAGAACGAGTACTCACCATAAGGATAACAATTCATCGAATCGAAAACAACCAAAATCAACAAAAATACTTCAAAATATATTCAATTTTCAAAATCAATCGCCAATCAAACGAATTGGTGTTCAAACCAAAATTAAAAAATATTAAAATGATCACTCAGATTTTACTGTGAGAGTAAAATCAAACCAAAAGGTCATAAAATTTTCAGAAAAACAAACTAACTAATGTTTTCCTGTAAACTTAAGTCCGAAAATTAAGCCAATAGCAAAAGAAACAAACGATGAAATTAAGATAAAATAAAATTCAATATTATTATGATACAGTCGGACCTCGATTAACCGGGATGGTCGGGACCAGGAGCATCCCGTATAATCGATTTTCCCGGTTGATTGAGGTAACGTTTTATATAGTTTTTTAGATAAAATTTTATTCATTTATTTGTCATTCTATGAAAGATACATACATATTTTGATTTATTAAATGAATATGCATTTAGATAAGTGAGTATGTATGTAATATAAAAAAGTTTAAATTACATAATTCTGTATCAAAAAAAATCATGTAATGTGGTTTGTTTTTTATTTTTAGCTTTTATATTTTCTGACATTAGCTTTTCTTGGATTCTGTAAATTTGAATTGTATCTTGTTCAGTAATGACTGAGCATCTACCGCTTTCTAAAAATTCCAGCAATGTAGTGGATGCGTTTATAGCATCTTGTATGGATATTCTAGGTACAACTGAATCATCTTCTTCAGATTGCTCAGAGCTTATATCCGATTCAGGTTCATCGAAGTTATTTGCCATAGTAACAATTTCTTCTTCGGACAAAATATGGAAAGGGGGAGCATCCATAACGCAATTGATCCAGGTTTCTACTTCTTCAGTGGTCAAATTGTCCGCTATACTCATAACTGGTGTTAAATTATCGTGAGTATCCATATCTGCAATACAAATCAGAAAAAATATTAATTTTATTTGTGAAATGTATGTTTTTTTTTATTTGGACTATGTGCACATATACATACAAACATACATACCTTCAATTTGTGGACAAAGCAGATTATTCCAAACATTTTTCAGAACTGATGAGGTGACAGCGTCCCAAGCATTCGAGATGGACCACAATGCATTCTTAATGTTGAATGATTTCTTAAACATTTGTATATTGTTTGATGTTAATAGCTTTTGCATTTGAGTTTTACGATAGTGGCTTTTGAAGCTCCATATTACGCCCTGGTCCATCGGCTGAATCAAAGACGTGCAATTCGGTGGCATATATTTCACAAAAACGTTTTGAGCATTAAATGACTGCACCTCAGGATGTGCCGGGCAGTTGTCCAATAGCAGAAGGACTTTGCTATCATTATTTAATCCAATTTCCAGGAAATGTTGTCTTACCTCTGGAACAAAATTATTATTGAACCATTCCAGAAATATTTTCTGTGTTACCCAAGCTTTTGTGTTAGCCGTGTAAGTAACGGGTAGTTCGTGTACATTTTTTAGAGCTCTTGGGCGAGCACTTTTTCCAATGACTAATGGCTTACACTTGTGTGTACCAGCAGCATTTGCGCAAAGCAATACGGTTATTCTCTCCTTTGAATTTTTATGCCCATCGATAAAATGTTCATCATGGCAGACTAAGCTGCTCTCAGGGAAGCACTTCCAAAACAGACTTGTTTCGTCTCCATTGTATATTTGTTCATTCGTAAGATTTTCCCTTGATATGAATTCCTCCAATTCATCGACGAACATGGTGGCACCTACATAATCGGCTGACGCCTTTTCCCCTCCAGACTTTAATTTGTGAATGCCATGTCGTTTCTTAAAATTCTGTAACCAACCATGGGAATACACACACTCAGAAGTAGCATTCAGTGCAGAATGGAAAAACTTAGCTTGTTCTGTAATCATTAAACTGGAAATCGGAGTTCCTTTAAACCGCTCTTGTCGAAACCATTCGTATGTGGCAAAATCCACTTTTTTGTCTTCAGCACTTTTTAATGTTTTCCGATTTTGGAAACCAGTAACTGAATCACTTTCAGCACAAAATTTTAAAATTTTGTCCTTGTTTTTAATCAAGTCGTAAACTGTTTGTGTGCCAACTCCATATTTTTGGGACAGTATTTTCACAGAAACATTTTTTTTGGTATATTCGTTGATCTAATTTTTTTTGCATAGTTAACACTTTTCTCTGCCTTTTTACTGTTTTACCAGTTAAAGAAGCCATTATAAAATCAGACACTAACAACACACACTGCTCGAATTTCCGACTCAACTGAATGCCTAAACAAAGAAGCATGACTGAGTTGTTGGTTGTTCAAAAAACAGGGGAATCCCTTATTTCTGATACGCGCATTTGAATGATCGGCTCTTTAACGGCCACATGCAATGAAAGCAATGACAAGGTTGTTTTTGATATCCCGGATAATAGAGGTAATCACGGTTAATCGAAAGGAGCATAAACAAAATATCGTCCATCGTGCTTCCCGGATAATTGATGTTCCCGGTTGATCGAATCACGGATAATCGAGGTTCGACTGTACTATCAAAGAAATTTAGTTAATATTATAAAGTAAAAGGATAGAATAACTGAAAAAAAAAATAAAAAAACAAAATAGAAATATTAAAAATCTATCTAAAAATAAACGGTAATGGCTTAAAGAAAAGTGTTTGTATAACCCAAACAAAAAGTAACTTATGTATAATCTTATAACTATATTTCTAAAAGTTCAATGACAAATGTTCAAAAGTGTAAAAAAACCTTGAAGTATTGGAGCTCATCATCTCCTCATTGTGAACGAACTCAGTCGCAAACACTAACACTCAACGAAGGAGTATATGTAGTGTGACTTACTGCAGTCCAATCCTCAAAAAAATCAAATCAAAACTAATGGTTTATTACCATGCGATACAATTACTGAAACTAAATCGATTGTTCTCGGTCTAGATATCCAAGTAAGAAAGTACCTGTGCAACGCGAAATAGAATTAAACTTCAATATCGGGACTACAGGACCTTACTTATCTTGAAGACGCGAACGAATAAATAAAAAACTATACATCTTAAACTTTACTCTAATCTATTGCAACTACAATTCTAAATTAGCAAACCTTCCATGCGCAATTGAGGATTACCAAACCAGGGTACTCATCCTCAAGACTTCATAAAAGCTTTACTAACTAGAAATTATTCCACGCTCGAAACTAATTCACGACTTCGTATTCCGTAACGTCGGAACGCGTTAGGGACTCTTAGGCTACCTAAACGGGACTTACGTGTTTCGTACAAAACGCGAGCTAACTCTAAACGTAAAACAAACAAAATCGGTTTGAATTGAAACGTAGGGTGTTATTGCTTCGGGCCCCACTTTGTGAAACCTAGGGTGTTACCATCCCAGGCCCCACGTTGGACGCCATTATGTCATATGTTCACTAACGCATGGAATTGGTCCAAAGCTGCAGGCACAGCCCATATGACTCACAAGTTGGCACGAGCATTTCTGCTCCCTGTTGGGCACCACTGTGTCATATGGCCACTACAAGTTCCGGGGCGACATTATATCACATATTCTATACAGTGAGGGTACGAAAACTCCTGGTACCACGTAGGTAGGACCCTTTCGGGCCCTACGCTGGGCGTCATTATGTCTTACCCACCAAATGCATGGAACTGATTCCTCCAGATTCTCAACTACGCTGGCATGCTGGCGTATTGCGCGGCTAGAGCTCGCCGGACGGGGTGGTCCTTGTTGATCCTTCTCTGGTTGCGATGACATAAACATTTCTAAAATCATGCCAGCTAGGCTACGGTGACCCACCGAAGCCATACAAAAGTGAAACTTCCGAAGAAGGAAAAAATTAAAAATAGAGAACGAAAAGAAAGAAGGGAACCTTCCACAATAACACACCTTCTCCCAAGAAAATAACATAAACAATAACAACAAAACACTTGCATACCAAAAGTACACTGCACTATGAACATCGCTGAACTTTCGTTGTCGACTGATGACTTGTCGACTTAGGCATCTTTACCCTCCCAATATGGAGAATTATCTCCACCGTGACATCGTAACCTTTACTTATTTTAGATGTCCCAACATAATAAATCTGTTTGGGATTACACACTCACTTCCTCTTATGCCATTACCTACCTGTTTTCTTATGCCTGCATCATTTCAAAACTATTGATCATTTCGAATTTCAAAATCATAACAATGCATAACAAACTTTATTGAAACTACTTTAATGTCTAGATTCAATAAACTTATGGGTATAAATATAAGTACAACTATTTAATCGCTAGTACTCTTGAGGTACTTGAAAACTTAATAGATAATATTTCACATGATATGCAAATCATGTCAAGCACTCATAGTTCAAAAGAAAATTTAATTTAATATGACTGCGAAAAATCAATCGCATAAATCGTAAGCTTTTTTTTTATAAAGACGATTATATTGGGCTCGCTTGGCCATTTCCTACCTAGCAATGAGATCTCAGAGCCTTTCAGGTGGGCAGAATATTTTCTTTCCCTTTGAACTTAGGCTTTTGTTACGCTTAAATTCCAATAATTTATAAATTCAAAATGTTTCCGTATTTCGCGCTTAAAAATATTTAACAATCTCTTACCGAGTAATTAATCTATAATATTTTCATAAACCTACACTAATTGTTTCCTAATCAAAACTGAATAAAGCTCCTGAACTAAAATTACTAAACCTGCCTCGCATAAGCATATTCGACAATACCTAAATAAATCATGTAACAACAAAATGAACTATAATCCTACCTATTACTAGAATATACACATATCGTTATCAAATTTATAAACCGCTGTATCAGTAAATTGCATCATCTTCTCGTTTACTGAGAATTACTACTCTCTTTCAGAGAGTAATTCACACCCGCATATATATATATATATGTACATATGTATGTAGACATAGATAAGTATGTATACTTGCATATTTGTGTACAATATATGTTTATACATATACCACCAATTGGGGTGGGGGTAATGTACTAAAATGATCGCGATATATATATGTACCTATGTACAAATACGTATGTATACTTTGAAACTTCACCGGTTAATGTATGTTCAAAAATATATAAACGAGGGTTAAATGATATGATGGGAAAATGTAAATGTAAAAGAAATGATATAAAAGAAATTAATAACAACTACATGGCAATGTAGTGAAAAAGGTAAGGTAAATTTCATACCGCTGGACAAATTATGAGCCATTCCAGTGTTCTACTTTATACTCCGTTATTACAAAGAGTAATATTTCTTTTCTTAGATCCTAATTTTTCAGGGATTCAGTTAAATTTTTCCAATTTCTTAATCTTCTTATTTCCTAATTTTAATATTTCCTATTTCTCTTATTTCCTATTTTCTTATTTCCTAATTTTCTTATTTCTTATTATAGTGACTTTAATTTCTGATTTATGAATTCTCGTAATATTTTTCTTCAGATTTTGTTTTAATTTACGTTAATTGGATCTTTTCTTTTGGCCGTATTCTTAGAATTAAGATTGGATTGGGGTTTTTCAAACTTTTGGACCATTGTTCTTAGAGGACTGATAAAGTTTTCTCTGGATTATAACTTTTCAACGATGGCTTTGGACGAAAGCTTTATGGTTACTCATTTTACGGGCCTGGGGTTCAATACCCTGACTTCACGGGATACGTCCCTTAATTGGCTCAAATAATTTAAAGAATCTGATGGACTTACCGATTCTTTGATGAAATAGGGGTTGATGATGAAATGATTTTCTAATGAAATTTCTGAAATGATGATTGTTGTTGGATCTATTGTTATAGCTGCTGATCTGATGTTGTTCTGGTGTTGACTATTTATTTGGTTTGTTGCGGCTCGGAATCTTGCTGCCGGTATTTCCGTCGTCGATTGTGGTGGTTGCCGTTGCGGTTATGGGTGATGATCGCAACTTTGTTGCCAAAGAAAATGTTGCTACAGCTGGTGTTTAGAAAATTGGCTTGCCGTATATCGACTTTTCGGCAGTAGCGCTTTCCTTCTCGGTCCCTCGAAATCACTCGCCCAGGGATTTAGCCTGGAGAAGCTCGAGGCCAACGGACGTCACCTAAAAGGGTCAGAGAGTCGGACACTGAGCCGCTCGCTTGGATAAGCCCCTGGACTTACACGGTGGTTTCGAAACTTTGAAGTTCCGCGTGTTCCACCGTAAAGAAGACTTTCAAGTTTTCACTAATCAATTTCAGCGCCGTATCAAAATGCTCACGAACTACCTGATGAGCAAAACAAGCAAATAAAAGGAAAGAGTATTAGCTTCCCGTCTTATCCAATCAGACACCCATTCTTCCTACATCCTGGAAACTTACCCGAGCTTCGTGGTTTTCTTTTGAACTTAGGTATCTTATTTTTTTAGGGATATTTTCCAATGAATTCTTCGCACGGAGTCACAAAATTGCACCGGCAAATGATGTCTCGCTGCTTCCCCTACGTTCTTTTGTAAGTTGTAACTGGCTTTTGTAATAAGCTTGGTTGGATCGCTGAAGATTTCTTCTGAACGATTTGATTGCCGCTGATAGAAAGAAATTTCGAAAATGCCGGAAATGCCTCGCCCAAGTCATTTTGACATTTCGGTGACAGCCGGTGCTGCCATTCTCTTGGTGCGGAATACCACTCTGCGGCATTGCCAGATCCTTACGTTGGGTGCGTTTTATTGTCTGGGGTGGTGAATGAAACTGATATGCACCTGGGACTGAGGTTTGTTTCCTCTAAGGGTGCACATGACACATCATGTGTGCATCCCAGTGGGCCTGGTATCGTTCCTCCATTGTCTGAATATCTTTGTACTTTAATGCTCATATTGCATCCAATTCGTTTTGGAAGTGAGATAACATCTCTACAACGTGCGCAACGTAATCAATGCCCTTATTAATTCCTGAGAAATGTGACCCCTACAAACGAATCCCACACATCCTTCTGAATTTCTGACATTGAACGGCCGAATTCAGGATCGTTCACCAATTTCCGAATCTGCGGGCTGTCAAATATGCCTGCACAGAAAAAAATTAATTGTGTATTTGAACACAAAATTCGAGGATTTGATTAAAAAATTGTTTAATTTCCAGCCTTTTACTTTTTTGGTCATATTGAATACAAATTTGGTATACTGTACATCGAAAATATTTTAATTTTTATTCGATGAAGAAAATTTCATATTGACTAAGAATTTTATTGACTCAAAAGAATTTAATTCGATGAAGAATATTTCATATTGATTAAGAAACTTATTGATTCATTGTAAACAAGATAACAATTGTGTAAATCACATCGTTTAAAGTTTTGTTCACTAGTTTAAGTGTACTCAATTAAGTTGATTGTTGACTTGATTAAACCCGTGATCAAACTAAGAAAAATTATTGAATTTAAAATTTATCAAATCAACAACATTTTCTGTTGGATTCTTGAAAACTATCTATTAATATTTTCATTAATATGACAATTTTTATTGTTGATTTTATATTACTTTTGTCGCCTTATTGTGGAATAAAAATATCAATTTGGTACTGTAAATGATTTTATTTAAACATAAAACTAAAAAGTGTTTAATTCTACGACAAACTAAAATAATTAATTGTTTAAACATACTGTTTAAAGCATAACTAAACTTTACATTAAAAGCTATTTGTACTTTTAAGGAACATTTTAGGATATAACTATTTTATATTAATACATACATATATGAAGAAATAATACTCAGGTTTTGTTAAGAATATCATTTATGAAGGTAAACACTTTGGAATGTTTTTTTGTGTTGCTAATTTCGTAAAAGAAATTTTGTAAAAAAATATAAAATAAGTAGGATTCGGTGGGAAACTCCAAGTTAAGCACGAAGAAGGTTTTAAAAAGAACATCTACAGCCGTAAGTATATGTACCATTGGATACCTGATTTCATCAAAATAAACAAACGCTTCTTTAATGTTGGTTATGTTCCCAAGAATTTACAACCTAGGCTGATTGTTGGTCTTTTGAAGCTTTAGGAGGCCCAAATTCATATTAATCTCCTCCACGGTTTCAGCTACACTAGCAAAGGATTCTTTTAAATCTGCCACAGTAAATTTTTTCCGGATTTTGGCTCCATCTTAGGAGGATATAACTTTTTGCTGAGGGGGAAGTTATAAGGAGACATACAAAATTAAAATATAATATATTACCCTCATCGTAATTATTTAAATTTGACAATGTGATTGAAGCCGAAGCGCTGGACATCGTTGTTTGAAGTATATGAATCAATTTATTTTCTACAAATGACCATTTCAATTTCAAGTCTGTAGGCTTCGGGTATTTTAGACTAAAGTCGATGTCAATCTGAAAAAGAAACATTTCATTAATAAAAATGTATATATATTTTTTAAACTTATCTTACCAATTTGTTACCAGAAGGTTTCATATATTCTGGCCATAAGTTTAAAATATCTGGTGTTGTTTGTGATTGCTCCACTTGATCAAATTTGAACTGCGAACATTTTCTCCAACACAAATCCAATTCTTCATTGGATATGTTACCAGTTCTCAGATACTGGACAGCCAAAGCAGCATCAGTTTCTGGAACTAAAATTAAATTTAAAAAATATACCAGTACTAATTTTTTGTATATTTCCAAACATACCAAAATTTTCACGCTTTTCATCATTGAGTGGTTCATCGTCATCAAAAATTCCCTTGGAAAGACGTTTTAAATTGCATATTTTATTGTAGAGTTTACCTCTCCTTCCCGTATTGCAGTACTCCTAAATATTAAGCATTTGAATTTATATAAAATATGATGCACATAGTGAATAAGTTTAGCTAACCAATTTTTCTGAAGAGAAAATTTTACATATTTGTTTCTCCATTTCAGCGCTTTGTGAAACCGAAACCTTTAAGTCCTTCACTTCAAAGTAGTTGGCGATCGTGTCTATTAACAAATTGCGATGCTCTTGATGTAGAAATTTATTCATTTCATAGTATTTGACAATTGACTTCCCATGTTCTGTTGCTTTGAGGATGGTCATAACAGAACAAATTATTTTTATTTTGCAGAATCTACAAAAGTGGTTTGCTGAAAATGATTTCGAAAAACCCAAAGTACAATTTAGTCCTAAATAATAAAATAAAAGACCCATTACAAATTAAACATTTGTTGGCCTTGATTTGGTGTCGATGTCAATTCCATACATTTCAAATTCTTTTATTGATTGTAGGAGTGTATAGAAACATTTGTTTCCATATTTCTTGACATCTGCAGAAAGAATTGAGCAAGCCAGATACACATCACTTAATTTGAAAGATATATGTGGCATACATGCGAATCTTTTAATAAAAATTACGTTCTGCCTGTTTCTCTGCTTTAGATCCCAATGAATTATTAATCACAAAATCGTCAGAATATAAATAGTAGGGTAACCATTCAATTAAACATTATTCGGTTAATCGATTAATCGTGCTATAAAATTAACCGAACATTTTAACCCTCCGGCGGGTGAGAAGGTCCCTAGGGACCTTTTTCATTTTCAAACTAAAATTACTCCTTGATGGTCCATGGGAAGTATTCCCGACCTCCACATGTATTCCAAGGAAATTTTATCTAGAATTGTTTAAAAAGCGATTAAAGCGATCCGACCAATAGTTTAGTTTCTATTGAGATTTAAATGTGTTTAGTACGGGAACGTGTGAAAAGGTCCGCTGGGACCTTGTACTGAAATTTCAAGAAAGCGTTAATAAATGCACTGTCTTTTGGCTTGTTTTATTGTTTGAGCACATCACAAACGCGTTCCTTGAATTTTAGTTACTTTTTGGATTATTTTATTGTGCCTTTCCTTGAAGCATAATAAACTTTCCGTCCCTTTTTGAATTTTTGTTACCTGCTACCTGTACTTTATGTTTGAACACATTTCAAACGAGTTGTTTGAATTTACCCTTACATTTTGCGCATACTCTTACCTACTCTTACTCTTCCATAGACGCAGATGTACAAGCTAGAAGCCAGGTAGACGTAGAAAAGGGTATAAAAGCGGCTCTAGTTTCGTAAAACAAATCATAGAAAGTTGAGACAGTGAACAGTGAACATCGAGTGCGAAATTTTAGTTTAAATTTTATAAAGAGAAATAAAAGTACAATACAATGGCAGAGGAAAATTTAGACATTGCTGAGATTGTGGTACGTCGTAGTACACGCTACCAGCAAATGAGTGAGGATGAAAGACGTGCAGTGGATGATAGATTTGCAGACTTCATGAGTGCGGGGATGAGTGATGACGATGAAGGTGCTATTCCTGCATTTGGTCTTGAAGGTGCGGATGATGACGATTTCACATATCAAGCAAATTTTCATGTTGATGATTCGGATGCGGAAACTGAACCACATATGGACATCAATGAAGATATTAGTGATGGCGACGATGATGAGGAGGAAGAAACTGATGCTCAGCAACCAAGTGACAATTACTTCATTTCCAAAGATGGCACCAAATGGTCGACTACACAAGGAGGAATCCGGGACCAGTAGGAACCATATATGATCCCTTTACCATATTCCGCTCGCTCATCACCGAAGACATGGCGTACATCATAATACGCGAATCAAATCGGAAAGGCAGGGAAGTGAACGATGCATGGAATTTGGCAAATGCAACTAACACAAAGGAATGGAAACCAATCACTTTGAAAGAGTTCGATGCTTTTTTGGCTATTATTTTGTATGCTGGACTCACTAAATCGAATAGTGAACCTCTTGAAGAGTTATGGGGGCCAACACGCTGTCCAATATATAAAGCTTCATTATCATTAGATCGTATGAAGTGCATAAAACAATGCCTTAGATTCGACAATGGAAATACGCGACAGCAGCGACTGCGGCTATTGATGATATTTGGCAAATTTTTGGTTGCCAATTTGGTAAATTTTGGGTTTTTCACTTGGCAGCAGCTTACACTCCGCATGATGCAGGGACCGTTGATGAACAGTTATTCCCATACAGAGGCCGCACCCGCTTCACACAATACATTCCATCGAAGCCATCGATGTACGGTATAAAGATATGGTGGTTGTGCGACCCAAAATCATTTTATCCTGTCAAAGGAATGATTTACTCTGGGAAATTGCCTGATCAGGCACGAGAGGTGAATCAAGGGCAG
This sequence comes from Phaonia tiefii, assembly GCA_963931995.1. NCBI lineage: Eukaryota > Metazoa > Arthropoda > Insecta > Diptera > Muscidae > Phaonia > Phaonia tiefii. Next base: position 144,369,192 of record OZ008368.1, read on the forward strand.
AATGTTGTACTTCAACTTTCGGAGAGATATTTGAATACAGGCCGCACAATTTATGCCGACAATTTTTTCACAACTTTGGATTTGGCACGTACTTTGATCAGGAAGAAAACCGCATATGTTGGAACAGTGCGCTCGAATAAGACATGTGTGCCTCGGGAATTCCAAAAAAAATCATACGCGTCCTGTCAACAGCACATTGTTCGGCCTCAATGAAGGCGATATAGCACTATGTTCATATGTGCCCACGAAGAACAAAGCTGTAATTTTGCTGTCGACACAACATTATACTTGCGGTGTGGACATGCAAACTGAAAAGAAGAAGCCGTTTGATATTTTGGATTACAACGCCAACAAATCGGGCGTTGATACAATTGACCAGATACTGAGCACATATACATGCAAGCGCTCAACAAACCGCTGGCCATTGGCCATGTTTTATAATATGGTGGACATTGCTGCATTAGCTGCATTTATTTCATACAACGAGATGAAGCCAATAAAAATAAGTGACTGATGCTGACAAAATAATTGGCACTACCAAACATAGAGGAACGAGCGCTGAACAACCGCATATCCAAGGATACGGAACGCAATGGAAGCATTTGATGTAAAGGTAAGAAAAAACAATTCTAATGTTCAAAAGCAGAAAAACTACATAATTTTGTCCTTTTTAGATATTATCAAGACCGGCAGAAGGGGCTGCACCGTCGTTTGCGTCTAGAACGAACAGACCGTCATGTCGCCTATGCCGTTCTGAGTACGGACGGCAGCGGAAAACAAGGGCCTATTCCCATTCCTGTAACAATCCAGTTTGTGCAGAGCATACAACACTTATGCATCGATGCTACACCTGCACAGAAAATATGTTGGACGAGGGACAATCTACACAACAATAGTTTGTTAGGCTTTTTTCATATAAAACTCATAAAAAATTAATAATGTTATATATATAAAATTTTTTTTAACATTCATTAAACATGTATAATTAGTAAATAATAATAAATCAAAACAAAAAAAATTTAAAAAAAAATGCGTTTTCATATAAAATTCCATACAAATAGAAATAGGTCCCTGTGGACCTTGTACTTCGTGTAAGGGCAACGGATGACTCAACCGTCGGAGGGTTAATAATTAAATTTTTCGATTAACGATTAACTCGAACAAATCATAGCGATTAATCGATTAATAAAATATAAGTACGTGTTTATGGCAAGCAGTCCGTCTTGAAACACTCCTACAATGTGGCTACGATTTGGGAACAAATTTCATAACTTTACACACGTTTCGAACAGATTTGATAGTTTGTTGAGAGAAAGCGTCGCACAGTGCTTTGGCTCATAGACATACATCAAAAAATTATCTCAAAATTGGTTCATTAAATTGGGTGTAATAGTCTGATGAAATTTCAATACCCACTGGTCACTTTGTATGGGCGGTATCAAAATATCTGGTCCGATTCTGCTCAAACTATATACAATAAGGATAATAGTCTGAAAATTACGTTTTGCAAAATTCTTGTAAAAATTAATCAATCCAATAGGGTGTTATAGTGTGATATAGTTTCAGAGCGACCCTACCCTTTGTATGGGAGGTACCGGAAAGCGTGGCACTTTTGGGTCCAAACTTTGAGTTTTTTTAAAATTTGGCTTGGTATCAAAATTCACTAATTTTCATGTTGCTGCAACTACGATTTATGAATTGTACCTACATACATATATTTTATACTTTATAATGAAGTTGCTTTTGTTACGTATTGTTTTGTTTCAAAAAATGTACCTAGTGCAATGTTTCAACACTTTTTTTTGTTTTATTTTATTCGATTAATCGAATTATTTGATTGCGTTTTGTTCGGTTAATTGTCAGATTGAAATTTACGATTAACGGTTAACCGATTAATCAAAAAACCCGATTAAATGGGTACCCTAATAAATAGTATGGAATAAGTATGCGATTTGGATATAGGGATTTATTTTGCTTCTACAATTCTGACTATAAAAATTGGTTTTAATTGGGGTTTTCCGTTAATTCCATGTGAGCAAGAACATTGTCTAGGCAATTGTCTTTTTCAAATATTTTTTTGAACTGAAATTTTGATGGAATTAAGGGTCCTTTAGAATTTGGGGAATCACCAGTATTTTCTATAAGACCGCGGTCTATCAAATACTTTTCTAGTATCTAATCGGAATGCACATGTTTAAACAATCCCATTAAGTCGTTTACTATTTTCGCTACAGAGTCCGCAGTAAAATTGGAATGTAATTGAATTATAAACTTATTAGCGAGTTCAACAACACTATTGAGAGACGCATCATAATGAAATTTTGAAACTATAGCAGTATTGTTTGTGCTTAAATCATTCGTTTCACAAAACTGATAATAACTTGTTTCTTTCACTTTTTCCGAGAAACTAACATTGAATTGGGATGAGTTTTTTTTGAAATGATTCAAAATGTGTTTCTTAAAATTTTTGATAGCATTCATCGAAGTTGCAAATAAAGTCGGTGCCGACTGGTGTTTAATGACGTTTTAAGTGCTCAAAATAACTTTGGGCAGTCAAACGTTTCTAAACAAAATTAACACTTGATGTATAATTTTATTGATGTATTTGTTACAATATCCTTATATTAAATTATGTATTTATTTGAAAGTTACAATCACGTTTTGTCACACATTTAATGCGTCCGAACATCACAATAACACTGATTGAAATGTAAGAAGACAACAAGAATTGCATCATTTACGCGTCTTCTGAACACGTGTTCTGTATAAAGTAAAAACAAATACAGTAATCTTAGGAACCGAGAAAGTGGTTAGAAATACCACCAACAAACACTTTAGCATAGCAACAACATAAAACAAAAAAGCCTATGAGACAAATAAAAGTAACGGCCAAACTACACACAAAATAAGTCAATTTATCCAATTGAACAATATTTTATTCAAAATAAGTATATCAGTGATTAATTTTTTAATCAACCAAATTAATTGGGTGCTATTTTTTGAAAGTCGAATTTTAACCAACTGTTTAAACAGTTTGATTACAATTATTAATCAAATTAAGTTTTATTTTTGATAAAAAAAATGTTGGCAATTTTGGCACTCGAATATTTTCTGTGTGCTTTCAGCTTTTCTGTACTCAAGTTTTGAAATTTCCTTGAAATACACAGAAAACATTCACTATATTGGTTTAGTGCTTTAACATATTCTTTCATCAGACCAAGTTTAATGTGAAGAGGTGGTAAATGTTACGATCGCGGGGCACAAGAGGTCCACGTTTACTTTAGTATACGTACCTGGAAGAAGTGTCTACCTAGAAGGTCTTTCTATTCTCGTCCAATGTTCCGATTTATGTAGCTCTGCTGTCCCATAAGCATATAAAGCAGGGTATTTGGTAAAGCCGCTTTGTTGTCTTAAGACGAAATTTGCCATCTTACAGCCAAAGTCATGATGTCAAAAGAAAGCCTAAGCGAACGATAGCAATTCACTCACTTTCGCTTTAAATTGGTAGTCACAATCTTTCGACTTGTCGTTCGCATTGCCTTACGTGTTGTAAACAAAGGCATTTAACCATTATCAAATGACAAAGCTACTAGATCAAGAATTCCAAACAAATGTTAATATCACAAAACAAATCGCTATTTTCGTGAAAAAGCGCTACAGATTTTAAATAGTTACAAACAAATACATCTCCTTGTCACTCAGCTGGAAAAAATTGACAGCAAAATGGAAAGCAAAACAATCATATACAAACAAATTAATTAGGGGTGGGTTTTTGATATAAGTTTGCAATAAATGATGAATTTATTTGCTTGTTTTTAATTTTATTTGGTTATTGTTATTGTTTTTTATTTACTTGACATAAAGTTCTTAATAAAATACTGCCACTTTTTCCACTGCTCCTCTGTGGACAGTTTTGAGCCTCCAAAGACTGACGTTCCACTAACGAATTCGGGATTTTCCTTCATATATGTACATATGTCACAAATGTTTGCAGCTTCAGCAACGTTGACTTTTTTATGCAGAAATAGATAAACATATGAACAAACCATGGTAAAAATATCTATCGGGTAAACGCGTTAGCCCAGCTGATTTGTGGGTTTTTCATCTTTTCCGTCGGTAAGCTGTCAAATTCGATTTTGTTTCTCTTTGTTTGTTAATAAAATTCACAGAATTTCAACCAAAATGCAATTTAATAGCATAGACTTTGTATCACGTAAGATAATCTTATAAAATTTTGCACATTTTGTGTACATAGTGGTTTTCATTATTCAGCTAATTTTGACAGCAATTTTGACAATTTTGACGGAATTGCTAATGCGACTACCTAATAGATAATTCTACCATGGTATAAACAATAACACTGTGTGTAATTTTTTAAGTCATGGCAAAATAACCATATACGGACACCATTACGTGATAAAAGACTAAAAAAAAAAGACTCGTGTCTCCCAATTTTTCCCAAAGTCATGCACTTTTTTTTTATGGGCCGCCAAAGATTTGGGGCCTCGGTATCATTTTCGTAAAATGTGATCATTTTCTCAGGCTCATATCTTGCAAACCGTTCAGAATTTCGATTTACTCTCTGAGGCAAAGTTGTAACTCTTGTCATAACAAAAATTGCGAACATATAAAATCAAAAAAACTTCACCTTCCAGATCAAAATCGCAACAAACTTAAAAAAATTCAATTTTTTTTTACCTTTTTTCCCGTGTTCAGGTCCATAGGTAGCAAACCGTTCAAAATTCAAGGAAACAATCAACTACAAAAATTTACCTAAGATCTCAATAAATTCTAGAACATATAAACTTCCTAGAGATGATTCTTAACACTGTTTAGGTAGCACGCAAATGTGAAAAATTTGCCGAAAATTTTTTAATTTCATTTTTTTTACCTTTTTCTCCTGTTCAGGTCCATAGGTAGCAAAAAATGAAATATGCCTGGCCAGAACCATGTGCATTCTTCAGTCTATGTTGTTGTATTTGTTCATCCACACTTCCTCTTGGCCTCCACGAGTTACATTGGAATTGATTCAGAGGTGAGCGTGAATCCCAATTACAAAGAAAACAAAAGAATTTTGGGAAGCCGCCCTTATCGATGATCCCTTGCAAAATGCTGATGACCTTCAAATCACAGCAAATCTTCCATTTATTTTCGTAATATTTGATTTTTTCCATTATATCTTTCAATGTTTCATAGCTTTCTTTCATGTTGATACCCATTGCTAGCGGAATGGAAGGTTTTCGGTTCGACACATGCAACAACACTGCTTTCAAGCATGAAACAGAACCATCAATAAATAATCTCCACTCACTAGCGATGTAGTTCATTCCCATTTTTACCACCAAAGCTTTTATATCGTTGCAGTAAGCGAACGAATTGTCATCATTTAGAGTGTAGAGCATCTGAAATTCAGCTTGTCGTTTGCGGTACGCCGCACATTGGGGCCAAATGAATGAAAAGTGGCGATTAATTCAAAATATGAACTTTAAAATTCATGATCGTGTTTGGTACCGGGTGAAAGTGGATAAAATTCTGCATCACTAATTGCAAAAATTTTACTTTTATGTTGTTTGCTTTAGTTGAAGTGAGCACTTAAAGTTGAATAATTGTTATTTTTTTTGTGCATATTGAAAAAAAGTGAAAATTTTGATATTTCAATTGATAATTTTTTCTATTAATACTTCTAAAAGTTAAATTTTTATAATGGAACCGTCAACTTCAGGTAGTTTACTATATAGTACATGTTTTTTTGTTTAAATAAATGTTTTAAAAATATTAAATGTTAATAAAATAAAATTAGGCCAAAAATGGGCTATTTTTGATTTATATATGGAGTTTCAACAACTTTGTTCGTGAGCTTGCGTAAAATCGTCTATATAGTGTTATAATATCAGATCTCAACTAATAAACCCCAAAATATTTTTTGGCGATTTTTTGCGATTTTTCTGTTATGCTTGTTTTTGTGAAATAACTCAAGATGCTAAAAATCCACAAATATGAAAAAAAAAAAAAACAAAACAAAACAAAACATCAAGTTGTTTTTACTTTGTTTTGTCATTATTTTCGTTATAGTAGTTGTTATTGTAGGTAAAAAATGTGTTGTTAATTATAGATGGGGGCGTGAGTAACTTTAATTCACGCATACTCACGTGATTGCGTATGTTGGGTTTATTTACTATGAATAAAACTAATTAAATTATTTTACATGTGTTTATGATATTTCAATGAATTTTACTTAAACATTTGTTAATTTTAAATTATTAGAAAATTGTATATGGCACAAGTGCACTATTTTGAAAAATTGAAGGAGGTCACGCTCCCATCCCTATTTATTATTGTCATTTATTTGAGGGTATTATTGATTCGGTACTGACACGTTTATTTATTGTTTTAGCTGTCAATGTTTTGTGATGTGATGTTACATATTTAAAGTGTTGTGAAAGTGTAAATTATTCGGTACAGGGTTAAAGGAATTACTTTTTGCAAATTTTAAACGAATAGAAATCTTATTAATTTTAGGAACATCTCCCAAAACAATTTTCATTCCTCGTCATGAGTTGCATAATTTTATGAGGAGTGCAGAACCTAAATCACTTCAGGATAAATTTAAACTTTTGAGATGGGAAGTAATAAAACGTGTCGACCCTTCGGATATGGTAGATTTTATGACAAGGTTTCATAATTTTTGCTCTAGCTATGAGATTCGGTGGCAAAAATGTCATGGAAAGAATGAAATTTTTGTAAAAAATAATAAGAATTGGCTGGATGCCTCAATCTCATTCAGTCCACCACCAGAACCACAACAAAAAAGAGGTCGCAATGATCTCTCATTTGAAGAGTGCAAAGAAAAAACAAAAGTTAAGAAATGTAAAGACATAAGAGATCAAATTTCTTTGTCTGTTTTGGCTTACGCCACACAAATGAGCTTGAGAGCTGCTGGAAAAATATATGAGTCGAAAATTGTTAAGGAAATAATATCATCTCCAACAAAAGCCAAAAAATACCGAAAAAGTATAGCACAGGTACCACCACAGCAGTTAACTCCGGATGAAGCTCTGTCCGTTTTGGTAGAAGCGAAGCTAAGTCGCCACCAATATAATGTTATTAGAAAGGTTGCACCTGAGAAATTTCCATCATATAAATTGGTCCAAAGAGCTAAGAAAAAATGTTACCCAAAGGGAGAACAAATGAAAATTTCTGAAACATCAGCGCAAGTTAGCCTACAAGGAATATTGGATCATACCACTGAACGCCTTTTGTCGGTTAAAAATGCAGATTTAAATTCGTTAGACAACGAAGAAATCGAAAAAATTACTTTATACACTAAGTGGGGCTTTGACGGAAGTTCAGGGCATAGTTCTTACAAACAAGCCTTTCATGACAGTAATGCATCTGATTCTTCTGTATTTATTACGTCAATTGTACCATTAAAATTAGTTTGTAAAAACAAAATCATTTGGCATAATCCTCGACCGTCTTCAACTAGGTTTTGCAGGCCATTAAAAATTGAATTTATGAAAGAAACGGTCGACAGTATTAAAACAGAAAGAGAAAGAGTGGAGACAGAAAAAAATGCTCTTATCGATACAGTGATATCAGTTGGAGAAAGAAAGATAAAAGTGAACCACAAACTAATTCTCGTTATGATTGACGGTAAAGTGTGTAACGCGATTACAGACACAAAGTCCACACAAAAGTGCTACATATGTGGCGCTACCAGCAAGGAGTTCAACAATATTGAACAAATGATTTCTAGAGATTCCAACGTAGACTTCATGGAGTTCGGTTTGTCTGTCCTACATGGCTGGATAAGATTTTTTGAATGTCTTATTCACTTGGCATATAAACTTCCAATTCAAAAATGGCAGGCAAGAAGTGACGAAGAAAAAAAAATTATTGCTGAAACTAAAAGTCGTATTCAACGCGAATTTAAAAAGAGAACGGGATTGATCATTGATCAACCAAAACCTGGTTTTGGTAACTCTAATGACGGGAATACTGCAAGACGTTTTTTTAAGAATGCAGAAGTATCTGCTGAAATTACTAATATTGATTTAGAGTTGATCAAAAATATGCACACAATATTAATTGTAGTTTCTAGTGGTATTGAGGTCAACATTGAAAAATTTACAAACTTCGCTAATAACACTGCCAGGCTATTTGTGAAAAAATATCCATGGTACTATATGCCTCCTAGTCTTCACAAATATTTTATTCATGGGCCTGAAATTATATCATTATCGCCATTGCCAATTGGTCAGCTAACCGAAGAGTCTCAGGAAGCCAGAAATAAAGATTTTAAAAGTTATAGGGAGAATTTTGCCCGTAAATGCAGTCGAGAAAAAACAATGGAAGATATCTTTAATAGATTTCTCTTAAGTTCAGATCCGTTTATAACAAGCATGAATAATAGTTCTAAAAAGAAAAAAGAGCTAATGCCAAAATCTGCATTGGAGTTGCTTGTACTTCCCAGCAATCAAAATAGCAATGATGAAGATGAAGATGGAGATGAAGATGGAGATGAAGATGGAGATGAAGATGGAGATGAAGATGATGATGAAGATGGAGATGAAGATTAAGATTATTGTAACGAATTAATTTATGATTATGAAATTGAATGTGAAGTAAATACTAACATTGAAGGTAATGATTATAATAAAAAATTGTTGTTTTCAAAAAAAAAAAAAATAGAATAACCGAATTTAATTAATTTTTTTTTAAATAGTGTGTTTATGGTTATTTATCAATAAAAAAACAATTAGATTTTCAAATGTTTAATTTTTGAGCAAAATTTTCAAATTTCGAGAAAAAAGGTATGATTTTAATTTAAACATTTTCTAATAAAAATACATATAAAATATTTATTCCTTATTATTTTTAAAAATATTACTTATTTTTCTTAAAGTACATTTAGTATGCTTTAATTTGCAATTTAATTGAATAATTTATAGCGCACCGTTCCAAAGTTACAGCAAAAAATTTGAAAAAAGAGGATTTTTTATAGAACACAAAATGGCCCATAAAGGGTTAAAAAATGTGTTTTTTCACTCTGTTTTTTTTTAAATGTTGGTTTTTTATGTATTTATAAATATCCATTAATAAAAAATATTTTTTTTTTTAAATTACGACTTCTATGAATTAATCGCCACTTTTCATGCATTTGGCCCCACTGTGCGCCGTAGAGTTAACATTAGCATGTGTGAGTTTTCTTTGCTTTAAAAAAGCTGTCACAAAAATTCAAGTCGCTGCGATAATCCCAATATGGCCACAATGAAATCCATTTCCATTTGTGTTATTAGTTGTGGTCCATCTCTTCCCTGTTGGGGCTCATAATCGGTATCAAATGGATCTTCATAAGTAACACCACTTGCTGTACTCATTGCTGTAAATTCTGTAGTACGATCTGGAGTTGGCGGCCTTGGTGATACAAAATTTTCAGGTGCAAGCACTGGTAGTGTGGCTGTTGCAGTTGCTTTATAAATTTTGTTCTTCTCAGAATGTCGATTTAGACGACATGTGTAATTTACGCATGCATAGCAACTGGTTGCATCATGATCACCTGGGCGATTAATCCAGTTTACCGGCTTACAATACTTCATAGTACCTCTGCCTTCACTCAACCATGCCATGAGATTGTTATAACATTGGCGACACACTGTATTAGGTGTGTAATTTTCACCGGTCAAGTCCACTTCGTCGAAAAACAATGTATATGCTCTTTTGAATTCACTAGTTAAAAGATTCTTTTCCTTCTGAAATCTTGTAGATGTTTTTTTCTGGTTTGATGACCGCAAACGTAGCAAAATAAATCAATATTTTCACACTGCATATTGAAATTGTCAGTTGCCAATGTTGTGTGCGAATTATACTGTAGCACTTTCACTTTTTTTACTTTCACTTTCACTTTATAACTTTCACCGCTGAGCTCTCGTTGACGTCGCGCTGTGTAATGCCTCGATGTGAGCGTCGTGTCGCTTTTATATTGTGTGCTGCGTCCCTTGTTGCGTGTGCTGAGCTTACTGCATTGCCTGTGCTGCTGCTGTCGGGGCATGATCGCGTGATACCTAAGCGCTACCTAAACGGTGTTAACCCTTTAACAAACACATGGTTCTGGCCAGGCATATCTCATTTTTTGCTACCTATGGACCTGAACAGGAGAAAAAGGTAAAAAATTAAATTAAAAAATTTTCGGCAAATTTTTCACTTTTGCGTGCTACCTAAACAGTGTTAAGAATCATCTCTAGGAAGTTTATATGTTCTAGAAATTTGTTTATTGAGATCTTAGTTAAATTTGTGTAGTTGATTGTTTCCTTGAATTTTGAACGGTTTGCTACCTATGGACCTGAACACGGGAAAAAAGGTAAAAAAGGATTTTGATCTGGAAGGTGAAGTTTGTTTGATTTTATATGTTCGCAAAAAAAAAGTGCATGACTTTGGCAAAGCTTATCTCTAATAATAAGTAAAGTTTGCATAAACTGTTGGCTATAGCTAAAATATACTTTGAATATTGTTGGTGAATTCATTCTATTATGTAAATGTATTCCAATGGAGACACCACAGGGACACAGTTCCTCAAGGGTAGCCTGTGCGAATGTTGGTGTTACTTCGTTAGCGAGAGCATCACTATAACGGCATGCTTAAAGCGCTGACTTTGGGTGCTTTTCCGGATATGGAAGTGAAAACGAAAAATCAATTGAACAATTCATATTACTAGTATTATATTCCGTAAGATACCTCAATATAGGCTCAAAAGAAGAGTAATTATTTCTATGAAGAGATACATTTAAAAATTCATTATTTCTAAGACACCGTAAGGGAGTATTAATATTTATGCAGCTAAGAGGCGGATTTTAATGGTTTCAACGAACAGGGCCTCCACGCGATTAGACCGTTATAACTTCAAGGTAGTGGACGAATTTATATACCTCGGGTCTGCCGTGAACAAAAACAACAACGTCAGCCTTGAGATCAAGCGGAGAATTGTGCTTGCGAATAGATGTTATTTTGGGCTAAGCAAGTACTTTAGAGAGTAACAAAAGTCGAGTAACAAAAGTCCAGCTGCACCAGACTCTCATTCAACCTGTCTTGCTTTATGGCGCAGAATCCTGGGTCCTATCGCAAGCAGACGAAACATCTGTAGGAGTCTTCGATAGAAAAATACTCCGAAAAATTTATGGCCCTATAGTGCACAACGGCGAGTATCGGCGACGCATGAATCATGAGCTGTATGAGCTTTATTCAGACATTGACATAGTTAAGCGGATCAAGATAACGCGATTGCGCTGGCTAGGCCATGTCAGTAGAATGGATGAAGATGAACCAGCGCGAAGGGTTTTCGAAACCGAACTCGAAGGAAGACGAAAAATAGGAAGACCAAGACTCCGCTGGAGGGACCAGGTTGACGAATCCCTGCGTACACTTGGTATTGCCAACTGGAGAAATAAAGCAAAAGATCGAACTGGTTGGCGAAATATGATATCTTCGTTTTGTAAGGTCCCTGACCCCCCGGAGTTGTCCGAGACCGGATATGTAAGTGAGTAACAAGCGGAGGACAATCTACAAATCCACAAATTAGTTTGTATAAAAACAATACAGAGTACTTGGATCTGCGACTAGATAGGATTTCCAAGTGAATTAATCTGCATCATAGGTTCATAAGATGGAATTGGATTATGGAAATTTATTTCAAACAATTCGAATTTAATAAATTTCTCAATGACTCAATACGATTAATGCGTACATTATGGTAGGGATTCCAAATAATGGCACCATAATATAATTTAGATCTAGCAAAAGCGGTGCATAGTAATTGACGTGTGTAAGGGCTTTGAAAGTCTACAATTTTTTTTCACAAAAGCTAGGGTGGAGTACGCTTTAGGCCTGATATAATAATCCACATGCAAGTTAAATACCAGTTTTGGATCAAATACTATGCCCAAATCTAATATTTTACCAACTTTAGGTATTAAATAAGTCCCAATGAAATGTATGGAGTTAACTACATTTATACGACTTGCAAAAGGAAGATGGAAACATTTAGCAGTATTTAGTTCTAAATAATTACATTCAATCCAAATGACGAAAAATTTCAGAGACGAGAAAACTATATTACGTAAATTGAAGTCACCCATAACCAAATAACCATATTTTTCGTTATCAGGAGCCATTTCAGAGATATTATGCATATGAGAAACGTATAGGCTTTCACTGCTATTTGGCAGTATATAGGACACCATAACAAACAATCTATTCAATCCTTCCAAGCGTACGTAAATTTGATCAAGCAACGTGTCACTATTAGGCAACACTAAAGACGTAGACTTTAAACACTTCTTTACAGCAACCAAAACACCTCCTCCACGGGATCAGCAAGTTTTCACAGAATCCCCGTCCTTTCGGAAAACAAGGTGCTTTTTAGTATCCAAAAACTCTCCATCATGGAAATCAATATTAAGCCACGTTTCAACAAAAACAATGATATCGTAATCACATTGCGATGTCTCCATAAAAATAGGTCAAAGCTTAGTTCTGATGCCAGCCATATTTTGATAATAAATTTTGAGCTTAGATGAATCATTATCAACTATGACTGAGTTCCTGCAGGATGAGCGTTGGGAAAATTTCGAAATGGACGAACTTTAACCTTAGCAGGCCATAGAGAAGGTTTCAGCAGTTCCTTGTAAAAATTTGGTGCAATTCCCAGTTTAAAATTAACACTTTTTAATTCAGCAACATTAACGTCGTTTTTTTTACTAATTTAAAGCAAGCCATATGAGCCTTACTGATGTCGGTATGCTTTTCAACATAGGTCATGATTTGATCCTCTGTAATATTTGATTTAAAGAAGGACAAATGTATCCACTTCTTCTTCACAATGACTTCAAGTTCAACATCATCATTCTCCCCAATAATGATAGGTCTTTGGCGATTTTTTACGGAATGTTACTCGCGTCCAATCTGAATTGTCTACTGGGTTACGATTTATATCCGAAAGATTCACACAACCTTATTTGTCTGCGCAAGGGGTCAGAAACATTATTTCCAGTAGAGTAAGGAGCTCCACTACCTTCATTAGCATGCAAAGAAACAAAGTTAATACGAAAGTTATCTCTGAGACTGTTATCACTCTCAACAGCATTAGTTGCAATACTGTGCGTATCATCAGAACAGTGTAAACTGGCGGTTAAATCAGACGGAGTGTGAGTTTTGGCGACTGAGCAGCATTGGTAGGCAGTATCACTGATAACTTAACAACGGCAGCATGCGACGTCAGAGATATCAAGTTAGCAGCAGCATTCGAAGACACGGTTTGAACAGAACTTGTATTAGAAACATCGTTAAGTGTTGTTGGCTTATTGAGAAGCTCATGAAGCATTATTTTAAGCTCTCTCACTTCATTGGACATGTGGGAAACAACAGAAACCAAATCACTAGATGCATTAAGGCAGACATCACAATTATAAATAATGTTTATATTCTTTTTCAACGACTCCAACAGATTTAAATCAGCAACAACCGTACAAAAGAAATGAAATTAGGCATTGCAAATCTTGCACTCTACGTTATTCTCGGATTGTAAGGACTTAAAACACTTTAGGTGTGATCCAACGTTTTTGGTGGATCAATTGACATCGCGTGTGCACCAAACACAAGTCAGATTTTAAGGAGACTTTATCTTCTTCATCACCAATGTTACAGAGTATTCTTCTTTTACTTTGGTTGAATGTGCAATCGTCAAGGACCCAGGTTTATTTCCATTAGGCAGTAGAACACACTTCAAGCTGCGTTTTGATGAGTCGATAAATAAACGCCATTCCTTTGAATTGTAATTCTCTAAGCGCATAACAGTCATCGAGCCAGAATCATCTGTGCAATACACAAAATCGTCCCCTTCAGCAAAATAATTTAGTTAGCGTTTTTCTCGAATGCGCTTATACGAAACTTTCATATTTTATATTTATTTATTCATTGTAATATCCTGCACAACAAGACTAAAAATCTTATAATTATAGTGCAGGAATAGAATATGTTACATATTAATAAAAGACATTGTTCTATAATATATATACGCTTAAAATTATTAGATTGTTGAAAATGAGTTGAAATTAAAATTGTAATAAAATTATTATCATTATCATTGAAATTTAAATTGGATATTTAGATATATATTTTCAAATTTAGCCTTAAATAATTGATAGGGATAAATGGAAAAGAAAAATAATAGCTAATAATGCTTGTTGTTAAAATAATGTTCCGGTACGAAAATTAAACAATAAATTACAATAAATTAATTAAGATTAAAGTAACAAAGTTAAGAAAATAAAATAATATAATATATAACAGGATTATGAGGTCATAGTTTGTTTGTTAGTGAATAAATTTAACTAAACCCAGCAAAAAATATTGGAAGTATTTCCATGGGAATCGGTTTTGCACTAGTTCCAGAAATTAGGTATAACCGATTTATCTACCTCCAAAGAATGCATTTTAAACTATTGCCAAAAAGTTGCTATGAAAATGTTTCTAGCAAAACTTATACTTTCCGAAGATGCACTATAACTATATTTTCCACTTCCAAAGGTGTCGCCATACGAAATAAAGTTGTTATTAAATATTTGTCTCATCTGAAGATTTGATTAGGATCCAAAATTAAAAACCAACTAGAAAATAGAACACCTTAGAGCCACCGCAAATTTTGTTTTTCGTAAAGCATACATATGTCTTTATATGCCAATACCACGTAAAAAAAATCTCAACTTTATTACTAAGTGATATCTGGATAATATTTGTGTTCAGTTATATAAGTGCCTCCTTCCTCCCTTCTAAGCAAAACTCATGTTTAATTCCACTGGTTTGCTACAGTTTCTTAAATTATGAGAACTTGTGTACCTAATTGAAGGCAATATTTTTTTGCTAGGAAGTTTAGAAACAAATCTTTGCGCCTTCTGCGTATTAACCCTATTATTAAGCGGGCCACACATTTGTCAATCGGAAGTATAAATTATGGTTAGCGTTGAGATTTATAGGTGTATACAGTATTATTATTTATTAAAATCAGGGACTGAAAAAAGTTGTTATTGATTTAGTTTCCAAGTAAAAAAATCATTGTAAAAGAAATTAACTAGAACTATCTACTTAAAGTGAACCAAAACGTTTACTCTGATTCTATCTAGCCAATTGTTTTCTTATTATAATTTTCGCTTTTTTTTAGGTAAAAAAACTGAATTTTCGGCATCTTACTTCACGTCTTCAGAACCCGATAATATTATGCTTGCTCCAAAAAAAGACAAATTTTAATATAAAACAAATAATAGTAAAATGTTATCGATTTTTGACAATTTTTTTATTTTAACTTTGTTCCCATACGTAATATTTCCCAATTTTGTGTCATTTTGTCCTAGAATAATAAATTTCTTTCTAAATGTAAAAAATAGTACAAAAAGTAAAAATACTACGTTCGGGAATAAAACTATTATCTCGACGTTATATACCAGAAAAGGTGGACAGATCGCGATGCCGCGTATTTTGCTATATCACAATGTGCATCGTCTGAGCTATTTGAATATATTGCAAATTTTTTACTTGAAAACAATTACTACATTTTCGATTGTTTTTTTTATTATACGAATTTCCATGTTTTTCTTATGGGAATCCAAAAAATGAATTGACAAGCGTTAATGATGTCATTGTGATTTGAGAAAGCGGACGAAGAAAGCAAAAAAAATTAAAAAAAAAGTTCTATACATCGCTTTGGTATGAATCGTACAGGATATGATATGAACCATACTGTAAATCCGATGAGTATGATCACTTAATAAGGAAATGCGTACATATTGTTACGAATTTCCTTATTCGTCCTTTTTGCGTTGTTTTATTCCCAATAATAAAACAAGGTTCGTTTTAAATTACGATAATTACAACGGTATCACTTCCTTTTATTTATTTATACAGTACAACAGTTTACTTTATTTATATGACGCTTTAACAAGTCTTGTATTTTACTATCAATTCACGTTGCTTACTTTACGGGGTTTAATCACAAACTGAACTCTCCACTCCGAAGACCTCCGCTATTTATACCAACTCACCATACTCAAATGAAGGTATATCTAGCGAATTCAAGAACCTTCTAGAATCTGGATGTTGTTGCTTATCTTTGTAGAACAATCTCGAAGGGCGGAGAGTTATCTTTACTGAGGTGAATTCATGCTACTGGTTTAGCGAGCTGGTACGTTGTTACAATGCATTCTTTCAGGCGCAGCACTAACCGCCTGTTATTTACATACTGTTAGTAGAGTCATTAACAGCAAGCAAAAGCTTTTACTTATTCGTAACAATATATAATTGGTTGAGATTTTACTTCCAACACTGATTCTAAAAAAAATATACACATTTGTCAATTGAATTTTACAATTTTCTAAATTATTCAAACAACCAACCTGTCTATGCCAAGGCAACTGAAAACTTCGAAACATTTAAAACTGCTATGCAAAAACAGAACTCTCTTGTCGTAGATGTCCTCGTAGAAAATAATTTAGCCTTTCCTATTAAATCTGTGGAGGCTTTAAATAATTTAGAAGAGTCAATTATTAAATTATTAAAAAATTATAAATGTACTATTTTGTAAGTACTCATAATATCTTAATATTTACTAGTTTCATTATACAAATTGTATATATGGTAGTGGGATCTTATGATAAAGGTACATCTAAACAATCGTTTAAAGATGACCTTAAACATGCTCTTAGATTAGCTAAAAATCGTTGGTGTAAAGAAAAGTCCAAGGAGAATAAGAAAAACAGTAAAACATATGAAGGAAGTGATGAACGTGAACTACGAATTTTGTAAAGTTCATATTAATATTTGACTACTAATACCTTTTAATCTTTTAATTCAATATTTATTATGAAAAATGTTTTAAGTTATTTTTTTAATTTTCGCATTGAATGCTACATTTGTTTCTAAAGACTGATAAAATAAAAATTCGTACAAATTGTTAATCAAAACTGCAACAGCATCTTTCAATTTATCAACATTAAACAGATACATTTTGTAAACAAGGTTAATTTCTACTAAATTATTTAAAACCGCACCATTGAATGCGGATTTTGTTCCAAATTATCAACACTTTTGAGAAGTATATTTCAATTGCTTCTTTAACAATAGAAAAACATTATTTCTTTAGCATTAATGAAAATGTAATTAAAAAAAATTTAATTTTTTAAAGACTATGAGCATTGGTGCATAAGTAGAGAGTGGTCGATACAAAAAAGTGTTTCCATCCAAAGCCAAGCGCATGTTAAATTCACTTGTGTTGATTCAGTTTTTCACTGATTCCGGTTCCTGGCTCCTATTAATTTTTTAACTTCCTTGGAGGCAATGTTTTTGCTGGGAAGTAATCAAAAATTGCCTTTTTAAATATTACCGTATTGTTTATGAACTGTATGTTCCACGGTAGTTTGTTCCAAAGATATATATGACCTGGTCTACGAAAAGGGAGCTTACGTGCGAAAACTAGTTTTCTGTGAAAAAGCTGTTAAAAGTAAGCAACTCGTTTCGTCAGTTTCTCATTATCTCGTTAATTGTTCTCCGCGCCGGACGTCCAGTAAGTGTTGTTGTTGGTCCAGTAAGTGTTGTTGTTGGTCGGAATATTATTATAGTTCATCGTGTAAGTGGTTAGTGTGGAACATTTAAAAAAGTAACACTGAAGAAGTGACGTTTACTGTTTCTGTTGATTATCGTGTTCGCATTTCTCTACATTTTTAGTACACTTCTAAGCAAGTTAGGATTTTCTGCTTTTCACCACGTGAAAAAGCATCTCATCTTCCATCCGAATCAACCAAAAAGTGAAAATTGATTTTTTTTACACCTAAGCCCCCTTTCCGTAGACCAGGTCACATATAAAGATATATAATATAAAAGCTCCAGACAGTGTTTAGTGCTTAAAGTGTTTAGTCGTTTTCGGAAAAATAATTGTGCCAAGTGGTAATAAAAGTGGAAAATTCTTTGTCTTCTCGAGACAAAATTTTTATATTGCCTCTGGCAAAGTGAAAAACTGTAAAAAAATTTTTGAAAAAATAAAAAGTGGAGAATATCCGTAGAAGAAACAGACTGAAAATCGGAAAATCTTTGTAAAAATTGACTAAAAGAGGAAAAAGACTCTAAATTAAAGTTCAAATTCTAATTAACTGAAAATTGTGAAAAGCTTTATTAATTTTATTAATAAAGGAAAAATTGCCCGAAATCATCGCTTAGCTGCACTTTTGAGAAGCGCGTAGAACCTAAAGGGCTCAAAAGATTCAAGACACGAGCGTAGTATATTCATATTCATATTTATTGGTCCTAAAATTCAGTGACAAAAAGTTTCTTAAAGATAACTTAAATCTATCCTTACGTATTTCCCTACATTTAATAATTTTTACAGGACTATATACTTCACACTAACTTAAGTTGTAGAAACTACATACAAAACAATCGTAACGAAAAAACTAAACAGTCTACTGCCCACTAGAGGCTTCCCCAAAAAAGGACTATTAAAAAGGGGAGAGTTCAACAAACTAACTACTAAAACTTAAATTACTAATATACTAAACTACTATTTACAAATATTTACAACTATATACATATTTACAACCCTACCTACGGTAAGAGGTGCCACTACTGGTCCGTAATATACACTATGTCGTCCAGGTCAAAAGATCCTATCCTCCTATGATAGAATAGGAGCTTGTCATCAACGAAGAGGAGTCCGCCTCTATCCAAGGTCGCGAGGCCAACCGGCGGCCTATACCCTAACTCAAGAAGTCGCTCCAGGCGCTCGTCCTGGACCAAACTCTTCTCGACCAGTCCATTTTCCAGAAAGGATGCCCTTTCTAGAAATTTTAGTGCCCCTTTAACAAGGTACACGTCTATCCTGTCAAAGTCGGCCTTCCTGTACAGCGTAGCACAGGATGGCCTTCTAACCGAACCATCGTCGGCTATCCTCATTTGTAAGCCCAAGCAGCTCATGAGGATACGTCTTTCCCATCTCCTAAGTTTCTCCATCTGGCTGGAAGATATTCCAAACCATACAGGGAACGCATAGGCAATAATGGGTCTTATGATCTGACGGTAGATCAAAAGTTTCACCTCGGTCGAAAGGCCTCCACGGCAACGTAGCGTGTGGAGGTAAATGCCGAAAATTGCCTTCACCTTGGCCAAAATGTGGTCAATGTGTCGGTAAAATTCAAAGTTCGTACGGAATATGACACCTAGGTACTTAAATCCGTCCGCGATCCTGATCACGCGGCCCCCAACCTGTAGGCTGGGTACGAACGTTCTAGCATTAGGGAACAAAAGGGTGCGTTTCCCCTTGAATATCATTCCCTCGCATTTGTCAACGTTAAGCGTGAGTTTCCACCTGTCGAAATATGCCGACAAAACCTCCAGGTACTCGTTGATCCTGGAGTTGGTGGTCTCAGCCTTTGGGCCCGACATGGCCACAAGAATATCGTCCGCATATACCAGCAAGAGCCCACCGTCGGGTGGTTGTGGTATGTCACTCACGAAGATATTGTATAGCATGGGTCCCAGGAGCGAACCCTGGGGTACCCCTGCTATAACATCCCTAACACTTGAGTACGCTTCCCCTACTCTTGTACGGAATTTGCGTCCCTTCAAGAAGTTGGCCACCATACGACAGGTGTCCTTATCGAATCCAAAATCTATCATTTTGGAAACGATTCCGGCTTGCCAGACCGAGTCGAAAGCCTTGGCGAAGTCAAGGCTTACAGCAATCGTCGCGTGTCTCCTGTTCAACGCTCGCGTCACATAGTCCCCGAAGACCATGAGCGCATGTGAGGTTGAGTGTCCTCGCCGAAAACCAAATTGGTTGTCCTTGAGGACCCTTTTATCCTCTGCCGTACCCCTGACCCTTGACAATATAAAGTACTCAAAGAGTTTGCCAAGGGATGGTAGTAGGGATATCGGCCTATAACTCGCACACCGCCTGGGATCTGCCCCCGGTTTTGGGATAGGAACCGTTTCGAATAATTTAAAATTAAAAATAATTTTGGATGTGAAACATTGATGCCTTTTGAAATACTTATGCTTTTTGTATTGTTTTATGTAATAACATTGACGAAATGGTGCATTTATATTGAAATATTATATAAAGAGAATAAGACTCGTTTATGATCTTTTACTCGGACTGTTTACATGAGAGAGGAAAAAGAGTGCAATAAGTTCTCTATACTATTCAATACTTTTTGTCGTCGCTCTGTTTATGACAAAACAGAAACAATTATTTCAGTGAGCTAAATGTTGCTTTATTTATTTTAATAATATTACATCTAATGTTAAAGCAAATGTAAGAGAAAAGAAAGTGCAATAGCAACAGAGCCTTCAGCACAAAAACTATTCTTTTTTTTATTTCCCAATGTAGCATTTACAAATGTGTTCATAGAAATGGAACAAGTACCGTGGAACAAAAAGGTGTTAACACATTGCCCGTGAGTTCGAATACTCATTGATTTTTTTTAAATCCGTTAAACTAAAAGGTTTCAAATCAAAAATCGCTAAACCACACCTATGTGTTAGCGATTTTTTTAAAAATAACTGATGCCGAAATAAAGACATCCATAGGTTAAAGCCTCCTATGGAGGTGGCAAAGTTATTATTTTTTCGACTGGACGCACCGTATCCGAATTATAGCCATTTGTTGTTTTAGCGGTTTTATTATTTTGACGATTTTTTTAAAAAAAAATTATTCGTTTTATGACAAACGGTATGACAAACTCTTAGAAATCCGTAAAAATTATATGTTTCTTCGATTGGACGCTCCATTTTCGAGATATTGGCATAAGAGCGCTTTTGAGACTTCGAGAAATTTGAGTATTAGCGATTTTGTTAAAAATTAATTTACAAAATTAACAAACTTGAAAAGTGAATAAAATGAATCCGTACAACATGGACAAAGAAGCTGAACATAAAACTAAAAGAAAAAAGAAGTCCAGATCTGTGTCTGGAAGTGACTCTGATTCTCAAATAAATGAATTGAGAAATATAATTAAAACTTTAAAAGACCAAAATGACCAGATGCATCACACAATTCTCCGTTTGCAAAAGGAGAAAGACGAGGTGATTTCAATTAACCGACAAATCATAAGTAACAGTGAAGTACCATCTAGTGATGAAGAATGTGATATGGAGGCCGAAGCCGTAGGCTCCATTAGCAATATTTCAATCCTCGAAGACGCCAATAAGCAAGATTCCGGTTGGCAAAAAGTTAAGGGAGTGCAAAAGGCCAGAGACTTCCCACCGCTGGATCCGCCTAAGGGATTACAACAAATACAACCAAACATACAACAGCACCAACATGCAGCGCAAAAGAATGCCGGACAACAGCAGAATCCTGCAAATATTGACAATATCAAATCAAAAAATTCAAAAGGTAAGGTCAGCCAACCCATATTTAAAATCTATAATGTTAACGTAAAAGATTTAGCGGCAAAGCTCAGGGATATTTTGGGACATACACTCTTTTTACTAACTATAATCAACAAAAACTTAGTGAACCTAAAGGTAAATAGCACACAGGATCACCAGAAGGTGA
Source organism: Phaonia tiefii (assembly GCA_963931995.1). Classification (NCBI taxonomy): domain Eukaryota; kingdom Metazoa; phylum Arthropoda; class Insecta; order Diptera; family Muscidae; genus Phaonia; species Phaonia tiefii. The sequence goes on from OZ008368.1 coordinate 144,390,784, forward strand.
GAAACTTCCTAGAACTTGGAAAAATTTCCTTTTTTACGTACACCCCGAACGAGTTGAAGCCGTTTTCGGTTGTGATAGACGGGCTATCTGCTTCATACGAAGAAGAAGACCTGAAGCAGCACCTTGAAGGCCTTCAGATCAACTTGCAAATACTAAAAATAATAAAGCTCAGAGGAGACCAATGGCTGGTCCACATGGCAAATGATTCGGATATAGAAAGTTTGTACTCTATACAGTACATATTGCACTGTAGAGTGCGAGTGCGGCGCTACAGACAAAACGGTATAGTGCAGTGTCGTAACTGCCAAAGATTCGGACACATTTCTTCTAATTGCAGGATGCAATTTAGATGTGTTAAATGCGGCGAGCCCCATGGCCCTGCCAACTGCAAAATCCCGACTAGGGAAAATAATACGGAAGAAATTATTACCACCGATCCGCTGACCGGGAAATTGATAAGGAAAGTTGGCCTACCGGTCAAATGTACGAATTGTGACCAAGAAGGTCATGTGGCAAGCTCGCGCTCCTGCCCCACGCGAAAGGAGATCCTTAAAAGGAAAGAGGAAAGGAAGGCCTCCAAGAGTCTGGCCCGAATTCCAATGTCTGGCGCTGTAGATGGACGCCAGTATGCTGGAGTTTTAAGGAGTAATACTAATAGTGGTTATGCGCAAGGCGGAAGGCAGTCCGATGCTACCCTGGCGGATAATACCTTCAAATTAATTGATGGTGATTGCCGCAAACTTCTAGGAAAAGATTTCTACACATGCATGCAGAAAATAGGCAACTTCGCCAACAGATATCGACAGCTCTCCGATGAAGGAGAAAAGACCAATGCGCTTTTTGGATTACTCCTTTCCATTCGTCTTCATGACTAGACAAATCAAATGCATGCTCATAAACATCAACTCCGTTGTGTCCAAACACCGGAGACACTATTTAAAATTATTTCTGGACCAACACAAACCAGATGTCCTAATGCTGGCGGAGCATAGGCTAGGAGTTAGGCATAGATTTGAGACGAATGGCTATAAGACGTTTAGGCAGGACAGAATTGAAAAAACTGGCGGAGGAACTGCAATTCTGCTAAAAAATAACATGAAAGGAGAAAGGATCTACCTCGACACTCGAAAAATGGAGAACACAACCATTCGGGTACGTCTTCTGAACGGCGATTGCATAATTTTCTGCTCTTTTTACAATGGTCCTAAGAATATTATAGGCAAATCTGAGCTTGAGGCTATTTCTGAACTCGTCGGACAGGATAAAGTGGTTATCGGAGGCGACTTTAACGCTAAACATCCACAATGGGGAGGATTAGTTGAAAATAAAAATGGACAACTTTTACGGGAATGGCTCATGTTATCCCCCAATCTTGAGATCAAACCCACAAGGGAACCCACGAGAGTCACACCAACGTCGGGATCATTTATTGACATCTTTATTACCTCGGTAGGATTTGCCTTGTCTGGGGCCAGTGTTTCCTCCGAAGGACTCGTTACCTACGATTATGCCTCTGACCATAGAGCTGTGGAACTCACCTTTGTCTCAGGAGAAATGGAAAAAGCTGAAAAGGTGCTTGTCTTCGACTACAAAAGTTTCAGAAAAAATTGCTATAACATCAAGCTGAAGGAGTGACTGGAAGTTTGTGCCATCCCAAAATATAGGAACTTGAGTACACTGGAAATAGATGTAGCCGTCGATGCAGTTACCGAGGCTTTTCAGGGAGCCATGGAAGCGAGTATGGATAAAACAACCCTGAGACTGGGATATATGCGGAAATTGCCAGATAATATACTCTGCCTAATACGACAAAAAAAGACAATACAGAGACGATTCCACCGGACCCTGGAAATAGACAGGAAAAGAACTCTGGCCGCCATAATTAAAAACGCCGAAAAAATTATTAAAAATGCCATTCTTCAATTCTAACAGAACATCAGAGCCGAAAAACTACAATTAATAAAACTAGGCAACAACACCTACCAGAAAATTAAAATGCATGCTGGAATCTCAAAGAGACGTAAAATCCCACCCCTGATAGATCAAGACAATAGGAAAGTCATAGAGGAGAAAAAGATTGCTGACTTAATGGCGAACCATTTTGCTGAGATACAGTCAGTCAGCAGCAGTAATTCAGAGATAACCGAAGAGGCAGTTAGGGCAACTGTGACAACTCTGAATGACCTTGGGCCTATAACTAATTTCAACATTTCACAACCTGCTGATGGTACGGGCGAGAAGTTTGCAGTTCAAGCACATAAACCCAGAGGAAGTTGGCTATGCCTTAAATCGGCTAAATTGTAAGAAGAGTCATGGAAAAGACGGAATATCTAATTTTGTACTGAAAAAGACAGGCCCAGAATCTTGGACGTTTCTAGCCACACTCTTTAACCAATGTTTGAACACCGGGTATTTCCCGAAAAAATGGAAATATTCCCGAGTCGTTCCTATATTGAAGCCCGGAAAAGACCCTACTAGCAGTAGTGCATACAGGCCCATATCATTGTTACCTAATTTGGGAAAACTATTCGAAAAACTAGTTTATACAAGAATAAAGAACCACATCGAAGACAACAATATTCTAAAGGACTGTCAGTTCGGTTTTAGACAGGAATTGTCAACGGATCATGCCTTAATTTCACTGGCCGATACCATCACCAAGGGTCTGAATAGAAGATGTGCGACCATAGCCGTTAGTCTCGATTTTGAGAAGGCTTTCGATACTGTGTGGCAGGATGCCATAGTACACAAAATGAAAGAGATACACAAGTTTGATGTTACCACTACCAAAATTATCACCAATTTCCTGAAAGACAGGACATTTGCGGTGCAAGTCGAAAGTGAGGAATCAAAAGTGATGGAGGTTAGAGCTGGTGTTCTACAGGGATCCATTCTGGGCCCCGTCCTTTATAATTTATTCTTAGCAGATCTACCAGACCCACCCCCGGGTCTGAGTATGATAATATACGCTGATGACATCCTTATCACGGCCACGGAATCCCTGGCAAAAAGGGCAAATAAGAACAAGAACAATTTTCTGGCAACTCTCGCCGAATATTTCTCTAAATGGAAACTGCGTATAAATGTGCCCAAGTGCAACACCATTATTTTTAAGGGCCAAAAGGGAAAACTACATACCTACAATAAAGGTTAACGGTGTTCAAATAGCTAACACACCTACGATGAAATATTTGGGCGTAGTTTTTCAAGACAACTATACCTTCATTGAACATGTCAATTACATCCTAACAAAAAGAAAGCATTTACGGCGTACGGTAACTTATTAAAGGGGGAAAAGGGACTTAGCCCCGAGGTAAAACTGGCAATCTATAAGACCATAATAAGACCGAGATTGGCATATGCGTTCCCAGCGTGGAGCGTAATTTCCTCGCATCAAATGGAACGGGTCAGAATATTCGAGAGGAAAATACTTAGGTATTGCCTGAACCTCCTGGGCAAGAAGAATATATGGGGCGAATATTCCACCCCTGCTAACTCACGGGTCTATGAAGGGGCCAATATCTACAGAATAGACTGTTATATGATGAGGCGGGCCATTGTTCTCCTCAATAAAGCTTTAGAGAGTGACAACGGGTCTTTGAGGTGGTGCTTGATTGATGAAGTAAATTTCACTCGCGCGTTGCAGGGAAGCGGCTTCTTTTCGCCATTGTGCCTTCTGCACTTGGAAAAAATTGTTTTTAACGCCAATGGTGATCTTGTGCTGTATCACAGGAGATACAGGACTTTTGATTTTAATCCTGACAATTCAGTATATGATCCCTCCCAATAACTTTGAGCTTTTTATTTTTCGTTTTTGTTTATTTCCCCCGTTTTTCTTTGTAAATAGTAGTTTTAAGTTAGCTTTAGGTTAGTTAGTAAGTAAAACTCTAAAATGGACTTGCTTTTTTCATTCCTTTTTTGGCAGAACTTGAATTCAAATTGTTGCTATAGGCATTTCTTTAAAAATTAATGGTCAAATGGGCTGGCCTGCTCTTTATTTATATATCAGAAAAGTCACAAATTCTAGGCATATACATAAGTATATTAGAAATAATATTGTATAAGAGATCTATGTATTGGAAAAAATATTTTAGGAAATAAATATCGCTATATGCGATTGTCGATATGTATAATATAAAAGTATCACTCCGACATCAGACATCTTCGGCGTTGTGGTATTAAATCATTTGTTCTGTTTGACCGTGTAAACCTACACAGAAAACTTTTTTCACAAAAATTGTGGTTGAATTCACCAAAAAACCGTAAATATAGAGTTCACAGTCAGCTTTTGTGAAATTCACAAAATCTGTAATTTTTACTTTTTTTTTTGTGAAAGACACAAAATAATTTTGTGAAACCCACAGAAAATTTGTTGTGAATTTTATAAAAAATATTTTAAAAAACACAATATTTGGTTATGAAAATCACAAAGACACCGTCAGATTCACAATTGTGATTTGTGAATTTTATGGAGTATTTTGTTTATTTTAAAGAGTAGTTTTGTGAATTTCACTGAATTTTGTGTTCGCCTGAAAAGTACCTATACACTTAAAAGAATTATTGTACCAAAATGCATTATATTTTTTTTGGTACAATAAACATAAACTCCTGAAAACAAATAAATAAAACATGTTTTTTTTTTTGGTTTTTGTAATGAATATACACTTTAATTAAAACAGAAGCCAATAAATTGTGAATTAAATTAAAAATAGTTCATTTAAAAAAAGCATTGAATTCAAAAAGATTTTGTAATTTTTTGTAATAAAATAATTAACAAATAATTAGAGTTTAAAACCAAAAAATTTTAATTAAATTAAACAAAATTCATAATAAAAATCTTATACTATTTCATTAACTTATATACATTGATTTATTATTAAATTTTAATTGGGAGAGGATTGATTTAAGCTTTGGTTAAGTTCATTGCATAAACTGTTTATTATGGGAAACTTCTTTTCATTTTTAGTACTGATTTTAAATAAATATTTTTGAATAAAAGCCCACATGAGGAGTGAAGGTAACGGATATTCTAAATGGAATACATGAAAAATTTTGAAACAAGTGCTTATGGCTTCTAATAGTGAAAAAAACTTATATCTAACCTCATCAAAGTAAACAAATACATTTTTTATATTCAGTATACTTCCTTCAATTAAAACGAATGGCTGTATTTGTTGCTTCTTTTCCTTAATGTTCAACAATTTTGTTTCTATATCAGCAGGGGTTTCACCGCACAAAAAAAATTAATTTCTTGAATCCTCAATTGAAGGCCTATAACACTGTCGTTTGTTGTCTTCTTTTGATAAGCTGTAAGATTTTGGAACCAGCACACCATGGAAAATGTATATTAGGGCAGCATATTTGATATCTGTTAAAATAAAAATTTACAAGTTCTTATAAGATTTGCAACTTTTGATGAAAGACATAATTACTTACTTTCAGATTGAGTTGGATCTTTCATGGCATCGAAATACGGCTTTGACGCCTCATGGCTTTTAATTTTTAGTTCTAAAATGCGTACAAATTTAGGATAACTGGCAATGAAAATTTCTTTAAAGCAGCTGGGAAGAGTCTGTGGGAACTTCGCACAAAAATCTATATCTATTAATTTGTAGAATATAGAATTTGTATCTTTGGAGTCAGTCATGGTTTCCAAACGATGTTTTGCTGTAATAGTCCAGTGGTGTTCAAGATCAGGCCAAGAACAGTTATCGTTTTTTAAAATAGCTAAGTTTTCAGAAACGTCAACTGTTGGGTTCAGTTCTTTTTCCACCCTCTGGTTCGTAAAAGTAGATTCTTTTCTTGCTAAAATGCCACTATTGCGTAAGCTTTTAACTGTATTGTAATATTTTGAATAAATTTTACCCAAAACTTTACCTCTATCTCGTAAGAAATAAAGATCCTAGAATTATACAAAAGCATAGGCATTATAAGAATAATATTTAGATAAAATCAGCAAAACTGTTATACCTTTGCTTCTGTTGGAAAACATTTGATGATTTCATCTGATATTTGTGAAGCGAGTAATACCGACATTTTTATATTTTCTTGAAGCAAAAAGTTGATTATCAGATCAAGAACTATAGAACGCATCGCATCGGTTAAAAATTTATTGTTCTGATAAGATAGAAGAATGGATCTACCCCGCATTGAGTTCGTCAAAACTTTATTTAAATTAAATAAAATTGGACTCCGTTCCATATAGTTTTCTTTGTCTGTAAGCACATTTGACGGTTTATTTCGTTCCACGAAGTTTCCTTTGTTTATAAGCACAGTGGACTCTGCGTGATGTGATGATCTTTGAGCTTCTTGCCACTTCATTAGGAAATCTTCAAATTTAACAAGGACGCTCAATTTAAAACCTTTTGTTAACATTTTACAATGTTTTCTAGTCATGATCATTAATACATCTATAGTTATGCCTTCGTCTGAAAATAATACATAAATATTAACATCATCATCATCAAAGTACAGAAAATACGGTATGCAAATGATATCTTTGCAAATTTTTAATAGATCTTTCCACAATTGACCTTCAAGAAAGCTAGAAATATGTTCCTGACCAGAAACTGTGTCAATATTTTTTAACAAGTAATCATCCAACAGATCATTTGCCTCAAAAGTACTTTTGAAATTGGCAAAAGTGATTCTGTTTTTAGTGACTCCACATATTGAGGCTCACCATTTTTGTATTCAACAGAAATGTCACTGTGCACAGAAAACTTTTGTACCTCACTTTCAAAATTATTTGATTGCAATAACGATTTGAAAGTGGAGTCAGCAGACTTCGATGTCATTAAACATTTTAAAGTTGTATGCAATTGACGAATATTATCCGACACAAAATCACTGCCATTATCATTTTCATAATTAATTGAATTAGATAAATATTCCTCTATTGGCGATACAACAATATTTTTTATGTTTGCTTGTATGACTTGAACATCTTTGTTTGAAAAATGATTTTAACTGTATAAAGTATTATTTAAAACCATAATAGAATCCCTTATTTGGGCTAAATTTTTGGCTGAATCAAACGTAAACAATGTATTTGTGTCTCTAGCTTTAATTAAATCATTAGAGATTTCTTCATCAAAATTGTTAGATGGAGGGCAAGATGGCTTACTATGTTTAACGCTTAAATCAGTTTCAGGATTGGATATATGCTTTCTTTTCAAATGCTTTTTAAAAGTGTTTATATTACTGAAGGATTGATGACAATTATCCTCTATGCAGTCAAATACACTATCAGCGAAGAGTGAGTGGAAAACTTTAAAATGAGCTGTAAGTGCTACAATAGTTTGAAAATTACTATAACACATAAAACATTTCATTTTGTATGACACTGCGTTTGCTACCGGTTAATTAAATTTTAATAATGAGTTTATAAGTTTATATGAAAACTATTGACTAATATTCAAAAGTATTAATTCATTGCACTGTCTCTGTTCCTTTAATTCACAAAGTACAAAAAAAAATTAATCAAACAAAGATGCGCGTGTGTTTCATTTGCAGCACATATTCCTATAACACGTATTGTATAAACCAAAAAATCGTGAAATAAACATTACATATCTAATTTTTTACTTACGTTTTTTTCCAAAGTTCTACTTCGTATTCGATTCGTATTTGCACTCCAAGTGGTATTGCTGTATTTTTAAATAGCTGCCGTAAATGAGACGCTGTCATTAATTTTATTGTAGTTTCATCAATTCCAGAATCTAAATATAATTTTAATTTATATGTATGTTTTTCTATTTAAAAAAAGGGTATATGTACTTACCAGAAAACAAATCTTTTAACTGATATTTTTCACTAATTGTTTTATCAATTGCTTGGAAAAAACTTTCGCACATGTTGCTCTTGACAATTATAAAAACAGATTGACTGCACTCGTTGTGCATCGTTTTTATTTCGCTCGCATTTTTTAAAAACGCACAATGAAGATTGTGAACAACACAAAAATAATGTGTATAACATAGTTTCTGTTGTTGTTGCTCACAAAAAATTTATGTAAACCATGGTTTGTTTTGTGCATTCTACAAAAACTACCTGCAATTCGTTTGTGAACTACACATAAAATTTTGTGAAATTCACAAATTGCAAAGTTTCTTAATTTTGTGAGTTTAATTGAGGATAATTGCTTATTATTTGTGTAATTCATAGTGATTGGTTGTGAATTTCACAGTTTCTTATTTTCTATTCTTAAGTCCCTGTAACATTAACAAAAATATTATGAAATCCACAGAATTTTTATGATGATCACAAAATTTGTGTTATAATCACAATTTTTTTCTTTTACATTAACAAATGTGTAATTATGAATTTCACAAAACGAGTTTTTGTGAAATTCACATAGAACCACTATGAAAAAATTTTTCTGTGTAAGTCTGTTGAAAAGATATTATGGCTCGTGGGTGTAAATTATTTTATGAAGTGGAATTTGCGTACGAATTTTTAATAAATTGAAGAAATTAACATTGAATAGCTTTTTTACAATGTGGTCATATTTTCCTAACCCATAAACATACCTAATGACAGCATTGAAGGTTCCGCTAAGTTTAGCTATACTTTCCCCGTCTGTACTGGCAAAAAGTTCACAGCCATATAATAATGTTGGTAGTAAATACGTTTTCGCTAGGAGAGTACGTATAGATATAGGTGTAAAATATTGCCCATTCCATAGAGACCTAAGCATACCATAAGTTCTCCCAGTAACAGATAGTATATGGTCAGACCACGTAAGCGTAGTATTAAATTTAATTCCGAGGTTTTTAGTGTTATCAACAACTTCTATTCTTTGACTGTTTATAAAAATATTAGATTCCAATCTAAACTTCGTTAGCCTTGGTATAATAACTAAGCACTTGGATTTATACTAAGATAATTTCCCGATGCCCAGTTTTGCACACGATGTAAATCCTCATTTATCTTCCTCACACAATTATCAAGTTCATCTAAACTACAACTTATATAAATTTGGACGTCATCATTATAGATATGACAGTTACAGTGATGTAGGTGATCCACAAGGTCATTAATGTATAAAGTAAATAAAAGTGGACCAAGAATAGATCCTTGTGGGACAACATAAGGTACTGGTAACAGTCGAGATAATCTTCCATTAGCTGAGACACATTGGCTACGAGACACATTGGCTACAAAATATGACGAAATTAGACTAGTTGATGAAAAGGAAAGATTGAACATTGTTTTTAGTTTTTTAGATAGAACTTAATGATTCACAGAATCAAAAGCTGTAGAGTGGTCCAAAAGAATTAACAGGGATATATTACCAGCATCTACATTTTCACGTATATCTTCTGAAACATCAATAAGTGCTGTTATACAACTACGTTTTCCACGAAATCCTGATTGCCTATCCGTGAGAAGATTTGATAATCTTAAATAATCTGTAAGTTGTGTATGTAGTAGCTTCTCAAAAACTTTCGATAAAGACGGTAATATGGCTATAGGACGGAAATCGTTACCAGATTTCGGAATAGGCAAAATCTTTGCATTTTTCCTTCTTTCCGGAAAAGTATACTTTGTTAAAATTGTATTAAAAACAAATGTAATTTGGCTGATAATCAGGAGGAATTAATTTCAGAAATTTGGGGTGAATATTATCGAGACCCATGGCGTTCGATTTGACTGCAAAACAGTTAAAAATTACTTCATTTGATGAACGCAACTGAAAGAAAAAGAATTATCATCAAGTTGATCCGTTACCGACAGATGGTTATAAAAATTTACGTCGACGTTAACAGCTGTTGATTTCGTAAATTTTTCATTAAGTTCATCGATGTCAACATCGGTTTCCGTTTCAGGGCGGGACTTGCCAAGACCAATTTCATTCAAAGTTTTCCAGGCTTTCTTAGAGTTAATTGCCGAAGAAAATACTCTGGAATAGTGGTCAGTTTTCGCCTTCTTTATCAATTTATTAACACGTCTTCGTACACTACAGTATTCCATACGAAGTATTTCTGTTTTGTAAAGTTTCCAGCATCTAAAAATTAAATTTCTTTCAATAATTGCATCTATTCCTCATGTTCTTATTGGAAACTGGTTTTATAGGCAGTTGTTGAATAATGCGTTGGTGTAGTAGTGTTGGTTGGGTACAATCCAATAGAATGCATATTATCTAAAATCGTATTTTCTGAGAGGATGTTTGAATTAAAATCCCCGCAAACAATTATGTCTTCATAGCCTATAGCCACATTCTCTAAAGCACTATGGAAGTTCGCAGTACATATTCTCCGATTGGGCCGATAAATACAAGCCAAGAGTAACTTATTACCACGCGTTTGAATTTCAATAAATAAATATTCTATAACATCTTAACAGTTAGATTTACATAGCATCTTAGAGCATATGCTTTAGTTATGAGTTATCTTTCTTTCAGTCGGGACGCAACTAATTCAGAGGATCTTTTCGACAATCCAAGGTCTCTAATTTCATCATTAAGCTCGCATTGATTTAATGGTCTCGGTGTGAAATGTTTGTGCCTTTGTACACATCAGTTTTAGATGTAGGTGGTAGTGCTGGATCCGAACTATCTGACTTATCAGAGATATCCCCTATCTTTAGGATATGTAATTTCGTGTGAATGTAGAACTGCAAGTGTAAACTTACCAGCAGATATCGTGGGGTAAGACCATCATCGCATATGTTTTCCGAAATCGCTTTTTGTACCAAAACAATCATATTCTTGGGTCACAGTTTCCCTCAAAAGCATAGGCTGCGTGAATTTCATGGATCGCCTGTAAAACATAAAAATATTGCATTGTGATTATAAAATATTCAAAATTTATTCACCTACTTTATACTTATTTTACGTGAAATCGTCTCGCAGTTACATTTTTTTTAAAAAGATAGATACGAAACGCATATAGTATACTGGTGTCCAATACTGGTTACAATTGTCCGGATATATTTTATAGAAATCGTGATATGACTTTGCAATTAAGTTGAGAAACAGTGGCGTTTATTCTCGATGATATAATATCCTCACACATAACAAAAGAATTCCGAATTGTTTTTTTACTAATTTTTCTTAATATTTCAAGATTTTCATAGCAAAGAAAATTAATTTATAGCTTGTAAGCAGAATGATTATTTTTATGTAGGGATAAAATGATATTTCCGTTTTCACAAACTCGTGTTGAATGGCAAAAACGGCTGAATGAACAATTATAAATACTGCGTACCTGCTTCACTCTTCTAATATAATAAATACAATACTTTGGGTTAAAACCTTTGTTTGGTTCAGTTTCACATTTTTATGAATATTTTATTTTTAGATTTGCAAGAATGCAAGTGTGTACACTTTCAAGTGTGGTAAATCTACCTGATTCTGTTTCTAATATAATACAATAATTTAGGTTAAACTCTTTGTGTGGTTCGGATTGTGTTTATTGCTACATTATTTTCAAGAACCATGAAAATTTAAATTTTATACTCCAAGAATAAGGTCAGCATTTCATGGTGGTTTGCCTAAATCGTTGTCGTAATGCACCTGTGATAATATGTTCTGCATTTTCATTTTGACGAAAAGTTCTTAAATTCGATCAATAAAAAATTATTAATTATTCAATATTATGTAACCCAAACAAAAAATCACAATGCTTGTAAAAACGAGATACCTTCACTTAATTGTGAATAATGACCCATATCTCGTTTAATTCACAAGATATTTAGCTTCACTATAAAGAATTAAAATTTAATAGTTTTTGGAATTTTCGATTTTTTCCCTCAAAAAATTTTTTTTTAGTTTTTTGTTTTCATACAATTTGTTTCATATCTCTGAAAATAGTTATCGGATTAAAACTAATATATATATAAGTTAAAGACATGGATTATTTCGTAGATTTATTTTAACAGAATCGGGCCAGTAGCTTTCGTGTTATGATACGTTTCAAAATCTTGAAAACTTTACTTAAAAAATATTTTTAACAAAATCACGAGTTGTCAGGGGACACCCGGTTGGTTCGCTATATATTAAGTACCTGTTAGTTCCAACACGCCCACGGCGCCCGTTGAAAAATATGATAATTTAAATGGATCTTTAAGAAGAACTTTTTTTAAGAAATTTTTTTTTTATATAATGTGTTTAAAAAAAATTCATGAGTGTTCGAACTCACGGGCGATGTGTTAACACCTTTTTGTTACACGGTACCTGTTCGATTTCAAGCTCTTTCAAACATTAATAAATTCATTTACTAAGAATTGATCAAGGTTTATATGATGTCTACAATGCAGTCAATTCCAAAAGCCATTATTCGAAATGGACTTACTTCCATTATACATAAAATTTAATTTAAAATTGTTTTGTTGTGGTTTGAGTCGTTTTTTTGTGCTGAAGGCTCTTTTGTATTGCACTTTCTTTTTATTGATGTAATATTGTTCAAATAAACAAAGCAATATTCAGCTCACTTAAATATTTATTTTTGTTTCGTCATAAGCAGAGCGACGACAAAAAGTATTAAATAGTATAGAGAACTTATTGCACTTTTTTTCCGCTCTCATGTAGAGAGTCTGAGTAAAAGAGCATACACGAGTCTAATTCTCTTTATAGAATATTTCAATATAAATGTACTATTTCGGCACAGTTATTACATAATCCAATCCAAAAACCATACATGTTTCAAGAGGCATCAAAATAATGTATGGTCTCAGATATGACAAAAAGAGTGTTATGTATACGTTTTGAATCATTCGCAAGTGCTTTTGAGTCATACAATTCGTTACATGTTACAAAGAGTCGCATCACCACCTACGTGATGCTAACGCTGTGTGTTGTTTGCATGTGTTCACTTTTATAGATTGCCCTACCCGCGCGTATAGATGTTAACACATCAAAAAAGTATATTTTTAGGTACTTTTTGTAAGATTATGTATTATATTTTCGCGAAAATGTCCTTTTTTAAAGAGAGGTAATTCTTTTATTAAAAGCTAATGTTTTTTAAGAAAATGTACTATTTTTAAGAAGAAGTACTTTCTGTAAAAAAAGCCATAAGAGTAGGATTTTTTTTTATAAAGAAGTAATTTGTTAAAACCAGGTACTTTTTAAAGAAGTGGTACTCGTTTAAGGAAGAGGTTATTTTTTAAGAAAATGTACTTATTTCCGGAAAGGCTACTTATCTCAAGAAAAGTAAAGAAAAGGAATTATTTTATTTTTAAGAAAAGGTACTTTTATGAAAATAAATTTTTGTAAAAAAAGATGTTTTTTTAAGAGAAGGTATTTTTTGAAGAAAAGATTTTTTTAGAATTTGTCCTTTTTTCAAGAATAGGTAAATTTTTAAGAGTAGGTACTTATTTCGGGAAAAGGTATTAAAATGTCTCTTTTTGTTTAAGAAAATCCAATTTGTTGTAAGAAAATTTACTTTTTTAAGAAAAGGTACTTATTTTAAAAAATTCCCTTTTTTAAGAAAATTTACTTTTTGTAAGAAACTTTACTTTTTTGAAGCAAAGGAACTTCTTTAAGATAAGGTCTTTTTGTTTAAGAAATGGTACCCTGTTTAAGAATAGGAATAGGTATTTTTTAAGAATATGTTCCCTTTTTAAACTTCTTTCACTGTGGCTTTTTTAAATTTTCTTTTCATTGGGTTCAACACTATAATATATACATACAATGGAAATGGAAAACTTCTCATTAAACAAGAAATATCCCAACTATTAGTCTAGACATAAACCAAATCAAAAGTACCCAATATGGTTGATAATACTGGGATGTAGCATAATAGTGTTAACAAAAGTTGTTTAATTTTTTTTCTTTTAGCCCCATCCCGCAGTGTGTGATAAGGAAACTTATCCATAGAATTTAAGAATGTTGGCATTTTCGTACATATGTAGCCATGATCAGTGTTATCATGTTGGCATAATTTGTGCCGCTTTCGCATAATTTTTTTGGTTTTGGCACTTGTTTTTTTTTGAAAAATTATGCCAAATACCGTTTAGCACAATTTCGTCATGATTTTTCTAATTTTTTTAATTTTAGTGCAATGTTTTATCACAATACATTTGCAAACGGCACAATTTTTCATACTGAAAGTTTCTCCCTTCAATTTATCTGAATATGTTACATCAAATTTATCGGTATATAAGGTACATACAATATCACATTTTTAGGTTAGTGGCTTAGAAAGTAACTCCACAGACGTAAAAGCAAAAAAATTATTCATGAAATATCAGAAACAGGTTAACGATTTCAAAAACTCCGTGTAGATGTACTTACATATGTATGTACATACATGACAAAATTCCTTGTACATTTGTTATTAGGGATGCCAAAAAGCTCTCCTCAACTCAGGAGTGAAAGCCTGCCATAAAATCACTTTTTTACCTGGAATAAAAATATGGACAATTATTAACAAACTTCAAATTAGTCGTATTGGACCGAATAGTGCCTTCAATATCAAGATGTGACTTTTCCAGAAGCTCCAGATATAAATTCAAGGGAAAATCTCCGGGTTCATTAGAAGAAAAATATCCGACAATAATAATTTCGAACTATAGACGATTTGACAACTGTTCGCTAGGATAAATGGAACGGTTTCCAAAAAAAATTATTCAAAACTTGGGAAATTCTATTCTAAAATGATTGAAAGAAATTGTTAAAATCCATGGGCCTCAAACAAAATAATAATTTATTTTTTAAGTTTTATTTGAAAAATGTGATACTTATTGGAGCTGAAAATCACACTTAGTATGGCATTCGTTGTTGTTGCAGAAATTCTTAAAATATTTTGAGTTAGTGTATTGTATGAAATTAAGATGCATACATTAATTTCATCTGAAATTAAGAAACAAATTGAAACCATAACAATACTTATTTTTAAGTTAAACTGTTAACGTTTATATAGAATTAGAACAAATACTAAAAAGTTTGGTTTTGCAAACGGCACAATTTTTCGGGAGATTCGGGAAAATTTGTTAGTCGCTTTGTGGCCATGATGCATCAACTCGATATAGTGGTTATTCATTTCATTTTTGGCCGTTAACCGGTGTTATAGACTTAATTCGTAATGAATCCTCTTCTAATTCTTTTATATCCAGTTTAAATCTCATTTCTGTTCAAAAATTTAAAAATATAATTCCTTATTCAAGTGATTCGCATTGTACACGCTGAAGAAAAACGAACCCAGCAACATATTGCAGGAACCATGTGTGCGTGCCTCTGATACTTGAGATCCTGAGTTCGATCCCTGTTCTGTCCACCTTAAATTTCATTCGACGGCAGTCACCTCGCATAGTGACGGCGACACTTTCGAGTATTTAGCCATGAAAATGCTTCTCAAAAATACCGTTCGGAACCGGTGTAAAACTGTAGGTCCCAATCAGTGAGTATACAACTAGAAAGCGCACAGCTCACTGGGTGTGAGCAGCTCTCCCCGATTCCTTCATGAGATGTAATGGGAAACCATTTTTTTACGAGGTTGAATTTTATGTTTCGAGATTAGAGAACAAAAACAAATATTAATCATCGAAAATCACTTTATTGTTTTTCAAAATATTCCCCATGAAGATTTATACACTTTTGCATGCGTTTGAAGCAATTGTCGAAACTCTTTTCCCACTCTGATTGAGGTATCTCCAAAATATGCATTCTGAATGCAGCAACCGCTTCTTCAGGTGTCGAAAAACGTTGACCTCTCGGTTTAAAAAGTCATTCGGTGCCAAGTCAGGACTATACGGCGGATGACCCATCAAGTCGATGTTTTGGGTGCTTAAAACTGCAGTTGTTTCAGCCGATGTGTGAGAGCTCGCATTGTCGTGGTGAAGAGTGATCCGTCTTCGGCGGTTGGTTTCCTGATTTCTTGAAAGACAACTGGTAAACAAATGGTTGTGTACCACTCAGAATTCACTGTTCTGCGTTGTTCTAGTGGTACGGTTGCGATATGTTCGGTTTTTCCGAAAAAACAGGTGACCATTTGCTTGGAAGTGCTTCGGGCGCGAACAACTTTTGATGGATTTGGCTCATCTTGAAACACCCATACAATTAACTGCTGTTTACTTTCGGGCTCATACGCTTAAATCCAGGATTCATCACCTGTCACGATGTCATAGACGTGTTTCGAAGCACCGCGCTCGTATTTTTGGAGCATTTCTTTCGACCAATCGACACGAGCCTTTTTTTGAGCGATTGACAAATTGTGTGGGATCCAACGCGAACAAATTTTTTTGGCAGTTAAATGTTTATGCAATATTGAATGTATGCTGGTCCCACTAATGCCTGAGGTTGTCTCAATCTCACGATAGGTCACATGACGATCTTGCAAAATCAGTTCGCGCACAGCATCAATGGTTTTTGAAACAACAGCTGATTTTGGACGACCTTCACGAAATTCGTCTTGGAGTGAACTACGACCACGATTGAATTCACCATACCATCGATAAACACTGGTCCTTGATGGAGCTTCATCGTTAAAAATTGAATTAAGTTCATCCATGCACTGTTGCTGAGTTCATCTACGTCGAAAGTTGTAAAAAATAATCGCACGAAAATGTTCACGATGTAATTCCATTTTTGGGCCGAGATGAATCTTTTAAGTCACTGTAAACAACACAAATAGCGCTCGTATGGCAAAACGTTCTGAGTACGCATAACCTCAAAAATGTCCAACTTTACAATAGAGCTGTCAGTTGCCAGATTGCAACACTAGGGTTGCCAAATCCCGAAACATAAAATTCAACCTCGTTGTCATGAATTGAAGATCTGCAGCTTTTCTGTTTCTTTGTTGTCTGTCACGATTTTTGGTTTAGCAGTTTTCACAAAATAACGCCACATTTGGGCCACAAAATAGATATTATAACCTATTAATCGGTGTATCTCACACATGTAATACTGAATGGCAAACACAATGTGTTTGGACACAAGTGTAATATATTTGTGACAAGCTACAAACACGTTATATTTGCATCTAAACAACAAATAACGACAGATTTTTCAGCGTGTGTATGCTGTTGTCAATAGCTTTGTTTCCGAACGGGTTACTTGTGTCATTTTTCCAATTGAAATTTGAAAAATATCAATTTAATTTTGAAAAATATGAGTTGAAATTTGAAAATTATATTTGAAATTTGAAATAAATACATCAATTGAAATTTGAAAACTCTATTTGAAACTTGAAATAGATCAATTGAAATTTAAAATACATCAATTGAAATTTAAAGCACATCTGTTGAAATTCAAAACACACCAATTGAAATTTAGAAATCTAATTCATAAAACCGGTTAATATTTTTTAAATTTCAAGTGAAGAATTTTAAATTTCAATTGATGATATTTTTAAGGTTAATACGCTATTTTTAATAAGAAGAATGAACATCAAAAAAAAATCCGAGTTCCGAAATGTCCCAAAAAATCCCAGGTCCCGTAATTATAAATCTGAAAATCTGGAATACCGGGATTTGTGAAACACTCCCCCGATTGAAGTTACTATTTGGAACATGTATAAAGAAAAAAATTGTCTTTCATACCAACAATGTTTTTTTCGTTAAAAAAAAACTACAATTGAATTTTTAAAACAATGATCAAATTTCCAACAAAGATTTACTTTGTTTTTAAACTCTATTATTTCGCGACCTTAGAACAACAAGGTTCTAAGTGCACCAAGGTATGATTCGAGAGAAATAAAATTTAATGTTTATGATGCTTTATTTATTACATGTTATTTTATTTTGGAAAAGTCTATTGTTTAATTTGTTTCAATTTATTTAAATAATGAAATGCCTCAGATATATTCACGATGAAATCTAGTTTTTAGAATTTTGTGTTTAAAACAAGAGATAGAACTTTGATGATCAGTTATTAGGCGCAATAATTTGGTACCACAAGGTTCTATGAGCCACTTAGAACCTTGTGGCACTGTAAGAACTTAAATTTGATCACTTAGAACTTTGTTGCAGAAATCAGTTTTAAAAGAAATCATAAAACCAATGTTTTTTTTTGTAAAATAACTGCTAGATAACGAAAAAATAATAAATACTTTTAGTCATACTACCTGTTACTAACTTAATTCTATTTGATACATTTACACGAGCAAAATTGTAACAGGTTTCCTATAATGGAAGTTTAAAACTTTAATTTTTAACTGCGTTCAAACTTAGAACTAAAACATTTTTTGAATTGTGCATATGTGACCTGGTCTACGGGAGGTACCTACGGTCGGAAAAATTGATTTTGGAACTAATTTTCTAGAAATTTGAACGGTCTTTTCTATGGAACAACTGGCAGACTCTTCATTTCTTCATTTATTTTGCTTCAAATTACAATCGAAGTTTGAAAGAACACAGCGCAGCGCGCGCGACTTGTAAAATTTAACAGCTGTTTTCTTGAAAAGTTGATTTACCGAAAAAACCTTTGTGTTGCTTGTAGTGGTAACCACGATCTATTTGTTTGCCAAGTAGACAAAACATCGGACGAAATGTTTAAATTGCATTAAAAATAATCGGAGAAATAGCAACTATAGGGCTGATGATCGCCGCTGCCCCAGCCGTAAGGAATATCTAACAATTCGCTAAAATATATACATAAAATCAAGACTACCGCCAAGACGTCAAACGCCACAAGTATTTGAGAACTCACTTGAAAACTTTCCACAGATGCCAGGATCCAAAATTCCAACTATTAGTCATTTTGGGTATTCTGAGGCCAATAAAGCCCCGACTCAACATTCAACTACATCCAGCGAACTTTTCAATATCGACAATTTGTTCAATGTATTCACAGGAGCTATTCCAGATCTTCGAAAATTCACATCAAAAATGGAACAGATTTCCGTAATTATGAATATGCTCAAATATGCAGTGCAATAATTCTACCAACTGCCTTCAAATAATGCACTGGAATTGTCAGGGCATTACCACCCATATGTAATTCTGTTGAATTACATATTTTTATGGACGAACTTTCGATCGATATTTTATTGTTAAACGAAACGTTTCTTAACCTAACCATAGATTTCTGTTACCTGGCTACGACGTATATAGAAAAGATCGAATTACACATGGTAGTGGGGTTGCTTTGACCATTCGATCTAATCTGAAACACCAGCTTGAAAACTCAATACCAACGAAAGCTATCGAAAACATATGTGTCTCTGTGGAAATCATGAATAAAAACGTCAAGTTCATATCAGCATACACAGAGAAAACAGTGCCTAATAAATACCTAATAAAATAGAACAAAATTAATAAGATATCTCTATGTTTTTTTTTCAAGAAGGAAGTCCTATTATTTTAATAAGGAAAACCTTTTTGAAAAAATCAAGAAGGAAACTTAGGGTTTTTATTAAGTATTCTTCTTCTTTTTTTTTTTGAAAACGGGTTTCCGTCTTGATTTCATTAGACTGTCTTCTTGATTTTTTCAACAAGATTTTCATCTTGATTTCATTAGGCTGTCTTATTGATTTTTTTAAAACGTTATACTTCTTGATTTTATTTGATAATTATATTGATTTTTTATTTTTATATTTACTTCGGAATACATTAAATTAAATTATATATTTGCTTAGGAATATTTATAAGTACTTAGGGCCATTACTACAACTTGCCGTTAGTTAAAGGCAAGATTTTGTCGGACCGATGAATTGATTTATGTTACAGAACCTTCATTTATTATATTTTTATCCATTAATTGATATTAATAATAATATTAACAATAA
This sequence comes from Phaonia tiefii, assembly GCA_963931995.1. Lineage (NCBI taxonomy): Eukaryota > Metazoa > Arthropoda > Insecta > Diptera > Muscidae > Phaonia > Phaonia tiefii. The sequence continues at coordinate 144,410,451 of OZ008368.1, forward strand.
AAAATAAAAGTTGTAATAATGCTAAGCTACTTATCAGGCAGACAAAATCCTGCGTTTAACTAATGGCAAGTTGGAATAATGGCCCTTAATATATTATAATTTTCATATATGTATACATTTGATATTTATTAATGTTTTTATTACCAGTATTTTTTTAATCGAATAACTTTAAGTTCATTGTTCAGTGAGGATAGGCGGTCAATCTAAATCGATGAAGTTGATCACGGCATATGTTTTGGTTTCATTGCCGATCAAATAAGATTGAACTCTTTGTGAAAAGCTCAGGTTTTTAAATTTTTTACCTACAAGTTTTATATTGTTTCTTTGCATAAAAAATCGACTATTTCAAAAATATTTACCGCATCATCTTTAGTTACAGTGACTATATAATTAACTTTGAACGTTATTCCTCCGAAAAATTATTTCGCAGATAGCAACAATGCAGTGAACAAATGTTTTCTAGTTTTTTGAATCAATATACTTATTTCTTTCATTGAACATAAGTACTAGCTGTCCTTTCACAGTACTTTTAAGAAGGTTTATAAGACTAGTGCCGCATATGGAATTTTCTGCTGACATCTGTGCAACGAGTGGGGATTCCGTACACCCTGAACTACTAAGTCGGTCAGAAATTTTTACCAACCACTCCAAAATCCGACTATTTGCCGTTAACGTATCTCTTTCGCACATAAATGGTAAATTCTGAAACAATACTTGAATGAAAATATATTTTTTTCATAAGAATTATTTTGTACGTACAATATTCTTCCTCCATTGCTTTCAGTCTGCTTGCCTAACTGTCTTTCAATGTTTGTAAGAGTTTTATTTTTGAAAATGTATTTCAATTTATTAACCAGTACTTTGACCAAATCTCTTCTTCCTCTAAAATTACATGAATTGTTAGTAGCGCAAGGACATCCGGATTCATGTTGACGCTTCAAAAATAATTTTTAAATGAAGTTGAATGAAAAGTTGATTCAAAAGTTGAAACGTCTGAGGAGAACGATCAACTTTCTTATTCAACTCAAACGTCAAAAGTTGAATCAACTGTTGGTACGCCTGAGGGCAGCATAATATTGAAATCTCTGCACCAGAGAAATATTGCACTGCAAAACCGAAAAAGATCATAAAAAAATTGTCTATATTGATTTATGTATATATATAAATGAAATAACAAACAAGCTAATATAATCAAGAAGATATACTTATTAAGAAAATCAAGATGATTTGCACATGATCATACCTTTTTGAAAAAATCAATTAGGTAGCCCAATGAAATCAATAAGAAATCCCTTTTTTATACAATTCAGAAGACAACCTAATAGAATCAAAATGTTTTTCTCTATGACTTGTTTTTTTTTTGGTGCCAAAAATAACGGAAATTGAGTGAAAAAAATTTTAAATAACAAGTTTCCTTCTTGATTTTATGAGTTTTCCTTCTTGATAAAATTAAAAAGATTTACAACATGAAAATAATAAGGAATCTATTAGGAAAAATCTTCGCTTCTTTCTGCTGGGATACCCCTTAGCCTAAAAACGTTTGATAGAGAAAATCTTCTTGATACTATTAGGCAGTTCTGGCTCTGTGTACTGTCCCGGTTACACTGCAGATTTTAAAACTGATCTTGACCTAACATCTACAAGAGGAGCTTTCTTTCTTTTGGGAGATCTAGTTTCTGACAGAGCAGGAAAATCTTTATTTTACCATCAAAATCGGTCAAGTTATTATATATACATTATCCATACAACCCAACAAGATTTCCCCAAAATATAACATATAGAAGGCCTTCGACCATCGATCTCTAGCTTTCCAACTAAACTTTGCCATTCACAGACATTGAGACACATTCTTGCAAATTATACTCCGATCATCTTCCTATAACTTTTAGCATAAATAGCCGATACAAAGAATCTGAAAAATTATTTCCTGACTATCGCAAAACTAACTGGAACACGTTCAAAAGGGTCTTTGTATGAAAGTTGAACTCATCCATTTTATTCAATAATCAAATGTCATTTCAGAATATTGAACTTTCAATTCGTGAATTTACTAAACTGCTTTTAGAGACCTGTACCCAAGTTATTCCGAACAAAAAATGTAAAGGCAAATCCTTACAAACAGCAGCTCTTTGTAAGCAGTTAATTTGAAACTAGGGTAGGGTTATACATAAATAATTCAAGAAATATTCAGTGGTCTACATTTTTATATAAATTACCGATTGGCAGCAAACAGTTCTGGAGAATTACAAAGCGCTTTAAGGGAAAGAACAAGAGAAAAGTTTCGTTAATTGTTAATAACCACGAAGATAGTAACGATTTGGAAAAAGGTAATATCCTTGCTGATTATTTTGCGGAATCGCATCTTATAAGACTTAATTCGCATCGTTCTGCTGAAACGAAAGTGGATTCTCTTGTTAGCTCAGTTGAACTTAGTAATAGCCGAAATAACGATTTGAGTACATTGACAAATCTAGAGGAGATCATATTTATTATAAGTGAATTAAAAAACTCAAAAGCCCCTGGAGTAAATAATATATAGTTCAAACGTGCTTACGAAATTTTAGTAGAGATTTTCAATTCCTGCATTCAGAACTCATACTTTCCAAAGGAATTTAAGAGGGCAAAAGTAATCCCGATTCAGTTTGCAAATTCGTCAGGGATGATTATTATTTATTCGGCCTTTTCATTGGTACTTTTTAATTTTGTTGTTCAAGCTCGACGCCATTCTATATCCCGATTAGTAGAGATATAGTTTTCAAAAAGGAACTTTGCAAATGTATTCCTACGATTCCTGGCAAACCCTATAGCTATTTGAGATCTAGCCACAGATCTTCATCAGCGGTTGTTTGGAATGATGCTATTGAAAAATTCTTCAAACTAAATGCAAACGAAATCATTTGAATTGAGAATTCACTTTAATGCAAGTGTTCGAAAAATATCGCAAACAAAACACACAGGAAAACATTTGAAAAAACTTCTTTCCATCGCCAGAGAACCATCGGTCCTCAATAGACATGTTTTTTTGTTCTTTCCTAAAAGCCAACACATTTTTTTACATGCAATAACAATTGCATGCAGTTTCGTTGTACTCCACGTTATTCAAATTGATGATTATTATTTGCTAAATTTGATTGACAATGTTCTGGAGAAAATCATATTGAAAAGGCTAAATAATAGTGTTTTTGATTCAAATAATAGTATGGTTTCAGAGATCGGCACTCTACAGTCCATTAGATAAGACGATTGATTAATATGATTAGGACAAACAAGGAGAAGAGAAGTATTTCTCTAAATGGAAGATAAAAATAAACGAAAGCAAATCCCAGGCAATAATTTTTCCATTTAATAAATCTCCCCAGAGAATTCCTAATCGCAGTCTTATGGCTAATGGTGGTAGAATTTTATTCTCAAAGACAATTAAATATCTTGGGATAAAAATTAAAATTTAAACAGCATTTAGAAGAAGCCTCTAATAAGGCAACATGCGTTGGAAGGGCATTATTCCCACTTTTAAACAGTAAGTCTAAGTTAAACTACACAAACAAAGTGCTTTTATTTAAAATGTGTATCAGGCCAATTTTAACATATGTATGTACGGTTGCCAAGTTTGGCTAAAGTGTGCAAAGACACACGAAAAACGTGTAATACAGAATAAAAATTTGAAAATAATATATAATTGCTGTCGAATTGCATAGAAAATTTAAACAGAAAACTATTGAAATATTTATTAAAGATTTGTCACTGTCATTTGATGATTGATGCAGAAGGTCAACATATGATCAATTAAGGAACTTGGCTTGACGACGCTTATATTGATATATGTACATTAAACCGACTCATTTTGTATGGGGCCAAAAAAAGTGTTTTTGTTCCACCCCCTGAAATGTTCCTTGACTTGTTTTTTTATGATTCGCAAACTATTTCGCGTCTAGGATTAAAACCCCGTGAGCTGGACCGTTTTTAAAAAAAGGCTTTTTTTTGCAGAATATCTTTGAAAAAAGGCATTGGCAGAACATTTGTTGGCATGTTTTTCATACCGTTGGATGCGTCTTTGAAAATGCTTTCCTGTGATACTAATATTGCACATATTATCTTTAGTTAACTATCAAAAATCTTTGAAAAACTCAAAAAAAGCCTTTTTTTAAAAACGGTCCAGCTCACGGGGTTTTAATTCTAGACGCGAAATATTTTGGGAATCATCAAAAAACAAGTCAAGGTACATTTCAGGGGGTGGAACAAAAACACCTTTTTTGTGAGTCAGTCTAATGTACATATATACATAAATATAGACTAATAAAGACGCCGTTTCTAGAGTTCCTTAATACACAATCCCACTTCCGTTTATATTTATTGTGATATTAAATTTTGACTATCTTTATCCTGTAATAACTAACATTTGAATGCATGTATTTTTCTTTATGTTGTTGTTGTTTATTAAATCCATTGTACGGTGTTACAATTGGTATATTGCGCCTCTAAGGCATTATTGAAGCTAGCTGGCAATAATACAGTAGAATCGCGATAATTCGTACCCCGATAATTGCAAAATCTTTATATTCGTAACAACCTGTCGGTCCCTTGAGAAAACTCCAATAATTCGTAATATTTACATACATTTTGGTCCCCGCGATATTTCGTATTTTATTTTTAAACGATCAATACAAAGTCTCTTATAAATCGTATATTGATTGATTAAGACCTCATATAATTCGAAATTCACAAGGAAAATTTGTATTGCCGTTACTTTGAACGAAGATATTGTTTATGCTCTCAATTGATCAGTTTGTTCTTTGATTTATATTTTACAAATCATGATGTCAATGATAATGTTTTTGATTCCTTGGTAATTATACACGAATACAGGAAAAAAAAACCTTTAAACAACATAAAATAACAGACTTCTTTTAATCATAATTTTTGATTTTTATTTTGTTAACATTTAACTTTTAAATTGTTTTTGTTCTATTATATAAAATAATTATTTGTATGTAAAATTGGAATTTTCATTATTTCCAAATAAAATTAGAATAGTACATAAGGAAATATGTAAACTTAACTGAAATAAAAACCACTTTAATTCGTATATTTCTTTTAGTTTACGTCTGTAAATCGAAATCTCAATAAATCGTAAGCCCCTCTAATTCGTAGAAAACTGCTCGTCCCTTGCGATTACGAATTATCGCGATACTACTGTATTATCATATGTATGTACATTAGAGTGGCATTTTTTTGTATGAAAATTTTTTTTTCTTTCTACTCAAGGATTGCCGGGCCGCATATTATGCCACTTGATGAAAAAATGTTATGCTATAAATTTGGGGAAAATTGGACAATGTTAACACGTCGCGCCCGAAGGTCAAAGTTCAAAAATTTTGAAATTATGTTTTTCTAAGTGACAGATTGTTGCAATATACTTATTTTTCGGCAGATTTTTGCGAAACTTGGTGGGTTTGCAACACATACTTTGTATCTGGTAAAAATTTAGGCAACATGGGGCAACGTTAACACGTAGCGCCTTTAGGTCAAAGTTGAAACATTTTTAATTTATCTATTTCCAATAGACAACTTGCAGAAACATACTAATTTTTATTCGGATTTTTATGAAACTCGGTACAAATGTAACAGTGAAGTTCCTCTTAATCTGGTAAAAATTGGGACAAAATTGGGCGACGTTAACACTTACCTCCTCAAGGTCAAAGTTCAAAAATTGATGAATTATGTATTTCCAATAGTCAGCTTCGAGCAACATACTCATTTTTTACCAGATTTTTACCACAAACTTCGTAGAATTGTAACTATGAACTTGTTGTTTATCTGGTAAAAATAAAAAAAAAATAAAAAAAAAAAAAAATAAAAAAAAAAAAAATAAAAAACAAAAAAAAAAAAAAAACTTTGACCTAAAGGCGCTACGTGTTAACGTTGCCCCATGTTGCCTAAATTTTTACCAGATACAAAGTAACTTCTGTGTTGCAAACCCACCAAGTTTCGCAAAAATCTGCCGAGAAATAAGTATATTGCAACAATCTGTCACTTAGAAAAATATAATTTCAAAATTTTTGAACTTTGACCTTCGGGCGCGACGTGTTAACATTGTCCAATTTTCCCCAAATTTATAGCATAACATTTTTTCATCAAGTGGCATAATATGCGGCCCGGCAATCCTTGAATTTCAAAAGTAAGGGAAAAATGCCACTCTAATGTACATACATATATTTTAAATGTTAAAAAACAACTTACACGATTTTTAATAATTTTTAAGAATAACAATTTATTAATTAGTATTGTTATATAAGAAGCATTTCTACATCATTTAGTAACATTTGTTTAAGTCTGCTTTTAAAAACAGAAATTGATTCGCAATCCGGCAACTTATTGTATTCATCACTACCCATGTGTTCTATTTTCTGCATCGTTAATTCCAATCTGCATAATTCTACCATAAACTGGTAACACATTTTGCGTATCATTTTTGTATAATTAATAGTGCAGTTGAAAAACTTTTGGGAAGATCATAAACTATTTTTAGTGCCTTATTTTGCATTATTTGCAGCGCCTTTAATACCGTAAGCTTATAGAATATCCCCAGAACTGGTGCTATTTTTGATTTTAAATTCTGAATATGCGGTGTCCAGCTGAGATTGCTTTGTAAAGTTATAACCAATGTTTAATGCTGTTAGCTTCAGATATTGGTTCTCGATTAACACAGATTGTGCAACCTTCATTATTGTGGCCTAAATCTTATGAATTTGGTTTTACTTGCATTTAATATAAATTTGTTTCAACTTGCATACTCAGAAATTAAGGCTGCATCTCTGTCAGCATACGTTTTCAAAATTAAATTGTGCTTGTAAGGATTTTAAATGCAAATATCGTCCGCATACATAAACAGCTTTCCACTCAATTCTAGCCTGCTGATATCATTTATATAAATTCTGAATAGCAAGGGTCCTAAGACGCTCCCTGTGGCACACCATATTCAACAGGCTCAATTGAGCTGCAAGATACGTTGATTTGTACATATTAGTGGTAGTCATGCAAACAAGAAAACCTAGAACTTTTGCTCGGCGTAAGTTTGCCCCGAAGCGTTTCATGAGGCACCAAATAAAGTTGCTCGGTGTATCTATGCAGCAATTGTCAAAAAAAGGCTGATAAAGTAAATAAACAAGGTAAAATTAAAAGTATATGCTTTACCTATTCCATTATTTTATTTTTTTCACATAAATCAAAAACCCTCTCTATTTTTCTATACAAAAATATTGACATTGAAATGTTAAAAGTTTTCACGTTTCTTTTTCCAGGTTTGCTCAGCAAATTTGCCTCGAAAACTTTCCACTTTTGTGCAAGTCACTTTGTATTGGAAATTGTTTGTTTTGACGTTTGCTGTGCAAGTTTACGATGTTTTCGAGTTTACGAGGTTCTTTCGAGCTTTCATGAAGACCACTATTGTTTTCGGTTTTGCAAGTAGCTTAAGTAAGGTTAATTCCGTTCCATTGATACCATAATAGGACAGTTTCTCACACAAAATACAATGATCCACAAGGTCAAACGCTCTGGAAAAAGTCGTAGAAAATTCCTCCAGCTCCCGAAAATCGACGATCCAATCCGTCACAAATACAATTGACTACGTTAACAACTGCTTCCTCAGTTCCATATCCTTTTTGAAAACCATATTGATTTTCAAAACAACAGGTTTTCTGTTTGCAGATATAAAGAAATTTGTGTATGTAAAAGTTTTTCAAATATCTTATCTAACACAGACAATAAATCTATTGGTCTGTAATTGGCAAGCAAAGTTGGTCGTACCTCCTTGGGAATAGGCACAATTTTATGAGTTTTTATTATATCAGGGTAGATAGACGAGTCGATTATGTCATTAAAGATTTTACACAGCACAGCACCCAATTCAAGTACACATTCAATGACGGTTTTTGGAGATATATTGTCACTGCCGCTACTTTTGTATTTATTCATTGTTCTTATCAACAATTCAACTTCATTTTCCATAGCGTTTTGAAGATGAGTTTCATCTTGTTGTTATGCATTTTTAGTGTTTTTAGTGAATTCCAGTTATCTGTAAAGCTTGTATCAATATTCTGCGTTAGACTTACAACGGAACTCAAAAAATATTCATTAAATTTTTGAGCTTTACATACATATGTATATCATCCAGTATATAGTTACCCTCTTCATTCTGAAGTATTATTTCTGATCTAGATCCTTTTCCAATGGTTTGATTTATAAAGTTCCAACACTTTCTCAGTTGCCTTATAAATGTTGATAAGTTATCATTGTAATACAGATTATAACATTCATCATTTGCCAATTTTATAATTTTGCTTTTGAAAGTTATTTCGAATATAAATAGACGTACCACCATATCCATCACTTCTGCAACTATGTACGGCATTATATCCTGGCATGTTATACAGTTGTACCAAATTTTGTTGAAACCAGGTTTCTTGTAAACAAATCACATTGGGTAGGTTAGCAAAATTAGAAACCGTAGTTTTAAAATTATTGAATTTATCTATTGACGAAATGCTTCTTATATTAATTGAAACTATGTTAAAGTTTGAGTTAAAAGAGTTTATTTAAGTTCATGTTTAGAAATGTAGTATGATTTAAAACTAAGTATAAAGACATTAATATTTATATATATGGGACATTCCAAGTCAAAGCGGACAGTTTGAAAAGATTTCTTCTTGATTTCCGCCATTTTCTGATATTTTGTGGCAAACATCAAGCAACCGTTCCTGGTCAATTTTCATGTTGTTGTAATTGTTCGTTCAAAGGACATTGATTTTTAAAAAAATCGATTTTTTATAGGACTGTTTTGGACTATTGGTCATAACTTCCTCAATAATGGTCCGACTTGGACATTAATCTGTTTGTTTTTTTCTGTACTTTTTAGAGAAAATATTAAAAAAAATATTCAAAGTGTTTTTGAATACGAATTTTGAGTTTTTAAATTTTAGTTTTAATTTTGAAACTGTTTGTACCCTTCGATTTTTGTCTCTGTTATAAACCTATATCCATTCTGTTTATTTTAAGCCCAAATTGATAGTGGGCAAATAAATACTAATATTTTTTTTGGATTTTTGAAAATTTTCAAAAATCATTTTTTATACTATGGGAAATCAAAAAGAAAAATTTTCAAACTGTCCGATTTGACTTGGAATGCCCCATATATTTAGAAAGGGGATAAGTACTGCGCGTTATGCTCTGAGTCACTGCCTTCTAAATCTTGTTCAGGTACATGTCGCACTGATCGACGCCCTCTTGCTTTTACCGTCGTTACCTCTAAAAGTAGATTGTCTACATCATCAGCACTGTGAATAAGTTTAGGTCTGGACAATTCACTCATTTTTGCATAGACCCTACCAGCTCTAGCATGCACTCCACGATACCCAACGGTTTTTAAGGTGATCGCATGGTTTAATAAGCCAAGAGTCTCTCTACTCAAGAAATCGTTCACGTATACGGCATTAGTCGCCTCATTCTCCTTTAGCTTCGGCTTAGCTAACATTAACTTCTGCTTAGTTTTCAGTGAATTCAGCTTCACAACCTTCTTTTGATTCGGGTTCTCTTTATAAAAAAACCATCTTCAACCTCATCTTTTTTTTAAATTTACACCAACATTGTTCATCACAGATACTAAGGCATCAATTGCATTTACATATTCTGCATTGTCTACTCCGCTAACAATACAATCGTTTTTAACACGGTCATAATTCAAAAATTTAACGGTTTTTTCTAAATCATCAATTTCAGCTTTCAAATTTTTGTTTTCATTTTGAACTATTACTAGCTTTTTGTTGTTCTCAGCAATACCCTTCAAAATATCATCGAACTGCTGTGACATAAACGTCATTGATTGCTGGAGAGTATCCAGCTGATCAAGTTTGTTCAGCCTTGTTTTGATCGACAGTAATGCATTTCTTAGGCTTCCACCACTTTCGTCGCACAAGTGACAAACATATTCCTCACTCTCATTCTGCATAAAATGTTCAAACTGACGTTTGTCTAGTTTAGTAGCTACAAAGAGAGTGAAATGTTTGGGCGCATTTATCGCATTGAATATCACTATCTTCTTCTTCTCTCACTTCTAAAAAGTTCTTCTAGCAACAATGTTTATAATTCGTGCAAATTCGTGTCACCCAAATTCGTGTCACATATGTTTCAATGTTATTTCTTCTCTGACAAAAATTTCTCAAATACAAACTTGTAAGTTATCCATCATTCAACTGTCAAGAATCTAACTCTCTCGCTCTCTCTCGCTCGCGTGAAATTTTAGAAAACTAAACATAAAAAATGCCTGCGGAATGTCGACGAAATATTTCCGCACGAGTAGTACAGGTGTTTTTTATGTTTTTTTCAACCACTCCACTTCCGTCTGCGCATATGGTCATTTTCGATTAGTTGTTGAGCCAGTATAAATGCAAATCTGCATTAGATTTTAATTTGCATTACTTTATCTTAAGTAACTGGAAATGAATTATCATTGTTCGCAATGACAATTAAACAATTTGCAATTCGCATTTGCTCAGGCAATACAAATGTAGGCTTTGGAATCAGATGCCCATTGTAATGAAATATGAAAATGATTTTAACTATTTTGAATTTGTTTGACTGCTGCCAATTCTGTTTTTAGTGTATTTTATATGGAGAGGTTTGTGGTTTCGATAGGTATTTCCATAGATAATTAAAAACCATAGATGATGATTCATTAGCTTAATCACCATTTTCACCCGAGGGCACATGCTGTTTCCGTACGACTATTTTTCACCCCGATGCGACGGAAAACCACTCAAAAATCGTTTTTATTTCGATTCTGTTGTTTACATTTTAAAATAGAATATAAATAATAGAAAAGCATATCGCTTTTGATATTTGTTCACAATACAAAGGCAAAAAAGCACGGTCATATATGGTTTTTTCAGTAGTTTTTGTGTGAAGGGAAATTTCCCCATATCCACCACTCCAGCGCCATCTAGAAAATTTCCCTTTACTTTCAAATCCACCACATATCTTTCGCCATCTATGGTATTGCCATAGATAAAGGAATTAACTAGATATCACACATCCCGTGGTAAATTTCTTGTTCAATTACAACGTTTGATCCCAAACAAAATACACCTTGCAAGATGTATTTAGAACAGGTGCTAATCATAGGTCTGGTAGGCAACATCAACAAGGATTTTGTTTTGTTGTCTGTTGCTCTGAAATTCAACACAAACGAACACCAACAATAACAGTAAACAAAAAGACACAATCAAAATAACAAAATTCGAACTTGAAAGTTGTTCGAATAACACAACCTGGAAAATTTACTTTTTTTGTATGTATCAAATTTCCCACAGTGTTGAATAAACGTCAATGAAAGTTATGAGAAACTTCAGTGAGAGTTACAAAACGACAACACAGCACCTAGTGGTAGTACTTGACAACGCCTGTGCGACATCTGGTATTGCCTAGTAGTACTTTCAAATTCATAAACCTGTACTGTATTAAATATTTGCAATCCAAAATTGCCAGATATGAAAGAAATGCTTTGAAAATAGGTACAAATGCCAATGGTATTGAAAGCTTTTTGAATTTGCATTTGGTCAGAAAATTTAAATTAAACAACAAATTATAATCGTCATATAATTTGTCCCATGTATGCAATATACTGAATGGTTGACTTGCTCTGCCCATTATTTAAATCCCGCAAATTTCTTCGGGTTTTTACAATTCAACGGTTATTTGTATAAAATGTTTTAACAACTGCACTCTGTTGGTGATTTAGATGCTCCATAATAAATTGTTATCGACTACTCTGCACATCTGTCAAATACAAACTGACAAATGTCAACCAAACATAACCAAACATGGAACATAAAAAAACACCCTGTACTAAGTTGTTCACCCTAAATATCAGCAACATGTATTGAGCAACAATTTAATGTTGTTAAGAATAATGCAACGACTAATCAAATTGAAGGAAGATGTGATCAGTGTTGTTTTTCAGATCAAAAATAGATTTTTAGTGTAAAAGAAACGTAAAACAGAGAAAAATATGGTCGTCATCACTGATTTGTATGTTGCTGGCACATTTCGCAGCGAAACAAATTAATTTTGCTTAATATTTGTCACGTGACCCATTTTAGGACTCGTCTTTACTGGCTTTTTGGTGTAAACAGATAACATCCAGTAACAATTTGCCCAAATTGTTGCTGAAAGGCCTAAATACAAACGGGACAATGTTAATCTACAAAGTTGTATTTGACTGATGCAACGAAAGAATGTTGTGCAACAAAGTTCTATCAACAATATTTTAGTAAACAAAGTTCTAATTGGAACATTTTTCAAGTCGTTTTGGAACACAAGGTTCGATTTGGTTGTTTAGAACTTTGTTAACCAAATTATTATAGAAAAACATGTAGTTAGAACTTTGTTGCATTGGGTATCTCGTAAACGATAAGAGATATATTCATAGCGATAGCAGTAATCGAAAGGGCATATCCAATTTAGTACGATGCAATATTCAGATCATTTTATCAAAAATTGTCTGTTAGAACTTTGTTGTTCTAAGGTCGCGATTTGTTCAACAATTCACCGAAAGGAACCCCCGCATGAAAAAAGTTGTTAATTTTTAAAATAATTAATTTTTTAAATAAATAATAATATGTGAGAAACGTTAAATTAATAATTTTTGAAAATAATTTAAATGCATTCACACGAGTACTTAGGACAACCAATATGGCATATCTGAGATATAGCTGCTGACTTTACGCCGACCACTGAGTGACTGATATGTCTATCTGGAAATCACGATGTCGGAACTACTGAAGCAGACTGCGCACATGCTAAAGAGAAATACCAATTTTTGTCGCTCACTGTATAGACAAGTGTAGAAACATTAATTTATGTTTGGAAATATCTTGGAATGTGTGTTGTTCATTAATCGCATTAGCTGACAGTGGGTCGATCAGTTTTAAACGCTGGAGTTAATAACATGATGTATCTCTCCTCATTGTTCAGTTCACCAGTCTGTGCAGCGTAGACGTTGACGTTGTCAGCGCTGCTGCCATCCTCATTGCTTTTGTCAACAACTACGAGTATCTATATACATCCGTACATACACTGAATTATCAGCAGCGGAGCATATCGTGCGCGCTCTGAAACCGGCAATGGTCATGTGTTGCTGCTACTTTCGCAGCAGCCGCCATCGGCGGCGTACGGCAATGGTGAGTAAACTGAAACGTTCAGTGTTGCCATTCTGCATTTAAAAGCGCCTGTTTTAGTGCATTATTCATTGATTGAATAATTATATTCGTTGTGGGTCGGTCAAGTGCGTATACATATGTATATGGGTGCTATTTGTACATATGTATGTATGTATATACATAAAACTTGTCGACGTAGAATATTGATTTTATGCAGAATATTGACTATGCAGTAACATATTCGACATCTATAGTATTAATATTGAGCGAAACAAATAATGTCATACCCCTTCTTTGTATTTTACTATCTACCAATTTTAGTTTTAGTGAATAATACTAATAAAAAAAAGTGTTATACAAGTAACACGCACAACTCAAAAAACATTAAGCATGTTTTGGTTACACCGCTTGCTTATATAACCGCTTGTTTTGTATGAAGCACTTAGCGCAGATTTAGCGACGCGAATCATTTTCGCTAAGTTTAAACAAATTTTGATTTTACATCTTTTACACACGACTATTCATTCGAGTAAAACAATTTTCAAAGTTTCAAGTTATAATTCTGTAATAGCGAAAGTACATAAATTTGTTATATCGGAATTAATTTAGCCGAATAGAGAATATTTTGTAGTACTCAGTTCAAACCTGGTAAATTTGAATTTGTGACGGTCGTGCACGAAAATAGGGATATGATTTCGTAATAAAATTAGCCCAATTTTATTCTCATTATAGCGTAAACGATTATCAAATGAAAACTGATGTGCATGTTTCCTTGCAAATTATTGCTATTACTTAGACCCCTTTCACACTCGGCAAGTTACTTGCGCAAGTCTCTTGCCCAAGTCTTGGTTTGTTGATGACATAGGTAAGGTCGGGTTAGGGGAATAAATTTGAGGTACAGACTTGCTTGTACTCGGAAAGTTGAAAAACTGACTTGCGCAAGTAACTTGCCGAGTGTGAAAGGGGTCTTACGTCTCAACAAATGAAAATATTGGGAATTATCGAATAACAAGTTCGCTGTTTGTAAATGCCGTCACTGAAAATAGAACGATTCCCGGAGAGAGAAAGTGAATGAAACTCCCTTCGATTTGAAAGAAATCTTACAATAATTCTTTTTTCGATTTTCACTGTTAGTTTTTGCAAAGTGACAAATAAAATACAACAATTATAAATTAAAATTAGAAAAGGCCTCAAAAGAAAATTGTGAACAAAGATTAACAGCCTGTTTCTCTATCTCGAACGAATAGCTAAGCGTACGAAAATCAGTCACTCACATTCGACTCAAATTTGGTTTATTTAAGTCGAAATTTTCGTTCGCCTGACTTCATGTTTGTTCCCAAGTGACAGGACATTCGAAAGAGAGAAACCAAAATTTGTTCTGAAAAATTTTATGTTTTCATTCGACTTGAAACGACAAGATTGTGAAACCCAACCCAACTTTCTTTCGTATAGAACACGAACGAAAACTTTCGAAAGAAACTGGCTGTAAACATATGAAAATAATTATTAAATTGCAAAAATTTAACAGATATGTCGACACTGTGTCTGCAAATCATTCTCCTCAAGTTAATACAATTACAGTCACTCTCATCAAATGGACATTTGGCATATCCGACGATTTCTCGTATAGTCTAACACGGTCTGAAGATGTTATTTTGAAGAAAATTAACCAGTTAACAAACTTCAAGGCAGTTGTCAATAATTTTATGTCTAGATTCTGACCATTTAGAAAACGATCATACGGCGACAAGACGAATGTAAATACTATCAAAAGAATGAAAGGACAGCGGTATATTGGTTTTCGATTTCTGGCGGAAAATATGAACAATCTGTACCTAAGAAAAAGGAAGGAATGTTTCCTTTTAATTTACCTTTAGTAGTACATTTTGGTCGCAAAGTAATTTTAAGGTTTGAATAATAATCTACATATTTTTGTTGTGTTCATGGGTTTTTACATTAGTTTCGCTTTATTTGAATGTTGAGTTTTGTTTGAATTTTGTCTATCAGCTGCCGTAAAGTTCGTGGCTAGCTGATGTCGACCTTCCCCATCAGGTAGTCCCACAGAAAAAGCTTGGAGATGACACTCAAAACCCAATTCACCAGGAGGGAATTGTTGGCCTCACTGGATTTTGTAGAGGTACATATATGTAGGTGCAGATCTTATTTCAAAATCGCAATAATCGTACCATGCGATATGACCAAGTGTTTTGAACAACGTCGTGTTGGTCTGTGAGGGTTATCTGAAAACTGTTCATTACTCAAGCTATTGCTCAAACTGGGCCACTACTGCACGAATACTGGAAGCTATTGAAGAATAATAACACAATTGTGGTTCGCTTTCTGCTGGTGTAGTCAGCCATATTAAAATCTCCCAAGTTATGGGTATGAAATAAAATTTCTTAAATAAATATTAACGAAAAAAGTTATGATTTATTTTGTTAAATAGGAAATAAACGATTGTGTATTCAACATTTTTTATTTTATTTTTGATATTTCGCTAAGGTGGAAAAAATCAACAGGAAACAAAATCAACAAATTATCGAAAATAAAAAATGAAAAAAATTAATACTGACCTCAAGCTCGACAAATTAACATTATTAATACGGAATTAACTATTTTACTACCATGCATGTACTGTAGTGTTGTAGAAAATACCTATGACTTGCGACTTATAAATGTTCTACGTTTCATAACATACAGATTTTCACCCACGTTCCATCTTCCACCGTGACGTTGATTCACTTGACATATTCATTTCACGCAGGTGGATACACAATGTTCGGCTCTATGAAAAATGCCCAAAAAGAATCGAAAGATTGCCCAAAAATATCTCATACAAAATTGGGGCATTTTTCATTATGAAAAATACCCCAAAAAGTTGGGGAATTTTTTTAAAGTTTTAGACCATTTTTCATTTTTCCAGGGACCGTAACAATTACAATTTTTAGTTTTAGTTATTTTTTGGCTTTTTTAAATACTCAAAAAATAAAAGTAAAGTAAATAAAAAGTATTAAATTCATTTCTATTAAATGCAGTAAAAAGAAGTCACTAGAGGCCAAAATGTGTATATATTCTTGATCATCTCAACAAGACGAATCACACAAACTAAATAAATGAATGGTTTCCCATTACATCCCATGAAGGAATTTGGGAGAGCTTCTCACAACCAGTGAGCTGTGCGCTTTCAGTTTTATACTCACTGATTGGGACCTACAGTTTTACACCGGTTCCGAACGGTATTTTGAGATGCTTTGTCATGGCTAAGTACTCGATAGTGTCGCCGTCACTAAGCGAGGTGACCGTCGTCGAAAGAAATTTTAAGGTGGTCGGAGCAGGTATCGAACCCAGGATCTCCTGTACAAGAGGCGCGCACACTAACCATTGCACCACACAAAGTATGGTTATGATTATTATTATGGCCGTCGGCGGCATAATGGGTAGCGTGTGCGCCTCTTACTCAATAGATCGTGATTTCGAATCCCGGCTAAATCGCCTCCATATCTTTCGACGACAAATTTAAAGCTTATACAAAAATTAGCTTCCCAAATAGGTGCGATGTCGAACTTTGAATTTTAATATTAAATTACACATAAATATTATGGAAATTATATAAAAAATATCTCGGTTGTTTGATTACACTGTGACACAAACGAAAGGAATTTGTTTCGGGCCTCAACCAAAACAAAATATTGTGAAAGCACTTGGACGTGGTATCAGAAAACCGCGATCGGTTTTGCCCCTATACGTAACAATTTTTTGTTACAGGCCGAAGAACATTTTGGAGGTGGGTCAGGGCTCTATTTCAGATTTTACTTCAATAAATCCTAAACAGGTTGAAATATTGCATTACGACCTTTGACAATATTTTAGATATTATTCTATTTCACAATTCCCTCTTATATTTTTTTAAGGAAAAGTACTCTGTTAATCGATTATATCACGGAACGTCATGAAAAATTGGACATATTTTATATGTTCTGAGTTTTTTTGCCTAACGGTAAATAAATTGCGGTAGCTGTCTTCAAAAGAATTGAAGCTTATAAATTTCTTGATAATTTTTCGAAATACACTTATCAACAAAAATTATATTTAGAGCTCCATAATTGGTGCAGAATTGCTGCGTTTAAGCATATTCTTTAAATATTCACCTATGTGTATTCAATATTAAACAAATTAAAAATTTATGTCTTCTACAAAGCTGTAGTACTTGATGCACTTAACAATATTGTCAAACACACTAATGAACAAAAATTAAATTTTGGATTCCAAAATGATTGTACTAATTCAGAAATATAAAATTTTTTAAAAGTTACGCTAATAATTTGTATAATATTAGCACAGGACTGTGATAATGTTCTCCAAAGTTGTACAACTTAAAGCTTTCGATAAAATTGCAAAATACATCAACGTCCTAAAATGTCATATATGATCTCAAATGGTCGCAAAATTTCCAGCTGTTTATGATTTATTGAAGTAAAATCTGAAATAGGACCCTGATCCACCTGCAAAATTTTCTTCGGCATGTAAAAGAAAATTGTTACATATAGGAGTAAAACCGAGCGGGGTTTTGTGATACCACGTTCAAGTGCTTTCACAATTTTTTGGTTTGGTTGAGGCCCGAGGCCCGCTGTTACACCTTGTTTTACGTGTTGAAGTGATCAAGAATATAAACACGTTTTGAACTCTTCTGACTCCTCTACTGCATTTAATAGAAATGACTGTAATATTGTGACTATAATAATAAGAGTCACTGACTGAGTTTTACTAATGACGTTTAAAAATTAAAGTCATGACTGATTTTTATAATTAAACGTCATTAATAACTGTTATCAGCGACAAAATAAAATAAAAATAACTGTTATTAGTGGAGTAAATAAATAAAAAATCAAAAAACGTAACTGTTATTTCGGATTTATAGAATTAAAATAAAAAATAATTGTTATTGTTTTTATTTTACATAAAAATTGCAAGCAGAAAGTTTATTGTTAACTTTGATGCTCAGTGTGAAAATAAATCCATTGGTGTACAACATGTGGTTGTACAATATGTACTTCATAGAAAGTTATTCAAATCAAAAATTCATAAATAGTAACTGTTATTACCGGTTCCTGCATTTTTCGTTGTTGGGTCGGTGACGCGTCATAACGCCCATGGGCGTTATGTCACACCTAAAATGGACATAAAGCCCATGACCGGTGTGACATAAAGCCCGTGGGCGTTATGACCATTCTATGTGCGACATAACGTCCACAACTTTGTAAATATGGTCTACATGTAAAAGGACCATTCTTTTGCAACCGTGCAAGCATTTTAAAATATGTTGCGGCTGCTATGACAAAATGGAGGCAAATGCAAAAAAAATAATTCACCTCTACTTTGCCCATATTGTCGGCAAATTGTAGACTCCACATTAAAAATATTTCAATAAGTCTAATGATCTTTCAAAATTGCTATGTAAAGGAATAAAATTATTAATAATAATTAATTAATAATTATTAAAATTATGAATAAAATTACTTTCAAAATTGCTATGTAAATGAATAAAATTACAAAAACTCTAATATTTAAATTCTCTTCTCCCATGTACCCGTGGCGTTATGTCACATCTAAAATGGCCATAAAGTCTGTGGACGTTATGTCACACCTAAGATGGACATAAAGTCCATGACCGGTGTGACACAAAGCCCATGGGCTTTATGTCCATTTTAGGTGCGACATAACGCCCATGGGCGTTATGACGCGTCACCTGTTGGGTCATTTTTCATATGCAAAATACCCCATAATTTTAACTATGAAGAATTCCCAAATTTTTTTGGGGAATTTTTAATTTTTTGGAGAATTTTTCATTTTTAACTTTATGTAAAATTTGGGCGCACCACGTCATCGAATCTATCATTAACAACACTATATATTAGTGTTTTTCATGTGCTGTGTTGAAATTTTTGTTGGTAATTTATTGTTAAATATCGACGGAATAAAACTCATAATGCGGAATAAATCGGGGTTTTGTTGCTCTTCTGAACAAATGTGATTTATTTCCTTTTTTTTTACCATCTAATTTGACTGCATTTTACTTTTGGAGTTGGAAGCGTGTCGAGTGTTGGCAACACTGTCGCCGGCAGTGAGCTATATGCGTTAAGCACATTTTTCATTTAGTCGCTTGCTTAACGCTCTAGTAGTCGTGTCGTTCTTTTGGGTGTTTCTTTGTCGCTAGTACACGTCGACCGGTCTTAAACGCTTTTCTGATAATTACGTGAGACGCAAACGAGTTGTTGTTTACGAAAATA
Source organism: Phaonia tiefii (assembly GCA_963931995.1). Classification (NCBI taxonomy): domain Eukaryota; kingdom Metazoa; phylum Arthropoda; class Insecta; order Diptera; family Muscidae; genus Phaonia; species Phaonia tiefii. Next base: position 144,429,946 of record OZ008368.1, read on the forward strand.
TTTTGTTAGAACTGACTTGTCAAAGTGTGATGATTAAGCTTGTACCCGCATACATATGTACGTGCATATGTAGTATGTAAAAACATACATGCGTACATGTATGAACATACATACATATTTGTTCATTGAACAGACCCATTCATAAATGTTTAGAAAAATAAACAAACGAAAGCAAATAAAAAATAAAGCAAAACAAAAAAAAAACATCTAATTTCTTTTGGTGCTGCGAGTCTTTATTCTCCACTGCGTGGTATAACTGACGGGTTTGTTTTGTTTTCCAACAAATTCGATCATACGGTTGATCGATAAAGAGCGAATCGATGCGTAAGTTCAAGTGTTTTATTTGGCGTTGGAATCTTTAGGGATTCCCTTGGTGTTAATTAAGAGACGCGCATATGTTGTTAGCTCGTAGTATTTGTGCTGGTCAAGGCCGATGTGTTTTGAATATGTTTTTAGGGACGGACAACTTTTATCGGATCGGAAGTTAATCTTTAAAAATGAAATACATCGCTGGCCATTCATTATATTTATGTACATGTCTACAAATCGTGGGAAAGTGCTTGGATTAGTGGATTTCTGCAGCATAATGCCGTGATATTATTTACATTGAAATTGTCCTATTTTCCAAATGAACTTTATGGAGGCGTACCCATACCGACGCCATATATTTAAATATGTACTCACTATGTGGCAGTCCTGGCGTTGACACCCACACCTTTTCCCCATCTATGAAATGTTGTGGTGCACGCATTTTAGTCATCATTGTCTACTCGCTGAATTTATTATTTTGTAATTGTTATTTTAAAAATGCGTATTACTTGAAAGATTGCAATTTATTGAGTGGGATGAGGATAATTTAGAACACATGCATTAGTTTTTATAAAAAGAAAAATACACAATGTACAATTTTTAAAGAATCACAATTGAGTTCGCATTAGTCAAGTCATCATACAGTGTATGATTCCCCAATTGCTGAATGAACAAAATCATACCTGGGACAAATTAATCCCGTTGAAAAATAAATATCAACAATGAATTCCTCGACCCCAAAAACAGTAAGATACCACAACTTTCCAGGCTAATAAAATTAATAACCATTATTTTATCAAATTTTCAATGATCTTTCCTTGTTAGACAGCGTTCCAAAATCACTAACTTCAAATGCGTATAAAAAAAATTCGTTCTGAACTAAAAAACTCCTTGAAGGTTTTGTCAGGGGCGTAGCTACCGCCGTATCAATGATATTGGACCCCCGGGCTACAGGGGCCCCATTTCATATACTAGAAACAATTTGTAAAATTTTCTCCACAATCTCACTCAAACTCCTGGACCGTTCAATCCAAAAATACCTTGAAATAGTAGAGAAAACTACTGAAAATAAGTTCAAAAGGGGACCGCAGATAAAATTTTTAAAATTTCCTAAAAAGAAATGAAAAATTAGATAAGCGAAAATAGCAACAAGATAACGTAAATAGAAAAGTTATAATGGATTTATAATTTTTATTCATAAATGCGTGAACATAAGGTTTTTAAATTTGAATCTATTCTAAAAACTAGCCCGTAATTTAAAAAAAAAAAACATTTTAGAACAGGAATATAAAAAAAAGAGGATAAATGAGAACCAATGTTGCAATACAATGAATTATTAAGTTAAGAAAAACAAATAACACGTCATTGTTTCTAATATTTTGTTTAGTTAAGTTAAATAAGTTAACTCTGCGTTAACACGGGACAGTTCGAGATAAGACAGGCGTCCAGCCAGTTATAAAGACAGTACAATTTTAAGCAACCGCCGACAGTGTTGTTTCATGTAATTTATGCGATATTCCGCGATGTTTTGTTTTTTTTTTCTTTCAAATAACCACGAAACGTCACCGAACGCCCGCTTACATCAAATCACTTCCCAAATTTACTGTCGCTGAAAAATCAAAGGCAGTGGCGAGGCAAGTGAGGTAGTAGAAAAGTAAATGCTGGGTAAAATACGTATTTTCCAACACACGTACATATATATTTCAGTGTACCCTCAACTTAAGCAGGCACCTAAAAGTTGGCAGCACTCAACGTGTTATATTTACCACTTGTCAGCAGCCATCAGTTCATTACGGGATTTCCCCTGTTTATTTCAATCTGTACGCGAAACTCATAACATTCAAACGTCGTGTTTTCTTAGATTAGTTGTGAAAAACATTAGTGCAAGAAAAAGAAATCATCCCACTGGAGCCATAAAAAGCAAAAAATAAGCAGCAAAAAGAGGAAGTTATTAATAAATTGCCCAAAATTTCTTAACTTTTTCATCAATCAGATTATGTGAGTGATTTAGGTTGCAATGGTAAGTTACAGTGGCTCAAAATTAAAATGGGACACCTATTAACCCTAGAAGGGTACGGTTAAATGGTAGGCGCTTATAGGTACCGATGAGTAAATTTTACTCACTTCACAATTTTTACGTTATTATCTGATTTATTTTGTAAAGTAGTAGTTTTAAATGAAAAAAATTTAAAGCCAGCATATAATATAAGTGTAATTTTTTATTAAAATATATAAAATAAGCAAAAATAATACTTTATTATTGACTTTTGACGATTATGAATACATAAAAATTTTTGATGCACAGTCAGGGCACTTTTTTTGTGCATGTTCACCGCAAATAGCTAATCCACAATTGCAATAAGTTGTGGTGTATCTACGTTTGGTATAACTACAAAAATTACAGTACTTTCTTGGCCCCTTTTGGTCTTCTCCGGCACTACGGGCCTCTTGGCTTGTGCCTACAATATTTTGAATGGAGTTTTTCAACGCCAGGCTCATGTTTGTATTAGTTGCCAATCTTTTCCTTTGAAATCCTTCCGTTTACTCCTTGTGTAGAGATAACATAAAATTAAGTCGGGATTCTGGCTTTTGGCACGGCTACACATCTTGTGCGCGTAAACGATGTATGCGTTTATTGCAGCTATGTTCATTATATTTTGGAAAAATGCTAGAGGCCACCTTCTGGTTTTCCTGCCATGGTTACTGTTTTGGCACATCTGATCAAAACTGTCAACTCCTCCTTTTGTTGAGCTGTACACATGCACTATTTCTGGTTTTCCAGTGGTCTCATGGATACTACCCGTACTGTGCATACTAGACGCCAATAATACAAGTTTATCATTATTGGGCTTGTATGATACAACTGTCAAATCCTCATGAAATATAAACAATGAAGTGGATGCGGCTCGTTTTTGAAACTTTATATCTGTAGCTTCAATAGGCAATTGTGGTTTATTTTTTTTTATTGTGCCAACAGTTGTTATTTTGTATTCGTGACGGAGACGTTGAATGAGTGGTACACTCGTAAACCAATTGTCTATCGTGACATTTCGATTGGTGCCCCTTACATTTTTCAGCAGTTCAACAACATAATATTCACCAGCAGCCACTGCAGGAGGTACACTTCCTTTTCCAAGGTAAACAACAATGGCATCCAACATATACTTTGTTCCGCTATCACAAGATATGACAATTTTGATCCCATACTTGTTCGGTTTACAGCGAATATACATCCTAAATGGACATTTGTCTCTAAATCCAACTAGTTGCTCATCAATGGTTATATAGCTTCCAGGTTTATAGTTGACCCTGCAATTCTATAGAAGTTTGTCCCAGATAGAAGAAACTGGAGCTAGTTTGGTCATTTCTCTTCTAGTAGTTCTTGTTTCTTTGTCATCGAATCTTAGACAATTTAGGATAAATTTGAACTTTCTCTCAGGCATGGTTGCCTTGTACCTTTCCCCACAGTAGGTAGTGTCAAACATCATATGTGTTGCCAAGTGATTATCTTTGAGAGCAGCGGACAAGACTAACAAACCAAGAAATGCTTCAGGTTCGTCCATTTCCAAATTTGACAAAACCGCGTGAGACTTATCGTTATAGTTCTCCCTTTGAATGTTTATTTCTTTATTTGTATAAACCAAAATCTCTTCCAATATGTCTGCGGTAAAAAATAGTTTGAAGGACACAATGAATTTTTTGCATTTGCTGTTGGTCCAGGGCGAATGTGAACAATATTTTTTGAGGAAGTTTTTTGACCAAGCGCAGCAACAGGTTCCTTACTCCAAATAAAATTTCCATCTTTTCCGATCAGATTGTTGGTACTAGGTGTAATAATTGTAATTACCTCTTCTGTTTCACGAATTTCTTGAGCAGCTGATCTTTCATTTCTTCTCCCCTCACTAAGTTTCTGTTTTTTACGTTTGGTGCTTCCAGGTGTTTCCTCCCTTTCTTCTGTTTCAGCTTCTTCTGCATTTATGATTCCGTGTATCAAATTTTCTTCGACATAATTTAATTCCTCCGTTTCTGGTTGATATTCCGGATCTGCAATACTGTCCCAAGAATCCTCTTCAAAGTTACAAAGCTCCAACTCCAAATTGTCTTCTTCCTCAGATTCTAGTTCAAGTATTGCATCCAAAATATTTTGTTCTGACACCCGCCACCTACCATTTGTATGCTCTATAGTTTTCTTTACGGTAACATAATACAAAAAAAAAACATAATTTTCACAATTCAGCACAAAATATATTTTTTAGACACGTAGTAAGTTACTGATAAGTAAATATGACTCGCCCAAATTAGTACGTAAAGGGTACTGATGAGAAAATTTGACTCACACAATTTAGTACGTAAAGGGTACCGATAAGTAAATTTTACTCACTAACTTTTTTTTAAATTGTCCACAAGCGCGATAAATCAAACAACACCATTCAATGCTTGCGGCAGCCGACTAATGACAGAGTGGGACAAGCACTGCTAGTGGGTTGACTTTCAGTGTGGCCAACCTGCTGATTTACGAACAAATCTATTCCTTATGTGAGTAAATTTTACTCACAGTACCCTTCTAGGGTTAATATTACTTATGTTCCCTATATTCTACTGAACTAACTAACTTAAGAAAACAAATTTATATAACGTTTTAATGCTAATGCGATGAGTTTATTGAAAATATAAACAGAAGTCATTTTCATTAGTACAAAAAGTAAGAAACAAAAAAAAAGTTAAGTAATTCATAGTATTAGGGTCAAAGTGATAATGGGACACGAATTAAAAAATAAGTAAATAAGGTATCATATTGAAAACTTCAATATTTTGTTGGGAGGCCCTTTGGTTGTATTACCGCTTTCAAACGTTGCGGCATCGATTCAACCAGCTTTCTGCAATAGTTAGGTGATAGTTTTTCCCATTCTTCCTTAAGAGCAACTGTAAGTGTGTTTTTGTTGTTAATGTGGTGATTTTTTAATTTTTGTTCCAAATAACTCCACACGTGCTCAATCGGGTTTAAATCCGGCGATTGTGGTGATGTTTCGGGTACATGTGGGCAATTATAGAGCAACCAATTCCGAACATAATAAGCCTTATGCTTTGGATCATTGTCCTGGTACAAATAGTACTCGTTGGAAAGGCCTAATTTTACGGATGTTTCTGAAAGGTTACATCGCAAAATGTTAAGGTAGTACTTGTGGTCCATAATTCCTTCAATAATATGAAGATTCCCAAGACCAGCTGCCGAAATTGCACCCCATACCATTACTGACCCTGACACGTGCTTCACAGTCGGTGGTAAATTTCTCTCGCGCAGCTCTTCGTTCGGCTTTCTGCATACGTATGACTGCCCATCTGACCGGAAAATATTAAATTTACTTTCATCAGTAAAAATCACTTTGCTCCAAAACGAAAAATCATTTCCTCTGTGCTTTTTTGCAAATGATAGTCGTTTCAGCTTGTTGACTTTACAGATATGAGGCTTCTTCCTAGCTACTCGATCGTTGTATTGATGCTTTCGTAAAACATTTCTTATGGTTTCGGGATTAGCATTTTTCCCCAAAAATATTTCTGCTTCAGCCGCCAGTTTAGGTGCGCTAAGATGTGGGCGTTTCTTTATTTGCTGTAAGAACCATTAATGGTAAGCTACGCCAGTGGGGTTTGTTATGGATAATATCAGCTTTCATTTGCAACGGGTCTCATCCCATTCCCATTCGGAAAGTTCGATTTTGTTTCACTGTGTTATGTATGCCAATAATCGTCCAAACGATATCGTTATGTCGATAATGATAACCATTTAAAATAAACACTGTCGATAAAATGGTAAAGAATTTGATATGGTTTCTTACATGACATTTACATAGATCTAGATTAGCGTTTAGGCCCGTACTAAGATCAATTTTACAGAACTATATACATCTACACAAAATGCTTGCGAAATATCTATGAAAATAATAAATGTTGCAATTTTCATTCAATTTATCGAAGAATATAACGTATTGTTTCAAAAAAGCGTAAAGACCACAGGAAATATGTTTTTATCGAGTTTCTGTTCTGAACGTCGACGGGAACTTTAGACAGGGTAGGGCGAAATTTATTTAATTTGGTCTATGGACTTTCAATAATCCTTACAGACTATGACTTAAAACTAATAACAAAGTTTAACTTACAAGTATATAATATCCAATATGGACACAAAACGTTCAAAATTTCAAAAAATATCGATATTTTAAACAGAAATTTTATTAAATTCATTTAAGGCTCGATTAATAGGTTCATTAGCCGAATTATTAGATCTATGAAAAGGCAAACTAAAAACAAAGTTGTGACGCAAACACCTAGTGGGGACATTAAATTTTATCAAGCTAAGCAAGGCAGGACAATCAATATACCCACAAATTTATTTATAAATAAATTTCAATGATCTCTTCTATTTTCAAGAGGCATCAAATAAATGTCAAAGAACGGAGGGCAAAGGTGATAAACTTTTTCTGAATTCTTTCAAGTCGGGAGATATGAGTGGCATAAAATGGATTCCAAATGATGCACCCATATTCTAATTTAGTCAGTAGCGTTGACATTTTCAGTAATTTTATTGTTTAAGGATCGGAAAAATCACCGCAATTCCGCTTGATAAAGGCAAGTAAAGAATATGCTTTAGGAACAATCATATTGATATGATTAACAAAAGTGAACTTAGAATCAAAAACAACCCCCAAATCTTTTATTAAATGGATTCTAAAGCTTGGTTATCTATGGAGTATTTATAAAAAATTGGATTTCTGCATTTGTAGTAGGAAACCAGGCAACATTTTGACAAATTCATTTTTAAATGATTTTTAAAACACCACTGTACAATATTATGGATATCCATTTATAAGCGAAAAACATCAGCAATGGAATTAATACGTACAAAAATCTTTAAATCATCTGCATAAAGCAGAACTTGAGAATGTTGAATAAATAATGAAATATCATTCATGAATGTGTTATGCTGATGTTGTGTAGCTATGTTGCTCCCGTTTTTGCACAATGGACCAAAATCATTTTGCATATGAAAATATGTTTTTGACCTAGTTTCTGTTCTGAAATTCAACGGGAACTTCTAACTTACCTACCTTTACGGAAACGGAATGCTGAGTACTTTCCAATATGGATGGCTATGTTGAAGTTGCTCCCATTTAAACATAAAAGTGGTTAATGATTCTACTAAACGCCAGGATTGACTTGTGTAATACAGATATTTATTCCGAAATTTAAATTTTTGTATTTACACAGTGCGCCTCCGATCGGCAAGAATTCGTTTTAATTGATGTACAGTGACGAGCAAAATTGTAACAGGGTTGATACGGCGTGGAAGTAAATGTGCATATTTTAAATATTTGGTTTTTATTCTCTTCTGAATAAAAACAGCAACACTTTTAATTTTATGTTAATATATACAAATTGAACAGTAAATATTGTAAACTTATACAAATGTTTCCATTTTGCACTCTGGTTTTATGTTAATTTATTTGTTTTCTTATTCAATATTTTGTACAAATGTTTTGGGTTGTTGTCATGCTGAAATATCACACTGTCAGTAGCAAGAACCGTTTTTTCAATAGCAGCTGGTAAATGATTTTGCAGAATTGAAAGATATTGCCATTTTTTCATAATACCTTAAATTTTGACCATAGAACCTATTCCATTCTTCATAATTACATACCACTATGGAGCCACCACCATGTTTCATGGTTTGTGTTACTGTATCTGGGGTAGTAGTATTTGGATCTTTGGCCCAGTACCGAGCACGGCCGTCGAACTCATATCGATTGATTTTAGTCTTATCGGACCATATAACATAAAGCACAAGGCGAAATTGTATTTTTTTAAAATTAAAACGTGTCCAATTTAAAACTTTACCAACTTCCAGTCAGACTCAGTCCAGTTTTCGTAGACCTGGGCGAATTCTTTACGAAGCTTTATATTCGTTTGTGATAAAAATGGTTTAGTTTTCTTCTCTGCATCCATTGCACTCAATCTTTTGAGACTTCGACGAGCAGCCCGCTCACTGGCGTCAATATTTAACGTTTTTAGTGCCGCAGCTAGGGTAATTACATTGTCAGTTGTCACTAATTGCGGCACTAAGACTTGGATTAAGCTTTTTGCAACTTTCCCCACAGTATTATTATTTTTTTAATAATTCATGATTTCAACTACTTTAGATGCTTCCATTTTTGATCAGCACGTGGACAATAATGAGTGATTGAAAAAAATAATAGTAAATTTATGAGTTACGTGAAGGTTACATTTGAGTTTCTGGATCATTAAAAAATTTAAGAGAGTGCAATATTGTAACATTGAAGAGAGTGCGTAATTGTAACATTGGGGTGTATCAAAAAAAAGTTTAGTTCTAAGGTTAAACGCTGCTAAAAATAAACATTCTTTATGGGAAACCTTTTACAATTTTGCTCGTCACTATGTATATCCCATACTGTCCGTGGAGGTGGAAAGTTTCTGATTGCCATTAACTTGGGAGTGGCCAGAAATGATTCCTTCATTGGTCAGTCCAAGCAGCTCACTACTGCCACGCAGTACATATGTCCTGGGCAATGGCTCTTCGGAAACCTCCGTTAGCTAGCTAGAGGGAGAAGGCGAAACAAATGAGCATTAAATCAGGTTTAGTAGGTGACTGATGTCACTGAAGCTCATCAAACAATCGGGCATATTCTTTTGTCCTTAGAAGGCGCATGAGCCAAATATACGGGCCAACAGCGGATAGAAACTAAAAGAAGAAAATCCAGGTTCAACATATCGCATCCGTGTCAGCGTCTGATCCACAATGGGCGGCTGCATCAAATTATCCGGTGCCTCCCGCCACCGTTCATAATGGCAGTGAAAATAATGTGCGTAAAGATAAATTCGTATTTAAAATAGCAAAGACAGAAACCAATTTACTTAGCAGAGCTCTGTTATGCAACTAACAGAGCTCTGTTACGCACTTTATTTTAAAGTTAAATCGGCAGTTTATTGATTTTTTCAATTAAATATGGCAGTCGATAGTCCTTAAGGAGTGTCTTCGAAATATAAAATCTAGAATTTCCCAAGGACCTTCAGAAATTCAGAATTTGAGATTATCTGTGTGAGGTCCCTGTGAAAGATTTTGGTCCACTGTGGTCAAACGAAGAATTCTCCACGAACCAAATATATGCAGTTGGGTAGTGCTTGACACATCCTTTCAGAATATGCCAACCAATTTTTAATTTTAAATTTCATATACGAAAACAGTTTTTCGCCCACTGTGCCCAAACGAAGAATTCTCCACGAACCAAACATATGCCAGTCGATAGTCCTTAAGAAGTGTCTTCGAAATATAAAATCTAGATTCTAGATTCGAAATATAAAATCTAGATTCTAGATTTTATATTTCGAAGACACTCCTTAAGGTGTCTTTGCTAATTAAATTCGAATTTATCTTCACGCACATAATATCACACCAGGCCAAATGTCACAAATTTGGTGGGAGAACTAGTAGATCTATTAATCTATGGATATTTCTGTTCGTGATAATCATTGTACAAATTAATCTACACGATCTGCTGTTTGTTTATGATGTTGTTGCTGCTACTATTGATGTTGCTGGTATAAATTTGATTAGTGTTGGTGATGTCGATGGTAATGCTGATGCTATTAGTGTTTCTACACATGGTGGAGTGTCTCTCGACAATGGTGGATGGGAGAATGTTACAAGACGTAAATATAATAAACGTCGTGTTGTAGTGGGTGATAGTAATAATGCAGAGTTGGATGTTGTAGTCAAGAAGAAATGGGTGTATTTATCCTCATATAAAAATACTGTAACCGAGGATGATATTGTTGCTTACGTTAGTAAATATTTAGATATAGATAGATTCATGTTACGAATCAGTTAAAAAAGACACTGTAGAGGGTGATTTAAAGTTTGTTAATTTTAGCTTGGTGTTTCATCATTCTTGGATGATAATTTATTGAAACCAAGTCTTTGGACTGCGACCCTTTGTGGATTTTTCCAAGAAAGCCCCCGTACAGGAAACGTCGTAGATATTATAATAATTTTTATTAATAATTTAAAAATGTATTACCATAATGTTTCAGGTATGAGGTCTAAACCTTCATTGTTTAGAAATTTTTCTTCACAATATGATTATGATATTTTTGTTATAATTGTATCTTGGTTGAATTACGATTTTTTGATGAGGAGTTTTTCGATCCTAATCCATACCTTGTTTACCCTAAGAATAGGGACATTTTATCTAAACAAGTGTATAAATTCTTATTAAATTCCATTAAATAATGCCAATCCATTATTTGACCAAATATGCGTCTGTATAAACATTTTAAAAGGATGCTTATATGTGGGCGCCGAAAAATTCAGATGAATTGTACTTAGGCCGCATTCAAAAATTTTTGCACTTTCTTGAATCTATGAATTATGTGGATAAATATTATTTTTTGGGTGATTTTAACTTCAATAATATTGTTTGGTCTGAAGTAATTGATTGTGATTACTTCTTTCCTAATAACATAACTAACAATTCTGAATTGAATTTCAACAACTCTCTATTTAGCCTTGATATGGGTCAAATTAATCCTGTTTTTAATAAACTTAATCGAACGTTGGCCTTAATTTTTATTAGTTCTGATTTGAAATGTTCCGATGTTGATTGCGCTTTTCCAATTTCTCCACCGATTGCTCATCATTCGGCACTTGTGCTTAATATATATTTTTATGAATATGATCTAGGGATGCTAAACGGGATTCATTTTAAAAAATCCCGGGATTCGGGATTTTTCGGGATTCTATTTTTAAATTTTTTTGGGAACAGGTCTAGTTTACGGCTTACACTCTAAAAAACAACCACAAGAGGGGTAGAATACGTTATTCTAAGCAAGAAATTAAAATAAAAAAAACCGGAGCAAATGCATAGTTTCGGAGTTATGGGCCCCGAAACTTCGGATATGTGAAAGGGTTATGGCGTTAACGTACCGTGTAAAGCCATTGATATCAGTGTTTTGTACAAAACAATTCAAAACAAGCTAATAAAATAATGTAGCACTTCTTGATAAGTCGCTTAGTTATCGAGTTATCGGATGTTGACATTTAGAAAAATTGTCGATTTTTTTTACTTTTATCAAACAAAAACAAAAATATTTTAAAAACCGCGCAATTTTTCGAATATATTTTTTAAAATCAAAAACACAAAATAATTTTAAAAAAAAATTTAAATGTTTATTTGACAAACGTCACCATCCGATAACTCGATAACTAAGCGACTTATCGAAAAATGCTACACTATTTTTTGAGTTTGTTATGACTTGTTTTATACCAAAAAGTGATATCAATGGATTTACACGGTACGTTAGTGGAAAAAGTATCCGAAATGTCGGGGTCCATAACTCCGAAACTATGCATTTGCCCCGATTTGGTTATTTAACTTTCGTTGCGTAAAATAACATGTTCTACCCGGCGCAATAAAATGTTGTAACTTTTGGAGAGTAATGCTGTGTGTTTATCGAACCAAATAATTTTGTTTGACTAAAATTTTGACATTAGCGTGGTGAGTATTTATTGTAAAAAGTTTCACTAGCCCCAGGGCTACACAAAATTTTGACAAGTAGTCTAAATTTTGACGTTTGTCTTTATGCAGCATTTACTCGGAAACATTGTAAAAGCAGCAGGTGTTGTCTGCTGATAAGTAGCATACATTGTTTGCTATTAATAGCAAACTTAATTTTTTGAGTGTAGTAACTCCTCGGTTCCTACATCTACGACATTCAACGGCGCTTTATCAAATTCTTTGTGTGAAATTGACGATCTATTTAAGTTGGGTTTTCAATCCAATGTTACAGATAATGATATTAATATTGATGATTCCGTATTTAGTAATATTTTATCCAATGTTGATATTTCGGTGCTCAATATACATTTCGGTTCACTTATTTAAATGCACTTCCATATTCAGCAGCCCGCCCGTATCTTTTACAATTTGTAACCGATTGCAGAATTTTTAAATGGAAATGGAAGCTACACATCTTGAGATATAAAAAAAAATCATGACAACAGTGGTTTCTTAACTAAAGAGCAATTGATAAACTTTCTTGTACATATAAAATTGATTCAGATGGTGTTTCTTAATTTTTGCTTAAAACCCGTCTTTCTTCATTATTGTTGCCATTAAAAATTTTATTCTCCATGTCACTTTCTGCTCGATATTTTATTCAGAAATGGAAGACAGTAACTGTAATTCCAGCTTATAAATCTGGCAATAAGAACGATGTTTCAAATTACAGGTCAATTTCGAAACTGTCAAACATTGCTAAACTTTTCAAATACGTAATATATGATAATTTATTTTTCTCGCTGAAATCTTTTATTAATCCTGCTGAGCAGGGCGTTGTCTTGGGTAAATCGACTACAATTAATTTAGCTGTTTGCACAGTTTACACTGACATGTCAAAGGCCTTTGATAAAGTTCCTCGTAACTCGTTGATATATGTATAAGTTGTCTAAGATTGGACTTCATTCTATTATTTTAAATTGGTTCCGTTCCTATTTAATGTATAGAAGTTGTGTTGTTTGTATTGAAGGAGTATTTTCAGTTGAGTATGTCCCTACAAGGGAGTGTATTGGGACCGGTTTTATTTTATCCGTTTGTAAACGATATTGCTTCTTGTCTTGTTAATGCTAGGCATCTTATGTACGTGAATGATCTAAGAATATTCTTAGCCGTTCGTTCATTTAATGATATGAAATTGCTGCAAGAGGATATTGATAGATTTGGTACATGATCAGCTAATAATGGGATACCTATTAATTAATCTAAATGATTTCATGTTGTTTTTCATAAATGTCACAACGTAATTATGTCTCAATATAAAAAATTTAACCGCATTTTAGAGTCGGTTTTGGAAATTCGTGATTTTTGGGGGTGTTTTTGATGTTAAGATGTTGTTTTTGATGTTGATGTTAAGAAACACTGCTCAGTTTACAGATTCTTACGTAAAGAAGATTTCGTTATTTTCACGCTCTAAGTTGGAATATGCTTCATTTATATGGTGCCCAACAGCTTCTATCCACATAAATCGTATTGAAAAGGTTCAAAAGTCTTTTAGTAAATTTGCATTAATCTCTTTAAACTTTCCTGGTTCACTTCCATCTTATGAGAGTAGATGTTTGCCCATATCATATAAATCGTTAAAATATAGAAGAGATATTAGCTCTTGAATATTTCTTCATCGCATTTTGAATAATTCTGTGGATTGTGCTGAATTGGTACCTTTTATACACTTTAATGCTTCTTCTCGTTCACTTCGTTATTACTGTCTCTTTTATATTGGTATTCATACCAGTGATGCCAACTCTGCTGGAATGAAACGCGCCGTCGAAGTACACAAAACCAACCAGGAAAATCCCAAAAGGGCTAAAACGCGTATACCCCACATAGTGTTCTTGATAAAACAAAAAATTCGGTGATATCTCACAAGCAATTTGTTTCATTAAATTTTAACATCCTCTCTTGGAAAATCCTTTCAGATGTTCACCCGAAGGAAACGATGTTTGTAGTGCAGATTAGACGTATACCAGCATTGCCTGACATTTTTGCTTTTCTCTCTGGTTGTACCAACTGAATTCTGTCGAAAGGTTTCATGTCTTTCATAAGATTATGTGCTTTATTTCACGATGGCATTTTTTCAGGCATATTTTTTTTTAGTTCTGTTTTAAAGTTGCTACGTAATTCATCGAGCTATTACACGTTGAAATTTCACAATAAGGAATTATTAAATGATCAAAACATAAAATATCAAAATCATGACAAAAACGGAAAATATAAAAAGAGAAATTGAAACACATCCCCCGAAACACAATGCCAAGGCATTTTATGGCATTTTTTGCTAATCTCCTACTTCTCTACACCTCTTGCCTAACGAACGTAAAATTCACGAATTTTATTGCGGGGATAAATTCATCGTCTAATAGTGCTCTATGTGATCTAGGATAGTATGTTACGTATAGTATATGTATAAGTAGAAGTGTTTTTCAGCAATCACTCATTTCCAATAAATACATATTGCCTTGGTCTCATCATGGTTATGTTTCCCATAATAAAAAACCGTTACCGTCAAAATTGCGTTCGAAACCGGTGTAAAACTGTAGGTCCCAATCAGTGAGTGAAAATCTCTTCTTGGGATGTAATGGGAAACGGGTTACGGGATTGGGACCTACAGTTTCACACCGGTTTCGGACGCAGTTTTGAGAAGCTCTTTCATGGCTAAGTACTCGATACTGTCGCCATCACTAAGAGAGGTGGCCGTCGTCGAAGGAAATGTAAGGTGGTCAGAGCAGTGATCGAACGCTCGTTCTCTTGTGCAAGAGAAGCGAACACTATCAATTGCACCACCGACGATACCTTACGATATTTCTGGGTGTCTCTCCACCTAAAAATTTATAAGTATTAAGCGTAATGACAAATACAAAAATTGAAGCCAACGGTCCACGGTGTTACACGGTAGAGGCAAAAATGTAACATTCTTTAGCAAATTGGTGTTGTATAAAAAAGGGCCCAAGGGGCTAAATAAAAACTCAAAACGCGTTTTTCCAAAAAAGCGTCAATGATTTTTTCCCCGCGTTTTGCTGGGTTCAAAAGTACTAAATCTAGCCCCAAAATAGCAAAGTTGACATCACTTCTAATTGGGCTTTAAATGAACCATTGCTTAGGATGATGATATTGTACAATTCATTATATGACTCATTAGATTTTACTATTCCTATGAATAAGTTTAAACTACTTCTTAATAATTTAACTAACTATTTATACTTTAAGATGCTAGTATGTAAGGAACTATAGTCCATAGATTGAATAAATAAAATTAAAAAAAAGTTCGATTTAAAAGTTTACAAGTTTGAATTCACTGAAATCAGTGAAATAAGGCATGATTTTTGTACGAAATGTCCTCCACATGGCATCAATAGTTAAGTTACAAATGATCCCAGCAGATAAAACTTTGGCCCTCAGCGAAGTTTAAATATCTTCTAAATTTAACTGCGTCTTCTGATTGCATCATCCAAACGATAGTCGGGGATCGAATGTAATTCGTAACAGATCGTGACATCATATCCATTGCCTTACTTTACTGCATGTTAGTAAGCGAACAACTACAAACTATAACACAGTGCAACACGAAAAAAAATAACCATATACGGACACCACTACGTGATAAAAGACTAAAAAAAAAAAGACCCGTGTCTCCCAATTTTTCCCAAAGTCATGCACTTTTTTTTTTATGGGCCGCCAAAGATTTGGGGCCTCGGTATCATTTTCGTAAAAATGTGATCATTTTCTCAGGCTCATATCTTGCAAACCGTTCAGAATTTGAACAAAAATTGCGAACATATAAAATCAAAAAAACTTCACCTTCCAGATCAAAATCGCAAAAAACTTAAAAAAATTCGATTTTTTTACCTTTTTTTTCCCGTGTTCAGGTCCATAGGTAGCAAACCGTTCAAAATTCAAGGAAACAATCAACTACACAAATTTACCTAAGATCTCAATAAACAAATTTCTAGAACATATAAACTTCTTAGAGATGATTCTTAACACTGTTTAGGTAGCAAAAGTGAAAAATTTGCCGAAAATTTTTTAATTTAATTTTTTTTACCTTTTTCTCCTGTTCAGGTCCATAGGTAGCAAAAAATGAAATATGCCTGGCCAGAACCATGTGTTTGTCCAAGGGTTAACACCGTTTAGGTAGCGCTTAGGTATCACGCGATCATGCACCGACAGCAGCAGCACAGGCAATGCAGTAAGCTCAGCACACGCAACAAGGGACGCAGCACACAATATAAAAGCGACACGACGCTCACATCGAGGCATTACACAGCGCGACGTCAACGAGAGCTCAGCGGTCAAAGTTATAAAGTGAAAGTGAAAGTAAAAAAAGTGAAAGTGCTACAGTATAATTCGCACACAACATTGGCAACTGACAATTTCAATATGCAGTGTGAAAATATTGATTTATTTTGCTACGTTTGCGGTCATCAAACCAGAAAAAAAACATCTACAAGATTTCAGAAGGAAAAGAATCTTTTAACTAGTGAATTCAAAAGAGCATATACATTGTTTTTCGACGAAGTGGACTTGACCGGTGAAAATTACACACCTAATACAGTGTGTCGCCAATGTTATAACAATCTCATGGCATGGTTGAGTGAAGAAAGAGGTACTATGAAGTATTGTAAGCCGGTAAACTGGATTAATCGCCCAGGTGATCATGATGCAACCAGTTGCTATGCATGCGTAAATTACACATGTCGTCTAAATCGGCATTCTGAGAAGAACAAAATTTATAAAGCAACTGCAACAGCCACACTACCAGTGCTTGCACCTGAAAATTTTGTATCATCAAGGCCGCCAACTCCAGATCGTAGTACAGAATGTACAGGAATGACTAGAGCAAGTGGTGCTACTTATGAAGATCCATTTGATACCGATTATGAGCCCCAACAGGAAGAGATGGACCACAACTAATAACACAAATGGAAATGGATTTCATTGTGGCCATATTGGGACTATCGCAGCGACTTGCCATATTTTTGACAGCTTTTTTAAAGCAAAGAAAACGCACACATGCTAATGTTAACTCTACGGCGTACCGCAAACGACAAGCTGAATTTCAGATGCTCTACACTCTAAATGATGACAATTCGTTCGCTTACTGCAACGATATAAAAGCTTTGGTGGTAAAAATGGGAATGAACTACATCGCTAGTGAGTGGAGATTATTTATTGATGGTTCTGTTTCAAGCTTGAAAGCAGTGTTGTAGCATGTGTCGAACCGAAAACCTTCCATTCCGCTAGCAATGGGTATCAACATGAAAGAAAGCTATGAAACATTGAAAGATATAATGGAAAAAATCAAATATTACGAAAATAAATGGAAGATTTGCTGTGATTTGGAGGTCATCAACATCAACATTTGGAGGTCATCAACATCAACGCGTCCCTTGTTGCGTGTGCTGAGCTTACTGCATTGCCTGTGCTGCTGCTGTCGGTGCATGATCGCGTGATACCTAAGCGCTACCTAAACGGTGTTTACCCTTGGACAAACACATGGTTCTGGCCAGGCATATTTCATTTTTTGCTACCTATGGACCTGAACAGGAGAAAAAGGTAAAAAAAATTAAATTAAAAAATTTTCGGCAAATTTTTCACTTTTGCGTGCTACCTAAACAGTGTTAAGAATCATCTCTAAGAAGTTTATATGTTCTAGAAATTTGTTTATTGAGATCTTAGGTAAATTTTTGTAGTTGATTGTTTCCTTGAATTTTGAACGGTTTGCTACCTATGGACCTGAACACGGGAAAAAAGGTAAAAAAAATTTTGATCTGGAAGGTGAAGTTTTTTTGATTTTATATGTTCGTAATTTTTGTTCTTTATGACAAGAGCTACAACTTTGCCTCAGAGAGTAAATCGAAATACTGAACGGTTTGCAAGATATGAGCCTGAGAAAATGATCCCATTTGTACGAAAATGGTACCGAGGCCCCAAATCTTTGGCGGCCCATAAAAAAAAAGTGCATGACTTGGGGAAAAATTGGGAAACACGGGTCTTTTTTTTTAGTCTTTTATCACGTAGTGGTGTCCGTATATGGTTATTTTGCCATGACTTAAAAAATTGCACACAGTGTAATAATTGCCTTGCGATATCGTCTACAAGGAAGCGATATAGAAAGTTATAAACATTAGTTTGCATTGGTTTGAACTGTACAATAGAATGTAGCTGGACATAAAATGTTATGTCTTACATTATTGCATTTTCGTATGTTAAACATGTGAAGACATCAATCAGCGTTTTAGTATGGAACAACAGTTGCTGATGCATTTATGGTTTTTTGCTGGGGCGGTCGGTTAATTTCGTTCAATGTTTAGTTTTGTTTTGTAAATATAAATATAAGTAAAGACTCCGCGTTTCGAAAGCCTGGGTACAGAAAATTGTAAAATTTATGAATGCAATATTGAATGAATGCACGTAACAAAATTCAGATGTAAAACATGATAGAAATATTTAGTTGAACTTAAAGCCAGGCTTTCAAGCATTTGTGCGTTAATCCTTTGGCGACCATTTATTCGTTAACCCTTTGGCGGCAATACATTTACGGCCGAAGCGATTTAATTTTATTGATTAGTTTCGTGATATAGGACCTAATAATAACTACGCCGTAAAAAATGGGGTCAACTTTTTTTTTGTCTGTTGGGACACTTTTTTCATTTTAGCTAAAATTCACACATACTCGTATTTCCCAAATATATGATCGGTCCAAGCAAGTACGTTGATGTTCGACTTTGTATTTTTTAAAAGTTAAGGTATGGACTCAAAACTTACCTGATGTCTTGTTTCGATCATTTGCATCCCATTGTAGTAGGACCACTTTTTGACCCACTTTGATGGCTCATAGGGGTCACATCGGATCAGCTAGAGAATTGACGCCTACTACACTATTGTTGCCCCTACGGGTTTCTATAAATCACCCATGGACACATTTTCTCTATCGCCAACTGTACAATTACAAGTGCCAAAAACCCTGGGGCAAACATACCTGTCCGTGGTCGTCAAAGGGCTAAGGCTTTGAAAGAGATATATTAAGAATTATATGTACATAACACAAAAATTTTCCTTGGTCATTGACACAAATCGGGGCAATATTAACGACCTGTAGTGCTTATCTAGTCACTTATTTTAAATTTTTTAAATGTTGTACTTATGCGTATTATAGTCGGGAAACCTAAAATGCACAATTTGTTTCACTTAGTTTATAGAGCTATGGTAGGTAGTGTGCCTTACTTTTGTAGAGAAGTTCGAATTTTTGAAATAAAATGGAACTAACCAAAGATGATAGAAATACCGTAGATGATTCATTCGATTATTCACTATTTTCTGCAGAGGGCACATTCTGTTTCCGTACGACCATTTTTCACTCGGATGGGACTAAAAAGCACTCAAAAATAATTTTTATTTCGATTCTGGTGCTTGAAAATGAAATATAGATAATAGAAAAGCATATCGCTTTTGATATTTTGTGACAATACAAAAGGCAGAAAAGCATGGTTTAATAGTGTTTGCAATAGTTTTTATTTCCAGGGAAATTTGTCCATTTCCACAATTGCTGCGCTATCTAGAAATTTTCCCTTCACTTTCACTTTTTTTCGTTCTCAGTCGTCTTCGAGTAAAGAATGAAAATGAGAGCTAAGTGGCGTAACAAGCGTATGCGTAGGTTGAAGCGTAAGCGCAGAAAGATGCGTGCAAGGTCCAAATAAGCTGATTCCCATCACAAATACAATGATTCTTTTATGAAACTAAAACGGAAACGCTTCAAGTCAAAATTTTGGGCTCCCAAGCACCAGTGCGTGGTGTGAATAGCTCAATTTTTTCTCCCATTTTGCACAAATGCAAACTTGTGGAAGATGTGTTTCAAGAATAAAGAGTGAAATCTTTGGATTTTGACATTGAGGTGAAATCCACCACATAGATTTCACCATCTAGGGGGTTTTCATCATATTTGACCAGAGTAGCCAACTGTTCCGAACCAAAAATCGCTATATGCAATAGCACAAAAACAACTACTATGTAAACTCAACAAAAAGACAAATCACTTTAAGTTCAAAACAAATGACATTACTTTTGAGATTAGGTTACCTCACGATATTCTAATATAGTTGGCCTGATGATTAGTTAGTGGTACAGTTGTAAATATGGAAATGATTAGGTAACTATTTGGTAACAATTTATATAACTCACACGCAAAGAAAAAACTCGTCCCTCCCAAACGAAATCTCAGATATCTGAAGTTCGTTTGGGGACTGTAGTTGGGAGAAACGAACTTCTGTTAAGCCATACATGTCATTTCGTTTGGGAGAACTGAAAAATGTTTGCGGCAAACGAGTTATGAAAAACATAGGCTGAAAAAACGTTTGCGAGAAACGAAAAACGGTTCCGCCAACTGTTTCCTCGGTTACAACAACCGAGTTGTAGTTGATCCTGACTAAAAAAAACGTTTGCGGGAACTGCAAAACGTTTGCAGTAAACGAGTTATGAAAAATTAGAGCTAAAAAAAACGTTCGTGATATACGAAAAACGGTTCCACCAACTGTTCTTTCAGTTACAGCAACCGAGTTGTAGTTGCAGCAACTGAGTTGTAGTTGTAGTTACTCTACGCAGTACAAAATTACTTGGACATTAAAAACTTTTATGGTTTTGGTTTTACCCATAAAGTTTGTTTTAAAAAAAGTTGGAATTTTTGTCAATCTTTCCAGTGTCTACTAACACGTCTGTCTCTCCCCAGCGGACCAAAATTCGTATACGATATCGCATACGAGAGTTACGCGAAACTTTTGCGGGTAAAACTCTCGAAAACAGATCCGAAAACGATCGGAAAATGAATCATCAGTCGCTCAGTTTGTGGCAGTAAAAGTTTCGTTTACGATGTCTTGCAAGAGATTCGTTTGCGAGACTTTTGCAATATCTTTTGCGAGAACAACACGAAAAATAAAACAAAATGCAATAGCCAAAACTTTGTTGTTGTGTCGTGGGCCTGCACGTGTGTGCCTCTGTTTGGCGCACGACACAACAACAACAATGTTTCTCTCTTTTAATAACAATAAATGATTAAAAGTAGGTATTGTAAGATTTAAACTTTAGGTTCAAAGTACGCGATGTTTTACAAAGCGGATATATATATATATGTCTTGTACTATTTTTATTTCACGTTTGATTCAAAACTTTAACGCGTTTGGTGCGTAACCTTTTTTAGCGGTAGCGAAAAACTAAAAACGCGGTTCTTAATATTTGTCCATGCCCTACACGATTTTGTCTGGGGAGATTTGATATTTGCAAAAAATGCAAAAAGTTATTACCCTACTGTGTATACAGTCGACAGAATGAGAGAAATTTACGTTCTTCGTAATCTGTGCTCTCGTTAGAAAAATGACTAATTTCAGTTATCGCAAACGGTTTTTAACTTGCGACAAATGTAATTTTGTACGCGTTTATTGCAAACGAAATCTCGTTTGCAACAACATGATACACATTTGCGATATATGAGTTTTTTTTGGAGAACTACATAAACGGTTGCGATTAATAAATTAATACAAATCAATCAAAGTATTGTTGTGGTTTTTTTTCTTTGCGTGCAGCTACAATAAATTCTGTAAATTGCCTCTTTTTGTTGGGCAAATGTACAAACATACAAGGTGACTTTCCCTATGGTATGACTACGTAAATTTGTCATCGTTAATTTCGAATATTGCTCAATTAAATAGATGACCCTATGTTGCCCAGTGGATTGACTGGTATCAGACCATGAATTTGGGTAATTTTACACAAGGATTTTTTTTATAGTATATAAGAAAAAAATCTTTAGAGTAAGAATTGCTACAGGCATTTTCTTAAAACAGTGGCATCGCTGTAGTGGGAAAACCACTAAGTTGACATCACTGTCTTTGACTAACCTCATCGACCTAGTGAGAAACATAAAACAACTATAGTATAGAGAAGAAAATTTACTCATGGAGTGGAATGCCAACAAAGAATACGAGTGAAGCGCGCCATTTCTCTGCTCTCTTTCTCTCTTCGTTGAATATTTCAATACACGAGCAGATTTCTGATGATGTTATTGTATCTATGTAACTATAGAAATTCCAACCATATTTAAATAAAATTATATAAAGTATGTAAAAACTATGAAGTAATCAAGGTATGCCGCGGGAAAGAAATGCGTTTGAGTGAATCGCGTCGACTTTTATGGTTCTCTTCTACTAGGGTTGTCAAATTGTGGTGGTTGTTTCTTCTCTACTTGTACATCCTTTTTGTGAGAAATAAACTGCTGAGCAGCGTTGCCAGTTTTTTTCAGGGTCTAATCCCCAAGTCATGTCTTGTTATCCCCGAAAATCCCCAAACAATTATTATTATTCATCCACAAAAAATCCCCACAAATATGTACGTCAATCTACACGGGGCGATTTAATACTGCGTTTACATACAACTAATTTATCGCATCGGGATAAATCCTTCTAATCCTCTACTGTCCGCCGGTGTAAAAGCGTGTGAAAAACTTTGTAAGTTTGTTTTAAAAAAACTTATTTAACGGCTGGTAGTTTAAGAGTTATATAGGCAGACTTTCTCTTGTGCATCAACTTATTTTCTATGCATAGGCAGACTTTTTATGAATCGAATTCGTTAGTTGTGTGGCTCGAGGTTTTCTTCAAAATGATCTTGCTTAAGAGTGGCTTCGTACGTGGAGTTCGACTGTAAAAATCGTTGGTTCTTGAAATATTTCCAACGGTGTACATTTATGGAGAAGTTGTGATGTGTCAATGGCGTTACTTTGGATTCCGCGGTGACAACTGTTTAATTTTTAAATGCCAAGTGGCACAAAGTCGTGGTCCAAAATGGCCACAACTGGTACAATTTTCTGATCATTATAGATTATTTCAATGGAGGCGTTTAAATGCGTGATGTTGCAATCCAATATATTTGTCAGTACACGAAGAAAAGTCTGTGGTTTGTTGTTGTTTGGATGCAAATATAAAGTGTGTTTGTAGCTTGTCGCAAATATTGTATACTTGTGTTCAAACACATCCTGTTTGCTTTCCAATATTACATGTTGAAGACACAATTAGGTTGTTCACGCAGGGCTGCTTATCAGCTTATGTGCTGAAAAGATGAAAAATAAGCTCTGGGCTACGTGAACACCCTTCCATGTTGGTTATCTGCTTATCTGCTTATTTTTTTCAATCAGCTGTTCGATAAATGAAATCAAAACCATCAATGTACAATTGAAATTGTTTGTAAAATGCCTAAGCAGAGCATTAAACAACAAATTATGGACTTCAGAGTCAATATGAGTACTTTGGAAATTGAATTCATTAAAGGTAAGTAGTCAGAAATGTATACGATGCAAATATTTATGGTTTTGCGTTTGTTCACATAGGTTTCCCCGACCCCCCGACTTGCGCTCATTTTGGCTGAAGTTCAGGACCAGGGGCAGGCAAAAAAATAATTTAAAAAAAAAAACCAAAATTAAAGAAATATTAAAGAATGTGAGAAAATTTAAAACTGGCCGTCGCACGGACATATGGGGCCCACAGGGTCCAAAAAACCGTCACACCCAGGGACATTTGGCTATGGATTTGTATGGGTACTTCAACGAAAGGTATTTATGTCACGAATTCCGTGGTGTCATTCTTTTTTTTCGTGGGATGTCTGTAAGTCCATATAAGTCCACTTTTGTGCGTACAGTAACCATGAGATTGGTTATGGTAACCATCCAGAAAAAAGATTTTTTTTTAAAAAGTACCAAGTGATTTTTCCGATTTTGCCACACATCGACTTATGGTACAGAGGGAATTTTAACCCCCCTGCCTGAGCCTTAGTGCGATATAAATTTAACGATTTTTCAAAAGTTCTACCACACGGTACGAGCAACATAGGTCCCTGCGATGGCTACTTTTCCATGTTCTCACATTCTTTACCTTTTCTTTAATTTTGGTTTAGTTTTAAACATTTTTTTTTTGCCGGCCCCAGGTCCTGAATTTTTGCCCTCTTTTTGATTGTTTTTTTTAATAAACAAAAAACAGATGTAAATACCAGTGCTACCCATACTTAAATATACAATTTGAGATGCCATTTGCTAAAACTTCGTGTTTTTAGTGTTGTCAGCAAGTTAAATTTTTGGTATTTTCCAACACTAAAAATAAGCTGATAAGCTTTTGCCAAAGGCACAGGTTGCTCAAAGTTGCTTATTTTATTTCAATGTATTTTGTTGTTGGCGAGATAAGCACATGAGCTGATAAGCTGATAAGCAGTCCTTCGTGAACACCCTAAATGATTAATAGATTATAATCTATGTTTTTGTGATCCAAATCTGGCTCTGTTTGTTGAAAACTGCTGACAACAAAATCGTGAGAGACATTACAGATAAAAAAGCAGCAGATTTCCAATTCATGAAAACAATGCTTGCGAACATATATGTGGTTCCTGCAAAATATGTTGCTGAGGATGTTTTTCAATGCAATATTTAATTTAGATACAATTAAAGTTTACATCTAAAACAAGAACTTTCAATATTCTCAAAAATGTCACGGATTTAAGCTAAGATTGTTTCAAATAAATATAATTAATTATCTGCGGCTTTAAATATACATATGTAAAAAACTGTCAACCTGCGGTTATTGACGAATATTTTAATGAGATGTAGCTGTGATTAACTGTATAATCGCTCTTCAAATAAAGTTTAATCTCCAGTAATTGAGGATAAATAACATACCAACATTCTTACTTTTCCTCTTTACCGATACATTTTGTTACTTTTGTGACAAAATAGGCGTCACAGCGAATGACAAGAACGAGAATTATTTATATTTTAAATTGCTACTCCTATATTTTTTGTTGGTTCAATAATCGTTGTTGTTTCCATAGTAAAAATGCCAAATATATAATCCCCAGATCCCCTAACCAAAAAATGTATCCGCATTTTTTTCAAAAATCTCCAAACTGGCGATTAATCCTCTAAACTGGAAACACTGCAACTGAGAGCCATAGAATCTCCCCGAAAAACAGCATTAGCTTAAGAAAAATCGGAAGAACCCAATTTCATTAAATCCGGTTAATATGTGGGACCGATGTTGTCGCTAGCATCCAGCATGGTGTAGTATATGTTTGAATAAAAGCTAAACATGCCCATCGAAACGTAGACAGCAATGCCCCATTTTCAGAAGCAGAATTTTAAACGGTTTAAATTAAAAACGGCAAATCATGTGTCATCATTTAATTCGATTGTTTCCGGGTCCAAACTCTAGAATTGCAAACACAAATGAGAAAACTAAATAAATTGATTTTACATAAAACCAGATTCAAAATCCGAAGTAAAAAAGTTATACGTTAGAGCAACACTAATTAAGATACAAGTTTTGATATCACTACATTCCAAAGAACTACCACAAGAGAAAGTCTGCCTATCTTGCCAAGTATTACTACCAGTGTTCAAATTCTCAACCCTTTCGAATACTATTTTTCGAATACACGACAAGAAACCCGAGGGTTTCAAAAAAAGTTAATAAAAATCCTTGCAAATGTTTTCCTGGTAATGAGGTTAAACAATTTCATATTCTGCAAAATAATCGAGAGAAAATTGCAAAGATGGCGAAAACAACCTTTCGCATTTTGTTACTTTTTACAATTTAGTTCAGTTTGTCTTTTTTATTTGGATCAAATTTGCCACATGGAAATTTTCTCAGAAATTTAACAATTTTTCACGTTGTTTATTGAACAATAAGAAAAAAGATTGCTTCAAATTATATTGGAGAGAGCTTCTTACAACTAGCTGGGACAATAATTCTATTATTGTTATCACTAAATGAATTTGTTGGCAGCGCGCGTTGGGGAATTTCTCATGCAGGGGCTATTTTTTATGTCACGTCTAAACCATTGAAGACGGATTTGGGGTTCCACAAAGAAAACTCCTTAATCAGATTTGATTTTAAACACATCCTTGTATCGAATGCAGATGGGTTTTGTAGTTGTAAAACGCCCCGACGCCGCCTGTTGTTTTTATGTGAGCCGAGGCGCAGCTCTCTGGTATCACCAATGCCGTGTTTGAAACCACTATTGTTTAAGCACGAATTATTTTATACCGACCACAAACGTAACTATGTGTTTCTGCGTCTCGCAACAATATGAGTAGTCAAGAAAGATCAAAACAAACAATACAAAAATATTAAAAATAAATTTCTCAGTAAATTAACAAATATTTAAACATTTAAAAGCTCTAATTTACTCAAAAGAACGTGCCGAGTTTACTTTTCAAAGCCAACCAGTTAATGCAATTACAAATTATGAATTTAGAGTTTGAATGAACTTGACACTGACATATACATTTTTAAAACTAAAAAGGGTGTTGGAAGTTTATTACTTCGAATTAAATTCTTAATTTTTAATTCCAGAAGAGTCCGGAGATTAGAGATTTCGAAATAACGGCAAGAGCTCAACTGCCACTTCACTATTTATTTATTATTATTTTCACTGAATTTGTTTGTTGCATTGGATTGTTTATCGCCGGTTCTGTTGCTACTACGTTATGCGTCTGTATCTGGGGTATTTATGTTAAATTTTCATACAAAACATAAAAAATAACCCTAAAAAACACTCAGCTTAAAAACGAACAAGACGCCTAGCCCTAATGGCGGCTACACACGTTACAACCGGTTGTAAGAGAGTGTTGGGGCTTTTTGCTATACACGCTACAACGTCCGAACCAACCTTTAAACCAATCTCATTTAGAAAATATTTTTCGTGTGTAAACTTCAATAAAACGTCGCATTTCCTCGTAGTATTCCATTTGAATTTGTTTTGATTTTGCACTAATACAAGCGATTTCAAATTGAAGCGAACGATTTCAAAGATAAAACAAATAGGTTGTATGACATGCATACACACGCTACAACCGTTGGACCAGCATCACCAAAAAATCAAAAAATTTTGATTTTCATACAATGGTTGTACAAACGTTGTACAACTGGCCTACACACGTCACAACCCTTGTACAACCATCAAAATGTTGTACAACCGGTTGTAGCGTGTGTAGCCTGCATAAGAGCTCAAGTATCCGCTGCCGATCAAAAACAATCATGCCGCTGCCGCTAATAATTTGATATCGGCTTCAAACTTTTATGACAATAAAACCAAAATTGAAATTATCCATTGTTATCCCTAAAATATTCATTGATCCCGAGTTCCATTAAAAATAGGTTTATATTTTTTAGCAGACGATCAACTTTAAGTTACCCGAATGGGAGTGGAAAATTCGCCCATATTCAATAACAGAGTCGCATTGCGCCAATATTGACTAATGCCCAATTCAATTATGATCTGTTGAGTTTTGGGAATTTATTGCAACTACCAGGAAATTGTCCGCCCAACTTCTGATTGACATGTAGTAAAGCTGTCCATGTTTAATTATTCAGTGGTTTTTCGCAAAATATTTTCTACTACCAAATTGAATTAAGACACTATGGGATATATCGTGTCGAGCAACCGGAAAGCTGTCCAACTTTTGGGTTGGCAGGTTCCAAAATGGGCGTAATAACCTTGAAAATTTTCTCCAGTTATGTAAACATTTACAGATTATTAACCAATGTCTGAGTGGAAGCCAATCACATATTTATAGCGGAACAAAATTTTAGAAGAAACATGATTTTATACTAAATGTTTCGATTTGTATGGGAGGTACTACACGCTGAAAAATAATGGTCCCAGCAACATATTGCAGGAAACATGTACATGTTTGCAAGCATAGTTTTCATGAATTGAATATCTGCTGCTTCTTTGTTTCAAACGAAACCACATTTGGGTCTCGAAAACATATATTATCGCCTATCAACCATTGTTTCTCAAACATGTTATATTGAAGAGCAAAAACAATGTGTTTGGGCCCAAATATAGTATATTTGCGACAAGCACGTTATATTTGCATCCAAACAACAAAAGCAGACGTATTTTTCACCATGTAAATGGGACGTGGTCGTAACGCCTCTTTTCACTACCAAACGAAGTTTAAGGAAACGTCGATAACATTCTGATCGGTAACAATTTACGGCAGTTACCGTGTTAACCAACCAGCAAGTCAAACAGACGGACATGGCTAAATGGTAGGTTGTTTAAAACCAAAGTCGAAAAAGATTTATCGTTATTCGCAAAAAAATTGTTTGAAACTAATTTCATATTTTGGGCCGGTTTTGTGATTTCCATCTTTCGAAGGAATTCTATCATAACCTGCAAACCTATCAGATAAAAACCGGGTTTCTTGACTCTTTTCTTTTTGATTTGATATTGTTTTTTTCCACGGAGTGATTAATTTATTTGTAAACATTGAAGAGACTCGTCGTTTTGTATGAGAACATTGTTGTTTTGTTTTGACGTTTGCTGAGCAAGTTTTCGAGGTATTCGAGTTTTCGCGTTTACATGAATACCACTAATGTTTACTTTTGTAAAGCAAAACATTCTCGTTTAAAAAACAAATCTATACAATCCGTCTCCTGAAATACTTAAGCAATTTTTCCTTTACAAATTCTCGAAAATGTACCTGTAGATTTTGAATCTCCATATCGTCACCTGAAATGCCCAAGGCCGTAATTCTCAACAAAATCAAAATAATTTTCTTGATTGCTTAGAATTAAAGATTGAATCCCAGGAATTCTCGCCCGCGATTTCCTGGGGATTTCATTAATTTTCAATTGCCGCTTTCGCGAGAATTTTATCGCGGAATCTCAAGAAATTTCCAAAAGTATACACGCAAAGAAAAAACTCGTTCCTCCCAAACGAAATCTCAGATAACTGAAGTTCGTTTGGGGACTGTAGTTGGGAGAAACGAACTTCTGTTACGCCATACATGTCATTTCGTTTGGGAGAACCGAAAAATGTTTGCAGCAAACGAGTTATGAAAAACATAAGCTGAAAAACACGTTTGCGAGAAACGAAAAACGGTTCCGCCAACTGTTCCCTCGGTTACAGCAACCGAGTTGTAGTTGATCCTAACTAAAAAAACGTTTGCAGTAAACAAGTTATGAAAAATTAAAGCTGAAAAAACGTTTGTCATAAACGAAAAACGGTTCCACCAACTGTTCTTTCTGAGTACAACTGAGGTGTAGTTGCAGCAACCGAGTTGTAGTTGTAGTTACTCTACGCAGTACAAAATTACTTGGACATTAAAAACTTTTATGGTTTTGGTTTTACCCATAAAGTTTGTTTTAAAAAAAGTTGGAATTTTTGTCAATCTTTTCAGTGTCTACGAACACGTCCGTCTCGCCTTGCATTCAAATAAAACTAAAAGCGCTGCAAACTACAACGCGTCAGTTGTCCATCCAAGATTTATTGACAAGGCAAAAGCCTTTTATGTGTATGCGTGAGTGTGTATGTCAAACGAGTGGACTGTGTATATCATAGACTAATACATACCTAGATAAACTTATTCTCTCATCTGACGTTTCATTTCACACTCTTCGGTCGGTGTAATAGAGAGATGTTTGACGAAAAGTGATATACACCAGGTGGAATTACAATAACTTCTTGCTTTAATTTTTCATGCCATTTTGGTGAAAAACTGTGAAATTTAAATGTGTTTTAAACTTTTTTATTGACTGTTATTGTTAGCATACATTTGTGTTGTATTTAACACATTAATTTTAACACACAAAACGAAATGCCGCTGTTGTTATTTTGTTCGTTGTTTTGAACCATTGCCTCTATCTGGTATTAGTAAAGCAATTCTTTTCAACATCAAACGTATACATCACACGAGGACAAATGTCAGAAATTTGGTGAGTGAAAGATTTTCTCTACCCATATTTACTCTATGGTGTATACAGTCGAAGGAATGAGAGAATGAGAGAAATTTACGTTCTTCGTAATCTGTGCTCTCATTAGAAAAATGGCTAATTTCAGTTATCGCAAACGGTTTTTAACTTGCGACAAATGTAATTTTGTACGCGTTTATTGCAAACAAGATCTCGTTTGCAACAACATGATACACATTTGCGATATATGAGTTTTTTTGGGAGAACTACATAAACGGTTGCGGTTAATAAATTAATACAAATCAATCAAAGTATTGTTGTGGCAACCGAGCAATAAACCTTTTGTTTCTTTGCTTGTACACGCAAAATTTGAGCGAAAAGTGTAATATAGTAAACTCTTCTTCCACTAGGGTAATGTTTGTTATTAGACCGTCTCACATTGTATGGAGGAGAAAAAAGTGTTTCTCCACCCTTCAAAATGTACCTTGGTTTGTATATATATATATACATATTAGACTGGACCTATGTTGTATGGAGAAAATTAAAGTTTGTCGAAACCTGCGGGCCATGGGCTCATTTTGTTTATATTTATATCAAATATCACCGTGCAAATTTTGAGCGCGATCGATAAACCTTTACCACTCTCTCAAGAGCCTTAAAGTTACAAAAATAGTCTATTTTTGAAAAATTTTCCAATTTGGACCACCCAAACGGAAAAAGGATGCACCCTAATTTCCAGACTATATTTTTCCTGATGCAGGAATTCATTACGAACAAAATGACACCTCACAAGCTAAAATCGGAGTAAGACTCACGAAGTTATAAATGATTAAAAAAGGTCAATTTAATAAAATGGAGGAAATTTTCTCTTAACCCTTATTATTATTATTATTATTATTATTAAAGGTTTTCAGTCAAACAAACAGACCTTAATAAGGGTTAAGAGAAAATTTCCTCCATTTTATTAAATTGACCTTTTTTAATCATTTATAACTTCGTGAGTCTTACTCCGATTTTAGCTTGTGAGGTGTCATTTTGTTCGTAATGAATTCCTGCATCAGGAAAAATATAGTCTGGAAATTAGGGTGCATCCTTTTTCCGTTTGGGTGGTCCAAATTGGAAAATTTTTCAAAAATAGACTATTTTTGTAACTTTAAGGCTCTTGAGAGAGTGGTAAAGGTTTATCGATCGCGCTCAAAATTTGCACGGTGATATTTGACATAAATATAAACAAAATGAGCCCATGGCCCGCAGGTTCCGACGACTTTCAAAATAAGGACCAGTCTAATACATATATATAAAAGTATATCTATGCAACAATGATCTTCTCCAACGAAAATATTTGATACCCATATTGTCCTGTTGAGAACGTAATGTCCACCATATTGAATTTTTGGTAAAAGGCGACCGACCAAGTACGAATTTCAAAAAAGCTGGGAGGAAGCAAATTTCTTTCAGCAGCAAAATTGGATTTTTTTCGTTTTTTTGCCTGGTGGAGCGTTAAAGGCGGATTTAAAAAAAAAAGTTTCCGAAATATAGGTCTCCAAAGCTTGTAATGTATAATCGCGCATAACTCTGACATTAACTATCCGATCCTGATGAAATAAATTTCATAAATCGTTAAATTTATATTCTAACTCAGGCAGGGGGGATCAAATTCCCTCTGAAGCTTAAGCCGATGTGTGACAAAATCAGAAACATCGCGCTGGTTTTTAGAAATAATTTTTTTTATTTTGGTGTGTAAAAACTACAACAAAGGACAACAGAAATCAAAGACAACAACAACAACGACAAAAGACAACAACACCAAAAGACAAGAACAACAAGTTGATTAAACCAAAAAACTGAGGTTAAAATTCATTTTTTTAAATGAGCCCCCAATGGGTTAATAAAAGGAAATATATTTATATACAAAGTTATAGAGTTTCACAAGGGTTTTGTAATGATACATATTTCAAGCAGAGCCGATGATAGATACATGAGATATGACCAATTATATACTCAAGCTTTAAAGGCCCATATCTCAAGAAGTTGGACCCAACGCAAAAAAAAACTTATTTTTCAACTCAGCGCAAAAGCCTTTACCGTTGGTGAAATTTTGGTGCAGATCTGATTTTGCTGCTAAAATTGTTTTATGCCAAAAGCTGAAACACGTATTTACTTAAATCGACAAAAGACTACAATATGTCAATCTGACATTTAAATCAGAATAATCTCCGTACTAAAAACTTAAAAATGCCTTATTATGCTTTGACGTCACTTATATACCGTTGGACGAGCCTTAAAAAGCCTTTCATATAATACTAATATTGTATACATTGTCTTTACGTAAAGTACACCGAGAGAAAAAAAATTAACAATCGTAACGAAACAACGTTAAATTGCCACTAAACGTCCTCGATTTTGACGTAACGTTGAAAAATGCAAAATCGTCACTATTCAGTGTTGAGTTTTTGACATTAGCCAATGCAAATTTATAGCGTTTCAACTGTAATTTACAATTCCCAATGTAAAATCGTCGCTAGTTTATATTTAAAACAACATTTGTCAACGTCAAATCTTCGTTGTTTCGATTTCAATTTCAACATTACAACGATGACGATTTGTAACTTAAGCAGTCTTGATTTACTGTGAAAAACAGTACGGCCCTCATACCCCCAACCTCCTTGAAATACAAATTATTTTCAATTTCTATTATAAAGTTTCTATTTACTAAATTCAAAGATGCAAAGTTCATTATATTATATTATAAATTTAATTTGCACATAGGTTCTTCCGTTATTTACACATATTACACTTCGATTACCTCTTCTTGCTCCCTTTATTTTAAAATTAAGTCTACGAATGCACTTGAGTCCATTTTCATATAACTAAACTGTAATAGAGAACAGAAACATTTTTATTTCACTATTATTTTGCCACTTTTTTTCTAATTCAATGAATTCATTTACTCACCTGATAAAATTGTATTTAATTGTTATTTAATTTGATCAACGTGGTTGGCACACGACAGCTTTACACATGCATACGAGAGAGAATGAAAAAAAAAATTCCATTGCACGTTTTTGTGTTCGTAGGCAAGCAAGAGTTTGTTTGAGAAAGTCAAGAACATCAACAACGATCCAGCTTCAAAATAACATTGAAATTTTTAACATTGCCCAATGGGTTTTGTTAACACTCCACTACGAGGTTGCCTTGTGTTTTTTCGCTCGGTGTACAAAATTGTTTGCAAAACTAAAAATATAAATTTTTTAAAAATTGTCCAGCGCACGGGATCTTAACGCTTGACACGAAATATTTTGGGAATCATCATAAAACAAACCAAGGTACATTTTGAAGGGTGGACGAAAGGATTTTTTTGTGGGTCGGTCTAATGTACATGTTTTACATTTTTGCGACATTTTCCTTAGTTCGTTTACATTGCTATAATGAAAAGTTTCAAACTCCCGACGATTTTAAGTATCTTTGCTGCAATACAGTATATTCTATAAGATTTTTTGAATATTCATCATTGCGTTGTTCCAGCAACTGTGTTGTTATTGCTGCAACAAATATATTAATTGTGCATATTGACGAAAAAACAATTGTTTAATAATGTGATTGTTAAGTTTTGAGGTTGGAACTCTAGTTATTTGGGCATCTTATGATATTTCCGCTATTTTATTTGTTTATTACTGTATTTAGTCAAGCATCTAAAGTTAACAAAACGAATGTGTCACTGCGACGTACCAGTCAGTAAAGCGACGAAATTGTTTGGTATCAAATAAGGGCAACTCTGTTTTCACACCAATCTTTACTACCTTTTTAGCAATAATGCAGCAACATATAAACGCCAAATTGTCTGAAAGTCGCGTCAGTCACCAAAATAAAAATAATAAATTTTAATTTTCTACGAAATAGCTAAATGGGAAATATCATAAAACAGAAGGGTGCTTGATGTTAATGTTTGTACATCATTCATATATGGATGATTATATGTACTTCAATCAAACATATTAATCGCAACATTGGAACGGCTATGCGAATAATCGCCCAAGTGAAAATCGCCCAAAACGAAAAATGAACAATGACCCAAAATTTTTGGGTGTTTTTTCATTAAGAAAAAAGACCCAAAAAAGAGGTAAAATCGCCCAATAAGAACATTCGCCCAAAAATATAAATCCAATTTATGAACAAACGCCCACTATTTTGTGGTGATTGTTCATAATGATAAATCGCCCAAGACTGTAGCGAACAACCGCCCAATTAAGTAAAAACACAACTGGAAGAAAACGATTTTTGTATTTTTGTTATATATTTGAAAACACTTGCATGGAATCTTTGACTTCATCACGACAAGTAGGACAGGTATAATTATTTTGGCCATCCGCAACACTTTGGGCCTTTTACATGATAATACAGTTACAACAGTTAACTTAAGAACAAAAATTACTTGTTCAACAAAAATAAGATTAGTGAACAATCGCCCAAAAAATATTTTGGGCGAATTTACATTTTTAAAAATTTGGGCGATCATTCATCATGAACAAACACCCAAAAAACCAAAAATACCAAAACGCCCAAACATGATTTACAATCGCCCAATTTTTTTCCCATATTTTTTGGGCGATTGTTCATTTTTGGGTTTTGGGCGATTTTCACTTGGGCGATTATTCGCATAGCCCATTGGAACATATTCATTACGGAAATGAAACATATTCGACACAGTGACGAAAGTTTTCCGGTTAATGAAATAATTTTCGTTGCGGCGATGTATATTAGCCGATATCTAAGCAATATTTCTAGATTTATATCTAAATCTTACAAAATATATAAACTTATATTCTAACAAACGCAGAAATATTTTAAGTCAATTTTGTAATCGTTTTGAACCTCTTTTCAACACAATATGTACTCTATGCAGGAAAAATTAAAATTTTTTAACAAATGTTAACACTTTAGTTAATTTATAGTTGTAATAATTTTTGTTAATATTCTACAAAAGGCTCATGCGCTTATACATATACAAAATGTACATACATACATATGTATTTCTTTAATTTTGAACTTTAATATCTTTGGTCGTTGAAGGGTAAATAAAACACTTTATATCTTGAAATAGAACTTATTTGTTAACTGAAATTAACTGAACTTAACTGAACACAAGAAATTTAAAATTTAATATTTTTTTTTTAGATATTGCAAAGAGATTTCAATGATATCATATCGATTGGATGCCAGAGAAACGCCCGGGTACATACTCAAGCTTTGTAGAATTTAAATTAAAATTTTATGTAAGAAATCGACACCATAAATTTCAGCTCAGAACGTGCCACAAAGCGGTCAAAATTGAAAATGAGCTGGTCGCCACGAAACATTTATCGGTTGTATATGAAGTGACAATGTACCTGTTTGTAAATAAAGGGTTTTTCAATAAGAGCGCTACAAAAGTTTTTTTAAATAAAACAAAACCGGTTTTAGATACCAATGAAATTCTTCATTCCTGTGAAAGTACGTTCGATGCCATTATGTATGGAACTCGATTTCTTTTGCATGGCCACCACGGGCACGCTTGCAGAAGTTCAGACGCTGAACCCAATTTTCGACGGTCTTCAAGCATAAATCGCCCGATACTGCTGTAATTTCACGTTCGATATTCGTACGAAGTTCATCAATCGTCGCTGGATTGTTGGCATGGACCATAGACTTGACGTAGCCCCACAGGAAATAATCCGGCGTCAAATCGCACGACCGAGGCGGCCAATCCACTTGGCCATTTCGTGAGATAACACGTTCACCACACTTGGTTTCCAATAAATTGATTGTGGCATTCGCTGTAAGTAAGTACAGATATGTTTTGCTGTACTAAAAACAGGTGTTTATTGGAATAAGTTAGCGGAATCGCGATATGCAAAAACACATCTTTACGGATTTAGAGCTTTTTCTTAAATGGTTGAATTAAAAACGAACAACGATTTAATAGATGTGTTTTTTGGAAAAAGACTTCTACCATAATAAATGGGTTTAACGAATTAATTTTTTTTAATCGTTTGGGGAATTTTGACCATTGCGAGCTCTTCTTCTTTTGAAAGAACTCTTGAATTAAAAATGTTTTCTAAACAAAAATAAAGTTTAGACTTGCAATAAATTGTGTCTCTATGTAATGTGGTGCAGTTTGGTAACTTTTAGTGCAAAAATGTTGTAATCGCATCACACGTTGACATTTTCTCTTTTCATATATATTTATATATATTTTCTCCTCAGTTCTCTAGCGTTATCTGTGCGTTTATATTCTATCTTTGTGGTATTTTTCCACTAAATACAACAAGAAGTATATTTTTGGAATATTTTTGTCATTTGCCATATTTTTTTACAATACAAGTTAGATTTTCAATTTGATCAGATGTTTGTGTTGTTTACTAATTCTGCTTTGTACCAGATGTTTTCTTATTTCCATTTCCTGTATTTGCCATTGTTGCCATTATATTGCTACAAATGATTGTGTATTTAACAAGACCACCGAAAAACTCACTGCAATAATATTAATCTCTTATTAACATTTTGTCATAATTATCTAATTAGGCAATTAATTATGAACTAAAAAATTGGCCTGAACTGAAGAAAGCGTCATAGCGCCACTTTCATATAGTATATATAGACTTTTTGCAAAGTCAGAATATTTTAGCGGAATGATTTATGGTCGTTTTTAACTATATATATATATATAAGTATGTGTTGCAGGAATTGGTAGTTGATGATATTTTGGTACATCACATTTTTCATGTTTTTCTTTAAACTATGAAAATACAAATAAATTTCACATTTGCAGTAGACTTTTAGGTTAAAATTATTGTCGGTACCATTCAGATATTCGTCTTAATACTAAAATGTTTGGAATATAAAAATTATATCGTAACATATTGCGACAACAAGGTAGTAGCAAAATAGGCCTGTTTTATTATTCCCTGCTAACCTGGCGTTTACACGGGACAGTTTTGCTCCGACAGTAGAAATACATTCACACATTTTTACTACCAGACTTACACTTCTCTCACTTGCCTCGCCGCTGTCTCTGATTTTTCAACGACAGTAACTGCGGCAAGAGATTTGACATAAGCGGCCAGATCATGGCTGAACTAGTAGGGGTTGTCGCATTAGAACAACTGATTTTGCTTTCTTATGACTCCATCTGTTAAATTCAGTGTATTTTGTTGTTGTACTTTTTTGTTTACTGTGTTTGTTCATATGGATCTGTGTTGAATTTGACGGTTAGAGTCATGAAACAAAAACTAAATGCCTGTTGTTGGTTCACACAATTACAACAAATCCTACTGCGTCAACCTCTACTAGTTGAGCCATCAGTCATATCGGTGACGTTTCGTAGTAATTTGAAAAAAAGCAAAACATCGCAAACTACCTTACAAATTGGGAAATATATTTATATATTTGGAAATATATTAGACAAAACACAATGGCAAAAGAGCGAAGAAACAAAAAATCAGAGCACGAAATTTAACGAAACGAGACTGTCGGCGGTTGCTTAAAACTGTACTGTGTTTATAACTGGCTGGACGCGTACGTCACACAAACGATTTTTCTCTTTGTGACAACTAATACACATTCTCAACTATCTTGTGTGAAACTGTCACGTGTAAACGCACCGACCACTTTGTATGGAGAGTTTAGCGGGAAATAAAAAAAACACGCTTAATGTTGTATTATATACATATTTATTTTTAGAATACAGAGGATAATGGTGAAAATATTACTGATAATATTGCGCGGACATCTGATGAAGATTCAGTGTCAGAAATAACTAATTCTCCGTTAGTAAATGCAGAGTCGTCTCAAAGATCTATCGTCATCCAGTGTGGAAATAATACTGCGGCGGAAGTGGACAAAAATAGCATTAAACTTCAAATAGAATATTGTGGCAAATATGAGTTTTCATGTCTTTCATCCTGGACACACTCAGAAGAAACATTTTGCAGAATATGTGTTTCCTTAACTGTCGGTGTCTTCGATCTGAATTATTTATAGGAAGTTGTAATTCTTTTTAAGAAAATATATCAGTTTTTCAATTATTGAAAACAATTTTAACAGACGCGGGTACGATTCGAACTCACATTCACATGAACTTCTAGCTCATTAAGCTATCGCATTGCCTTGCCTGTTGGAAACGTTCGACCAGCAAATGTGAGTTCGAATCCGCGACTGTTCAAATATTTGTCTCTAACTCAGAAACAGATAATTTAGCTTAAAAGGAAATGTGTTTTATTTGCAAATAAAGTGGATTGTGAAATATGAAATCCTTCGTGAACAAATCTTGCCGTTAGTGGAAGCGCTATGCGAATAATCGCACAAATGAAACTATACAGGGTGGGCCAACCTCGACTGACTGATTTGAAATGCCTATAACTTTTATATTTTTACAGTTTTTTATTTCTTTATTGTTTAGGTAATAAACAATTTAATAAAATTTTCTAATGTCATCATACTAAATGCAAGAACGTGTAAAAATTTGTCAATATTATTATTTTATTATTTTTTGAACAACCTCATTATGAACGTTGAAGCACATTCTCATTTAAATGGATATATTAATAAAGCGAGCTGCCGAATTTGGGGTACCGAAAATCCTAGGCGGAACATCAGCGACAATTATACCCTCTCAGATGCACAAAATTATAGCTGGTAGGATTATCGGCCCATATATTTCCGAAAACGAAGCAGGGGAACCAGAAACTGTCTCCGGGTCGGTATATCGAACCATGTTGGAAATTTGTCTACGTCCGGTAGTTCTCAATAATCATGGCAAGTGGTTCCAGCACGAAGGAGGTACAGCTAATACCGCGAGAGACACAATGTTATAAGAATTTCAAATCAGTCACTCGAAGTTGGCCCACCCTGTACTTATTAGACTTTTATTACACTATGCGACAAATGGAAGGTTTTTGTTTAGGTCCTCAACCAAACCAAAATATTATGAAAGAACATGGACGTGTAATCACAATAGCCTGCTCGGTTCTATCCCTGATCATCACATTTTTTGCGATATTACTTTAATAAATCCTAAGCAGTTTGAAATTTTGCGTTATTAACCTTCGGCAATATTATAGTTATCATTTCTTATGTTATTGAATATACTTGTTATAAAAAGTATAGTAATACTCCGAAACGTGACGAAACGTCAAAGGAAATTTTATATATTTTTTGCCATTTTTGGGCCCATGGTAGAAAAAATTCTACAAATTCTTTGTAAACAAATTCTTTGTAAATTTCAATAAAAATTACATTTAGATCCACAAAATGGGCGTAGAAATTAAAAATTTAACTTTTAGCCTACAAGTGTCAAAATTTAAGCAAATATATATGATTATATTTTAGAAACTTATATTATATTTTAGATGACTTCCTGTTTTACATGGAATCAGCGGGAAACCATAACGACCAAAGATAAAAAAAATATCAATTATTGTTGAGGCATTTATTTCAATGTCAAATTAGAGCTTTGCATGGCACCAATGAAGTTGGTGCATTTTCAGCGGAAGACACTACTGAAAATGGTGGTAGTCTTAGGGGCGACTAAAACATGGAGCTGAAAGTTACGAGAAACTAATATTCATATATGAGATCACGATAACACAATTGTCGGATTTACTGGAAGAAATAACTAAACTAGTTTCAGGTTGATGGAGTCGCTAACATATCAGGCAAATAGAATGGCGTGCAAACCATTATAAATAAAAAGTATGCAATGAACAATTTTTTCCGAATGTATTTGCTCTCCTGAAGATGCCAGGGATGAAAAAGTTGGAACAATTGTATTTATTTTGATACAATCAGGGGGTAGCCCAAAACAGATGTACAAGTAGAGAAGAAAAAACCGGCGTAATTTGGCAACCAAAAAAAGGTGACGCGATTCACTCAAACATATTTCTTTCCCGCGTCATATCTTGATTATTTCTTACTGTTACATACTTGATGTAATTTTATTTAAATATGGTTGGAATTTCTGTAGTTCGATATAATAACGTCGGCAGAAAATTGCTCGTGTATTGAAATATTCAACGAAGAGAGTAAGAGAGAGAGAGAGCAGCGAAACGACGCGCTTCACTCGTTTTTTTGTTGGCATTCCAAGCCATGAGTAAATTTTCTTCTCTCTGTACCAGTGATGCCCAAACACTTGTTAAAACAACGAAGCCTAATCGTTTTCCACACACACACAACCCGAACGTAAATAAAAAGAAAAAGAGAAACCAAAAAAAATAGTTTAGTTGGAGTAAGTCGATGGCGCTTTGTTTGATAAAATACAATATTTTACAACAACCAATGATATTTTAATAATGTAATATACAAATTTAATAAAGACAAGCTTATTATAATGTGTTTTTAATTGTATTTATTTTTATTCATTATGTGGTATTTTGATTGGGAAAAATCATTCTTATTTAACTTGAATGTTTTTAATGAAGCAGAGTGCCTTGTTTGTAACCAAAAATTTAAAGATAAATATGCTTCCACTTTAAGGCGGCACTATAACAATAGTCATTCAGTTACTGGAATTGACAGAGATCTGTTAATATCAACAATAAGTTAAGAAATTAAAAATCTCTGAACTACAACTGTTTATATTAAAAACAATTACATCGCAGATATTTTGAACTTTGTTGTATTTTATAAGATTTAATATATAATAATTGTTTTTTGCTTTTTTAATTTATTTATCAATATTTATAAAATTATTATATATATTTGTTTTCCCAGTACATTATTGGCAAATAACTCATGTGCCTATTTTCTTAAAGAACATTTTTTTATTACCTATTAATTTCGTCTTATGTTTATGTTTAAAACAATACGAGTACAACATTGTTAACAAACAAAACAAAAAACAAACAAAACGAAGTGATTTTGTTCAGTGCAAACGAACCAATACAATCTCATTTTTTGTAAAATAACTAATACATGCTCATTTCTCTTTGTGGGCACCGCTGCTTTATACCATAGTTGCTTCATGGGTACCCACGACACAGCTGATCGAATAATTAGTAGGAAAATGATAGAAAACAGAGTGGATGGGCGAGAGAACGATAAGCAACCAGAAGCAAACCATGCAGAAAACTAAGTTTAAATAATGTTTGATTGATACTAATGGCAGCTAAATTATGCTGATTGCTTCGAACGAAAATAGGCATTCCCTCTCATTTCTGTCCGTTTTATTTCCAACGAAAGAGTCAAGGGAACCTTAGACTTGCAGACCAGTCGGCCGACTATTAGTCAGACCGACTTTTGAGTCACGCATTGATTCGCCTTACACTAACCTACTTTCCGGCCGACTTTCTGAAAATCAAACAAGTTATGATTTTTGCAAGACTAATCGACCGACTGACCGACTTCACCTTACACTGGGAGATGAAGCGGCCCGACAATCCGCTGGTCTAAGCTGCCGTTAAAATACAACAGTAACTCGAACTCGATGAAATGGCCCACTAAATTATCGTCAAGGAGAGAAGAGAGAGGGAGTGAAACTCTTGTCTATTGCTCTGTGATACAATTTAATCCCCAAATTTGATACACTATACAGTTATCCTAAATTTACTGCAGTACTTTCACAAAAGAGGGGCCGTCTAGATTTTGCAAATACAGTGGTGGTCCAGTATAACGTATGATATAATGTCCAGGGTCGTTCGGTATATCGAAAATTCGTTATATCGAAATATATATTTCTTTTCATAAATATTAGCATAGTAGCAAGTTAAACTCTATTCGTATTATATTAATTCATTTATTTAAAAAAAAAGGAAAAAATTTACATACGTGAGCAAAATTATTTATTTTTAGGAAAAAAAATCTCCAATATGTGTTTGTTTTTTTTTTAATTGTTGTACTGAAGTCAATAGCTTGTTCTTACAATCTCCTTAAAATTAATACTTTGGTGTGCTCAATTCCATTTTCTTCTGCCCAGTTGATGCACGTTTGGAAAGCATCACTATGCTTTACATTATCGGGCGAAGCTGCGTTATCATCTTCAAATAAAATCTTATCATCGTCAACGAATCTCACAGTAAATAAACGGGGACTTCCCTTTTTAAAAATTAGGCAAATTAAATGTTTTCTATGTGCAAGTGCACAAAGCAAACAAACAAAAATAACAAAGAATAAAACAAAGCATAGAAAAAGGGAGCATTCGTTATATAGAATACTTAATTTTTCAACCGTTCGTTATTTAGAGTCATCAATGGACTAGAAAAACGCGTTCGTTATATTGGGCATTCGTTATATCGGCGTGCGTTATACTGGACCACCACTGTATATAGTTATACACGAATGTGTTGTTGACTTGGCTCTGTGGCGCCCATCCGACAGGTCCAATTTCCGATGACTGTCGCATTATCAGGCAGAATGTTAGCGATGTAATGTTGAGTTTGTTTCTTAGTGGCATAGACCTGTGAAACCCTACCAGCAAAATGCTAACGGGGGAAAATCGCACGATCTCGGTGACCAGTTCACATCGCCCGTAAGTGAGATAGCCCTCAAGTTGTTCGTGCAGATTGTCCACTTTAGCGTCAGCCGACTGGCAGGTAGCCCGGTGGTGTTGGAACCACGTATCGTTTACATCTGTATAATATTAAGTTGGCCAAAAGAAATGGCGCTCACCATTGACGGTGATATCAGTGCTATCGTCGTTTTCGAAGAAGCAAAATCGACGGAACGTTTATTTATTTCTGTTTTATTTTTTACAATAGATCTATTATTTTTTTTAAATGAGGAATTTAATTTATCGTCTTCAATAAAAATAAAAAACATAATCTAATTTTGGTTCGCTGAGGGCAATAAAGGTACCCAAACCATCTATGGTTAGTGCTGAAATGAAAATGTCCTGTACCATCACTGGCAAATACTCGTAACAATACCAGTGCCAACAGCTACTACTGGCGAAGGCTTTCAACGTTGGGAAGCGTGAAATCGTATCTAAGAAATAGTATGAAGGGGGAAATACTATCTTCTCGATCTTTGACGTCAATTTATATCAGAGATACCAATATCGATAACATTTTTGATATTTCCTTATCTAAACAAAGACGAGTGCATTTGAAAATTTAACATGATATATTTCAAAAGAAATATTTGGATAATTATTATAATATATAAAAAATTTCAATGAGTGAGTCTCAGGCTTAAACCAGAATGGAAAGCGTAAAACCATTCACAATAAGTTTTGTGTGTTTGTCTTCTGGTGAGAGCTTCTGATATAGCGTTGACGCAAACTTTGAAAATGTCTACTTTGACAGAACGCTAAGAGATGTAATAAAGCAAAAAAAAAGAGCGCACAAAAATAATAATACAAAACAGATTTAAACAAAATTAAATGGTTAATTCAAAATAAAATATATAATCACCATAAACAAAAGCTTTACTATATCTTTTGAGTTATTTTAT
Organism: Phaonia tiefii; assembly: GCA_963931995.1. NCBI lineage: Eukaryota > Metazoa > Arthropoda > Insecta > Diptera > Muscidae > Phaonia > Phaonia tiefii. The sequence goes on from OZ008368.1 coordinate 144,473,024, forward strand.
TGTGTAAATAGTTTATTTTGTTTGTCAGTGTATTTCGGGAAAGCGAGCGCAAAACCAACATGGCTTTCCATTTATTGTGCATGAAACTATGCTTTCTGTCCTTGTTTAGGTAGAACCTTAAAAAGTAAATATCCTTATTAGGGTGGTTCAAATTGTTTGGCTGAGAAAAATGCAAAAGCCGTATAGCAAAACCGAAAGTTATGCAAAATTCTAAGAAAATTACCCTGAGAATACAGGGGTCTATAACTAAAACTTGGCTCCCGCCGAGAGACATACAGATTCCGGTTTGAAGAATTTAAAAAAACTATATTCAATTAAAACCAAACATCATATATTTGTAACTCGGGCTTGTTTTAAACTACATTTTATTACCTTTAGGAATCTGCTTAGTAAACTTTGATCAAAAGAGTATTGAAAAGTTATGGTAAACTTGCAACTACTGCCATATTATTATTAGTACTATTATGCCATGAATTTACAAATTAAAACCTGAATTTGAAAAAAATTGGGAGTTTACTGAATGTTCAATTACATTAAAAACGTAAGATTTGAGCTAATTTTCAAAAAAAATTTCTAAAATTTGGCTTGAAAGGAGGAGGAAGAACTAAGCCCAGCATTAATTAAACATGTAGCATTTTTTGCATATAACCGCATTTTCTAAAACAAACCCGCTGTTTTTAAAAATTTTTATGGCTCACGGCGTGAGCCAAGTTTTGATTTTAGACCCATAGTTTCTTGGGGAAGTTTTCTCAGAACTCTTCGTAGATTACGTTTTTGATATTGGCATTTCCATTTTGACTTACGTGACATTTGTACGAAAATATATATAAAAAAATTTGAAAAAGATATATTTTTATATTTGCGTAGTAATTAAGTAACACTTTATCCATTAAGGAAATTGAGAACAATCGACACGGGAGATTCAAAAATAGAAGCAAAAATATGAGCTGGCGTGACGTTACAAAAAATAGAAGTGGGTGTTTGACTTGGATTACAAAATTGCAAAACTCTGCCAATTTGGCAAGACTTTTTTTATGAAACTTTTTTTTTGTTGCATTTAAATCTATATAAGTTTCTTTCCCAAGTTATAAAATTTAAAAATGTTTTCTAATTTTTTTTTATTTACCTTAGTATCTGACGTGGCGTTACATGACGTTACGTTATTTAAATTTCCACTGGAAAATGTTTAGTAAAAAATTGTTATTTAAAAATGGCTTAACGCAAATAAAACATGAATTTTAGCTTTTATATGGGCTTTTTCAAAAATTATCGACATTTTGATATTTTTTTTTCATTTGGTGTCAATCGCGGCGGAATCTATACATAACTGCAGATGACACAAAGCAAAATGTGTTTGAAGAAAAATGCCGCTGTACCCGCTAAATATGGACCGAATTGAACCACATTTATATATGATCTGTAGTTTACTGCCGCACTTCATTTCCAATACTTTACATTGAATTTAAACCACGGATTAATTAAAAAAACGCGAAACAAAATCATGAAATTTCGCAAAATTTTTATTTTCTTTATAAAATTTTTGCGTTTCAAAATATTTTAACGCCTTCTTGACGTTGAGGTGCCATTTACCATTTAAGTTTAGATCACGCAATACATAAACCAGTTTTAAATAATATTGCAAATGTCAGGCGCGAAAAAGTGTTATTTTTGACAAATTTACGCCAATTCTATAAAAGTTTGAGGTCATCGTTCTCAGCAACTAGCAGCCTGACATCGACGTGATATGGCGCAAATTTTAGCAAATTACACCATCTATTAAATACTATTGACGAAATGCAATTTTCTTGAACGGCGCAAAAAAGGCAATAGAAAAAACTGCGAAAATTGAAAAATCGGAAAATTTTGGTTTCAAATATGAACCGCTGTACAAATTTTTTTCCAAATAGTAGTATGGGCATAACTTTTATAGTGTAAATATCTACTAAGTCTAGTGACTTTATTTTATATCAGTAGGCATCGGAAGTTTAAAACTAAAAGTAGAAAAGTGATGAAATATGAAAAAACTCTTGTAAATTTCAAGCCTTTTTTTGAGTTTTTCCATATTTGAGTGCCCATAACTTTTAGAGATAAAGAACTGATGGTCTGAAATTTTCGAGTTTTCTAGTGTGCCCTACCATTCCCTTTTTTACCGTTTTGGTCAATTCGAAAAACTGGAGAAATTATAAGCATCTGAACTCAGTTTCAACAAATGTTGAAAATTATTGAAATATCCCATATGTATATTTTAACTTTTAAGATATAATTCGCTTGTTGAAAAGACATTTTAAGCGAAAAATGTTTTTTTTTGTGAAATAATGATTAGGAGAACAAGATGAGATAGTAGATCGTTGTAAACAAATTATATAATGGTCGTAAATTATTGTTCTAGTTGAAAATGAAGTTTGAGCTGCTATTATTTGCACGTTTTCCACTTTCGAAGATTAGAATTGTATAATTACTCTTAGAAATGTAAATTGTAAAATATGAACCTGTATGTTGTAGCTCGATAACACACCATCGCAACTAAGGAAAGCTAGGAACTCTTCTATTTAATTAATTTTGAATACTTCTCTTTAATAATACATGTAAAAAAAAACTGGAGGATAACTTTTAATTTTTCGGTCAGGGTGGACCTTTCTGTGGAAATGCCCATATACGACTTTTGACAAAAACAATTCGCCCACCCTAATACTTATACATGAAGTACTTATATATGCAACAGTGAAAAAAATACACCAACTTGATAGTATTGCTTGCATTCTACTACCAAAGTATAGTATATTCTGTTTGTCGAGTTTGGTGACTAATTTTTTTTATGAGTCTCAAAAGATTTTGAAAATCGCAGGGGCCCCCGAAAAAATTAAACATCAGTCTTTGTACAACAGCTCATTCAGAGTTGGTGATACCTCTTAACTATATTTTTGGTATTAATGTAGCTAAGAATCCGTTGAACAACTTTTGTAAACACTTTATGCCACAAACGTAATTTGTTCCTGCACTTTTTTGAAAAAATATACGTAAAAATATTTTTGTATTCCCTTATTGCAGCATAACTGACAGGGACAGGGACAAGTTTTGACTAACAATATTTGGCGATAAAGCTGAACAATTTTTGTGGGCATATCTGTACAATCTGAACGTGTGTAGACACCCTAATAATGCATCTCTACCGGATGATTACGAGCAATTTTTGTAATTTCACTAGCATGATTACGGCCAAGACTTTTATATGCAACAACGGGTGGTCCAAACACATGTATATTTTTAAATCATATGTAATTTTAACACTGATAAATGTTTCCTTGTTCGAAATATTGACTATCCGTCAGTATAGTACTTCCGAGGACAAAAAGGAGTCGATTTAAGCTGGATCAACGTTGGGAAATCTGGCGTAGCGCATTGTCATCTCTGCGGCTATGTCAACAAACTTGCCACATCCCACACGTCACTGTCGAGAAGCCCATGCCTCCACAGAGTGTGACAGTTTAATGTATATTTTCGAGTGGTGGCATCACTGTCCCATTTTTTCGAAAATGATGCCCCATTTCAGTCCACGGCGATCGCTACACAAACTTGATAATGGACTGTTTATGTGCTGAAATGGAAGATATGAACTTGGGTAATCTTTGGTTTCAGCAGGATGGCGCACCATGTCACACAGCTCATCACACATTCGATCTTTTGCGCACTAATTTCGGTAATCGTGTTATCAGCTGTCTTGGCGATGTCAATTGGCCGCCTCGAAGCAGCTATTTGACCCCTAGACTTTTTCTTGTGGAGTACCGTTCAAGACAGAGAATAATCCAGAAACGATCCACACTCTTAAGGCTAATATCGTCTGAGCCATTCGGGAGATAGAACCAGAAACAGTCAACAAAGTCTTGGATAAATTTGTTGGTAAATTTGATTTGACTGACAGGATGAGCGTCTGCGAAATCAGTCGCGACAGCTACATGAATGAGATGGTGTTCCATAGATAATAGGAATAGTTGTTATTTCTAATAAAGCCATGCTATACCAAGAGAAATCAAGTTTAGTTCATTTTGTTTAATTTTCAAAAGATACTTGTATTTGGAACACCCTTTATAGTGTTATTTGTGATACAAATAAAAAGTCTTAAAATTTTTTAAATATACCAAATAAATAATAGAACACAATACAACAGAAAAGTGTGCACTTGATTAAAAAATCTTTCTCTTTTAACGCCAAAAAATAGTAAAAACCTCAATTTTTAAGCTACTGGAGGTGCCTAGACTTGTTCAGATTGTAATGATATGTTCACAAAAGCTATTTAGCTTTACCGTGGCTACAATTTTGGCAAATACTGTTAGTCCAAAATTAGGAGTCCCTGTCAGTTAAGCTGAAAAAATAATAATATAATATAATATATATAATAATTTTTCCCTATATTTTTTCAAAGAAAGTGTTGCAATATATTACTTTTTCGGCATAAACTGTTAATAAGATTTGTTTACCGGATTCTTAGCTACATTTTTGCCAAACATGGTTAAGCGGAATCACCAAGAGTAAATAAGCTGTCGGCCAAAAACCGATGACAACTGTTTTCGAGGGGCCCACTGATTTTCCGAATCTATTGAGGCCCATAAAAAAAATTGCTCACCAAACTCGACTAACTGAATACAGAGTTTTACTACCCATCGGTAGGAGAATAGAACCTATATGGCAAAGTCCGTGTATGTTTCAAAAAGTCTTAATTTGTCGCACAGTGTTATCTAACAATATATGAATTATATTTATTCAATATACGATATACGATAATATCTGGCATTTAAACTATTTTGTTATTCGCATTACACTGTGTGACCCTGGATTTAGGCTCTTTTTATTTTTATCTACTTTATAGACTTTATTTTGACAAAATATTGGCCAGAACCGAAATTCATTAAGATAGATTGTGTTTCACACGAGTTTTATCATCGATAGATCCGACGTCTGCAAATGTGTTTGTGTGGGAGGTACCAGAATGGGAATGTCAAAATCGACTATTTTCGGTAGCAAAGTGGCATTTGACGAAATATTATCTGATATTAAATTGCATTATGATCGCTTCTGTTATTCGGTAGTTATTTTCCATCCCAGTTTTTGTGTGGGAGGTGCCACCATGGGCGTGGAAAAATCAACGTTTATCCGTAAATGATTGACGTTTGACACAATATTATATTAACGTACTATAGCGTAATATTTCATTCAAATCGGCAGTGTTTATCATGTTGACCAGCATACCAGGTAGGGTACATAAACTGAAAATTCAGCTCGAAGAGATGATTTTACATGCGTTACCTAGACTTGTTGTACGAAACAATACGAAAACAATTTGAAATATTTTCTTTTCTCGAAAATTGTATGCAAATTCGATTCAAAGTTTATACTTTTGTAACACATTGTAACCCAATGTACAAATGTTTAATTTAATGCGATTAATATTATTTGAGAAATAGAGGAAGAAGTATACGATGTTCACTTTTAGGATACGTAGGATTAAGACTTTTAAGAACATTTCAGTCAACAACTTAGATTTAAAAAACGGATAAAATTCAATAAGCAAAACTTTCCCAAACTCGGAAAATGGAAATTTTGTTCAATTAGGCCCATTTTCTGCCATTGGTACCTTTTCCAAGGGCTTTGCTTTATAAAAAACTAAAACTTTTATATCTTCTTACAAACAATGTAAGAAAATACTGGAAGATTGGTGGTTGGTAAAAAGTGTAACTTTAAGAACGTGTTAATAGTTAATTTTTGGAACGAAGTTCCTTATCGCATGTTTCGGGATGGGGGCTAAATGAAAAAATTTTAAACAACTTTTTTTTAACTACTTTATTACAATTATAATAATTATCAACTATATTGGGTAATTTTGGTTTGATTTGGTTTAAAGGGAAGTTCTCTAGGTGGAGCCTATTTATTACATATTGTAGTTTTGAACCCACTAAAAAGTAAATTTAGAAAAGCCAAAGTGCAATACTGGCAAATCCATGAAATACAACCCTGAGCATGGAAGCACACATAGGGCCATAATTACAACTTGCCAATAGCTAAAGTTAGGATGTAATCGGACAGATTATTAGATTTTCGTTATTATAAGCAAACTTTCGGCTAAAAGTGACTGGTAAGTTAAAGGGTACCCAGTGTTCCCTTTAACTTTTAACGTAAGGTTTATCTTTTTAAAGATGCCACATTTTCCGACCTATGCAGAAGAAAAAATTAGTTTAGCTATGGAAACAAAAAGTAAAAAATGGAAGACCAAAAAAGCAGAACCTATTTGTTACATAAAAACCAGCTAGAGGTTATTTTTGAAAACTCGTAGCTGCTGCTTTGTCGAATAAGTATATAAAATTCCCTTCCGATGCAAGGGGAATGCTGCAACCAGCGGCAGACTTCTTGTTCATAAATCTACAAATTTTTATGGTTTGCTTGTAAAGAAATGAATAAAAGTACGTTGCCACTACGTTTTTTTTCATATGTTTTTCTTTCATTTGGTTAAGAAATGAATTTAGCTATGCCGAATTTTTGGCCCGTTTTCGCAATGTTGAGTTGTTTGGCGTCGTCATTTTATCATTTGTTAAAAAAAAATCTCAAACATACAAAACCAAATTTTTTTAACTTTTCCACTTTTGGCTTGTCAACAAAGAAATAAAAGTACGTTGCCACTACGTTTTTTTTATTATAAATCATTTGGTCAAAAGTAATCGGTGTTTTCTTTGGTATTGCCACCTTATCAAAAATATTCATTTTATTTTGCTAGGAAGTTGTAATTACGAAAAACATTTAATAGTGACTTTATTGCTCACTTCAACTAAAGTTACCTTTTCCTAACATTGACTTTAAAGGCAAGTTGTAATTATGGCCCTTAGTCCCCTTTCACACTCGGCAAGTTACTTGCGCAAGTCAGTTTTTCAACTTTCCGAGTACAAGCAAGTCTGTACTCAAAATTTATTCCCCTATCCCGACCTTACCTCTGTCATCAACAAACCAAGACTTGGGCAAGAGACTTGCGCAAGTAACTTGCCGAGTGTGAAAGGGGTCTTACTCTTACACTCGTACTTTTGGTTTGGTTTGTGTTTAGACTAACATATGGGGAGAAATTTCTTGTCTATTGGGAATGTTTCTAGGTGGAGCCTGTTTATTACATATTGTAGTTTTGAACCGAATAAAAGGTAAATTTAGAAAAGCCAAAGTGAAAGAAGTTTAAAAAATAACAATTTCTTAAATAAGTGCGTTTTCTTAAAAAAAAGGAAATTTTCTCAAAACCAATACCTATTCATATTCTTAAACAGAGTACATTTTCTTAAAAAATACCTTATCTTAAAGAAATACCTTTGCTTAAAAATTAAAATTTTCTTACAAAAAGTACATTTTCTTAAAAAAAGTATTTTTTTTAAATAAATACCTTTTCTTAAAAATGTACATTATCTTACAACAAATTGCTTTTTCTTTAAAGAGTACCTATTATGTAAAACAAAATCCCTTTTCTTCAAATAAGTACCTACTCTAAAAATTGTAGATGTTCATGAAAAAAGGACCAATTCTAAAAAAATTCCTATTTCTTTAAAAAAAACATACCTTCTCTTAAAAAATACCTTTTCTTACAAAAATTCAATTTCTTAAAAGTACCTTTTCTTAAAAATAGAATAATACCTTTTCTTTTATTTTCTTGAGATAAGTAGCCTTTCTGAAAATACGGAAATTTTCGTAAAAAATAACCTTTTCCTAAAAAGAGTACTACTTCTTTAAAAAGTACCTGTTCTTAAAAAAGTACTTCTTTGTAAAAAAAATCATACTCTTAGGCTTTTTCTTACCGAAAGTTCTTTGGTCTGAATAAAGTGTCGTATATATACATAAGAGTATATAGCTACGATATGTCATTAGAAAGTGTTACAAGTTACAATGTCTCGATAACGGGAACCACTTTAAGGAAACTCGTAAGAACCCCTAAAATTTTTTATTTTTTCTTTTAATAGCGCCATTTGACTCCCGAGCCTGGAGCCAAAATTGAATATGGCGGCACTCGGCTCGCGAGCCAGGAGCCAAAGTTAAATATGACAGCTTCCGTGTGAATCAATGTGAACTCTGAGTTTAAAACATCTCTATAAGTGCGATCTAGTTTCATTTGGAAATCGTGAAGCTAATTTGGGACGTTTATATTGTATGTTGAATTACTTTTCTGTACGAATCAATAGATTATTTAATACCAATGCATATTGACTTGGTTGTTTGGGAAAGATTTTTAACTGAATAAATTCTTTATAATTTTTCAATTATTTTTTACTTCCGAATAATAATAGGTGTTGGGTTTGGTGTTTGTTTATCATTGTCTTCTTCTGATCCCTCGTCAGCCAGTGATCCAATCTTGGTGCTGTATGTTGAATTTCTGTTGCCGTAACTATTTTGATTTCTAATCAGTTACCGACTAGGCGAAGGCAGAAGTCTATGTTTGTTTGGGCTTACCACTTGCCAGTTTGAGTCAGCATCATCGCTATAATCATCATTATCAGTGCACATGCCTTTTTGTAGCAGAAATATATGTTTCGATTTTGATTGGAGTCGGAATCCATTTATACTCTCCTAATCTACATGCTTAAACTTTTTTGAAAAATTTGCTACATAACCGATATATAAATTGAAAAATATAATTTTTTAAATCCGCAGAGACCACGGAAAATTTACTGAATAAGTTTGTTAAAGGAATCCAACATCATTGAAATCCAACATCATTGAAACTCGTACCATTTTGAAATTTGGGTATGTCGTGGTCAAATTTTGGGTCGGAATGTGAGGAAAATATAAAAAGAATAGAAGCATATATTTTGAGATATTTAAAGAAAAACCTTATCTCATCCTTTTGCTATTCGTTCGTCAAGAGAAGGCTAATTTTTGTAATTTTCTTTCAAAATTACCTCCAGTCTTTCTTAAATATAAATCATAGAAATACGACAGCAAGTTCAAAATATATATGTAGTAGGGCGTGTCAAATTGTATAGCAAAACCGTAATCTATAGGTGATTCTGAGAACTTTTGCTCAAGAGACCGTAGCTCTATGTCGGATTTGGAGCCCCCCAAAAGGTATTTTTATCACCTTTCAGAATCTGTATTGATACCTGTAGAATAAGTTAATTTTAGGCTATTTTTCGACAAAAAATTCCTAATATCTGTACTAAAAATAAAAAAAAAATATTGATATCAATACAGGTGATATAAATACCTTTCAAACAAGCCCACATTGAGAAATCTACTATAATTCTATCCGATTTTATGACGAATTTAATTAAATTATTCTATGTATAAATGGAAAAATATCTATTTTGAAATTTTGGGGTGCTCCAAATCCGACTTAGAGCTTTGGTCTCTTGAGCAAAAGTTCTCAAAATCACCTATAGATTACGTTTTTAATATACGATTCATCAAAAAAAATATTAACCCGCCCTAATATGTAGGTATATTATTTATCATAAATCATCCTTTACGAAAAATTATCAACAACCCAGAATATTGCCACATGTGGTACAATCAAAATTTAGTACAACCCTCTGTATTGCATGTGAAATTTTCATCGAAGTGATGCCATTTGGCGCCAAAGATCTTTAAAATTACCTAGCATACTTCGAAAGAGGAAGGAAGCTCTCGAAGCTTTTGGCACAGAACCCCCATCCTCTCGATGACGACCCTGACGCGCAGTGGAAACTCATTTCCGACCCTATAAAAACTGCCGTAACAACCGAACTTGGTTTTGAAAAACCCTTCACAACAAACCGATAAAGGGTGTCGCATAGCAAATGATGAAAAGAACACTGCACATATGGCAATGCATCAGTCAATTGTAAGGCGAGCTGCGACTGAGCGGTATAGGGAAAACAGAAAAGAGGTAAGCCGTCTCTTTAGACGGTAGAGGAGAAGGGCAAGGGTGAGGAAATTGAGACATACAGAAGGAAGTCTGAAGCCAGAAATTTCTACCAAAATGTCAAGAACGGAACTAATGGAAATGAATCAGGGCCCATGGAAATCTCACCGCAGATGTGCAGATCAAGTTGGGAATATGGAGAGATCAGTTCTCCGACCTACTGGCACCTGAGATATGCAATGACGATGAGACGATCGATCACAATCTGGACGACGACGTCGATTGCTCCCTCCTAACCAAGACGAGGCCAGAACAGCTATTGCCTGGCTTAAGAACAACAAAGCCGCAGGAGCCGATGGATTACCGGCGGAGCTGTTTAAGATCGGCACCGATGAGCTGATAAGATGTGGTTAGATGAATGCATGCCCAGCGATTGGAGACTCAGTGTACTATGCCACATATTTAAAAAGGGTGACCAGAGTGTCTGTGCCAACTACCGTGGAATAGCATAGATATAAGGTTCTATCAAGTATAAACGAAATATAAATATAAAGACTAAAATCAATTGGCGTTGGCCTGATTGAACCATACCAGTGTGGCTTTAGGTCTGTCAAATTGACAACCGACCAGATCAATTCACGCCACGCCAAATCCTGGAGAAGACCCACGAAAAACAAATCGACACCTATCATATATTTGTCGATTACAAGGCGGTCATCGATAGCTCGAAACGGAAGAAACTAAACGAGGCACTGTCTGAGCTTTGTTACTCCTGCAAAACTCATACGCCTTTGCAGAATAACCTTGACGAACACTAAATCCGCAGTGAAAGTTGGTAGGGATCTTACCGAACCTTTTGAAGCGACACCCTTGCAATTTCTTTAACATCTTAATGGAGATCAGTATGAGAAATATCATTGGGCGAACAATGAGAGAAGTTACTGCGGCGTTTTCGAGAATTGAGCTGGAGTCAGCAAAAGTTGGTGTGCCAGTAAATGAGGACAGAACAAATGTAGTGGTTTCAACGAGCAGGGCCTCCACGCGATTAGACCAAGGCGTGAACGTTGATAACCGTTATAATTTCGAGGTGGTAGACGAATTTATATTACTCGGATCTGCCAAAACCAAAAACAATAACGTCAGCCTTGAGATCAACCGGAGAATTGAGCTGGGGAATGGTTGTTAATTTGAGCTAAGCAAGCACTTTAGAGATAAAGCCGTCTCTCGAATTACAATAGTCCAGCTATACCGGAGTCTCATACAACCTGTCAGGCTTTTTGGCGTAGAATCCTGGGTATTGTCGCAAGCAGAAGAAACATCTCAAGGAGCCTTCGAGAGAAAAATACTCCGAAAAATGTATGGCCCTATAGCGCATAACTGTGAGTATCGGTGATACATGAACCATGAGCTATATCCCGACAGTGGCGTAGTTAAGCGGATCAAAATAACGCGATTGCGCTGGCTAGGCCATGTCAGTAGAATGGATGAAGACGAACCAGCACGAAGGGCTTTCGAAACCGACCTCGAAGGAAGACGAAAAATAGGAAGACCAAGACCCCGCTGGAGAGATCAGGTTGACGAATCCCTGCGTACACTTAGTATTGTCAACTGGAGAAATAAAGCAAAAGAACGAACTGGTTGGCGAAATATGTTATCTCCGTTTTGTAAGGTCCCTGACCCCCTTGGGTTGTTCGAGACCGGATAAGTAAGTATGTATGTATGTACTTCGAAAGAGGCATCAACAAAATAACGTCAATTCGAAAAACGTATGGATATCGGGCCTGAATTCTACTGCTGTCATTTAGAGTATCCAGAACCGAAAACCCAATTTTTTTTTCATTTACCATGTGTCGTGTTTAAATAAACTATATTTTTTATATAGACCACAATCCGGGTACTTGAAGTCGGTTGACCGGGTTTTACTCGATTGGTACTAAAAATGCTTAAAAATATGTAAAAATGTAACACGTTTTCCATTTTCAAATATGACTTTATAGCTTGAATAATTTTTAAATAAGATTTTCAAATGATGTTTCTTTCTAATTTCAATATGTTTTGATTTTTTTCCAAATTGATATTAAATTTAAATACATTGTCATACCTGAATTTGTTTTCCAAATTTGAATGTGATTTTTAAATGTATATGGGCTTAATGGGAATTTTAATATATTTTTAATTTTATATTAAAAAGCATTCCAAATGGAAACGTTTCATTTAAATTTTAACCGTGATTGTCAAATTTAAACAGATGCAAAATTGTAAGCTAACGGGGTTTTCAACAGAGACGCTACAAAAGTAAATCGATAGGGACAGCAAACGTCGGGATATTTTTTCACGCTCTTTTGACATTTCTCTTCAGTAAGGTTTGCCGTTTCATCATGGAAAGATATACGAGCCAACAACGAGTCGAAATTATCAAAATTTACTACCGAAATTTGGAGTCAGTGGCCTCAACTTTAAGAGGCCAACTTTAAGAGGCCTCAACAATCAGCGATGAGGCTCATTTCTGGCTGAATGGCTTCGTCAATAAGCAAAATATGCGTTATTGGTCAAACAGCAATCCACACGTAATCCATGAGTCATCATTGCATCCCGAAAAAATTACGGTTTGGTGCGGTTTATGGGCCGGCTGCGTCATTGGGCCGTACTTCTTCCGTGATGATCACGACCGGCACATTACTGTGAATGCGAATCGGTACCGTTCAATGATAACCGAATATTTTTGGCCCCAATTGGATAATATGGACTTGAAGGACATGTGGTTCCAATGGGACGGCGCCACAAGCCACACACAGCGAATGCCACAATCAATTTATTGGAAACCAAGTTTGGTGAACGTGTTATCTCACGAAATGGCCCAATCGATTGGCCGCCTCGGTCGTGCGCTTTGACGCCGTTAGATTATTTCCTGTGGGGCTACGTCAAGTCTATGGTCTTTTCCAACAAGCCAGCGACGATTGATGAGCTTCGTACGAATATCGAACGTGAAATTGCAGCAGTATCGGCCGATTTATGCTTGAAAACCGTCGAAAATTGGGTTCAGCGTCTGGACTACTGCAAGCGTGCCCGTGGTGGCCAAGCAAAACAAATCGAGTTCCATACATAATGGCATCGAACGTACTTTCACAGGAATAAAGAATTTCATTGGTATCTAAAACCGGTTTTGTTTTATTTAAAAAAAAACTTTTGTAGCGCTCTTATTGAAAAACCTATAAAGACGAGTAAGGGCGAGTTTCATACCCGCAATTTTAAAGCTCACGGAAAATTTTCATATTAAGAGAATGATAAACATCGGACATTTAATGTTCATTGAAACTAAGAATTTTCAATTGTGAAACTGACCATCAGAATATGAATTAGGAATTTTAATTCATTTAAATTAATTTTACCAAAATGAAAAGCCCAAAAATAGTTTCTTGAAAAATAGGGGTTTCAAACAAACTGAGGACCGGGTTTCAAAAAATACGATTTTTTGACACTCTACATTTAATACGGTTGTTTGGTTATACGTGAATATTGACTATAACCAAATAATATGTATAAACAAACGGATTAATGTACCTTATGTGAATTCGGGCTAATATAATTTATATTAATACATTTTTCCATGAAAATCATTTGTTCAAAGTCAACATTCTAAATACATCGACCGTTCTAAATGCGCTTTTGTTTGAAATTCGCTGTCTACTAGCAAGGTTGGCACAAATGTTTTCATCATGACTTATAGGTTTCAGAAATGTTGATAAATTTAATAACCATTATTAAAATAAGATGTTGGTAGAGAGAGTATTAGAATAAAATTGAAATGAGACCAAACTTCAAAATTATGGGCCTGATTGTGAGGTATTCACACATTAAAAAGCAATATCAAAATAAATCTAATGAATTAACTATTAGCAAAGATCTGCAAAAAATCTACCTTAAGCATGGAATAAAAACTAAAACTAGAAAATCGAACATCCGACACTCGGCGTTTTTGTATAAAAAAAGACTATCATTACATCCCATGAAGGTGCTAGGAAGAGCTTCCCACAACCAGTGAGCTGTCTTGTTTTACTTTCACTGATTCCGAACGGTTTTGAGAATGTTTTTCGTGGCTATGTACTCAATACACTGGAGGAATTTTCTTCATAATATTAATGAAACATTCTTCATTAAAAATTCTTGATTAATCCTACGAAGTTTTTCATAGATTTCATAGATCCTATGAATAAAATGTTATGAATTTTAGGAAATTTACGAAACGTGTTCAAAAAAAAATTGCATTAAAAATTCTCCATTAATTGTATGAAAACATTTCATTCTCGTTATGAAAATTCTTCATTAAAATCTTTATACCAATAGTTTTAGAAATTTGTTAGAATTTTTTATACATTTCATGAGAAAAGATTTTAAAAATAATTTTCGAACTTCATTCTTTGTTATCGTACACATATTTTAGATCTCTTCTTCTTATCCTGTCTCGGACAACCCCGGGGGCTCTGGGACCTTATGAAACGAAGACAAAATATTTCGCCACCCAGTTCGAGTCTGGGTCTTCCTATTTTTCGTCTTCCGGTTCGGTTTCGAAAACCCTTCGTGCTGGTTCGTCTTCATCCAGTCTACTGACATGGCATAGCCAGCGCAATCGCGTTATTTTGATCCGCTTAACTATGTCAATGTCAGGATAAAGCTCATACAGCTCATGGTTCATGTGTCGCCGATACTCGCTGTTATGCACTATAGGGTCATAAATCCTACAGAAGTTTCGTCTGCTTGCGATAGGACCCAAAATTCTGCGCCATAAATCAAGACAGGTTGAATGAGAGTCTGGTACAGCTGGACTGTTGTTACTTGAGAGAGGGCTTTATCTCTAAAGTGCTTGCTTAGCCCAAAATAACATCTATTCGGAAGCACAATTCTCCACTTGATCTCAAGGCTGACGTTGTTGTTTTTGTTTACGGTAGATCCTAGGTATATAGATTCGTCCACCACCTCGAAATTATAACGGTTATCAACGTTCATGTTTGGTGTAATCGAGTGGAGGTCCTTTTCGTTGGAACCATTAATTTTGTCTTGTCCTCATTTACCGCCAGACCCACTTTTGCTGACTCCTTCTCAATTCTCGAAACACCCGTAGTAACTTCTCTCATTGTGCTCACAATGATATCTATATCATCAGCATACGCGAGCAGCATGTGACCTTTGCTGCTAACAGTTTTATACGTGTTACAAATAGATGATAGGTGTCGATTTGTTTTTCATGGGTCTTCTCTTTTCATGGGTTGTCCATTTGCCAGGCCTAAAGTCACACTGGTATTGTCCAATCAGGTCAGCGATAATTGGTTTTAGTCTTTCGCACATTATACTTTATAGGACCTTATATTCTTCGGATAAAAGGCTTATTCCAGTAGTTGGCAGCGAGATTCTGGTCACCTTTTATAAATATGGGACATAGTACACCGAGACTCCAATCGCCGGGCATGCATTCATCTAACCAAATTTTGCTAATGAGCTGATGCATGCATCTTATCAGCTCCGCCGGTAATCCATCGGCTGCTGCGGCTTTGTTGTTCTTAAGCCGGGCAATAGCTGTTCTGACCTCGTCTTGGTTATGAGGTGGGCCATCGACGTCGTCGTCGAGCCTTTACAGAAGGGGGGCTCTGAACCATTTCCATTAGTTCCGTTTTTGGCTTTTTGGTAGAATTTTCGGGGTTCCTTCTTCCTTCTGTATGTCTCAATTTTGTCACTCTCGCGCTTTCTCCACTGCCGTTTCTTACGCCTAAAGAGACGGTTTACGTCCTTTTTTTTCTCCCTACACTGAACGGAAAGCATCGCCAGAGGGATGAAACTGTTCATCATTCCCGCTATGAAAATGTGTTCATCAACTGCAAATTGTTCGTTACTGTGGTAAAAGTATGGCTGTTGCTGCAATGAATTCGCTTCATTATTGCAACGAATTTGTTTCATTGCTGCAATGAATTTATTTCATTGTTACAGTGAATAACTATCGTTCTTGCAATGAATTTATTTCAATTTATTTCATTTGATTACAGCAATGAATTAGCTTCATTGCTGCCATGAATTTGTTCATTTTTGCTATGAATTTATTTCATTGATGCAACGAATTTGAGTCATTGTTGCAATGAGTTTGTTTCATTACTACAATGATTTTGTTTCATTGCTGCAATGAATGTTTTTAAGTTTGTTTGGAATTATTTATTGACAATTGTACATACATACACTGTTAGTATTACATTCCAGGTATTTTGATAACAATTTTTTGAATTTTTGTTTCGAAAATGGTTCATACAATGTAGTTTTCACAATAAAGGATTAGTACTAAGTATAACATTATTTAAATTATTCCGGCGAAGAAATTTATCTACCACTTTCGGTTGTTGCAATGGAACTGATTTAGGATGTCACGGTCACATACGATCGAAGAATGCCAAGGAATATCATTGGAAAACTATCGTAAAACGTATTAGTTTCAATCCGAAAACGAAAACACTTACTCTTCAACAGCAACAAATGAACAGACGAATAAAATTTTAAAATAAATTTTATTTCATGCAATTCTTTTTGCATTATGTAAGAAACCCAATATCGATTGAATAAGAACCATTTTTTTGGTCGCAAAAAATGTTATTCATATGCCATGTTGGCTCCATAACTCCATTGTCCATTTAATTTACTAGCAGGATTTGCTACGGGAAAACTATCAAATCCTCTTTTAAAATCCGTTGAAGGCTGCGGTGAAAAAGCTGCTGCTGTGCAGATCGTCTTCCCGTTGATGTCTCCGGATTCTCTGCGATGGTCGGACTAACAACAACAACTGTCAACCGATCTGACAGTTCGAGATAAGTTTTGAAACTTCAACAGTCCTAAATTCAGCTAAATTTGGCACCGGCGAACGATTTGTTGGCCCCGTTGGTGTAGTTCTTTCACCATGACACTACAATTGCCGCACCCTGTAGTTGAGAATTGGGATTTAAATGTAAAATATGTTTTATTGATCTTAATGACTTGTATAGCGACATTTTTTGCCATACACGAAATTTGAAATTGACAAAAATTCGCATGTTTTACCATTCATATACTTGGCGTTTTCCTTGCATGTCAAATTCTTAAAGTTCTCTTGTATGATCAAGTTTCAGCACCAATGTTTTCAAAGCATGATTTCAAAGTTTTCAAAGTATGATCAAGTTTCAGCACCAAGGTTTTCAAAGCATGATCTTATATTTGTAATATGGCAGGTGGCAACTCCGTGCTTGGACAAACTCTGCCCCGAGACCAAATTATCGAAGATGGCGGCACAACAGAAAAATTAAGTTGGCGGCTATTGGTTTTGTCAGTTTTGTACAAATTAAGACTGCTTCTGAAATAACTGAACCTTTAAAATTGGATCATTTGGTCAAATCGGGCCACTGGATAAAATCGGCTCACAGTTTAAACCAAAACGAGCCCTTTATATAGGCGGCGGCGTGAGCTTCAAAAAAGTTTTGTTGGCGGCGACGCTAAATGCGATAAATCGGGATAACTAGGATTTCTCGGGACGAATACAAACATCATATTTATGAGGGGTTCCATTTTTTAACAAATTTTAGATTAAACCAATTATTATTTATTTTAAATTGAAATAAATACAAAATTGGTTTCGTTTCTATTTTATATCAGAACATTGTATTTCCTTTCTTAAATTAGTTCCAACATGGTTTTGGGCGTATTTCCCATAAGTAAAAAATTGAGCGAACCTAAGTTGTGGTGAATTCGTTGGTCCTGAACAAGTACATTGAACATTACTTTACAATATATATGTATGTCGGATTTGTAACCG
The DNA here is from genome assembly GCA_963931995.1 of Phaonia tiefii. Lineage (NCBI taxonomy): Eukaryota > Metazoa > Arthropoda > Insecta > Diptera > Muscidae > Phaonia > Phaonia tiefii. Next base: position 144,490,699 of record OZ008368.1, read on the forward strand.
TAGTATAACGTACCCACTTCCTACCGTTTGTGTCAGGTTTTGGAGAAGTTCCCTATCTTTTACTTAAACTTTCAACACGAAATGAGAACAATAATATGTTTCCTATTTTCCTTTGAATGAACTTTAACTTTGAAGAACAACATAACGTTGTCGAGATTTATCCCAAAAATACTTCAATACTCGGAACATTGCGAAATAGCGAGAAGTCGGGAAAAACTCGACAAATCCAGAGCACCTAGCAACTCCAACAGGAATTGGAGGCGCTATAAAACTGAAGATGTACATGATTTGTTTAAAACTGACGAAGTCTTGCTAAATCTGCATATTTGCAACATAAATTTGCAATTGCTGTCAACAGTAGGTCCCAATGGCGAGAGGTTCGAAATATAGGCAGGGAAAAACAATCCAGTCAAGAATACAGTAGAAGTTAATGTGGATAGCTTAAACCTATTATTCGTTGGTAATAACATTTCCCCGCATACAGCTCGAACAATTAAAAAGCACTCAAGGTGTCGAATACCATTCTAGTGGTAGTAACACTATTTAGTTTAAATGAAGGCAATAAACTGACAAACACATCACAATAGTTGTATTGTCACGTTCTACATATTTTGTTTCTGAAATGTTTTTATTTTTTTTTTGGTTAAAAGTTTTAACTACGGGTTTGCTTCAGTGATATCAGTTACTTTACTCTCTTCGCGTTCTAGTACATCTACACACAGAAAAAAATGATTTTTCAATTTAATTAAAAAAATCGAAAATTCAAACAAAATATTAATTGAAAATCCTGTGATAAAAAAAATCACATATCAGCTACCATATTTGTAGGTTGTTTATTGGAAAAATATTGTATTTCAATCGATGCAAAATTTCACCCATCTACGAATATATTTGTACGTTATTTATCAAAAACATTTTCGTTTTTAGTCGATGAAAAATTTGACATATTCGATCCGAAGTATTTTTAGAAATTTTGTTTATTTAAAAAAAAAATTAAACAGCCGCGGTAGGATTCCGACTCACATCCACTGGAAGATCGTTTCGATGTTTGTGACACAGCGTCGTTTCGGGCAAACTTATCTCTAACTGAAGTTATGTGGTTGTTCGTATCGTGTTTACTTCGTTAAATATTGCGGTATTTCTTATGAATTTTTTTGCAGGTGCCATTTATCGATTTTCATTTCAATATTTGAGTAATTTGTCAGTATATCAATGGAAAATGTAATTGAGAGCTGAGGTTTTTCACGTACCAATTTTTTTTGTTAAAATTTTACAGTCGTCTTTTTTTTCTGTGTATTGCCTCGCCACAAAATAATATTAACAACGTTTTGAAAATTATCTACCGAATTCCGGCCGGTTAATCGTCCTTCGGTTTTGTGAAAATTGCTGTTTCCGGAGAACCGGTTTCACCGGTTATATATACACCGGTTTTCTGGTTTTGAAGAACTTTGACAGAACTGATATTACTACACAGAATATCAAACCTACACCCAATTCAATTGCTCACTATGGTTACTGAACCCATCAGACAGACTGAAAAGACTTTGCCAACGGATTATTTCGCAGCCTGTTCCCCGAAATAAGTTGTCCAATGGAAATGGAAGATATATCTGACAAATCAGATTTACATATATGTAAATTCCGGAACTAATGACGAACAAGTAGTACGTTAGCAGAAATGCATGAAACAATGAATTATAATAGATAGACAAGAGATGCTTGATGTCACCTTTGTATCACAGGACTTCGTTCTCCAAACATCAGAAACCAAACTGGACCAAGGACACACAAAGTTCGGATGGCATTATAAAAAACACTCCTCTCTCAGCTAACCAGCTTATACCGCTTAGGTTGATGATCTTACCGGTGCTCTCACTTTGACAAATCACTTGATTCCGCATGTCCCACAAGTTCCTACCAGGGTAAGAAGAAACCTATGTGGTGGAACAAGGATCTGTAAAGTCTTGTAGAAGCTTTTTCATACGGCAATGTCGGAGAACGGAGTGAGACTAGAATGTATAGAAAATGGAATGTGTAAAAATAATATAAGAAAGAGTAAAGGTCTTCAAAGAAAAGGCCTTGGACTCATTTCTTCTCCCACTCCTCTAGAATATCTGAAGTAACTAACCTGGAGATGAACGACATCAAGGGATGATTGGGTAGACCTCCTGATTAACTGATCCGAAGACATAAGGTCGGAGTCATAGAACAACCACACCATCGCGCATTTTGCGGGAAATATCGTGATAACAGAATCACGACACTGGGCAATAGGAAGTTTTCAGCCTTACAAATCATCTGGCTTCTGAAACTTTATACGAGCTACATCAAGCTATCCTATATTTCCATCGTCTTCTCAAGTGTCCGCATACAATAAGGGCAAATCTTCGGAAACAGCTCTACACGGTTTAGTGAGTTTCATACATAAATCTATTTACCTGAAGGAATTCACTCGCATTTGTCGTCATAGAGGGTGCGATTAACAATGTTTCTCCTTAATCGATAAAATCAGCTCCATCGGCACTTTGTGTTCACCAGGGAATTATTAATTTTATATATGGATTGCTCGCGCGAAGATGCATAACCTCGTGCCTGTGTCACAGGATTTCAACTTGTAGTGTGAATAACCGGACACCCGAAGCGGAAGTCTTATTTCCCCTTCCCTGAAATTTAGTTCTGCATTGTGTTTGCTAGAATTGGAAGGATTAGGTTTCACAGTCGTAGCATTTACTGACGACCTGGAAATTGCTGTATACGGTAAACTGGCTCCGGAGAATGGGCTCGGTGCAAATCAGGCGACACGCGAGCTCGTACTCTTTACCAAGAAGCAGAAGTTTCCACTTATTCAGCCATTGTCTCAAAGTGGTGGAGACATTTGCCTAAAGGACAGTGCAAGATATCTAGTTGTGATTCTGGACAGAAAGGTTAGCTTCAAGCCAAACACTGGATAGTATCAGAATAGCCACAATGGACGCCATATTTTTTCCCGCTCTTTTGACATTTCTCTTCAGTAAGGTTTGCCATTTCATCATGGAAAGATATACGAGCCAACAACGAGTCGAAATTATTAAAATTTACTACCGAAATTTGGAGTCAGTGGCCTCAACTTTAGGAGCGCTACGTCCAATTTCTGAATTTTGAATTTCATTTCTGGCTGAATGGCTTCGTCAATAAGCAAAATATGCGTTATTTGTCAGACAGCAATCCACACGTAATCCATGAGTCATCATTGCATCCCGAAAAAATTACGGTTTGGTGCGGTTTATGGGCCGGCGGCGTCATTGGGCCGTACTTCTTCCGTGATGATCAAGACTGGAACATTACTGTGAATGTGAATCGGTACCGTTAATATGGACTTGGAGGACATGTGGTTCCAACAGGACGGCGCCACAAGCCACACAGCGAATGCCACAATCAATTTATTGGAAACCAAGTTTGGTGAACGTGTTATCTCACGAAATGGCCCAGTCGATTGGCCGCCTCGGTCGTGCGATTTGACGCCGTTAAATTATTTCCTGTGGGGCTACGTCAAGTCTATGGTCTATGCCAACAAGCCAGCGACGATTGATGAACTTCGTACGAATATCGAACATGAAATTGCAGCAGTATCGGCCGATTCATGCTTGAAAACCGTCGAAAATTGGGTTCAGCGTCTGGACTTCTGCAAGCGTGCCCGTGGTGGCCATGCAAAAGAAATCGAGTTCCATGCATAATGGCATCGAACGTACTTTCACAGGAATAAAGAATTTCATTGGTATCTAAAACCGGTTTTGTTTTATTTAAATAAACTTTTGTAGCGCTCTTATTGAAAACCCCGTTATTAGTGTAATAGGGTCAGCGGAGCGCGATGGGGCCTATCTCCAAAATCAGTTTACTGGATATAAACCGCACGATATTGCTTTATGGTATTGTCATTTGGTGGCCGGTACTGTCATGGGTGCTCTTCATACAACCCGTAAATCCGTAAATTTTTTGGACAGGAAATTGGCTGAAGCGTCGGCAATCCGCCTAAGACAGTCTTCGCGATAGATCACCAGCCCTTATGGGCATGGGACGATTCTACGGAATCTGCGACAATCCACAACATAAATTGATTATTACACCCACTTCTTCCTTTTAAGTTCTCGAAGCTGTTAAGGCTGCTACACTGATGGCACCAAACTATATGGCAAAGTTGGGTTTGGATTCTATGATAAAACACTGGGGTTAGACGTTGCATAAGGGCTACCAGACCATTGTCATGTCTTGAGGGAGAATTCATGTCAATCGGAGGAAGTGTCGTTCCTGACGTCAAGTACTGCCGCGCATCTCTAAATGAGATGACCATGCAGTTCTATATTCACCGTATGTGGGTGCCAGGGCTTAGAAACATTCCAGGGAACCGTTGAGTGGTTAACCTGGTGAGATTAGGGACTACCTGGCTTGTTCCACAGGATATGGAGCATGTGGTTATGCCCGTTTCTGCGTGATAGCTCATGCTTAAAACCAAAGCTCTCAGACGTGCGAAATACAGATTGTAGGGTTGCACAAAATGCAGGATCACTAGGAATGTATGGCCACGTTATGACCTGGGTCGGAAACTAAATTTGATACCCATTCCTAGACAAGATATTTATGTGCTAGTAGCTCTGATTAAAGGACACTGTTTAATAGACACACTAGCGTCTACACTTGGAATCTCAGCACATGAGTACTGCCTTTTTACCCTCACCCATAGGGATGGAGGTATATGCCATTTAATACGGAAAACAATTTAACGCATACAAGGAGCCATGTTAGAAACTTAGTATCTTTGGACGAAATTCCTTTAAGGACTTTTTAAGTCTATTGAGCCGTGTACGTCTGTCTGTCTGTCAGGCCGGCTGGTCAACATGATAACTGCCATAAATCCTCTCCTATTACATTGACATTTTGTCAGTGACTAGGTAACTAGGACTAGGTGACTGTGGCCGTCGGTGGTACAATGGTTAGTGTGCGCGGCTCTTGTACATGATACCCTGGGTTCAAACCCAGCTCTGACCACCTTCAAAAAAAATTCTTTCGGCGGCTGTCAGCTCGCATAGTGACGGCGACACTATCGAGTATATAGCCATGATAAAGCTTCTCAAAATTCCGTTCGGAATCGGTGTAAAACTGTAGGTCCCAATCAGTGAGTGAAAACTGGAAAGCGCACAGCTCATTGATTGTGAGAAGTTCTCCCTGGTCCCTTCATGGGATGTAATGGGAAACCATTTATTTTTATTTATTAGGTAAGACCTCTGGGCTTCGTTTAGGTAATTTTGGAATGGTAAGAGGTAGAGATATTTTTTCCGAGAAAAAAACATAAGTTATCTGCCATCTGGATGAGAAAATTGAGGTTATGTTCACGTTCTTATGTCGTTTTTTTCAAAAATTTTTTTAAAGCTCCGTATTTTGACGACTTCACTTTTTTTAAATTTTGATTCTGAAAGGTCTCTTAAAGCCCTTTCCAACAAGCCCAAAAACCACTGAACCAAGCCCACTGGTTCAGAACCTAGCAATTTTACCCTAGTACCCTCCGACCACCAATCCGAAAATTTTCAAACCGCTGCCATTTCGCCCCCTTGCATTTTCGGGGATGGTCGTAAACGGATATATTTTCATGAAATGAGCCAAGGAATACATTGGTAAATCGACATAAAAACCGAAACCAGTTATTAACCGGTTTCTACCCATCGGCCGAAAACCGGTTTCGCCAAAAATTAAATATCCGAAATTTTTGAAAACCCGGTTTTTTGAATACACTAATCGTAACTAATTCTGCGGTGTTCTGGAATGAAACAGCTGTTGTTAGATAATTCAAACCCGAATCGGTTTATTAACCAATACTTTAGTAACCGTCGAAAAAACTAATTTTTCACTTAGTTATATAAATCAGTTATGGTGATCTGTAAACTGTGACATGTTTTTCTATATTTCGAGCCGTCATGGTTCGGAAAAATTAGTTTTAAGTCTGGTATAGTGGTCATCTGGCGCAACTCTAATTTTTAATATGCAGTGGTAGTGTACGCAGCTCTTTTACATGAGTACGCGTGTCCGTTCCCTGCTCAGATCACTTAAAATTTCTGTCGATGGTGTTCACCTCGCTGAGGGACGCCGACATTGTCGAGTATTTAGCCATGAGAAAGTTTCTCAAAAATACCGTTCGGAACCGGTATAAAACTGTAAGTCCCAATCAGTGAGTGCAAAACTAGAACGCGCACAGCTTACAGGTTGCGAGAAGTTCTCTCCAATCCCTTCATGGGATTTTATGGGAATCAATTGTTTCCTGTGTTATCTTAAAACAATCTTTACAGAAATTTTGCTAATGGGAGTTTCTTCAGTGTAAGGGCATTTCCATAGAAATGGGAACTTTTTTATTTTAGGACCACCCGATTGTTTTCTCCTCTTTTACTAAATATAGAGGTACTTACGTTTTATTTAGTAAAAGAAGAGCAAGCAAACGTGCTGACTGGTCCTAAAATATAAGGATTTAAAGATTCTGATGTTACGTGACAAAACGTTGTCTTTTCTGCGGAAATGCCTACATACAATATTTGAATACCATCTTGGAGATGTAAAATATTGACTTTCAAATATTCAGAAATTCTAACTTCTTACAGTTCAGTTACTTGTAATTTAAAAAGTCTGGGTACCTGTATCGGTTAGTTTATTTCCATGTTGTACCATGATTTTTTGTGGGGAAAAGGACGATATTTCATTTAATGTTTTTAGAAGAAAATTACTGCACTAATTTTTGAAAAATTAGTTATAAAATTCGACGAAATAATAATTATATAAATAATATAATATTCAAAAGTTCCTTTGTAATTGGTACCATTAATACATTTAAACACGTTTGCTCTATTTGCGGAGTTGGAGGCGGCATAGGATTCAGAGTTCAGAATTTTATAATTGCGCAGCTGGAGTCGGAGGTTTCAACATTTCCGCAAAACTCCTCAACTCTGTTAATAAAGTTTTGCAAGTGATTTGGCAATTTGTAAGTGGTGGCGCTATTTGCGCGGTTAGCTATATCTACGCTAAGGTGTCCCGAAAATGAAATAGTTGTTTGCACGAAGTTAAGATACAAACAATATGAATAAATACACGCTGAAAAAAACCGCCCAGCAACATATTGCACGAACCAAGTACATGTTTGCAAACATTGTTTTCATGAATTGAAGTTTTGTTGCTTATTGTTTCATTGTTGTCGGTAACGTTTTTTTTACAACAGCTTTCAACAAACAAAGCTACATTTCATAACCTATTAATCATTGTGTCTCCAACAAATAATATCGAACAGCAAGCACTTTGTTTTTGGACACAAGTATACCATATTTTGGACAAGCTACAAACACATTATATTTGCATCCACATTACAACAAAAAGGCAAATTTTTCAGTGCGAAGGTGCACAAATATAGTGGAAACCCGTCTAGGCTACATTACTTATTTTGTGTTGACGACTCCTGACTATTTTACTTAGGAATATTTTTTGGACTACAAACTTATTATTTTATAGGTATTTCAACAATTGAAATTAGGACAAAAGCATACATTGGTTTGCCAACAGGGGGAAAAACTGGCAAACAATCTCCTAGAAGATTCCAAATTCAGAGTGTGAAATTCTACTTGCCTGGGTTAAGACACGTGATAAGACATGAAAATTCATACGAAAATTATTATCGGAAACAACTTTAACTTATCTTGTATTGATATCTTTTACTTTAATGAGCATTTTAAATAAAAGTGGGCGTGGGTGGTATTCTTTATTCTTAGAGTATTCTGAACAAACATAAGTGTCCACAACCAAAATGGTATGTGGATGCACTGTTCCTTTGATATAAAGAGAAGATGTGAAATGATTGTATGTATATTAATTGGGGCGGCAAAATTGGTACGCGATTTCAAATCATAAAAAAGCCGGATTCAAAAAAACCAGTAAATTACATTCATAAAATTTGCAGCAAATGTACACCTCATATCGTAGACGTCGGTGTAAGAGGGTTTACGAGATCCGAATTGTTGGCGTGTAGCTTTGACCATGAACATTTGTCTGTGTGTTTTGTAGTACTCGAATACCAGATATGAAATAATTTTTGATTATATGATTATAAAAAAATTGGTTATTGTGTTGCCAGTATGGCTTGAATACATTATCCTAGTTAGATATTTTCTAAAGACATCATCAGTGACTAAAAGTGGCATGGCAGAGTCTCTGCTGACTTGCCGATCCGCAGCTATACAAACAAATTCATGACACTCCCTAGCATTTGCATACAGTTGGTAAAAATTCAGTATGAATAGTCTGCAGTTTGTCAACAGTGACGATCATCTTATGATAGGGGCTCAAGTTGTCCTAAAGCCGCTATTCATCAGTGGGCCAGTTGGTCAAGACGACTCCAAATGTGGTGATCTTCTAAAGTACATACTAATTATATTTGAATCTTTGTGATGACCTCTAATTTAAAAAATCAATCATAATAAGAAATCCACACATTAATTTTCATACATTCATACAAACACACATATGTACATATAATTTCCTGAAAATGTGCATATTCTGTTATTAATTTGTAAATATTTTTGAAAATAATTTTGCAAATGGTTGACATACAATTCAATTGCAAATTTTTCAACTTTAAGTTTTTTGAATAACTTGAAAATCTTTGCGAATGAATCGCCCATGGTACAATAATATCTTCATGGTAATAGCAGCGCGTCTTGTTGTTGTTGTGGGCAACAACAACAGGCATTTTGTTTTTGTTCTATTCGCTTCAGCTGTCAAACTCTACACAAATACATACCAACAACACAAGAATGCAAAAGAGTACAAAAACAAAATACATGTGAGTGTGACAGCAGAAGCGAAGAACCTCATGAAAAAAATGATAACAGCTGTTCTTACGACTTTACCATGAACATATTATTGTACCATGGAATCGCCGTTATCAAATGTTAAATACGTCTCCTATCGATATTCGACATCATAGACTAATACATACATAGATACATTTATTCTCTCAATAAATTAAACTTCATAGGTTCAATAATACCAGATAGAGGCAAAAGTAAACAACGTCCAACAAAGGAATAACAACCGAATTTCGTGTTTTTGTGGTAAACTAGTTGTGTTAAATATAATTCAAATGTATCCCAACGATAAAAGTCAACAAAAAAGTACAAAATACATTTAAATTTTTCAGTTCTACACCCAAACGGCATGAAAAAGTTAAATGAACATATTTTGTAACTCCACCTGGTGTTAGTTAATTTTAAATTTAATTTCTCTCATTTCCACAAACCTACGACGAAGAGTGTGAAATGAAACGTCAGATGAGAGAATAAATGTATCTATGTATGTATTAGGCTATGGTCGACATTGGCTTTAGTAAGAATATGCCACGACATAATGCTGACAAATCAATGGACGGTTTTACATACATGCCACCCATGTCACAATTTATATTACCCAAGTCAAAACTAGTGACATGTCAAGAAGAAGATAAAGTGTCATCACCTACTGACATAGTTAGTTAGTTAGTTAGTTCGAAAAGAGGGGCGTGGTGTTGAGTGTTCAGAAGGAGCACTCTAAACCTTCCCATGTCAGTAAAGACATACACTTAAGCCGCTAAGTTCGACCTGTTGTGCGCTCTAAGATTATCCTACTACTTCGCTTCACTATGTCCCTTATAGGAATTCGGTGCTATTCACGAAATTCCTTAGTTTATTCCAGTCCATACCCATAAGTTTGGTCATGTCCGGTATCGTACTATCCGAAAGATATCTGGATCTAGCTTGTGTGAAGGCCGGGCAGTGGCATAAGAAGTGCTCCAACGTCTCATCGTCCTCCATGCATGCCCTGCACTCACTGTTCGCCACTAGTCCAATACGGTATAGGTGGGCTCGTAATCCCGAATGCCCCGTTAAGACTCCCATCATTTTGCCCATTTCGGCTTTTCCCAGTTTCAGCAAACCTTTTGTTCTCGATTCATCTGGGTCTCCCCATAGAATCTTTGTCATCCTGCCTACTGATTCCCGGTTCCACTGGGCTATATGTGCCGACTCCGCCCATTTATTTAACTCAGCCTTCGTCACCCCAAAGGGTTTCGCTCCATCTAGGCTTACCGTTTGGAGTTCCCTGGCTTTCTTTGCCAGGAGGTTCGCTTTCTCGTTGCCGAATACCCCGCTGTGCCCCGGCACCCAGATGATATTGAGTCTGCCGTGCATAGAGTAGTCGTTTATCACCTTCTTACAGTCAAGGACCGTTCTAGATTTTACCGTTTCTGATGATATTGCGTTTATTGCCATTTGGCTATCCGTGAATATATTTGCCTCGGCTGGGATTGTATTATCGCCGAGCCATTTGATACACTCCGTAATCGCCCGAACTTCCGCCTGAAAGTTCGTATTATGATCCGGGAGCCGTAGGTGGGATTCGGTTGCTGGATTTTCAATAAAGAATCCTAGACCCGTTTTTTCTCCTAGCTTTGAGCCATCCGTGTAGCAGTAAGTCCCATTTGGCATTGGTGTCAGGGTCCCATTCTGCCAGGCGTCTCTAGTTGGCGTTAGGGTCACGCAGTTCGCCTTAACCCTTATCTCGGGTATTCGGTCAGATTCACACGTATCCTGAGTGTACCCGACCTACTGACATTGTCCTAAGGGAATTCTACTGACAATCTCGTCAAGACTAAATTTCCAACTGGGACACAAATTGAATATTCGTGGATTATTCATATTATCTTTAAATTGCAGATGAACTTAAAAAATTATCGTATTTTGTACAAACATAATCAGACAAAACAATGAAAAATTGTCATTGTATTCCATCTTAAATAGGAAGAAGAGATACGAAAGGTTTTCTTTATACACTCCGGTTCAAGGCACTACAAATTCCATATTCAGCAGCCTGTATCTTTTGCAATTTGTAACCGATTGCAGAATTTTGGAAATGGAAATAGAAGCTAGACATCTTGAGATAGGAAAAAAATCATGACAATAGAGGTTTCTTAACTAAGAACTTTTTTGAGCAATTTATACAAAAAGTCCAAAAGTGTGCTATTTTTTTGGTTCACTTGAATAAAGGCACTTAATTAATTTTAATGAAAAACAGGGTTTCTTGTTTTTTAAATTTATTTTACTTTATTTAAGAACTATTACTAATGGGTACGACCACCTTTGTTTTTAATAAATTCAAATATAGGGTTTTCATTGAGAGATGAAGAGAATTGATTTAATCCAACGAAATTTGATTCCAAGCATCCTTAATGGCCTGAATTTGTGACTGCTTGTCATCAAATTGTCTACCTCCTTCATAGATCTTACGAGATAACCAACCCCAGACATTTTCGATAATGTTTAGATCTGGCGAATAGGGTGGCCAGTCAAGAATATTAACATTTTGGCTTGCAATGAACTCCTTTACTACTCTGGCGTTGTGTATAGGCGCATTATTCTGTTGCAATATTTAGGATATGCGACCAAATAGTTCCCTGAACTTCGGAATCGCCGATTCCAATAACGTTTTATAGCTTGCACCAGTAATTTTTGCACTTCGAAATTCAAGATCGATGGTGACATAGTATGTAATAGCACCCCACACAATAACGCCGCCCTCTCGGCTGTGATGTCGCTTCAAAAATCTCTTTTCTTTGCGCAGATCATGGAAATAATAGTTGTCGCATCAGGCCCATCCAAATTAAACTTCTTCTCATCCGTAAGTACATCGCATACCATGTAGTCTCTTGCGAACTGAAGCCGCTTTTCCTTACGAGGAGCATTATGTGGCGGCTTTTTTGTAATTTCAGGTATTTAAGATACTCACAGCTCTTAACTACTGTGCGTACTGATGACTTGCTCGCTTCCACTCCAGCTTGAGCTCTTACTTTTGACAAGGATAAGGCAGAATTAGAAGCATTTCTGATGAGTTTTCTTTTCTCATACGCAGATAAAGACAATGAAACCCTACCTTTAACATTTTTTCCAAACCCCTCGGGGTGCTTGATGTAATTGTCGACAACTGTTGGGCTCCGCCCAATTTATTTAGCTATTGCGCGGTTAGAATATCCTTCAGAACGGTAAACATCGATTTTAGTTCTTTCCGATAGATTTAAAATTTTTTTGTTTTGCCATTTTGACTCGTAAATTTATTAAGATGTAATAAATTGTAATAAACAAACGCTCCCTACAAGAAATCATCGCTTACTTTAAAAATAAGTGCCTTTATTCAAGTGAACCAAAAAAAAAAATAGCACGTTGTTTGACTTTTTTTTATAAAATGCTCCAAAAAAGTTCTTTAGTTAAGAAACCAATATTGTCATGATTTTTTTATATCTCAAGATGTCTAGCTTCCATTTCCATTTTAAAATTAATTAAAAATTTTGGTGCCTTTAAATAAGTGAACCGGAGTGTAGTTAAAAGTTAATTCGAGAACTACAGTGAGATACACGCAAAAAATTCGGATATTGCGATTGATCAAGACTCCAAAATGCTGCCGTGACCAAAAATTGTTCTGTCAAAATTATATATAATATATTTTTCAATGACGCCCCATCATGACACGTCATTTAGGTCACATATTGACCAAAAATAAGGTTTTTTTTTGCCAAAATATTCTAGGAATCAAGGCCCTCGTATTGATAAAAGTTGATCGTAGCCGAAATCAGCTCTTCTATACGCATATTTTCAGACCCCTACGATAAAATTTCAAAAAAAAATCTAATGTGCATATATCATTTATCTGGCTGCACAAAAAAGGTAATTCTTGGGTACGGTATATTACACTGTGGAAGTCGAAAAATGAGATTCGGCTAAGAAGAATCGAACTGCAGCATTAGTTTTTTGCGTTACAATTACGGTTCCTCATACCCGAATTAGGGTAAAACCGTAAATTTCGGCATTGTTTACGAAAATTTTTCCCAAAAACTATCACAGTGTTATTAGAATTTTAATTATTTTTGGTACAAACTAGAAACGGCATTTTCAAAATCATATGGTTTTGACTATAGTTTAACCAACCAAAATTGAATGAAAAAAGTATTGTTTAACTTTCAATTCAACTGAGACTCGACGACTCAATTGAACTAAGACTGACTGAAAAACTGACGCTGACTGTTATTAAACAAAACAAAATCATTGTAAAGATGGATAAGAAATACAAACTGACAGTGAAAGATAAAGCCTTTTACCACAAACATACATATGTTTGAAATGCAAACAATAGGCACACACAACTTTTCGTGTACTTTTCGTTACGTTTATTTGTTTTTCCCGAAATTATTACGTTTCTTTTCAGAGTTTTATTTGCTATTACTACGTGCACAAAAGAAGCGATTTAGCAAAGATTCTTATCAACTGAATTAAATAAACATGATTTTAAATTATAAATGTTTTGGGCAAATACAATATTGAGTTTTATCTAATACAAGTTAAACACAAACAAAAATGGCAGAATTTTGCTTCAAAACGTTTCAAAAAAAAGCAGACACATTTGTACCAACAAGAGGGGATAGAAGGTGGATTTGAAAAACTCTGGTTAAAATATTGATAACAAATTTAACACAAGCTCTATACTAGAAGACTATTACCCAGCGGCGGAAGTCATAACCTGGAAGGCAGAAATCATGACCAAACAGGCCTGCTTTAAAATACGGAAGGCCTTCCCTACACATTTCTTTTCTCTTTTTAACATTGCGTGAGATTTGGAGGCAAGGCCTTCCTTGCCCATTGCCTAAAGAAGGCCTTAGAAGACATGCAAAGAGGAAGGTCTTAGAAGGGATTTACATTAATTAATTTTTGTTAAACAAAAATAAAATTAAAATAATTTATTTTATCACAAAATCAATATCCACTTCTGCATATTTATTTATAAGTACGTATGTATCCATCTTAGAAAGTTGTACCACGCCCAACTTCAAATTGAAAATTTTAAAAATACGCTGAAAAATATTAAATAAGCAATATAATTTTAAAATTTGTATGAAATTAAATTACGGTTAAAAAGAATCGGAAAAGAAATTTCTCAAAATTGTAAAAATCTTCTTGGTTATAACTGATGAAAAAATGCATGCATTCCGCAGCCCTTATTTTAGGAAGGCATTACAAAATAACCATTCCGCATGCCTTATTTGTGGAAGGCCTTGCGACTTCCGCCGCTGGGTAAACTTTTGAGCGCAAAGTGTGGGCGCAACGTCGACGTTTGTACGTTTTGTTTTCCAGCTGCGGAAATGTCGAGGCATTTACAAAATAGGCCTGTAAATGTGCTTTCTTAGGCAGTCTGTTGACATTCGGATGTTCCATCTTCTATCAGGCATAAATATATTCGTGAGTTACTCATTCTCTTCGAATGCCGAAAAATGCTTCAATTATATTATTTTCAGTAATTTTAATTGCATTGAATTTAATAAATCCAAGTTCAATCAATCAATCAATTTTATTGAATTAATAGGGTTTTCATCCATAGAATAACACATACCATAGATACATTTATTCGCTCAATAAATTAAACGTCATAGGTACGATGGAAAGTAAACATTGGATGGTGGAAAATATGCGTTCAATAATACCAGATAGTGGCAATATTAGACAGTGATCAACAAAGGAACAACGACCGAATTTCGTGTTTTTGTGGCAAACTAGTTGTGTTAAATACAATACAAATGTATACCAACGATAAATGTCAACAAAAAAGTGCAAAATACATTTAAATTTTTCAGTTCTACACCGAAACGACAGGAAAAGTTAAGTGAACATATTTTGTAACTCCACCTGGTGTTAGTTAATTTTAAATTTAATTGCTCTCATTTCCACAAACCTACGATGAAGAGTGGGAAATGAAACGTCAGATGAGAGACTAAGTTTATCTATGTATGTGTTATTCTATAGTTTTCATCTTTATTACTAAATTTACTTTATTACTTTAATTTTTGATTCCCTTTTGTAATAGAAGGACTAAATTGATATAATGCATTAACATTAATGACTTGACTTATGAATGTCTTTTATATGGGGTAGTTTTTAGGGAATCAGATTAATTTTGTTGCCACACCGGATATTTTGGAAGTCCCAGTGTTCATGGGTCACATCTAGAGTTTTCAAATACTCGACTGGTTTCCGAATAATCGACCGAGATGAAAACCGTGTTTCTCTTAGGAATTAATACATAACTATACTCATATCATATGGTATCTATTTGAAGAAGAAGTTCATCTTTATAAAAACTTTAAAATGATTTTTCGATTTCATGTTTAGTTTTTCCGATTTAAAGCTTAACAAAACTTTTTAGTGGATAAATGTACGTTTTTTAATACGTGTTCAAATTTGTTATTAAGTTTAACATACGAAATTATAGGTAAGGAAGAGTATTCAATTCAGTTCACATAAATGTTATTGTAAAAAACAACAAAAAATAAGTAATTGAATTCAAATCTCAAGTATTCGTTGCAGTTGTTATCTAAAAGTAATACTAAAGAAAAGAGTACAGTTTAAGAGTTCATATTTTAAAAAGCGGCTCCGTCGCACTGTCGGTTGTGCAATGGATAGTGTTCGCGGCTCTTGTACATTAGAACGTGGGTTCGATCCCTACTCTGACCACCTTACATTTCCTTCGACGACGGCCACCTCTCTTAGTGATGGCGACACTATCGAGTACTTAGCCATGAGAAAAGCTTCTCAAAATACCGTTCGGAACCGGTGTAAAACTGTAGTTGCCAATCACTGGTTGTGAGAAGCTCTCCACAATCTCTTCATGGGATTTAATGGCCAACGGTTTTTTCTATTTTGTAATTTTTATAATGCTGGAAGCGACAATCACGCGTTCACTAAACGTGAAGGATGGATTTATTGTTAAAATATTACTTAAGAGGTTATTTAGTTTTTCAATTCTCTCTTTGAATCTATCGAAGTAGTAAAATTCTTCATATAAGGTGGTGTCGTCGTTGATATTATATTTGATGGATGGATGTATAACATCGTTTATTCTTCCATTTCAGTCATTATTTAGGCTGTCATCCAAAACCAAACTGAAATCAGAGTCCTGTTGCTAGAAGCGATAGATTTTTATCATGACATATGACATATACATTTCATATTTCTATAGCTCGTTACAATAATCTTATGTTTCTGTTTTCTTTTCTGAATATCTATTTCGATTAACTTGCGATATATTTTCCAGGATTTAAGTAAATGAGGAGCGTATTAAGAATTTGGACCAATATCTCTTCAAATATTTATACTATTCTAAAACAGGCTCTGATCCAAAAGTCACTATGAGTTGAATAGTTTTATAGCCCATACCACAAAACACTGTAAGTATGTGAAAATGACACTCCAAAACGCCGAGACACGTCGACCTAATTTTGGATCGTAGAATCCAGTGGTGTACCCCGTTTTTAAAAGTTAGCTCGAAAGATTGAAAGCGATTTTTGATTTTATTTGAATGAAAAAACTTTAAAAACTTGTTTAAAATCAATTTGTTTATTATTTATTTGTCAAAATTTATATCTAGAAATAATGGACGTCCATTTTCAAGCGGACATGGAACTATATTTGCTCTTATTTTGATGATTTTATAAATTTTTTTGGATTTATTAAATTTTTACTCTTTGTTTGCAATCGACCAGCAGAAATCAGCAAGCATTGAGTCTATTCTTTTTCCAGCGAAACCGTCTTCGAATGCCATTATAGTTTGATGAAATCTTTCGCCAGTTTCTGTGGACAATTGTCGGTCGTAAAAATCGAAATGTGCATGTAACATGTGGATTTTCAACGACATATTAACGCCAAGTTTGTCGAAAGACTTCATCATGTTGTCAATATAATCACGGTATTCTGGTGAGCGATTTTTGCAAAGAACGTTTTCAATTACCGCACGAATTGAGTTCATGCGCTTAGTTCAGATGCATCTAACATTTCAGAAAACTCTGGACCTTTAACTACAGCTGTTAAACAAAATTGACTGGAAATATATTGCAGTCACACACTTTTAGTTACACAAAATTACACTCTTTTAATTTTTCAATTGATAATTTTGGAAAAGCGTTGTTTTTCAAGTATGGTACTGCATTTTCGTTAACGCGAACCAAACGCTTTAAAAAATTATTTACAACTCCCAGCTTGATATCAAGATCTGGAAGCATTATTTTCTGAAGGGGGATCAATGGTGGACGAATTACATTAAATTCGCCAACAACTTGCGAATCGCGTTTTGGCAAATCTCGCTTTTCGTACTGGTTGCATTTTGCACGGCTGTTCCATTTACACAAAATACACATGCAGTTTGTATAACCAGTTTGCATTCCAGCTAAGTCGTCATAACTGATGCGTTCCAGAATTAATTTCATGGTATCATACGACTCATTCATTCCAAGAGCATACATCAATGGCACTGGTTTAACGCTGCTGTTTTCGAATAGGAAGACTACTTTTGAGCTTCTGGTTGAAGAGTCTATGAAAAGACGCCATAAAGATGGATTATAGTTGAAGATTCCCATTTCATTCATTAAACCGGAAATATCTTGACAATATGCATGAGCTGCGTCCTCGGAAAGCATGAAATAAGGCATACATATATGGTTCTTGCCGGTATTTGTAAGATGTAACTTTTACACATGGTGCCAGCACGTTGACGCTTCTTAGTTCCGAAGCCAAAGTCATTGCATTATATTGAGACAGCTTCAGATTTCGAACGATTCTTTCTAAATGTTCCTGCGAAATTAATGATGCATATTGTATAACTGGCTGAAGGTAATCAGAATCAGCATGATGTAATGATGTTGCTGATGCTTGTGATTGTACTTCATAGGACGCAGTATCACATTGGTATGTCGATGGATGTACTGGGACAGGCAATTTGTATATAAAACCGGATCGTTCTATAAGAATAAATTATTATTTACATCGTTCTTGCACGCGTAGAAATTTTCTGTATCATGTTCCCCTGGATCGGTTCATATCATTAGAAGTTCAAATGGCATCGAATATCGCCGTAATTTCCACCATTTGTTTAATGCACTAAAACATGTGATGCACGTAAATTCAGGTGCATGATCAACATTTCGCATTTCTTCAGCGGGGGTAACCAAAAAATGCTGATTGTAAGCTTTGAGGTCATTCAACCAAATCTCGTCGATCATTTTTCGGTGTAAATTTTCCACACACAAAACAAAACATATTTAATTTTTCGTCATGTGATATGCATTTTTCGTCACTCATTTTTCTATTTTTTCAAAATGATCAATAAAATGCTTATATTTTTGATGTGTTAACATCTATAGCGGTTGGTAGGGACTAATCTGTCAAAGTGAACACTGTTTGTATTAGGGATGCCAATCCCAAAATTCCGAATCCCAAAATCCCGAATCCCAAAATGATTATAATTATTATGGCCCCAAATTGTAAGAGGTAAACTAATTCTGCTTCCAAATAGATGTATATTATTTCAACGGTTACATTTTGTCGAAAAAAAAATATATAAATTGATTTAACAAGAGCTTTTGCAGGCTTTTCCCTCAAATAAAATCAAAAATCACCTTAAATCTACTACAAATTTAAAATCGAAATGTCTCGTTATCTCTCAATAAAAAAAGTAGAAAAAAGGCAAATCGCCGAGATACACAGCTTTCGGAAAAAACATAGGTTACCTGCCATCTGGCTGAGCAAATTGAGGTTATGTCAATTTTTTTTACCATTTTTTCCCGAAAGCTCTGTATCTCGGCGATTTGACTTTTTTCTACTTTTTTTATTGATTCTGAAAGGCCTCTTAAAGACCTTTCCAACAAGACCTTTCCAAAAAACCGACCACTGGCTCAGAAGTTAGCAAGTTTGCCCCTCCGCGCGCCAATTCGAAAATTTTGAACCCGCTGCCATTTCGCAATCTTGCATTTTCGGACATGGTATTATTGGCATTTTATTCATGAAATGAGCCAAGGAATACGCTGGAGAAATTTGTCCGGAGCTTCCAGAATCACCCTGTATATAAACAATTGGCATATTTTTTTCTTAAGTCCATCTATAATAGCTCTTTTGTCAATGTTCCTTTTTGGAGACCTTCCATAAGTAGGCCTACCAGAAGACAGGAAAAAACAGCTTCTAAGAGCCCTTTATTCAGCAGAACAGACAGAGGCCTGCCAAGAGATGTTAACTGTTTTAGGATAAGTCTTTTGACCATCTTCGTAGGCCAGCTTGAAGGCATTTACAGCCTCACTTTTTGCTGCTGGGTTATTTATATGAACATTTGTTCATACACTTAATACATTCGCACGAACTTTTCATTGACGTCTTCTATTTATTGTTGCTATTTGATTTTCAAATTCGCGTAAAACCAAACTGAATACGATCACAAGAGGGGCTTGACTTTGATTTTTTTCTGTCGATAACATCACACAACATTCCGGTGGCACATACCGTAGGTAAGGATTCGGGTGTACCGAAGGGGCCAGACAGTCAGTCTACTTGTCAGGAACAAAATTATTTGGAAATGTGGAAAAATGCAATGACACTAGGAAACTGAAACGTGCCAAAACCAATTTAATTCGTCTCAGAGCACAAAGACCGAAGCGTGTTTTGGGTAAACAAATTGATGTAAAAAAATAGAAATGGTTTTATTTTGTTTAGTTTTAAACGAATTACTAAAGTGCTTGCACTCTCGATCAGATGATTAAAACCACTTAAATTTCTGGTCTTAGTAGGCCATATCTTTTTAAATGTGTTGTCAACGGCTAGAATCCATTGTGGCCGTCGGTGGTGCAATGGTAGTGTGCGCACCTCTTGTACATGAGATCCAGGGTTCGATCCCTGCTCAGACGACCTTACAATTTCTTTCGGCGGCGGTCACCTCGCATAGTGACGGCGATACTAAAGCTTCTCAAAATACCGTTCGGAATCGGTGTAAAACTGTAGGTCCCAATCAGTGAGTGAAAACTGGAAAGCGCACTGTTCAGTGATTGTGAGAAGCTCTCTCTCCCCTGTCCCTTCATGGAATGTATTGGGAACCATTTATTTTTTATTTAAAATCCAAAATATCGTTTAATTTAGGGAAAGCTGATTGTAACAGCGTCTTGTAAGGTACTCCAGTAATTTTTGAACTTTGAAATCCTAAATCGATTGTGTCGTAATATATTATTGCACCCCCCACACCATAACTGGTGACGATTTTAAAATTTCTCGTATCGTGAAAATAATAATTGTAGCCATCTTGGTCATCTAAATTGAATTTATTTTCGTTACCATGTCATATGCTCTCTAGCAAATTGTAAGCGATTTTCTTCAGTTATTCAATTTCAGGTACTTACAACTTGCAATTACTGTTTTTACTTACTTACCAGGATTTTAAAGGGTTTGGAATCCTTCCTTTGTAAATCTTTACATAGTTTTGACTAATCTTTTAAGTATTCCAGCATGGTTTAGTGATTTTTGATTTTTGGAAAAGGACATTTATAATAAGGTTGCATTAAACATTAATGTTGCTGTTGTTATTTTTGTAATCTTAAGAAAATGCCCTTTCCGACGATAGTAACGTTTTAGCTGTGGACACAAACTTTAAAACGATTTGGCCTATGAAAAACAATAAATCTAAGTGGTTCTAATCATCTGATCGAGAGTCTATGTACTCACAGATAAATTCGGTTGAGCCGCAACCGAATTTAGACGTTGTCACAACCGAATAGAGTGTCCAAAACTGAAAACGAAAAACCGGGGAAACCGGTTCACCGGGTTTTTTGCTACTAACCGTATGCCGGTTTTTTAAAAAACGCAATTTTCGAACAAACCGCAAAACCGGTTATTTGACGTCGGTTAACCGATTAATCGGATTTTACTTAATTTGTGTTATCCTCAAAAAAAATTAAATTTTGGAATTAGGAAACTTGATTTCTGTTTTGAAATATGACCTAAATGACATATCAAAACAATTTTTGTTTAAAATGATTTGAAGTAGAAGATTTGAAGTAGAACTAATTAAAAATTAAATAAGAATTAATTAAACTTTCAAAAGTTTTTTTTGTCAAATTTCGAAATTAAAATTATTTGATAACTAAATGTTTTAAACTTAATAAGATTTTCATACATGAAAATCCTTTTCAAATTTGAATATGATTATATAAAAATCAGTTTAATGCGGATTTGAATAAAAGTTTTGAATTTTATATTAAACACACATTCCAAATTGAAATATGTTATACACATATTTTTTAAAATGTGATGATTTATGCGACCTTTCGTATTATATTTAAAACTAAAATGTTCGAGCGTTAGGTCTATTTTAAATTATTTTATTATTCCATATTTCGCTACCCATTGGGTAGCATCGTTAAGAAAATAAGCACAATTATTAATTAAAAATTTAATTTTAATTTTTAATTTCATTATTTATCTTCCCCACGATGAAATATTGAACAATAAAATAATTTAAAATAGACCTAACGCTAGAACATTTTAATTTTAAATATTTATATACTTTTTATTTAAAATTAAAACGTAAATTGTGAAATTTTGAGTTTTCAACACGAATAAGTCTGTATGTATGTATATGAAATGGAAACCGAAACCCGGTTTCTTGAAAAATTGATTTTTCGAACAAACCGAAAAACGGTTTCAAAAAAATGCCTGTTTTTTTGACACTCTACAACCGAATCAGAGATTCGCAGCGTAGTGCTTCGTGAAATTTTAAGTTGTTGAGAACAATGCCGAATGGATGTTTTCGGGATTTCAGCGACTCTCTCGTTGACAGGAGTGATGGTTTCAATAGGCCGACCGGTACGTTGACGCACAAGGAGTCTTATCGCTCATAACCAACCCATTTTCTTCAAATTGTTTGACCACTCTTCGAATGGTTGACACCTTAGGTGCACTTTCTCGCCTGAAAATTCTTCGAAGTTTGCAAGCGGTCTCAGCATAACTTTCCAAATTTCTGTAACAAGTTTTCGCAATTATAACGCGTTGTTCTTTCGTAAAGCGCTCCATATTTAATAATCGGAATAAACAGATGTCACAGCTGCCATATTTCAGAGTTGCAACTTGCACAAGAAAATTACACTAAATTAAAAAGTGCAATCTTACTAAGACACCCTTATAAACAACACTTTACACTTTAGAAAATCATATTTTTCAAAAACAGAATTTGCCTGCCAAATTAGAAGTAAATAAACAAAAAGTTCAAAACACGATTTTTTCATATTAAATTATGGCGAAACAATTGCTATTACATTTTCGTATTCTACGCGAAAAGTCCTGCTAGACACTTGTTTGAAATCTTATCCCATACTAATGTGTTTATTTTTATAACTTTATTAATATTTCAAATTCTTGATAGGAAAATTAAATTATTATAAAATCGACGGTTAATTTAATTGTCAAATATGTTGTGTGCACCTCTTTAATGTTTTTTTTTCAAATCAACTTCGTAGTCACAGCCAATAACGCATTTTTAAAACAGAAAATAATTCAGGAATTTAAACCATGTTTGGGAGTATTAATACAAATTAACGAGTTAAAAAAATCGATGAAATCCGTATTTATTTGACAGTTAGTTGGCCTGCAAAAAATTCCCATACCGAATAAGGGATATTTCCTCCTTCCTTTAAATTTCGACGAAATTCGAAAATAAATCCTAAAATATATACCTTTAAATAGCGATAACAACTACATTTTTATCGGTTGATTCCAAAAAATATCGGCTTAAAAACAGAGTTGTAATTTTAAAGCAATTAGTAAGTAAGCCGGATTTTATACCTTCTTTCCAACAGTATAAATTTTGTTATTTTGTACCAATCTAGCCATAAAGTGAAGACAGTTAGTTTAGTTAGTTAGATTAGAAATTCTGAATTAGCTCTGTTGGCATGATTCCGCGTTCTTTCTTAAAAAGCTGTAATCAAGTTCATAATCATACGCCCGGTCACTGTGGCCAGTGGCCACCCTCTGACGACAGTCCTTTGTACTTTGATTGCAAAATTACACGGACGCGTAGACGGACATGGCTCAATCGGTTCAAATTGAGGTTCTGAATCGTTCGATATTTATTAAGATGGGTCTCTGTCTAATATTACAAACAACAGCACCATCTCATAATACCTTCTTACCACAGTATGGTGCATGGTATACTGATTGTTACATCGTGCTTGTGCATTTCCTAAGACTCCCAACAAAGTATCCGGTTTTCATTCGGCTTCACCGATGTTTATGCTTCGATTAATCGGTTATTTTTCTCACTTTTGATAGAATCATTTAGTCACCAATTTAGCTTAATTTTGAAGGTTATGTGCGGTGTCTGGATTTCTACGACCATTGAGTTTCGCCACGACCGAAATCAAAATCATTTAAAGCAAAATTGGTTTTTTAAAAATTGTTATTCCTAACAGATTGTATACAAAATCCTATCCCATAACTTGTGACTTTAAATATTGCTTTCTTTATCATAACATGCCACATTCTTCCTAGAAAATGGTTTCCAAAATGTAGTTTCGTGAAACTGGCATGGCCAGTCTAAATATTAAGGCGCTTTGTAAGTTCTGCCGCTTAATAGCATATTATTTATTCGAACAAATATGTTGCTGGAGTAGAAATAGGCCAACTTGGGCGACAAATTTGAGTTACATTTTACAAAATTTTAAAACTTTTCTTTAGAAAAATTTGAAAACATATCTAAAGAAAACTGGGAAAACATTTCTAAAGAAAAATTTTAAAACATTTCTACAGAAAAATTTGAAAACTTTTCTAAAGAAAAACACTTATTATTAGTAATTTCCATTAAGGCTATAAGAGATCATGTTTTGTCCGGTTAGTGAAAAAAATTTAAATGCCGCGGGTGGGATTCGAACTCACATTCGCTGGACGATCGTTTCGATGTTTGTGAAGCATCATCTTCAGCAGCGTCTAGCCTGTTAAGCCACTGCGGTGTGTATTCACACCAGAGAATAGCAATAAGTACTCGTTGCAAAAGTATACCCAAGTACGTACACAGAATTTTCATACTTGTGTGTAAATTAACAAAATTAAAGTTTATTCCTGTATTGCGCTGCTTAGAGGAGCGACTTCTTTATTTAATGATTCAAAATGAACTGACTTAAATTAATTACAAAATTCTTAATGATAACTACCTTACCAACTAATGATGACGTCGCAAAATGTGCACCGTCGCGTTGACTGCTGGCATAACGTAAATTACCTCTGGGGTCGTTGTTCTAATTGTGGCACGCTTAACAGCGTCAGCATTGTTTGATATTACTTATGGCACAACGTCTGCGATCGTTGCTCCAATTGTGGCACGCTTAACAGCGTCAGCATTATTGGTTATTGACCCACCAAACATTTTTGGTGTTAACACCTCCCCTTTTAATTATGAGCGTCCTCGATCGTGACATTTTAGAAATATGGTATTTGGGACAATCTTGGGGTCTGTTGCGATTCCATAAAATTTGTGGTGGCAACTTCAGGGAGTGAGAGGTGTACTGCTGGTATAGTGGTTACAATTTCTTTGCTTGTTTGATTTCTTCCTCTCACAAGCATCACTACGAATAGTATGATAATGGTGGATAATCCAAAATTAATTCCTGAAGTCCATCTGTTCTTGACATCTAGGAGGCCGATTTCTTCGGTATTCTTGAGGTGAAGTTCTTTTACTGATTGTAAGGTAAGCGTTTTCTCAATCGTTGATCCAGGTAATCTAGGCTGTAAAATAGGTGGTAAAGGTTGAACATCCATCATTTGGAAATAGTTATATGTTTTGTCTTTGACAACTATTGATGCATTATGGTACTGCAGAATGTAGGTTCCGGTCAGATCCCGTGGTTCTTCGTTAATATGAATAGTTTCGTTGATTTGATTTAGTAGGAGTATTCCAGGAACAGTTTCTTCAACAGTGGGTATGTCGGCATTGTCTATTAATGTGCAATTTGAAGTGTGACTTCTCAGTAAATTTGTTAGGCAGGTATCATTATTTATATTTTCAACATTAATACTATTACAGATGGTTAATTTATTGTATGATTTACAGGGGTACTTTATGCCAAAAGTTGAGTTGTTACATAACAATACTTCGTTATACAGAATCTTATTAACGTATTTTCCAAATTTAGTAGGTTTAACTATTAATTTATTACATGAATTTACATCGGTAGTTGGTATGGTAACAATATAAATAAGATGACTATTGCTGGAGGCTATTTTAACTTCAGAGAACTCGAATGCTTCTTCTAAATTAATATAAGGGATGGCTTCCTTTTCAAAAATTTGTTTAACAATATTTATTTCGTTGTTTGTGAGAATGAATGAGTTTACTATTCCAGCTTTTGCCCAGTGGATGGCATATTGAATACTTAAAAGTTCTTCTTTTAATAATTTTATTTTGTATTTAAGAGTTGATACTTGTGATTCATTGACTATTTCATGAGAATTGAAATACTTTACAATTTGATTAGTTGTTTGAGCTAGAGCATTCATATTATCTATAGATAGTTTATTTACAATTACTTGTCTATCATTATTTCGCAAAACATTATTCATTTTTTGTTTAATTATTTCGAAGTCGTCATGGTCGGGATTACCAGCAATCCATTTCCATGCAGACCCTATAAAATTAAGCGATCTCCTTACTCGGGGTTTAATTCTATTGAGATGGGCTTGGAGTTGGTTGGTTTCATGGGATAGGAAGGGGTACAGAGGATGGGAGTTTTGTTGGGATGGCGGTCATATTTGTTCTCTTTACATACTTTGCATAATTTTGTTAAACGTTTAATCTTTGCGTGCATTTGTGGGAAATAGAATCTTGTTAGAATTTGAGACTTATTCTCCGAACTGCTTCTATGGGCTCTGTTATGCTCTGTTATAATTTCCCTTTCCTGGTCTTCCTCGCCTATGAGGTCTATTACCATAATCCTAGTGTATTTCACTTGATATTGACTGAAATGTTGTCCGAATATCTCCTGAAGCACACCAAGGATTTTGTCTGTAGTTTTAATGCAGTTCGTTACTGAAGGGTTTAAATATTTCTTCAGAATATGAACCAAAATATCCTTTGATAAAACCTGTTCTGAAACTGTATGTCTATGGTACGTGGGAAAAACGATCTCAAACTTGTAGGAAGCTGTACTGCCGGTAGATATTATGATTTGATTTTTGAAGGCATTTAGAGGTGCATTTGTAAACTGGATTAGATTCTGTGATGAGCTCTCATCACTATGTTGCGTTGCTGTCATGGAGTTAATATGTGTTACCTCCTGTGGAATTCTTGACAGTGCGTCTGCAACAACATTAGTGTTTCCAGGTTTGTACATTAATTCATATTTGTAATCTTCCAAAAAGGCCTTCCACCTTTTCAGTTTGTAATTCGAGTTTTTATTATTTAACGCATACGTTAAAGGTAAATGGTCCGTGAAGATTTTCATCTTGGCTGCGCCATAAAGATAATTTCTAAGAGACTTGAGAGCCCATACTATTGCGAGCATCTCCTTTTCGTTCGTCGCATAGTGCTCTTCGGGCTTATGGAGAGTTCTTGATAGAAAAATTATTGGTCTATTATCCTGGGATAATACAGCGCCGAGGGCAAAGTTAGAGGCATCCGTAGTCAATTGGAATTCTTTTTCGAAGTCTGGGTAAGCTAATAAGACATCTTCGGATATCAGTGTATTCTTTAATTTCTTGAAGGCATTTAAAGCCTCTTCGTCAAGATCTACTTTTATTTTACTCGAAACATGTTTGGACATGCGTCCATTTTCCCCCCTTAAAAGTATTGTCAGGGGTTTTGCTATTTTAGCATAGTCCCTGATAAAACGTCTATAAAAGTTCGCAAGTCCGAGGAAGGATCTGAGATCTTTAAGTGTGTTGGGAATCGGAAAATTTTGAATCGCTTTTACTCTTTCCGGATTTGTCTTAATTCCCGAATCTGATATGATAAACCCTAAGAATTCTACTTCTTTTTTTAGGAACTCACATTTGTCCAACTGGACCTTCATATTTGCTCCTTGTAGGGTCTCAAAGACTATTTGCAGGTTTTTCAGATGTGTCTCTTCATCTTCTGCGAAAATGATGATATCGTCAATGTAGACGAAACAAATTTTCCCTATATGCTCACGTAAGATATCATCGAGAGCTCTTTGGAAGATTGAAGGGGCATTTTTCAGCCCGAAGGGAAGTCTTGTGAACTCATATTTTCCATTGTTCACAGAGAATGCAGTTTTTTTCATATCACTTTCCTTTAGCGGTATTTGGTGAAAACCACTCTTCAAGTCGATTACAGAAAACCATTTACTTTTGGATAGTTGTGGCAAGATATCATTTATATTCGGGATTGGGTACTTGTCAGGTATAGTAACATCGTTTAGTTTTCTGTAATCGATAACTAAACGATATTTCTTTTTCCCTGAGGCGTCAGCCTTTTTCGGTACGATCCATATCGGCGAGTTATATGGTGACCGAGATGGTCGTATTATATTGTTATCCAATAATTCTTTAATCTGACTTTCGACTTCATCTTTTAGGTGCAGTGGATATGGGTAATACCGTGAGTATACCGAATTTTCGTCCTTGGTTTGTATTTCACCCATGACCGACGTGGTGACAGTTAATTTCTCATTCGGGTCACTAAATAATTTTTCATACCTCTTCACAATTAAATCTAGGTTGACTTTTTGTTTTTGAGTCATATGGTTGTTCCTGATGTTTATCGTATTTACGGATTGGGAGTATTGTTGCTTTATTAGCACCTTTGTTCTATTATCTATTAACATATAATTTTCGGAAGTAAAGATAACCGCATTCAATTCCTTTAAGCTATCGTTTCCCAGGATAGCGTTAAAAGATTTCAACGTTGGTAACAGAAAAAATTTAGTGCCATTAGAATTTGTATGGAAAAGATCTATAAACGTATGGTGTGTAATTTTGGTTTTACCACCAACAGAATTCGCGTAAAACGTTTCATTATTTGGAATTGGGTTTTTGATAAGTTCGGGTTGGACATAATTTTTATTTGATCCCGTGTCAATTAAAAATTTTAGTGTTTGACCTGAGCTCGTCCTACACTCGATATATGGTAGGGACGAGCTTGTTAGCCTAAAAAATGAATATCAATGAATTCCTGTGTTTCATTCTGTTCATCCTCTTGATTGAAGGTGTTATATTCATTAACATATTCATCTAATGGTTGTAATTCTTGATCATTTTCATAATTGTACATTTCCGATGCATAGTTTTCTTCATTTGAATCGTTTTGAGGTGCATCTGTTTGGAGGTGAAAATTCCTTTGTATTTTCGCTGGTTGATGAACCTGTGCTGATTGATTGGTAGGTCTTTTTCCTACAAACTTGTTATCCTGCACCGGCCTATTCATATAATTGACCGCTTTCGATCGCATGGATTGATCTACATCCATTGGTTCTGGTTTGGCTTGCGGCTTCGGTGCCGTTGGACGTTGGGGAGCGAAACCATAGCCATTTTGATAATATTGCCGTTGAGGCATCTGGTTAAAGAATTGTTGTTGAGATATTGATGGCTGGTTTTGGTTAAAATACCCTTGAGGTATTTGATTGAAGGATTGTGGAATAAATCCTTGATTTGGATTAATATATTTCGGATTATAGTTCTTACGAGGTGGAGGTTGCTGTTGAGATTTCTCGGTTTTTGCATGGGAATTTGCATACTGTGCTCTATATTGTTGGTTCTCTAATTTGAGACACAAATGCAGAGCTTGAGGAAGGTCTGTGGGTTCCCTTATTCCCAGAAGACGGGGCAAATCACCTTTAAGTCCTCTGATAAATGTATCCAGCGCTTTGTCCCTATAGGTTTGTGTTAGAATATCTAACGATTCACGTCCCATCTCCATACTGGAGAGTTTATTTGTTATTAGAGACAGGTGGGAGTATACCACCTGGTAAAATTCTTGTATAGTACAATTGCCTTGTACAATAGATATCATTTGGTATTCCAGGGTTGACAAATCCCTTTTGTCTGCATAATGCAGTGTCAGACAGCGGGAAATGCATTCCCAGTTTAGAGGAGTATTGTAAGATTCTAGGGCGGCGTCAGCGCTGCCAATAATCTTATTTCTGATAACGTTGAGGATACCGAAATATTTCGGCGTTCCCTTATAGGATTCATATAGTTTTAAAATTCTTTCCACGCTCTTTTTCCAGGAGCTATATTCGGATTGGTTGCCAGAGAATTCCCTAAGACACCTAACCACGTCTGGAATTTTGTCCAGTTCGGTAAGATTTCCCCTATATCTTTCCTCTATGTCTTGGTCTATTCCCGAAATATCTGCGTTTGGATTTAGAATTTGCCTGACTACATTTCGGGATTGTTCTGCACACATTTGCCTTATCGCGTCGATATCAATCGCGTTCACGTTAGGTTGAATTTGGGGTATGGGAGGATTTTGGATGTTTAGGATAGGGGGTCTCACTAAATTGCTTGGGTTTGCCATTTTATATTTTTCTTTTCTTTTATATTTTGAATATTTTATTTTTAATCACTTATTTATTATGTTTAAACTACACAGGATTGGTTTTTACAATTTTCTTACTGCCGCTAGAGGGTCCCGTAGGATTCGTAGTGGCTTCTAGTCACTTATCACTATACTCACACTAAAATAATTGCTAGCATACTGGGAGCCGGAAGGTCGACAGAATCCTTTTTCTTTGTTGGTACTCAGGGGTCAATTTTTCACAGCTGCTCTCAGTTGAAGGTCCTACGGTCTCTTCCTGCTGATTGTGTTGACTTTGTAGCCTGTTCGGGTACTTGATTTAGTTGCACTTGTAGCCTGTTCGGGTACTTGATTTAGTTGCACTTGTAGCCTGTTCGGGTACTTGATTTAGTTGCACTTGTAGCCTGTTCGGGTACTTGATTTAGTTGCACTTGTAGCCTGTTCGGGTACTTGATTTAGTTGCACTTGTAGCCTGTTCGGGTACTTGATTTAGTTGCACTTGTAGCCTGTTCGGGTACTTGATTTAGTTGGGCGCCAATTAACAAAATTAAAGTTTATTCCTGTATTGCGCTGCTTAGAGGAGCGACTTCTTTATTTAATGATTCAAAATGAACTGACTTAAATTAATTACAAAATTCTTAATGATAACTACCTTACCAACTAATGATGACGTCGCAAAATGTGCACCGTCGCGTTGACTGCTGGCATAACGTAAATTACCTCTGGGGTCGTTGTTCTAATTGTGGCACGCTTAACAGCGTCAGCATTGTTTGATATTACTTATGGCACAACGTCTGCGATCGTTGCTCCAATTGTGGCACGCTTAACAGCGTCAGCATTATTGGTTATTGACCCACCAAACATTTTTGGTGTTAACATGTACCCAAATTTTTAACACGCAGAATACATACCACCACATATTTGCTTTGTACAATTTATGTGTGTACTCTATACTTATAAGGAACATTTTCTCTACACATCCACTCCTATTCGCTCTCTTCGCCAGATGACATCTAAAGAAGATTGTACACACATGTACTGAAGTATTTTTTCATAATTTGTATACAGAGTCGTGTTATAAGTATGGGTACACACAAGTACTTATAAGTATACAGCAAGTGCTGTGGAAACGGAAAAATGTAGTTGATTTAGTGAGAAACTGAGAAATGTTGAATGGCTTGAATGGTCCTTAATACTAAACCCATCGAAAATAATAATTTTTTAATTCAATTTTATTTTGTTTGAGGACCAGAATGAGATTAAATTTTGTTGTCGATTTTTTAATAAGGCCACTAAACTACGTCAAAACAATGCATTGCCAGGTCTTGTTGCATAAGCCCCAATATTCAAATGTTAATTAAAAACCAGTGCGCTAATTTTCAATATTTTCTAGTTCTATTATTCACTTTTCCACACTTTGTAAATGTATAGCTACTTAAGTTATCGTTGGCATAAATATGTAGAGGATTGTATGCGTTTCGTCTATTACTTGTATGTATTTGTATTTGTTTTGCGAATAATACTTGTAAGTGTATTCTAAATGGTACTTATCGACATTCTCTGATTCACACTAGTCACTAACCGAATACATTTATTGTGCACAGTGATTGTTTGTCGCTACGTACACATTGCTTTCCTACTTACACGCACTGATGCAGAAGTTTTATTTATTTATTTTTTCAATCATCTACAGAATTTCATTCTTACAGATTATAGCTACATAAAGACTTAATACTAATTGTATATAGGTAATAGGTTTAATTAAGGTTTAATTTAAACAAATTTTTGGACACGTTAAAATTTAATGTTGGTGCAAAATTATTACACAGTTTTAAACATCTTGATATAGGCTCATTTAACGCATAATTTGACCTGTGCAGGGCCACCTCAAATATACGGTTGCTTCGTAAATCGCTTCCCTATAGAACGAACTATTCTAATTGCAGTTGTCTCGTTCTGTTTTTACTCAGAGTACTGCTACAAATCTGATTTCCGTGTCTCACATTCAATTTTTTTATTTTTAAATGCTTACTTTTTCGTTTGTATTACAATCCGCCATTTTTTCACTCCGCAAATATGTATACTGCTGTATAATGTAAACACTGTTGGCAGTCAGCTGTTTTTTCGAACTTATTCGAACAAATTTGTTGCTTGCATTGTGAACGCCTGTTGAAATTGTTACTATCATTGTGAACGAGCCTTAAAGCAGCCGAAGTTGGCCTACTTCTACTCCAGCAACATATTTGTTCGAATAAATAATATGTTATTAAGCGGCAGATGACCAATAAATAATATTGGTTTGAACCGTTTAATGTTGAAAAGTAATGTTGACTTGATAATGTTACCGTCTTCC
The DNA here is from genome assembly GCA_963931995.1 of Phaonia tiefii. NCBI lineage: Eukaryota > Metazoa > Arthropoda > Insecta > Diptera > Muscidae > Phaonia > Phaonia tiefii. Next base: position 144,522,455 of record OZ008368.1, read on the forward strand.
TTTTTTGAGCGTGACTGAGCATGAATCTAAATTTACTCACATGGCCATCTCTTGTTTGCAAAGACAGCCAGCGTTTGTCATCTCTTTATTCCCGTCACTGCAATCAATTACGTAGTACATTACGCTTCAATTACGTAGTACAGAAAGTTGAAATTTTTCTTCAAATCGATTATAGTTTCGTTCTTCCAAATCTTTAACATGGATAATACAAAACTAATTTTTCTCTGGGGAACAGGACAATTTTGAGATTCAAAAAATACAAAATTATTTCAAATGCAAGCTAATACAGAAGATGAGCTTAATGTTTAACTAACTATTTATTATTTCTATTTTTTCTTTCAGATAAAGTTGTGATAACTCTTTGGAAAAGGAAAATTTACTAAAGAGAATCGATTAAAGTGTGCGAAAAGTGTCTGTGTAATCAAATTATATTTTGAAAATGATTTCAAAGTTATGTGTTTGTAGATTCAAACAAGCAAGGTGGTGCCATATTATTAACACAAGAAAAACAACGAAATAACAGAAAATTATAAAAAGGTAAGCAGTTTGCTATATTTTTTTTCCTTTATATTTTAGACTTAAGTATTTTAAATGTAATATGGACTAATTATAACATATTTGAAGAAGCATAATGCCATTTTTCAAAAATTAAAAATTAAACAACTTAAGTTTGATTAGTTTCTATTTTGGAGTAAGAAATATGCATTCCCGTAAAATCGAAACAAAAATATTTATAGGGTGTCACGAAGTAAATAAATGTCTCTAGTTGTTACGAAAAATGCTCGCATAGCAAGTTTGAACCATAGTATGGAGAGCGCACTTTTTCCGCTCGCTCGCCAATGAATAAATCCTTTGCGAGCACAATTTTTAAAATTGTCAAATTTAAAGAATGTTACAGGCAGAAATCGCGAGCGACTTTAAAAATTAAAGATCACCATGTGGGCGAAAGTTCGAATCACGAGCCCAAATCTTGAAGCAGTTTTCATCCCTACCAGCTCTGACAGTGTGTGTGTATAATTTCTGATAGTTTTGTTAGGAATGTATTTTGATTGTAGTTACGAATTTCTAAGTTTTTATATTGATATTGGGAAACAAGATCAACATTATGTTGCATGATCATTATGATAAAAAATGTGATAATTAGTATCTATGATGTTTTTTGTAATCCCATAATAAAATATTGTATTCCTTGTAAATTTCGTTTCGCAAATTTTGCTATTTTCGTCATAAGAAATATATTTTTCATATTCATAATTATGGCGAACCGATTTTGTGATTATCAGCCGTCACAGTCTACATGTTAATTGAAACGGACCACAGCCAGCTTTACTTCATTTTTTTTTTTGTAAAACAAGATCCGCTCTTTTTCGGTCGATCCCGAAATATGTTCGGCTCTAGTGTTACCATTTTATCCCATTTAGGGCATTTTTAGCTCTTATTTTTTGCTCGGTTGTTTTAACAGAAAGAGCTAGGAGCTTTTTAGCTCTTTTTGTAAATAATTTCCCTTTTTCCAGCCCTTTTTTATTTTCATAAATTGCGACTTAAGTAAGCACTTTTCAATATGTGGCTCATATTTGATATTTATCTATTAAGTATAATTTGTATCGCTATATAATACTACATTTTTCGTTTTCGTTTAAGGACTCAAGATTTAGCTGAAGAACAGGGATCTTTTCCGTTTTTAGCGCAATAAATCTCAAGCAGTTTGTAACTTTACTTTGCAATCTTGGACTATATTGTAGTTCTTTCGTTATTTAATAATTCTTTTTAACGTCTTTCAAAAAAACGTGGTGATGAAATTTCAGAGCATATTTGAAATTATTTGACGTGTAAAGAAATTGGTGTGACCATAGACGAATATAAGTATAGATACATTTATTCTCTCAACTGACGTTTCATTTTACACTCTTCGTCGTAGGTTTGTGGAAATGAGAGCAATTAAATTTAAAATTACCTTATACCAGGTGCAGTTACAAAATATGTTCACTTAACGTTTTCATGTCGTTTTGGTGTAGAACTGAAAAATTTAAATGTATTTTGCACTTTTTTGTTGACTTTTATCGCTGGTATACATTTGTATTTTATTTAACACAAATAGTTTGCCACAAAAACACGAAATTCGGTTGTTGTTCCTTTGTTGGACGTTGTTTACTATTGCCTCTATGTGGTATTATTGAACCCATGTTTTCCACCATCCAATGTTGACTTTCCACGGTACCTATGACGTTTAATTTATTGAGAGAATAAATGTATCTATGTATGTATTAGTCTATGGGTGTGACTCTCGTCCATGGAATTGTTATATTTTTTTAAAATTTTCTTTGACGTTTCGACGTCTTGTGGAGTATTGGTACATTATTTCTAAAACACATATTAGAAAGAACTATTAATTGAAGAAAAAGCTACAGTGTCGTCGAAGGTAGAAATGGAAACTCATCAGCTGAAATCGTCTTTGGCCTGTAAAGAAAATCTCGATCAAGGTGTCCGATATCATGACCACGTACCTTAATAATATTTTTTATTGATTAAGAACCTAAACCCTCTGTCGCACAGACATATGGATTGAAACTAAAGGGGTTTTCAACAGAGACGCTACAAAAGTAAATCGATACTTAAATCGATACATTTCTCTTCAGTAAGGTTTGCCATTTCATCATGGAAAGACATACGAGCCAACAACGAGTCGAAATTATTAAAATTTACTATCGAAATTTGGAGTCAGTGAGCCCCATTTCTGGCTGACGTCTTCGTCAATAAGCAAAATATGCGTTATTGGTCAGACAGCAATCCACACGTAATCCATGAGTCATCATTGCATCCCGAAAAAATTACGGTTTGGTGCGGTTTATGGGCCGGCGCCGTCATTGGGCCGTACTTCTTCCGTGATGATCAAGACTGGCACATTACTGTGAATGCGAATCGCTACCGTTCAATGATAACCGAATATTTTTGGCCCCAATTGGATAATATGAACTTGGAGGACATGTGGTTCCAACAGGACGGCGCCACAATCCACACAGCGAATGCCACAATCAATTTATTGGAAACCAAGTTTGGTGAACATGTTAGTTCACGAACGAACTAGTTCAATTGGACGATTGACTCTTGTGAACTAGATGAACTAGTTCACACTGTTCCGCTCTTTTGATTCAGTAGTTCACTTGTTTCATGCTCTCTTTGTCTCACTCAATTTGCACAAAGGTGCCTAATGTTGCAATCTTTGTGGAATCGATATGTAACCGACTTCTACACAATAACTACATCGCTAATCACCACTTTTATTTCAAAATATAAAAAGATTACGTGAACACCAATATTTCTGAAACGGCATAACCCAATCGTTAGGTCGATCTTCAATAGGGTGATTTGGTATAAATAAATATTACAGTATCCATAACACTTTAGAAACCTGCAAAAATCAGATCATTTGGTGATTATTCGCTGCGATTGAACTAAAACTACAAGTTGAACTGAAATGAGCTCTTTAGTTCACAGCTCATATGAACTATTAAGCTGCAATGATACAATGAACTAGTGAACTAAATGAATGAACTAGTTCATTCTTTTGAGCTGAACTAAAAAGAGCGCTCACTTGAATGAACTAAAATTCGCAACTCTAGAAATATGACTGGGGAATATTAGAAAATTTTCGAATGATGGTAATACGCTGTTTGAAACTGAAACCTAGAAACAGATACTTATCTTTCAGTCTTTGTAAAAAAATTTAACTTAGTTTCTAATGTTTGGAAAAATTGCTCCCAAAAATGCGTTTTAAAATTTTTTTCACCAGTTTTTGTATGATATTTAATTTATTTTCAGATTTTATGATTTAGCTCGATTTTTACTGTTGCGTTTTTAATTGTTTGTTTTTAAAGCTTCTGGCAACACTGTTCGTCTCGCTCGTGATCGAGCGCAATGAAGTACAAATATTTAGAGCTCGCTCGCGATCGAGCCTAGAAATTAAAGTTTTTGATAAAAATCGTTTTTACGAGTTCGAATCTTTTTAATTCGCATTTCGAGTTTTAAAAGGAGCGAGTTATTGAAAATTCTGATCGCGAGTCGTGGTTTTCCGTACCTTGGTTTGAACTAACATTTTGTCCTAATAGTTTTGTAAAGTTAGTAGAATGTAATTTTGCCAGCAAAAAATTCGAAGCATTAAAATTGCTAAATTGAAAATTGGAAGCATGAAAAAGATATTCCAGAATTATTAACATCATCGCCATTTCTTGTACATTGCATACATAAGATTTAATTTTCGTGCCCCTCTGTACTTTGTATATTTAGAAATTTCCAAATTCGATGTACAAATTAAATCTTAATTTCTTGTCAAAATACGTTTGAGAAATCTCGAATTCATAGTAAAAAGTTGCTTACTGCGTTTGGATAATATTTTGGTGTTGAAATCATTTTAAAAGTCCAATATAATTCATTCAGAAATATATATTTTCCTCTGAGTTATGAACTAATTTTAAAAACACTGGTGCGAGACAGGCTCGAATTATTTAAGGTCGGCTGTAGTTTAAAATCCGAAACTAGAAACATAAATTTAAACATAATTTTAGTTTTCATTCTTTTACAGAGGTGAATTATTTCATTTGAATTCCATTTTTTGACCAAAATGCATTTTTCAATAAATATAAATACAACAAATACTGCTCATAAATGAAAACGTCCTATGTATGTTTATGCTAACAAAAAATGTCAAACTTTCCAATGGAAGTTCTAGTTTGCATCTGGCAACACTAGAATTGCCAGGACCCAAAATATAAATAGCAACCTCCTATATGTTTGCAAGCATTGTTTTCATGAATGGAAGATATCCTGTTGTTTTATTTCTTCGTTGTTTGTCATGTTTTTGTTTGCAGCAGTTTTCAATAAACAAAGCCAAATTTAAGTCACAAACATTTATATTCTAACTTGTTCATCATTGTGTCTCAAACATCCAACATTCAATAGCAAACACAATGTGTTTGGACACAAGTATACTATACTAGCGGCAAGCTACAAACATTTTTGTAACGGGTTTTTCAATAAGAGCGCTACAAAAGTTTTTTTTAAATAAAACAAAACCGGTTTTAGATACATGAAATTCTTTATTCCTGTGAAAGTGCGTTCGATGCCATTATGTATGGAACTCGATTTCTTTTGCATGGTCACCACGGGCACGATGGCAGAAGTCCAGACGCTGAACCCAATTTTCGACGGTTTTCAAGCATAAATCGGCCGACACTGCTGCAATTTCACGTTCGATATTCGTACGATGTTCATCAATCGTCGCTGGATTGTTGGCATAGACCATAGACTTGACGTAGCCCCACAGGAAATAATCTAACGGCGTCAAATCGCACGACCGAGGCGGCCAATCGACTGGGCCATTTCGTGAGATAACACGTTCACCAAACTTGGTTTCCAATAAATTGATTGTGGCATTCGCTGTGTGGCTTGTGGCGCCGTCCTGTTGGAACCACATGTCCTCCAAGTCCATATTATCCAATTGGGGCCAAAAATATTCGGTTATCATTGAACGGTACCGAGTCGCATTCACAGTAATGTGCCGGTCGTGATCATCACGGAAGAAGTACGGCCCAATGACGCCGGCGGCCCATAAACCGCACCAAACCGTAATTTTTTCGGGATGCAATGATGACTCATGGATTACGTGTGGATTGCTGTCGACCAATAACGCATATTTTGCTTATTGACGAAACCATTCAGCCAGAAATGAGCCTCATCGCTGAAGATGATTTGCCGATGAAAATCCGAATCAAAGTTGAGGCCACTGACTCCAAATTTCGGCAGTAAATTTTAATAATTTAGACTCGTTGTTGGCTCGTATATCTTTCCATGATGAAATGGCAAACCTTACTGAAGAGAAATGTCAAAAGAGCGGGAAAAAATTTGGTGTCGTTTGCTGTCCCTATCGATGTATTTTGTAGCGTCTCTGTTGAAATACCCTTTATATAAACAACAAATAAATAGAAAAATTAGATAAAATTTGACAATAATTTTGAAAATACTATCATATTAAAACCAAAAGGAGTTTGTACGTAATATTAACAGTGACTATCATAATTGATAACCCTTAAATCTTAAAAAAAAAATATGAAAAAAAATTATCTGTTCTAAAGTTAAGTTTAGTGTTCAACATTTTTTTAAAGTGGCCGATAAAAAAATACAAAATCCTTTGTATAAACATAGATTTGTATATAAAAGGTGTCTCAGTAAGATTACACTATTTAAATTTAGTATAATTTTTTTGGACAAGTGGCAACTCTGAAATTTGACAGCTGTCACATATGTTAATTCCGATTATTAAAAATGGAGCACTTTACAAAAGACCAACGCGTTATAATTATGAAAACTTAGTACAAAAATTTGGAAAGTTATGCTGAGACCGCTCGCAAACTTCGAAGAATTTTCAGTCGAAAAAGTGCGCCAAATGTGTCAATCTGAATTTCTCATACATTAACTAAAAACATTCGAAGAGTGGTCAAAAAATTTGAAGCAACTGGGTCGGTTATGGACAGTAAAACTCTTGTACGCCAACATACCGGTCGGTGTCTTGAAAACATTGCTGATGTAAACGAGACTGTCGGCGAAAACCCGAAAACATTAATTCGGCATCGTTCTCAACAACTTCAAATTTCGCGAAGCACTACAATGCAAATTTTGACAAAAACACCTCCACCTTCATGCGTACAAAATTCTATTATATTGGAATAAACCGCTCCGAAATACATATAATAGAAACATTTTGTAATTGCATCTAAAATTTTTGGAATTTTCTGTTTGTAAGTTTTTATTTATTTATTTGTTAAAAATCTTCAGTTGTTACCTTAATTATTACAACTAATTTATGTTTCTTTACTTTTGTATTTATTAATTCTTTATTTATTATGTTACTTGCATATTATTTTATTTATTTATTTATGATTAATTTCAATAATTACCAACATGCGCTAATGGCCTGCGGAAGATTTATGAGCATAAAGACTCACATATACTACGACGCAGTCAATTTGATAATATACAAATGACATGAATAACGCTCATTTTGGTTATCACGACGAGTGCTTACTAGGGATGCTAAGCGGGATTGATTTTAAAAAATCCCGGGATGCCGGATTTTCCCGGATTTCGGGACTTTTCGGTATTCAATTTAAATTTTTTTTTGGGAACAGGTCTATTTACGGCTTACACACCAAAAACAACCACAAGGGGGTAGAATACGTTATTCTAAGTAAAAAAAGTAAAATAACAAAATCGGCTCAAATGCATTGTTTCGGAGTTATGGGCCCCGAAGTTTCGGATATGTGAGGGGGCTATGGCTTTAACTTACCGTGTAAAGCTATTGATATCAGTTTTTAGTATAAAACAATTCAAAACAAACTCAGAAAATAACGTAGCACTTTTGGATAAGTCGCTTAGTTATTGAGTTATCGGATGTTGACATTTAGAAAAATTGTCGATTTTTTTACTTTTCTCAAACAAAAAAATAATTGTTTTAAAAACATCGCGCGATTTTTCAAATATTTTTTTTTTCAAGCAAACACAAAAATTATTTGAACAAATTTTTTACATCCGACTTTTACATCTACTTATCTAGGGTAACCAGATTCAAAATGTATAAAAACAGTACAAAGAGTAAAAAAAACAGTACAATTCGAAAAAAAACAGTACATATGTTTTTTATTAAAACAAAATCAAAAACATTTACATTTCAATTCAATATAACATAAAAATATAATAAAAACAGTAAAATTGTTGAGAACATAAAAAAAGAATTTCTTGCAAGTGCCAAAGGAAAAGTGCTACTGTTCAAAAAATCTTTCCATTTTCTCTTTGTCTGTCTCTTTGTCTACAGATTCGGAAAAGATTTTCAGCGAAACGAACTCTTCAAAAAGAAAGTCCGTATCTATATATTTGATGGAAAACAATTCTACAATTTGAGTAAAATTATAGAATGTAAACTTAGAATTTAAATTCAAGACACTTAAATTCTCGAATTTGTTTTTTGTTAAATCGAATCGTTTTTCGATGTAATTTGTTATGGAAAATAAAACAGCGTCTGCGCGTTCTTTAAATAAATCTACTTCTCGTAGATTGTCGCAATTACTGCAGACAGTTTCAGATAAAATGCCATACAATTTTTCGTTTTTCTGTTGCTTAATTTTTTCGCAAAGTTGTTTAATTAATTATTTGAAACATATCGACGACAACCAAGGAGTTTTGCTCCAATTTTTTTATGGAGCAGAATATAGCAGTTCCAATATTGTGAATAAAGCCCAAATAAGCTTCAGAAACTTCAAGTTCAAAAAATTGCCTTAAAAAAGCTGGGCAATCTTCTGATAGAAAATATGATTTTATGGCTTTATAATTCTTAAACAGTCTCTCTATAGCAGGTGTCAAAGTAAGACATCGTGTTGGTACATGGCGAAGCATTTCACACCATTCCAAGTCGCAAAAGTCATATATATCTTTCAGATTCGATTTTTTTTGGTAGATGAGCTAAACTCATTATAAATTCTAGTAACTATATTTTCGATATCGAATTTCAACAGCTTAAGTATATGGCACAAACATCCTACGCCGATAATATCTGGATTTAATTTTTTCAGTTCCACAAATACGATTTTCTTGCATCCAAAATTCACATTTTCATTATCTGCGGAAAAGCTAGTAACGTTATCTAGGCTTAAGTTACGTGAGTTCAATTTTGAGTTTAATGAGTTTGCAATGTCAATAGACAATTCTGAGTTTGACTCATAAAAGCTTAATAGCTTTGTGTTTATTCCTGTATGTTTGGAGAACTACTACTGGAAATGTTTTTATATTGCCTTTGTTTGGCGCATCGGTCGAGATTGAAATTGGGTGGTTATTTTCTAAATCTTTAACTAATCTTTCTATAGAACATTTTGCTAGAATATTTGATATAATTTTAGAGCACTTTGTTCTTCCACAAGTAAAATTGGAAGCCACTTTCGAGTCCGGAAAAATTTGCTTAAACAGCTTGCTACTACAATCTGCAGAGTGATAGCTGTGGCTGTGCATCACTGTGTGGTATGCAAAAACAGCCTCTGATATAGCGCTACTTTGACGAGTTTCTTCTGCGACGTTACACGTATCTTGGATTAAAAACATGTTACTGACTTTTGATTACAACTAGCTAAGTTTCGCACATGTTTTACAGATTTCATGTGACGCCTTATATCGGTTACTCCGCCATTCGCAATAGAGAAGTATGTGCCGCATGCCGAACACCTGGCCATGGAGTCGTCCTTTGTCTTTAACAACCAACTAAACTCGATTTTCCAGCTGTCTTTAAATTTATTTTTGCGTCGATTTCCAATTTTTTTCTTTTTACTATTAACTGATGGACAGCCAATTTCTTGCACATCGGTGCTAGAAGTATCCGATAGGGCGTTCGCTGATTCATTTGAATCGCTTTCCATTTTGATCTACATAGATATATATTTAAACAAACTAAAATGAAAAATTTTAAAAATTGTACAACATATGATTTACCTTGGAGTGAAAAATTAAGAAATCTCGAGAAGTTTTGTGTTTCGCCCTGTTCTTTTTGAAGTAAATTTTGTTGAATGCACAAAGTAGCAATTTTCATTTTCATGTAGAAACAAGGAGCTTATTTACAGTGTGTAGAAAAAATAGTACATACTTTGTGCGAAAAAGAGCTTATTTACAGTGTGTATAAAAAACAGTACATATTTTATAAAATCAGTACTTTTGCGTACTGATTTAGATGTTGTGAATAAAACAGTACACTCGTAAAAAACAGTCCATGTACTGTTAAAAACAGTACGTCTGGCAACCGTATACTTATCGAAAAATGCTACATAATTTTATGAGCTTGGCAGGAGTTGTTTTATAGAAAAAAGTGATATCAATGGCTTTACACGATACGTTAGTGCAAAAAGTACCCCAAATTTCGGGGTCAATAAATACATCGATTTTGTTATTTTACTTTCTTTGCTTAAAATAACTTGTTCTAACCGACGCAATTAATTTTGTAATTTTTGGAGATGTATGTCTATTATTTACATATGCCAAAATTAAAACTCTCGCTTCCGAAACCGGCTTATGTCGAAGCACTATTTTTTACTGGTGTTAGTGTACACATCCAAGTAATAGCCATATTTTTTGGCTGTAAACAATTGTGAAACAGTTGTGAACACACAATTATTGCATCTTTTGATGTGATAACATCTATAGCGGCGTATAGGGACTAAATCTATCAAAGTCAAAATCTGCTAAAACCAGATTTTATGCTGCTGCTAAAACCAGATTTTCTGCGACTACAAAAGAGAATAATGACGTGTTAAACAAAAATGAGCGAGCAAGAGAGCAATGAAAGAGTGGTGTGGCAGGGGTGAGGCAAACGAAATTGTGTCTATAGCGTATGTATTAACATAATAATGTATGTATGTACATGTGTCTGTTGCTGTTGTTGAACGGAGATATAAAGCATGTTACTGAAATTTCATTTGCAAGCGCATGGGCTTGCGCAATCGACGTTATCGTGACATAGTAATACGTCAGCTACTTCGTACAAAGTATGTGTGATGTTGTGTGTTTGGCTGTTTCGCTGCTGTTGATATGGCAAACATATGGTTATGTGACACACGTATACGTCAGCTACTTCGGACAAAGTATGTGTGATGTTGTGTGTTTGGTTGTTTCGTTGTTGTTGCTATGGCCAAACAAAGCGAGTCATTTGATGTTCAGCATTGCCCGGTGTAAACAAAAACAAGTAGAAACGGTGTTAAGTTCGGCCGGGCCGAAGCTTATATACCCTCCACCATAACAATTTACACTCTCCACTCTGTGCATTCCCTGAACAGTTTTTATTTTAGGTACCGCCCCCTACACCCACAACCAAACACACACACCACGATACAGCACCCTGCAAACATTTGGACGAGTTTTGGAGGATTAATATGCTACGCGAAGAATACGCGATTCTTCCTGGCGATCATTAAAAAGCAATTCAGTTGGGGATATGATTTTGCGAAGAATCTGTGATTCTTCCTGGCGATCATTACAAATTCATCTCTTTGCAGATGATCTTGCGAAGAATCAGCGATTCTTCCTGGTGATCAATTCAAATTCGTCGCTTAGGTAGATGATTTTGCGAAGAATCAGCGATTCTTCCTGGCGATCATAACAAAATGAACGCTTAGGCAGATGATGAATACCCTAGTTGTAATATATTGTTATTGTCATCGCTTGGGCAGAAGAATCCGGGATATTATTAAGAAGATCAAAACAACCAAAAGTTGAAAAATTGTCATTTAAGTTTTTGAAGTGATCAGTGAATGTTGTGATATTGTGTTGTGGCAAGTTTCTTTTCTATTGCGTTGTGGCAAGGGGATTCGCTTGTAAATCAACAAGGCGAGTCGCATTTCACCGGACATTTTCTCACGACTCAGCATTCGCCAATGCATCGCAGATGATGATCGCCGCGATTAAGTTCATCTTCCACATGATTCGAAGATTATTCCTCCGCGATCGAATATGTTTGCAGGGCAAGCACAAATAAATCACCAACATATCAGTAGTAGTAGTAGTTGTTGTTGTTGGTGTTGTTGTTTTTTTATTATAGTGAAAGGTAAGTCCAATAAAATGTAGTTGCGGAGCACTCTCAGAGCAAAGAGAGTAATGACGTATTATACGTATATAAAAATGAGCTAACAAGAGAGCAACGACAATTTTGTGAACTTGGGTAGCGTATGTACGAATATAACAATGTATGTATGTATGTATATACAAGTGTCTGTTGCTTTGCATTCTTTGACTTTTGGGGGAATAAAACAAAAAGTATTGAGCAAGAAAATAATGACAAATTTGCTTGCACTGGGTCTTTAAATAATTTTAAGTATTAATATTATTTAACTGTAACGTCATCATATGATTGAACGCTGGTTTTTTATTTTCCAATGTAACATTTACGAATGTGTTCATAGAAATCGAACAGGTACCGTGTAGCAAAAAGGTGTTAACACATCGCCCGTGAGTTCGAACACTCATTGGATTTTTTTTTTGTTGTATGTCGTATTTATCCAGCTGATTCATGAAATATATCATTGAAGATAAACATTTTTTAAAATCAAAATGCCTAAACTAAACGAGAAGGATAAAATAATAACATCAATAACTTAATATTATAACACAATAATAATAACATCACAACAGAAGTAATAATAAATAGCAATAACAGCTCTTAGGTAGTGATGTTACTTATCAAATGTATTCGGTAATAACAAACTCAGTACAAGAACAGCACTAGTAAAATACGACAAGCAGTAAACATATCATTCGCGATTGTATTGCCGCATAACAATAAAACTTGTACAATTGTTGTATAAAAATATGACAATACGACAGCTTGTGAAACCCCTAAATATAAAGTGTGTAACGAATTCACCACGGAAAAATAGCATTGGAAAGAATTCTAGAATATTCCAATGCGAATGATTGATGTTGGACGGACAATTTTAGTTGCGTGTACAACTTTATATCCAAAGCTATAGTTCATCAAAAACAATTGTCATCTCTGAAAACAGTGTTCCAAATGTGAGCATTTTTGGTAATGTTGTGTTTAACCTAACATTTTTAATTGTAATTATTGTGCGACAGTAATATTACATCAAAAAATATTAAAAATATTTTTCGTCTTATTCGAATACCTCTATGTTCAAGCAAAAAGATATTGTTCACATTTTGGGATATGTACCTTAAATGTCTGAGTTGGAAGAAACACAAAAAAAAAGTAAAATTTTTCCCACGAAAATGTTTTTTTATTGTGATGAAAGTTGTGGTTGTTGCTGCAATTAATACATATGTCGCATAGCGGTAGTGAACTTGATCATTGCTTCTTTGTTTTATTGTGGCATTCCTGCAACGAATGTGCTTCATTGTTGCGATGAATATATTACATTACTTTGATTTATGTTACATTTCTGCTATTTCAAAGTGGACTAGAGAACGAAAATCCACTACAGACAGATATGATATGGGGTTGGTGTTTTGGGCATGCCACTTGTTTACTCTAATTTTCTACCTGGCTAATAATGACATTGTTTTTAAAACTGGATGATGTTATCATACAAACATCGTCAGGTTTCTCATTAGTCTACAGCGCCACCAATAAAAGCCAAAAAAAATCCAAGCTTAATCCTATTATGGTTAGACCGTACTTTTCAGGAAATCTCCAAACGACGTTACAGGATGTAACAGTCGAATTAGAGGCTGTCATAGCCGAACTTAGATGCTGTCACCACCGAAGGTGTTTTTTTTTTCTTTTCCGACGTGTTGCATCTAAACGTAACCATTCGAACATTCATTCGTGTTGGTGTCAATAGACCAACTTTGAAAAGCATCATTACTGTTAACATCTGCTGTTATTGTACACTGAGAAACATGGACAATAATTACAACTTTTGTACCTACCTTTTTTAATCACCATTCCTAATAAGTACGTTCTGTAACTTTTTTAGTAAAATATTTGTAAATTGAAGGTCCCAATCAGTGAGTGTAAAACTGGAACGCGCATAGCTCACTGGTTTGTGAGAAGCTCTCCCTAATCCCTGCATGGGATGGAACGGGAAACCATTAATTTATTTTATTTAGTTTTAGCATTTTGAAGGTCAAGTATAAATTATAAAGAATAATCGATGCCTTGGTGGACATAGAAATAGCTATATTCCCAAACATCCACCGGAATAATAAATTTCACTTCCTGTTGCATAAACAAGTTTCTATTAAAATTTGTTTTTAATAGAAAATATAATAGAGAATATAACTTTTAAATATCAAAAAAATAAAAATAAAATCGGAAATATATTGAATTATGTTGTGGTAACCGAACTGAATATGATTTCGTTCGTACCAACAGAATTCATTAGCAATTCGAATACGAAATTCCATGGTTGCAACCAAATTAATTCCAAATTCGGATGTTGCACCTGAATTGATTCCACATTAGGTTGATGCAACCGAATTTACTAGCAGTTTCGGATGTTGAACCGAATTAATTCCAAATTCGGTTGTTGCAACCGAAATTATAGAAATTGACAGAGTGAATATAATTGCAGGTTCAGTCGCAATAACCGAATCAATTATGAAGGGAGTTTGCTTCAATCCAACTGCAGTTGTGGGGATCAAATTCTGTAGTGACAACCTCTACTCGGTTATGGCAACCGCAATTCGGTGTCATCCGCCGAATATATGATTGCTAAAACCTATTATCAAACAATTAGTTCTCTGAGTGTACAAATTTATTTTTTGAGTGTATTAAAATAAATACATTTTTTCACACTACTTCCCATGAAGTGACAGTCAGTGAGCCATTCGCTTCCTATTTTTATACTCACCGATAGGAACCTACAGTTTTACACTGGTTCCGAGCAGTTTTTTCTGATGGCTTATCCTGGATAATTTCACGGACATGTTGCCGCCACTGAGAGAGGAGACCACAGCCGAAATAAATGCGAGGTGGTCAGAGCAATGTTAGAATCCACGTTTTCGTATAGAAGAGATGCGCACCGACGTATAGTACTTCGCCCCCGAAGTATAAATTAAATTTGGTGTGAAGGTGTATTTTGTAATAACAAATTGCACAATTTGTACCGCCCATACAAATGATTGCGGGGCCTCAAAGGTTCATCACTCTATAACACCCTATTGGATTCCCTGATTGCGACCAACGGTTTTACGAAGTAATACGCAGACAGTGACCATTCCTGTACGATATTTCGGTGGAATCGGATCAGCTATTCTAGTACCCATCATACAAAGGGTTCAATGGGTCTCGGTAACTCATCACATCATTATACCATATTGGATTGTTGAATGTTGACTAAACTCAGAACACCATAACATTTTTACTATCGTCATACTTGCCATCGTCTAATTTGTCGGAAATCGGACAACGGGGTTCAGTATCCCCCATACCAAGTGTCCAATGGGATTTGAAAATTCATCGCACTATAATCCCTTCCGGATTGTATGATTTTCCCTTTGAAGGCCTTAATATTTATATTAAACTCGTGCATTGGTACACAACATCGTACAAGTTGGCCATGACTTCTTTTTTGAGTAAGTTTGAGTGCCTGTTTTCATTTATGTTGTATTTGTAGATGTTGTGCTCTACTCTCGTAGGTTGTGTGTAGTTGAGTTGTATCAACTTACAATACTACATACAAGTTGCACAATACAAAGTAGTATATCATTTCAAACAGATGTAGTGAGCAGTGTTGCCAGATAAAGTCGGTCACAAATCGTCAAATTGGAGGTGCAGAAATCGTCAAAAAAATTTTTCGAAATCATCAAAAAATCGTCAACATTAAAAACTGCAATTGCTGTACCAAATATCAATATTTTTGTGGGGGGAAAACAGTAAAACAAAGCAATTAAATCAATATGTTATAGTAATATTTTTAAAATTCATATATCTTTATTTAAACTCTATTCCGAAATCTCTTCAACTATTGGTCAAACAACCAATTTTGCAACCAACGAACAGAGTTGACAAATATGTGTACGAACACAATCGGAGCGATAACGTAGGCGGTACAAATTTGCATACGTATTCTTATGGAAGAAAAACAAAAGCTGGCATTTGACGTCGCTTCTGGCGTAAACGACAAAAATTAGAATTCTTTTTATTTCCCTGGCGTCAAGGCGCAGAATGTTGGCGGCTTAATACAAAAATAAAACAACACTGGAGATTTCTGAAAGAAATGTGAACAGGAATTGTAAATTTATATTTTATAGGGTAAAAAAGAAGAGTCGATGCAGTTTTTGTCCTTCATGAATAATTTTCATTAACCCCTAATTGGCTGACCCCCGATTCAATTGTGTGAATTTGATTAAACGTCACACAGATAATATTTAGGGTATTTACATACATATGTATGTATATTATTGACACGGTATGTTTTATACATTAATATCGTAACTTTTTAATAGTTCTATACTTCCCCAGCCCGTCTACAAAAATGTAATCTCGATAATTCTATTATTTCATAAATGGTTCCATTTGTGGGGAGTTTTTCTACCCAATATCCCTTGATGGGTTAAGTTTATGTTTAAATATAGTATATAGCTGTCGCTCTTGCATTACCAACAATTTCAATTTTGGAATAGACTAAAAATCGTCATTCCAGAAGCTGAAATCGTCAAATCGTCATTTTATGTTTTTGTGACTAAAAATCGTCAAAATGACGATAAATCGTCACTTCTGGCAACACTGGTAGTGAGTATTTGTGGAATACTATTTTTGTCTGACTGCAGTAAAATAGAATAAAAAGACAAATTTATTTGTTCTTGGGATGGAAAAATTTTGTATTTATACCAGAAAAGGTGAATAGTAAAAAATACTAATTTTTCAAAGGTATTCATTTTAACATAACATAAAAATAAATAAAAATTTTACATAACTCGATTTCATAAATTGCTTTGATTCACATTAGATTGGTACATGTTTCGAATATTAAAAAAGGAACATAAAGCACATTTTGTTATTAATTAATAAATAACTGTAATAATATAATAAAAGTATTTCATTTTAATAAAAATATATAAAAACGTATGTGCATTGTACAATGTAGTACATTGAATGTACATATAAACAAACAAAAAATAACACATATAACTCGATTTCATAAATCACATTAGTTTGGTACATATTTTGTATATAAAAAAGTAACACATTTGTTTTTTCATATTAATTAATTAGTCAATAACTTAAAATAAAATTCGTAAAAAAATGATAGTCTAATCAGTCTTTTGAGTTTATATTGACAAACATTATTTCATTAAATGACTTTGAATTCGCTGTTATTTGAGATCTTTTATCTGTTAGTATTGTTCGAGCAATTGAAAATACTCTTTCAGAGGGTGCACTACTTGCAGGGATAGCTAGAATGCGACAGCTTAATTTAAACAAAAGAGGAAATTCATTTTTATTCTCATTCCACCACTGCAATATATTAAAGTCATCATATAATGTTACATTAGTGTTTTTGTACTTTAATATTTCGCTATCAATTGCTGAAACACTTGAGTTGGCAGTTGTTTCTGAAGGACTTATGTGCTTTCCAAATAACGAAAACATTCTGGAAGAATTTGTTGCAGTGGAATTTACAGGTAAAGTAATATTGTCTGCATAATGTGTCAAAAGGGATTTACAATAATTAATAATTTCCTCAGATTCATCTAAACTGAACTGGGTTAATTTATTTGCAGGTGGGAAAAGAAATAATCCTTATTTGTGGTACATTGTGATATTTGGATCTATTAAGGAAGTTATCGTTTCCTGTAAATTTATTTTAAATTCCTTTATTAGGGATGGATCATCGTCTTCTATGGAAGAGATGATTTCAAATGCTCTATATTCGCATAAACTAAATGTATAGTTGGATATAGCGAACCTTCAGGATCATCTGAGGCATCCTTGAAAAACTTTAAAATTTTCATTAAATTCTCTAAATTGTATAATTTTATGATACTATATTTTTGTACTAGATTCTTTTCTAATAATTTATCTTGAATGGCTGCAAAATTTTTAACAAATAGTATAGTATACCGAATTCCATCGGGTTGTACAAAAGCTTTTTAAAGATGTTTCTAATTCTGCGTTCAAGCCTGATTTTTTAAAAAATTTTACCAGCTTTGAACATAGAGAAATGAGTTCATCAATTTGCGTCGTCTTCTTTATACATTTTTCCACAGTGTTGTGAATCAAGTGGCTAATGCAGTGAATATTATTATCTTCTTTGAATGCAGCAATCATATTACTTCCTCTGTCAGTCACGACTACGACCTTACTGTTTAAGGAGCAATTGAATTCGGAAAGCAAACTAACCACCTTTTCTTTAATATTAGCACCTATTTAATAATAGGAAATGAGTAAGTTGTATGATATTTTCAATTATTATGTATTCGTCTTTAATAGAGCAAGTTTTTAATGAAAAATATGGGAGGTGAGGTGCGTATTTAAACATAAAGAAATATATTCTTAAATAAAATAGCAAAAACCCAAATAGAGTTTTGTTTAGTTACGATAAGAACTTCAAGAAATTCCACACGAGAAGGAGTTTGTACTCGATGACATCAAAAATGTTCCACAGTGTAATATATTTTTAAAAATATTTTAATGATGTCCCGAAAAACATGAATTTTCATAAAATATCTACACTGGCTCTATTATCATTTGCATTCTTAAATATATAGTAACTTACTTGTATTAGCGAGGCCTTTCATGGATTTTATACCAAGCAACTTATTTTTTGATGAACTGTCCTTTATGTAATGGATTGTTACGGCGAGGAAAGACATTTTTAGGAAATTGTCCGTCCATACATCGCTTGTTAGCGCATACCCCGTCTCAGCTACCGCTGTTACATCGGTTTTTAAAATTGAAAAATGTATTTTAAACCTTTGCTCAACATTTCTATAAATTGTAGTGGGGTGCGGCAAGAAGTTTTCCACATTTACATTACGTCCATGTTTATGTCCAACCTCGAGTATGAGTTTGGTAAATTGTTTAAGGCCACGATCCTAAGCCAGCGCATAAGGGCGAATGTCACCCACCACCCATTCTGTCAAAACTTCTGTGCATCTTTTCTTGGTATCTCCATTCTCCTCAACTTGTATTACTCCTTCTTCATTTTGTGCTCCAACGAAGCACTTGTGCTTCGACATATTTGACAGCGCATACTTTGAGTATTTGTAAACGCTATTGCATATTTTGCATGCAATAAAGTTTGGAATTTCATTATTTTCATCGTCAATAATATGGCCGAAATAATCCCAAACTTTGCTTCTTCCTCGCTTTATATTTATTTTATAAACACCTGACAGGATTTTAGCTTTAATGTCATTGTTATTCATTTTTTCACAAATATAATATAAAATTTCTGTGAAACACTTTACAAACACTTTACTTTTCCACAAAACAATTTGCCACGCGTTGCAACGATCAAGCACACTATGAGTACAATAAGTATTTGCGTATATGAGAGATAGAAATGAATGCATGTTGTGTAGTTCCCAATACAACATAGTAGAACGAACATGCGATGTTGTGTGTAGAGTGATCAAACCAGAACGACACAACATCTACAACCATCTGTTTGACAACAGCACAACATTTACTTTACAACTTCTTCGTTTGCACAACATATACAAGGTATTTATCAATTATACTACATTGTACAATACTTTGTAGTGTAATAATGCACGTATATAATTTATATTACCCTCATCTGTGTGAGAAATTTGAACAGGTTCACATCACTTTGCCTGGTACCTCCCACACAAAGGGTTCGCGGGCCTTTAAAAATCATCAGACTATATCAAACTATCGAATAGCTCTATTGTGGCCCACCACTGTACAATACAATATTTTCACTATCGCCACGTTTGACTGAAACTTTTGACAAAGCGGATACCGGCTTCTAGTACCTCATATTCGAAGGGTTCAATGGGACTTGAAAGTTCATCACAACACAATGTAATTTTTTTCCCTTCAACCCTGTCGAAACCTATAAATAATTTTTGATGTGTTAACATCTATACGCGCGCCTCTAGGGCAAAAAACTATCAGTTTCAATCCATACGCAAGTGTTAGGTATGTAAGAGTAAAACATCGTTTGTTTGTTCGTTGCTTGGCAGTCGGTATTGAAAGTGATTATTGGGCGATTTTCATATAATTTTCCCACGCGATTTTCTCCGGAAATTCATAGCCGATTTTATTAATTTTTGGATTAAAAAGCTAGTGCGGGTTTCGACGAAGAGTTTAGGCCAAAAATTAAGGCGATCCGATATCGGCGAGCCGAGATTTAAGTGTTTTAATTTGGAGTATTAATTTGGAGTAATATTAAAAAAGTGTTTTATGTTGCTCTTCGGTTTTGTCTTATGCATAGCAAAGAGAATAGTGACGTGGTTAGACGTACATATATAAAAATGAGATAGCAAGCCAGCTACGTATGTAGCTTATGTACACACATAACAATGTATGTATGTACATTTGTCTGTTGCTTTGCATTCTCTTTGTTTTTTGTGGGTTTAATATAAAATAAATAAAAAGTATTAAGCAAGAATATAATGAAATCATTAGCACTTCTGTTTAATTTTTTTCATTTTGTTTTATTATAGTGAAAGGTAAGTCCAATAAAATGTGGGTGCGGAGCACTCTCAGAGCAAAGAGAGTAATGACGTATTATACGTTTATAAAAATGAGATAGCAAGAGAGAGAGAGAGCAACGACAATTTTGTGAACTTGTGTAGCGTATGTACGAATATAACAATGTATGTATGAATATATAAGTGTCTGTTGCTCTGCATTCTTTGACTTTTGTGGCAATAAAACAAAAAGTATTGAGCAAGAAAATAATGACACATGTGCTTGCACTGGGTCTTTAAATAATTTTAAGTATTAATATTATTTAACTGTAACGTCATCATATGATTGAACGCTGGTTTTTTATTTTCCAATGTAACATTTACGAATGTGTTCATAGAAATCGGGCAGGTACCGTGTAGCAAAAAAGTGTTAACACATCGCCCGTGAGTTCGAACACTTATTGGATTTTTTTTTAAAAGGCGTACTAAAGACATTGAGCTATAGTTTTCGAAAATCCTTTAATAATCAACAATGTTATGTTATGTTATAATTTCATTATTTTAGAGTCTATTTAACGTTTTTGGTTTTATTTGAATTTTTATGACCGAGTTTGTTAGTTTTTGGTTCATGTATGAGAAATTCATACTACAAGCTTACAAGTCACGAACATTTTTCGAATTGAAAAATGGTTGGTTTCTGTTGGAAATAATAGACATTTCAGTTGTTATATTTGTATTTTATCATCTTCTTCAAGGATGCTTATTTAACTAAAAAAAATATATATATTTTTTCCAATAACACAATCATGTATACGAAAGGTTCACAACATTACTTTTGAAAATAATGTCACTCACAATTTTTTTAAATTAAAATTTACAAGTAATTTGTTTAAAAATAACATAAAAATTGCAGCAATAGTTAAACTTAGAAAAGCTGGGGTCAAGAGTAGTTGAAGATATCACAGGTATATGTATTTAAATCGCGATGGAGTAACTGCAGCTTGCCTTGTCTTTGTCTTCTTTGTGATTCATTGTTCTTGTCAGTTTTTGCTGAATCCGTAAACTTTCAACTGTATATCGTTTGTTTACGCTTCTCTCTTTGTCTAACATCTTCACGTTGTCCAAGTTAGCTGTGTGACCCGTTTCTATTGCATGTTGTGATAATGCCGTGTTTGGTTTCTGTTTATTTATGTCCCCTTATGCTCCGTTATTCTTGTTTGTAGCGTTCTCTTCGTCGTGCGGATGTAAACCAAATCACAATCGTCGCCGTTTCCCACTCCGCAGGGGCTTTTAACCATTTTGTCCTTTATGGTGCCCACACACGATGCAACATTGTTGGAAACATGGCAATGTTTCAAACCATGTTGCATCGTGTGTAGCAATGTTTCATGTTTACAATCGTGTTTCATTTTTGGTTGCAAAAATATCGAAAATTGTTGATATTTTCTGTGTTTCAACTGCTCATTCGTTGCGAGCAGTTGTGCTGTGAGGTTCTTTTTAATAATTCGCGGAGTAAAGGAAAGCGAAGAGAGACAAAAATGACGACAATTGGAAATAATGAAAACTGAAGAAATTTTATACAAGAATTTACCAGAATTACGGAACGTAACATGTGATAGTTATAAAAATAAAACTAAAAAAACAGCAGTATATTAATATTTTTGTCCTTCCGCGTACGTTTGTTTAGCAGAAAACTCACCGACTAATGTTTCATTTATGGTTTCAATTTTGGTTGCATCGTCTGTGGTAAAAAATGAAACCAGGTTTCAAACACATGTGGCAAACAATGTTGCATCGTGTGTGGGCAGCATTATATTGGTGAATATTGTACGCAGTGTCTGGTTGGACTTATGAGTGAAAGATATATTTGCACGGCCTTACTCATAAAAAGTTATGAGTGGTTTGATTGACGATTTGTCACACAAAAAACGTCTCTCAAATCTCTCTCAACTTTTTATGAATAATTCGTCTTTTATACGATGACTTACGGACCCTGGGACATTATGTTCATTCTGTTTTGGTAACGCTTCGTAAATTCATGTGCTTTCAGACGACGACTCTCTGTATACAACTACGCGTGACTCTTTGTGACGTATTGTCGGTTAATCTTCTTTTTTTTTCTATTCGTAATAATCTCAAATTCAACATTTTAAAATTGCAATTGTATTGTTTTAATTTATTAAGAAATTACTTCAAAACTGTTTGCCTCCACTTTTTGTATACTGTTGAAGGAGAAATATCAAAATGCCCATAAATTTCCAATTCGTGACCCTTATGCTACCCCTCTTTCTTCTCTTCTTCCCTCACAATGAAGCATCCTAAGTCGGGACTCGTGTCCAAGGGTCGTAAGTCATCGTATAAAAGACGAATAAGGCGCGCAGTCTTTATCACTTGTGTAGAATTTTACTCTGCGTCAGGGCAGGTATAGTATTCGACAACACATGTAATTTTCATAAATCTCTCTAAAATCTTTATATGACTACAAATTTTACATGTGGAATGATGCTATTTTATTGGGTTGTAAGTGTTCTTGTATTTACGGTTAAAAAATTCATAAACATCACTCATAATAAAACGATTATGTCTATTTATCAGAAAACACTAATATTCTGCAGCAAAAAAAGTATTCGACAAGCATTTGAGTTTTTGGTTTTTTATGTTGTCATTCTTATAAATACCGTTAGGTCTTTAGTTAAATACTTATTCACACATTCTTCTCATTTACTTTTAATCCCTCGCCAATCTGGGACGCAAAGGAAAAGAAACTCCTATCGATATAAAAAACTTAATAATTCATCATTTTAAATTGGGAAAATCTGAAAATGCTATATCAGAAATCGTTAAAAAACCAAGAACTACTGTTCATTACATAATAAATAAATATAAAACAGAGAAAACTGTTATAAACAAGGCCAGAAGTGGCCGTCCTCGCAAACTTACAGAAGCAGATGAACGACAAATCGTGCATGAAGTGAAAAAAAAATCCCAGGATCAATGCACCCACATTGGCTAAAAGTACTCAGGAATATTTAGGCATTTCAGTAACTCCTCAGACAATACGAAATGTTCT
The DNA here is from genome assembly GCA_963931995.1 of Phaonia tiefii. Classification (NCBI taxonomy): domain Eukaryota; kingdom Metazoa; phylum Arthropoda; class Insecta; order Diptera; family Muscidae; genus Phaonia; species Phaonia tiefii. The sequence goes on from OZ008368.1 coordinate 144,545,670, forward strand.
GAAAAAACACGAATTCCATGCAAGATCAGTCAGGAAGAAACCCCACATTTCAAAGAAAAAGCGAAATTTAAGGTTAGAGTTCGCGAAAGAGTTCGTAAGTAAGCCTGCGGAGTTCTGGATGGATGTAATTTTTGCTGATGAAAGCAAATATAATCTTTTTGGGTGCGATGGAAAGGTTTTAGTGTATCGTAAGCCAAATACAGAGTTGGAAGAGAGAAATATGGGACCAACTGTAAAACACTGGGGTGGTGGTGTAATGGTCTGGGGGTGCATGGCGGCGTCAGGAGTGGGCAATTTGGCAATTATTGATGGAATTATGGATCATCGAAAATACATTGACCTTCTGAGGGAAAATTTACGACCCAGCGCAGAAAAATTAGGACTGGCGAACAGATTTCAGTTCTATCAAGATAATGATCCCAAGCATTCTGCAGTAAATACAAAGCTTTGGCTTCTATACAATTGTCCAAAAATAATAAAAACAACCCCACAATCGCCAGATCTCAACCCCATTGAACTCCTTTGGGGTTCAGATCCCGTGAGTTTACGAACAAAAATCGAATGCGAGAAATCCTGCAGGACGAATGGAACAAAATTGATCCTGAATATACAAAAACATTGGTAAAATCTATGCCAGATCGTTTAGAAGAGGTTATACGGCGTATAGGGAAAGCAACTCGCTTTTAAACTACTAATAAGTACTTTAGATTCTAAGAATATTAACTATGTCGAATACTTTTTTTGTTCTTATTTTCTTCTTTATGTTTAAAACATTGAATTGCTGGTACATGTTTCTTTCGAGATCTCAATAATTGCACTGAATATAAGTCTTTGTTTATAAATGAAGTTGATTTTATGTTACTTTTATCACTTTACTTAGTTTTTTGTTTTTTATTCAATAACAAATAAAATATCCGATACTTGTCGAATACTTTTTTTGACCACGTATGTGATGCTGATAAAACGGTTGGCGTTGCCAGACCCTCGCGATTCGTTGCCGGTAAATTTTTTCTCGCGTTATCTTCTCTCATTCAGCAGTTTAGTGATCAATTTTTATCAATCTAGCTGTTCATTTTCAGAATAGAGCGTATCTTGTTAGTATTAATTGCATGAAATTGAGGGTTTCTAATATCAAGTCGCTAATTTTGTGGCCGTCGGTGGTACAATGGCTAGTGTGCGCGGCTCTTGTGCATGAGGACGTAGGTTCGATTCGTGCTCTGATCACCTTACATTTCCTTCGACGACGGGCACCTCGATTAGTGATGGCGACACTATCGAGTACTTAGCCATGAAAAAGGTTCTGAAAATACCGTTCGGAACGGGAGTAAAACTGTAGGTCCCACTCAGAGAGTGAAAAATTAGAAAGCACACAGTTCACTGGTTGTGGGAAGCTCTCCTCAATCCCTTCATGGTATGTAATGAGAAATGGTTTTGTTTAATATCCAGAATTTTGTTAACGAAGTTTCTGGCCGTGTTATGATATTGTCCTCCCTTCTCCTCTTACGTAGTGAATTGAATTTTCGGAAGGTAATTGCTGAACGTATTCAATAGTGTCTCCTTGCTATTGAGTTCTCTCAATGTCTGGTCAAGTAATTTGTCCAAACTTAAACCAGCAACGGTTGGAGATAATGGGTTTCCCATGGGCATCGCATATAATACCTAATGGTATATTTTCCCATCAAATTTGAAATAATTATTGTAACTATTTTCAAAAGTAATGATGTGAGACGATATAATATGATTGTGTCATTGGAAAAAATATTTTAATTTTTTTTAATTTTGATTACTTTATTTATTCCATCTACCGAGCAAAGCTCTTACAGACTAGCAAATGAACTTATAAACTATATGTACAAAATAACACATTGTGCAGAGTTGTTTAATCAATCATAAATACAATTCCGAATATACTAAGAATTAAATTAATATTAATCATTTTACTCGTTTTTTATGTTTTTAAAATTCTTGACAAGTATCCAAAATTCTTAACCCTATTTTACATCCCGAAAAAAGTAAACAAACTCTGTCTGGGGTGCATTCGCACCCCACGTTTTTCTTTTAGTTTGGCGACTATAAAGAACCGTTTGAAACGTGGTTGAAATATAAGGTTGTGTTACAAGAACAGCTGGTCGATGTTTTTTAAAGTCGTTATACAGAGTTCTTTCAAATTTTATGTTTTTTGTTGTTTATTTAGTAAATACTTGAAATATTTCAAGAAATTCAATATTAATCCAGTTTGGCAAAATGCAGCCGATCGAAACCTTCTACAGGCAGTTCAAATTTTACTGACTGATATGAATGAAATTTTGTCTGCGAACTACATTCCATCTGAAAATCTAACAATCGATGAGCAATTGAAAGGTTTCGTGGTCGCTGTAAGTTTCGGCCGTACATGCCAAGTAAATCTGCTAAATATGGAGTGAAGTTCTGGTGGATCAACGATAGCTCCACGGGTTATATACTGAAATTTGCAATATACACCGGTAGCGCTGATCAAAGTACTGGGCTTGGACGTGGATATGATGTTGTAATGTTGTTGATTTCAAAATACTATTTTACAATAGATATTTACAATAGATTTACAATTTTACAATAGATAATTTTTTCACATCCGTTGAATTGGCATTGCAGTTGCTCGAAAAAAAATTACTATTCTTGGCACGATTAGAAAAACAAAAGAGATGTCCCAAAACCATTTGTCGTCCAAGAGCTCCTAGATGAAAATAAGGAGCCCATAAAAGTTAACAATCGAAAGCTGTATCGTCCAACCCAATCACCAATGTTTGGATATTTTGTCAGAATGGCTTTGGAATCTTATGTTCCAAAACCAAACAAACAAGTAATTTTGTTATCAACGCAGCATTATCGCGATAAAGCCACTTCTGGTTTTCAAAACAAACCTAATATGATTATTGATTATAACCGGACAAAAGGTGGTGTTGATGTGTTTGACCAAACGGTTTCAATTTATTCTTGCTCACGTCAATCTCGATACTGGCCAACGGTTATTTTCTATAATTTATTACACGTAGCAGCTTTAGCAACCGTCATTACTACTATTTATCGCCACTTTAATCCGCCACGAAGAAACAAAAAATTATTCGGGAATGGCAAATTGATTGAACTGGCAGAAGAGCTGCGAAGACCGTGCGAACACATCTCCGAACTATGGGGAGGGTTTCCCAGGTTATAGGCGAAGTTGATGCAAAACTTCCACGGAAATAGGTATCATAATTATATGATCATTATAATGAAACTCTTTATTTTTTGGTTAGATGCCACCTTTGCCCCAGAAAGGATGACAAGAAGACTAAAACCACATGCGATGTTTGTGGAAAAAATTGTTGTCCTCGCCACAACAACGATATCTGCGTCCGATTTCTTCCAGAATTACCTAACATACCAAACTAATTTCTCATATAATTTTCCCTTGTTTTTTTTGTCTGGGTTTTCAATGTTCTTTTGAATCATATTCGATTGAAAAAATTAATAAAATATCTGAATAAGTGTTAAAAAGTGATGTTTTTTTACTTGAAACAGTGCCGTAATGGTCTTTAAATTTAAAAACATTTTAGTGTTTCTTTTTAAAAACCTAAGGTGGGAATTAGTTTTACAAAGTACATAGTCCATATGTTCCCTAAAAGTCAGACTATAATCGAAATAAATTCCAAGATCTTTTATAATGTTAACTCGTGAAAAGCACAGATTATTTTCACACGTGTATAGGCAATTTCATACGAGAAAAAGTTATAATATTACATTTAGAAATATTAAGAAAAAGCTGGTTATTTCGACACCATGATATAAGCGATGAAATATTCTGCTGAAAATTTATGCAGTCCCCAGTGTAGGAAATGCTTTGAAATATTTTCAAATCGTCAGCATATTATAAGGCTGGACTATATTTAAATATATTAGTTATATCGTTTATAAACAGAAGAAAAAGTAAAGGGCCCAAATGGCTACCTTGCGGAATGCCAGATTTTACGTAAATGGGTTCTGATAATGCTTTACCAATTTGAACAAATAAACCCTTATCTGTTATGTATGAAATTAACCAGGCCAAAAAGCTGGAATGAATTCCCATTCTGAAGAGCTTCCATAATAAAATTGAATGATTTACTTTATCGAAAGCCTTTTTAAAGTCAGTATAAAGAGCATCTACTTGAATGCGCCGTTCAATGGACTTAATACAATAATGCGTAAATAAACAAAGATATGTGGCAGTCGATCTTCCATGATAGAATCCGTGTTGAGTAGTAGAAATGTGATTTTTAAGGGCTCCAAAGAGTCGTCGATTGACTATTTTATCCAACAGCTTCGGAATAATTGATAATTTTACAATTGGGCGGTAATTCTCTACAAAATCCTTGCGTCCAGATTTGAAAATTGGCGATTTGAAAGCGTGTTTCCATTCATTCAAAAAAAAATCCTTCAGAAAGAGATTGGTAGAATGTTGTCGTAGGAGCATAAGCAAGCAATTTGAGCAATTCCGAAAAAAAAGGCGGTATAAGATCAGGTCCAGGGCCTTTATTACTGTCCAAGTCAGATAATGCTTTCAGTATCTCAGAAACTTCTAAGTGCATTTCGGCAATATCAACAACTTCACGAATGTAATTAAAAACGTTAGAGGAAGCTTCGGATTCGATAGCGTCATCATAAACCGATGAAAAATATTGACCAAAAAGATTAGCTATTTCCTGTTCATCACATGCAGATAGTTGGCCATGAAACATAGATTTAGGGATTCCATATGTTTTTATTTTTGCATTGAAAAATATCCAACAACTTTTAGGGTTGTTAATGATTCCAGATTCCATTTCAGCGGTATATCTTTTGTACAAAAATCTTGAAAAAAAACTCGAATTCGTTGCGTAACCGTATGAAAAGATCTCTGTCTTGTCGTAGACCAGATGTTTTGCATGTTTTGTGTGCCTTGTTTCTGCGATTTTTCAAATTCATCAATCTGGAATTGTACCAAGGAAGATTATAATGCTTCCTCCTTCTCTTTACTGGAACATATCGGTGAAAGCATTCGCTCAGAATTCCCTTGAAGATTTCGTACATAGAAGCCAAATCAAGTCCATAAAAAAAACCTGGCCCCAACATATGGAATTGAAGAAATCGTTGATATCTAAGTAGTTAGATGATTTGAAATCGTAATAATAGTCTTCCATGTCATTGCTTATATGAGAATCGTAAAAAGTGAAGATTATTTCCAACGCTTTGTGATTGACTGATTCAGTTGTAAGTGGTGTATCACATTTTTGGATACTACATTTAAGGCATTCAGTAACACATACCAAATCCAAGATACGATTAATATCGTTAAGCACATTATTCACTTGAAGAAGTCCCAGCGAATAAAGCTTATCGCAGACATAAGTCTCAATGTTATTCGTAATATTAAACGGCATCAGTACCTGCTCTGCTTCACAAAATTTCCAAACGATATTGCCCAGATTAAAATCACCAAGTATACAGGGGGCCTGATGTTCCTGGAGCGAGGACAGTATAAAGTGGAAGTGGAATCATTAATGTGGAATTTGCTAATTTAAACGTAAAAAAAAAACAATCCGTAAAAAACATAGTTATTGACTATAAATTCTTTGTATATGACACATGTTTTTTTATTTTACAAATTGTTGTTGTTTTGGTCAAATACAGTTAACAGAAGCAGAAATAATGAATTTTTAATTTGTGATTTGTACCACGCCCCTTTGTACAATCCCGTCGCCATTAGATTGCCTGCGAAGCTTCAGCTCAATTAGATCAAGGGAAAAGGGTTAAAATCAATTCAAAGTTAATATAAAGAATATAAAAATAACGACGCGTAAGTGGTGCCATTCTCAGTTAGCACATAGTCGCGCTTTTTCTAAAACGTTTTCAATGTTTCCATAACATCTTCAAGAGTTCCGGAGCTATCGTTCGAATTTTGTCTCGAATATTATTTTTTAGTTGAGGTTAGATCTGTGGCTTATTCACGTACACACGTTCTTTCAAATACCCCAAAGGATAATATCGGCAGCTGTTAAATCCAGTTAATGCCGCGGAAAATTAAAATTTCTGACTCTTGAAATAATGCGTTCACCAAAAATGTCCCTTAACAGTAACACTGGGTGTCTAGCTGCGGCTTCATCTTGTTCAGTAGTGCACCTTTCCATTTTCAATTTCCCAAGTCTTTATAACACAATCTGAAAAAAAAGGAAAACGTATGAAAATACTGCAGTTATTGTTGTCGAATTGTTTGAGACATTTTACTGAAATGACTTTGTTCTTTCTTACTGAGTTATCAAAAAATATAGCCCAATTTTTTTAGAACTATAGGATCCATCCTGTGCGTCTTTAAAACTCTTGGAACGAAGTTCCTAATAGCACGTTGCGAGATGGGGGCTAAATGAAAAAAATTTCAACTACTTTATTACAACCCATTATTATTGGGTACTTTTGGTTTGGTTTAACGGGAAGTTTTGTAGGTGGAGCCTGTTTATTACGTATTGTCGTTTTGAACCCAATTAAAAGTAAATTTAGAAAAACCAAAGTGCAAGACTTGCAAATCCATGAAATACAACCCCGAGCATGGAATTACATTTGGCAGCACACTTACTCTTACACTCTTACTTTTTGTTTGGTTTGTGTCTAGACTAACATATGGGGTCAAAACTTCTTGTCTACTGGGAAATCTTCTAGGTGGAGCCTGTTTATTACATATTGCAGTTTTGAACCGAATAAAAAGTAAATTTGGAAGAGCCAAGGTTAAAGAAAGAAGAGAAGAGAAAGAAGGTTAAAAAAATAAAATGTTCTTAAATAAGTGTGTTTTTTTTAAAGTATAGCTACTCATATTCTTAAACAGAGTACCTGTTCTTAAAAAAATACCTTATCTTAAAGAAGTACATTTGCTTAGAAAAGTAAATTTTCTTACAAAAGTACCGTTTTTTTAAATAAGTACCTTTTCTAAAAAAAAGTACTTTATCTTACAACAAATTGCCTTTTCTTCATAAACTACCTTTTCTTTAAAGAGTGCCTTTTATGTAAAACAAAATAACTTTTCTTGAGATAAGTACCTAATCTTACAATTGTACTTGTTCTTGAAAAAAGGACCAATTCTAAAAAAAATCCCCTTTCTTAAAAAAAAATTACAGCAGACAGTTGTCCGAGGCCTTCGGCCACGGACTGTCCCTGCAGGCTGTGTCAGAGACACGGCCATTAAGTTTAACGTAGAATACGCCATCCGATAAGACAGAAAACATATATAACAATAAATTCATTTGCTTATATTATTTATCATTTATTGTTATATATGTTTTCTGTCTTATCGGATGGCGTATTCTACGTTAAACTTAATGGCCGTGTCTCTGACACAGCCTGCAGGGACAGTCCGTGGCCGAAGGCCTCGGACAACTGTCTGCTGTAATTTTTATATTTACCAACGGCATTTGATTCAAGTCCGTTTAAAAAAAATATTATGTTCAATTTTTTTAAACTTAATTTAATTTATGTATTTTAATTAATATTTTTATTGAAATAAATTCTGCGAATGTTGAGGGTGCCGCCCTAATATTAAAAAAGGTTTACCTTATCGAGTCTTCGCATTAGCATTCGAGCGTTGTGTGAAAGCTTTACGCTTTACAATTCAAAATTAATGTTACAACAGCTTTATTGAAGCTTTCGCAAAAAAGCTTTATTACGTTAGCTTACTGTTTGTTTCACTTTTTACTAGATACATGTTGCCAAGCAACATTAGCTTGCTGTTCGTTTCACTTTTTACTAGATACATGTTCCTAAGCAATGTTGAGCAACCAAAAACACTCAACCAAACACCACACATATGTTTGAGTGTATGTGTTTAAACAATTTTCATTTGAGAAATTAAAATACTAGAAATATATCAACCAATATGAAATGTATATCAAACGAAAGATAACATCTTCATTTACCTACAAAAAAAAATTTAAAAAAATTCATCTAGCCGTTTCCTCAAATTCAATGAAATAAAGATTACAACAATAAAAACCTGACATGACTCCTCATACCGTAAGGTAAGACGTATTCTACGTCAAAAAAAAACCTTTTCTTCAAAAAAAATACCTTCTCTTAAAAAAATACCTTTTCTTATAAACATCCCTTTTCTTCAAAGTACCTTTTCTTAAAAATAAAATAATACCTTTTCTTTTCTTGAGTTAAGTACCCTTTCTGAAAATAAGTAAATTTTCTTAAAAAGTAACCTTTCCCTAAAAAGACTATAATTTCTTAAAAAGTACCTGTTCTTAAAAAATGTACTTCTTTGTAAAAAAAAATGCATACCCTTAGGCTTTTTCTTAAAGAAAGTACATCTTACTAAAAAGGGTACCTTTTCTTAAAAAAACATTAGCTTTTAATAAAAGAAGTACCTCTCTTTAAAGAAAGGACCTTTTTGGGAAAATTCAATAAAAGGGACCTAAAATAATATTTTTTCTAAAAACTACATTCAATAAAAAAAAATTCTTAAAAAATTATCATTTTACGAAAAGTATGTTTTCTTTAAGATCCATTTAAATTACAGTATTTTTCAACAGGCGCCTTAGGCGTGTTGGAACTAACTAGTACATAATATATAGCGAAAGGAACTTCGTTCCAACCGTGTGTCCCCTGACACCTAATGTAATTTTTTTTAAAAACTTTTATTATATTTTTATTCGTATTATGGTTTGAATGTGAAACAGAATGTGAAATGTGAAACAGATTTATTCGTATGGTTTGAATGTGAAACAGATCTACATTTTGACAAATGAAATCTTTTTTCGAAAAGTAAATACCTGTTTGTCCAAAATAATATATTCTTCTCTCTTTCAAATAGCATACAGCTTGTGTAGACACAGGCGAATTCCAGTAAAAAGGAATGGAGAAAAACTTATGCGATTAAAATGGGTAAAAGGCTTAGAAGGCGGTAAGATCTCCGAATTACGACTTTTTACTTTACGCAGGTTATTTTTTAATTTTTGCTATACCTCCTAATCTGAATAATCGGTATATTTAGCGATAAATTTTCATAATTTTTCCAAAAATAACTTAAAACTTTGAAACTGATCTCCTAAAAATTACGACACCTACACAGACAAAGTGGTTCCTATTTGGCACTAATGTAAATTCATCGGCTGGCAAATATATATCACGGAATGAACCACTAAATTCGCATAGTTAAAATTAGTTATTACAGTAGTATTCGGGTATAGTCCATTACACATGTAGTAGAATTTCAGATATAGTCCAAAAATATTGGGTTTGCTTTCACCATTTACTGAATTGCATTTACACACGTTCTTTCAAATACCCCAAAGGATAATATCGGCAGCTGTTAAATCCAGTTAATGCCGCGGAAAATTAAAATTTCTGACTCTTGAAATAATGCGTTCACCAAAAATGTCCCTTAACAGTAACACTGGGTGTCTAGCTGCGGCTTCATCTTGTTCAGTAGTGCACCTTTCCATTTTCAATTTCCCAAGTCTTTATAACACAATCTGAAAAAAAAGGAAAACGTATGAAAATACTGCAGTTATTGTTGTCGAATTGTTTGAGACATTTTACTGAAATGACTTTGTTCTTTCTTACTGAGTTATCAAAAAATATAGCCCAATTTTTTTAGAACTATAGGATCCATCCTGTGCGTCTTTAAAACTCTTGGAACGAAGTTCCTAATAGCACGTTGCGAGATGGGGGCTAAATGAAAAAAATTTCAACTACTTTATTACAACCCATTATTATTGGGTACTTTTGGTTTGGTTTAACGGGAAGTTTTGTAGGTGGAGCCTGTTTATTACGTATTGTCGTTTTGAACCCAATTAAAAGTAAATTTAGAAAAACCAAAGTGCAAGACTTGCAAATCCATGAAATACAACCCCGAGCATGGAATTACATTTGGCAGCACACTTACTCTTACACTCTTACTTTTTGTTTGGTTTGTGTCTAGACTAACATATGGGGTCAAAACTTCTTGTCTACTGGGAAATCTTCTAGGTGGAGCCTGTTTATTACATATTGCAGTTTTGAACCGAATAAAAAGTAAATTTGGAAGAGCCAAGGTTAAAGAAAGAAGAGAAGAGAAAGAAGGTTAAAAAAATAAAATGTTCTTAAATAAGTGTGTTTTTTTTAAAGTATAGTACTCATATTCTTAAACAGAGTACCTGTTCTTAAAAAATACCTTATCTTAAAGAAGTACATTTGCTTAGAAAAGTAAATTTTCTTACAAAAGTACCGTTTTTTTAAATAAGTACCTTTTCTAAAAAAAGTACTTATCTTACAACAAATTGCCTTTTCTTCATAAACTACCTTTTCTTTAAAGAGTGCCTTTTATGTAAAACAAAATAACTTTTCTTGAGATAAGTACCTAATCTTACAATTGTACTTGTTCTTGAAAAAAGGACCAATTCTAAAAAAAATCCCCTTTCTTAAAAAAAAATTACAGCAGACAGTTGTCCGAGGCCTTCGGCCACGGACTGTCTCTGCAGGCTGTGTCAGAGACACGGCCATTAAGTTTAACGTAGAATACGCCATCCGATAAGACAGAAAACATATATAACAATAAATTCATTTGCTTATATTATTTATCATTTATTGTTATATATGTTTTCTGTCTTATCGGATGGCGTATTCTACGTTAAACTTAATGGCCGTGTCTCTGACACAGCCTGCAGGGACAGTCCGTGGCCGAAGGCCTCGGACAACTGTCTGCTGTAATTTTTATATTTACCAACGGCATTTGATTCAAGTCCGTTTAAAAAAAATATTATGTTCAATTTTTTTAAACTTAATTTAATTTATGTATTTTAATTAATATTTTTATTGAAATAAATTCTGCGAATGTTGAGGGTGCCGCCCTAATATTAAAAAAGGTTTACCTTATCGAGTCTTCGCATTAGCATTCGAGCGTTGTGTGAAAGCTTTACGCTTTACAATTCAAAATTAATGTTACAACAGCTTTATTGAAGCTTTCGCAAAAAAGCTTTATTACGTTAGCTTACTGTTTGTTTCACTTTTTACTAGATACATGTTGCCAAGCAACATTAGCTTGCTGTTCGTTTCACTTTTTACTAGATACATGTTCCTAAGCAATGTTGAGCAACCAAAAACACTCAACCAAACACCACACATATGTTTGAGTGTATGTGTTTAAACAATTTTCATTTGAGAAATTAAAATACTAGAAATATATCAACCAATATGAAATGTATATCAAACGAAAGATAACATCTTCATTTACCTACAAAAAAAAATTTAAAAAAATTCATCTAGCCGTTTCCTCAAATTCAATGAAATAAAGATTACAACAATAAAAACCTGACATGACTCCTCATACCGTAAGGTAAGACGTATTCTACGTCAAAAAAAACCTTTTCTTCAAAAAAAATACCTTCTCTTAAAAAAATACCTTTTCTTATAAACATCCCTTTTCTTCAAAGTACCTTTTCTTAAAAATAAAATAATACCTTTTCTTTTCTTGAGTTAAGTACCCTTTCTGAAAATAAGTAAATTTTCTTAAAAAGTAACCTTTCCCTAAAAAGACTATAATTTCTTAAAAAGTACCTGTTCTTAAAAAATGTACTTCTTTGTAAAAAAAAATGCATACCCTTAGGCTTTTTCTTAAAGAAAGTACATCTTACTAAAAAGGGTACCTTTTCTTAAAAAAACATTAGCTTTTAATAAAAGAAGTACCTCTCTTTAAAGAAAGGACCTTTTTGGGAAAATTCAATAAAAGGGACCTAAAAATATATATTTTTCTAAAAAACTACATTCAATAAAAAAAAATTCTTAAAAAATTATCATTTTACGAAAAGTATGTTTTCTTTAAGATCCATTTAAATTACAGTATTTTTCAACAGGCGCCTTAGGCGTGTTGGAACTAACTAGTACATAATATATAGCGAAAGGAACTTCGTTCCAACCGTGTGTCCCCTGACACCTAATGTAATTTTTTTTAAAAACTTTTATTATATTTTTATTCGTATTATGGTTTGAATGTGAAACAGAATGTGAAATGTGAAACAGATTTATTCGTATGGTTTGAATGTGAAACAGATCTACATTTTGACAAATGAAATCTTTTTTCGAAAAGTAAATACCTGTTTGTCCAAAATAATATATTCTTCTCTCTTTCAAATAGCATACAGCTTGTGTAGACACAGGCGAATTCCAGTAAAAAGGAATGGAGAAAAACTTATGCGATTAAAATGGGTAAAAGGCTTAGAAGGCGGTAAGATCTCCGAATTACGACTTTTTACTTTACGCAGGTTATTTTTTAATTTTTGCTATACCTCCTAATCTGAATAATCGGTATATTTAGCGATAAATTTTCATAATTTTTCCAAAAATAACTTAAAACTTTGAAACTGATCTCCTAAAAATTACGACACCTACACAGACAAAGTGGTTCCTATTTGGCACTAATGTAAATTCATCGGCTGGCAAATATATATCACGGAATGAACCACTAAATTCGCATAGTTAAAATTAGTTATTACAGTAGTATTCGGGTATAGTCCATTACACATGTAGTAGAATTTCAGATATAGTCCAAAAATATTGGGTTTGCTTTCACCATTTACTGAATTGCATACCGGCAGTTTCTTATATACTCCATTACACATATAGGCGAAGTTAGCACATACATACATACATATTCCATATATTTTTGGTATTGAAAACAATAAGTTTATATTAAATTTCGTAATTAGTGTTACGCAATTTGAAAATTAGATGTAATGGGAATCCTCATGTTGGGGAATTCCCATTATATTAACGAATAAACAAAAAATTAAAACTACATCCTTGAAAATTCGCGAGTGAAACAAGTAAAAATATTTGAAACCTTAAATGTATCAAAATGAGCAAACGCGTAAATTTGTCCGTGCAAACAAACATTAAATTATTAGAAGATTTTGAGAAGAATTCTTTGAATTGTAAGGAATTAAGCACAAAATATAAAGTGGATAAATCTACTGTTTATAAAATCATAAAACCTAAATGGAAAATACGACAATCAGCAGAGTCTTCCCACATGAAATCTAAGCGGCAGAGAAAAGAAGATCACCATAACGTTGAACGAGCTCTTAAGATTTGGTTTAATGACATGTGCAGTCAAAATGCCGTAATTACAAGTCTCATGCTATTGAACAAAGAAAACGAATTTTGGTTCCAATTAGATGAGGATTTTGAACCAAGTTCAAGCTGGATGTTTCGATGGAGAAAGCGAAATGGAATAAACTATGGAAAAATACATGGAGAATCTAAGGATAATGATGAAAATGCGGCTCGAGATTTTAAAGAAAAAGAGCTACCAAAGTTGTTAAATGCATACGATCTGAATTGCATTTTTAATGCTGATGAAAGTGGATTATATTACAAAGCTTTACCATATGCTTCGTACTTTGACAAAAGGGTGTAACATGCAAAAATCTAGATTGACTATTCTAATCGTTTGTAATTCAATTGGTTCTTATAAGCGAATTTTTGTAATTGGGAAACCTAAACAGCCAAGATGTTTTAAAGACAAGAGGGTGCCTGTAACGTAGTTTGCAAACAAAAATAGTTGAATGACCGTAACTGTTTGGAATGAGATTCTTTCAATATTGGATAGTGAAATACTGAAATCCAATAGAGAAATTATTTTATTTGTTGACAACGCTTCATGTCACCAAACTATGATAACATTGGCAAATATTACAATTCAATACCTTCCACCAAACACAACTGCAATTATACATCCTCTTGATTAGGGCATAATCCACGCATTTAAACAACAATATAGGCAGATAGTAGTTAAGAAGCAACTAACGGGCTTTTCAATAAGAGCGCTACAAAAGTTTTTTTTAAATAAAACAAAACCGGTTTTAGATACCAATGAAATTCTTTATTCCTGTGAAAGTACGTTCGATGCCATTATGTATGGAACTCGATTTATTTTGCATGGCCACCACGGGCACGCTTGCAGTAGTCCAGACGCTGAACCCAATTTTCGACGGTTTTCAAGCATAAATCGCCGATACTGCTGCAATTTCACGTTCGATATTCGTACGAAGTTCATCAATCGTCGCTGGCTTGTTGGCATAGATCATAGACTTGACGAAGCCCCACAGGAAATAATCTAACGGCGTCAAATCGCACGACCGAGGCGGCCAATCGACTGGGCCATTTCGTGAGATAACACGTTCACCAAACTTGGTTTCCAATAAATTTATTGTGGCATGTGGCGCCGTCCTGTTGGAACCACATGTCCTCCAAGTTCATATTATCCAATTGGGGCCAAAAATATTCGGTTATCATTGAACGGTAGCGATTCGCATTCACAATAATGTGCCGGTCTTGATCATCACGGAAGAAGTACGGCCCAATGACGCCGCCGGCCCATAAACCACACCAAACCGTAATTTTTTCGGGATGCAATGATGACTCATCGATTACGTGTGGATTGCTGTCTGACCAATAACGCATATTTTGCTTATTGACGAAGCCATTCAGCCAGAAATGAGCCTCATCACTGATTGTTGAGGCCTCTTAAAGTTGGCCTCTTAAAGTTGAGGCCACTGACTCCAAATTTCGGTAGTAAATTTTAATAATTTTGACTCGTTGTTGGCTCGTCTTTCCATGATGAAATGGCAAACCTTACTGAAGAGAAATGTCAAAAGAGCGGAAAAAAATATGGCGTCGTTTGCTGTCCCTACCGATTTACTTTTGTAGCGTCTCTGTTGAAAAACCCTTTATGTGCAATCGAGAGTGGAAAAAGGGTTCCGGAATATAAAGGTATAAAATCAATTTCTATCTTGGATGGTTTATAAAGCGGTCGTGTTGGTTGGTTAGACAATTGAAAATTATTTTAAAAAGTTTATATGACAACTTTTAAAGTTTTTAAGTTTTAAATTTCGAAATATGGTTTTCTTTATTTTTCACAGGCTGGCTTTAGTAGGGGCGTTTTTTCGTAACTTATACACGTTAACTGATACAAAATGACAACCTGCACGTTAACATGTGTAATTTTAGAAGTTGAGAATAACCCCGTTAAAAGTGCTACCAAGTTAGCGATTTTTGTATGAAAAATAAAAAATCTATGTCATTCCATTTCGTATATTTATTTCCACGACGTTTCAAATATTAGGATGTAAATATAAGGGGTAGTTAATTTTTTAATCAAAATATTTAAAAAGTTGTATAAAATATTATACAATAGTGTATTCAAACGACAACTATAGCACAACCACAAGGAAGTAAAGTGATGAAAAAAGGAAGTATTCGGAAAAATATACTTTAGCCGACATATCTCGCCAAGATTAACAAGAACACCTTCGGCTCTATCTGCTTGCTGGAAACTATGTAACTTTTTGATGTACGTTTTGGTACACATTTTGATACCTTTATGTACTCTTTTTGGTGTAGTTTACGTACCTTTTACAATACTTCAAGTAATTTTGGGTGCATTTATGGTACAATTGATGTAATTTTTTGGTTCTTATTGTATACTTTTGGTACATTTTGTGTACTTTTTGTTAATTTTGACGAAATTTATATACTTTCTGGTGGAGTTTATATACATTATGGAACATGATATGTAATTTGTTGTAAATTTTATTCACTTTAGGTGCATATAAATGTTGTATACAGTTTCTGGTATATTTTATGTATTTCGTTAATAAATAGCATACCGATCCACATTCATTACTTGACGCCATTTTGTCTTACCTCTCAACTCCATGGCGTTTTAGGTCACGCTTTCGGTATGCGAGATGCTCCTGAACTCCTCGTACGCGGTTTGCTCTGGGCATTTATGGCATTAGAGTCCTCAATCATTGCAATCGAAATTTCGTATTTGGAGATTTCGTTTAACCACACATCTGTTTTTCAATTTCTAAATGAGAAAATCCTGCTACAATGTCAATGCACAATAACTACCTCGTATATTGCATTATATTCTTTAGTATTTTGCTTTGTTTTTGATATTTAAATAAACAAATTGACAAATTAAGCCGCATTCACAATGCAAGCGACATTTTCGTTTCTCATGCCACCTCGTTCTCATGCTCTTTCGTTTTTTTTACAAAAATGTAACTCAAATTTGTCGCTGAAGTTGGTCTATTTCTACTCCAGCAACATATTTGTTCGAATATATAATATACTATTGT
Source organism: Phaonia tiefii (assembly GCA_963931995.1). NCBI lineage: Eukaryota > Metazoa > Arthropoda > Insecta > Diptera > Muscidae > Phaonia > Phaonia tiefii. The sequence continues at coordinate 144,561,815 of OZ008368.1, forward strand.
GGGCACTGTACTCTTTTTTTTATTATTTATTTCGTCTATCATTAATACGATTAAAAAGTACATATAGTTTCCTTAATATTTACAAAATTTGAGAATTTACTAGAAGTATTACAGCAAATAGTACATATTTTTGTTTTTTTTTATATAAGAATTATTTTTAAGATATTGATACAATTTAGGGCAAAAAGATAGGATAAAAAAACCCATTTAAATTTTTAAAGAAATTTTGGAATTATGTCTTCTATCATTTTCATCACTGAAAATGAAGAAAAATTAATTATGCAAATTTCCTATTACTACATAGTTTGAAGATCTGTTACGGTCTTCGAATCTTTGTGTAAGTTTACAAATTACTGAGTTGAGCATATCCATTTTGGAGCGACTGTGAAGAAGAGTTAGGCGCTGTACTTCGTATTTGATTTTCAAACTTAAAAACATCAATGAAAATTGAAACCATTTGTATTAAACGATGCATTATAAAACGTAATTTTATCCATAGAATCTTTTAATAGCAAATATCGATGGTGTTGCGTAAAAAGGGCCAATCTGCTGTTTCCAATTGTCTGTAAGATATTCATAGATTATAACGTAGCAAAAATGGTTATGGCTATAGAAAGTTATGGTTGGGTTCTTCGAGCAGTATAATTATCTACCTATTTCGTTGCAGTTTCGCCCTTTTCACTTGTCGTGACAAGGTAAACAAAATCAGATCAGCCTTCGTAAAAAAATGCAGATTGACCCTTTTTACGCAACACCATCGATATGTTTAAATACATTAACATTTTTTAATATTCAAAATACAAACCTGGGTGTGACATTTATGACATTTGAATCATGATGCAACTAATAGAGGTTGTGTTATAAGAACAACTTAAATTATTTGCTGTTCATTACAAGAACAATCAAATTCACATGTATTTGGTTTTTGTAATTTCTGGCTTACTTTTATTCTTGACATACATTTATGTTAACTTTGACACGAAAACAAAATATATTTTATTGTTGCCTCGATATATTGGCCGTAATACTAGTATCACCTGTTAGAACAAACATCTCGATTCGAAGTAAACTGTTGCTTACATTGTGAACGCCTATTGAAAATGTTGCTTGCATTGTGATTCCGGCTTAAAACTGACAAATTTTTGGGTGAAGAAAAGTTGAATATACTCAACGTCTATGCGTTTTTTTCGTAACAGTTGATGTTAACTTATATAGGTTACGAAAAAACACCCCTAATGTTAACACTGATATTCATGAATTTGAAGTGGAAAAATATTGTATTGCTGAATTTGTACCATAAACATCAGAATATTTACATTGTGACGACCTTTGCTTGTTTTGGAGTTCTAAGTGAGCAAGAGATTTTGGAAGCTGTAGCTGCAGAGAGTGTTACAGTTGAAGATGAACTTGTGAACTAAGATTTGACAGACTACGCACTTTTTACAGATACAAAAATATTTCTACAAAAGAAGTTTTAGACTCTGTAGAAATTTTAAGAAAGTACTGCTATGAAAATGAAATTGAATGCAATTTTGTGTTTGTAAAAATTGTGGACAACATTTTAAAAAATTCCTTAAAGAATAAACAATCAAAAATTACAGATTTCGTATTGAAAATACATAAATCCTATTAAATTGAAATAATTTTTTCCTAAATTATTAGGAAAAATTTTTTCCTAAAATATAAAAAAAAATAATATCTCATTAGTCAGATACTGCAGTTTTTAAATTAAATGTATATTTTTATTTTGCTTTCAAGAAATAAATCATTTTTATTTTTTTAACTAAAAATTCGCATTTATTTATACTTTCATTTATAGTCACATTTATTGATGATAAAAGAAATCATTTAAATACCAAATAGGGCCCTATTAAAAAATTTTGTTTTCGAGTAGAATTAACCTTATTGACCAAAACAGTTGTGCTCTTATATGTGAGGACTATAAGCGAAAAGTATTTACGTACCAAGATGCGGTCCATCGACAATTCATGGTTTCATAGGGATAATATTATTCTCTTCTTTTCATAATTAAACGGGTCCAACTTTGTGCGTAATGTTGTTAATAACAAAGCATTATAGCAAAGTGTATAACGTTATAGCAAAGCTAAATGTTAGTGTCTCTTTAAATCTTCTGTTGTTCCATAACAAGGTCATCGCTGCTACGAATTCGTAAAATAAGAATTGGTGTTTGCAGTCTTAATTTAAATTATAAAAACGCCACTGTAAAAGAAAACACCCAGCGAGTTGAGTGCAATAGCTCGACCGTAGCCGGAGCAAAGATCATGTTCTAAATTATAGATTCCAGGTTTACGTTCACTACCGTACGCCCCTTCTAACGTGTAATTTAAGCGGACGACACGAGCCAGCGTATGAGCAATGGTGGCCCAAGTTGCTTGTATGAAAGCGAAACTAATCAAATCGAATGCTCATGAATTAGCGTAATTCGATGTGACGAGTGTTCTTATCAATCCTCAGCGGTATTTAATAAAATTTATACATACGTATGTATGTATGCATTTGATCAAAACAACATTGCCCAAAGAAATAAATAAACAAAACCAAAATATGGAAGCCAAGAGAACTCTAAACAAATAAAAACGAAAAAATATTCAGCAACAACAAAGTATCAAAAAGCGCTCTCTTCGCCACCAACAAGTGTCATAAATGTCTAAACGATTTCATCACACACGTTGATAAAAACAACACAACGATAATAGAAACACTGAAACCAAAAACGTAAATGCACGTTCTATTCATTATGTAGTATGTGGGTTTGTGTGTACGCCATGTATCAACGAAGCCGAAACAACGAAACCAAAAGAAGGAGAATAGCAGCTAAACCATAAGCGTTTAAGAAAGCAAACAGCTCAGCTCAACCCGCTGTTATTAAATGGCGCTTTAGCAAATTAGCACCAGAGAAGTTCCACTAAGTTTTCGAGAGAACAATTAGAGTATTCAAAAACCGGCCAACCGGATTTTTAGCCATTCACCGCCCGCCGGTTTTTTTTCTGTTCCAAAATCGTAGCTTTCAAATAAAAAAATTTTGGGTGGTATTCTATAAGTCGTGAATCAGTGACTTTGCGTTACTTTTGCCATTGTGGTAGTTTATAAAACGTTACAGCTGTTCGGTGACTACCTGCGTTGAGTTAGGTTTTTTAATGGGTAGTTTATAAAACGCAGCGCAATGTTTTTGATCACTTCAGTAGTCAAATTGAACACACCACAGTTCTTCGCGTTAGTTGAAGAAATTACAAATTTAAAGAAAAATGTCGATCGAGAATAGGCATTTCATTGCTTATAAGTGGTTGCCAATTTTGGATGAAATGCATTCGACGGATAAAGCTGAATTTTTTTTTTAAATAATTCAAAATTTTACTGTTTACGCACTGAAATTCTTATTTACAATAAAAAATTAGAAATGGAACGTTCAAATAAATAATGCGTTGCAAAACTATGATAATTATATTTAAAAATTATAGACATCAGTTGATGTTGACAATAATAAACAAAAGAACGAACACCTTACAATCAATACATACCGCCAAATGGCACGTGTTTTTGAAAAGACAACTAATTTAATAAGATGGGGAAATTTATTGGACATTGAACCCCAAAATAACATAGGTTTTTACTCATTTTATGTGAATATTGTTGGTAGTTGCAGTATTATAAATAATAGCAATCTTAAAATCTGTTGATCTACTGAAATAGAGCTAAATTTTTTAATCTTTTTCATTCTGAGCATTTCACTCAAGATAACTTTTTCTGATCAATAATTGTTTATTTTAGTTGGGCAACTCTATAAACCTAATATGTCAGTGACAGCTTTCGTAAACAAACGCAAGCGCAAAGTGATATATAAACTACAATTTTTTGGCATTCGCGTTGGCTTCTGCGTTTACCTTCACTTTCGGGACTTTTAGAATACTACCCTTAATTCTACATTCAATTTTCAAAACATCATTTTCAAAATCTATTTCCCCATGAAACAAATATTTTCAGATTACATCAGCATCTCACATTCAGTGAGATTGGGACCTACAGTTTTACACAGAGTCCGATCGAATTTTGAGTTTTGGTTTGCATTTTTTTTTTACCAAAAATGTAATTTTACATACAAGTTTAAAAGAATAGCGAAAACAATTTCAGTTGGTGGCATTTTTTTTACAGAAAATTAAAACTTAAGTTTCAAAATGAAATTATATCAAGTTCACATTATTTTTTATATAAAGGTTAACAAACCCAAATTGATTATTTTCAACAGAAAACGTTTTGTATTGTTTGAGAGTTTTCAAAAACATTTGGCTTTAAACGTATTAAAAAAAAATTAAATGTAAAAACCGAAATGGGTGGAAACCGGGATTTGCCTTAAAAAATAAGCCGGAACCGGTTTTTCAAAAATTAAATTTTTTAAAATAACCGAAATCCCTGGTTCGTCTTGAATTGACCGGTTTTTTTAATACTCTAAGAACAATACTTTGCAGCTGGAATCGCCAACCTAATTGAAGTGCTGCAAGCCAATTTTGCACTGTCTGGATCTAGTAATGTGATAGCTGATTTAACGTAATTGTTTATTTCTCATCTGAGCTTAGATAAATATAGAACAGAATCTATTGTCACATTGTTTGTTATCTGAGATTTGGGTGTCATTGTGCTACTGCCGTTGTCGAACTAATTGCTCTTTTCATTTTGTTTGTGAAATTCAGGGTATAAATCATGCTTGAACTACATAGTTGAGGTTTTGTTTTAGAGCAGCTGGAATGATTTTTTTTCTAGGCGTGGAACATGACAAAAAAACACAAACAGTCTGTTCTTGTTGACCACGCCTGCTGCTACTACCGTGTATTTGTACCATTTTAAAAATTCTACTGCAACCATGGTGAAATGCAACCGTCCTTGGTTGTAGTTTACATGACAAAACATCAGCTGATTTAAATGCGTTGCTCTGATGTAGAGTACCAGCGAGTCTTGTTCAACTCAGATGACATTCCAGACAGTGTAAATACCTACGACTAAACTAATGTGCTGAGTATTTTGATAATTATAAATCATTAAAAAGTATTATGGACGCAATGCCTTTAAGCTTTTATCACGATTTTTTTTAAAAAAAATGTAAACTGACAGCCCTTGTTATAAACACTATTAAGCTTGCGGACTTTAACCAGACTGTATTTTGCATTGATAATAATGGCTTTTTCAAATGTATTGATTAATATTTTAAATATCGGAATAAAATACACTAAGCAAAATGGGAACAGGTTCGCACATCGGTGTGGGTCGATCCCCATACCAAAAAAGAAGTTGTGGCGTTCGCACTCCAATATCAAAGATTGGCTGAAGACACTTTAGGAACCACAGACATATTTGTATCGCTGCATCCTAGGTGTGCCCTAAATATATTATTGCCAATTGAAGTATAATCTGGTTCCGAAAGTGTCTTTATCAAACCTTTGATACGAGGGTGCGAATGCCTCAACTATTTTTGATGTGTAAACATCTATACGCTGGGGGTAAAAATCTTTTTCACAATACAATCACAAATTTAGAGTAAGATGTGCGATGTAATCGATAACCAATCGTAAAGCGTTATCAAATCGGTGTGAGCTATGTATGAGTGTATTAGTGTACTCATACGCTGCATACAATATACTCATCACCATCTAGTGTGCAATAGTAGCGACCATAGAGTAAATTTATAGTAGAGCCGCCATTTGTCTCATCTGACGTTTCCTTTCACACTCTTCGTGATGCGGTCGGTGTGATAGAGAGATGTTTGACGAAAAGTGATATACACCAGGTGGAATTACAATAACTTCTTGCTTTAATTTTTCATGCCATTTTGGTGAAAAACTGTGAAATTTAAATGTGTTTTAAACTTTTTTATTGACTGTTATTGTTAGCATACATTTGTGTTGTATTTAACACATTAATTTTAACACACAAAACGAAATGCCGTTGTTGTTATTTTGTTCGTTGTTTTGAACCATTGCCTCTATCTGGTATTAGTAAAGCAATTCTTTTCAACATCAAACGTATACATCACACGAGGACAAATGTCAGAAATTTGGTGAGTGAAAGATTTTCTCTACCCATATTTACTCTATGGTAGCGACTAGAGGCTAGCGCGAGATGAATTGATTGAGTTGTGATTTGTTTGACACTAATACATTGTCATGTCATGCATGTTGTTACTACTTGGTATACATAGGACTTCGACGGCAATGTTATGTTAGACTCAAGTAAATCAATCCAACGTGTTCGAACATGAATCGTTTTACTTGAGTGTTGCATGGTATATACGACCACTCATCCAAGACTGTATGGATGACGTTTTGTCGCCCACACTGAATTTATGTTATTCTAACGTTTGATTTGTGTGCGCACGATTGTAATTAAAAAAAGGGAAAATGGAGAATATTGATGTTTAAATTATCGCAATTAATTATTTTTCACTTGTTTTCTTAAAATATGTACATTTTCTTTAAAAAAATATTTTTACTTAACAAAAGTACTTTTTCTTAAAAATTATCTTTTCTTAAAAAACATTCCTATTCTTAAATAATCAGCTTTTTATAAAAAAAGTAAATTTTCTTAAAAAATTACCTTTTCCTTACTTAATTGTTTCTTTTTTTATTTTTGAAATGAATTCCTTTTTTATGTTGCTAAAGTAAATCAACATACATAGATTGCTGGTAGTACAACAGGTATCACAACACAGTTCAACCCAATCATTGGGTAGTAATTAGAGTTGGGTAGTTCATGAACTACCTAGTTCATTTAGGGTGACCAGACATCACCCTCGTGAACATAATGCACATGTTCAATACGCCGAGTATGTTCGTTATTTTTATGTCCGGGCACCTTAAATGAACGAGTTCGAGAACTAGTGAACGAGTTCGACACAAGTCTAGTAGTAATAGCATCGTATGACTCGACGGTTGCGTCGCAATGACTACTATGAGTGGGTTTAAGTGTAGACATGGCACGGCTCGAACCGCTGCTGGCGTCGACCTTACACACACAGCATAACATTTTGCACGATGAATTAAATGAACCGAAACATGCACTTGTGCTAGCCCTTAGTAGCGACTAATTGTCGTACATTATGTTATCGTAGGCAAATGAAAACAAATACATAAAATGAATACAAACACATTTAATTTTAATAACTTTTAAAAAGATTTTTTGCACTTTTAATAAGAAATTTACTAAAACAAAGCAAAATAAGGAAAACTAAACTTGTGAAACTATAAGTCTTCTTCGTCTTTGAGATTGTCATTCATACTTAACAGCTGCATATAAGCACCATCCAGTGTGCAATAGTAGCTACTAATTTTCGAAAAAAATAACTACATGCATTACATTTAAGTAAACAGCTGATTAATAACTTGTCAACCGCAACAAATACAAAATAATAAAATAATTTACAAAACACCAAAAAAATTATAACTCAGAACATAAAACAACACAAAGTGTATCAAAGCTGAATGGAGGTAATGATAATTCTAATAAAATTTCTATTAGATTCCAATATAAATTAAGATTATAACATATCTTCATTACGTACTGTTGCCTTACACTGAAGCTAGTGCACGACAATTGGGTAACAATCTCCATCTCATGCCAATTATTATGGGTGGAGATTTTAATACAAATTGTGCAAACCCACAGTCGCAAGCTTTATCAAAATTTTTATTTGACGTTTTCCACTTGCATATGAGCAATTCTTCACAAACCCCCACAGCTAACAATTCCACTACTATAGATGCAGTTTTCCATAGATTTTTAAATACAATCGAGTCAAAAAATTATATATGTATCTTATTTTAGTTACCATAAGCCAATATTAACTATTTGTACTTAAGGCATTTACCATAGATGGGCACTTTGCAGTACTACTAACATTTCAGTAAAAATAATTCTTTAACTAGTACATTTTTAATGATTACTAAAATTTTTTTCAGCCATTTTTATAAAGTGCCTACATGATTACAATGAGGTGCATTGAATTTTCAGTAATCAGTAATGCCCGATTACTGATTATTATGAATACGGCCCTATGATTTGACTGGTAATGCAAATTAAATTTCATTATAAGTAAAAATTTACTGAATTTTTTCAGTAATCAGTAAATTTACTGCTTACTGTAATTTTTAATGCAGTACATATATACTGCAGTGTGCCCATTTACTAACCAAATAAGTTAAATAAAACAAACAAAAACCAGCAAAATCCTATGTATTTACAATATTGAAAGTTTTGATACTTGTAATTGATTAATTAAAAAAATATACTAAAAGCATAAGTACTTCCAACTTCATTACTAGATGTTTACACATCTCCCCTGTGATCGGACTCACATTAATTTTTTTGTGTAGGAACCGACTCGCCACACTAAGATACACTGTACAAAGCCCCCATATTGGCAGTACTTAAGAAAACTATATATTGGGCCCCAACCAAACTGCACACCTGTGTCAGCTGCGGAAAAACGTCAATGTTCTTCTCTTTCTCTGTTCCGCAATGTAAACTTATAAAATTCCTCCGTTTTTCTTTGAGTGAACTCATGAATTTTGGTATAAAGTATTTGTATGAAACTCATGCAAACAAATAACTGCGCCCGGGTGCAAAGTGCGGATTTTGTGTGAGGCCTTAACCTATGTTGACCGCGATTTCAGTATTCGCGATTTCATTTCCACAAACAGCTGATTTTTGTACGGGAAAACACATGTTTGGTATAGTAATGTGCGACTACCGATTAATTAAAATTTTGATTAACCAATGTCGTGATTAATCATTTAATCGAATAATCAGAAATTCTGATTGATCAAAATTATGATTAATCAATTGATTTTTATGCGGTGTAGAGAATCGAACACACCCAGAGAGAATACGCATTGCAAAAGATTAGTTGGAAATCAATTCAGGCATTGGAAGTTCCATGATAAAGTCTATATTTTGATCAGAATTCGTAATTGTCAAACATCAGAATTATTTGTCGATGTTATTGATAGATTAAAAATCGGTCTTACTAAATTCAAGTTGCTACTACCGAATTTTAGTTGTATTAACTAATTTGAGTATTTCTAAAACCTCATTCATAGGAAATGGAAGATACAACTAATAAAAAGTACAAAATTAGAATTCGTGTTGAAATATTAGTTAATTTAGTTTCTGTTACAAAAACACTTGTTACAAAGTTATGTATTCGATTTTTCACAAGAGGCTTTGTTGTTCAAGAGAAACTACGTATATTGGAATGTTACACGAGGACTTTACAGAAATACTAATATTTTAAACAGAAAGTGATAAACAAAGTTGTGAAAAAAACAATAAAGTGTATAGATATCAGCCAGCGATGAATACATATTACCATAAATTGAGGTGAAGTGACTTTTAAACACAATCGTTGAATCTGACGCCACTGTTGACGCCTTCACAAACACATGCACACAACTGTGGATACATGGCTGGAAGAACTATTATTGTGGCTGACACAAATTAACTTAAACATACATATGATACCCTGGGTGACCCATCCCCATTTTTGATCGAAAATATGAAAAATTTAGAACAAATGTCTATGTCTCGGAAACGAAGCGTCCAATCGAAAAAATAACAAATTTTTTACGGGGTTCTAAGGGTTTCTCACAAAGTGTTCCAATTCGCATGAAATAATTTTTTTTTCAAAAAATCTCGTTAATAAGAAAATCGCTAAAATAAAAAAAATGGCTATATCTCGGAAACCGTGCGTCCAATCGCAAAAATAATACATTTTTATGGATGGAAAAATAATAAATGTTTACCTATGGATGTCTTCAATACGGCATAACTTTTATTCTTCAGAAAAATCACTAAAATTAAAATTTCTGAAATCAAAACTCGCTAAAACGCCCCTATCGCAACATCTCGGAAACGGAGCGTCCAATTGTAAACAAAACTATTTTTAACGAGTTTATATATAGGAAGATATTTTGTTCAAAAAGTCATCAAAATATGAAAATCGCTGAAATAAAAAATGGCTATAACTCGGACATACATACGTACGTACATATGTGAGTTGTAGCTATTTTTTATTTGAAAAATGTTAGTTTAACGGATTTTAAGTGATGCCTTATGAGAGGCATTCATTTGTTCAAAGCCCCGTGCGGAGGTTAAAAAGTTATTGCTTTTGCGATTGGACGCACCGTTTCAGAATTATAGCCATTTTGTTATTTTAACGATTTTCTTATTTTGGCGATTTTTTGAAAAAAAATTATTTCATGCGAATGGGAGGAACACCTGTGAGAAACCCTTAAAAATTTGTTAAAACAAATTTGGGCACGAAATACGAACCCTGGTTATAAATAATAATAATTTTGTTTATATTTAAATTTAAAATACACAATTTTAATAAAAAATAGTTTTTTTACTTTTTTTCTATAAAATTCATAATGGGTTAAAGCATCACCAAATGGTTGTGACAGCCATTAAATTCAAGTACATAATTAGTTGAGCATGCCAATATATTATTCGGCACAACCGAATGAGTTTTTAAATTTTTCGTTGATAATAATATATATTTCAATCAATATAATATTGAAATATAATATTCAATCAACACTACATAATTTGATTGCTAGAACTAAAACTCGATTGATAGATCACATTTATTTTTTGTTGCGGTGGCTTCAACTAAATATTTCAGTTCTTGCAACCAAAACTGAATTAAAAATCAATTGATATGCACAACATTTGGTGACACGGATCACAATTATTGGTAATCACATCTGAATAATATGAATTTTAGTTGGCTGTAAATATAGTTGTGACAACGAATCTCTTCTCTGTGTGTATAAACAATTGAAAATTCCCCATGAGGCCAGGCCGATGACTGTTGTCAAAAGTTTTGTTTTGTTTTGTATACGCAAATATAAATAAAGAGTTTCCGTGTTTTTTTTGGTAGTGAACGAAAACCGGGGAATAGTCAATGTAGAAATAGATGCATGCAATATTAAATGATTGCAAATAATACATTTCACATATGATCTGTAGAAACATAGAGTTAAACTAGAATCCATGTACATATTCAAACATGCTATTATTAAGCGTGTTTTGGTTACACCGCTTGCTTATATATTCGCTTGTTTTGTATGAAGCACTTAGCGAGGACTCATTTTCGCTAAGTTTTAAAAATATTTTTTTACATCTTTTACCGTTTTTAATCACTTTTCATATGTTTTTTAATAAAATGACTTCTCGCTAAAAAGCCGTTTTCTTTCCAACTTAGCAAACGATAACCGCTTGCTTGTAACCAAAACACGACTATTGTGAAATATTGTCCCTTTAAACTTCAAACACAAATAAGTATATTGAGTTGTAATTAGAGTGTCCAAATATGCGGTTTTCGGTTTGTTCGAAAAATCAATTTTTCGGGAAACCGGTTTTCGGTTTGTTCGAAAAATAAATTTTTCAAGAAACCGGTTAATAATTTTTAGTTTTGGCATAAACCGGCGGAATTTATTTATTTGAAATTAAATTCACAATTCATTTGCTTACCGTCTATTTCAAATGCTTAGTCATGATTAAAACTCAAAATTTCACAACTTTATTTAAATATCGTATGACAATTATCTTATCTTTTAATTTTAAATAAGAAATGTATGTAACAGTAACATTCCCATTTGGAATGGGCGTTTTCATTCAAATTTACATGGAACTGATTTAAATTCGAAACTAATATTCAAATTCGAACTGTTGAGATGTTAAGTTTAAAACACTTATTTATAAAATAATTTTAATTTTCAAATTTGAGAAACAAATGTTTGAAAATATTAATTAATTCTTAATTAAATTTTAGTCAATTCTTATTCAAGTAACAACATCTTTTTGCAATTTGACTAAAAAATTGTTACGAAACGTTATTTCGAACTTATTGAAGCATCAAAATATCATTTGAACAATTAAAATCATGTTACTTAATTCCAACATTTCATTCCAAATTCGAAAATCCCATCATTTACTATTATGCAATGTGTTTTAAGATATTAATACAAGTGAAGTAAAAACCGGTTAACCAACGTCAAAAACCCGGTTTCCGGTTTGTTCGAAAATTTGGTTTTTTAAAAAACCGGCACACGATTAATAGCAAAAACCGGCCCAGTTGGAAATTTGCTATCGACATCATCAATGACAAAGAAGTGACATGTCAGAGTCCCTGCAGACTTGCCGATCCACTCCCATACATGCATTTGGTCAAAAGTCGGCAGGAATGTTCCACAGTTAGTCAAGAGTGGTGATTACCTTATGACATTTACACAAGACGCCTTGAGGAACCATTCATCAGTGGGTCAGTTGCTCAAGACGCCTTTAAATATGGTGTCTCGGGTCATCTTATAGGTACTTATTTATTGGAGTCTATGTGTATGTACATATGTACTTGATCTATTGCAAGATACTAAATAAACTCTGAAAGATAACATGACAGAAAGTGAGACATATGTGCGTATGCACATAATTATAATGCTCTGAAAAGTAGCATATTAGGAAATTTAAAATATTTTGAAATAAATTCCGAAAATCTGTGGCATATATTCCGTATCTACAAATAAATATAAAATTTTCAGTTTCTGAAAAATATGAAAATCGTCACAGATGACTTGCAGTTGGCAAATGATGAAGACTTCCTCTACCGACATTCAGCATTAGTCTTAGTAAGAGTCAGCCATGACATGGTGCTGACAAATCAATTGGACGGTCTTACATAGTTTGGCAACCCCTTCACAATTTATGTCAACTAAGTCAAAACTAGTGACATGCCAAGACGATGTCTTATATAAATTGTCAGCACCTACTGACACGGTCCTAAGGAAATACTACTGACAATGTCAAAACAAAATTTGCAACTGGGCGGTTAACCGGTTTCACCGGTTTTGGACACTATAGTTGTATGCACATTACACAAACACAAATATTTGACTCCACCGCGATAGTCAAAAATTTGGGGCAAAATTATTTACTTTTGGTAGTTTTTTTTTAAATTCTTTTTTACATATGTGTTTTTTGCTGGGAAACAGAGTAAATATTATTTTCACACGGATTCGTAAGCAATTTAACACAATTTAATTGTTCTTTATTATTTATACATTTTTGAAAAATTGATATAATATGATAAAAATGGTCTAGACTTAAATGTAGACCTTTTATAGTAAAATCAAAAACTTACTTTGGACTATGTCCATATTCGTCTAGAATTGTTCTGGGAAAACTGACCAATTCCATCAAATTTCATTAAATTCTATGATGTTGTTATCCTACGTGGTTGTATTGATCTGAGTCCAACCGGATATTCGGTTTTGGCATCATTCAATGACATTGGCAGCACTGTAACAGTTTGCTTACTACCTTATTTTTTTTTTTAACTACGAAAAGTCTTTGAAAGGGATGTTACTTAAGTTTTAAATTTCAGAACGTCAGGTTGTGGAAAATTGATTGGTAATAAATATTTTATTAATAAAAGGTGTGTATGTTTTTTAGTTAATTTAATGTCCATTTTTTCATTAAAAGAGATTGCGTGTTTATGTGGTGTTTTTTTATAAGAAATATGGTAGAAAGTAGATAGATTTACGATAACAGGATAATATAACCTGCATTTTAGCATAACCTAACTTTTATGTAGCATTACACGTGTTTTGAAAGCGTTGTTCACTTTTTTGAGCAAATTATTGTTTTCCACTTTACTTGTTGTATATTCTAATGAGGTTTATGTTACTAAAGGTAAACTATTTTTCAAGGACTTAAAAATGGATGAATAAGACAGGGATTTTAGCGCAGACGACAATCAAAACGATCCATTTTTCCATGTCTCAGATAGTCAAAGCAACCCTTCAATATGTTCACCTGTTGTGATATCTCAAAAGCTGCCAAAGCAGGAAGAAAATATGCAAACCCGCTGGAAAAAGAGTAACCCTTCAAGATGGAAGGTAAATATGATCAAAGAAGGAAGAAGAGGCGGCATGTCATATACATATTAATAAACAAGGAAAGAAAATTCCTGCAAAAATACCAAAATCAATAGAGGTACATACGTACATGCAAATATAAATGCTTGGAACACATCGATGAAGACGATCGAAAATCACTCTGCCACTATTATCATTCTCTTTCGTACGAACGTCAAAAAGATTTTCTGTGCTCCTTGACATTGTGTTCTGATCCAAAACGAGAAAGAACACGAACTGGAAATGGCATCAGAAAAACTAAGTCAAGATGTTATAATTTAAAAAAAAAAATGGTGTTAAAGTTCGAGTTTGCAAAGTACTTTTTTGCAAAATGCTCAGTATTAGTCAAGGGGATGTTGATATTATGTGCGCTAGTGTAACAAGCTTTGGAATTTTTAACAACTCTTATAAAAGAGGGAAAAAAGCTCCTAAAAGCAAAAGCCCTGAAATGGCAAAGATTGTGAAAAATCACATAAAAAAGTTTCCCACAATGGAAAGTCACTATTGTCGCAAGACGTCTAAACGTCAGTATTTAGATCCCAGCCTCAGCATCACCAAGATGTATGATCTTTATAAAACAGAAAGCATTGAATATAGCATGCTGTATGTCAGTGCAATTACATACCGAAGGATATTTTGTACACAATTCAACTTATCTTTTTTCAGTCCTAAAAAAGATCAATGTCTGACTTGTAACTATACTAAAGGTGATAAGGATTCTCTTTAGAAAAGGATGGAAGGAACATATTCAAAGAAGAGAATAAAAATATTTCGGCGCAGAGGTCCCTTTTCGTGGAGCAGGTCACATATGCCGTACGAACAATAAAAAATTTGGAGTAGATCCAACACAAATTCATGGAAAAGGGCCACTCTTACATGGAAGTTGACTCAATGCACAGTGCAATCGAATCAGCTAAAAAACATGTAAGCGTATATTGCATGCAAGACTGGATAAATATATTTCGCATTGTCCGCTGTAGTCGTCTAAGAATCAAGCGTAGTCAGCCGTACAATGTGCAGCAGCTAAAACATAAACATTTCATAGATTTCAAGAGGATGGCAAAGGAAATGATAACAAACAGAAGTAAAGATAAAAATAAAAAATAAATGGTTTCCCATTACATCCCATGAATGAATCGGGGAGAGCTTATCACAACCAGTGAGCTGTGCGCTTTCTAGATTTATATTCACTGATTGGGACCTACAGTTTTACACCGGCTACGAACGGTATTTTTGAGAAGCATTTTCATGGCTAAATACTCGATAGTGTCGCCGTCACTATGCGAGGTGACCGCCGTCGAATGAAATTTTATGGTGGTCAGAGCAGGGATCGAACCCAGGATCTCAAGTATAAGAGGCGCGCACATTACCCATTGCACCACCGACGGCCACTAAAGAAAATGAGATACGAAAAGGTGGCACCAACTATAATTAAATTTTCCTACGACTTAAATACCGAGTACCAATTCATAAATATTCAAGGAAAAGGTCCGACCGCAAATAAGAGGTCCTTCAAAACATCAGTTATATAATAGTGCAATATCAATTAGAACTAAGAAAAAGAACGAATAATAAAACTTTGTAGAACGGGAGTATTTCCTGAAGAATGCCATGGGTGGTATCAAAATCTTCAATCTGAAGTTCAGAAATTTGATTACGGTGGAAACAAACCAAATAATTCAGAATACTCTGACTCCGAAGAGGATTAAAATTAAAAATGTATATTATAAAATAAGTTAAGTTAACAAAAAAATAATATAAAAAACTTCAGGTATATTTTTATTTTTTTCACACACTAATGAAAATATAGAGGGATTGGTCAGTTTTTCCTGTTCAAATAAAACACGATTGTGGACTTGGCCATTTTTATATTTCAATGAAATTGTATTTTTTAGAAAATAGAGCGCCTCTAAATCCACTATTTTAGCATAAAGTAATGGACAACTATAAAAAAAAAACTAAAAAAAATTTACAATCAAATTAATGTCTGATTTATTGAATGAAACATAAGTTTAATCGCATTTATCTCCGAATGAAGTGATGTGGACTTGGTCAGTTTATCCTGTATACCCATGATATGTTCGTTAAAAAGAGAAAATTTTCACATAAAACTTAAAGCCCTAGAACCCCCCTGTAATTTGAATATTAATTAATTTTTTTCGAATAATTTGATTCATCATTCAAATAATTTTGAGAAAACATTCATATTTATATCATACAAACAAACATTTTCGTAAAGAAGGTTGGTTATTGAGCTAAAACTGAAAAATCCTAAACACATGAATTGTTCAAATAATTAATAATTTTTGATTAATCCATTAATCATGGCTCCGTTAATCGCACATATCTAGTTTGGTATATTGAAACCCCGAGAACTGCGAAATCGCTTTTGGATTGTTGATTTAAATCTGCTTTCTTCGTTAAATTTTAATCGAACTTTGCTAACGTGCCCATGCAGAAATGTTGCCAGAAATTATCAAAAAAGAGCTAAATGGTCGAATGGAAGAGTAAAACACAAAAAAGGAGCTACATAACAAAATACACTAATAATTCAAATTTCAAAAAAAAACTGTTGAAAAAATATATAAAAACAATTTTTTTCTACTGGTCCTGGCCCAATAAAACAGAACAAGGTGGTAAAATTGTTGCTAATATTGAATGCTTGCATAAATGCCATACTTTACCAAAGAGTAAACATGTATAGAAAGAACATTTCTCCCACCTCATGTTTCATTTCACACCCTCGTGGTGAGGTCGGAGTGATAAGGAGATGTTCGACTTACACCAGGTGGAGTTACAAGAACTGTTGACTTAAATTTTTCATATCGGCTTGGAGAAGAACTATGAAAATTAAATATATTTTCACCTTTTTTGTTAGCTATTATTGTTGGTTTACATTTGTGTTGCATTTAAGACAACTATTTTAAAAAACACAAACACAAAACACTGTTATTGTTTTCTTGTTAGAAATTCTCATTCTGCCATTGTTAAAGCAATTCTTTTCAACATCCAACGTTCATATCACACCACGCCTAATGCCATAAATTTGCTGAGAGAGATATTCCCTCTAGGTATATGTTTACTCTATTTCAAGATTCTTTTTCATACAGGGTAGCATTTTAATATAGCGCTATGTTTCCAAGATATAATCATGTTTCGTACATTAAATAAATACAAAACAATTACAAGTAAATAGCAAAAGTTTTTTCTAACTTCAAATGAAAATGTGAGGTAAGTTCAAAACAAGAAGTGGTGTTTCAATCGATTTAGGATTCCAACCAAACCAAAAAATAATGACAGTACATGGACGTCGTATCAGAAAATGTGATACATTTTGCCTCTTATCATCACAGTTTTTCTTTACAGAGAAAAGAAGGTTTCAGCTGAGGATCTGTTTTTTTTGAGATTACTTCAACATATTTTCAGAGTTCGAAATTGTGCATTGCAACCTTCGAGGATATTGTATGTAGCTCTTTCCTCATTTACTAATTCTGTCTTTCAGAAACAATGTACATATACTTCATAAAATGCCGATAGCAATTTTAAATATTTTATATTTTACAACTAAAACGTTTCAATATTTTGAAGTTTTTGTTACTGTACTTGGCAATGTCCTCAATAGCCTTAAGCACTTAAGCTTTTGTTGGTTATTGTAATTTGTAAAGTTGTCGGGAAATTTGTAAACTACAATTCCTACAGGGAGAGTTACCACAATTTCTCTATAGCGAGCCGGTAAAGGGAAAGACGTAGCATATTTCAAATATGCATCGACATTCCATTATCGTGTTTTTTTCTAAACAGAATTATGAAATGAGGAACAACTATAATGCAAAGCAAATCTTCAAACTGCTGCGCACTTATTGAAGTAAAATCGAGCAAAACCCTGCCCTTCAGGTCAAATCGTCTTTGGGTTGTAAAAAAAATCGTGATTATAAGGTTTAGAACCGAGTGGGTGTTTGTGATACCACGTCCATGTACTTTCATAATTTTTTGGTTTGGTCGTGGCCCTGAACAACTACGTATTATGTGTCGCATAATGTATTATTTTATTACCATACAAATAATACGTACTTAAGTCGCAATTCGTTAAAGTAAAACAATTGCAATACGTAATTAAAAATAGGGGCTAAAATGCTGCTAGCTGCTTTCTAAAAGCAGCAACCAACAAATTTGAGCTAAAACTTACCCAACACTGCTATACAATTATTTTATCACATGGAGCATTCCAAATTCAACTATTTGTAGTTCTTAACTGAATTATCAAAGTTCTAATTTATTTTCTACTATTCAACGTATTACATCTTAGTCTTTAAGCCTGCATAGACATTTTTTAGATAATTCTTGAAAAAAGGAAGAAAAATTGTAAGCAAACCTCGTCGCGTCTGGAACAGTTCCAGTCAACCAACATTAGAATTTGTTAAAGTTCACTCCAAATTTCAGAAAAATTATTATACATGGAGAAAAAGTGTTGCTGCTGAAGAAAAAATGTTTTCATTAAAACACATATTTATCATTAAAAATACGTTTTTATATTCTGTCACGTACAGACAAATCGCGTCACGTACGGGACATATATAGATGAACTTAAATCTATTAAATCTATCTGTGATATAGCTTGGGTTGCCAGACGTACTGTTTTCATCAGTACGCGTACTTTCTTTACTAATTGTACTTCTGACTGCATATCACCGAAAGAAGTACGCAAAGGTACTTCTTTTTAGCCTCTGTACTTCTTTTTGTACTTTTTTTTTGTCATGCCAACAATAAATAAGAAAATTTTACTTCTTATTGATACCAAAAATTGTATTTACATACAATTGTAGTATTTACATGAAGCTTTCCATTTTCAACCTTAATTCAAACATTTCCTTTCATTCAAGCCGTTACTGAATTATTTGCAATAAAATGAATTGGCTTGGGTCAATTCTTTAACGAATTTATATCCGTAAAAGTTTTTGCTGAAAATATTCCAAAAGAAAAATCTGTTTAGGAAAAATGGAGAAAGAAATTTCGCAAATATCAGCAAATTTGTATTTTGAATTCCTCGTTCTAATGCGGCATCTAAAAGATTTGATGTTTAATTTTTGGAGAAAAGAATGAAAGAAACTTCCAATTAAAAATTTAGAAAACGAATTAACAATAAAAACTAATTTTACATACACTTGTAATGAGTTTGTGAATTTTTCTAAAACAGAAGGTGGTAAAAACGTGATTGTTAATCAAGTCCGCAAACACTAAAAATATTTTTAATTCTTTAAAAAAGTTATAAAATAATATCTTTGATTATTATATAATTATTCAGTATTACAATTTTTTAATATAATTAGAATAGATTACACTCTTTTGACTTTTTAAATATAAAATGTGTCAGGTAGTTTTTATTAAAATAATATTTATGGCCTCTTAGTTTGATCGCTTTTCCTTTAATTTATAAATTGTTACTCTTATGTACTGCTTTTGTTTTATTACTTAACATAAAATGTTACTTTTCTGCACTGAACATTATGATTTTTTAATAACAAAACGTGTACTTTTAGTTTCTTAATTGTACTGCCTGTTTTTCCCCGATGCACTTTTTTTGTTGATTTCAAATCTGGCATCCCTAGATATATCACAAACTCACCTCAAAGCACTGCCACAACGTGAATATGCAAGAGGAAAGAAAAACATCCCAATAAGCACATCGGATTCGAATATGCTCCGGATTTTTGAATTGGTTTCGAGATCGGGTCCGATCTCGACTCGAGATCGGATACTACTGCAGCCGCAATTCCTCCTTCGATCTCGAAACGAGAAATGTGTCCGATCTCGAAATGAGGTCGGGTCCGATGGGTAAATCATATCGGATTCAGTCTCGAAATAATTTCGGATTACAATTTGTACCGGAAAATGAAAACGCAAACAAAATGAATGTGAAGAATTTTTTTCGGTACAGCGTTAGGGTTTCGTACAGAGTGGCCGCTTGTTGCCGAGCCGAGCCGACTGACGCTTATTGCGAGAACCAATGCGAGAAAACTGGTGCTATACAAATTAGTACAAATAAGCACGAACAGGTCATAGTGGGCGCCGAGTTGTTGAGTGCGAGAAAACAGTTCCAAAGCGTATTTCAGCGCCGAAAACATTGTCTATGTTATGTTGTTATGGTTTCAACTTGTTTGGAAAACATAAAAAAAAAATTAATGTGAGTCCGATCACAGGGGAGATGTGTAAACATCTAGTAATGAAAAATTTTTTTTAAGTTGGAAGTACTTATGCTTTTAGTATATTTTTTTAATTAATCAATTAAAAGTATCAAAACTTTATTTAACTTATTTGGTTAGTAAATGGGCACACTGCAGTATATATGTACTGCATTAAAAATTACAGTAAGCAGTAAATTTACTGATTTCTGAAAAAATTCAGTAAATTTTTACTTATAATGAAATTTAATTTGCATTACCAGTCAAATCATAGGGCCGTATTCATAATAATCAGTAATCGGGCATTACTGATTACTGAAAATTCAATGCACCTCATTGTAATCATGTAGACACTTTATAAAAATTGCTGAAAAAAATTTTAGTAATCAGTAAAAATTTACTAGTAAAGAATTATTTTTACTGAAATTGTAGTAGTACTGCAAAGTGCCCATCTATTGAAAATGCCTTAAGTACAAATAGTTAATATTGGCTTATGGTAACTAAAATAAGATACATGTATAAATTTTTGACTCGATTGTATTTAAAAATCTATGGAAAACTGCATCTATAGTAGTGGAACTGTTAGTTGTGGGGGTTTGTGGAGAATTGCTCATATGCAAGTGGAAAACGTCAAATAAAAATTTTGATAAAGCTTGCGACTGTGGGTTTGCAAAATTTGTATTAAAATCTCCACCCATAATAATTGGCATGAGATGGAGATTGTTACCCAATTGTCGTGCACCAGTTTCAGTGTAAGGCAACAGTACGTAATGAAGATATGTTATAATCTTAATTTATATTGGAATCTAATAGAAATTTTATTAGAATTAACATTACCTCCATTCAGCTTTGATACACTTTGTGTTGTTTTATGTTCTGAGTTATAATTTTTTTGGTGTTTTGTAAATTATTTTATTATTTTGTATTTGTTGCGGTTGACAAGTTATTAATCAGCTGTTTACTGAAATGTAATGCATGTAGTTATTTTACAGCAATGGTTTTCGAAAATTAGTAGCTACTATTGCACACTAGATGGTGTTGAGTATATTGTATGCAGCGTATGATTACCCTAATACACTCATACATAGCTCACACCGATTTGATAACGCTTTACGATTGCCCTGCAGTATTGGTAATCGACTCTACGCTGATGAGTTTATCGACTACCACAAACCTTTCGTCGACTACTCGCTAAACTACCAGCAATGCTTTTGAGCGGCGAATTTAACAAGGCGATGTCCGCTTTGGTAATGCCTTACTGTTCGTCGATTACTTCATCGGTAACATTTCGTCGACGCATTTTTCGGTAACATTTCGTCGACGCATTTATCGGTAACATTTCGTCGACAGGTTAAGAAAAACAATAGAAAATCTCTGGAGACACTACCTTACAGATTACCACTGAGTACCAATGTAATCGGCGATGTAGTCAATGAAAAATCAATGGCGATGTAGTCGATGAAATGTTGCCAGCCACTACTTGTGAAACTGCAGGGTGGTTAACGATTACATCGCACATCTTACTCTATATTTGTGATTGTATTGTGAAAAAGATTTTTACCCCCAGCGTATAGATGTTTACACATCAAAAATTAAAAACAAAAATTTAAGAAAAAGTAAAAAAAAA
Organism: Phaonia tiefii; assembly: GCA_963931995.1. Taxonomy (NCBI): domain Eukaryota; kingdom Metazoa; phylum Arthropoda; class Insecta; order Diptera; family Muscidae; genus Phaonia; species Phaonia tiefii. The sequence goes on from OZ008368.1 coordinate 144,583,600, forward strand.
TAAAATAAAAATTAAAAAATAAAATAAAAATTAAACAAAAAATAAAAATTCAAATAAATAATAAAAATGAAATAAAATTATAAAAATTATAAAAAAATATAAAAATTAAACACTGCACACTCAAACTTGTTTCTAGCATGAACAAGTTCTCGCAATAAGCGTCAGTCGGCTCGGCTCGGCAACAAGCGGCCACTGTGTACGCACCCTTACCTGCAACCACGTCGAATATATAAACATGAAAATTTTTTATAAATTAATTTATTTTGAAGTGTATTTGCTTCTCTGAGTTAGTCGATCTTTGGCATACTGGAAGTATTTTTTCCTACGGCACTCCATCACTTCCAATGCTTCATGTGGATATTTCCGTTGAAGTAAAAGATATATATGTTGTACCACTTATACACTAATATATATTAAGCGTGTTTTGGTTACACGGCTTGCTTATATATTCGCTTGTTTCGTATGAAGCACTTCGCGAGAACTTAGCGACCTGAATCATTTTCGCTAAGTTTATACAATTTTTTTTTGACATCTTTTACCGTTTTCAACCCTTATTTATAATTTTGAATAAAATGACTTATCGCTAAATTACCGTTTTCTTTGCAACTTAGCAAGCGACAATCGCTTGCTTGTATCCAAAATACGATTATTATGTCCGTTGTAAAATAAAACAAAATTTATAAAATATAAAATATAAATAATATGAAATATGAGACAATACTAATGCATGGAAGTTTAAATTAATTAAAAATATTTCAATAAATGTTCTTGGTTACTTGAATGGATTCAGCAAAAGTTGATCTGTACCGAATCCGAACGTATCAGCGTAAGCGGAATCCGACGCGTCGGACTCAAACCTGATCCGAATCGGATCAGAAAAAACGAAATCCGATGTTCCGGACTCAAACCGGATCCGAGTCGGATCAGAGAAAACGATATGCGATGTTCCGGACTCAAACCGGATCCGAATCGGATCAGAGAAAACGAAATCCGATGTTCCGGACTCAAACCGGATCAGAGAAAATTAAATCCGATGTTCCGGACTCAAACCGGATCCGAATCGAATCAGCGTAAGCGGAATCCGACGCGTCGGACTCACACCCGATCCGAATCAGATTCGAGTCCGACTTCGTGCCTATTGGGATGGTGGAAAATAACTGTTTGTTCTTGTGTTGGAATTATAGTCCTTTCAGTTGTGTGCTGATACTTAGGGATCTTCGATCGAAACTAATTCGCACATGTAAATTGCAGAATTGAGTTTGAATATATACGATTAATGATCTACCGATGGTATCAATTCAGGTGCACTAGTTAGGCATCTGATGATGAACTTGTTACGGAGTTCGAAACTAGTCGTCCCAGTGACTTTGCTGAACTTAATTGTCTATTATTCAACCAATACCAACCATTTTTCGATTAAAAAATGTTCCTAACCTTGTAATATTGTAGTACGAACTTTACCTAAATCTATAAAATAAATAATAACCGATAGTTAAATACAGTTCTGTCGAGGCATTAGCTACGTTTTCTGCACTCCACAACTTTCTCCTTAGTTTTGATAAAATGGAATTTTAAAATTCCAGGTATCGCATTATTATTTTCCCATGGTGATGCAGACCTAATTTTGTTGAAAAATTGCGAAAAGGCAGAGAAAATAAGAATTTTTTTTGCCCTCCAACTAAATGTGGGTATCTAAATTTTTTTGTATTTCAGATTTTTTATTATTCCAATTCATCTTATAATTTTGATTTACTTAAAACTAATCGAATAAAATACCCTTACATAATACGTATTCTTCAAGGATTTAAGGTTTTATTGAAGAAAAACCCCGGTTTCACCGATTTCGGAGTTTCTAACTAAGGGTTTCGAATTGGATTTTGTACGTTAGAAAAGTAAATCTGTTATTAATAAAATACGTTCTAAAACAAATGTGAGAAATAATGGACACAAATTGGTAAACTCTTTAAATTTTATGACAACAAAATGGAGAAACCTCTATGAATTGAAAATGTTTATAAACTGTTTCATTTAAAAATAATCAATTTGATTTTCTGTTACTGTTTTCGGTTGGAAATTAAATTTTAATTTTCCGTAGAAAATCAATGTCAACCATAGAGAAATTACGTATAGAGCTGCCATTGTTCTCATCTGACATTTCCTTTCACACTATTCCTGGTGCGGTCAGTGCGAGAGAGAGTTATTTAACATAAATCGGCGTACACCAGGTGGAATTACAAACATTTTTGACTTAAATGTTTCGTGTCCTCTTGATGAAAACTATGAAATTTAAACGCATTTTGGACTTTTTTGTTATATTTTATTGTTAGTATATATTTGTGGTGTATTTACACACAGGGAAAAGATTAGTTGGAAATCACTTCCGGCATTGGAAATTCCATGATAAAGCCTATATTTTGATTAGAATTCATAATTGCCAAACATCAGAATTGTTTGTCGATGTTATTGATAGATTAAAAATCGGTCTTACTAAATTCAAGTTGCTACTACCGAATTTTAGTTGTATTAACCAATTTGAGTATTTCTAAAACCTCATTTATCTGAAATGGAAGATACAACTAATAAAAAGTACAATATTAGAATTCGTGTTCAAATATTAGTTAATTTAGTTTCTGTTACAAAAACACTTGTTAAAAAGTTATGTATTCGATTTTTCATAAGAGGCTTAGCTGTCAAAGAGAAACTACATTTATTTGAATGTTACACGAGGACTTTACAGAAAAACTATTATTTTAAACAGAAAGTGATAAACAAAATTGTGAAAAATCAATAAAGTGTATAGATGATGTCAGCAGGCAAAGAATACATATTATCATAAATTGAGGTGAAGTGGCTTTTAAACACAATCGTTGAATCTGACGCCGCTATTGACGCCTTCACAAACACATGCACACAACTTTGGACACTTGGCTGTAAGAACTATTATTGTGGATGACACAAATTAACTTAAACATACATATGATACCCAGGGTAACCCATCCCCATTTTTGATCGAATATATGAAAAATTTAGAAACACTGTCTATATTTGTTTTTCGATTGGAGATATAGAAAGTTTTTTATATTTTCGATAACAAAAAATTGGCACGAAATACGTAACCTGGTTATAAATAATTATAATTTTGTATAATTTTAGTAAAAAAAATATATTTTTTTAAAAATTTATTCTATATAATTCATAAGGGGTTAAAGCATCACCCAATGGTTGTGCAAGCCATCAAATTCAAGTACATAATAGGTTGAGCATACCAATATATTATTTGGTATAACCGAATTAGTTTTTACATTTTCACCGCTACAGGATAATTTAGTTGCTAGAACTAAAACTCGATTGACAGATCACATTTATTTCTTGACGCTGTGGCTTCAACTAAATACTTCAGTTCTTGCAACCAAAACTGAATTCCAAATCAATTGATATGCACAGCATTTGGTGATACTGAACACAATTATTGGTATTCACATCTGAATAATGTGATAGTCGAAGGAACCGCCAAATTTTAGTTGGCTCTCTCTCTTCTCTGTGTGTACACAAAAATTTAAACCACAAATTGAAATGCCGTTGCTTATTTATGGTTGGATGCTGTGAGCCATTGCCTCTATCTGGTATTATTAAAGCAATACTTTCCAACATCCAACCGCTCTTCTGCGACACACCAAACGTCATAAATTTACTGAGAGAGTTGGGGTCTCTATACGTCATTACTCTATGATGTCAACAGTTCAAATTGTTCAATTGTTGACGGCAATATTTTCCTGTGTTTTTAAAATTTGTTTAAACTGGAATTTGATTTGTCGTTTCATTTATGTTAGCAGCATTAAATGTTTCAATGTGTGGAAATATTTTGTCGATATTTCTCATGCATTTTTTGTTGTATTGCATTAAAAGTTATACGTTCACTTAAATTTTTTTTTAAAGACAAGATTCTGTAGCAAAATTTTCAGTAAACCGGCGGTCGGTGGATCTACAAAAACCCGGCGGAACGATATTCGGTTTAGTTTTTTGACTACTCTAGACATAAAGCTACTAATACAAAATAAGAGAGTTGCTAACCTAGTAGCGTTGAAAAAAACACGTCTGTTATTATACTACATATGCTGCTGAATCGAAAGAATCCTCGTAACTATTTAGGAGTCGCCCCACGGGGGTAACATTTATGAGCAGCCCCCATTACTTTTGAATTTCCAATATTTCTCTAGAACAAACTTACCCTCCATCGCCAACCCTTCACGAGGTCCCCATAAAAAAGTATTAATTTTCACGAAGATGGACCAAACTAGAAAACACTGAAATTACATGAAGTTTAAACTCTGTGAATGTGAATCGAATCGAAAACCCACAATAATTTGATATATTTAATTGCTTACGATATATATTATTATATATGACCTGGTCGCTCTTTTCAGTGAAGTAAACCGCAGACTCCTAACTTCGTTTATTTTGCTTGAAGTTTGAAATAAATGTTGGAGCTCAAAAATTTCCGTTTTAGGGCGATTTCACTCGAATAACTACGACAATATTTCTTGCAAAAGCAAAACAGAACATACGGAAAGATTGCTGAGAGGTAGGGATCCAAGGGCAACAAGAGAAAGCAAGAGGTGGAACCAGAAACACGAACGTAACGAGCGAACGCGACTCGTAACCTTTAACAGCTGTTATGTAGCCTACCATATGTAACCTTCCATAGAACAGGTCACATAAACATTTATATTATACATTCATATACATATTCTGTATTATATGTGTGGAATCCATAGGTCTGCTTCAATGAATCGTAATCACCTGCAAAAACAGAGGAAAGTCACAGTGAATTACTCCAATTTTAAACTGACACGTGCAGAAACAAGTCATATAACGCGGGGTTTCTATCAATATGGTGAAATATTTTACTCATCAGATATTAACCGTAATAAAATAAGCCTCTTACACGAAAAGATTTTACAACTATGCTGCAATATTTATTATCTGTCAATAACCAATGAACAAACAATTTGGAAGAGGCAAATTTATTGCTGATAGCATTGAAAAGCCATGTCTTTCATACACCGGTGTATTTGTGGGAGTTGCAGTTTTATTTGAAAAACTATTAGAGAGAGACTTGATGTATCCGCCGTGTAGACATCACCATATTGAATTGGTGCAAAGGGCAGTGTTCGGAGATAAAATTAGAAAAAGTTTTGCACCAGATGTGTCTCGGTTTTTTCGACAAACATGGGGAAAAAATCAATCAATATGGTTGCTTCTAAATTAATAAATGCGCCGGATGACACCATTACTTTTTCCCTGACCCAACTACAAAAAGACAACGCCGCAACGACTATAAGGAACTATTGGAACTGGTTGTTTTATTCTTTGGCGATGACTTGGACGAATAAAAATTTAAAGAACTCATACCCATTCACCACCCACAGTGGATGCCCAAGGCAATTTTCTCTTTAAAAATATTTGTGTTCAGAGACCATTTTAAACGGGCAAAATCACATTGGATGGAATTCGAGATTTCTGCGTGTTTAGTGTTCGTCTATATGTCAAAATCTGGTGTAGCTGTAGTGAAGCTCTCAAAGGGTGTAATCATATGCAGACTTGGATAAGAATCTGTCGAAAACAATTTTTTTTATTTATTTATTTAAATTTAATTGTCTATGGAAATAATCCTTACAGACTATTTACAAAAATGTTGGTAGCCTACAACTACACAGCAAATCCCAAACAAATAATTAAGAATTTAAAAAAACTATTATGTTACTTTTAATTACATGAATGCTCATACATAAATCAATAAGGCTATATAATTCATTAAATTCCTTACACATTCTCGTGAAAGGATCGGCATTCGCATAGATTGCTCTACAAAATGGAACAGATAATGGTGAAAAGTATCGGGTTGGTCGTTGAGGGATGTTGAATGATATGTTATTGATCAAGAATCCAGAGCAGACATCACCATTGATAACATTCAGAAGAAACGATATGTTTAGCATGGATCTGCGGCTTTTTAAAGTTGGCAGCTTAATAAGAGCAAGTCTACTAGTATAAGACGGGAGACTTAATGGGTTGAAGTTCAGACTACGAAGACAGAATAAAACGAACTGCTTTTGTATTGACTCAATACTAGCGATGTGAGTTTGGTAAATAGGGTCCCAAATTATCGATGCATATTCCAAGATAGGTCTTACAAGTGATGTGTATAAATTTTTCGTTACATATGGATCATTAAACTCTTTAGCCCAACGTTTTATAAAACCAAGTACACCTTTGGCTTTGTTAACCGTGATTGTGATGTGAGAAATGAAGTCCAGCTTGGAGTCAAATAAAACACCAAGATCCATAAATGTATCAACCATTTCCAACTGATGGCCACCCAGCACATAATTGGCAGACATTGGTTTATTTCTAAAGAAATTCATATATTTGCATTTTCCAAAATTCAGCTCCATCAGATTTAATTTGCACCATGTATGGAACGAATCCAAATCGCTTTGAAGATACTTTTGTTCCCATAATTCGTCGTAACTCAGAAAAACTTTCATATCATCAGCATACATTAAGATATTCGAGAATTTTATAGCTTGAGGTAAATCATTAATAAATAGTGAAAATAGAAGAGGTCCAAGATGGCTACCTTACGGAACACCCGATAGTACATGAATAGTTTTTGATGACACATTATTAAAACGTACATTTTGTTTACGGTTAGGCAAATAAGAGTGTATCCATTTTAAGCTTAGGTTAGTAAAACCCATCCAATGTAATTTCTTTAAAAGAAGCTTATGGTTAACCTTGTCAAACGCCTTACTGAAATCTGTAAAAACCGCATCAGTTTGTTTTCCTTGAAGAAAGCCACGATTTACTAAAGTTGTAAGTTGCAGAAGATTTGTTGAAGTCGAGCATCTTTTTGGAAGCCATGTTGGAAAGGAGATATTAAAGTATATACGTGATAGTATAGCTGATCCGTTACAAGTTTTTCAAAAAGTTTAGGTATAGCACTTAATTTTGCAATACCCCGATAATTGGTAATGTCCGATTTATTTCCAGATTTAAAAAGGGGAACAATGGTAATGAAGTTTGTCAGACATTTGTGGTATCTGGCTGAAGAGGCTATAAATGGCTCTGAATATCTTAAAGGTCATCGCCGATGCAACAGAAAAATTTATCTTAATTTTGCAAAAGTCAATGACCAATTTTTGTAGAATGACTTGAGCTCATTCATCACTTCCAAAAAAAAAATATTTTTCCAACGCTTTAACTTGTCGCATGTCGAGAAAATTCGTGTTGTAAACAACACCACCGAAAGAGGCGTGAAAATGGTGGAGGAGTTTAATAAAATATTTTGCAGGAACGCAGAGGAGAAGCAATATTTGATTCAAGTTGTCGCTGATTATCGCAAAAAATTTCAGAGTTTTTTAAAGGTAATTGTATTTGGGTTAATTTTCGTGAAATTTCTTTTTTTGTATGGCGACCCCATAAAGGGCTGGCGGTGGAGGGTAAGTTTGTTCTAGCGATGTATTGGGGATCGAAATATGTGGGTCACAAATACATTTTACCGCCCTAGGGGTGACTTCTGAGTAGTTACGATCGCTTTACTTTAAATATTCCTCCAATTTCGTTCTCACAAATCCGCGTGCTGCACGGCTATTTTCAACCGATATTTTTCTCAATTTTGTTAACCCGAACCTCACACAGAACTGGGCTGCTATTGTAGTCAAATTGTAGTAGACGACAAGAAACAAACTTTCAATTTGGTTGCATAATCTTAACTTTTGACGCAAAAATTAATAAATTAATGCTATTAAGAGATCGTCTATTAAACACTGGCAATTTGTTCCCACTTACTACAAAATGTTTTTCGTTTTTACTTTAAAGCTCTAACTCTGAGGCCTAATTTTTGAGTGGAAAATCATGTTTGATCAACAATCAAATATAATTTAAACTCGGAATTCCGTTTTTAGTTTAATAATTAATTGCTGTTTACACAGCCAATGTTGGGCATTTAAACTATGATCAAATAAATAACCATATGATTTTGGTCGAAAACAACCAGAAGAACAAACACAAAGCTACTTTCATTGTTAATGTGAACAATTATAATCACCATCCTAGTTGAAATAATAATAACAACGTATCATTTAACTCGTAGTGCAGTTAGAACTTTATGGCTGCGCAAATATTCTCCAATTTCATTAAATATTTTGTATTTTATCACTTCACTTTTATTTTGCAAATGGCTTCAGTTTGATGTATTGGAACGATTAGCCGATAAATGTATGAATACTGGTTATTTTTCGTAGCATTTGCCACTGTTGCCACATGGTAGTAAGATTATTTGACAAAGCACTGAAAACCTCTTTTCGTATTTAAATTCTGATCAAACATAAATCAAAATCAACTGATTACCAATTTAAATAACCAGTCAAAAATTGGGCCTGCTTATTTTTCTGTTAAATTTCGGTCCCCACAAACACAAACAAAATGTGAGACAACTAACCTTCGTGTGAGGAATTTATTTGTGCCAACGCAACATTTATGTTTATGAAGATCGAAAACCGTGCCATCCGACTTAAAAACTGGAGTTGACGGGATTGAAATCCGGGTAGAATCAAACATTTTAAATAAATCTTTTTGTTTTGATTGTACAAGGTGGGTATGCGCCTATGATTACGGTTTTGATATTTAGCGCTAAATGGGAATTATTTTGGTGGAAGTAGTAGTTGTTGTTGTTATTTTAAACGCAAATTTATTTGCTACTTATACTTCCCCTGAAGTGGAGTTGGATCCAGGCACCATGAATTGCTTGTACAATACTGTTACGTACTATGGTTATTTTGCAAGCCTATGTAAATAACATAGTATGTCGACGAAGTTTGTGGTGTGTATGGCAATTTGATTAACTACGCCTAAAAGTACACAGCATAGTAGCTCAGCATACCATGTTTGATAAAAAAGATTCTTCCAGAAAAATCGTCAGATGGTGAATTAACAGTGTGTTAATAATGACAAACTGAAATAAATGTACAGAGTTACCATCAATTTAGAAAACGAAAAAACAGGAACTTCATTATATAACATTTATTCTCTTAAAATCGGCAGTCTCTTTTAGTTACATTACCTACAATTACGTGAACCTGTGTGAGGCTACTTTTTTTCAATAAAAACCGTAATTTTTTGTTTCCGAAATGTATTTTTTTTGCATTTTTTAGTTAATAATATGGCAGGCAACATAAAATTAAACATTGTGAACTTTTTAACAGAAATTCACCATCTACCCTAAGCCACCTATTGGAAATCATAATTTTCTTCATAACTTTATAATTTTCTTCATAACTTTATATAACGAATACATGGCGCTTCCCGTGCTTTCCAAGTGGCATTGTGCCAAGGTGTTGAACTTTTAGAAATAGCTAATGCACGGAAAAATTGACGCAGTCTCAGTTTAATAGTTCATATAGAGAGTAATGTCATTTTGGGCTGCCATTCTTCTCTTCTGGCATTTCCTTTCACGCTATTCGTGGTGCGGTCGGTGCGATAGAGATTTATATGATATAAATTGACCTACACCAGGTGCAATTACAAAAATTGTTGACTTAAATTTTTCATATCGTTTTGGTGAAAAACTGTGAAAATGATAAGATCGTGAGACGTCTTAAAAGTGAGTAGAGTTGTTGCTACTGTCTACTCTTTACGCAATAAGAACCATAGAGTAATGACGTATACTCGTAGAGTAGCGATTTGTCTCAGTAACTTTACGAAATGAATTTCTCTTTCTCTCGAAGACTCCTACAGATGTTTCGTCTGCTTGCGATAAGACCCAGGATTCTGCGCCATAAAGCAAGACAGGTTGTATGCGAGTCTGGTATAAAGGGTATTTCAATAAGAGCGCTACAAAAGTTTTTTTAAATAAAACAAAACCGGTTTTAGATACCTATGAAACTCTTTATTCCTGCGAAAGTACGTTCGATGCCATTATGTATGGAACTCGATTTCTTTTGCATGGCCACCACGGGCACGCTTGCAGAAGTCCAGACGCTGAACCCAATTTTCGACGGTTTTCAAGCATAAATCGGCCGATACTGGTGCAAGTTCACGTTCGATATTCGTACGAAGTTCATCAATCGTCGCTGGCTTGTTGGCATAGACCATCATAGACTTGACGTAGCCCCACAGGAAATAATCTAACGGCGTCAAATCGCACGACCGAGGCGGCCATTTCGTGAGATAACACGTTCACCAAACTTGGTTTCCAATAAATGGATTGTTGCATTCGCTGTGTGGCTTGTGGCGCCGTCCTGTTGGAACCACATGTCCTCCAAGTCCATATTATCCAATTGGGGCCAAAAATATTCGGTTATCATTGAACGGTAGCAATTCGCATTCACAGTAATGTGCTGGTCTTGATCATCACGGAAGAAGTACGGCCCAATGACGCCTCCGGCCCATAAACCGCACCAAACCGTAAGTTTTTCGGGATGCAATGATGGCTCATGAAATTACCGAACCGGACCATTTCAGATGGTTTTTCATACTCAGCGCTGTTTGGTTGCTGTTCTTATATGTTTGACCTACATTTATATCCACAATTTTCCCAATACTTTTATTAGATCTACGAAAACAAACAACACAACAATTGTGTTGTTTAAAAAAGAACACAGTGTCTTATTAAAGAACATAGCCTTTGAAGTGGACCAAGTGATTTGTATGAGAAGACACTTTACTGGGCCTCAGGCTGTGCCGATGTCTAAACCCAACTTATATCAATAACTTCTGCCGATACGATTCGGTGGTAGCTAACACTTCTTCGTAAAAACGTGGACCATTTGATTCTTCCCAAATTTAGGGAATCTAATTTTATTACATTTATTGACTATTTTCCAACCTCATCAGGTCAGATGTCTCACACCTATTAATTAAACAAACAAATTTTAACATATTTCTCCACTTGGTTCTATCCTTCACCTTTTCTCGTCAGTTGGTAACACCAAGGATACGGAGGGATTATTCGCCATGGTCTTGGTCGCCCTCATTTCCTGCTTCTATCGGGTATGTTATCGAAAACCTTTCGCGCTGCCTCATGTGGTCTTGGTTGGATGGCCTTGTTCGTCTTTACTGCAGCATTTCTCATTATTATCTTTTCCAGGATTTGGCGCAGCGTGAAGTCCTGGACTTGCCTGATCTGAAACCACACCGATAAGTTCCAATCAGGTTTTCAGCAATTGGCTTTAGACTTCCACATAATACGCACGACAAATCATCCTTTTGAATACAGGACATAATACACTGAGACTCTAATCATCAGACATAGATTCCCCCAACCATATACCGCATATAAGTTGATGCATGTGGACTAGCAGTCTCTCGCCACCTACCTTAAAAAGTTCAGCGGGTAGCCCATCCTCACCAGCGGCTTTATCATACCAAATCCGGGAAATGGCCGTTCCAATCTCGCCTCATTACCTCGTGATCGTCAGTGAAAGAATCTGAGTGGAATAGTACTAAAAATTGGTCTCTCCACGTTTTAGCACACACTGCTTATCAGTCACCAGATTCTAATCTAGGGATCTAGTTAACATAACGAATTTGTGGTACGTAGCCCCTTCTTTTTGGAACCAGATATTGTCAAGATCAACTTCTTCCAATTTCGGCCACAAAAAGTTGGTTATCATCGATCTATACCGCTCTCCATTGACATTAACGGTATTACCAGCTTCATTTCCAAAGAAGTACGGACCGATGAGTCCACCAGATTAAATAAATGAATGGTTTCCCGTTACATCCCATGAAGGGATTAGGGAGAGCTTCTCACAAAACCAGTGAGCTGTGCGTGTTCTAGTTTTACACTCACTGATTGAGACCTACAGTTTTACACCGATTCCGAACGGTATTTTGAGAAGCCTTTTCATGGCTAAGTACTCGATAGTGTCGCCGTCACTAAGCGAGGTGACCGCCGTCGAAAGAAATTTAAGGCGGTCAGAGCAGGGATCGAACCCAGGATCTCATATACAAGAGCCGCGCACACTAACCATTGCACCACCGACGGCCACAGTCCACCAGATTACTTCGAGTATTATTGGTACTTGAACATTATGTAAAGAAAATGTACGCTCGTAATTTGCAACAATTCGACGAATAGCGAGCACAGGTGAATGATTATTACGACCATAAAATGGCAAAAGCGCACGAAAAGTTGCAATTGGAGAACGATTATTTTGATAAAAAAATTAAATTGTAAACATTACTCAATACAATGAAAAACAATTACAGATTATAGATGCACAAAAACGGATGCGGATACGTTTCGGACTCGTAACGAGTCCGTAAAAACATAAAAAAGGGAATCAGTGAAATTGTGAGTAAAAACATAAAAAAGGGAATCAGCGAAATTGTGAGTTGGCGGGTCCGTCTCGAACTCGTTACGAATCCGTAAAAACATAAAAAAGAGAATCAGCGAAATTGTGAGTTGGCGGATACGTCTCGAACCCGATACCAGTCCGTAAAAAGAGATTTCCTGCGATTTCCAAACACAATGTAAGGACCAGCCAATATTAACAATGGAGGACGTCGCTAAGACGGTCTTCCACTACGCTCATGATTGTATTTCTAAAACAATCAAATATACCAAATAAATTAAATTTCAAATTAAGATAAAATTCACACGCAAAACATTAATAACTTAAAAGCCCAATAAATATAATTAAATAGACAAAAATTCCTATTAATGCAGAGGCAACTCAGATCGAATCCGTTTCGAAGGCGTAAAAATTGATAAAAGCGAATTCGTCTCGAATTAATTTTATTTCCAACAAATGAATCCGAAACGGAGTCGCAAATAAACTTCGTTACGAGTTCGAGACGGATTCGCCTTTTCGAGAGGAATTTCATGCGAAAATGAATTCGTTATGAGTTCGTAACGAATGTCCGTTTCGGACAAAATGTCCGCTGAAACGAATCCGTCTCGAATTTGTAACGGACTCATATGGCACATTGGGATACTACAAATGGCCGAAACGTCACTTAGAAATCATATCACTCAAATTGGAAAACCTGTTATATTGAAAAATATTGAATACATAAGTATATGAAAAATTTACCCCTGAGATAACCGCTTGAGTTGTGAGTCTGGCATGTATGTGTGTATATGTCGTAAGTAAATTGAACCTTGGTTTTCTCTATTAAGTTATGAACTTATATTGCTGCAATTATTTATAAGTATATGAATAATAACACACATTAATCTAGTATCGCTGACCTTTGAGAATTATGGTATTTAAAATAAATAAATAGAATGTGTATACTGATTATTCTTAAATTCTTTTAAGAAATGCATAAATGCAAAAGTCGTCATTTTGGGACCAAAAGCGTCAAATCGACGCATGCCTAATTTTTATCCCAAAAATCGTCAAAATGGCGAAAACTCGTCAAATCTGTCAGCTCTGTTCTCATATGCAATTTGATATTGTCATTCTCATCAGTGATGGGAAATGTGGTGCAATTGTAAACAATTTCTAATCCAACTTTTCTACTCCCATCACTGGTATTGTGGCCTGTAATTCAACGTTAATTCCCCGCTGTCAGTTCTTGCGAAATTATCGTAAGAACTTTTGTTATTTATCTCTAATCGGAAAATAATGTTGTGGAGAGTTACTACCATAGAGTAATGACGTATAGAGACGCCAACGTTCTCAGTAAAATTATGACATTTGGTGTGTTGCAGATGGGCGGTTGGATGTTGGAAAGTATTGCTTTAATACTACCAGCTAGAGGCAATGGCTCAAACCATCCAACAATAAATCAGCAACGGCATTTCGATTTGTGCGTTAATTTTTTTGTGTAAATACACTACAAATATATACTAACAATAAAATAAAACAAAAATGGTCCAACATAGGTTTAAATTTAAGTTTTTCATCAAAACGGCATGAAAAATTTAAGCCAACAATTTTTGTAATTCCACCTGGTGTGAGTCAATTTACGTCAAATACCTCTCTATCGCACCGACCTCACCACGAACAGTGTGAAAGGAAATGTGAGATAAGAACAAATATTAACGTTGCAAATATTTAATTTATAATTCCATTTTCATTTTATTATTCAAGCTCAAGACCATTCTAAAGCTCTATAAATAGATCTATACGGCCGTATTCATAAAAAATTTGCTGTAAAATATTCTTCAATTCTAATATGTAACCGATAGAACGAATTAAAACAATTTTCTTTAAATACGTCAATGAATTTTTGGCAAATTTTAATCATTAATGGAAAGAATTATTCAACAAATAGAGCAAATAATATTTGCAATTTTCTTAAATTTGGGAGAGGTGTCAAACAAACATATTGAATTTAATTTTTGGGTAGTTAAAAATTTTAAAAATTTAAATTAAAAAATTTTAAAAATTTAAATTAAAAAATTTAAATTTAAATATTTTTAAGGATTAGAAAATAAATCAAAAAAGGAGTGCAAAACAACTCATCAATTAAATTAATATTACCTCTTTGTACCGGTTTTTCATGGGCATTGTGGTTTGGTGAAGCCGTTCTCCTTGCTCATCGGATTCGGTAGGGAGTTGTTTGATAAAATCGTCAAAATGAAAATGAAGAATATGCAGCTTTAATGTCATCGATGTGCCGATTTTCTCAAAATAATAAAGCGTTTCTTTCACCCATTCTCTTGCTTCCGGTTCCGCGTCTCGATCCCCTCCCAAGACTCTGGTGCATACACGCTGCGATGATTCAAAGTTGCTCTTGAATAGCTTTCTAATGTCAGGGCCATTAACTACGCCTGTTAAATGAAGACAAAAAATAAGGACAGAAAAGACAACATTAACATAGTGTAAATAGTACAATGAGGTGAAAAAAAATCGTTTTAAATTTACTACAATACCTTTTTTAATTTTGTCATCGCTACGCTTTGGGTAAACGCTTTTCAAATAGACGAATGCGTTTGGACAATTTACAACGGCCACTTCGATGATGATTTTTGTTGATGACCTTCAAATCACAGCAAGTCTTCCATTTATTTTCGTAGTATTGGATTTTGTTCATTATACCTTTCAATGTTCATAGCTTCCTTTCATGTTAATACCCTTTGCTAGCGGAATGGAAGGTTTTCGGTTCGACACATGCAACAACACTGCTTTCAAGCTTAAGACAGAACCACCAATATATAATCTCCACTCACTAGCGATGTAGTTCATTCCCATTTTTACCACCAAAGCTTTTATATCGTTGCAGTAAGCGAACGAATTGTCATCATTTAGAGGGTGAAATTCAGTTTGCCGAGTCTGAAATTCAGCTTGTCGTTTGCGGTACGCCGTAGAGTTCACATTAGCATGTGTGAGTTTTCTTTGCTTTAAAAACGCTGTCAAAAATATGGCAAGTCGCTGCGATATTCCCAATATGGCTACAATGAAAACCATTTCCATTTGTGTTATTAGTTGTGGTCCATCTCTTCCCTGTTGGGGCTCATAGTCGGCATCAAATGGATCTCCATAAGTAACACCACTTCCTCTAGTCATTCCTGTAAATTCTGTCCATCGATCTGGAGTTGGCGGCCTTGGTGATACAAAATTTTCAGGTGCTAGCACTTGTAGTGTGGCTGTTACAGTAGCTTTATAAATTTTGTTCTTCTCAGCATGTCAATTCAATACACTCAAAATCTACCATCCTGTAAATTTGGCTACAGGATGCTGAAATCCACGAGCCATCGTCAGCTCTTATTTTCCGCAGCTCGCAAGAATGCGTCTTTCCCATATTCTCAGCTGCTCCATCTGGTGGGGAGAGATCCCAAACCAGACTGGGAAGGCATAGGACATGATAGGCCTAATGATCGGTAGTCTAACTTCGTTCGTCAGTCCCTCACGGCACCGGAGCACATTGAGGTAACTCGCGAATACCCCCTTCACTTTGGCCAAAGTTCGGTTAATGTGTCGGTAAAATTAAAAATTCGTCGTAAATAGGACACCTAGGTATTTAAGATCCTCGGTATTTCCTATTCGGGCGTCCCCAACCCAAAGGTCAGGTACAAATGCCCTCGCGCTACGAAACAGCAATCGCCGTCTGCCCTTGATTATAGCAGCCTCACATTTGCTAACGTTCAGGTTAAGCCTCCACTTGTGGAGATATCTCGACAGAACTTCCAGGTGCTCATTAACCTTGGAGTTTGTGTTCCTGGCTCTTGCTCCCGTCATGGCAACAAGTAAGTCATCAGCACATACCAGTAGCAGCCCACCATCAGGCGGTTCTGGTAAATCACTGACAAAGATGTTGTAGAGTACAGGACCCAGGAGTGAACCCTGGGGCACTCCCGCCACAACATCTCTAACGATAGAGTACGCATCTCCGACCTTAGTACGCAATTTGCGCCCCTTTAGGAAACTAGCCACCATCCTACAGGTGTCCATATCGAATCCCATTCTCACCATTTTGTATTCCGTCCTGCCAGACTGCATCAAATGCCCTGGCTATGTCGATGCTCGAGTCACATAGTCTCCGAAGACCATGAGCGCATGAGACGTTGAATTTCCTCGCCGAAAACCAAATAGATTATCTTTGAGGATCCTCTTATCTTCTCCCGTCCTAACAATCCTAGTTAAGATGAAGCTCTCAAGTAGTTTGCCTATGGGCGACAGAACCGAAATCGGCCTATAACTCCCACTCCTTTTGGGGTCCGCACACGGCTTTGGTATACGGATCGTGACCGAATCCTTCCAAGCCTCTGGGAAATATCCCAAATTCAGGCTGTGGTTAAAAAGCACCGCCAGAAAGTTCCAAATGGCGGCACTAACCCGCTTAAGGACCACATCTGGTATCCCATCCAATCCGCAAGATCTACGATTAGATCTCCACCGCAACGAGTCACCGACTTCGGCAGATTTTACGAAGCTATGCCGACGCCAACGTCCCTCATCCATGCCAGATGACCCGTCTGCCATGGCGTCTTCTCCAAACGTCACAGCTGGGTCTCCATCCGTCAATCGCTGAATCTCACCATCCACGCCAAAAGTGCCGCCCCTTGCACTACCGCTGACCGAGGGAGAATCTCCTTGAATGCAATCAGCAAGGAGGTTAGCCTTGTCTTCATCGACCACAATCAGGGTATCATCAGTATCCAACATGTCAGGAATAGGTCTCCTGCCCCGAACGCCCGCAGCGGTTTTCACCCTCGAAAAAGTCCCGCTGTTTACCTTAATACCGCGTAAATACGCCGCCCTGCTATTTTGCTCGAACTCTCGTATTGATCGCTGGATGATCTTGTCGAGGTTGCGCACTATAGCCCGAACCATTATAGCCCTTCCAGGATCTCCAGTCCTGTCGATTATCCGCCGAAGCCGCTTCTTTTTCCGTATAAATTCCAGGATATACGGGGAAAGTTTGCGGAGTCCCATAGGTCCCGAAGGAACCTTAGGGATAGAGGCCTCCATAGCCCCACGGAAAGCCACGCCCACAGATTCAACACAAATTTCGATTTCCGAGTTTGTGATATTCCTATCGATCGGGAATTCGCTCCCTCTCAGCCCTCCCGCAAGCACTCGGTTGAATCGCCGTCGATCCATCCGGTCAAAGTCGTAAGAAGTAAGTCGCTCGCGATGTCCGAAATCCCTCCGCTCCAGCAGCAATTCCACGGACCTATGGGCCGATCCGCAATCATGCGTCGCCAACCCGCTCCCCCCGGTGTCACGTAACGCCACCCCTGAAGAGACCAGAAATTGGTCAATATACGTCGCCGAAATAGCACCTATCCTAATTGGGCCACTAGTTGGTACTACAATAATATCAGGGCAACCAGTAAGGAAATCCTGGATTGCCCTGCCCCTAGTGTTCAGCTAGCATGGCTAGCATTAAGGTCAGCTCCTACCACCAGGTCATCTTGACCAGCCAGAGTCACAAGTGGTTCCAGCTGTTCAGTGTCAAATAGACCTCCTGGCCTGAGGTACATCGATACCACAGTAAGTCCAGACCCATCCCCCCTGTGAATACTCACGCACGTGTTCTCAATTTTTCTCACCCTTTCGTGATTTATATTGTCCTTGACAAAAACAGCGGTGCCGCCACCCTGGCCCCCGCATCTGTTCTGCAGGTGAACTACACATCCCTTGAAGCCCAACTTGTGAGTAGCGGATAGTTTATGTTCAGCTATCAGAACTATGTCCTGGCTAAACCCGTCCATAAAAACTGTAAAACAATGTCTTCTGTGGATGGACACAAGAGAGATAACGTTAGCAAAAATGCATTTAACGTCTCTGGTCAATGGAAAGAGATAGGAAGAACCCAAACATAACCTGGGTTTTTTCGGCATCGCTAGAATAGTTAGCGTAACCAGCCGAAAGACGGCCAAACCCTGTCATACATGAGAAAAGGCGCCGACAATCGTCGTCAACCAAACCGAGCCCACCGGAGTTAATATAGGGCGAGCCGGTGCTCGAGCAGGTGCCTTGGGAACAGCACCTGCTGAGTGAGCGCCTAACGCTGAAGTGTAGAAAACACCCTTTACCACCCCCCACTGTTGCGTTGGAAGGTTCGCACAACCTTGCGTGGTTGTGCTCTCGCCCGCTTGGCGAGGAAGGCCTGGCGCTTTGGGCAGCTCTTAGAGCTAGCCACATGACCATCGCCCTCACAATGGGTGCATTTCGCGCGAAACCAAACCCGTGACAGGGTCGGTAGCTGGCACCATTTGCACCTCCACTTCCTTGGAAGGGATAGTGCACTTGACGGGGCCATGTTCACCGCTGCATTTCACACGCCGCATATTACGCGCGAAACCAAACCCGTGACAGGGTCGGTAGCTGGCACCATTTGCACCTCCAATTCCTTGGAAGGGATAGTGCACTTGCCGGGGCCGTGTTCACCACTGCATTTCACACACCGAAATGGTATGCCGCAGTTGGTCGAAACATGACCGAAGCGCTAACAATTGTGACACTGTGTCACGCGCTTCTTCTTATCCTTGTGTACTGTAACGCGACAGTGAAGGATACCCTTTAAGCGATAAAAGCCCTCCAGATCGGAGTCACGTTGCAAGTAGACTAGCCACTTATCACGCGCTGATTATTCAGCTTTAATGTGAGAGCCCCAATGTAGGTTCTCACATCATATGTGGTCGAAAGATCACAAACTACCACCGAAATGGGGGTCAAAATCTTAGGGGTGTACATATAGTACTTGAAGCTTTGCTCGCGCAGCATAAGCTTTAATTTCTCGTAGTCCTCTATCGAGGGGGTACTGAAATTCATCGAGCCACTAAATAGGCGAATAATAAAATTACCATGCCCCAAAGGTGTCCGACCTTTCCCCGTCACTAGTTTGACGTTGGCATGGTACACCTTTACGTTGAGTTTGAGGTGCATTTTGCACCGCTGGTTTATCGCCGTTGGGGCCCATCACGCGGTAGATTGGCCCATCACGGTGGTAGATTCTCCGCCAGAACCGGCTTTGTTCTGGCCTTCCGTGCTGGCGATGCACGGGTGACATCTGCTCTAGCTGGCGCGCTCAGGGAATTCTGTGCTGCCATTGCACAGGCGACCAGTGTTGGCGGTACACTGGCCCCTTCATCCTCCATTGTATCATCCTCGAATTCGGAAAAATCGAGATCCGATACATGCATCTTCTCCTTTTCATCCAACATCTTTTCAACATTGACCAAATTTACTCTATAACTTTCGGTATCACCCAAAAAGAACGAATTAATAAGAGCGACAAAATAACAACGAAAGAAAAAAAGGAGATAATAAAAAGAGCGAAAGATAAAAAAGAGCGAAAGTTCCATAAATTTGATAATATATTAAATACACAAAAAATTGTTCTCTTTGTCCTTCCGGAAAACGTAACCATTGTTTTTTAAAAGAACAAAGCCTTTTTGGCTTCTCGTATATTCAAGCGACATTTGTTAAAACTTTCTTACAAATATTTATTATAAATAAAGTAAAGTAAGTAAAAAATAAACGTATTAAATTATTAAAACATGTCAAATTTATTATAGTTCAATGTAAATTGAAATTGATGGTTCTGTAAGACATGGATAGGTACCTGAAAAGATCAAACAGTAAGTAATATTCTACAACTATACGAGTATAAGCATTTTTCTTACACAAATGTCTATTGTCACCATGTAGATAAAAGTAAAGAGAATGGAAATAAAAATGACAGCAGCAGTAGCGACTCTGAAAATTGAGCATCCAGAAGAACACAAAGTCGTCTTCTGAAGTATGGACTTTGTTTGAAAAGACAAACGATAGTAGACATGATAAATGTCGCTCCTGTGCACGTATTTATAAAACAAGCGGCAACACATCAAATCTTTTTGACCATCTCAAACGTGCTCATCCTACTTGGAGAGAAATGCCAAGGGCCGGAAATAAAATACATTCCTTTTTTAGAAAAAGCGATATTTATGATTCAGCATCGGAACGTAAAAAGACCATTGACAATGCTCTAATGGTTATGATTGCTTCCGATATTCAACCTTTTAGTATCGTCGAGGACGAAGGATTTAGAAAATTTGTGAAATGTTTGGATCCGCGCTACGTCTTACCATCTCGTACTACACTGCGAAATGACCACGTGACAAGTTTGTACAACGACACCAAAAATAAATTGCAAACTATTATTAATGAAATAAAGCATTGCGCGATTACATCGGACTGCTGGACATCACGGGCAAATGAGGGGTACTTGACTGTCACGTGCCACTTTATTACAGAAGAATGTACTTTACGTGCAGCTGTTTTATCAACAAAAAAAACTTCTGGTCACCACCAATCACTGTGCGGAAAACATTGCATCATCATTACGCCCAGTGTTAGAAGAATAGGGCATTATAAACAAAGTAACATGTATCGTAACAGATATAGACAATACAATGGTAAAAGCTTGTGGCCTGTTGCAACAGAGAAACCTACCTTGTTTTGCAGATTCTTTGAACCTTGTCGTACAAGATTGTCTGGCGCAAAATAATATAAAAGAAATTCTTTGCAAATGTAAACGGATAGTGACATTTTTTAAGACAAGCACTATATCCTATGAAAAATTTAAGGCGGCAAAAGGGACAGACAATGCGTTCAGTCAGTTTGTTGCAGGAGGTACCCACTAGGTGGAATAGCGCCTACAGGATAATAGAGAGAATTTTATTAACAAATGATTATATATCTTCTGTATTGCTGGTTACATCGAAAGCACCAGCACCCCTAACAGCAGATGAACTTGAACTGCTGAAGGACCTTCAAGTAATACTTTCACCGTTTGATAATGCAACAGTACAGGCATCGTCAAGTACATCCATTACAGTTTCTCTAATAATACCTCTAATATGTGGCCTCTTTGAAACACTAGAAGAACTAGCAACTACAGTTAGAACATCAGAAGGTCGTCAGGCATGTGTTTTCTTGATTGAAAAAATGGTTATGTCCTTACGAAGAGCGCACCGCGGCTAGATTGGCGACGTTGTTAGACCCTAGATTCAAAAAGAAGGATTCCGCTTCGGCAAAAATGCAGAACTAGGCGAAAAAGCTTAGAGAATGAAATAACTGCCATAAGTAAGGCTTGCTCACAATCTGCAGAACCGTCAACTTCAAAAAATATTCACACTGAACCACAGCAGCCTCTCCTTAAGTTTCTCCACAATAAAATCGCTAACAAGGTGAGAACGAACAGAGTAGACGCTATTGTTTCTATTCGGCAGTATATGCAAAATGAAAATATTGCTACAGAAAGTGAACCGCTACAGTACTGGAAGGTAATGTCTATGATTTAATTACAATCCTTTCGTAAATTATTAAATTATTCTATTCAGTACAATGCCAATCCGATGGCGGCACTTAAAATGTGTGCTATACGTTACTTATGCATTCCAGCAACATCGACGGAATCAGAAAGAATATTTAGCAAAGCTGGGTCAATAATATCTGACCGAATGACTTGCTTGAAGCCAAAAAATGTTGATATGCTTTTCTTCATCAACAAAAATTATTGGCTTAGCCAATTATCTTAAATCTGTATAATATGTTGATACGTACCTTTTAAACAAGAATTTACTTTATTAATCTCATGAAATACCTGATTTTTTTGTTTGTTTGACTCATTACATTGAATGTGTTAGGTCTTGAATTAAAGTTTTTTGTTTATATGTAATTGTGTGTCGTTTGTTTTTTAATGTATTTCATAGGATAGATTCCTTTGATATATGAAAAATAATATAGAATGGTAGAAGCATTACTACAAAGATTATATCATGGCAACAACAACAGGCATTAAATTAGCTGTTCTAATAACACAACCTTCATAATAAGCCTTGGAATGTATTTCGTAAATTATTCGATAGTTTTGAGAAGAACTATCGATTGGAGAGACTATCGATAGTTTTCCAGCTCTAGCGTCGTGTCGCTTTTATATGGTGTGCTGTGCGTCCCTTGTTGCGTTTGCTGAGCTTACTGCTTTGTCTGTGCTGCTGAGGTCAGTGAGATAGCATAGTATCTCAATGTTGAAGTAAACGGTGTTAAGAATCATTCCTAGGAAGCTCATATGTTCTAGAAATTTGTTTATTGAAAGTTGTTTATTTTTAAATTTGATTGTTTTCTTGACTTTTGAAGAGTTTGCTACCTCTGGACCTAAACAGGGGGAAAAAGGTAAAAAAAAATCTATTTTTTTAAAGTTTTCTCCGATTTTGACCTTGAAGATGGAGTTCTTTTGATTTTATATGTTCACAATTTTTGTTCTTTATGACATGCTATAACTTTTCCTCAGAGAGTAAATCAAAATTATGAACGGTTTGCAAGATATGAGCCTGAAAAAATTATCACTTTTTTCCAAAAAAGACATCGAGGCCCCAAATCTTTGGGGGCCCATAAAAAAAAGTGCATGACTTTGGGCAAAACTGGGAGACACGGGTCTTTTTTTGGTCTTTCATCACGTAGTGGTGTCCGTATATAGTTATATATTTTCGCGTTGCACTGTATAATAAGACCAAACTGATTACACAAATATCAAAAAGGTTCCCTAAAAATCAGTTTTATCTCAATTTGTCCTATTAATTAAAGTACTCTGTGATTTGTTTTGCTTCAAGATTTGATCTTTAACATCGAAGCCAATCCACCATTTTAAGTTTGTGCCTTCACGATGTTCATATGTTTAAGCTTTGTTTGTCAAACCTCAGCAACAGAATTCTTCTCTTAAATCTAAAATTTGCAACTGCAGATGTTCGATACCGTTCAATCAAAAATTTATGAGCGAGTTGGAGCATATTGTATAATACTAATCTATAAAAATGAATACAATGGCATCGGCTAATAATGGAAAACGGCTGTAGCAATTATTTTGCTTTTATCTCTTGCGGACGAGAAGTAGGAGCAAGAGTTTAATAGTTGAAATGCGTGGAGCGCGAAGAGGGTAGGGGTTTCCCGATCATTTTAAACCATGTTTCGATCGAATAGTCCTTTTCTCTTAAAGAGTCTTTTCCGAATGAATCTGGATGACTTGTATTTTATACTCGAAAATACGCAGAAAACAATAGACAATTTATTTATATTTAGAGGTGGCTAAAGAACGATGAGCCATCAATCGATAGCTTTCGATAGTGATCGATTTCAGCTTTTAATAAAATAGCTTCGTTTTAATAAATATATATATGTACAAATAAATTAAAATATGTTTGTGAATAGGTTTTATTAATAATTATTCTGATTTTTAATAAACTGCACAGCAGAAGCGAAATAGTTAAACAAACAACATTAATTAAATTTAAAATCGGATTGTTGCCACCTCTGATATGTACACAAAGTTTGTCAACACAAAACAAAAGAATGAATATGAATTCAATTGTGAGTTGTATTTTCAACGTCTCAATTATGACTTAACTGTTGACATAAAGCATTCACACTATGTTTACACTCACAATGTCAACTGACGTTTTTCGCACTCTTAATCTACACTCAACGCAAAGTTAACTACTGTTTACACTAGGATTGACTAAGTTGACATCAAAATTGGCTCGTTTGTCAACTAGTGTAAATTCACCATAAAAGTATGGTAGGAATGGAAGTGGAATTCTGCTTTTCATTAGTGACAAAAACGTGCGTATATAAGTACAGAAAATGTGTAATTTTAGAAAAATCTTTATCATAGAGTAAGTAATATTTTTCAAATATTTAATATAAAATGCACAAACCCCTAGGCATGTCATGCATTGTTTCTCAAAACGTTATGGGCCTCCCTAATTACAATTCCAATTTACAATTCAAAACCAATTTTCGATTTGTATGTATAAGTATTTCTCAGAAAATTATGATTACGTTTTGAGCATAGAGTAAATATGGGTAGAGAAAATCTTTCACTCACCAAATTTCTGACATTTGTCCTCGTGTGATGTATACGTTTGATGTTGAAAAGAATTGCTTTACTAATACCAGATAGATGCTATGGTTCAAAACAACGAACAAAATAACAACAACGGCATTTCGTTTTGTGTGTTAAAATTAATGTGTTAAATACAACACAAATGTATGCTAACAATAACAGTCAATAAAAAAGTTTAAAACACATTTAAATTTCACAGTTTTTCACCAAAATGGCATGAAAAATTAAAGCAAGAAGTTATTGTAATTCCACCTGGTGTATATCCCTTTTCGTCAAACATCTCTCTATCACACCGACCGCATCACGAAGAGTGTGAAATGAAACGTCAGATGAGAGAATAAGTTTATGTAGGTATGTATTAGTCTATGGTTTTGAGTTTTCTAAATTGGTTAGGAAATAATGATTATTTGTTGAGTTCTATATTTTGATCAGAAAACGAAAATGAATCCTGGAGTTTAAGAATACTGTTCATTTATGAAACTCATTTGAACGTATTGCATTGCAAACAAAGACGAAATATTTACATTTCCATGCGTAACAAGTAACAGCGACGTATTCAATAGTATTTTAAGTCCTACACTGAAAGAAAAACGTTTCGTCGCATGGATGAAACATATTTGCTAATGGTTTACGTTTCTGTTGACAATTTCTTATTTGCGTAACTGCAACAATTAATTTGTCGTTCTTGCAATAATTATATTTGATTTAAATTTTGGAGAAGAACTGGAAAACAATCAGAATAAAAGTATTTGTTTGAAATTTAGAATATTGAATTTGGTTTATATCTTGCCTTTTCCATAGTTTATTTTTTTTTTTGGCTGTATGCCAACATTTACAGTTGACGAAACAATTTCGTTGCTGCAACGAGTGAGTTGTTAACGGAACATAACTAATTTTTATGATGATCCAGAGAGAAATGGAGAGAAGAAATAAAATGAGCGATTTTAAAACAGAGCTCAGCAAGGTAAAGTGGTCATCATGAGTGGTCGGTCACGTAAACATTTTAAGTCAGTTACTTTCTAACAACCGACAGTGATAGACGCTGTTCCAAGCCGGAATGATTTAATTGAATTTCTAATCTGTGGGTTAAGTAATTAGCTAACTTAATAATAAATTCCCGAAAATAATTTGTTGCGATTTTAAAAAGCACGATCATTGGGAAAATAACTTCGTTTCTGCATTTCTAAATGGAGTACATATAACTAAAGCGGATAAACAAACTGAGTGTAAGGACAACACAATAGCAAAGAAAGTGACGCATCGATAGCGAAAAACAACCCCGATAAATGGAATAGAATGACCAAAGCCGTAGGCAGTTCTAACTGAATTTTTGTGTGTGTTGGTGCCAGTGAATGACGAAATGCCCATTTAAAGTATTGTAAAGTATTCCCGAAGTACAACTGACGAAACATGTAAAGGGTGTCTGAGTAACATTGCACTTTTTAAATTTAGTGCCATTTTTTGTGCACGTGGCAACCCTGAACACTGTCACATATGTTTATTCCGATTATTAAAAATGGAGCGATTTTCGAAAGAACAACTCGTTATAATTGTGAAAATTTATTACAAAATTTTGCAAAGTTGTGCAGAGACCGCTCGAAAATTTTAAAGATTTTTCAGTCGAGAAAGTGCACCTAATGTGTCAATCATACGAAGAGTGGTCAACAAATTTGGAGAAACTGGATCGGTTATGGACAGCAAGACTCCTGTGCGTCAACGTACCGGTCGGTCTATTGAAAACATTACTCCTGTCAACGAGAGAGTCGCCGAAAACCCGAAAATATCCATTCAGCATCTTTCTCAAATACTTAAAATTTCACGAAGCACTACGCAGCGAATTTTGACAAAAGACCTCCACATTCATGGGCACAAAATTCAGTTTACACTGGAGCTCAAACCAGCAGACCATAGACAGTGCCGGCAATTCGTTCAACGGGTAATGGAGCAAAGAGAAGTCAATGACAATTTAAAAAAAAAAATCATCTTCTCCGATGAAGCGCATTTCCATCTGAATGGCGTCGTGAATGCACAAAATTGTCGAATTTGGGGCTCAGAAAATCCTCATGCAATCCATGAGAAACAAATGCACCCACAACGAACAACTGTCTGGTACGGATTTTTGTCAGGCGACGTGATTGGGCCTTACTTTGAACCGAGCGCATGAAATAATCGATTTATTGCAGTAACGATTTTCAGATTTAAATAAGTAAAAAGTGAAAACAAACTAACAACAAATGCATTACCATTTATATTGCAATTTTATATCGCCTTAGTTCAAGATTGTTATTATCCCAGTGCTGCTTAGCTCTCGAAGGCTCTGTTAAATTATCGTCGGCATCAATTCCTTATATCCGCAAGTTCTCCCTTCCTCCAGGGAGGATTATGCTTCCCCTTGCCTTCGTTCTTGGGTTAAAGATTTGCAGCGTGAGCACTCGTTACCACGTCCGCCACATTATTTATGTCGTCTACGTACTTTATCTCCACAGATGTCTATGATTCCAAACCATTATTACAGGCATTTTCATAGCGTAGAAGGGCCAGTCAGTCTTCCTCGCATTGCGATGAAATGCTACAGGTTGGGTCTTGTTCCAGTCAAACTGAAATCCAATGTATTTATGATCAGAAAACGAATTGTCATTAAGGACACTCCATTCCCTGATCTGCTCATACTGGTCCAACGTTGCAAAGGTGGATGAAGTACCTCTTGCCTGGAGCTGGTGACGAAAGTCGGTTATTTGCCTCTGTTACGTATAGCAGGGCTAGTATCCAGTAGGTACATCATGAGTATTTCACCCATCTCGTTGGTATCAGGGCTACATTTAAAAGGTACTGATTTCAACAGGTCTCTTGCCGCCAGGACATATGTTCGTGGGCTCTTTTCATCATGGGACACGAACGTTTTATTTCAGGCTACCGCAACGTTGTTTCTGTCGCCATATTCCGTTGCCAGGAACATATTCAGTTCGTTTGTGGCCACAATCCAAGCTCTGGGATTGCCTATGCCGGTTGTAGCTATTGAGCTGTATCCCTCCCTCCCCAACCCACAACCCCTACTGGTAGCATCAAAGGGCCCTTGGATTAGGCTGCTCTGAAAGAAACGTAACATTTGTTCGCCTCCCCATTATCTCGCAACTTGTACGTCGTCAGGCATCAAAAAGCCTTCACCAGTGTCACTATCACCGGTTTGTTAAATCCAGATTGAACCCGGATAAGGAGAACCCCTTTTCCGGATCTGCTAACGTTTGCAACAAGTCTGCATGAGTATGTACATTCAAACTCGCCAGCGACATATTATTCATAGTCATCTCGATTTTGTGTATTCCTGATACGGTTTATACATTTTACGAGTTATTTGCAAAAGCAACGGGTCCATGCCACCAGATTTTTTCTGAAGTGGAAGAGACTCGTTTTTCCAAATGTACATTGCCAGTCTATTCACACAATACACCTCTTCCAGTCGACCAATTTAAAGTTCGGTATTACTATCCTGTAGAATGTACTAAATTTCCTCCAGATCAGGTGGAGTGGCTGGAGTCCATGCATGTGTCGTGGAACAACAACAACCGAACAACATCTAGTGCTGCCCCTGGATACAGCTCACCCAGTTTTTTCAAGTTTAAACGTAAGTAATCTACCGACCGCTGATCCCTAAACGGCATTAACTTTGGCCGGCCTTCGAGCATCGTGTGGCGCGACATCGTGGACGAGGTTCCAGTATTATCATTCGGTTTCGAACGTGTTCTGACTACAATGCCTCCACAAGAAATGTTCATTTATCCTTCCGAATGATTCCGTCATTCTCCGCCTGGTCTATAACCGCCATCACCAGGTTGTCTTTTACAACCAAGGGCCTTTGGCCAGAGTTCCGACTGGCCATCTTAGACCTCTTCGGGTGTGGATGCTCATCGGATGAGCGAAACCCCTTCTCCGCTTGTTCCGACGTGGAAGCACCAGTAACATCTTGATTATGAAGAATATTACGAGCAAATTGAAATGAACCTCTCTTTCAAGCAGTGAGTGCCTCCAGGGAGATAAAGGTGGAATATCTGGTCATATATCATACGATATGCAAGCAATAAACTAGATATTTCCAACAAAATGATGTATCCCTTTATAAATCGGAAGTCTATACTAAATATCGATAATAAGCTTCTCATAATACAGCAAACCACAGACTTATCATTCATGAGCATGAACATCAGCTATCGTTGATATCTATTGTCGGCGCACCGCCCTTCTTGATACCATAGAAGAATGTAATCGGAGTTTTTCGCATCACTATCATGCTCACAGCCTTTTTTGGTAACATTTTTTCAAATTCATCAGCCAGATAAAAACTTATCGACCAAGCCGATGCTCATGAATGAGAAGTCTGTGGTCCGCATAAAGGCAGTCTTTCTGTAAGTCTTATACTGCAGTCTTATACTGTAACGGCTACAAATGGCTCAAAAAACGCTG
The DNA here is from genome assembly GCA_963931995.1 of Phaonia tiefii. Classification (NCBI taxonomy): domain Eukaryota; kingdom Metazoa; phylum Arthropoda; class Insecta; order Diptera; family Muscidae; genus Phaonia; species Phaonia tiefii. Next base: position 144,612,409 of record OZ008368.1, read on the forward strand.
CTTAGGATGATTTATAATCTACTGTTTTACTTTTCCACATCTCCGTTACACGCACTACATAATATTTGTATAGTCAACGATAACATTTTTAATATCTGTAACAACATCTTTGATAAATGTGCAATATCTCAGAGCGATCAATTAAAACATGTTTGTCCATAAGAATCTGAACAGCTTTAGGTATCTATATCTCGTAAACTGTGTCTTAAAAAAAGTGAGGTGATATTCAAAGTCACCATTTTTGATACATATAAAATTGAATTTTGGTAGGAAATTTGTATTTACTTAGTAGAAAACAACTTTAAAAATAAATAAATGGTTTCCCATTACATCCCATGAAGGGACCGGGGAGAACTTCTCACGATCACTGAGCTGTGCGCTTTCCGGTTTTCACTCACTGATTGGGACCTACAGTTTTACGCCGATTCCGAACGGTATTTTGAGAAGCTTTTTCATGGCTATATACTGGATAGTGTCGCCGTCACTTTGCGAGGTAACCGCTGCCGAAAGAAATTTGAGGGTGGTCAGAGCAGGGTTCGAACCCAGGATCTCATGTACAAGAGCCGCGCACACTAACCATTGCACCACCGACGGCCACAGAAAACAACTTTGCAGTATAACAAAAAAAAAACATTTGTTTTCGAAACTTCTCTTAATGATATCTCAGAAACCAAAAATTTTCAGAAACAAGGATGAACTAGTTCGACTCGGCATTTGGCATAAATATGAAGTCAATTTTACGGCTTTGGATCACACATTGCTTATAGAAGGTATGTTCGTGCAAAAATGTCAAAATTATATTATGGTGCGCTTTAATTTACGTCATATCTCGTTAACCATAATTATCATGGACAAAGTAAGGACATTTTCCAGAAAGTCTCATTATGTAAACGTAGTTTTAGGTTTTTGTCGTGAACACCACACATCGTAGTTATTGGCTTTTAAAAATTCTGAATGTGAAATATTTTTAATCATTCAATTAGCAATATCTTAGAAACCACAGGTATCACGGAATATATAACAAACTTTTTGGAATCACCGTGTTCGCTTAACCAGAATTCGTGTCCTCTTGTTTTACTCAGATGTTGGCAATAAACAGAGATTGGCCTCCAAAGCGACAAAAAAAAAACGTCGATTGACCCCTTTATCTGTACGCCATATCTCAAAAACATAAAGTGTCATGAAAACTCTTATGAAATATTAAATTTGTGTATCTCTAGTACAGTTGAATTTAACTTCCCATTTGGTAAGAATTGACGTTTAACTGAAACTAATAGTTTCAGGCGACCCTTGTAGTTTGATCCCAGAGAATGTGTGTGTGTTCCTCGGAGTATTTTGTTTTTCTCTTTATTTTGTAGCTAAAAGCATAGATTAATTTATACATAGGCTTGATATCCGTCTCACCTGACGTTTGTCTTTAAGCTTCTTTCATCATCGAGTATCATATACGAAATGTCCCACCTCTCTCTCATCTGAGGATTCACTTTATGATTCTTCCGAGAGGAATCTAAAGTCTGTCAGATGTTTTGTTCTAACATGGAACCAAGTTCCAAAATGTTGTTCATTCACAATGTTCAAATATTTACATACTTTTCACATTCACAGTAACAATGTCAACTGCGTTTATCAAACCTCAGCGACATAATTCTTCTCTCGACGTTACAACTTGCAACTTCCACAAGTTTGCATCCCATCAGTCAATATACCGAGCAGCGAGTTGGCAAATCTATGTATAAATTAATCCATGGCTGGAAGTTCGTATTTTCAGCTGACAGCTGTTCACTATTTCCTTTTATTTAATATTCATATTTTTCAAACTACTTGCATTTCACCACGAATGGTTTCAAGTAAAACGGAATAAAATAAAAGAAGTTTCAAGAATTTCAAAGCATTACTAAAGATAATTTGAAATTGTTAACTGATAACTTTGATTCGCCATAGGATAGAAAGTTTGGAAAATACACAACTTTTTAATTTCGTTCGTTTTGTCTTTTTTTTTACCTAGTACTTCACGAAATCCAAGTTTCAGCGACAACTTCATCCATTTTTAGTCAGCTCTCATATGAAATCATATCACTGTGAGCCGTATTGTCAGTTATGTACGAATGCGTATAAAAATGTGCAAATAGCACAATACTGCTTGCGTTCCTATTTTAAGTCTGCGCGACTCTTGTGCATGAGAGCGTAGTTTCGAACCCTGATTTGACCACCTTACATTTCTTTCGATAACGGTTACCGCGCTTAATGTAAAAAACTACGGCAGTAGAAATCATTTAATTTCGGTCAACCTCATTAAATACTGAATACGACCTATAAATACGACCTATAATTCTCATAAAAATCTTACATCAGTTTTAATTTTCATTACTTTATCTAATGCAAATGCAAAAGAATTACCATTGTTCGCAATGGCAATTAAAATATTAAGAGTTTGCATTTGCTCAGGCAATGCAAATGCAGCTTGTGGAATCGGATGCCAATTGTAATGAAATATGGGAATACTCTTAATTATTTTGTGTTTGTTTAACTGCTGGCAATTCTGTTTTGAAAGTATTTTATATGTAGAGGTTTGTGGCTTCGATAGCTGTTGCCCATAGTACTTTCAAATACATAAACTTTTATAAAATAATATAAAATAAAAAAAATAAAATATTTGAAAACCAAAACCCCCAGATATGAAGAAAATGCTTTGAAAATAATTACGATTGCCATAGGTATTTAAATTGTTTCCAATTTGCAGTTGTAGGCGTAATTTACATAAAACTACAAGTTATAACTGTCATACAATTAATTTGCCCCATATACCTATGATAAAATAGATTTTTACTGGTTTGGTAAACCAGAATACAATTTTCTCACAACTGGCACTTTCCCGAAAAAGTTTGCCGAGCCTTGCGTCAGACGAGTATATATAGCTTCAAATTATCGTTAGTTTGTCGTGTTCGTTAATAACAACCAAACGATAATCGCTAGCTGGCAACGAAAATACACCTGTTGTTATTTCTTAAAACACAAAATTCAAACTCCGAAAATTAAAAATTTTGCTCATGTTAATTTACGAAGAAAATATTGCATATTGTGAACAAAGTAACTCGCCATTCTGCATCAAACATTGGAAGCGTTTGCGAAACAATCAAAGTATATAAAGGTTACATCTTTTTTAAAAATATTAATCAAAAAAGAATCAAAGTAGAATATATGTGCGAATTAAATGCAAAATTACAAAACACCCAACGTGAACTCACTAAAAACATTTTAAATTGTTTTATACAATTTTATATTTGAAATATTACCTTATTTATTAAATTTGTAAAACCCCCGGCTTTCTGGACCGAAATCCCGATTTTCGATAAGAAACAGTTGGTCAGGTAACTTATGACCCTGTTTTGATCGAAAAGCGGGATTTGAAACCTAAGAGCGATATTTTTTATATGAGTTAAATTAAATTCTAAATAAATGAAATATAAAATTGTAAAATAGTTTAATTTAGATTTGAAAACAAAATATACATTTTAGTCGAAACAAAACATTTTTTATATTCAGCCCGATTCTGAATACTCCCCGGGAGATAATTCCCGGGGAATTATTTTTTCCCGGGAATAAAATCCTCCTATTCTAAACAGACGGGGAATAGAATAATAAGGGAGAGAGAATTGCGAATTTTCTAAGTCAGCTGTTTTGCTTTATGACGTTTGGTTTTGGTTGTTAAATGCAAATCATTTTAAGCAAATAAAACTTAATTAACAATCAAAATAAGTGAAAATGTACACCACAGCCTTTAGAATGGCAGCAGAAGAACGACTGGGAGCAGGAGAAGCAACAACAAACGTTTGCAAGGAGATAGTTACGCGATGCGACGAATTCACTGGAGCTGCCGCAAACTTTGTAAGTAAATATGGGAACGTACATATTTACTTGGCTAAACTCTAGTTCAGGGACATTTCTTGGAATGGAACCAAAATTTTATCATCAATATAGATTTTTAAGGTGAGCTGAAATATATATTATTTTTTGTACGATCGGCCCATCTTCTTGAGATATGGGCTTGCAAAGCTTGAGTGTATAGTCTGCTATATCTCTGAAACTACTTTTCCGACCTTGTTGAAATTTATGTCACTAGAAAGGCCTTTTTAAACTCCGCAAATACGGTTAAAAATATTTTACTTCTTATTAACTTTTTTCTTTAAAATCATTCTTTTTCAAAAAAAAACCGTAGTGTTGCTACATTTTTTCTACATACCGGTAATTGAGAAGATTTCAGGCTTCTTTTCAAGGTATAATACGGCTCAGTAGCCCTTGAAAGATCGGGGATATAAAAAGTTAAAGTTTTGTTATCAAACTTTCAACATAATATGAGGAACTGGTTTCATAAAAATATCAAAAATCGCGCGATTTTACTGATTTTGCCACACATCGTCTTAAAGTACAAATGCAATTTGTACCCCCTGCTTGAGCCAAGGTGAAATATAAATTTAACGATTTTCAAAAATGTATTTTCATTTCAACGTTACGGAAAAGAGATTAAAAAAAGGGCGCTGGTCCATATTTTCCGAAATATAGACCTCCAAAGCTGGAATATATAATCGGGCATAAGTCAGCCATTTATTATCCGATCTAGTTGGAATCAGTACCATTACAAAGGCCTTTTTAAACTTTATAAATCTGTGTATAAACATTTTTATTTATATTAACCATTTGGGGAGCAAATTAAAAAACCTCACTCACTATTTTGATATACATTTTTTTTTTCAAAAAATGTCCTATTATATTTCTTTTTTGTTTGGTAGGATCCGATAATAGACAAGATCTTAACTTTTTTTAGGGTATAATATTCACCTGTAACCCTTCAAAGACCGAAGATATTAAAGTTCATAGTATTTTTGTGTTATAAAGCTTTCTGCGTTGCTTAGGGATTTTCTCGTCTGGTGCGAGTCCAACACCCGCTTTGTGGCTTTGGCCTAGTATTTTCGTGTTAAATCGCGCGATTTTTTATAAATAATTTTTTAATTTTGGTGAAAAAAGTGACAAATGTATTCAGAACTTTGAACTTAAATGTCTCCGGTCTTTGAAGGGTTATTGGTGAGAATTATACATTAAGAATTATACATTATCGGAGTCTACCAAAAAACTAAAAATTTTTTGAAATAATAAATTTTTATTACAAAAGGGAGGTTAACAAATATTGTTTTTTTAATTAACCCCCAATGGATTAATAAAAATAAATATGTGCATACACAGATTTATAGAATTTAGAAAGACCTTTGTAATTATACTCATTCCTACTAACTTTGATAACCAATTTTAAAACTTTTGAACTCAGTGCAGACGCATTTCTCGGTGGTGATATTTTGGTGTAGATCTGAGATTTGGTGCTAAAGTAAATTTATTCCGAAGAATAATGCCATAATATTGATGAAAATAAAAGTAATTATTTAATTTTTTATAGAAAACATTAAATACTTAAATTTTTGCGCAGCACTCCCTAGCAATTTGTTGGCGGAATTACTCCCAAAAGTTGTTTTCACATTCTCCATTTTATTGACATTTAGAATACCTACTTTTTCCCGGGGAAAAATTTCCCTTTTTAGAAGTTCGTTTAGAATAAGGGAAAAGGGAAAAACTCCCAGGGAGATTTTATTAAGAATAGGGGAACAGGGAATAGGGAAAAAACTCCCAGGGAGTTGCTATTGAGAATTGGGCTGATTATATTTAAAAAATCAAGCCAGACTAAAAAATTAACTAATATTAATAAGAATAATAAGTCTACAACTAATAATAAGTCTCACAATTTTTGAAACGATCGTCTGGTCATGTGAATTGAAATCCTGCCTGTGGCAGAAAATACCATATTAAAGAAAATATAACTTCTAAGCTAAAATTATACTAGACTAGTTTCAAAGACAAGAACACCTTAAAGCTGAACTTCCCTATAAAAAGCGGGATTGAAAACCAAGGCGGGATGAGACACCAAAAAGCGGGATGGTTGGTCAGGTTAGGTATAGCTGAACATGTTTATATTGATCTAGAGCTTCTGCTTAAATGGTTGAATTCAAACCGATCAGTGATTTACTCACTTAGTAATTATGTTTCAGAAAAGGTACATCTTGTTTACGTGGATTACAACTAAACGAATAGAAAAATATTTTCACATTCCATTCCTTGAAGGGATAAAGGAGAGCTTCTCGCAAACACTGAGCTGAGAGTGTTTAGCTTTTACAATACACGGGTTCCCAACGGTTTTTTTGAGAAGTGTTTTCATGGCTAAGTACTCGATACGGTAGCCCTAACAAAGCGTGTTGACTGTCATTGAAAAAAAATGTAATTTAAAACTATTTTGATCGCCCAGACCGAATTTTGGTCCGCCTTAGTCGACCTTATTTAAAGTTATACTCCAATTATTAGTCAAACTAGGCGTTAATATTACTGTGCAACAAGTGGAAGGTTTTTGGTTAGTACCTCAACCCAAATTATGAAAGTACATGGAGGTGGCTGTACTGTCCTTGATCATCTGATCACGCTCTTTGGTGTACAGGCAACAGAAGATTTCGGCTAAAGATAAGGCCCCTATTTCACCATTCGAAATTTCGTATTGCAGCTAGCTTTCGACGACTTTGTAGCCCTTTCCTCATTTCATAAGGCTTTCTATCACGCCTTCCAAGAAAATAAACCGGTACTCCATGAAAAGAAACTTGTAAATATTTTACATCTTTAGCCATTTTTCTGTGCACGGCAGGGAAATTGGTGTAACGCTCTTCGAAGGACTGGAAGTCCAGACATTTGGTAACATCTTTGCAAGACACATTAATTAACAAAAATTAAATTTAAATCCCCATAATAGTTGTAAAAACTCTAAATTTTTTTCTAATTTTTCGCCTATAAGTGTCCAAATTATATTAACTGCATATGACTATATTCTACAAAGTTGACGCGCTTGGCCAATAATGTGACAAAAAAACCAAAAAAAATACAAGTTTGTTTTTTTAACTTTCTGCTTATAATTACTTTATTAACCCTGCTGTTAGATTAAGCCCATTTGGTCCAAATAATGGCTAGTTTTCTTTGTAAGTTTTGAACGGTGATATATACTGACTTCATTTTTCAGGTCAAGTGATCTTTTTTATAAAACAATGGCATGAGCAAAAATTAAATTTTTTAACTAGAAACAGGACTGAGTCAAAAAAGAAATTACAAATTTCAGATTAAGGGACCATTTGGTCCATATAATATATTCTTTGATTTTCTTTACAATTATGTTCAAAATATAAAATAACAATAATAATAAAAATATTTGAGTACTACTGACCCAAGATAGATACAAAGAATACGAATAGATGGTTATTTTGTTTGTAAATTGCAGTATGGACCAAATGGTCTCTTAAGCTAACATTCGTTAAAAATACTTAGGTTAAGGGACCATTTGGTCCATAGTATATTTCCTTTGATTTTCTTTACATTTATTTTCAAAACAAACATGATAATAATAATAACAATATTTAGTGAATATTGAACTAAAATATATACAACGAATGCGATTAAATTGATATTCTGCATGGAAATTGCAGTATGGACCAAATGGTCCCTTAACCTAACATTCGTATTTTTTCCTAACCTCACAGCAGGGTTAAACTATTAGGGTAATTCCATATCAACTCAACACAATTTTGGAAGATTTTCTGAATTGATGTCTCAGATTTTCATAATTTTTTTTATGTTGTAATAAAATGCCAAATTTGAGTGATGTACCCTAATTATTTTTGAAGTTATTAATCTTAAATCTTTAAAGATTTACATTTTTATGAAAAAAAATTCATATTTTGGCACTTTTAAATGCCTGTAGGCTGGTAACCAGTTATTATATAAACCTGTGTTGAATGGAGCTTTAATTTGATATTCCACAATATAGGGGTTACAATTGTAAAAACATTTGATATTTTAAAATTTAATTTTAACAATTAATTTTTGTAAAAATTTGGATTTTTAAAATTTTATCAAATATAGTTTGTAATGTCTTAATACATATAGCAAAATTCCATCTTGGGATCGCAATGGAATCAGGAAATACAGGACTTCACAAATACACGTATACACAATTTATAAACAATTTATGTATAAACAATTTATAGTAAAACACTTTGTTCAAGCAGACTGTTACAGTGTATTGCCTTATCAGCAGGACTATGAATTTAATGCCATTCTAATGACAATTACATGACAGTTGCGCTTTGATTAGTTTTTATGTTCTTTTCTGGATACTTTCTGATAAGACAAGTCGACAAAGTTTTAAATATTTATTCTATTGCGATCATCTTATATTTACAAGAATCGCAAGTTAACGTTCAATATTTGTTCTACTTTTAAACAAGGAAAAACACAAGTGTATGTGTTTAAATGAATTACTGTGGAATTATAAAAATTAAATAAAGTTATAATTTGCAGATATTAGCTGCAATAGTCATTGCAAAATCAACTGAAAATAGGTTGGCTTTTGTTTGTTTGAACCTCTACAGGCTAAGTGATCCAACACAGAGAATACCACTCATTTATAGCCAGTATAGCATCAGAGTTCATTTGATTTCTCACTATTTATCAGTTGTATGATGGATACCACTGACAAGATTGTAAAATTGGATTGTTTTAGCCCTTTTAATAAGCCTTATCACTCCTCCTAAAGAAAACGTTTGAGACATGTTTTTTCGTGGATGTGTGACTTGATTCCAAGAACACATGCGTTATCCAAGATCTGTGACAGTTGTAGGAACCAGCTGACAAAGTTGAAACATGAAAAACATAGAGAAATTTCCACTGGAACTAGCTACATACATGAAGAAAGTCAGTCTGATACTGAAATTGAAGAAGCACCTACTCTCTGACATCTCTCTCTTTCAGGTTTGGAAGAGTCGCCTATATACAAAAAGAGGATGTAATCCAAAATTTACTCTACTGAGAAGGCCAACAGAATCAGTGTGGCTGTAAAGAGAAAACTGCTAGTGAACGCAAGTAGCGATGATGAGAATGATGGATGATTCACAAGATGAGTTATTTACACATGTAAATAAGGTGTACAACAGCTTCAATAGTAGGAAGAAGAAGCTTCAACTGCTGACTCTTATGTCCGACAGCTGAAGTGTGAGCAATGTAATGCAGGAATTTTCGGCCCCTAACTACTTAGTTCGAGAAGCCAAGACATTGCTGAAAAAGTGCGCCTTGTCTAGTCCTGATCTGAAACCAGGAAAAAGTCTGTCAAATCATACCCTTGATATTGTTAAAGGATTTTTTACAAGTGACGAAATGAGCAGAGTTCTGCCAGGTATAAAGGACTTTATATCAGTGAAAGACGATAGCACAGGTGTTAAAGAACATGTTTCAAAACGGCTGATGATTAATAATTTAAAAGATGCGTATAGAGTTTTCAAAGAAAAATTCCCAACTGTAAAAGTGGGATTTTCTAAGTTTCCAGAACTTAAGCCTAAAAATTGTGTGGTAGCAGCCCAGAGTGGAACACACTCAGTCTGTGTGTGCACCACTCATCAAAATGTAAAGGTTATGTTTGAAAATGCAAGAATGAGTTCAATGACCAATGACAAAATTAAAACATACAAGAACTGCCTGCAAATGATGGTTTGCAGCCCACCTTCACTTGACTGCTTCTTTTCAAATTGTGTTTCATGTCCAGGTACCAAAGGGATTAGAGAACTTTTGGAAAAAGCATATGAAGACAATGCAGTTGAGACTGTCACATGCAGACAGTGGATCTCTTGCAAATAATTCAAAAACCGGTTAGTGAATTTGTTGATGTATCTTGTGAAAAACTGTCTGCCCTACTTCGTCATCACTTCACAGCAAAAGAACAAAGTGCATTTCTGGGACGTGCCAAGGAAAATCTTCTGGAATGTGAAGTGGCTGTCATTTGTGACTTTTCGGAAAATTATGCGATGATTTTGCAAGATGAGGTACAATCATATCATTGATCACATAGTCAGGCAACCATTCACTATTTGTAATAATATCGGACTGCCTCAACCACAACACTACAGCCGTCTATCTACCTGTTCCAGACAAAGTTGATGGAATATCTGAAATGTAAGTTCCAAAGACCTCCCAAAAACTCTTTTATTTTACCGACGGCTCTGCAGCGCAGTACAAAAATAAAAAAAATATTAACCTATGTAATCAAGATTTTAAAGCAAGAGATTTAAAGCAAGATTTTGGAGCTGAGACTGAATGACAGTTTTCAGCAACAGCACATGGCAAAAGGCTATGCGATGGGCTGGGGGCCATAGTAAAAATACTAGCAGCCACAGCAAGCCTAAAAAGACCGTATAAGGACCAAATTATGGATACAAGGCAACTGTATGAATGGTCACATCAGAACATATCTAACATAGACTTTGTATTTGTGACCCAAGAAGAATACATTAAAACTGAAACCGGTACAATACATCTATAACTATATCAGGCACCCATAAATGTCATTCCTTCATACCTCTCAAATGTGGAACCCAAGTCAATGTGAAATTATTTTCTTCTGCAGTTGCTTCAAGCATATTTCCTGTTGTAAAGGAATAACCAGCCCTTAATTTTAAAAGCGACATAAAAGTGCATTTTCGATTAGAAATATACATAAAAGCACTTCTGCCGAGATTATTTTTTTTTAAATAAAGAATTGAAAATCTAATGTGACTAATTCTGGTATTTTTCACAAAGCGTGTATTTTTGAAGCCCTGTATCTCCTGATCCCATTGGGATACCAAGATATATATTACTACATTAAAAACTATATTTGATAATTTTTGGAAATTTTTAAAAAACCCGCTTTTTGCAAAATTGAATAGCAAAAATTAAATTTTAAAATATCAAATGTTTTTACAACTGCAACCCCAATATTGAGGCATATCAAATTAAAGCTCCATTCAACACCTTTAAAATGAGACCAATCTCAGGTTTATGTTATAACTGGTTACTGGCATTTAAAAACGCCAAAATATGAATTTTTTCATAAAAGTGTAAATCTTTAAAGATTAATAACTCCAAAAGTAATTGTTTTACATCTTTCAAGTTTGGCAAATTATCACAAGTCACTGACATATTACTACATAAAAAAAATTACGAAAATCTATCTAAGACATGAAATCTGAATCAGTGTGTTAATTTGGTATAGAATGACCCAAAAGGAATATTATAACTTTCAACAAAATTAGAAAAAAAATTCCAATTATGACCTCAAAATCACAGCGCACAGCAAACAAATGATGCTTAAAAAAGGGATGTGTTAATATTCTGCAAGTGGTTTAACGTTAAGTTTCATTCTGTAATACACAGTGTTGTATTTTTTCACTGTGGGAATCATAGAATAATACATACATAGATAAACTTATTCTCTCATCTGACGTTTCATTTCCCACTCTTCATCGTAGGTTTGTGGAAATGAGAGCAATTAAATTTAAAATTAACTAACACCAGGTGGAGTTACAAAATATGTTCACTTAACTTTTTCCTGTCGTTTTGGTGTAGAACTGAAAAATTTAAATATATTTTGCACTTTTCTGTTGACTTTTATCGTTGGTATACATTTGTATTGTATTTAACACAATTAGTTCGCCACAAAAACACGAAATTCGGTTGTTGTTCCTTTGTTGATCGCTGTATGCTATTGCCACTATCTGGTATTATTGAACCCATATTTTCCACCATCCAATGTTTACTTTCCATCATCGTACCTATGACGTTTAATTTATTGAGCGAATAAAAGTTTCTATGTATGTATTATTCTATGGTGGGAATAGTTTTTATTGACCAGGTTAATGTCAGTTACGTTTGAATTTTAATTTTGCGAACTGTTGAATTTCTACACTCATTTGTGGGATCTGAATATGATATTTGTTAATTAGGGTATTTTGAAAAGTTATACGCTACAATTTTTTCGAACAGAGTTAACTCAATTTTTTTTACCATGAACCGGCAAATGGAGAATATTTGAAAATATTTCAAAATTTTGTTGTTTTATGGAATACTGGCATATTTTTCTGAGACATATCGTATAGTATAAACGATTATGAAATGAGTAAATCGCCAACAATATCATCGAAGGGTGCAATACAACATTTCAAACTGTTTTGTAGGGTGTCCAAATATTGGGGTAATTGAGTAAACTCGAATTTATGACTTACTCGAATAGCCGAGTAAATTTTTGTATAAATCGAGTTATTGCAATAATTGTATTCTTCTCAAACTGATCCATTTAATGGAAACATGTTAATTTAAAGCAGGTTCTATAATATTTTATTAATAAACTAAAACATAAACTACGTTGACAGTGAATAGAAATCCATTAAACGATATGGAATGAAAAACTTTACTCATTAAATGTATGTACACATATGTATGGATCTGACCTTAGATTGGCCCTGCGGCAAGATAATGTGCAAACAATCAGTAGATCAGATCATATTGTACACTGGCATTTAAACTTATTTATACATACAACAAACTAAATACTTTGTTACCTGGTGCAATTGAGAAAATATTTCAAATATTTGGATGGGGATATATCCGTCCCCGGCCACTGAAAAACGTCCATTGTCTTTTATTAGTCATTGGTCAAGTTTTTTCCAATTGCTTAAATTTAATTTATCAAATTAATCTTCATGTTAATAAGACAAAATTACTTTATTCATTTCGATAATACTGAGCGAAATAATTTTCGAGGTCAATAAGTCAGTGACTTTTTGAATGAAACAGTTTTTTTTTTTTTTTGCAAAAAAAAATCATTTTTCTACGTAATCTCCTTTTAGCTCAATACACTTAGTCCAACTTTTCTCCAATTTTTGTATCCCTTCCTAAAAGTAAGATTTTTCGAGGTCCATAAAATAGGCATTTGCTTGATCAATAATTTCATCGTTGGAGCTAAATGTCTTTCCACCGAGCCATTTCTTTAGGTTTGGAAATAGTCACTGTGGGATAAATCCGGAGAATATGGCGGATGAGGTACCAACTCGTAGCCCAATTCAAGGAATTTTGCCACTGCGACTACACACGTGTGCACCCGTGCATTATCTTGATGAAAAATAACTTTTTCTTTCTTTCCTCTTTAAATCGGTCCAATAAGTTGGCATAATAGCGGTATTCATGAAAACGTGAAAGCCGAGAACTTTTGCTCAGCGCAAGTTTTCCTCGCACCGTTGCATGAGGCACCAGGTAAAGTTGCTCAGCGTAGTTGTGCTCAAAACCATAGCAGCTGACCAAGATGGATACATAAGGTGGTAGCAGTAGCAATTGCATGTATTAAGTATGTGTACTTTTTCTACTGTTCTAGTGCTATCACCTTATTTATCCATCCTAGTGAGATGACAACGAAATGTCAAAAGTTTACACGTTTCTCCATCCCACGTTTGCGCAGCAAATTTGCATCGAAAACTTTCCACTTTTGAGCAAGTCGCTTTGTATGGGAAATTTGTTTGTTTTGACGTTTGCTGTGCAAGTTTACGATGTTTTCGAGTTTACGAGGTTCTTTCGAGCTTTCATGAAGACCGCTAATATTCGCCGTTTATTGTTTCTCCCTTTTAAAGGTAATCGATGTGGATTATCCCGCGTGCACCCCAAAAAACTGTTGCCATCACCTTATTGGCCGACAAACTCACCTTGGGCCTTCTTCGAAACCCATTGTTTAGATCCATGTTTCATGCACAGTTACAAAACGCCGCAAAAAATTCTTTGAAGTTGTCACACGATTACGTTTATGGCCAATTGAGAGCAAACGCGGCACCCATCTTGCAGACAGCTTTCTTAAACCCAACTCATCATTTAAAATCGAAACCACACTGCCATATGAAATTTCTATGGCATCAAAAATCTCACGCACGTTTACTCTTTGATCGGCCAACACCATATTGTGTATTTTTTCGACATTTTCGGGTGTATTGACCTCAATTAGCCGTCCAGAACTTTCAGCGTCATTTGTACTTGTGCGACCACAACGAAAGTCAGTAAACCACTTTTCTATCATTGAAGTCAATGGTGCAGAGTCCCCATATATTTATCAAGCTTTTCCTTGGTGTGATTGACGGTTTTTTTCTTTAATGAGCACTCGAAATTAATTTTTTTTAATTTTTTAAAAAAAATGCACGAGGTTGTATGTTTTGAACAGCTGTTAAACGTAAAGTAAATGGCGGAAAATTTGACAGTAGTCTATTAACAGGTGGTACTTGATGGGAGCAGTGTTGCATTTCATATAACTACGAGGCAAGTTCGAAAAGTCAAGGACTTATTGATCCGTCCCGTAGATTTTAAGAAGTTAAACTCAGACCCGTCTGATTTGGAACAAATATCACAAAGAATATGTTGCATATAGTCACTCTATCATGCAATCCATTGCACACCCTGTCTTTTCTAGGGGAATATACAGAAAAATTGCTGCTGTAGGGTAGAAGACGGAGCATTCAACACTTTTACTGTCCTAACAAAACAGTTAATGTTTTTTCAAAACTTTTTTTTGTTTAAGGGCTTATATTTGTTGAATTTAAATTTTACCTGGTTTATCCTGAATACGTCGCATGTTTATATATAAATTTTAAGGATTTCCTAAGAGGCTCAAAAGAGTGCAACTGCCACATCCATGGGGTAAATTCACCAGCGGGGTGGGGCGCATTCGTCAAAGGGAAAATACAATTTAAAGTTAGATTTTTTTATTAAATAATCTCAAACAGAAAAAGGTACTTAAATGCTATTAGTCATGTAAAAGTAACAAAAAATTTCCAATATAGTTTGGTAGAGATCAACACTAATAAAAGGTACAAATGGCAATTCCAAACACATTAATATTGTCTACCGGTGAGAAATAATTGGTAAAAAATAAATGCGATATAATAGGTCGGTTTTACATTACATTGTACTGCTACATACATACAAGATGGCGCAAAAGTAATCCTCCTATCAGAAAATGCTATAAATCCTCCTATCAGAAAATGCTATAAATTCTGTTTTGACATTTGTGTAGTAAACACATGCGAAATACACGTTAATAAACAATGTTACGCTACACTGCTCCAGAACGCGGAATATTGCTGACTATTTATTTGACCAATAATCGGTCGGTGACTTTGGCACAACGTGAATTTCGTCTCAGATTTCCTGGCCGTCCAACGCCTACTGGTGAAACACTGCGACGTTTAGCCGCTCGCCTCGAAGAGACTGGCACAACACGAGATGCTGCCAGGCGTGGCAGACCCCGGAGTAGCCGTTCTGCAGAGAATATTGCTGCTGTAGCCGAGGATGTCATGGATGCGCCGTCGACATCGACCAGACGACGTGTCACGCAAATGGGTATCAGTCGACGGTCTTTACAGCGAATTTTGGTACAAGATTTGAAGATGTTTCCGTACAAAGTCCAGACGGTGCATCAGCTGTTAGCTGCTGACCGCCAATCGGGCCTAACATACGCTCAAGCCATCCTTAATCCTAATCTCCCGTTTTGGCGATTTGCACTGGCCAGCAAGATCGCCTGATTTGACCGCTCCAGACTTCTTTATGTGGGGGTTTTTGAAGCCGCGGGTTTATGTCAACAAGCCTCAGACTCTTGCAGCTCTTAAAGACAATATCCGTCAAGAATGTGAGGACGTATCGCCGGAAGTTTTGGCCAAAGTGATGGAAAATGCCATAAAAAGGGCTCAAATGACAATCAACTGTGGCGGCGGCCATTTACATGACATCATATTCTCGACTTGATGTAAAAAAAATTAAAAGACCAAATAAAAATAATCCACAAGAAGAATCAAAGTTTTTCATTTTTTTTTAATTTACAGCCAAAAAACATCGGAAGTTTACTTTTGCGCCACCTTGTATATACAGTACATACATGAATATTTGTGTTGCAACGTTCCTGTGGGATGACTTAGATATGACAACTTCAGGGCAATGTCATTTATTGGAATATAGGATATGTCGTTAACACGTGGTTCAAAATCAACGGTTACTGAACCCGGACATTCACATTCCAACATACCTGGAACACCTGGCCACCAAATCGAAGAAGTACGAATTTGGTCTCACCAAGGCTTTCAGGCTCTACAAGCGAATAAACAGTTCCGTCTGATTGAGCGAAGCTTAGAGTCTCTGATACGTCAGATGACGCTACGACGTAGGTTTTGCGTTTCTTACTTATTTTCGGAACTACTTTTCGTACCAAATGTTTATTTGCTAGTTGTTTCTTTTGCTGCTGTGCACGTTCCTTCTCTTTTTTTGATGGAGTCGATACCAATATTGTGGATTTTCCCTTTCTTTTTATAAAATTAGATTATTGAATTCTGGAGAGTTCATTTGAAATGCCACCTTGTTGAAGTCTAGGTGTTAACGGTTGGATGTTCGTCAATTGGTTCGTTTTCGAAGTCTGTTTCAGGAAATATTTGTCTGTTAGATGGGCTGATACGAATCCTTTGTAAATGTTTTCAGCAACAAATGCCTTCCGAAATGGGATATTGGATAGTGATGGTATATCGTAAATTGTAATTATTCTTCCAGGATTCGATTAAAGGAAATAATTGAACGAAGTTGCTAAGTACTTTTTAAATGGACCAAATACAGATACATCCAATATTTGGAGTTTGTGTGACGTGTGTGGCGGAAAAGTAATCATATGAAGTCCATTTTTGCTTGTTAGACTGCAGTGACTGCAGTGAGAAACGTGATTATCCAGCAAAAGGATTACTTTTTATCCTTGGAAAAGGGCATGGCAATGTAATTTTTTGTGGCATATTCAAACACCAATTTTCGTGTCATTGTATACTTATAGGTGAAGCCATGTTGTAGGTTTGGGCATGCTTAAAAGTACTCGCATATCTGTTTTGCTTGACGTTTTGTGAACACCTGATTTCAGGTATATTTCGATGAGAGTAATTTAATGCCTTCAGTTTAGCTTTCTTTACTTTTTATACGATCTCGCAAAGTAGTTCGTTTTAAATCATAATAGTCAGCAAGTTGACTAGTGTTATACTTTTTTGAGCTGACATATTTTATTGTAGGTTTCATATTGGTCTAATCAAAGTTACTACGGTCAGTTTTTATTTTTTATTTCGAACCATCGCTATAAGATCTTTGTACCTACCGGTATAAATAAATAGTTTACAAATTTATTCTGAGTTCATAATACTAGAGCATATCAAGATTCGAAATTATAAGCAAATCCTTAATGACGCTAGTAGCGAATATATCGCTTGGAGGTCTTTGCCAGGTGTGAATCCACCGCATGGGATACATTTGCCAGTGGTGAATCAACCCCATGGGGTACATTTGATAGTGGTGAATCCACTCCATGGGGCAGATTCGCCGGCGAAACCATCCCACCAACCGTCTGGCGAATGAGCCCCAGGAGGAACCTCTATCGATTTTCTATTATCGACAACATTCTTAGTTTTCAAGATTATCGGTGGTGGCAAATGTGCCCCACTGGCGAATGCTGCCCCTTCTACCCTATATCAAGACTTTTTTAGAGGAAATCACAACCCAGATATTATGGAATTTTCCATGTTTTGAAACAACTAGAACAGATAGCACTTTGTCCAATAATAAATCATGAATATCCCATCCCTAAATATATGCACATGAGTTAATTTACTTCTTTATGGTCCAAAATCACTTTGAAGTAAAATACTAAAGTCAATATTTATATTCATTCGTTATAATTTGAGAAAAATCATACCTCCTTTTTATTCTGATCATCAAATATAAATAACAAAAATAAGCTCAAAGATAGCACTACATTCAAAAATCACCCCTTAAGGAAATAATTTCACCGGCTGGGGAAGGGGGGCCGCGTGCTTGGCGTACGTGCCTGCTCAGCGAAAGTAAAATGGAACCACGGTTTTATATATCAAAATTATCTTATGATAATTTTACGTGTTTTCTAATAGTACATTAGGTAAATTATTTCCAGGAATTTTAATTACAAAAAAAAAATTATTACCGTTTTATTTTATGTTGCCCAGACTTCTGTTCTTGTTCATGCACTTTGGTTTAATTAAGCACAACAGATGATTTTGTTTGTTCGTGGAATGTAAAACAGGTTTCCACCGCATTCGGTTGTTAGTATAAACCAAGTTCATACGAATAGGATTTTTACAATATAAAAAAGTAAAACTGTTATTAATAAAATTCTATTAAAAACAAATTTGAGAATTAATGGATACAAATTTGGGAATTTTTAAATATTTGTGGGAAGAAAATGGAAAAATCTCAAATACTTAAAAATAATTACATTGAAACCTTTTCATTCAAAAAAATCAATTTGTTTTTTTTTTTTTGGAATTCAATATTAATTTTTTTAATTGTTACCATTTTCGTTAGGAAATTGAGTGTATAATTTAAATTTTCTGTGAAAAAAAATCAAACACATAAAATTGTTTAATAAATTTCTTTTAAAGCTGAGTGCTAATATCGTTAGCGTGAAAAATATTGAACAACGTAAATTTTTTTCTCCGCGAAATGGTATAATTTAATGCTTATGTTTTTAAGTTCCTGTTACGAGTACATTAACGATCCGGTTCCACCGACAGACGGTGGATGTCCAAAAAACCGTTGGAGCGGTTTCAGGTTTTCAATCAATATACATATCACAATAAAGCATAAGCAAACATCGGTATACGCGAAAAGAATTGTACATGCACGCACTTAAGCGGTTTGTTTTATTTTTAACAATGACAGCTTTTTCAAATCATCTTAACATTGAGATATTTTGGAGAAAGAATAGTATTTGTATGGAACTGTCAGTTTAAGCTGAGCCCCTTGGACTTTGGGTACATAAATTCTTAATCCTACAGAAAGCCTTGTAAATAGACAATGTATCCCGTGAATTCCCGCCCGGTATTACCCGGGAATTTCGATAATTTTCAATTCCGGAATTCCAAGAAATTTCCAAAATAATACAGTGGAATATTTTAGCAGAAACTGTAATCTAGCAAGCTATTCTTTCACATTGGTATTATATATGTTTTACATTTTTGTAGTTTTGTAAAATATTAGTATCAGTTTACTGATATGAAAACGATTTTTCGTAGGAATCCGACATTTTCGTTAGTTGGTTTCCATTGCTACAATGAAAAGTTCCATTCTCCCTACGATTGTATCGTTGCTGCAATAAAGCATGTTCTACAAGATTTTGTGAATGATCATCGTTGCGTTGCTCCAGCGTCTCAATTGTTGTTGCTGCAATGAATACATCAGTTGTACAGATTATTTATATTGTCAAATATTTCAAGATAACAAAACGAATCTGTTACTTCAACGCATCAATCAATAAAGCGATGAAACTGATTTGTATCAAATAAGAGTAACTCTGTGTTCACACCAACGTTTATTACCTCTTTAGCAACTATGCTCAACCATATAACCGTCCAATTGTCAGAAACCATATGGTGCGTCATGAATCAAAATAAAAAATAAAAAATTAAATTTTTCCACAAAAGAATGAAGTGGAATATATTATAAAGTGGATTAAAAAAGGTGATTGATGCTAATGTTTGTAAATCATTCATACTTATAAGTATATATGGATGATTAATATATACTTATACATATTCATCACAGTAATGATACATATTCGTCGCAGTGACGAAAGATTTTAGGTTAATGAAATCATTTTCGTTGCGGCCATGTATCTTCGCATTTACCTATGCAACACTTTTAGATTTATATAAAAATTTGACAAAAAATATAAACTTGTATTTGTTTTTGACAAACTCAGAAATAATTTAAAACAATTTCCAAATCTGGCCTAGACCGCTAAGGCGCTGATCCGAAGAGTCACAAACTTCGAAACACCCTGCGCCAATGAGAGTTAAAATCCTCGTTCCTCGTTTTTCTAATTGCAGAAAACCCCCGTAATCTGTATAGCCCAAGGGAAATTCAAAAATATTCTTCTAAGAAATAATTTCAGATCGAATCTTATAAAGGCTTTTCCAATTTGAGTGATATGATTTCTAATTGACCTTTCCGCCATTTGCACTATGTCACGATCTGTCTTTCTTTAATTTTATTCAGTAATGTTTACAATTGCATCATGAATACGTTTACAAAGTATTAATTTTTTTTGTCCAAGTAATCGTTCTCCAATTGCAACTTTTCGTGCGCTTTTGCCATTTTATGGTCGTAATAATCGTCCAGCTGTGCAAGCTACTCGTCGAATTGTTGCACATTACGAGCGCATATTTTCGTTACATAATAATGTGATTTTTGGTCTGGTGGAATCAACGGTCCGTACTCCTTTCGAAATGAAGCTGGTAACACCGTTACTGTCAATCAATCGACAGCGGTATACATACATCGATGATAACCACCTTTTTTGGCCGAATTTGGAAGAAGTTAATCTTGACATCATCTGCCATTACCCATTTAATCGGGTTTTTGATTAATCAGTTAATCGTAAATTTCAATCCGACAATTAACCGAACAACACGCAATCATATTATTCGAATAAAATAAAACAACAACAAAAAAAAGAAAACAGTGTTTAAATATTGTACTAGGGACATTTATTAAAACAAAACTAGATGTAACAAAAGCAACATCATTATAAAGTATAACACATATGTAGGTACAATTCACAAACCGTAGTTGCAGCAACATGAAAATTTGTGAGTTTTGGTAACAAACCCAAATTAAGAAAATCTCAGAGTTTGGACCCAAAAGTGCCATGAATTCTGGTACCTTCCATACAAAGGGGTAGGGCCGCTCTGAAACTATATCACCCTATTGGATTGATTAATTTTGACCAGGTTATTTTGATACCCCCATACAAAGTCACCAGTGGGTCTTGAAATTTCACCAGACTATTACACCCAATTGAATGAACAAATTTTGAGGCAATTTTGTTTTGTTATTTATGTCTAAGACCCAAAGCACTGTGCGACACTTTCTCTCAACAAATTATTAAATCTGTTCGAAATGCGTGTAAAGTTTTGAAATTTGTTCGCAAATCGTTGTCATATGCGTTGCCGCATTGTAGGAGTGTTTCAAAACTGCAAGACTGCTTGCCATAAACACGTACTTATAATTTATTAATCGATTACTCGCACTGATTTGTTCGAAGTAATCGTTAATCGAAAAATTAATCATTAAAATGTTCGGTTAATTTTATAACACGATTAATGATTAATTGAATAATGATTAATTGAACGGATACCCTAATATATACTATTTCAATTTTAAACTTTAATATCTTTTAGCGTTCAGGGGTAATATATATTGCAATAGGACTTATTTCTTATCGAATATTTGCAAATACCTACCAAAACATTGTAAACTTTAAATTTGATATTCCAAAGAGTTTTCAATGATAATATACTGAATGCCAGAGATAGTCCCGATTAAACATATATTCCAGTTTTATGTACGAAATAGCTACCAACAATTCCACCTCGGAATATGTCACAAAGTGGTTAAAGTTCAAAATGAGTTTGTCACCGCTAAACCATTGTCGGTTGAATATAAAGATAGCATGCAGTTTGTCAGTGAACAACTAAGGCCTAATTTTTCAATGGAAAATCATCTTTGATCAACGGTCAAACATAATTTAAACTCTGAATTAAATGCTTAGGTTAATAGTTGATTGTTGTTTAAACAGCCAATGTTGGGCATTTAAACTATGATCAAGTGACCATATGATTTTGAAAGAAAACGAAAAGAAGAACAAGCGCAAATTTTCTTTAATTGTTAAAGGGAACAATTATAATCACCATTCTAGTTTAAGTTAAGGGAACAATTATAATCACCATTCTAGTTTAAATAATAATAAAAAAACAAACATCGAAACGATCGTCCAGCGAATGTGAGTTCGAATCCCACCAGCGGCATTTACATTTTTTTTCACTAACCGGAGAGAATATGATCTCTTAGCCTAAAGGAAATAACAACTTTAAAAATAACGAGGATCTAAGACAACTTAATAAAAACTTATCATTTAACTCGTAGTTCAATGAGAACTGCATCATTTCTGCTCAAATATTATACAATTTCATAAAATATTTTGTATTTGATCTCTTCGCTTTTCTTTTGCAAATGGCGTCTGTTTGATGCATTGTAACGATTAGCCGATAAATGTATGAATACCGGTTATTTATCGTAGCATTTGCCACTGTTGCCATATAGGTAGTAAGATTATTTGACAAAGCACTGAAAAACTATTTTCGTATCAGGTATAAATCAAAATCAACTGATTACGAATTTAAATAACCAATCAAAAATTGGACCTAAGTGTCAATACATAAAAATGTGTTGGTTTTCTCCACATCACATAGATTTTGATATGGTTGGTGTGATTGTTAAGTTTCACGGAAATTAGGCTGCCAAATTTAAAATAGAAGTAAGTCCTCGTCAGTATTATATGTATCAAATGTTAGATTTAATAACACATTACAATACACACAACTAAGTTATTTAATATCTTTGTACTACTTCTCTCATTTGTAGTAGAAAATTGACATATAAATTTGAAAAAATTTAAAATTAAGGGACTCAAGTTTCAAAAGGGAATTCCCGGAATCCCGGGAAATTTATTTATTTTTCCCACTTTCCGGGGAAATGAAAAAGACCGGCAATTTGTAACCGAACTCCACTGTAGTATTAGTTTATGTACTGATTTTTATCATTACATTAATTTCCGTAAATGCATAGAAGCGTTAGGAATTCCTCTAGATTTTATGAGTAAACTATTAATTTCAAGTTTAACTTTGTCAAACAAACAACTGAGTGAGATAAGCCTCTGCATAAACATATATACATACATATTTGTTAACGATATACAATCGCGTTCCTGATTCTAGTTTGTTTTTATGACTAGTGTAATAAACAAATAGAATCATTAAATATTTGTTTTTTCGTTTAGCTGGCACAAACAGAGCCAAACTAAATCGTATGAAAAAAGTATACACCACACATCACCACACACCGCTTCCACCATTTGCCCACCGAGCGACCAAAAATGTCTCTTCAAATTAGTTTAATTTATGTATTTATTTATGTTTCATTTTATTTCATTATACCCGTATTATTATTATAGATCTTGTTGTTGCTTGCTGTGATTTCGGTTAAAGAAGTCGCTTGTATTTTTTGGAATATTCGAGCGTTTTATTAGACATGAGTTTACTCTATTGAAATGCTCCAACGGATGATGATCAAGTAGTTGTCAATCAACTGTAACAGGTTCGATCCAATTCCACGGAGAATCACCAAATACGGACTTCAAGGGTTGGAAGGCCACCTTCCGGGCCTTCATTAGGAGATACAAGGCAGGCAATCGTACTCTTTCTTCCATATGAGGTAATTTTAATAAGGCTAAAACGATATGTTAACTAGTGTTGCCATTCACGACAAGGTTTTATTAATCCCGGTATTTTCAATTGCGGATTCCCGTGATTTTTGGGAACATTTCGGCAGGCCTATCGAATTTTTGGGGACTTTCATAGATATTCCATTACCAATCACAGCATATTCAATTTTAAAAATCTCGCTCCTTAATGAGTAATGGCTTTGTCTTATCAACGTCTACCAAATCTAATGCAATTTTCCTAAGCTTTACAAAATATATGTGATTTTTACACTTCTGAATTGAGTGAAACAAAGCGAATGAGTATAATTTTGAGATATTTAACCTCAAAATTTGAAGGGAAGACAAAAACACTAAGATCTCTGAGGCTGAATTAGGGCAGATCGCCTCCGAATTAGTGTTTGACTTCTGAGTACGTAGAGGACCCTTAGGAGATTATTAACGTCAAGTTTTTACCCCATTCCTCAACCAGTTCAAACGAATAACTTCCATTACTTGAATCTATTACAAGAAATGGAAATTGTGGAAACTTGGGAGTAGGACATTTAGAAAAATGTTCATCCTAAAAAAAAAATGCTATAGGCCCTCAAACAAAATATGTATGGGAAGCTTAGGGATTACGTTTTGAAATCTACTTGTGCTATAGTAACATACTAGTATATCAATTGCGTTCAATCTTGCGACATCAGTAACATATTCTTGGCATACTACGTAAACTGACCAACTCCACTTTTCATAATTTTCAGATAAATTTAATTTAACTGAAAAAGGGTTTAATAAATCAGAATTTGTATGTTTGTTAAAATTTTAATTTCAACTCTTACTTTGAATAGGTTTTGTTTACAAAAAAAATTAAGAAATATTAAAAGGAAAAAGTGACCAACTCCATTTATACGAGTTATATGTACAGGATAAATTGACTATATACATATCTTAAAAAAAGTTTGTTCTTACATACGTTTTAAGAACTAGTGCATTAATTAATATTCCAGCTAAAATTAAAAATAATATCATGTTAACGTATAACATACATGGGGCAAATTAATTATATGACAATTATAATTTGTTGTTCAATTTGAATTTTCTGTCCAAATGCAAAATCAAAAAAATTTCAATACCATTTTCAAAGCATTTTCTTCATATCTGGCACTTTTGGTTTTCAAATATTTTATACAGTACAGGTTTATGACTTTGAAAGTATTACGAGGCAATACCAAAAACAAATTCAAAATTATTAAAAGCATTCCCATATTTCAATACAATTGGCATCTGATTCCACAACCTGCATTTGCATTGCCTGAGCAAATGCAAATTCCAAATTTTGTAATTGAAATTGCGAACAATGGTAATTCTTTTGCATTTGCATTAGATAAAGTAATGCAAATTAAAATCCAATGCAAGTTAAACAAACCCATGTATGACTTATACCTACAATAAATTATATCTATTAGTTTTCAAGTTTACGTTACTTCTAATATTCTTTATCAGCCTCAGGATAGCACTCTGTTTCAGTTCAGTTCATCTGAGCTGTGAACTAAAGAGCTCATTTCAGTTCAACTTGTAGTTTTAGTTCAATCGCAGCGAATAATCGCCAAATGATCTGATGTTTACAGTTTTCTAAAGTAATTTGATTTTATACCAAATCACCCTATTGAAGATCGACCTAACGATTGGGTTATCCCGTTTCAGAAATATGGGTGTTCACGTAATCTTTTCATATTTTGGAATAAAAGTGGTGATTAGCGCTGTAATTATTGTGTAGAAGTCGGTTACATATCGATTCCAC
Source organism: Phaonia tiefii (assembly GCA_963931995.1). Lineage (NCBI taxonomy): Eukaryota > Metazoa > Arthropoda > Insecta > Diptera > Muscidae > Phaonia > Phaonia tiefii. The sequence goes on from OZ008368.1 coordinate 144,637,503, forward strand.
AAAGATTGCAACATTAGGCACCTTTGTGCAAATTGAGTGAGACAAAGAGAGCATGAACTAGAAAATGGCAGAGAAAACTGCACTACTGAAATACAAAAAACTGCTGAAACAAGTGAACTACTGAAACAAAAGAGCGGAACAACTCTACATTATATGCACTTAGCTTCCGTGTATAATACAACTGCGATACGTCACCACTGGTAATGTGTAGTACGGCTTGAAGGTCAATTGTTGCACTAATAAATTCATTATCGATAGAAGCCCTTTCTTTGTCTGCAGCTTTCGACTGGTTTGCATTATCTCTTCGTAGCAGGTGTCCCTTATATTCTTCTTCTAATGATTTCTTGCCTCTATCATATCACTGTTTATGTATTTTACACATGTGAGGCACTGAACTTTTTCGGCTTATAAAATGACAAAATATACGATGTGCCTGGTGGCTTTCAATGCATTCTTCTTTTATAAAGATTATACATCTTCCATTTTTGTTTTATTATTCGATCTTCAAGATGTTATTTTCCTTAATAATGTTTCCGGTTCAAAAAGTACATTTTCATAGAATGTATTATTAATATATTAATAATGTGCATTAATCAGTATTTCAGCTAAAATTAAAAATAATATCATGTTAACTTATAACATACATGGGGAAAAATAAATAAATAACACAATTATTTATATGACAATTGTAATTTGTAGTTTAATTTGAATTTTCTGTCCAAATGCAAAATTATAAAACTTTTTGTTATAAAAGTACTTTTTCATATAAATTGATCTTGAACCGTAAAAATTATTAAGGATTATACATCTTCGTAATGCTGAGGAGACTGGACCCTAATTACTGACGTTTTGAAGATTTACGGCAATAGTGGCTTGCTTCTTAACGAAATTAGTCATTTCGGGACTGGTTTTGTTTTTGGGAGCTTTTTTACCTCTTTTGCAGCTTTTATCAAAAAGTGCGGATCTTCAAATTTCTCAAAACCGTGTCTGCAGGGCCATAACTAATACATAAAGTACTACAAAAGAACTGTTTACAAACCCGTACCATTATACTTTCTTTTAAAAAATGGTAACTCCTGGAATAGTTTTTTGGGAATCTTTCGCCAGATACTTGTCTTACGCGATGCTTTTTGCTGAACACTGTACCAATGAACTTTCTGCCGCAGGTAGGTTAGCATATGATAATTAAGACATAGTGATTTTCTTTCTTCTTCGTTAAAGTGTTCTATGCATTTGTATCTCATTGATAGTTTTAAGAACATTTTTTGCCCCTTTTCTGTTAATATAAACCTGACATTTTTGTTTTTTTTTTTGGTTCACTTTTCTTTTAACGAGATTGTAAAGACTGGACTTGTTGTTGTTCTCCTTGATCGTTTTCTGATTGGGGCTATACAATTCGTTGCAGTAAAGAACTCGTTGAACGGATACTATCAAGTCCGCTCTCGCACAAATTTCACCCTGATCTTCACAAGACAATGATTTTGTCCAGTCGTTGTTGAATTGGCTAACCCGCAAACAGAATGTTGAATCATTTTCATCATCATCAGCCGAAGTGAAGCTTTCATCATCGTCCAAGACAAAGTCGCTGTGACATCCTTCCAGTATTTCATCCCATTCGGTCCACGAGTACGGAGCGTCATGTTTCTCGACTCATTGTGGAAAATAGTTTACCTTCAACAAAACAAATTCAATAGTTGTCAATTCCGGTCACAGGTACTATAAGAAGCATAAGTAACATAACCTTATTTTCGAAATAACCTAGAACTTTTCTTAAAACTTACTGGAATAAATTTAAAGCGACCTATTAATTTATTTGATTCACTTACCAAATTAAACTCAATTATTTGTTTTGTCTGAATTTCGTCAACAAATCGCGATTACTGCACAAACAACGCAAGAAAATTTAAATTTTTTTCGTACAAGAGATTCACCTGCAGAATAAATACAATCCACTTGTTTAAAGAGCGGCTAATGGGGTTTTAAGTTACTCTCTGAACGGAAAAGCATCGTCACAGGGAACGGAAAAGCATCGTCACAGGGATGAAAATGATCATCACCCCTACAACTTTTGTCATCGGAAGTGAGCTAACGTACAGTTTCATTCCCGCTACGAAAATGTTTCATCAACTGAAAATTGTTCATCACTGTGATGAAAGTATGTTGTTGCTGCAATGAATTTGTTTCATTGCTGCAATAAATTTGATTCATTACAGCAATGAAGTTGCTTCATTGCAGCAAATAATTTGTTTCATTGCCGCTATGATTTTGTTTCATTGGTGAAATGATTTTTTTTCATTGCTACAATGAATGTTTTGAAGTGTGTTTGAAATTATTTATTACTAATTGTATATAAGTACATTGTTAGTATCACATTACAGGTGTTTTTTGTGAATTTTTGTTTCGAAAATTATCTTAATTTTCTAAATATGTTATAACCATTCCAGTGTCGTATTCTGGTCCTGCAATTGAAAACAAATGTAAGGAATTTATTATTAAGATTTCTTATTAATATATGTACATTTTTTATGTGTGTATTTACCATGAACATAAGCACTACATACTCCCCTATGCTCTACTCCTTGAACATAGAACCACATCATTGTTTTCTTAAGTCATGCAATTGTTGTTGTATTGAGGGTTCTGTCATTCAATTGTAGCGCCAAATCTTCCCGTCATTAAGCCAGTGATCGCTCTGTAAGCATTTGTTTCAACTGCTCTTTTATTTATTTCAAACAAATTTGTTAAACTTTCGATTGGATTCATTTCAATGTACGTTAAGTTGTTATTTTTTATGTTCATCTTAATTGAAACACTTTGTTTCTTTAACTTCTTCGATTTCTTTGACTTCGAATCCAAATGCCAATGCAGCGAAACAAGTGCGACCGAATTATGGTTAAAACACAAAAACACCAACATTTTGTTGCGATTTGTACCTGCACGCTCATACACACACAAATGTTCAGCTACATATCTTTGACGTTTGGGAATAAGGTCTTAAGTCAAAAAAATGCATTTTGGGTTTTTGATTGGGTTTAACTCAATTTTTTTTTCTCTTTCGTTTGGTATTAATAACTTAAATCTAGCACAACTCCATCCAATCGTAATCATTTGCTCTTTAGGCAATAAGTCAGAAAATTTCATATATAAATAATTTTCAATTTAAAATTACGAAAAACTACAGTTTCAGACTTAAGACCTTATTCCCAAACGTCAAAGATATTTCGGGGTAGTTTTTCTGCTATCGATGCGTCATTTTCTTTGCTGGCGAGTTGCTTCTTATATTCTGTATATTTATCTATTTGATTTATAGATACTCAATTTACACAAACGATCACAGCAAACACATATATTCACACGATTTATTTATTGCAATATAAGATTATTACTAAGTATAACTAATTAGTCTTTTTTAAAAAAATTATTTAAATTATTCCAGCGGAGAAATATGTCTACCACTTTCGGTTGTTGCAAAGGAACTGATTTAAGATGTGTACGTGACCCAGCACTCACGCTCACCATTTCCTCTTGCTGGCCTCTTTTCTACGCTCACCCAATTTTTTGACTGTTTTTCTCTCTTTATCTTCAAAAAATTAGTTTCGTTGAAATAACGAAATTGTTTCGTCAACTATAAATGCTGGCAATCCTCCAAAATAAATAAATAATACAAGCTAACAAGTCATGAGCATTTTTCGAATTGAAAAATTGTTGATTTTTGTTGGAAATGATAGACAATTCAGTTTCAACACACACTCACTGGATTGTCTGAATTGTCTATTATTTCCAACAAAAACCAACAATTTTTCAATTCGAAAAATGTTCATGACTTGTAAGCTTGTAGTATGAATTTCTCATAAATTAACCAAAAAATAAATAATAAAAATAAACTTTAAAAAGTAAGAGATAAACCAAATATCAACATTTTAAATCTCATGCCTTTACAGTTTCTTAATTTTTAACCAACTTTTCTACAAAATTCAAATTAAATAAAATTGTTGCAGGAATGAAAAGTAAGTTCTTGCAGCAACGAAATAAAAATTATCAAGGAAATTATGTATGAAATTTTTCGTTGCAGCGACTACCAAATTTTCGGATATATGCGACATTTCATTGTAGCAACGAAAAACATTAACGAAAATGTTTCATCCATGCGACGAAGCGTTATTCTTTCAGTGCAGAACAAATTTGCACAATAATGGACGTAGTCAATATGAGGAAGAACAATTTTGACCTGGATATTTTTTTGTATATAGCTACAAGAATTTCAAAGCACTTTGTCATATTATGTCAGCTTTTTAAAAAACTGGAGTTGGTTAATTTACGCAGTATACCGACGATATGTATATGGCTAGATTTACATGGTTGATAAATATCACCAAACATTCAATTAGTATGACCCTGAAAGAGTTCTCTTGCCACCACTGCATGTCAAACTGGGCATAGTTAAAATTGCCATCAAAGCTTTCCGTCCGAATGGAGAAGCATTTAGTCGACTGATACAAATTTTTCCAAGGCTTATGGCCAGTTTCACAATTGAATATTCTGAATTTAAATTTACTTTAAATGCCCGATGGTTGCCAGTTAATATGAAAATTTTCTGTGAGCTTTCAAATTTAGCTTTTAAATGACGAGAGTGAAACTCGCCCTTAGTGGCCAAGAGGTAAAAGAAGGTAAGCTAAACTTTCTACATTTATGTTGAATTTGGTAACAATTTAACTTGTTTATTCAGGTGTACCCAATGGTCCTGATATTCGACGTCTAAAGGCGGACGACAAATTTATATAATTTCTTGGAATTGTGTAAGAGAAGTTATTCATAATTGTCTTAGTTTCGCTGTTCCCCTAGGGTTCGTACTTTAATTAAACAAATGATGGTTGCATTCAGAAACATAAATGTTCCTGTGTCGTTAAAAATTTATTTTTTACATTTCCATTTAAATGAATTTGAAAACCAGGTTCAAACCGGCGAAGGGTTTCATCCAGTAGCAGCTCCTTTAGAGTTTCCGTACAGTGGTAACTTAATTATCTATTATTATTGACAGCTAATGGAAGATCTAACGAAATTTAAATAAAAATATTTAGATTTTGAAAAAAAAAATTTTGTAAGATACTACTGCAAAATTTCCATAACTTCCGTTACTTGCAATGGATAACATTTAGTTTTGTGGATTTATTTTGGGCAATGGGATGAGGGGAGGTGGTAAAAACTTAACGATAGTAATTTCCTAAGGGTCCTCTAAATTCTTACTCAGAAGTCAAACATTAATTCGGAAGCGTTCAGCCTCTAATTCAGTCTCAAAGATCTTAGCGTTTTTGATTTACCAGCAAACTTTGTGGTCAAATATCTCCAAATTGTTCCTTCCCTTTCTTCTTCTCTTTTTCTTATTTTCATTGACCATCTTCTGGGCCAGACTGTGAATCCAATCTACTCTTGCGGATGACAGTAATCTCTGTCATTCTTATTCATTCGACCGTAGGTCAAGTCTTCGAGAGATTGTAGTTAAACGCCGGGCGGTGAATGAAATACTCGACCGGGATCTGGTGTCCATTGTTGAATGGGGTCGAAAGAATAGAGTAGCTTTCAATGCGGGTAAGACACACTGTTGTTTGTTGTGGCATAAGCGGATTGCTGACCCAGGTGTGTCTTCATTGTGTGTGGACAGTGTGGATATTTATGAATCAGACGCTCTTGATGTTTTGGGCATGAAAATACAATGTGATGTCCGTTGGGTAAAACATGTATTTGAAGTGTCGAAAGATGCATTCAAGTGTCTAGGCGTTTTAAAGCTTCACTTTAATACTTCACTCCATCTGATCTTCTCAATATCTACACCACCTAGATCAGGCAAAAGATGGAATATAACTGCCATATATGGGCAGGTGCCCCTAGGACATCTTTGGAGCTTTTTGACCGTACCCAGAGAGAGCGACGGTGTTGATAGGGGTCAGCAGGCTATCCAACTCTATTGCCGCCCTTGAGCGTCGTCGAAATGTGGGTTGCAGGCCGTGATACTTCCACGGTATGTGTTCCTCGGACATCCGTTAACTTATGCCAGACGTGGTGATATTTAGCCGAGGTACGCGACTTTCCAGGAACTCGCATCCGTTTTTATCGAATAGCCGGTTGACCGCACTACACACTATGGAGAAAATTCGTCCTTCAGCCGGACAGTCCATATGTAATATAATTCCCACTAATAATAATGTAATTCCCACTAATTGTGACAAGGCAAATTGATTCAAGGCAAATGTCAACAGACACTTCTCCCTCCACTACCTCAATTTTCAATCGCGAACACAACGCATGCATTTATAGGGGACATCCTCTGTGTGTTGGTTCGACAAAAAAAAGAATTTTGACGTGACAGATAAAAACGGTAAATGCCATTAGATTCAGTGCATCAAAGGTATGCTGAGTCGCTTCGTTGCGCTCAATTCAGATTTTTCGTCACACACAGTGTAATTTGTAATCATGTTTAACAAGTTAAGAAACTCAATTAGACCATCTTCCATATTTTTTAAAATTGGTAAATTTATTAAAAACGACACTTAATTTAACTTAAGGACTTGCATTTCGGTGGTGCAAGGGTTAGTGTGCGCGGCTCTTGTACATGAGATCCTGGGTTCGAACCCTCCTCTGACCACCTTAAAATTTCTTTCGGCGGCGATCACCTCGCATAGTGACGGCGACACTATCGAGTATATAGCCATGAAAAAGCTTCTCAAAATACCGTTCGGAATCGGTGTTAAACAGTAGGTCCGAATCAGTAAATGAAAACTGGATCGCGCACAGCTCAGTGATTGTGAGAAGTTCTCCCCTGTCCCTTCATGGGATGTAATGGGAAACCAAAAAAACATGCATTTTAGTGTAGTAGATCAGCTTTATATCAACATTATGTTGGAAGCATACGAGTATAACACATTTATAAACGTAGAGTAATATTATATAGGTGGCCGTCGGTGGTGCAATGGTAGTGTGCGCGGCTCTTGTGCATAAGAATGGGGGTTCGATCCCTGCTCTGACCACCTACAATTTCTTTCGACGGCGGTCGCCTCGCTTAGTGACGGCGACACTATCGAGTATTTAGCCATGAAAAAGTTTCTCAAAATACCGTTCGGAACCGGTGTAAAACTGTAGGTCCCAATCAGTGAGTGTAAAACTAGAACGCGCACAGCTTACTGGTTGTAAGAATCTCCCTCTAATCCCTACATGGGACCATTTATTTACATTTTAATGTCATAAAGAGCTGTCATTCCTCTCATCTGACATTTCCGTTCACACTATTACGGTGCGGTCGGTGCGATAGGGAGGTATTTGACGTAAGTTGACTTACACTAGGTGGAATTACAAAAATTGTTAACTTAAATTTTTCATGTCGGTTTGTTTTTATTAAATTGTATGTATCCACCAAAAACACTTGACAATTTTAGGAATTAATTGAACAATTTACCAATTTTTTCTTCAATACTGAGAACATTTTTTTCTAAAAGTCACAAATATTTCTTTAATTTGACTAATTTTAATTTTTGTTATTCGTTGAATTTTCAAAATTTATGAATAATATTTCGAATTATAATTCATTAATCAATACATTACATTCGCCAAAGTTTTTAACATTAAAGCGAGGTATGTTTTTGTTGAATCGAAGATTGACAAATAGAATTCTTTGAAAAGATTGGCAATATTTACGAATGTTTTTTTGAAACGAATGAATTAATTTTAAGTTTTACCAAAAACTGTAGGATGGGAAAACAACAACCCTTGTGTTGTTACATCAGATAAACTATTTCTATGACTGAAATTTATACAAACAAATTCATTGAAATCGAATGCGACATTGTTCGATATCATAGAAATTTTTTTCTATGTAGCATTAAGATCCCGTGAGCTGGACCATTTTTAAAAAGGGTATTTTTTTTAGTATTCAAAGAATTTTTTCTTTAACTAAAGACAATGTGTACAATATTAATATCGTATGAAAGGCGCATCTAACGGTATATCAAAGATTTGAAAGCATGTCCCGACACTTCCGTTTTTCAGGGATATTCTGCAGGAAAAAAGCGTTTTTAAGATTTTACTACGGAGTGTTTTTTGATTTAAATGTCAGCTTGACATATTTTAATATTTATTCGATTTAAGTAAATACGTGTTTCAGCTTTTTTTTTTGAAATTCGCACTAGTTCGCATTCTTCCAAAAATGCAATACGTTGCAAACTTTACGATCAAAACAGGGCACAATGGGTATCAAATCTTTTCTTTGGACAAACAATCATTGTTGTATGTATGGATATACTTTGTTTTATTTTTTAGTACAATTTCCAAAGTGCTCTGGACCAAATTTTGAATATTAAAAATTACATAAAAAAGAAGGAAGTTTCAGGACATGTTTTATATACCATTGGACGTGACAATGGCAAGGCCTTTCATATAACACTAATACTAATATAGAGCCTCTTGGTATAATGTCGGCACGATAATTGTAATTGAGCTTGCTTGGTAGGTCCTTGAGGCCGATTGACTTTTTCAGAAACTTGTATTGAGGTCCCATAAGCTCGAATGCCTAAGTGAGGAATAAAATTATACAAACGAAAACTTGAATTTGTGTCAAAAATTCTGGACCTGTGTGCAATCATAGAGTAATACTTAAGAGTTTCCAATCATAGAGTAATACTTAAACAAATTGGTAGAGTTTTACCAATTTTACACTTTCTTGGACACAAAACGGACTGAAATCAAAGGGAATACGTATTTTCGTTCAATCCAAACAACATAAAACATAATGTAGCTGCCATTAGTATCAATCATAGAATAATACATAGACAGATAAACTTATTCTCTCATCTGACGTTTCATTTCCCGCTCTTCATCATAGGTTTGTGGAAATGAGAGCAATTAAATTTAAAATTAACTAACACCAGGTGGAGTTACAAAATATGTTCACTTAACTTTTCCTGTCGTTTCGGTGCAGAACTGAAAAATTTAAATGTATTTTGCACTTTTTTGTTGACTTTTATCGTTGGTATACATTTGTATTGTATTCGACACAACTAGTTTGCCACAAAAACACGAAATTCGGTCGTTGTTCCTTTGTTGATCGTTATATACTATTGCCACTATCTGGTATTATTGAACCCATATTTTCCACCATCCAATGTTTACTTTCCATCGTACCTATGGCGTTTAATTTATTGAGCGAATAGAAGTTTCTATGAATGTATTATTCTATGGTATCAATAAACACTATTTAAAATTAGTTCCTGTCTTATTTGCTCTCTCATTCTCCATCATCGGCCTAGTACCTTTTCAGCTAATTTATTTTTTTTCATGTCGTGGTGCGAAAGTGGTGCACACTAGCTGTCAAATGCTGTTTACCTTTGTTTTGTGTCCGTTGTTGTTAGTACGTTGACATTGACATAAACTACACACCAAACAAAAACAGAATGCTGGTTGTTGCTGCCTTGTTGTAATTTTTGTAGTATTGCATCGACCTTTTCAAGCTGCCTTGACTGTGCCATAGAATCCCCCTGGTGCAATGCAAAGGCCTTGGCTATTCCGCTGCTGGGATATTTTGTTCTCTCATTTATATGTAAGTGCGTTTTTGTTTCTGCTATGATTTTTATCGCTTTCGGTTTTTTTCTGGCGCGTTTGTTTTTTTCGGATGAAGAGAAGAACATGTATGTATATACAGAGAGAGAACCACAATAAACCGAAAGATTTAATCTTGAACTTGCCATTGTGTCATTAGTTTGTCATCCTGTACTGTGTATGTACAATGAGCAGAGGTGGTTGGTTTGTTTCGTTTCCATTGAGCGGAGCAGACTGATCATAATTGCGCCGCACTTAAACGTCTTACAAACTCTCCTCTCTCGACGTTTGAACGATCACAATATTTCAACATATTTTTCCAATTTGTTGTAATATTAAAGTATTGGTACTACATACTAATGTTTTGTTTTATTTTAATAGCAAAACATGTGGTCTTGTGTTGATTACCTCATTCACGTACCCCGTTCTTATATGGACTTTTTGAACTAGGGGCGTGTGTCAAATGCAAATAAACTTTTTATCAGACTAAAATTTTCACATTCATGTGCTGAGTTTAGTTCTAACATATTTCGCTCAGCCCCATGGATGTTAAAAAGTATGACAGACTGAATAGTGCGCACTTAAAAAAAATATACGCCCCAAAGAATTTTTGCTCGTAAATATTTTGAACTAAATTTAAGGATGATTTGAACTCAAATTTAGGAAATCTTTTTCTGAGTGGAACTTTCTGTTCACTAGTGTTTGCAAATATCTGGAGAATGACCGTGGATACGAAGAACATCTTACTATCCGACTCTTTTCTTCAGAAGATGTTTGTTTGTAACTGGCATGGTCAGCTCCGCCGCACCCCTATGTAGTGATTGTATTTATTTCTTTAAGTCCGGAAATATAAGGTCGTGATACTTTCGTACTGCACGCATCGTCTTCATACTGTGGTCAACAAGCGATGTATAAGTAGTTCAATTCCGGCACTTGATTCTGATACTTTTATTTCATCAGGGTAGCAGAAGAGCTTTGAGCATTTTCCTCGGTTGTACATATGTGAGGTACATATTGTTCCTTACACCTGATGTATGCTGCGTAAGGAAATTATATTGATGGATGACAAGATTTGTAACTATAATCAGGGTCACTGCCTGGTCCGGGAACAAAATACTTGGCGATAAAATGCAGTGTCATTTATAGTTAAATTAGTGCGCAATTACTGAAATATAGCAGCATAATTTATATTTTCGGACGACCCCAGTATCACCTTAGCCGCCATTAACAAATGATCTGTTTTAGTGGCATTCATGAGCTCTTTCGCCTTTTGTTTTTTTAAGCGCAAAGATGATTCGGAGAACTCTAATTTTTTTCTCCTATGCCACCGTGCTATGTGGCCGTCGGTGGTGCTAGTGTAGTGTGTGCGGCTTTAGTGCATGAGAACGTGGTTTCGGTCCCTGCTCTGACCACCGTACTTTTCTTTCGACGGCGGTTATTTCGCTTAGTGACGGCGCCAATATCGAGAATATAGCCAAAAAAGGTTTATAAAATACCGTTCGGCATTTATGTAAAACTGTAGGTCCACATCAGTGTGTGTAAAACTAGAAAGCCCACAACTCACTGGTTGAAAGAAGCTCTCCATAATACTTTCATGGGATGTAATGGGAAACTATTCTTCTCACTACTATAATTTCGAGAAGTACTCGGCCCAATATGAAGAAGGTAATGTATACAGTCCTGACTCTGTGATAACCAATGAGAATGTTGGTTTAAATATCGACGCCTCTTTCGGTTTGATGACACCAATTTTGATTGTACCAGGGTACATAAAAGGCTTAAAGTCTTTTTTAATTTTGCCTCGCCTACATCTCTTCCAAAAACGCTCAGCACATAATGTGATTGTTCAGTAATAGTTTTATAAATTTTTGGTTTGAAGCCACTCATCGTCTAGCACCCTACGTGGTACTTCCATATTTATCGATTGCGTTTGTTTTCGGGCAGAGACGGGCATAATAAATTTACATATTCTGAAACTAGAGACTCTGCTTCTTATCGTGGTACTAAATACTAAACTGAGTTCAGTTGAGAATATAAGATTTTACTCCATTAAACATTTGTTTCTTCACATGTCTTAATTTGTTAGCATATTTTTAATTTATTGGTTTAATGGTAATAATGTCAAATATATTAAACAACAAGTCACCAAAAATGTTAACACAGATACAATTTTAGAAAAATTAACAAAACCATTGAATGGTATCCTCACAAAAGCTTCCACAACACTGATAAATTCAGCAATATATTACAAAACTAAAATCAGTTTTCCACAAATGGTATAAGGCCATTTCGGATAACCATTATCTTTCGCATTGTTGTTATTGTTACTTTTATGGGTACATTTTCGTGACAGTTGTACTCTTGTCTATTAAATACGAAAAAATCTGCAACATCGGAGAACTTTTATCTTTAGACTTTTGGCATTCTAAAAGAGCAAAAAGTCACACTGCGTCGTTGAAGATGAACCAACTGTGTCACATCAACCGAGTTTTTGTTTTTTACTAACGCAGTCAAGAAAATGTGAGTTTGATGTGTGGCTATGTCGCTTAAAGCCCCGTATTCAGTTTTTATGAAATTTACTTACTTACTTATCCGGTCTCGGACAACCCCAGGGGGTCAGGGACCTTACAAAACGAAGATAACATATTTCGCCAACCAGTTCGATCTTTTGCTTTATCTCTCCAGTTGGCAATACCAAGTGTACGCAGGGATTCGTCAACCTGATCCCTCCAGCGGAGTCTTGGTCTTCCTATTTTTCGTCTTCCTTCGAGTTCGGTTTCGAAAAGTCTTCGCGCTGGTTCATCTTCATCCATTCTACTGACATGGCCTAGCCAGCGCAATCGCGTTATCTTGATCCGCTTAACTATGTCAATGTCAGGATAAAGCTCATACAGCTCATGATTCATGCGTCGCCGATACTCGCCGTTGTGCACTATAGGGCCATAAATTTTTCGGAGTATTTTTCTCTCGAAGACTCCTACAGATGTTTCGTCTGCTTGCGATAGGACCCAGGATTCTGCGCCATAAAGCAAGACAGGTTGAATGAGAGTCTGGTACAGCTGGACTTTTGTTACTCGAGAGAGGGCTTTATCTCTAAAGTGCTTGCTTAGCCCAAAATAACATCTATTCGCAAGCACAATTCTCCGTTTGATCTCAAGGCTGACGTTGTTGTTTTTGTTCACGGCAGATCCGAGGTATATAAATTCGTCCACTACCTCGAAGTTATAACGGTTATCAACGTTCACGCTTTGGTCTAATCGCGTGGAGGCCCTGTTCGTTGAAACCATTAATTTTGTCTTGTCCTCATTCACCGTCAGACCCACTTTTGCTGACTCCTTCTCAATTCTCGAAAAAACCGCAGTAACTTCTCTAATTGTGCGCCCAATGATATCTATATCATCAGCATACGCGAGCAGCATGTGACTTTTGCTGCTGATGGTTTTATTCATATTGACTGCAGCTTTTCTCATAATGATCTCCATTAAGATGTTAAAGAGATCGCACGATAGGGTGTCGCCTTGCCTGAGGCCTCGCTTAGTTTCGAAAGGTTCGGTAAGATCCTTACCAACTTTCACTGCGGATTTGGTGTTCGTCAAGGTCATCCTGCAAAGGCGTATGAGTTTTGCAGGAATACCAAGCTCAGACATTGCTTCATAGAGTTTCTCCCGTATCGGACTATCGAAGGCTGCTTTATAATCGATAAATAGATGATAGGTGTCGATTTGTTTTTCGTGTGTCTTCTCCAGGATTTGGCGTAGCGTGAAAATCTGGTCAGTTGTCGATTTTCCAGGCCTAAAGCCACACTGGTATGGTCCAATCAGGTCAGCGATAATTGGTTTTAGTCTTTCGCACATTATACTTGATAGAACCTTATATGCTATGGATAAAAGGCTTATTCCACGGTAGTTGGCACAAATACTCGGGTCACCTTTTTTAAATATGGGACATAGTACACTGAGACTCCAATCGCCGGGCATGCATTCATCTAACCAAATTTTGCTAATGAGCTGATGCATGCACCTTATCAGCTCATCGCCGCCAGCCTTAAACAGCTCCGCCGGTAATCCATCGGCTCCTGCGGCTTTGTTGTTCTTAAGCCGGGCAATAGCTGTTCTGACCTCGTCTTGGTTAGGAGGGGTGCAATCGACGTCGTCGTCCATATTGTGATCGATTGTCCCATCGTCATCGGATATCTCAGGTACTAGTAGCGCGGAGAAATGCTCTCTCCATATTCCCAACATGCTCTGCACATCTGCGACGAGATTTCCGTCTTTGTCTTTACAGAAGGGGGGCCCTGAACCATGTCCATTAGTTCCGTTTTTAACTTTTTGGTAGAATTTTCGGGCTTCGTTCTTCCTTCTGTATGTCTCAATTTTCTCACTCTCGCGTTTTCTCCACTGCCGTTTCTTACGCCTAAAGAGACGGTTTACCTCCTTTCTCTTCTCCCTATACCGCTCAGTTGCAGCTCGCGTTGCAATTGACTGAAGCATTACCATACGTGCAGCGTTCTTTTCGTCATTTGCTATGCGACACTCTTCATCGTACCACGGTTTGTTGCGAAGCGGTTTTTCGAAACCAAGTACGGTTGTTGCGGCAGTTTTTATAGAGTCGGAAATGGGTTTCCACTGCGCATCAGGATCGTCATCGGGAGGGGGTGGGTTCTGTGCCAAAAGTTGCGAGAGCTTCCTTGAGTAGGCTGTGGCTACCTCTGGTAATTGCAGCGTTCCGATGTCCAGCTTCCTCTGCGTCTGGTTTCGTACGATTTTCGCTCTACTTAATCTTGTGCGAACCTTTGCTGCTACCAGGTAGTGATCAGAATCGATGTTAGCTCCTCTGATCACTCGTACGTCCATTACACTGGATGAGTGCCTTCCATCAATTACCACGTGATCAATTTGGTTCCTAGTTCTTTGATCAGGGGATACCCAAGTAGCCTTGTGGATGTCTTTATGCTGGAATCTTGTGCCACTGATGACCATGTTTTTTGCCGCGGCAAAGTCAATCAGTCTCATACCGTTGTCGGAACTGTCAGCATGAAGACTGAAATTGCCAATAGTTGGATTAAACACATTCTCCCTTCCTACTTTGGCATTAAAATCTCCTAGTACAATCTTAATGTCATGGCCAGGGCAGCGGTCATACGTTTCCTCTAGGAGCTCATAGAATATGTCTTTGGCATCATCATCTTTCTCTTCTGTCGGGGCATGCACACAAATTAGGGAAATATAAAAATATTTCGCTTTTATGCGGATTGTGGCTATTCGTTCACTCACAGGATTGAACCTAGAGACTAGATGTCGCAGTCTTTTGCCAACTACAAATCCACAACCAAATTCATGTTTTTTTTCATGGCAACTGTAGTATATATCGCAGTTTCTTTTTCTTGTGCAGCCATGTCCTGTCCATCGCATTTCCTGGATAGCGGTAATGTCAGCCTTATAACTTTCGAGGACATCTGCCAGTTGGATACTTGCACCGGATCTATATAGAGTTCTTACATTCCAAGTGCATATCCGTAAATCGTGGTCCTTATAACGTTTGCGGGGGTCGTCAACAAATAGGGGTTGTTTATGTTTTCTGTTTCGTTTTTGTATTTTCACTGCCATTATGAACGGTGGCGGGAGGCAAACCCAGCCCACCGGGTTTTTGCATTTTACCTACTGCCAGGATATTTGATTGCAGCCGCCCATTATGGATCAGACGCTGACCAGGATGCGATATGTTGAACCTGGATTTTCTTCTTTTAGTTTCTATCCGCCGTTGG
Organism: Phaonia tiefii; assembly: GCA_963931995.1. NCBI lineage: Eukaryota > Metazoa > Arthropoda > Insecta > Diptera > Muscidae > Phaonia > Phaonia tiefii. The sequence goes on from OZ008368.1 coordinate 144,652,849, forward strand.
CCCGTATGTTTGGCTCATCCGCCTTCTAAGGACAAAAGAATATGCCCGATTGTTTGATGAGCTTCAGTGACATCAGTCACCTACTATACCTGATTTGATGCTCATTTGTTTCGCCTTCTCACTCTAGCTAGCTAACGGAGGTTTCCGAAAAGCCATTGCCCAGGACATACTGCGTGGAAGTAGTGAGCTGCTTGGACTGCCCAAAGAAGGAATCATTTCTGGCCACTCCCAAGTGAATGGCAATCAGAAACTTTCCACCTCCACGGACAGTCCCATGTCCCTTTACGAAAATTTCATTAACCGAAAAATTCGTTCACTTTTCACTTGCTTGGTACTCAGATCTTCGCAAAAATTTCGTAGGCAAAATCAATTACGTGCTTGTTACGTCCATGTTGTTCCGTACGAAAACAATTGTTTGATAAATGTTTGAGTTCGGAATTTTGACATTTGGATAATTTTAACAACCAAAAATAACACCTCGTGCGTTAAAAATAAAATGGAGTTCGTAGAAGAATTATAAATAGAATATTTGGAAGGTAAATCAAAGATAGCCTCCGCAACAATATTTTTCGTTTAGAGATAAATGATAAAATTACTTACGAAAATTTCGCAAGAGCTGAATACGGGGTTTAAAGCGTAGTACGCAGTTGTACCTGAATTTCAGGTTGAGAAATTTTTGTTTATATCTACAAGAAAAAAAACTTGTAGATTTGTTTTTGTGTATTGTGCTGCATGTAATTCTCATGTAAAGGGTTATTCAACAGAGACGCTACAAAAGTAAATCGATAGGGACAGCAAACGACGCCATATTTTTTCCCGCTCTTTTGACATTTCTCTTCAGTAAGGTTTGCCATTTCATCATGGAAAGATGTACGAGCCAACAACGAGTCGAAATTATCAAAATTTACTACCGAAATTTGGAGTCAGTGGCCTCAACTTTAAGAGCGCTACGTCCAATTTATGGTCTTCAGTGATGAGGCTCATTTATGGCTGAATGGCTTCGTCAATAAGCAAAATATGCGTTATTGGTCAGACAGCAATCCACACGTAATCCATGAGTCATCATAGCATCCCGAAAAAATTACGGTTTGGTGCGGTTTATGGGCCGGCGGCGTCATTGGGCCGTACTTCTTCCGTGATGATCAAGACCGGCACATTACTGTGAATGCGAATCGGTACCGTTCAATGATAACCGAATATTTTTGACCCCAATTGGATAATATGGACTGGGAGGACATGTGGTACCAACAGGACGGCGCCACAAGCCACACAGCGAATGCCACAATCAATTTATTGGAAACCAAGTTTGGTGAACGTGTTATCTCACGAAATGGCACAGTCGATTGGCCGCCTCGGTCGTTCTATTTGACGCCGTTAGATTATTTCCTGTGGGGCTACGTCAAGTCTATGATCTATGCCAACAAGCCAGCGACGATTGATGAACTTCGTACGAATATCGAACGTGAAATTGCAGCAGTATCGGCCGATTTATGCTTGAAAACCGTCGAAAATTGGGTTCAGCGTCTGGACTTCTGCAAGCGTGCCCGTGGTGGCCATGCAAAAGTAATCGAGTTCCATACATATTGGCATCGAACGTACTGTCACAGGAATAAAGAACTTCATTGGTATCTAAAACCGGTTTTGTTTTATTTAAAAAAAATTTTGTAGCGCCCTTATTGAAAAACCCGTTAGTAATGTATTGACTATTAGTTCTTGTGCTGCATTCGTGAAGTGTTAAGTGAAATAAAAATAAAAAAGAGTATAAAATTTAAAGTCCGAAACTTTGAAAAATTAAATTTTCAGTCCTTTTTAGGATAGAAAATTGGAGATAAAAAGTGAGGAAAAAATTTTCGGTTTGCCGTCGGCTAAACGCCAAATACGAAAATTTTTTTTGAAATTGTCAGATGTCTGATTCCATCAACACTGGATTTACTCCAGTGGTTGGGAAAAGGACAAAAGGCCGGGCCATGGTGCTACACACCGTAGAGCCCACTAAGGAGCCACTGTCTCAGGAGGAAAATCTGAGGATAATGAATGAAGACCATGAATCTGTAATGGCTCGTATGGAGGCCGTTACCAAGGCTGTTACAGAATTAACTGCCAAAGGCGCAACGCGAAAAAAAGGCGATCGAAGAAACCTAAAGTATTATCGAAGAAAACTACCAGCTACGAGCACAGAACACCAAAATGGCAACTGACTATGAGCAGGTTAAAAAGACCATAGAGGAGATGAGGATCTAGATACGACAACTGGAGAATATGATCTGCGGTGATGCCGTGGACAACGCTGAGTCCATGGATGAAGAAGCGACGCCTAGTTTCGTGGATGTATTGCTCGCGCAAAAAGCCCACGACAATACGAAAAAGAAGTTGGAGCCCGCGCAAAGCCGGCACGGAAGATGGCCAAGGCCATGGCGAAAGATGAAGTACCCAAGCGAAATAAGATGGGAACCAAGAAGACCATAGGTGCCTACCGTGACAGGAAGAAGGCCACCGGGAAGAAGGACGGAGGTAGCCGTAAAATTAAGACTAAAATTGTGCCTGATGTATATGTATATAGTGACAACGTGCGTGCAGTATCGGCGAAAATTAAAGCCGTGCTGCAACTTGAAAATTTCGTTATGAAAATATTATTGAGGATTTTAACTCCGTTAAGGAGATGCTTAGGGAGGCTGGGATAGGTTACTATACCTACACGCCGAGGTCGCAAACTCCTTTTGCGACAGTTGTAGTCGGGTTGTCAAGTACGTTTGAGGAATCGGACCTCAAACTGTATCTTGAGGGACTGAAGATGAACCTTAAGGTTCTCCGGGTCACGAAGCTGGGGTGGTACAAGTGGCTTGTCCACCTTGATAGAACTTCGGACATTAATGGGTTCTACGCCCTTAGGTACATACTTAAGTGCACGATTTCTGTCCGTCAGGACAGAAAACCGGGTCTGACCCAATGCAAGAATTGCCAGCGTTTCGGGCATTTTTCAATTAATTGCGGCATGTCCCATCTCTGCTGTAAATGCGCTGGGTCACATGGCCCAGGCAAATGTGCCATCCTGGTGAAAAACCGGGTGGAGGATTCCACCGAGACTGTTCCGGTTCCGACAGCCTCTGCTCTCGAGCAAGAACAGACTACTCGGTGTGTGAATTGTTCAGTCGATGGACATGCGTTCAGTTCCAAGGAGTGCCCTCTGAGGATTAGACTGCTTCGGGAGAGGATCGAAGCCAGGACTAGACGCTCCGTCGTTCCTGGAATCGGTTCTATTCGAGATAGCGGACTTACTCGGGGAGTGGTATATCCTATGCTGCCGCTGCCCGAGGTGGTCTTCGTGCCCCTTCGACAGCAGCTTGTTTTGCTGCAAGTTCTCCCAATGGAGTAACTATGCAGGGGGCCATGGCCCAGTTCGACTCTATTGATGCCGACTGTCATAGGATATTCGGTATGGACCTTATGGCCTGCCGAAATAAGCTAGGAGGGTTTTTGCGCGACTACACACTATTAGCTGACGACGGAGCTAGGGCCCAGGCTATCATGGGTCTCTTGTTGGCCCTTGGGCTTGTGTAAATATTTGTACATAGTAGTTTTAAGTATAGTTGGTAAGATTATTTTTAGTTTTTGATTATTTTGAGCCCGTTTTTTATTCTTTTTTGGGCGGATATTTTGGATTGGTTTGAATTTTGTTTGTTCTCATGACAGGTAACACCTGTCATATATTGACCCAAAATGATGGTCCTATGAAAACTTAGTAGTGTAAGGAAATTAGTAAATAAGATATAATGATTAGCCTAATGGTAATCACATTGTAACAAAATGACATGAATAAATATTAATTGAAAAATTTATATAGTAATGTCTCATAGAGCTGCCATTCTTCTTATCTAACATTTCGTTTCACACTATTCGTGGTGCGGTCGGTGCGATAGAGATATATTTGACGTAAATTTACTTTTTCATGTCGTTTTGATGAAAAACTGTGAAATTTAAAAGTATTTCGGACTTTTCTGTTTTATTTTATTGTTAGTATATTTTTGTGGTGTATTTACACAACAATTTTAAGGCACAGAACGAAATATCGTTGATGTTTCCTTGTTGGTTGGTTTCAGCCATTCGCTCTATTCGGTTTTAGTAAATACTTTCCAACATGCAATACTTTCCAACGTGCACCCCACACCACACGTCATTGCTCTGTGGTAATTATTTTGAAATCGATATTTATGACTCATTTTTTTAGTTCACATCACACAATAATTATTTACCATAATTTTCTTTGCAAATGTCACAAATTCCTTGACCTAGCAATTGTCAGAACATTACTATTTGTTTGTGGTAGAGGAAAAAATTCTCCAATGCCTGTTGTAAACAACCCTGTAATAGACAGAAAATGTAAAACATTCCGTTTGAATTTCTTATCAGCTGCGTACTACCAAATGGAAAGATGACCGAAAAATTCCGAACCTGAAATTCGGGTTGTGTTTTTGACAATGAGTTTATATGGCAACCTGAAATTCAGGTTCGGCAGAGTACTACGCTTAACAGGTTAAGAAAACACCCGATTAATTAATAGTCGAGCGGTTAACCGACCAAAATTAATGTTGAATACCCTATTCAATAGACGTCGATGGTTATCGATAACGCCTGTGCGAATACCAACATTCACAACAAATTGACGTCGTATGGTGTCGACGACAACAACCACAATAATGGAGATTATATTGTTCTTTAATGTGAATTTAAAAATAGGATTTTGAAAATCTTATTTAGATTTGATAATTTATTCCAATTAGAAAATCCTGTTTATATGTCAAAATATAAATATAAATATGGAACAAATTCTGGTTATTTTAAATTTTAAAGTAGAAAATTTACTTTTTCTGTTGGTTTTGCAGTTTTAAACTGCAGCTACACAATTTTGAAAACTTAGCATAAGTGGATTATAGAGAAGAGTTAATTGCGAATATAACGCATTACGAACATCATCGAAAAGCGTTGCAGGGTTTCTGCAATTAGGACCGGAATCCAATGGTATCAATATTTTTACAATGAATAATAAGAGAAACACATTTTTAGTATTGCAACTCGTTAATCTTCGTGATTCTAACTTATAATAGAAGACCATTGTATCGAAAATTACCATGTGTCTCAAACTTTGTTGATTTCGATACACCTTTTTGTGGTACTTCAATAATGGGCTTGTGTAAGTTCCCATTAAGCCAGAAATGGGGCTGGTCGCTGAACAAACTATTGGTAGACAGCAGTTGATAATCTTCGATCTTCTCAAGAATAATTTATAGGTGATGTACCCTACTAAGTCCTTCCACTATGAAATGCTAAGCAATCAGTATTGGCAGAAGCTTTAAAAAAAGGGCTAAATGTTAAAAAAAATAACAAAACCCAAAAAATAACAAAATACACAAATAAATCCCATTGCAACCAAAAACTGTTAAAAAAAAACCAAAGAGAACCAAAAAAAGTTTATTTTTTACTAAAATTTAAATTTCGACTTCGAAACCCATATCGTCAGCTGAGTACTATAAAGCTCCATACGCCATCAACTTAGTTACGAGAAAAACAGCAACTTAGTTACGAGAAAAACAACCTGGTAAATCTTTTGTTTTTACGAAATGTCAAACGGTTTTCATACAAATTTTAAGTTTAAATTTGAATTTTGGGGAATGCGATGTGCACGTCGTATTTAAGAGTTTGAATGCAAGCTCATAGTGTCATATTTCGAATATTTTCTAGTATTTGCTAGAGATACGAGTAATCGTATTTCACACATTTAACAAAATAAATAGCAAAAGTTTTCTATGATTTCAAATGAAAATGTGGGGAAGGTGCAAAAACGGAAATGGGGTTTTAATCGATATATCTGTGAGGCAGTATATTTAGGGTCTCAACCAAACCAAAAAATTATGAAAGTACATGAACGTGGTATCAAAATTCGGTTTCGACCCTATCATCACAATTATTCGTTACCGTTATTTTTGATTTTACTTCAATATATCCTAAGCATACCGAAGTTTTCGTAATTCCTTCTAATCTGTCTTTCAAATTAAATGTTCCAATACTCAAAAATATGGAAAATCGTCAAGCAAATTTGAAATATTCCATATTTTACAAATAAAAAATGTTAAATCTTTGAGTTGTTACGATTATTTTGGAAACTTCAACGTAATACTTTTTGTATACTATATCTGACAATGTTTTCAAGAGTCTTGAGTACTACAACTTGCTTTCCAGGATTTATTTATATCCAATGCTTCAATTTGTACACTAATAAGCGAAAAAATGAAAATGGTAAACTGATTGTTTCTACATCCATTAACAGGATCGAAATATAATTTTTGTCGCTTACTGTATTTTGCAAAGTTGTCAAGAAGAGAGTTAGTTAGTTAGCATGGAAACGGCATAAACAAGTTAATATATTTATATGCTTTGACGTTTCATCAGCATGTTATTTTCTGAGAGACGTTAAAAAGAGTTATCAAATAAGGAAAGAGCTGCAATATAGTCGAAGATTGCAAATCAAAATTTCAAACTGGTTAGGATTTATTGAAGTAAAATCGAACAAAGGGCCCTGCCCTGCCTTGAGGCCCTAAACTCAAGGGGTATCGATGAGAGAGCTGATCAAGTTAGTACTTGGAGAACAAATAGAGAAGTCGCTTTCAAAGAAGAAAATGTGATAGGTGACTGGGTTGCGTGGTGTGATTTTTTTACTTTGCCAAAAAGTACAAAACGCATCAACTGGGAGTAAATTTTGCCAATTAAATCGATTAAAAAAGGGATATTCAGTGAAAAAAGTCAAAATGTAATGATGTGCTAGAGTAAAATTATATGTGTAGATCCCAATTAACACGCAAATTGCTAAAATTAAAGATATCTCTCATTCCACTATCGTTCTCTATATATTTTTCAAGTATTAATTTTTCAAAACAGCTTCTGCCAACTCTTATTAATGTTACTCGGTGCCTAAACTATAAACTTCCAATTTCCGCATAATGTATTGCTTTATTACTACACAAATAATACTTATGGTGTGTGTGAATCGACTAAGATTTTTCCATTAAGTAAGGGTTTTCGAATAAGAGCGCTACAAAAGTTTTTTTAAATAAAACAAAACCGGTTTTAGATACCAATGAAATTCTTTATTCCTCTGAAAGTACGTTCGATGCCATTATGTATGGAACTCGATTTCTTTTGCATGGCCACCACGGGCACGCGTGCAGAAGTCCAGACGCTGAACCCAATTTTCGACGGTTTTCAAGCATAAATCGGCCGATACTGCTGCAATTTCACGTTCGATATTCGTACGAAGTTCATCAATCGTCGCTGGCTTGTTGGCATAGATCATAGACTTGACGTAGCCCACAGGAAATAATCTAACGGCTTCAAATAGAACGACCGAGGCGGCCAATCCACTATGCCATTTCGTGAGATAACACGTTCACCAAACTTGGTTTCCAATAAATTGATTGTGGCATTCGCTGTGTGGCTTGTGGCGCCGTCCTGTTGGTACCACATGTCCTCCCAGTCCATATTATCCAATTGGGGCCAAAAATATTCGGTTATCATTGAACGGTACCGATTCGCATTCACAGTAATGTGCCGGTCTTGATCATCACGGAAGAAGTACGGCCCAATGACGCCGCCGGCCCATAATTTTTTCGGGATGCATTCAGCCAGAAATGAGCCTCATCGCTGAAGATGATTTTCCGATGAAAATCCGAATCATTTTCAAGTTGTTGCTCAGCCCAATTCACGAACATACGACGCTTATGGTGGTCAAGCGGCTTCAGTTCTCGCGTCAATTTAATCTTGTAAGGATGTGGGCCAAGATCTTTTCGCAAAATTCGCCACAACGACGTCACAGAGATGCCCAATGCTTGAGAACGACGTGTGAGAGACACATTAGGGCTTTCTTGAAGTGAAGCCTTAGCGGCAGCAATATTCTCGCCACTACGGGCACTTCTTTGTCTCACTGGCACGGGAAAATTTTGTACTGTGCCTGTGGATTCAAATTTTTCCACTAGACGCTCAATTGTTGATCTCGTAGGACGATTATGACGACCATAAATAGGACGTAGCGCTCTTAAAGTTGAGGCCACTGACTCCAAATTTCGGTAGTAAATTTTAATAATTTCGACTCGTTGTTGGCTCGTACATCTTTCCATGATGAAATGGCAAACCTTACTGAAGAGAAATGTCAAAAGAGCGGAGGAAAAAGATGGCGTCGTTTGCTGTCCCTATCGATTTACTTTTGTAGCGTCTCTGTTGAAGAACCCGTTATTTATTATCAAAATGTTCACTAGCCCTGGGGCTAAAATTTGAAATTTGCTTTTAAAGGGCACCTTAGACCTGCGGACCAGTCGGTCGACTATTTGTCAGGCCGACATTTGTGTCGGGCATTGTTTCGCCTTACACTAGGCGACTTTCTGAAAATCAAACTAGTTTTGATTTTTGCCTGACTAGTCGGGCAGTCGGCCTTACACTGGAAGATGAGTCGGCCCGATAATCCGCTGGTCTAAGGTGCCCTTTATGCAGCATTAACTTGGAAGTTTGTACGCGAAACAGTAAACAATTCAAACAATACCAAATACCAAATGTCAGCAAACAAAAAGCAAAAAAAACCCTAAACAACGCGTGTCTATAGTCAAGTTTCAAAGCACATGTAAAAAAAATATATAAAACACGTCTTCTACTCGTCATTTGATATATGACTACACACATGACCTTTCAGCTGTCAATAATTTGATTTTCTATTTCACACGGAGTAAATTGAACACATTTTGCCACGACCGACATATTTTCAATGAACACACAGTATTAATATTAATAAAGTATTTCTTATACAAAATAAAATTTACATTCAAAGTGTTTCTTTAGGTCACAAGTTGTTAACGTAAATAAAGAGCTAAAAAGGGCAATAATTTAAAAAAGAGCTAAAAAGCCCCTAGCCCTTTTTTCAACAAAAGAGCAGAAACCAAAAACAAAATGCTAAAAATTCCCTGAAAAGGCTAAACTGACAACACAGTAAGCAATAATGAACAAAGTACCATGACAGTTTGATCTGCCATAAATATGTACTGCAAAACTACCTCTATATTAATATATAAATAGTTTATCTTTTTATCCCATGGAGGGACTGGGTAGGGCGTCTGACAGTGAGCTGTACGCTTTCTAGTTTTACAATTACTGATTGGAACTTTCACTTTTGAATAATTTGGTCAGAGCAGGAATCGAACCCGCCTTCTCATGTGATAATTGCCGATAACCTATGTGCACCTCAAAATAATCACCCATATATAATATGGTTGCGTTACTGACTGAATCATCGCCTCCCAGACAAGACGGCTGGAACCAGATTAATTTGGGTAGATTTGGAGAACGTGGGTTCAATCCCTGCTCAGACCACCTTACAATTTTTTCGACGACGGTCACCTCACTTAGTGACAAGTCTCCTTAGCCATGAAAAAGCTTCTCACAATACAGTTCGGAACCGGGGTAAAACTGTAGGTCCCAATCAGTGAGAGTAAAAACTAGAAAGCGTACATCTATCTCACTGATTGTGCGAAGCTCTTCTCAGTCCCTACATGGGATGTTATGGGACATAATTATTTTTTGTATATATTCTTGCCCAGAAAATGACCGAAGCCCTTATTTTCAGAATTAAATTACGCAGAAATATTGTGTTGTATCTTCAACATTCCGAATTTTTTTCCAGTGCAGATGACAAATTCAAATTCAATATTTTTTCTGCTCTCTGCCCTAAAAGTTCCTTTTTGTATTCGTTTGTGAAAAAAGTGCAACCCCACTTCAAGTTTTTGAGCTCGCGTCTAAGAATGTTGCACTCAAAAAGTGAAAAAAATGTTGCATTTTTTGCCCTCTCAGCCAGTCATGGGGGAGAATGTTGCCCGATAAAATGGAGAATTTTCTAATTTTTCTACCTGTTGTGGGGCGCGCAAGGGTAATTTAAGCTGCTTCAGTTAAATTCGCTTACATTCTTAAGCGGGAATAACCAAAATTACCATTTGTATTGGCAGACATTCGACCAGTCTGTACAAAGAGTCGCTTAGAATTGGTTAACTTCGTTTAAGCTTCCATATGCACTGACCGAATATCTTAGTTAAGCGAGGTAATAAAGACATGCAAAAGGAAGCATACAGTTGTGAGAAAATTCAACATTTCTATGTTCGCTTCTGTCGCTAAAAAAGGTTCAACTTAAAGGGGCTATGGCAACATTTTTTAAATGTCGCCTCATACAAGGGCAACATTATTTTTTAGAAACGAAATCTCCATAAAATTGATGTTAAACTACACAAAATAGCGACGATAATTGTGATTTTGATTGTTCTTCCAATATGTCTCTTGAAAGGTGCTTATAAGTGAAAAAGTCTCCTTAAATGATATTGAAACCAGAAACGTGAAAGAGGATATGTATGTGAAGATAAATTCGAATATAACTTCCAGAGCTCTGCCGGCAGAGGAATTGGCAGCGGTCTGTTAATTAGTTAACAGACCTATGTTAAACAGCTCTAATATATTGACTATATATAAAATCACTAAGTTTTACAAATGTAAAAGGAATTTTAATGCGATATTATTAAAATAGGTAGAAAACTCTATAAACTTCTTATGTCAGGAGTTTTGGGGAAGCTGTATGACTGCAATATATAATATTTCGAAGCATTGGCAAAACTATGTTTTCAAAAGGAATCAGGATCAGGATTCCCAAACGGGGAAGGTTGCGTCAATGGGACTAGTATCAAATAATAGCTATTGGTGTCTAGTTTAACAATTTCAGACCCAGATTTCCCAAAAAACTTTCGGAATATCATATTCTTCGATGAATATAACTTTTTCATATGGAGGACGGATTAAGTGCGTCCATGGTGGCCAAACGGGGAAGGTTGCGTCAATGGGACTAGTATCAGATAATAGGTATTGGTGTCTAGTTTAATAATTTCAGACCCTGATTTCCCAAAAAACTTTCCGAATATCATATTCTTCGACGAATATAACTTTTTCATATGGAGGACGGATTAAGTGCGTCCTTGGCGGCCAAGGCGTTGGTCAAAGAATATGATATTCCGAAAGTTTTTTGGGAAATCTGGGTCTGAAATTATTAAACTAGACACCAATACCTATTATTTGATACTAGTCCCATTGACGCAACCTTCCCCGTTTGGCCACCATGGACGCACTTAATCCGTCCTCCATATGAAAAAGTTATATTCGTCGAAGAATATGATATTCCGAAAGTTTTTTGGGAAATCTGGGTCTGAAATTGTTAAACTAGACACCAATAGCTATTATTTGATGCTAGTCCCATTGACGCAACCTTCCCCGTTTGGGAATCCTGATCCTGATTCCTTTTGAAAACATAGTTTTGCCAATGCTTCGAAATATTATATATTGCAGTCATACAGCTTCCCCAAAGCTCCTGACATAAGAAGTTTATAGAGTTTTCTACCTATTTTAATAATATCGCATTAAAATTCCTTTTACATTTGTAAAACTTAGTGATTTTATATATAGTCAATATATTAGAGCTGTTTAACATAGGTCTGTTAACTAATTAACAGACCGCTGCCAATTCCTCTGCCGGCAGAGTTCTGGAAGTTATATTCGAATTTATCTTCACATACATAAAGAGGATTACATGTGGAATATTTGTATAATGTAGATTTAACTATTCATCCAATTTCAGTAGAGAGTGAATGATAGCTTTTAGTACCAGGTAACTTTGCAACCAATATAAGAAATATGATTCCAGACGAATCTCAAAATGAGTTTCGTGTTGTATTAAAAAAATGGAATGTAGTGGAAACATTCCATGAAGGGACTGGGGATAGCTTCTCACAACCAGTGAGTTGTGCTCTTTCTAGTTTTACAGTAACCAAGTGGGACCTAAAGTTTTTCACCGGTTCTGAATCGACTTTACGCATACGAAGTAGCGGGCATTGTAATGATTAGTACTTTATAATACACATAGAAATAATGAAAAAAATTTTGGTAACTATAATGGTGGTCGAAAAAGTACAAGTTTTTAAGCTCGTTGGTACAAAAGTACAATTCGCATATTATACCCCTGGTATAGTCGGTGGTGCAATGGTTAGTGTGCGCGGCTCTTGTACATGAGATCCTGGTTTCGAACCCGGCTCTGACCACCTTCAAATTTTCTTTCGGCGGCGGTCACCTCGCATAGTGACGGCGACACTATCGAGTATCTAGCCATGAAAAAGCTTCTCAAATTACCGTTCGGAATCGGTGTAAAACTGTAGGTCCCAATCAGTGAGTGAAAACTGGAAAGCGCACAGCTCGGTGATTGTGAGAAGTTCTGCCCAGTCCCTTCATGGGATGTAATGGGAAACCATTTATTTATTTATTTTATAGTAAAGTAGTTTAAATATCAAATACTCCGAAATTGGAGTAAATAACAATTTTTTCCAAAAATTGTCAATTAATATACTCGTTGAAGCCATGAAAAATTATAAAATCAAGGCCATCAAAAACGTGATTACGTACAGCATTTGAATACTTTCGAGGTTAGTTTCGTATCATTTGAGGAATCCGATATAAGAACTTTGGCTTACCATTCTTAGTTTTATCAAAATTCCGAATTTATCCACAAACACAAACCACTTCGTTTACAGAATTCAGGTGTTGGTTTAACAGATCAAAGTTAATGTATTAAATACACAGTTCGTATTTACCCACCTATGTATGTATGTGTAACCCATACACAGCGCCGTTTGGAATGGGCAACAATCGTTTACCCACACTGAAAGAAAAAAAATTTCAGACATTTTATCGACATTGTAAAGTAGAATCTATTAAATAGGCCATTCTATACATTACACACATTTTATTGAATTTTAAAATATTTTTTCTAAAAATGTACAATTTCATTAATTTTGAACGATTCATTAATTTGGTTAAAGGATAATATGTACATATGTAGGTACGCTTTGTATAAATGTATGTATTTATGTATGTATGTACAGTAGTTGTGACAGAATGTATGCGTGCCAGTATGAGATAAGGAATAAAATAGAAAAAATAAAATGCTGAAATGCAGAATCCCGCGTCATTTAAAAAAAACTGACAATCGAGCAAAATAAGGGGATTTCAAAAGCCAAAATTTTTTTGTCGGCCGGACATATGGGGACCCACAAGGTCCAGAAATTTCCCAAAAATCAAAAAATTCCGAAATCCAAAATTTGCAACAGTGATATTCCTCTCCCTGGGCCCGTCCCAGAAAACTAACAAATACCGAAAAAAATCGTGCCACAAAAAGCCCGAACTTTGGAGGCCCATAGCTCCTAAAATAGGGATTCCCTCTAACTTTTGCATTTTAAATATTTTGATTAGAATCGGGTGTTACCCCAACATCTTTTTTCGCCACAATCTGACCATTTCTGGACCCTATGGGCCCATAGCTCCGGCCGACAAAAAAAATTGGTTTTTGAAATCTTCTTATTTTGCTCGATTTTCGTTTTTTTTATAAATGGCGTGGGGGGGAGCATTTTTTCCAAATAATTTACATGATTGCAAAAGTTAAAATTGCATTCAGTTATGGAAATTGTCTTATACTATCAATGAAACATATTCACACCATCAATGAAGCCGGTACATACCATCAATGAAACCTGTTCATAATATCAATGAAACCTATTCATACCAACAACGAAACTTGTTCATACCATCAATTAAACGTGTTATACCATCAATGAAATATGTGCATACAATCAATGAAACATATTCAGACCTTCTATGAAACATGTTCATACCATCAATGAAACATGTTCGTTTCATTAATGAAACATGCACATAGCATCAATGAAACATGTTCATAGCATCATCATTACATCAATGACTATATTTCATTACATCAATGAAACGGTTTATAATATCAATGTAACATATTTCTTTAATACAATGATAATGTTTCATTCCGGTTAGAAAGTTTACATTAATATCAGGTCTATGAAACATTTTTCGTTTAATGTAACATTGTTCATAGCATTAATGAAGTCCGAAATTGGCTCAAAAACAATGGCTCTTTTCATTGATGCAATGTAAGAATTCATTACTGGTATGAAGGTTTTTCTTTCAGTGCAGTACCCACTGAGTATGGGGAAGAAAATAATATGTAGTTACCCACGATGATGGGGAACTACTCATCACATTTATCCCTTACCCACAGGGAATGGGTAACCGATCTTTACACATTACCAACGTCGATGGATAAGGGGTTAGTCAGGTAATCCATCCCCATTTTTGATCGAAAATATGAAAAAATTTAGAAAAAGGTGTTTTAGCTCTATAGAGGAGTGTTCAATCGTAATGTTACCCAATTTTTTCGAGTTTCTAAGTAGTTTTCATAAAGTTGTCCAAATAACTAAACGTGGAACGATTCCTCTTTAACCTAATCAAAAACCATATACAATTTTTTGGAATCGGTTAGAATTTTCAAACTATACTTTATGAAAAGAACGGACGTGACTAAATCAATTCAGGCAGTGATTTTGATGGGTCTAATTCTTATATTGTTTCAGCCCCAACCCAAAGTCTAGTGTATGGCATAAATATGTATTCTTATATGCAGGGTGAGATTTGGAAACCGATATGTAGTTAGGTCTTCGTGCCGTATTCTTAGTTGTTTTTGATGAGCAACGGACATGTGCAAACCGGCAATAACATGTTGAAGTTTCGTACATTTGGAGTGCATTTTTATTTATAGTTTTAGTGATTTGAATAAAACACAGCTATCCAGCTCATCTACAAAATCCAAATTTATTTGTTTGCCTTCCAGTCTTACTCCGCCCTAATATCTAACCAGGTTTCTCATTTTCGTTATGAATATATTTTATAAACATTTTGCTTTAGTGTTATTCTGACATTTTGGCACAACAGAAAAAACTGCACACCGTGCGGCGGAGAACGGCGGACGCTTAGACATTATATCGCAAAGTATTTTGCATATCATATTTTTATCAACGCTACACTTTAACATTCCGAAACTGCAAGTTATGCACTGTTTCGCAAGAGTTTCTGATAAATTTAAAAAAAAAAAACTGTGAGGGAAATGTAAACATGTTTACAAAACAAATTGTCTAGTCAGCAAATTTTTAAAATGTTGAAATAAAACAAAGAAATATGCAGCCGAAATGCATTGTAAGCAACGTTTCATATTCGTTTTGGCGGTTATCTGTCCATGTTTGTTTTGTTGCAAATATAATATAAGCCAGGAAATATCATAATCGACTGTACATTTATCTAGGTATGTATTTGAAGTACAGTATTTTAAATGAATAACGTCATGTAGTTGTAGTGAAAACAGTTTTTGCTTTATACCTGCATATTTGAAATACCACTTCAGTTGTCTAGGTTACTCTTTGGACAGACAACGTAAATGGGAAAATATGTATAGCCTTAAAACATCAATATCTTGGAAGTCCTTCTTTCTAAGCAAATATAGCAAGGACATGTTCTTTATACAGTGAGCGTCAAAAAAGGGGTTACAACTTTGAATTCAAAACAATACAATGCTACTCAAGGTCATAGATAAAGTAAACAAATAGATGACGCACAAGTGTTGGGAAAATTTTAGTGTAATGGGTAATTTTCTAGATGTCGTTGAAAGCAATAATTGGGTTTTTTTTTGTTCCCAAAGAAAAAGTCAAAAAATATGACAATAAAAATCTAAAATTTCATTTTCAGAAAAAATTATTTTCAACAAAAATATCAAGAATATAAGAATACATCACCATACTTAAAGTAAAATATCTGATGGCCATCGAATTGCAAAGCCATGTCCCCTCCGGTTCAGCTACCATTCCTTGTTGAGAGTCGTCAGACACTCTAAAGGTTTTGACATCTGCGACCACAGATGTCGCTACAGTTTTTGACCGGGGACGTTTTTAGATTAAAAAGGCGTTCCGAGATGTTCATCTTTGGCGGTCTTACGGGTTTTCTTCTATTGATCTCCCAACACCAGCCTCACGGCTTTGAAATAGTTTTTTAATAAGAAACAAATGCTATTATGTAAAATCACATACATTTTGAAACATTTTCCATTGTTTAAATTACTTTCATAAAAATTTCCCACAAGTTTGAATAAACGTCAATGAGAATTGTGGGAAACTTCAGTGAAAGTGACAGTAGTACAGGACAGCACCTAGAAACAAAGTTGACAATGGTCGCGCTATATCTATTATTTCCTCTATCTATGCTCAAGTTTACTCTTTGGTCAGACAAAGTAAATGGGAAAATAGGTATAGGCTTAATACATCAATATCTTGGAAGTCCTTCTTTCTAAACGCATATAGCAAGGATATGTACTTTATACAGTGAGCTTCAAAAAAGGGGTCACAACTTTGAGTACAATGTTATTAATATGTATTCATTTATGATTTTATAATGTGCATCAATCCAAGATCTTCTGTATATTGAAAATGGTATCTGACTCCTTCCCAATTTATAAAAACCCAAAAACAAGAAATTATTGCCTATTTACTTACTTAGGGGGCCTCAAGCAATCCAGAGTGGTCAAGGGCCTTACTAAATGAGGATAGCATGTTCATCCAACCGACTCAATCTTCAGCTTTTCTCCTCCAGTTCGTATCATCAAACTATCGCAGGCACTCTTCCACCTAGCCTTTCCAGCGAAGTTTTGGTCGTCCTCTTTTTTCGATATCCTTCGAGTAGGTCTTCGAATACTTTTCGCACTGGTTCATCTGTCGCCAATACTCACCATTTTCTATTATAGGATCATAATGTTTCATCAGCAATCATGTTTCATCTTCGTTTCTCGAGAGAGTGTCTTATCTCTGACCTGCATACTTAGTCCGATACCACAACTGTTTGCAAGCACAATTCTCCGTTTGATTTCCTGGCTGAAGTTATTGCTTCTCTTCACTGCAGATCCGAGGTAAATAAATTCGTCCATTGCCTCGAATTTATAACCGTTATCAACGTTCACCATTTTATCCAATCGGGTGAATGTTCTGCTTGTCGAAACCATTTTTTTTGTCTTGTCCTATTTTTGCCGATCCCCTTTCAATTCTTGAAAATACTGCAGTAACTTCTCGCAGAATTCCCCCCAATGAAGTCTAAATCATCACCATACGCGAGCAGCATGTGCATTTTGCTGCTGATAGTTTTATTCGTGTTGACCGCAGCTTCTCAAGGTGATCTCAATTAATGTGTGGAAGAGATCTCCTGATAGGGTGTCACCCTGCCTGAGTCCTCGCCACATATAAAATGGTTCGGTGAGATATTTACCAACCTTTACTTAGGAATTCGTGTCGATCAGTGTGATTCTACAACGGCGTGTCAGCTTAGCAGGAATACCAAGCTCCGACATACCTTGGTTCAGTGCCTTCCGTATGGGGCTAATGAAGGCAGCCTTAAAATTTATAAAGAGGTCGTAGGTGTCGAATTGCTTTTCGTGGGTTTTCTCCAGGATTTGCCGTAATGTGAATATCTTGTCGATGTTCGGCCTTCCAGGCCTAGTGCCACACTGATAAGGACCGATCAGGTGTGCAACAAACGGCTTTGGTCTATCTCACATTACGCTCGAGAGGACATTGTATGCGATGGATCAAAGGCTTATTCTACGCCGGTTTGTATATATACTCGGGTCGCCTTTTTTGAAATCAGGGACTCCAAACGTCGGGTATGCTCTCGTCTAGCCAGATTTGCATAAGAGCTGATGTATGCACCTCCCCAAACTTATTACAAAAACAAAAATTGATATCAAAAGCTAAAGTAATGACGTAGCATATAGTTTGCTGGTTAATTACATTATATCCCATGAAGAGATTGTGGAGAGATTCTCACACCCAGTGAGCTGTGTGCTTTCTCATTTTACTATCACTGATTGGTACCTACAGTCTTAAAACGGATCCGAACGGTATTTTTGAGAAATTTGTCACGGCTAAATACTCGTTTGTGTCGCCATCACTAAGCAAGGCGACCGCCGTCGAAAGAAATGTAAGGTTATCAAAGCAGGCATCGAACTTACGATCTCATGTACAAGAGCCGCGCATACTACCACTGCACCACCGACGGCCACAGTTTACTGGTTAACATAAAGTTAAATGGAAACAATTTAGTATTTGGTTTTTTGCATCCTTTGCATCAATAATAGCTTGTAATCTTTGTGCCATTGAATTTGCTAGATTTGCTGTCACTACAATTAGAATTTTTGGTCGTTCGTTCATTAAAAGAGATTTTAACTTGTCCTTGTTACCTATTGTCCTCATTCTAATTTGGTAAACGAGATGGTATGTAGGTAGGTAGTTAGAAGTGACTGCCACTACTGACACACTTGTTACAATGAGGACAGTTGTGATACCATGGGATGTCAAACTTGTTTAGACCCAACCATTTAGAATTGACTTCACACCCTACTTTGCTATCGAGTTTGGAGCCATCAGCGTAGAAGCCAGAATACATTCTATGATTTACTATACATACGTCCTCTGAGTCCTGCCTGTCTGGGATAGGAGTGGACAAATTTCTTTCGGAGATGGAAGTGGGTGTAATTACTTTGCTATCGAGTTTGGAGCCATCAGCGTATAAGCCAGAATACATTCTATGATTTACTATACATACGTCCTCTGAGTCCTGCCTGTCTGGGATAGGAGTGGACAAATTTCTTTCGGAGATGGAAGTGGGTGTAATGTAGTCGACTTTTATTGTGGATTGCCGCAGATCTCTTCAAATCGACCCATGACCATTGCGTGAAAATAATTGCGTGAAAATAAGTGAAAGTTAATGATGAATTGTTGGGCGCATTGAAATGTTATATGTATAAAGTATATGGACATTTCCACAGAAAATATCAGTTTTTGTCGCGTAGGTCTACACTAGGGTGTCCCAAACAAATAATTTTTTTCGATTTTCGTGGTTGTTCAAGCTTGATTGGAAAGCTTATAGGATAAAGTATTTTTGAAATTTTTTTCAGATTTTTCAGAAGGGGTTTAGAGGTCGCACAAGTCGAATTTCCGCCAAAAATTGGGTATTCCGAACGTTTTTTGACATGCATTTTCTGTAAGGGACATTCTTTTATTTCTTGAATTTCGAGGAGGGATGCTGCAAGTGTAGGACAATTGGGTAACGTTAAGACGGGAAGGCGGGTTTCGGAGGAAATTATTACACTGTAGTTTTAGTTTAACTGGTGAAAATTTGAGGTAATTCCAATCGTGGCACCTCGCGGTCAATGCTTACATTTTGTTAATTATTGGAAAGCGCATAATTTCCCAAAATATTTATTTTGACCTCGAGGCACTACATGTCAGCGGTGTCCGATTTACTCTAAATGTTCACAAATGTCCGAATACTAATAGTCCGTTGAATAATGAGTAATTTTCTAGGAACTATTTGTTGAAATATATGATATTTCAAATCTTGAACTTTGTCTTCCACGTCGCGCCACGCCCTAAGGCGCGATTTTCCGATTGTCTAATTTTTCCAAAAATTTCAGCATTCCATTTTTCCAGCAAGTGTCATAATATTATGCCCGGCGCTCCTCGAAGTTCACAACTGATGTAATAAATGTCACCCTATGTATCTGGCTGTTATTTTGAAAAATATATCAAAACCCCATTTGAACAGTTTTAGTGAGTTTTGGAAAAATCCATTACATGCAATCAGATTCAATTATTTCTATTTAATATTGGCATTGCATACCTTGAGGGTGACATATTTAATTCGAAAATAGTCTTTTGAATATAATTTAGAACAACGGATTGTGTCTAGGCTAAGTGAGTTATTATGATTCGAAGTAGAGATGGGCGCGTGCCTAATTTTCGAGGCACGACCCGACACAAGCTTGAAGGTGATATTGACAAACATTAGACTAAATTTAGACTAAATTTTGGAAAAGGCACGACCCGCACGAGCACGAACTTATTAATTGCAAACATGCAAGCGCACGCAAGAAATGGCACAAAAATATAAAAATAGTGTCTACACTAAAAATATAAATATATAGAGAAATGTCTATACCAATAAAGGATGCGTAACAGGGACAAAATAGTTTTGCATTTTTAGCAGCATACATAACCCACTATTGTATCACCTCACTCAATTTGCAAAAATGTGTGCTAAACTTGCCTCTTTGCAATTTAGTTTTTTTTTTAAATTAACTTGCAAGTACCTTTTTTAGAACTCCTCTTTGTATGTCGCCTTTGTGTATTTTGTTTGACATTTCAGATAACGCGCCGATGCTTGAATTTCATTGTGTTTTTTTTTCTTCTTTTAAATGAGTGACGGAAGAAGTCAATCGGATTGTTCTATATATTTTACCACGGCAATAAAATTCACACACATGAAGAGCTGCAGCTTACAGAGGTGCATTCCATTAGCATTGATAACATTGCCAATAACGGACGTAAAGACAACAATCATTAACACTGACAGAATTAGTTGGTCTAGTTGTGTGTGATAAAGGAATAATAATTTTGAAAACATTTTTGATGTGTTAACATCTATAGCGGCGTATAGGGACTAAATCTATCAAAGTCAGATTTTATGCTGCTGCTAGAACCAGATTTTATGCTGCTGCTAAAACCAGATTTTCTGCGACTGCGAAAGAGAATAATGACGTGTTAAACAAAAATGAGCGAGCAAGAGAGCAATGAAAGAGTGGTGTGGCAGGGGGAGGCAAACGTCTATAGCGTATGTATTAAGATAATAATGTATGTATGTACATGTGTCTGTTGCTGTTGTTGAACGGAGATATAAAGCATAGCCACGCAAAATTTCATTTGCAAGCCTTGCGCAGTCGACGTTATGGTGACACACTAATACGTCAGCTACTTCGTACAAAGTATGTGTGATGTCGTGTGTTTGGCTGTTTCGTTGCTGTTGATATGGCAAACATGTGGTTATGTGACACACGTATACGTCAGCTACTTCGGACAAAGTATGTGTGATGTTGTGTTTGGTTGTTTCGTTGTTGTTGCTATGGCCAAAAAAAGAGAGTCATTTGATGTTCAGCATTGGCCGGTGTATACAAAAAAACTATTATTTTTTATTTTCCAATGTAACATTTACTAATGTGTTCATAGAAATCGAACAGGTACCGTAGCAAAAAAGGTGTTAACACATCATCCGTGAGTTCGAACACTCATTGATTTTTTTCGTATTTTTTCATGTCACAGAACTCTCCACTTGCACGCACTGTACACTCACGATTTTTTTTTGCTTTGCACAAACACGGACGACTCACGCACCAAATTCAAATTTACTGCACGAACACATCGTGCACACGCGTGGCACAGCAAAAAGCACGGCCCGTGCCCACCTCTAAATGGAATTGAGAAATTAATCACTTTTTGGCTGTATGATGACACTGCTTGCCTTAAGTGTGGGTTTTGTTGTCAGTGTTCAGTTAGCGGCCATCTTTGTTTCTTAGTTAAATTGCGGTTAAACATCGAATTGCGTTTTTCGATGGTTGAGAATAATTTATCCACCCAAAGTTTTTTGGTTAACCTGTAATTTTGACAATCGCATTACTGATCATACTTCGACTTAGTAAGGACAAAACTTTGAAATATTATAACATGTTTGATAATATGAAGTGGCATGGTGACCTGGATTCTGCTCCAAAGCGGAAGAAGATATCTGTACACTAGCGATGGTCAAAACTGTGAATTGTTTTCACTGTGATTGTACACTGTGATTTTAAATCATAAGATCCATATTCATAAAATTTATTAAGGGATAAACAATGTTTTCGGCGCTGAAATACGCTTTGGAACTGTTTTCTCGCACTCTATGACCCACTACGACCTGTTCGCGCTTATTTGTACTAATTTGTATAGCAGCAGTTTTCTTTCATTGGTTCTCGCAATAAGCGTCAGTCGGCTCGGCTCGGCAACAAGCGGCCACTGTGTACGCACCCTAACTCTGGCATGCTGCTTTTTTTTTGGCGTTCTCTAATTCTGTAGTTCACGAACGAACTAGGTCAATTGAACGATTCACTCTTGTGAACTAGATGAACTAGTTCACACTGTTCTGCTGTTTTGTTTCAGTAGTTCAATTGTTTCAATAGTTTTTTTGGATTTCAATTGTGCAGTTATCTCCGCCATTCTCTAGTTCATGCTCTCTTTGTCTCACTTAATTTGTACAAAGGTGCCTAATGCTGCAATCTTTGTGGAATTGACATACTGCCGGCTTCTACACAATAACTACAGCGCAATCACCACTTTTATTCCAAAATATTTCAGAACAGGGCGATTTGGTCTAAACAACACAGTACCCAAAACTTTTTAAAAATCTGCAAAACTCATATCATTTTCACGATTATTCGCTCATATGAACTGTTAAGCTGAAATGATACAATGAACTAGCGAATTAAATGAATGAACTAGTTCATTCTGTTGAGCTGAACTAAAAAGAGCGCTCACTCGAATGAACTAAAATTCCCAACTCTAACATGGGCAATTGCTGTAAAAATTCTTATTGATGGGGCTTTCTTCTTTTTTTTTGTTCTTATTTTCTTCTTTTGGGAATCCCCTGTTTATATATTTCACTTCCTTCTCGGTACACAGTGTTGTTAGTATGCGTAACAGAAAATTGTTTGAAATAATTTATTATATTGAGACAAAAACGCATGTCCGTCAAATTTACACCTGCAAAATTGTTTCACTGTAAAGAAAAATTCATTGTATGGAAATCCATCATAAGGAGATCAAAATACAGTAAAATTGTATCGAAAAAGCTGTGTTTTTGAAATCAATTCATAATAGGTAGTGCTTCATTGTATAGAAGTATACTATAGAGAAGTTTGACTGTATAATGTATTAGTTTTAGTATTTCCCTTTATACCTGTTTGGAAAATTTTAATTTTCATGTATCTTTGCCAATGAATTATCTTAAATAGATTTATGTTGAAATTGTTAACAAGAGCAGTGAAAACTGAACTAATAACATATGAAAATAACAAAAATCTAATTAAAATAATCCGTTTAGCATAGAACAATTCATTTCAGTAACATCAACCCTTTATAAGTTACTATGTATAAGAATACTAAAAGAAGAAATCTTCAACACAACGCTTTTCTACCCATCGCTAAAAATAGCAATTCATCAAAAAACATCCGATTGCTATTTCTTGTGCGTTTTTATGTCCATTCTATTTTTCATATCAGCTTGTGTGTGCTTTTAGTTTCGGCAGCCACAAAAAAGCACAATCATTGATACCATGCAATTGCTTTTTATTTATTTATTGGTTCTACAAGGTGGCGCAAAAGTAAACTTCCGATGTTTTTTGGCTGTAATTTAAAAAAAAAAATTAAAAACTTTGATTCTTCTTGTGGATTATTTTTATTTGGTCTTTTAATTTTTTTTACATCAAGTCGAGAATATGATGTCATGTAAATGGCCGCCGCCAGAGTTGATTGTCATTTGAGCCCTTTTTATGGCATTTTCCATCACTTTGGCCAAAACTTCCGGCGATACGTCCTCACATTCTTGACGGATATTGTCTTTAAGAGCTGCAAGAGTCTGAGGCTTGTTGACATAAACCCGCGGCTTCAAAAACCCCCACATAAAGAAGTCTGGAGCGGTCAAATCAGGCGATCTTGCTGGCCAGTGCAAATCGCCAAAACGGGAGATTAGGATTAAGGATGGCTTGAGCGTATGTTAGACCGTCTGGACCGTTGGTGTTTCACCAGTAGGCGTTGGACGGCCAGGAAATCTGCGACGAAATTCACGTTGTGCGAAAGTCACCGACCGATTATTGGTCAAATAAATAGTCAGCAATATTCCGCGTTCTGGAGCAGTATAGCGTAACATTGTTTATTAACGTGTATTTCGCATGTGTTTACTACACAAATGTCAAAAAAGAACTGACATTAGGGGCCAGTCGCAAAATTTATAGCATTTTCTGATAGGAGGATTACTTTTGCGCCACCTTGTACCTATGCACAAGAAAAATTTCTTATATAAAGCATGGGTGTAAATATTTCGTGCCAGATTACATCAATGAAATATTACAGTTTGTATGGGTGTTCATAAGTTATAACAATAATAATGAATTACATTACATTAAATTAGATTAAATTAAATTAAAAAAAAAAAAAAAACACAAAAGTTAATCAACAATTTAATCTTATATAAAACAGGATGATAAATAAATAATGACTAACATATTAGGAAGCAGATTTCAATTAACAGTAGTACTTAAATAGCATGTTTGTCGTTGGTAATAGTTTGTATATTTGAGGGAAGAATGTTCCAAAGACGAATTGCATTTATAAAGAAGAATTTATCTGAGAGGTGTTTTTTATGCTTTATTTGTATTAGCTGACACTTCCTTGGCGAAGTTGAAAATTTAAGACAGTTGTATGAATACTGTGGACTTTTCGTAGTGATAATTTTATGTAAGCTCATTAATGCACGAATTCTCATTAAGTTTTCAAACGAAACACCAAATAATCTCTTTGCATATTCTGAAACGTGATCACGCCTAGGTAGACCAAAAACATATCTTGCTATATTATTATATGTTACATTATATGTTTTGCGTTGTTACTAGTTGTTTTCTTTAGCTACAGAAGTAGCTGGTGGACAAAATAAAAAGCAATGCATTATCGATCAACATGCTTTTGTATGAAACAAAGAGCCAAGCCAGCTGGCTGCTTTTCCTGCTGCTTGTGTGATTTTTAGTAGCTGTGGCATAAGTTGAGATATAGCTATTTTATTAGTTTTAGCAATTTAAACACTGATTTAAAGTACATTTAAATGGAGAATTTTCAACTGTGTAACTGGCCATAAATATTTAAAAAGATTTAGTTTAAACACAGAACAAACCGCATTTTTTGAATTAATGTTCTAACAGTAACAACAAAGACATAGCATTTTTAAGTCAATTGTAAAAAAATATAAGATATCGAGAGCTTATATTCAAAACCCTCTATCTAACGTTTTTGTAAAAATGCGTTTTTGATTTTAAAATATTCGGTAAAATAAGGCATAGGTGTGCCTTATTTTTGGAAATAAAAAATAAAAAAAATTGAGATTTTATGGTCAATTTTGTAATTTCTCTATCTTACATACTTATTTTTTCTGAATGCAATACCCTCTATCTCTTCATATAATTTGGGACTATTTTTGTTGTTGTGTTTTTTTTTTCTTCTAAAATATGGTTCTTTGCTAAATAGAGTATGCTAAACCCGAATTTGGTTAAATTTTTTTAATCGAAGCTTTAGTTTTCAAGTTATGACTATTTTTATATCTAGCTATGTGGTAATATTTTGTTTTACTTAAATATAAAATTAATCCACATTTTTTTAATGATTTTTACGGTATTTTGATAAATTGTTCATTGTTATTGCATAAATCATTTATTGTTACTATTATTTATTATTTTTATTATAATATGTATCATTATATATTAAACAAATTTTTTGAATTCATAAATAAATTTGTTTGCGATGCAAAACCCTCTATCTTTTTGTATACATGAAGAATTTTTGAATAGCAATACCCTCTATCTTCCATAAAATGGCCCGTGGTGAAAATATTAAAAAAAAATATTATTTAGTAGTTGACGTAGTTGGGTTTAATATACATTGTAGAACAAACAATTTTAATTTTCTTTAAAATTAGGGAAATAAACGGTTTTTTGGACAAACAAAAACAATTGTGTTTTTTTAAGATAGAGGATATTGAATATAAATTGTCGATATACATAATTAATTTGGAATTTCATTCAAAATCATTTTCAGGATTCTAAATATTTTGAGTTTGTATTCAAAAACAAAATTATTATTATATTTTCGGGATTTAGCTGAGATCGCCTTTCAGATTTTATTTCTCCAGCCTTTGCAAATAGCCTTTAGCATGGCACATATTTTCCCAAAACTCCAAGCTTCCGTTTTGCAACTCTCACTAAATGGGGATATTTACATTTATTAGATATTTACCCACCATTTCAGAGGGTTGTAGTTTCTGAAAGTGACGCCAGATTAAAGATAATGCTGCACCTCCACGATAGTCCTGGAAGTCGATGTATTTACCTATTGGGGCGTATTCTGTTGCTTTCTTATGGAACACATTCCACAGACAATGCTTGTCAACTACAGTCGCTCTTGATGTTGGTTCAAGTGGCTGCTCTACAGTGACCACGTCTGCAGATATGTCTTGGGCTACTCCATCAATAATACAATGATTTACCTGAGCATCTGCAAATGGAATATATTTGAACCACAAAAGGTCACTGCACAGAAACTATACTCTGTGATATCCAACAATCGGTTGTTAGAAATGTCGACTTAGCTCCTTTTACCCTATCCTCTATTTCCACTCAGCACTGCTCATAGGTAACTTGGTACTTGGAATTTGGTATGAGGGGTTTAAAGAATGCAGCAAATTTGAAATGCTTCTTCGTTCACCAAGTTGAACGCATGAAACGATCGTGTACACATTTCAATAAGGTGCTTGTCAGCTTGCTCCTTTTGGCTCTTACTTAACGGACGGTGAGCAAATGGTGTTAGTTGCTCTCGTAGGAAGCAACTGATATTAACTGTGGTCTTGTCGTTTCAATGCCGTCGGTGGTGCAACGGGTAGTTGCGCGGCTCTTGTACATACGAATGTCGGTACGACTCAAATTTGTTTAACTCCATAAGTTAATTCGTAGGAAATTAAGCTGACTGTTATTAGGAA
The DNA here is from genome assembly GCA_963931995.1 of Phaonia tiefii. NCBI lineage: Eukaryota > Metazoa > Arthropoda > Insecta > Diptera > Muscidae > Phaonia > Phaonia tiefii. The sequence continues at coordinate 144,679,525 of OZ008368.1, forward strand.
ATAGTCTGATTGTGGTTGTGTGTATAAGTAGTTTATTGTTTGTGGTTGAAACGTGTGTTGTAAATGTGGACAATTTCATTAATTGATCGATTATAAATATGAAAGATTAAACAAAACGTTATACGCAGCCGAAACACGCCGCCGCCTGATTACGTAGAAATCGACGCGGTAGTAGTTGAGTATTTTTTACGATCTCTGGGAACGATTTGTAAAACAAATTGTATTTATCTTCATACTTTGTGAGAATGTTATTATAATCCTGAATGATTTTGCACCTCTTTCTGCAACATCAAATTTTTCAATTGCACTTTTATATCCAAGATCTTCCTTCCATGTTTTTTGAACTTGGAGTTACAAAGGATGAAAACTCAATGTTTCTAAAGGAAGAAATACCCTTTTGATGCAGAATGTACCTCTTAAGTTGATTTTTGTATTCTTCCTTTTTTTCGCCTTTATCTGCTTCCAGCATAATTTGACCCATACGTGCATTAACCACTGTTGGAACATTGCCATCAAATTAGGATAGAATCGTAGTGTCTGGAACTAAGTACCAGAGATGTTTGGACATTTGTTGCGCAGTAACCTTAATAATTTCTGGATCATTAGCCTGATAATTGAGCAGTTGTTGCATGAAGGGGAACTCATGGTAAGTTGCTTTAATTGCTTCTGATGACAGAAACCTGGTTCGAACGCACACTCGAGCAAGGAAAATACATATGTTTATTAAAGAGTTCTTCTACCTATGAGATAACTGCAATTGATCTTGAAACAGATAATGTATAAATTGCCTTTGCCATCCACCTAGCATGACTTACAGCTCCTGGTATACGAATGATACCCCCTTGTTCGGAATTCCACCAAAAAAGATCATCGTTAACTCCAAGAATTCTGGGTAATCATCTCGCTTTTGATTTTGTGTAGAAATTAAAGAACGGTAGAGCGTACATCATCAGGTACTTCAGTGCTATCAGTTATGTAAACATTCGTGTCGATTTTCCCCCGGTTTCTCTAAATCTTTTAAAAAGTATCCATCCAGAAGTTGCATCCATCAGAGAGTCTCAAAACAAAACAGCTTCGAAAAAAAATCAAATATTTTTCATTTGTATTTTATCATAAAAAATAAAAAAAATAGATATACTGTTTTTCTAAAATCAAGATACGTACCAAAGAAATCCATACAGAAATACAAGAGTTATAGCCACTTTAGTAGCTTAACCCAAACTCATTTTTTTAATTCTTCGCTCAAAATACTCCAGCCATAGAGCGTTTTCACACTAGCCGACACGACACCGGCCCGACACCGACAACGACATCAATGGGAGCGCAAACTCATACAATTATATGGGCATGCTTTAACACCTGCCGACACGACGGTTTTATGTCGTTGCCGGCGACAACATGTAAAAACAAAGTTGCTCTTATTTGAAACAAATCAGTATCGTGGCTTTAATAACACTACTCAACAAAATGAAAAAAGTTTCATGTACTCCGGATGCGATAATTTTTTCTGTGTAGATAACCTTGACATGAGCCCGAAAAACCCGAAAAAATGTCATGTACTTCTAATGAAGTATTTTTTTCTGTGTAGATAACCTTCAGATGAGCTTGAAAAATGCAACAATCGCAGTGAGGGATGGCTCAATGTATGCGTACCTTTGCTGGTATGTATCACTTATAGATATTGCACTTGGGTATGTTTACAAAATAATAACGGAAGGTAGTAATGTCACTACGCAACAATGCGTTTTGTTGGTCACTCTGCTACCTCTGCAACTACCTTAACCACTACCTGTTGTGCCTGATTTTATTTTAGGTATTTTAGGTATTTAAGGATTAACATTGCCAAATATCACTTACTTTCGCAAGTAACCTCAAAATGAGCAAACGTTCGCGAGGATGTGAATGCAATACCAATCCAAGTAATTTTTGTTACATGTGCGGAGAATACGTTTCTGAAAAAAAACAAACGTTGTTTTTCACCTAAATTGAGAGATTCATTTGAAGAGAGCTTCAATTTACAGGTCTCAAACATAGATGAGCGGTGGACACCAAGTGTTCTATGTCCAAGGTGCTACGTATAGCTAGCTGACTCAAGGTAAGTGTAGATTACGAAATTCAAGAACATATATAACTTATTATTGAAATTATTTCAGACGACAGCCGAGAATCATCATGCCAATGCTTTGGAGAGAATCGCTTTGCCATGTAACAGATTGCTACTTCTTTCTTAGCAAAAAAACCGGCGTGGGAAAAAATATACGATGGACTTACGCTGCTGTTTCAACAGTGACTTTTCCAGTGCCATTTTCCGAAGAACCAGTGGACCCGCAACCGTCCGTTTCAAGATGGGCATCTAATAATGAGGCGATAGATCCAACATCAGATCCGGAGACAGTAGAAACCACATCAGAATGCGAGTCAACATATACATTGCATGGAGGTCAACGCTTATGTTCGCAAGCAGAACTGAACGATTGGGTTAGAGAACTGAAACTCTCCAAGGAAGATGCAGAGTTGCATGCATCGCGCATGAAACAGTTCGGTTTCTTGGCTCCTGGTGTGGTGACAACAATCTACAGGAAGCGTCATGAACCATACGCAAGGTACTACACAAAAAAAGGCAACATCTGTTTTTGTAAGGACATTCGCGGATTATTTGGTGAACTCGGGTACTCTTACGATCCAGGAGAGTGGCGTCTTTTCATCGACAGCAACAATCAGAGCCTTAAAGCAATTTTACTGCACAACGGCAACAAGAAACCCTCGATTCCAATTGATCATGCCGTTGACACCAAGGAGACATACGAAGTCATGGACAATCTACTAAAGTGCCTTAACTATAAGAGGCACGATTGGAAAGTTTGTGCCGACCTTAAGGTTATCGGTATCCTTTGTGGATTACAAGGTGGATTCACAAAGTACTGTTGTTTTCTCTGCCTTTGGGACAGCCGCGATCGTCAACATCATTACACCAGGAGGAGTTGGACAGAACGAGTTAACTTCATCCCCGGCAGCGACAACGTGAAATATACACCACTCATAAAAAAGGAAAATGTTTTTCTCCCACCTCTTCACATAAAGCTCGGACTCATAAAAAACTTCGTGAAAGCTCTCAACAGAGATGGTGAAGCGTTCGCCTATTTAAAAACCATTTTTCCTGACCTTTCGTCGGCAAAGATTAAGGAAGGCGTTTTCGACGGCCCGCAAATTAAAAAGTTGTTGCAAGACCAACAGTTTGAGCAAATTTTATCACCAAATGAAGCCGCAGCTTGGAACTCATTTCGGCAAATTGTTTCCGGATTTCTTGGAAACAACAAAAGCTCAAATTACAGAGAGATCGTCGAACAACTACTCCAAAATTATAAAAAAATTGGAGCAAATATGTCGCTTAAGATACTTTTTCTACACTCGCACTTGGACTTCTTTCCGGACAACCTGGGCGATGTGAGTGACGAGCATGACGAGCGTTTTCATCAGCAAATGAAAGAAATAGAGCACCGATACCTAGGATTTTGGAACGAAGCTATGATGGGGGACTATATCTGGTTCCTGATAAGAGAAACAGACCCACAACAATATAAAAGAAAGACAAAAGAACATAATTATTTTTAATTTCAAGCTTTTTATTTTTGTGTTTAGATATTTTTTTTTTAAACTTTTTTGTAATTAATCAATGTTGATATCCTTAGGATAATTTCTTGTACATATATCGAATTGTTTTTTAATTTAAAGTCATATATTTTTGTCACCCAACAAATTTTATTTTTTTTTGTAATAAAAAAGAAAAAACCTTACCATAGACAAAGTTTTTGTTGTATTTTTCGAGCTCATCTGAAGGTTATCTACACAGAAAAAAATACTTCATTAGAAGTACATGACATTTTTTCATTGGGTTGACTAGTGAGATAATTTCAAAGGTAAAATGCAATGTTCGAACTAAAGAGTAGATTCTGAGGGCTTTAGCGAAAAAATTCACAACTTCATTATTAATTGATGGATTTTCTTAAAAAGTAGCTTGTTTGATTTCTAAAACCTGCCACATTGTGTATAAAATACAAAAAAAAATGCACTCTGTGAATTAATATTTTTTTAAAATGCTTTAAGGGGCTTTCACTTGTTTATTTTCGGTAAAATTTTGTAAAATTAATGATTCAACAACCGATTACGACCGCTGTAGCTAGCCGATGAATGAAGACGCACATTATTTATGTTTTGGGGTCTACTACCATCCATATAGTATATATTTTGACGAGATTTGTTAGTTGCTGAAACAATTTTTCATACAAAAACAAATTAACCAAAAAAAATTTTTTCAAATTTAAAAAAAAAAAAAACAAAAAAAAAACCAAACGAAAAAAAAAATTTATATTGCGTTTTTCGAGCTCATGTCAAGGTTATCTACACAGAAAAAATTATGGCATCATTTTGCTAATTTTAAATGTTTGACTAAATTCAGTAATAAACAAATAAAAGTTTTAAAAACATCAAAAGAGAATTTCATTATTAAACCTTTTATATATAAAATACACAATTGAGCAACAACAATTGAGTTGCTGGAGCAACGCAACGATGAACATTAAAAAATCTTGTTGAACATGCTTTATTGCAGCAACGATACAATCGTGGGGAGTATTAAACTTTTCATTCTAGCAATGTAGACCATCTAACGAGAATGTCGCATCACTACGAATAATTTTCAGTGAACTGATATTAATACTTTACAAAAATGTTATACATACAGAATACCAAAGGTCAAGAAAATTACACTTTTTTGCTAAAATATTTCATTATATTGGTATGGAAATTTTCCGTGATTTCCGGACAAAATTTCCGGGAAAGCGGGAACTGAAAGTGAACGAAATTCCCTCCCGGAATTTCCCGGGATATTCTCTAATTGTGACCCATCCGAAAAAATTAAATATATCATAATAATAAATAGAAGAAAGAAAAATCAAAAAGAACCTATCAGGTTATTTCAGTTAGTGGCATATTTGAACTGATGCCAGTAGCCTACAACTAAGCCTCTAATGATGAAGTTCACAAACTTCGAAACGGTCGTGACATTGTGAATTCAAATCCTACTTGTACAGTTGAAAATTGTGTATTAAAAAGTGTAACTTCAAAACTAAATTATACTTTCAAACGGTCAAAACGTCATAAAGCGGAAGTTCTTTGTAAAAATCGGGATTAAAATCTAACGCGGGATGAGACATCGAAAAGCGGGATAGTTGGTCAAGTTAATTATACCCCAAGGTTATACTACTTCCACTGTTAGGTAAAATGCATCGCTTGGTCTTCTCCTGAAGATGTTGGGATTTCAGGGTTGGGAACTCTCTGCCTTGAAAAGTTATTATTGTTGCCAGTCTATCAACCTTTTGGAAGCAATTTTCCCCAGTGTAATACTAATTCTTGGCAGCTGTTTAGGTTCAATTTGTGCTGAAGTCCTGTGTATCTCGTTTGCTAAATTTTTTTCTAAAACGTTGAAAAAAAGTGCGATTAATTACCAAGTTTTCAGTATCATGCCCGAAAGGTTCTGCAGCAGCCATTAATATATACACCCCATTTCTATTAGAAAGTCTCTAACCTCACCTATCAAAAACTTTAGAGAGACGGGGAGTAAAAAATTGCAATGTACCTCGATTTGCTGGAACTGTTGCTGCTGCTGAGGTTGCTGGTAATGGTGATATTTGCTGAACGAGGGTAGAATAATTTTCACTATCGTTGTCATCGTCACTATTTTGGCTGCTTGATGCGGAATCATCAGAATTTAATACAGCCGGCAGACGAGTCGCAAACTGTTGTTGCATTTCTTCGTAAGTAATTTTGGAACGAAGTTCCTTATCGCACGTTGCGGGATGGGGGCTAAATGAAAAAAAAAATAAACAGCTTTTGTTTTAACACTATTATGTTGCAACCCACTATTATCAATTATATTGTTTACTTTTGCTTTGGTTTGTGTATGGACTAACTAGCTAGAGTCATAGCGGTTAATAACTTTAAGAACAAAGCTAGTATCGTGCCTAAGTAAGTCATCAAAATCGGGGCATGGCAAGGCCTAATTCTTGTGCTTTCGTCCGGAGTTTTATGTGGTTTCATACTTTTTTTTTTAAATTTTGTTGCCCTGCTATTTTCTAGATAACTCAATATTTCAAATAATGCTTTGTCTTTCTGTGTACAATCAACTATTTGTTGAGAGTTTATAGGAAACGAAGAAAATATTCACAAGTAATGTGTGTTCCGTCAGCAACGCAAATTTGATATCGAAAAGGTCTTTTATTCTGAAGACTATCCGTAATCCCCCTTTTCTATAGATTCTCTGATGTGAATCTAAGAGTTCCGACACATAAGCAATTGAACTTACAGAACCAGCTGGATATATATGTGATTATCTTTAGAGGGGTTTTGAACAAATCAATTTATATAATCAGCTCCAAAAATAAAGACAAAAATTAGAAACTTTGAAAATTTCATGACATTCGCGTTGCGCTTCCATAGAATAATACATACATACATAGATAAACTTATTCTCTCATCTGACGTTTCATTTCACACTCCTCATCGTAGGTTTGTGGAAATGAGAGCAATTAAATTTAAAATTACCTTACACCAGGTGGAGTTACAAAATATGTTCACTTAACGTTTTCCTGTCGTTTTGGTGTAGAACTGAAAAATTTAAATGTATTTTGCACTTTTTTGTTGACTTTTATCGTTGGTATACATTTGTATTGTATTTAACACAACTAGTTTGCCACAAAAACACGAAATTCGGCTGTTATTCCTTTGTGGATCGCTGTATGCTATTGCCACCATCTGGTATTATTGAACCATATTTTCCACCATCCAATGTTTACTTTCCATCGTACCTATGACGTTTAATTTATTGAGCGAATAAAAGCTTCTATGGTATGTAACGGGTCCGCCAAATAACTTTTTTTTTGAAAATGCTATAAAAAAAACTACTGCATATTTTCTCAAATTTCTTTTTTTATTTGAAAGTACAATCTTTCCGGTTAATAATGGAAAATAATTTCATTCAAATGGCTGCCTCGACTGGCCATGCAGTAGCCTAAACGATCAGTCCAATTTTTAAGCACATTATCGATTGTGTGCAGCTGTATTTCACCAATGGCTTCACAAATATTGACCTTTAAAGCGTCAATTGTCTCTGGCTTGTCGGCGTAACACTTATCTTTGAGGGCACCCCTCAATGAGGTGGCCAAACGACATCAGCTCTGCGGCTGATAATGCGATCTTCAAAAACAGAGCGCAAAACATCGAGTGTAGCTTCGGCTGTGTGGCACGTAGCGCCGTCCTGTTGAAACCAAATGTTGCTAATATCCTCCTCTTCAATTTTTGTGAACAAAAATTCGTTCAACATGGCCCGATAATGGTCGCCATTGACTGTAACGGCCACTCCTTGCTCATTTTGGAAGAAAAATGGCCCAATTATGCCTCTGGACCAAAATCCGCACCAAACAGTGACTCGTTTTGGGTGCGTCGGCTTTTCAATGTATGCGTGCGGGTTTTCTGTGCCTCAAATGCGACAATTTTGCTTGTTTACATACCCGCCAAGGTCAAAATGAGCTTCATCTGAAAAGAGGGTTTTTTTTTGCCAAATCGGCATTTTCTGTAAGTCGATCGCAGGCCCATTTTCCCCATATTTCTCAGCGTTGTTCAAGCGTATACACAACCATATTCGTTCAGCGGAAGGATAAAACTAATTATCTGTCAAATCAGGACATGAGCTAAGTGTTACCATTCACGAAATAAGCACTAGTTGAAAAAAAACGTTAGATGGTGGACCCGTTATTATTCTATGAGTAGGACTATGGCTCATTCGCACTGGAAAATATTTTCTTGATTTGTATCAAATGTCATAACAAAATATGAAGTGTTCACATTGGGATTTTCCCGAATTTGATTGAAAGTCAAGGCGCATTACGAGGTAGTGTTACTACGACAATAAATACACCAAGCCTACAATATTTAGGTATTTTGCTTTGTATGGTATTTTTCCACAATCAAATTCAACACAAATGTATTCCAAGAATAAAAGTAAACAAAAAAGTATAAAAAATATATGTTGGAGAAACAAGAAATACGTACGAAATGAGCAAAATAAATACACCCCGCGAAATAAATATAAAGGCACCACAATTTTGTGTTTTTTCCAAATGGTGTGGGGAATATTCAAGTTTTTATTTTATATTGTATTGGTCCTTTTAGAGTTAAATAATTTTCTGCAAATATCCTTTGACTATGACTTCTTCAAGGTGAATCGACAAAAATAAACTACTTACTAGTGCGAAATATTTATAAAGGCAAAATATTTATTTAAATATTCTAAAAAATTTCGTAAGACGTACGATCTCCATTAGCGCCGATAACTTCTACTAAGCATCTTGGCAGTGAGTTTCTCAACGAATGAATATGCGCAGGAGCAGTTATCTTCCAATTTCTTGTATTGCTACTCTTCGATCCCTGACATTCTTCAAGTGGCGTCCTTGGTGTTAAACTTGGGTAGGTAAAATAGACCAGAGGTTCTCGATCGGATAGAGATCAGAACTAAGTGCAGGCCAGTCGAGAGTTGGTATTACTCGTATTTCTGGACTCCAGAAGCTTTGGAGTTTTCTCATACCGATGGACTGCTGCCTTGTCCTCCTGGATGATAACACAAATTTCCTCTCCAGAGTTAACAAAGACGACATCCAATAGTCGAATATCAGCACCGAAATTCTGTAACATTTCAACGACACAAATAGGTAGTTAAATAGTCAAAATTCATAAAATTTCAATATAAAATTTCAGAATTTTGTCAATTTAACTACCGAATTTTATAGTTTACAAGTTACGGAATCCCGTTGCAGGTTTCTACATATTGTACGAAAAATACAACCTATCATAGGAGCTAGACATGGTTACTTTTTTCGTATACAATAGAACAAAATAATAAAAGCCTTTGATTGTTGTTTAAATGACAAGGCATGTCAATCATCAGCTGATTAAAATGCGTTCTGAATATGTAGTGTAATAGCGAATCTGATTAGGTCAGATAGTATTTGTGACACTCAGACGAGTGTTTAACTGAGCTTTTTGACAATGGACTCAGATGAGAACTCAGATAGTGTAATAGTGGCTTTAGCAAAACTATCGTTCAATTACATACACAAAATTTCGGGGAAGAACAATAATGCCAACCAGCAATGCACTTGAAGTAATAACGAGATACAAATTTAGAGACTTCCCACTGCAATTGAATACTCACAATTTAGTCTTCGTAAAATCCTGTTGTGCAATATTAGGAATCCTACATTTATTCGATCTTTTAAATTGGTTGCGGATCCACCATCCTTGGCAATCATACATCCCAAATAGCTGATTGATTCCACGACTTCAATTAACGAACCATCAACTGATATAGTGCATAGTGTATTCACTATAGTACGGTCGGTTAAACGTACTTCCGGTTTCACCGGTTATTTCAAATCGATTAACCGGTTTCCGATTTTTAAAGAACTTTTATGCAACTGGTATTGTAACACAGAATAACAAACCTAAAGCCTGTTCAATTTCTCTCTGTGGTTACCAAAGCCATCAGACAGACAGAAAATAATTTGCCTCCGAGGTGGAACAAGGATATGTAAATCCTGAATAAGTCTTGCAGAAACCGTTTTAATAAGTCCTTAAGAACAGAGTCCTCTCGCTGACTTCCACATCTCTCTAATATCTGAAGGAACAAAAAAGGCGACGGACGACATCGAGTGATAAATTGATGGGCCTCCAGCTCAACATAAATTTCCAGGAAACGGTCCACAGCACTATAATAATCTGTATTCCAGACCTCAAGAACTGCCGCGCATCTGCAGCATTTCAGGGAAACCTAAAGCGGATGAGCTGGTGTGGAACTACTTGACTTGTACCACTGGATATTTAGCATGTGGGAATGCATCTATCTGCCTGCAAGCTCATGCTTATAATCGTAGTTCTCAGACAGGCGTCGTTCTCAAACAAATGGTCTTCATGCACAAAATGCAGGATCGCCAGGCAAGTATGGCCACGTTATGACCTGAATCGTACACTAAACTTGATAACCATTCCTAGGCAGGATATTAATATTCTAGTAGCTGAGATCACTAGACACTGTTTAATAGGTAGACTTGCAATTTCAGCACATGATTACTGCAGCAGTTGTGAGGATAACGAAGGCATATGCTACTGCCCGGTCTTTCATAAGTTGGAGTCAATATCTAGGATCTTACTTATGCTGGATCTAACAGACATGCAAGGAGTTTAGATGAAGAATTTTAGGAACATTTTGCAAAGAAATACTTGGTTCCCCAGAGCCTAATGTATGTCACTTCTTCAGCAACATACTGACATATCGGAATGATGTATCATATGTCTTAATCAACACTGAACCTCACAACATGACGTTCCGTGCTATCACAGCGGCCCTCTTTGGCTAAATGTGTCAATAGGAATTTTTACTAACCTAACCCGGGTTGAATAAAATGTATAATGTCATATATACAACTAGCCAAAGGTTAACTTTCAGCAAAAGTGTATTTTAAATTTCAGCTTAACAATGGAATATTATCTTTTTAGTTTTTTTTATAAATTGTTCGTAGTATTTTATAACAAAGTCAATCTCAAATACCGAAAAGACTGAATTAAAAAAAACCGAATGCTGTAAAACGTATAGTTTTACGCTTCGACATTAAAATCGAAACCGGTTTTTACCCCACGGTTTAACCAAAAACCGGTTTCTTCAAAATTGGAATATTCAAAGAAATCAAGAACCGAAATTTTTGAAAAACCGGGTTTTTGAATACGAGGGTGGATCATAAAGTCCGTGACTTTTTGAATGAAACAGTTTTTTTTTCCAAAAAAAAAATATTTTTCAACATAATCCCCTTTTAGCTCAATACACTTAGTTCAACGATTCTCCAATTTTTGTATCCCTTCCAAAAAATAGGATTTTTCGAGATCCATAAAATAGGCATTTGTTTGATCAATAATTCCATCGTTGGAGCTAAACCTCTTTCCACCGAGCCATTTATTTAGGTTTCGAAATAGGAAATACTCACTGCGGACTAAATCCGGAGAATATGGCGGATGAGGTACCAATTCGTAGCCCAATTCATGGAATTTTGCCAATGAGAATACACACGTGTGCACCCGTACATTTATGGTCAATTGAGAGCAAACGCGGCACCCATCTTGCAGACAGCTTTCTTAAACCCAACTGATCATTTAAAATAGAAACCACACTGCCATATGAAATGCCTATGGCTCAACAATCTCACGCACTTTTATTCTTCGATAGGCCAACACCATATCGTGAATTTTTTTGACATTTTCGGGTGTATTGACCTCAATTGGCGGTCGAGAACGTTCAGCATCATTTGTACTTGTGCGACCACAACGAAAGTCAGTAAACCACGTTTTAACCATTGAAATCGAGGTTGTACGTTTTGAACAGCTGTTTGAACAGCCCACCTCTAAAGGTTGAGCCACCTCTAAAGGTTGAGGGTTGGAATATCCAAGTTAAGGTGTTCAAGAAAATACAGTAACTTCTGAACGGTATACAGAAAAAACTCAGAAAATGGCTCAGACGACGGAGAATTTAATAGTCCACAGTATTATATAACATTATTTTTTAATTTATTGCCGTTAAGTTGATCAAATATGAGGTAAATATTAAGAGCAAGTAAATTTTTGGAGTTTAACTGTAAAAATAGAACAGTTAGCAGGACTTATGTGAAAAACAGTATTCCATAATGTTAAGCGAGATTAAATTTGTCGTCGTTTGAGCTATTTTGCAGGCTCGTGCGATATACCGTTTACGAAATAACTTAATTTTATTAAGAAAGCAACCTACAAAAAATCCGTGATAAAAAAATTCAAAAAATTATTGTCAATATTTTATTACTTCAAACTATTATTATTTACTCTTAGTATAATACATCAGTATTATTTATTTATTTTTTCCATTAAAATATTAATTATAAGGTCATTTAAAAATTATCATTATCAGCATTGTCAAATACAAATTGCATATATCCACTTTTACCACATGTACGTCTGCGAAGTCCGTTACGCATTTGATATAATTAACAGCCATTTGATATAGTTGAACACATCCAAACAACACACAGCGTTAGCATCACATACGTGGTTGTTGTACAACAATAGTCATTGCCTGAAAAGTATGATGGTATTGATGTAGCGGCAGCAAACAAACAAGCACGTCGTCGTCGCCGAAGAGTATTGAATAGTATAGAGAACTCATGGAACAAATTTTATGACTCAAAAGCATTGGCGATATTTGGCGAATGATTCAAAACGTATTATACTCTTTTTTTCATAACTTGCTCCATTCATAATTTTGATGTGAAACATTGATGCTTTTTGAAACATTTGTGCTTTTTGTATTGTTTTATGTAATAACATTGTCGAAATGGTGCATTTTTATTGAATAATTCTATAAAGAGAATCTCAGAATATTCTATAAAGATAATCAGAATCAGTATCACAGTGTATAATGTTTTAAGTCATGGCAAAATAACCATATACGGACACCACTACGTGATAAAAGACCAAAAAAAAACCCCTGTCTCCTAGTTTTGCCCAAAGTCCTCCAGGTTTTTTTTTATGGGCCCCCAAAGAGTGGGGCCTCGGTGTCATTTTGGCAAAAAAGTGATCATTTTCTCAAGCTCATATCTTGCAAACCATTCTGAATTTACTCTCTGAGGCAAAGTTGTAGCTCTTGTCATAAATAACAAAAATTGTAAACATATAAAATCAAAAAAATTCATCTTCAAAGTCAAAATCGCGAAAAACTTTAAAAAATTCAATTTTTGTTTACCTTTTTTCCCCTGTTCAGGTCCATAGGTAGCAAACCGTTCAAAATTCAAGGAAACAATCAACTACAGGAATGATCCTAAGATCTCAATAAACAACTTTCTAGAACATATGAACTTTCTAGGAATGATTCTTAAAACCGTTTCGGTAGCCCTTAGATAGCCGCAAAAGTGAAAAATTTCCCGAATTTTTTCTAATTTCATTTGTTTTTCTTTACTTCAACATTGAGATACTATAAAGCCTTCTCCCGTAAGTGAAAAGGCATGTTGCAGGTCTCAATCTTAGTCCTTAGGTGGTATGGGTTGACATTTAGAGTTAGGGTTGTAACAAAGAGTAGTAGCATGGATATTTAGTAATAATGATTCAGTGTTGTAGGGATTAGTAGTCTCAGCAGGGATGGCACTACAATACTATGCTATCTATTACAAAAATTATAAAAAAAAATATTCGTATTATGTTTATAATGTTGATGGTCCTGGACTTGCAAATCGCACTCTCTTAAGTTGTGGATCCAAATCGTCGTCCGAATCTGACTCTGATTCAGAACTTATGGTGTCCACAGGCGCGTTACTTCCAGACTGCCCTCCATCATCAGCTTTTTCTTTTTCAGATACTTCATTAACATTATAAATTAGAAAAGAAATCAAAAAAGGAATTCTAAACAATGCTTCAATAAAATTGATATTACCTCTGCATACACGCTGAAGGTAAATCCGCGCCATTGAATGATTACAATCATGAAGCGATGATTCAAAGTTGCTCTTGAATAGGTTTCTAATGTCAGGGCCATTAAGTACGCCTGTTAAATGAAGACAAAAAATAAAGACAGAAAAGAAAACATTAACAAAGTGAAAATAGTATAATGAGGTGAACAAAAATTCGTTTCAAATTTACTACAATACCTTTTTTAATTTTGTCATCGCTACGCTTTCATACAAATCGGTCCAGCCGTTTCGGAGGAGTTTAACGGCACACAATGTCGGACAATCTGTGTGAGCGCAGTCGCACAAATTGTGTTTGGATGTATTCACTGGCTATGCGAATAATCGCCCAAAACGAAAAATGAACAATGACCCAAAATTTTTGGGTGTTTTTTCATTAAGAAAAAAGAGCTAAAAAAAGAGGTAAAATCGCCCAAAAATTTAAGAACATTCGCCCAAAAATATAAATCCAATTTATGAACAAACGCCCACTATTTTGTGGTGATTGTTCATAATGATAAATCGCCCAAGACTGTAGCGAACAACCGCCCAATTAAGTAAAAGGGCGAATTTACATTTTTAAAAATTTGGGCGATCATTCATCATGAACAAACACCCAAAAAATCAAAAATACCAAAACGCCCAAACATGATGAACAATCGCCCAATTTTGTTTCCCATATTTTTTGGGCGATTGCTCATTTTTGGGGTTTCGTCGATTTTCACTCGGGCGATTATTCGCATAGCCGTATTCAGTTTGTGAATTTAGGCCGTACCCGCGCCTATAGATGTTAACACATCAAAAATTATTTGGTGGAACGGCACATCACATTTAAGGCAGCGTGGTCTTATTGTGGCAATGATTACAACGAAGCTGTTTACAGTATCCATCGGCTTGACTAGTATTCTCAGTAAGTAAATGATCTTTTCGATAAAATCTGATGTCGCATGATGATTCTGATGGAATCGTTGCTGAGGGTTTCCCATAAGTTGATATTAGCAATGTTGCAATGCGCTGACGAAAAGATAAATGGTCCATTTTACCTCCCATATGTCTATGCAGTTGCCACGCATTGTGCTCTGAAAGATCAATGAGGTGTGTGAATATTGGGAAATACCATTGTTTACCCCGAATAGATACACGGTACAAACTGATATTTTCATCTGCTCGATCAACGCCACCCATGTAGCGATTATATTCATGAATAAGGCGCAGTTGTTGAATATATATACGCTCTTTCTCTTTTCGAGACCAACATGAAATATTTTCTGAAGGTTCAACTGGATGGAGGTTTGATGCAACGTTTACTGCACTACTATCGTTCCCACAACATACAATTATATTACATTATATTCTGCAGATCTTTTTTCTTTAACAAAGGAAGTTGTGTAACCGATTGAGACGAATTGTTCCAGTGCTTTTCTTCTAACTCAACCAATAAGTTGATTGTTGTAAACAAATTATCGAAATACAATCGGTGAGCAATGTTGGGTTGGCTTTGTGATAATATGTCTAGCAATATGTCAAAAAAAGTGGTTTTTCCAATTTAAAGATATATGTACCAAATTATATGTACTGATTTGGGGATACATTGGGCTATCTGAAATGCTCATTAGGGTGGCCCTCAATTACATGATATGTGAATTATAGGGTGTTCTTGTTGTCATTGATTTTTCAACTGATTACGAATTTTTTCCTGTAATTTTATTAATATCCGAAAAACTGGAATTTTTTAATTTTTTACAATAAACTGGGTTAGTAGCCTTTCAGCCTTTCATTTAAGATGAATATTTCATTCGTACACTGAGAGAAAAAAAATTATTATAATAATAAGTGCTGAAGGTAGATTTACGACTTTTTCATTTAAAATGGCACAAAAACGGCTAAAGATTTTTGGCCAAAATTTTCTATTTCTCGTTTAGAACCTTAAAATCTTAAATTCTACCAAGGCGCTTCGCAGTACAATGTTTCGTTTGGAAAAAAAATTGAAAAAACTTCAAGAAAAATGGAAAAAATCCAAAATTTTTAGCTTTTTTACCTTCCTCAACTCATAACGTCCAAACTAAGCTTTGTGACGTGAAGCGCCTTGGTGGAATTTTAGATTTTAAGGTTCTAAACGAGAAATAGAAAATTTTGGCCAAAAATCTTTAGCCGTTTTTGTGCCATTTTAAATGATAAAGTCGTAAATCTACCTTTACCACTTATTATTATAATAATTTTTTTTCTCTCAGTGTACGAATGAAATATTCATCTTAAATGAAGGGCTACTAACCCAGTTTATTGTAAAAAATTAAAAAATTCCAGTTTTTTTTTTTTAATTTAATTTTTTTATTTTTAAGCCCACGAAATGGTTAAACTGTGTTATATTTTGAAATACAACCAATTTTAAAAAAAAAACTCGTGGAATAAATATTGTTTCTGAGTCCCCAAAGATTCATATTCAACAATAAAAAAGTTATTTTTCGCAAAAAGTCGTTTTTGACATATTGCTAAATATGTCGCAATACCTTAAGACTATTATTTGGGAAAGTCCTTGGTATGGCTCGAACCAATTAATGTCGCCTTCATAACTTGTTCCAACCCAATATTTATAGCCATATCTTATAGGCTTTCCATGGATGTAACCAATATATCTAATATCTCGTTTAATGTTAAAAAATCTGGAAAAAATTAGTTTATGTTTTCATCAATTTTGAACACTAGTGCCGAACGTACTACATGCAGTACGTCAGCAAATGCATCAACTAAAACCACATATAATTTTTTTTTCACATATACTTTTGCTACGTTTTCTTTTTTACAACTATTATAATTTAAAAAAAATATGGAAAAGCAACAAAAATAAAATGTGCATACTCAACTTTTTCTCACCGATTACGTGACATCTTCACACTTTTACCAATTCCACAAAATTTAAATCTCTGATCCAAAAAAAATACCCATAAGCAAATACCCTAGACAAAACTTATCAACGCATGCTTTGTTGACCGTTATTTTCTGTAGCACAACCATAAGTAGATAAGAAAATTTAAAGCACAGTAAACGCAGAAACCTGAACGTAACAGATGTACTACAGGTACTAGTATAGGTCGGCATAACTGGGTTAAGGAAATTAGCAGAGATTGCTTATTTTAAGTTCATTCACCGAGATGAAAATGCGCATCGTCAGAAAAGATAATTTTTCTGCCAAATTCACATGACTCACTTTGGCAATACGTTTGCAATATTCCCAAGCGTTGTTCAAGCGTCAAGCGAATTATTTTGTTCCGCGGAGGTATGATACGGACTGGACTGATAGTCAATATTTCGAACTGAAAAAAAATCTCTTTGTCAAAATAACATATGATTTAAAAAGATATCAATATTTGGACCAGCCTGTAATTTAATTTTTATTCGGAATCAAAAAAGAAAAACTCAGTTCACCGATTTGTGTCAAAACTAAAAATCAAAAACTGGTTTCTTGAAAAATAGATAGATAGAACTGAAACCCTATTTCGATAGAAATCGATTTCTCGAAAACACGGAAAAGGTTTTATTTTTAACTGCCGGTTTTTGGACACTCAAGTCTATAAATATTTTGGCTCTTATTTTAATTTTATTAACTATCGATTCCACCATGTCTACACTCAAAGAAAAAAAACCTTTATTGCTCGGTTGCCGCAACAATACTTTGATTGATTTGTATTAATTTATTAATCGCAACCATTCATGTAGTTCTCCCAAATAAACTCATACATCGCAAATGTGTATCATGTTGTTGCAAACGAGTTCTCGTTTGCATCAAACGAGTACAAAATTACATTTGCCGCAAGTTCAAAAACCTTTTGCGATAACTGAAATTAGCCAGTTTTCTAATGAGAGCACATATTACGAAGAACGTAAATTTCTCTCATTCTGTCGACTGTATATACAGTCTTATCCACTCGTTTGGCATATACACTCACGCATACGCATTAAAGTGATCTCTAATGCTTCTACCTTGTCGATATATCTTGGATAGACAATTGAGGCGTTGTAGTTTGCTGCGCTTTTAGTTGTTATTTGAATGCAAAGATAGACAACTACTTTTAAAACAAACTTTATGGGTAAAACCAAAATTATAAAATTTGGAAATTTAAGCAAAAAAGAGCTCGGTTGCTGTAACCGAAAGAACAGTTGGCAGAACCGTTTTTCGTTTCTCGCAATCGTTTTTCAGCTTTAATTTTTCATATCTCGTTTACTGCAAACGTTTTTCAGTTCTCGCAAACGTTTTTTTTTAGTTAGGAGTTAGGTTAGGTTGGTTGCTGTAAGTGAGGGAACAGTTTTTTAAGCTTATGTTTTTCATAACTCATTTGCTGCAAACATTTTACGGTTCTCCCAAACGAAATGACAATGACATAGTTCGTTTCTCCCAACTACAGTCCCCAAGCGAACTTCAGTCATCTGAGATTTCGTTTGGCAGTTGTAGTTATCCTACAGTTAGATGTAACGAATAGTTTGAGTTGTCAGTTTGTATGGAATTTATAATTTAAATTTAAGTTTTGTTGGCGAAATTTGACGTTAATCAACTAAACGCTTTACTTGTATTAAAAGCAATCAAACGACACTGTTCCATAACGCTGCTACATTATGTATCATACATATTATTTCATAACGTTGCCAATACTGTAGCGTAGATATTATTAACTGTTAATGTCTTTAAATGCAATGTCAGCGGCATATGTCAGTGACCGACCCACTTCAGTCAAGAATCAAATTTCACCACGGAATTCTTGGTCAGGTTATTGACGTACGTTGTATTCTACTGTTTGATGTGCATATGTAATAACTTTATTATGATGATTATTCACTAGTCACACAATTGAGCAGTCCTGATATTGTAGAGGTTTTGCCAAACACCTGTAAGGATGAGCCCATGCATTCTGCAATAAATTTTAAGTCGAAAAGTTCGTCCCTCTTGCTAGTGAGCTGGGAGTAAAATTATCAAACTGCGAATTCAGGTTTTGCAAATGCGTTAAAACGATTTTTTATACAGTTACCTTAACTTAAACCTAACTTTTTTAAAAATTTCCCCTATAAGAACAAATACTTAAATTTTTTTGGTTTCTGTTTTATAGCATTCGTATAACTATTAAAGAGAACCTGTACAAAACAACGGAAAAATGTGGCCAACATATATGCGTGTCAGCTTTCGGCACATGCCAACAACATTTACCTTGACATGTGGATTGCTCATATTTGTATTGACATTTATGGAAACATCATCCAGTACAACGATTATCGATGGCAATGCTGCAGCCATCGAGGAGGACCCTTCATCTAATGCTTACAACTATCCCTGTATCATGGGCAAAGGTAAGTTGTTTGAAAATATAAAAAAAAATCAGCATACTACGCTGCATGTAAAATATTATTTGTTCAAGAGAAACGTGGTAATTATTTCACTCTAAAGATTCTGAAATTTTAATGTAGTGTTTTATTATCAAAATTCATAATTTTTTTTTGTTAGACCATTTAAATATATTTGAATTGTAAATTATTGATGAGATAATAGTGCTGTCTGCGTACTTTTCCAGTATAAAATATTCAGTAACTATTTTTGAGAGAGTAAGCTCGATTTTACTCTCACAGTAGTAAATATCACAAAAATACACAGACGACATCCAGTATAAACTTGCAAGAAATTAGAACTTTTGTATATAAACAGCTGATTTGCAATGTAAACATTTGACGAACGAGGTAACCTGACCAACCAATAACCGCAATTCGAATAAAACATTACAACTCATGTGCCAACAAAATGTCTTCAACAAAATATCTTCTTTTTAAGAGAAATATTTAAAAATTATTTACCAAGCATTAAAAACTACTTTGTTCTCTTAAAACATAAAATTCCACTGATTAGTTTCTGATTTTATATTCCTTATTTTTCCTAATTTTGTTTGTTTATACAAAACATCTGTTTTCAAACATATGTTTGGACTTGCAAGTTCTTACTGGCAACAATTTCTCCAGTACAACTGTCAAAGTAATCTCACTCTTGCTCTCTAGTTACTAGTTTTGTGGTGTGAACAGACAACATCCAGTAACAATTTGTACAAATTGTTACAAATTATCAGTACGCAACGTTACTTTGGGCCAATCTACATGAGGCTTTTTTTGCGCGGTTGTCAAATTTTGCGGTATCTACATAATATATATGAAGTAGTTGAAGTTACATATATGTATATAAGTATATTGAGAAATAAACGGACAAGAACATATTCAATCTTTCTCAGCAGATTCAATTGATGCTCAGTAGTTTCTACTGATTAATTGAACTTAGTGCACTGTGCTGACGTTGGATTTGGATTTTTCTAATTTGCATTGGATTTTAATTTCCGTTACTTTATCTAATGGAAATGTAAAATAATTACCATTGTTCGCAATGGCAATTGAAAAATTGTGAATTTCGATTTGCTCAGGCAATACAAATGCAGATTGTCGAATCGGAATTAAAATTGTAATTATGTTGAATTTGCTTGACGGCTGATAATTTTATTTTTAATGTATAGGGTTTTCCAATAAGACCTTGACAACTTTGTTTTAAAATAAAACACAAACCATTTGAGATATTTCCAAAACTTTATGATGGACTTGAAATACAATCAAAACATTTATGAATGGAACTCAACTTCGTTCATATGTCCACCGCGGGCACGTCGGTAGCGGTCGATTCGTTGGACCCAGTTTTCGATAACTCGGTCACACATTTCTGCCGTTACGGCGGTATTTCGCGTTCAATGTTGGCTCTGAGTTCTTCCCACGTCGTCGGCTTGTTGGCATAGACAAATGATTTGGGGTAGCCCCAAAGAAAAAAGTCTAGAGGCGTTAAGTCGCACGAACGAGGCGACCAATCGACTGGTCCAGTTCTTGAGATAACACGCTCACCAAACTTACTCTTCAATAAATCCATTGTAACGTGTGCTGTGTGGCACCGTCCTGTTGAAACTACATGTCGTTCCAGTCCATGTTTTCCAATTCGGGCCAAAAATAATCGGTAATCATGGCGCGATAACGTTCGCCATTCACAGTAACGTGACGATCGTTATTGTCGACGAAAAAATATGGCCCAATGACGCCGCTGACATGCAAACCGCACCAAACATATATTTTTTGTGGATGAAGTGGCGATTCATGAAGCACATGTGGATTTTCACCAAACCAATAATGCATATTTTGCTTATTGACGAACCCGTTGAGCCAAAAATGAGCTTCGTCACTGAAGATGGTTTTACGATTAAATTCATCATCTTGGCGCATCTTCTCCAGAGCCCAATTGGAGAACGTACGTCGTCGCGTCAAATGGTCCATCGGCTTCAATTCTTGAGTCAGCTTGATCTTGTATGGGTGTAAATCAAGATCTTTACGCAAAATTCGCCATAAAGTGGTCTTGGCGATGCCCAGTTCTTGAGAACGCCGCGGAATCGACTGATTTGGATCGTTTGCTACGGGCGCCTGAACGGCAGCGATATTTTCGTCACTTCGACCAACCTGTTGTCTCACTGGCACGTCAGCATCACACAATGAATATGTAGACCCCAATGTTTGCACTAAACTTGTTATTGCTTGTCTACTGGGGCGAGAATGAAAAAATTGGAGTTAACGCTCTTAAAGTTGCGGTCACCGACTCCGAATTTCGATAGTAAATTTTTTTAATCTGCATACGTTGTTCGTTCGTCTACTTTACCATGATGAAAAAGTTGAGTTTATAAAAAAAAAGAAAATAACAGTTAGATGGTCAGTGAAATAGTGCGTTCACAAATTAAATTCAAAGTTGTCAAGTACCTATTGGAAAACCCTCTATATATTTTATATGTAGAGGTTTGTAGTTTCGATTGGTGTTGCCTCGTAGGACTTTCAAATTCAAACTGCCAGATATGAAGCAACTGCTTGGAAAATAAGTGAATCACCAAATTCGAAAAGGGCTCATGATGGCTTTTTCGAAAAAGGCTCATCTCGGAAAACTATAACAGCTGTTTTTTCTGCACCCTTATATTAAACAAACATTTCAGTATCTTATGATGCAGTTCAATGGTTAGCTCTTTTAAAAAATTTTGCACTTTCAAATTCCATGCCGGCTGAGAAAACTGCAGTTTTAGGTCCAATTTTTGACTGGTCAATCATCTTTGATCAACGATCAGACATTATTTAAACTGTGAATTAGTTTTTAGGTTAATAGTTGATTGCTGTTTAAGCAGCCAAAGTCGGGCAATATGGCCATATGATTTTGAAAGAAACCAAAAATAAGAAATTTTTTTAATTGTTAAAGGGAACAATTATAATCACCATTCTAGTTGAAATATCAATAAAAATTTATCATTTAACTCATAGTTCAATCCGAACTTCATTTCTGCTCAAATAATATTATTATAAATATAATATTATCAACTTGGTGCATCGTAACGATTAGCCGATAAATGTATGAATACCGGTTATTTTTCGTAGTATTTGCCACTGTTGCCGTTAGGAAAATTATTTTACAAACCACTTAAAACCTCTTATCGTATTTAAAGTCAGATCAAACATAAATCAAAATCTACTGATTACACTACTCAACAAAATTAAAAAAATTTCATGTACTCCGGATGCGATAATTTTTTCTGTGTAGATAACCTAGAGATGAGCTCGAAAAACGCAATAAAAATTTTTTTTTCGTTTGGTTTTTTTTTGTTTTTTTGTTTTAAATTTTAAAAATTTTTTTTGGTTAATTTGTTTTTGTATGAAAAATTGTTTCAGCAACTAACAAATCTCGTCAAAATATATACTAAATGGATGGTAGTAGACCCCAAAACATAAATAATGTGCGTCTTCATTCATCGGCTAGCTACAGCGGTCGTAATCGGTTGTTGAATCATTAATTTTACAAAATTTTACCGAAAATAAACAAGTGAAAGCCCCTTAAAGCATTTTAAAAAAATATTAATTCACAGAGTGCATTTTTTTTTGTATTTTATACGCAATGTGGCAGGTTTTAGAAATCAAACAAGCTACTTTTTAAGAAAATCCATCAATTAATAATGAAGTTGTGAATTTTTTCGCTAAAGCCCTCGAATCTACTTTTTAGTTCGAACATTGCATTTTACCTTCGAAATTATCTCACTAGTCAACCAAATGAAAAAATGTCATGTACTTCTAATGAAGTATTTTTTTCCGTGTAGATAACCTTCAGATGAGCTTGAAAACTACAACAAAAACTTTGTCTATTGTAAGGTTTTTTCTTTTTTATTACAAAAAAAATTAAAATTTGTTGGGTGACAAAAATATCGTGAATTTTTTCGCTAAAGCTCTCAGAATCTACTTTTTAGTTCGAACATTGCATTTTACCTTTGATATTGTTGTGGGTCTGTTTCTCTTATCAGGAACCAGATATAGTCCCCCATCATAGCTTCGTTCCAAAATCCTTGGTATCGGTGCTCTATTTCTTTCCTTTGCTGATGAAAACGCTCGCCATGCTCGTCACTCACATCGCCCAGGTTGTCCGGAAAGAAGTCCAAGTGCGAGTGTAGAAAATGTATCTCAAGCGACATATTTGCTCCAATTTTTTTTATAATTTTGGAGTAGTTGATCGCCGATGTCTCTGTAATTTGAGCTTTTGTTGTTTCCAAGAAATCCGGAAACAATTTGCCGAAATGAGTTCCAAGCTGCGGCTTCATTTGGTGATAAAATTTGCTCAAACTGTTGGTCTCGCAACAAGTTTTTAATTTGCGGGCCGTCGAAATCGCCTTCCTTAATCTTTGCCGACGAAAGGTGAGGAAAAATGGTTTTTAAATAGGCGAACGCTTCACCATCTCTGTTGAGAGCTTTCACGAAGTTTTTTATGAGTCCGGGCTTTATGTGAAGAGGTGGGAGAAAAACATTTTCTTTTTTTATGAGTGGTGTATATTTCACATTGTCGCTGCCGGGGATGAAGTTAACTCGTTCTGTCCAACTCCTCCTGGTGTAATGATGTTGACGATCGCGGCTGTCCCAAAGGCAGAGAAAACAACAGTACTTTGTGAATCCACCTTGTAATCCACAAAGGATACCGATAACCTTAAGCTCGGCACAAACTTTCCAATCGTGCCTCTTATAGTTAAGGCACTTTAGTAGATTGTCCATGACGTCGTATGTTTCCTTGGTGTCAACGGCATGAGCAATTTGAATCGAGGGTTTCTTGTTGCCGTTGTGCAGTAAAATTGCTTTAATGCTCTGCTTGTTGCTGTCGATGAAAAGACGCCACTCTCCTGGATCATAAGGGTACCCGAGTTCACCAAATAATCCGCGAATGTCCTTACAAAAACAGATGTTGCCTTTTTTTGTGTAGTACCTTACGTATGGTTCATGACGCTTCCTGTAGATTGTTGTCCCCACACCAGGAGCCAAGAAACCGAACTGTTTCATGCGCGATGCATGCAACTCTGCATCTTCTTGGAGAGTTTCAGTTCTCTAATCCAATCGTTCAGTTCTGCTTGCGAACATAAGCGTTGACCTCCATGCAATGTATATGTTGACTCGCATTCTGATGTGGTTTCTACTGTCTCCGGATCTGATGTTGGATCTATCGCCTCATTATTAGATGCCCATCTTGAAACGGACGGTTGCGGGTCCACTGGTTCTTCGGAAAATGGCACTGGAAAAGTCACTGTTGAAACAGCAGCGTAAGTCCATCGTATATTTTTTCCCACGCCGGTTTTTTTGCTAAGAAAGAAGTAGCAATCTGTTACATGGCAAAGCGGTTCTCTCCAAAGAATTGGCATGATGATTCTCGGCTGTCGTCTGAAATAATTTCAATAATAAGTTATATATGTTCTTGAATTTCGTAATCTACACTTACCTTGAGTCAGCTAGCTGTAAGTAGCACCTTGGACATAGAGCACTTGGTGTCCACCGCTCATCTATGTTTGAGACCTGTAAATTGAAGCTCTCTTCAAATGAATCTCTCAATTTAGGTGAAAAACAACGCTTGTTTTTTTCAGAAACGTATTCTCCGCATATGTAACAAAAATTACTTGGATTGGTATTGCATTTCAAAGTAAGTGATATTTGGCAATGTTCATCCTTAAATACCTAAAATAAAATCAGGCACAACAGGTAGTGGTTAAGGTAGTTGCAGAGGTAGCAGAGTGACCAACAAAACGCATTGTTGCGTAGTGACATTACTACCTTCCGTTATTATTTTGTAAACATACCCAAGTGCAATATCTATAAGTGATACATACCAGCAAAGGTACGCATACATTGAGCCATCTCTCACTGCGATTGTTGCATTTTTCAAGCTCATCTGAAGGTTATCTACACAGAAAAAAATACTTCATTAGAAGTATATGAAATTTTTTCATTTGGTTGACTAGTGAGATAATTTCAAAGGTAAAATGCAATGTTCGAACTAAAAAGTAGATTCTGAGGGCTTTAGCGAAAAAATTGACAACTTCATTATTAATTGATGGATTTTCTTAAAATGTAGCTTGTTTGATTTCTAAAACCTGCCACATTGCGTATAAAATACAAAAAAATGCACTCTGTGAATTAATATTTTTTTAAAATGCTTTAAGGGGCTTTCACTTGTAAATTTTCGGTAAAATTTTGTAAAATTCATGATTCAACAACGGATTACGACCGCTAGCTAGCCGATGAATGAAGACGCACATTATTTATGTTTTGGGGTCTACTACCATCCATTTAGTATATATTTTGGCGAAATTTGTTAGTTGCTGAAACAATTTTTCATAAAAAAACAAATTAACCAAAAAAAAATTTTTAAAATTTAAAAAAAAAAAACAAAAAAAAATTTTATTGCGTTTTTCGAGCTCATGTCAAGGTCATCTACACAGAAAAAATTATGGCATCCGGAGTACATTTTGACTGTTGACTAGTGTTATCAATTTAGATAACCAATTAAAAAATTTGAAAAAACGACATGAGCCCTTTTCGAATTTTGTGTTTCATGTACAATTGAATCCACTTTTTTTTGAATCCACTGTACAATTGATTTCCACTTTTGAAAATTCCATGTATTGAGGTAATTGAAATTAAACTACAAATTATAATTGTCGTTTGGTAAATTTACCCCATGTGTGGCTGACATTCAGCCAAAGTGTTGATGCTAGATAAGCTCAGGACTAAATTCTCGAAATAGTTTACCATTATGTGATCTTTTTGAAAATGTCATTGTTCGCGAATTTATGTCCTCAGCTTCGGAATGACTTAGATCTTCTTAAAATGAAAACCCTCGAACCAAAGCATCAAAATATAAAAACTTCATGTCAATCTTTACCCTTCATTTTCAAACATCATCTTATTCCCGAGCTCGTTCAGAAACATGAAACTGAGGGCTAAATATCGAATTAGGCAATTTCGCACCACCATCAGAAAGACAATGGGAAGCAGTTTCGACTAAAATGTGAATCAGTGGGTCTAGGTAATGCAACTAGAAATCAAACACAGCATAAAATGTCTCCATACGGGCTAAGTAAAGACAATTTGTCTTCAAATCGCTTTGACTCTGTCGAAGAAGAAGTTGAAATTCAGAATATCCCCAATAATGAACGTTTCTCTAAGCCATCTTCTCTATTTGTGGATAATGTCTCCAACATTCAGCCCCTCAGTTAATTATTAAATGTAATAGGAAAATACCAGTTTTATCTTAGAAACCTGAGAAACCAGCAAGTCAGAATTATACCCAAAAGTCCAGAGATCTATAAAAAGATTGTTTCCGAATTTTAAAAAATGACACAGAGATATTCACTTACAACTGAGGAAATAATGACCTTTCATGTTGTTCTCAGAAATATGCACCCTGCAGTGGACATAGAAGATTTTAAAAATGAGCTTCCGAGTTTATGATGTGATCAATATTTGAAATATTCGCACAATAGGAACCCCGTCCGTTACTCAAAGTTGGTCTCTAATTGAATCCCATCAACAAAGAAATATATTTCATCAAATTTCTTACATACTGCCGTATTGTATTCGAGCCAAACATACCGGCAAATTGGGAAATCCAAGTCAAATGTGCCCTCTGTAATGGATATTACCCAGCCATCTAAAGGGTTTTTCACCAGAGACGCTACAAAAGTAAATCGATAGGGACAGCAAACGACGCCATATTTTTTTCCGCTCTTTTGACATTTCTCTTCAGTAAAGTTTGCCATTTCATCATGGAAAGATATACGAGCCAACAACGAGTCGAAATTAAAAAAATTTACTACCGAAATTTGGAGTCAGTGGCCTCAACTTTAAGAGCGCTACGTCCAATTTATGGTCGTCATAATCGTCCTACCAGATCAACAATTGAGCGTCTAGTGGGGAAATTTGAATCCACAGGCACAGTACAAAATTTTCCCGTGCCAGTGAGACAAAGAAGTGCCCGTAGTGTCGAGAATATTGCTGCCGCTGAGGCTTCAGTTCAAGAAAGCCCAAATGTGTCTCTCACACGTCGTTTTCAAGCGTTGGGCATCTCTGTGACGTCGTTGTGGCGAATTTTGCGAAAAGATGTTGGCCTACATCCTTACAAGATCAAATTGACGCAAGAACTGAAGCCGCTTGACCACCATAAGCGTCGTCGTATGTTCGTGAATTGGGCTGAGCAACAACTTGAAAATGATTCGGATTTATCTTCAGCGATGAGGCTCATTTCTGGCTGAATGGCTTCGACAATAAGCAAAATGTGCGTTATTGGTCAGACAGCAATCCATACGTAATCCGTGAGTCATCATGGATCCCGAAAAATTACGGTTTGGTGCGGTTTATGGGCCGGCGACGTCATTGGGCCGTACTTCTGCCATGATGATCAAGACCGGCACATTACTGTGAATGCGAATCGCTACCGTTCAATGATAACCGAATATTTTTGGCCCCAATTGGATAATATGGAATTGGAGGACATGTGGTTCCAACAGGACGGCGCCACAACCCACACAGCGAATGCCACAATCAATTTATTGGAAACCAAGTTTGGTGAACGTGTTATCTCACGAAATGGCCCAGTCGATAGGCCGCCTCGGTCGTGCGATTTGACGCCTTTAGATTATTTCCTGTGGGGCTACGGCAAGTGTATGGTCTATGCCAGTGGTTCCCAAACTATTTTGGTCGTGGAACCCCCATATTTTTTTCCACTGATCGCGGAACCCTGAATATATTTTAAACAACGACTTTTCAAAATGTAATGAGATATTAAATGAAACAAGTATTATTTTAATATTTCAGATTTTATTGAATTAAACAAAACTTAAAAAAAAACAATACATCATAGAAATAATTAATAAAAATGCAATATATTAACTAAAATAAATGAAAAAACCTTAATGTGAAGAATGCACCTGCTTCTTTGATTCCATGATTCTTTTAAAATTTGGCGTTATGTTTGATAA
Organism: Phaonia tiefii; assembly: GCA_963931995.1. Taxonomy (NCBI): domain Eukaryota; kingdom Metazoa; phylum Arthropoda; class Insecta; order Diptera; family Muscidae; genus Phaonia; species Phaonia tiefii. The sequence continues at coordinate 144,707,459 of OZ008368.1, forward strand.
CTGAACTCGCATATCTGGTGCAGCATCAAGTTTGTTTCGATATTTGGTTTTTGTCGCAACATATTTAGAAAACCCAGCTTCACACAAATAAGTGGTTGCAAACGGCAATAAAATTCGAATAGCCTGTTTTGATAAAGTTGGATATTCATCGAGCACATCTGACCAGAAGATTGATAATGAAACTGTTCTAAATTGTCATTTCCAATTCCGCTAATGTCGCAACGGACGACACACCCGATTTAGATAGGAGTGAAAAATCATTAACTGGTAAATTTCTTTAATGTTTTATTCAAATAATCTTCTCCATAAACAATACCCGTTTTTGACGTAGAATACGTCTTACCTTACGGTATGAGGAGTCATGTCAGGTTTTTATTGTTGTAATCTTTATTTCATTGAATTTGAGGAAACGGCTAGATGAATTTTTTTAAAATTTTTTTTGTAGGTAAATGAAGATGTTATCTTTCGTTTGATATACATTTCATATTGGTTGATATATTTCTAGTATTTAAATTTCTCAAATGAAAATTGTTTAAACACATACACTCAAACATATGTGTGGTGTTTGGTTGAGTGTTTTTGGTTGCTCAACATTGCTTAGGAACATGTATCTAGTAAAAAGTGAAACGAACAGCAAGCTAATGTTGCTTGGCAACATGTATCTAGTACAAAGTGAAACAAACAGTAAGCTAACGTAATAAAGCTTTTTTGCGAAAGCTTCAATAAAGCTGTTGTAACATTAATTTTGAATTGTAAAGCGTAAAGCTTTCACACAACGCTCGAATGCTAATGCGAAGACTCGATAAGGTAAACCTTTTTTAATATTAGGGCGGCCCTCTCAACATTCGCAGAACTTATTTCAATAAAAATATTAATTAAAATACATAAATTAAATTAAGTTTAAAAAAATTGAGCATAATATTTTTTTTTAAAACGGACTTGAATCAAATGCCGTTGGTAAATATAAAAATTACAGCAGACAGTTGTCCGAGGCCTTCAGCCACGGACTGTCCCTGCAGGCTGTGTCAGAGACACGGCCATTAAGTTTAACGTAGAATACGCCATCCGATAAGACAGAAAGCATATATAACAATAAATGATAAATAATATAAGCAAATGAATTTATTGTTATATATGTTTTCTGTCTTATCGGATGGCGTATTCTACGTTAAACTTAATGGCCGTGTCTCTGACACAGCCTGCCGAAGGCCTCGGACAACTGTCTGCTGTAATTTTTTTTATGTAGGCCTCATATTCACCAGTGTATGTCAAAGTACCGAAGCCAATAATATACCTGGGGTAACCACCTGAGTGAAGGAGGCTTGTCAAAACCAACTGATGAATTTATGGTGCATATGCAGGTGGTTCATAATATTTTTCAAAAAATAAACTAGGATGGCCTTTTTATCACCAAGGGTTTTATAAAAAAACATTTGCAGTAAGCTAATGACATTAAATGCAGTGAAAAAGTCAAAAAAAATTCTATCGTTCTCGAATGTTCTTCCTAATACGAAAATTAAATCAAGAAATAATTATATTAGCGAACCAAAGAAAAAGAAAATGGAATAAAACATGAAACTAATATTTTTTTGTTTAATCATGGGCAAAAGTGTCTTTCATCTGTATGGGTTCTTTTTAATCACTTTCTTAAAAAATTATTGTTCTGTCTATAAACTACTCTTGCACGAAATGCCTGCAAAAAATATTGAATACCCCGACATTTTACTCTAACAAATATGTACATAAATATTCATATTTATTACAAATTTTAATTATTTTCCTAACAGCCACATCCTATTTTTTCTTAACCTTTTTTTATTTTGAATCAACGTTTTATTTTATTTGCTTTTAACAACAATTTATTTTAATGTTTTTGCTGAATCTCCATACATACTTCACAATTTTCTAAAGCAAATCACAACTGTGACGTACATGCGCAGAGAGAGGAAACTTTCTGAGTACGATCCGCGTAATCGTATTATCTTTCATTCATGATACATACAGTATTTTTTCTAAAACCGTTGCTTTGCTGTCAACGTCATGGACTCTATTTTTTGCATCCCAACTACTCTTTGCCGCTTCCCAGAATTGATTTGTATTAGAGAAAATCTTAAAATACCTTTAAAAAAAATTTTTACTGAACAAGCTCAAACCTTGAAGTTTCGAATAAGTTGATTCGTTAAATTTTAGGATTTTTTTGACATCCACACCAAAAAATATGGAAAATTTCCAAATTTCAAGAGGGTGGCTCGACCTCAAAAATTGTTTATTTTTCTTGTATTATTTTCAAATTCAAAAAAAAGTATATTTTCAGTCAACCCTAGTGAGTATATTAAACACCATTCTTATTATTTTTTTTTAATGAAATAAAATTTGGCCGTCGGTGGTGCAATGGTTAGTGTGCGCGGCTATTGTACATGAGATCCTGGGTTCAAACCCTGCTCTGACCACCTTCAAATTTCTTTCGGCGGCGGTCACCTCGCATAGTGACGGCGACACTATCGAGTATATAGCCATGAAAAAGCTTCTCAAAACACCGTTCGGAATCGGTGTAAAACTGTAGGTCCCAATCAGTGAGTGAAAAGTGGAAAGCGCACAGCTCAGTGGTTGTGAGAAGATCTCCCCGGTCCCTTCATGGGATGTAATGGGAAACCATTTATTTTTTTATTTAAAATTTGTCACGCGCAACCCCTAAATTTTTTCGTGGAACCCCAGGGTTCCGCGGAACACACTTTGGGAACCACTGGTCTATGCCATCAAGCCAGCGACGATTGATGAACTTCGTACGAATATCGAACGTGAAATTGCAGCAGTATCGGCCGATTTATCTGGACTTCTGCAAGCGTGCCCGTGGTGGCCATGCAAAAGAAATCGAGTTCCATACATAATGGCATCGAACGTACTTTCACAGGAATAAAGAATTTCATTGGTATCTAAAACCCGTTTTGTTTTATTTAAAAAACTTTTGTTGCGCTCTTATTGAAAAACCCGTTATAACGTCTACTCTGTATGAACACAACTTCTTGAGGTTCTATTCCGAGAATAACCCAGCCAAAAACTTTCTTACGATTCAGTAGGTTTGTAAAGGGAAACCAAAGTGGGTTTATGATTTTATGATTTGTGCACGAAATGTCCCACCACATGGTGAATTTGCTATTGGGATTTTCTGTAGAACCACTAGAATATTTGCTGCAGAGCCACTACAAACAATACAATTATAGTGTAAATTGCACCTACCTTGAAAGATTTAATTTATCTTGGAAATAAAAGTCTTAAATGCCAATTTTATTAATTATATTTAAATTGTTATGTTATATTAAAGTTATTATATTTGATTATTAAACTTGCAAGCGCGCGCCACTTCGTAAGCGGTTTAAAATTTGCGTTTACAAAAGGAAGGCGTACACTTTACAATACGGCACGCGCTGGGCCAGAAAGTGTAAATTACTGATTCAGAATTAATACCTTCTTAAGCTATGTATGTTCAGGTATAGCGCGATTTCGAAGTTTCGCTATACCTGAACGTTGCTTTAGGTCACATAAAAGTTCAAAGGCTGTACATATTTCACGATTCTAGGTACACGTGTTTGACCGGTACGGGTTCATTTATGATGTAGATCAAATCCCCCTTTATTAAAGACTCAGATTTATAGCCTTCAGCGATATATGATGTATAAACACGTCCCGGTTTTACATAAAAAACACTTTTTTCTCATCCTATTTTTGACTAATAAGAACAACGCAGTCTCGGATTTACCACTCTCGATCTCGAAAACTGTTTCCGTGTTTCAAATCCAGACCATAAGACTCGCATCTTATCCTAATTTCACGATTCTAGTTATATGCTTTTGGCCGGATCGCTTTAGTTTGTGATGTAGGTCCACGCTCCGTTTTCATGATTTAGTAATTTAGCTCTTTTTACCGCCCACAATTCGAATTTCGCAAAATAACTCTTACCTAACGTCTACACTATGCGGCAGGCACACAATTCCTGCAAAATTCATTATACTAATTTCGCTCGTTTTTCATGGTCGTGGGCGCTCATGTTGCGCCACAAAAAAGTACATAGAGTTACTAAAATGTGTCCCAAAAAGTACATAATGTGTGTCAAAAATTCATAATGTGTAGCAACCAGACAGAGCCAAAGGTTCTAGCGAATCTTGTCGAGTCATGGGCAGATATCGGCTAATGTATATTTTTGCGAATCGAGCTATTCCTCGGCTTCCGTCTTCAGCTTACCTCCGTGTGCTTTTGCTTTAGTTGTTGTTTGTCGCTAGTATTGCCTAAGAATTATTCTTCTTGATGAAAAAAAAATCAATAATATTTGCTGTAACTTTTTAAATATTTTGATTAAAAAATTGACTGCCCTTTATATTTACATCATAAATTTCGAATCCTCGTGGAAATATACGAAATGGAATGACATATATTTTATATATTTCATACAGCAAACCCTGAGTTGGTAACACTTTTATCGGGGTTATTCTCAATTTCTAAAATTATACATGTTAACGTGCAGGTTGTCATTTTGCAAGAATAACTTGTCTAGGTTACGAAAAAACGTCCCATATATCTTCCTTCAATTTGATTGGCCGTTGCATTTTTCTTCGCGACATTAAAATGTTGCTGATATTTCGTGTGAACAACTTAGTACTACACATGCGTAAATATTTCGTCGATATTCGCTGGCATTTTTTTGTATGGAGTTTTGTAAAATTTCACGGGGAATGTTGACCTTAGTACAGACGATCAAAGTAAGAGATCACAAACATTTTTTTTGTAATAAAAATTAAACTAGTCAGTTTTGTATTCAAAAATTTATAAGTGAAATGAAAATAAAAGAAACCCTACAAACTAGTCAGGTTTTTAAAAAGTAAAATGAGTGTAATCTATTGTAGATTTACCGAATATAACCTTGTTTTAATATTATTTTACAACTTTTTAAAGAACTACAAATATTTATCAATTTTGTGAACTTGATTAATTATCCGTTATTAGCATCTTCTGTTTTAAAAAAAAATTATAAATATTAGATTAGATTCAATTATCACATAGAAGATTTTCTCCAAAAATATTCTTTTAGTTGCCGTATTAGAATAAGGAATTGAAAATACAAGGAACAGTAAGAAGGAACATTTCCTAATTTATTTTTGGCATATCAAAAAAGGTACAAAAATAAGTACTTTTGCGTACCTCTTTAGGTGCCATACAGGCAGAAATACAATTAGTAAAAAAAAGTACGCGTACTGCCGAAAACAGTAGTCGTGTTTTGGTTACAAGCAAGCGATTATCGCGTGCTAAGTTGCAAAGAAAACGGCTATTTAGCGATAAGTAATTTTATTCAAAAATATGAAAAGGAATTGAAAACTGTAAGAGATGTCAAAAAAAATTTTCTTTAAACTTAGCGAAAATGATTCACATCGCTAAGTTCTCGCTACGTCTTCGCTAAGTGCTTCATACAAAACAAGCGATTATATAAGCAAGCGGTGTAACCAAAACACGCTTAGTAATTCTGGCAACCCTAGTTGCCAACGAGCATTGGGCTTAACAATTAACAACTTTGAGTTTATTTTTCTTTCCGTCAATAATTGATAATTCTACAAAAATATTTATTTTATAAATAAATTAAAGTCTTTAGATATTAATTTTATAAATATTAATTTGTAAATACTTACACAAAGTTTGTTTTTTAATTAATTTTCATACAACCCTTTGACAACTTCTCCAAAGAGGTAAATAATATTTGCTCTAACATTTGTTATGAAAGAACAAACGGAACAAATTTGCCTACAACTTTTGCTTATAAACCCATTTGTACAAACGTTTGTTGGTAAATATTTTGTCGGTCAGTCGCATGACAAAACAATTTGTCAAAATTGTCAGCCATTTGTTTTTTTTGCAAACACGAATGCAAATGTATTAACGTGTTTGCACTGAAATAAATTTGTAGTTTTTGTGTATTCGCGGATAGAAACGCACAAAAACACTTATTCGTTAGTGCTGTTGTGGTGCATCGGGACTGTAGAAGAACGGTACAGCGGCAACAAAGACCAAAACTAATATAATTTGACTCTAGCATACGAAGAAATGAATACAGTTGCATGAATTCGCTTGTGATCAAAGAGTACTTATTCATGGTTCGTTATGTTCCTGATGATAAAATTACAAAACGTTTTGAAAGAGAGTAGCTGGTTGGTACTGCCTACACAGAAAAAAATAAAAATTTATTTCAATTAAAAAATTTGTTTATTTGATTAATTTTTTAATTGATTTTGGTGTAATCACGAAAATGATAATATTAATTAAAGGTATTTGTAAATTTGTCAAAAAAAACTTCAATTAAAAAATTTGTAAATTTGATTAAAACATTTATTGATTTTTTTCAAAAATATTGATTAAGTATGTAATCAAGTTAATTAAAAAAATTATTGATTTTGTTCGCGGTTTTTGATTAAATTTTTAATTATATCAATTAAAACCGTTATTGCTTTTTGGAGCTTGAATCCCCCACCCCCGGCGACGATGCTAAAAAAAACTAACATGTTATATTTTTAAAGCTATTTTATTCAAGGTTTCGCAGATACACATGTTATACACAGAAAAAAATATTCCCGAATTAATTTCAATTACTGATTTGCTTGAAAACAGAGATAAAATTAAATTATTTCATTATTTGACTCAATCATTTGAATACTTGGTTCAACAATTTTACATTTTATAAAGCGAAGAAGATCAATTAAAATTTCACTGGAATCAAGTACTTGTGTACTTGAAATTACAACATTCTTTATATGTTATTTGACGTTTTTTGTTCGATTTTTAAGGCGAATTTTTGTTGTTGTCAGGGAGAACAAGTGTAAGATGCGCATCACCAAAAATCCGTTACAAACGGTGTTTTGTTATTGCAATCGGCACTCGTCAACACAATGACAGCAACAACACACGTGCTACAAAATTATTGCGAAATCAAAACACATCTTTGAGAATTTACAAATAAATGTTCAAACGAAAAAAAGACATACCATAAGAAAAAAGAAAGATTTTCTTAATTATTATTTCATCAAACTGAAATTAATTATAAAAATAAAATGTTCAAAAAATATGAGATGTTGGTTTTTGTTATTTTGGGTGTTAATGTTAATCATTAAAAATTACCGATTTCGATTGAAAGCGAACAACGACTTTTGATTACCAGAATACTCAAGTTGAGTACGCTAGTAATCAAAACATTATATAATTTCGATTAAACGCTCACTCAACTTGATTACGCGCGTAATCAAAACATTATGTAATTGTGATTAAGCACTCACTCAACTTGATTACACGCGTAATTAAAATTTTCCATAAAAAATTGATTAAAGTCATGCTTAACTCAATTACTAATTTAATCACCAATATTAAGAAATTTTGATTAAATCTGTGCTCAAATAAATATTTGCTTTAATTGAAAACTTTTCAATTACGATCTTACAATTCGAGTAATTGAATTTACAAAAATCGTCATTGGCGGAAATCCAAGTATAGAAATAATTGAATTGACAAATATCGTAATTGATTTGAGCATTCGCTTTTTTCTGTGTATCTATAAAAAATTAAATTCTTTGGAATTTGGATTCATAATCGGAACTAATGTCCGGTTTTCTTAGAATATTATTATATATTAAACAATTACGGTCTTATTCATAAAAAGTTATGAGGGGTTTGAGAGACAGATTGTCATACAAAAACCGTCCCTCAAATCTCTCACAACTTTTTATGAATAAAGCGGTTAATGTTTAAACGATTTATATTAAATACAAAAAAAAATAGGTACATCTGGTAGTTCTGGAGAAACGTTCAATTTATCTGCTCCTGCCGCAGCAACAGTCACTCCATTTTCGCATTCCTTCTCTTCCGCATATTGCTTTTATCCAATTTAGGGCACTCTTGTTTTACACGTTCAAAATGTCTAAGAAGATGAGTCTTAAAGATTATTTTTTCGTGAAATTTTTGAAAACAATTTTCGTGTAAACAATTGTATGTGGCATAAGGCGGCAAATTGTGTCTTTTCAAGTGCATAAAAAATGTTTGGGGACAGTAATTTTTTCCATTGCAAACAAAACACTCAATGCAAACAATGCAATAAAATTTATTCAAAAACACTTGCCAATTAAACACAATTACAAAAAACGCAGTTTTAATCACGAAACAAGGCAATTTAACACTAATATTCTTTAAGTTCTCAAAATAAAATCTTTCAATCAACAATAAACGAATTACAAATTACAACAGTGTTGTATATCAAAGACTAGAGCCGTACGAAAAGTGACGACGACGGCTGGTGACTCAGCCCCCACATTTATTGCCTCCCAACGGCGCTGTAAAATTCAACTTTCTGTAAAATACTTTATCACAACAATTTTTGTTCACAAAAATTATTTACACTAAGGTTTGTTAAGAACGCATCATGCACTTTTTTTGTATTAATTTAGATAGATTCACAGAAAAATTCGATAATGCACTCAAAAATTAAACATTTTTAGCGCCGTAGATTTGCGCCTTGCCAACTCCTAGTTCTGTTGTAAACTCAAAAATGAATTGTAAATATGATTAAAAATTTAATTGATTCTATTAATTTATTAATTGAATTTTTTAAAAAATGTCAATTATATTTTTAATTGAAATTTACAGGCCAATATTTTTTTCTGTGTAGTGAATACTTAAACAATAACATAATCGAATATTTAAATTTTTGATCCGTCAAATTCGTAGGAAAAAACAAAAAAAATGTGTCCCATAACATCTCATGAAGAGATTGAGGAGAGCTTCTCACAATCAGTGAGATGTGCGATTTCTAGTTTTTACAGTCACTGATTGGGACTTACAGTTTTACACCGGTTCCGAACGGTATTTTGAGAAGCGTTCTCGATGGTGTCACCATCACTAAACGAAGTGACAGTCGACGAAAGAAATGTAATGTGGTCTGAGCTGGAATCGAACCCATGTACTCATGAACAAGAGCCGCGCACACTAACCATTGCGCCACCGACGGACACAGGAAAAACAAAGCCAATGTTACTATACTTTATTGCATTTTAGTAAGCGAGATGGGTTGCACTAAAACATCACTCGCTTACATGTTTGACACGAAATCAGCGCAAAAATTCTGCTCTAGAAACTTCGTCGAAGTTTCAACTATAATTCGTTAATGAATAAAGATCGTAGCAAAATTAGTCAAATGCTGATATACATTATTGCATCTTACTAAGTGAGATTGGTTGCACAAAATCGTTTCTCGTTTGAAGTTGTGTCCCAAATTTAGTTAAAAACTTTATACTAAAATCTTCGCTTTAGTTAAATTAATGATTTCAAAACATACCCAACCACGTTTGCATAATGTAAGCCAAATTCGGTGCACAATTTAGTATCACCCTCAGTTTATGGTTTCATAAATGCACTGACTTCTGCATTAAAACGAATGCTAAATTTTAGTGCCTTTAGTATGAAAGAACATTTCTTCTGCTCCCAAATCCAAAAAATGTCTTGCAGGGAATAGTATATTTTCACAAAATAACAGAAATGAATGAAACCGTGCAATCAGATCCACGTATCTCTCTAACGTTACAAATTCCAAAAACATTCAGTTTTGAACTCATACTGTCAACCAATTAATCCTCATAAATCCCCGAAATTTCCTAAGTATTTTTTTACTTGGCAAAGTTCCAAGGAGTAGTTCTCAGAGTGAAGAGAACACATGTCTAATCTACATTCTCAAATAATCCATAATCATTCAAACTCATAGACTAATACATACGTATAGACTAAACACTTCGCTCAGCAAATTTCTGATATTTGGTCTGCTGTGATACGAACGTTGGATGTTGGAATGAATTGATTTAATAATACCAGATAGAGACAATCGTTCAACCCAACCAACTAGGAAACAACCACGGCAATTAATTTTGAGTGTTAAATGCAAATGAATTTTATACTAGCAATAAAAGATAACAAAAAAGTCCAAACTACACTCCGGTTCACTTATTTAAAGGCACTAAAAATTCCATATTCAGCAGCCTGTATCTTGCAATTTGTAACCGATTGCAGAATTTTTAAATGGAAATGGAAGCTAGACATCTTCAGATGTACAAAAAAATCATGACTATACTGGTTTCTTAACTAAAGAACTTTTTTTGAGCAATTTATAAAAAAAACCAACCCGTAAAAAACAAAGTTTTGAAAAGGAAATGATTTAACTGAAAAATTCACAAAACACTTCTATAATGAGCAAAATACTCCAAATTAAAACACTTAAATCTCGGCTCCCCGATATCGGATCACCTTAATTTTTGGCCTAAACTCTTCGTCGAAACCCAAAAATCAATAAAGTCGGTCACGAACTTCCGGAGAAAATCGCGTGGGAAAATTATATGAAAATCGCCCAATAATCACTTTCAATACCTACTGCAAAAGCAGCGAACAAACAAACAAACGAACAACGTTAAATACGATGCCACAGCACAAAATGGGTAAAAATATCGCAAATTAAAACACTTAAATCCCGGCTCCGTGATACCGGATCGTCTTGATTTTTGGCTTAAATTCTTCGTCGAAACCCGCACTAAAAATCAATCTAAAAATTAATAAAATCGGCCACGAACTTCCGGAGAAAATCGCGTAGGAAAATTATATCAAAATGCACAAAAATCACCGAATGCAAAGCAGCAACACAACACAACACAACAATAACAGATTTGTGCCAAGACCTCAAGACCTCAAGACCGGAGTCGAAGTTAATATAAAGAATTTAAAAAAGTCAAAAAATGTGTTTTTTTTTGGTTCACTTGAATAAAGTCAGTTTATAATTTTTTTATTATTTTTAAAGCGATGATTTTTTGTAGGGAGCGTTTGTTTATTGCAATTTATTACATCTTAATCATTTTACGACTCAAAATGGCAAAGCAAAAAAATTGTCGAGATTTAAGTGTTTTAATTTGGAGTAATATTAAAAAAGTGTTTTATGTTGATCTTCGGTTAAATTGTACGAATATAACAATGTATGTATGTATGTACAAGTGTCTGTTGCTTTGCATTCTTTGACTTTTGTGGGAATAAAACAAAAAGTATTGAGCAAGAAAATAATGACAAATTTGCTTGCACTGGGTCTTTAAATAATTTTAAGTATTAATATTATTTAACTGTAACGTCATCATATGATTGAACGCTGTTTTTTATTTTCCAATGTAACATTTACGAATGTGTTCATAGAAATCGAACAGGTACCGTGTAGCAAAAAGGTGTTAACACATCGCCCGTGAGTTCGAACACTCGTTGGATTTTTTTTGACAGGTTGTGGTCGGTAGCCTGTCGCCGTCTATGTGTTTCATGCTTAATTCTGCTTTATCCTTGTCAAAAATAAGAGCTCAAGCTGGAGTCGAAGCGAGCAAGTACGCAGACTAATTAAGAGCTGCGAGTATCTTAAATACCTGAAATTAGAAAAAAGCTGCCACTAATGCTCCTCGTAGGGAAAAGCGGCTTCAATTCGCAAGAGACTACATGGTATGGGATGTGCAGCCAAGAGGTCATGTAAGTGACTGGAGAACCGTTGTATTTACGGATGAGAAGAAGTTTAATTTGGATGGGCCTGATGGCTACAACTTTATTACCATGATCTGCGTTAACAAACTCGTTTTTTGAACCGACATCACAGCAGAGAGCGCGGTGTTATGGTGTGGGGTGCTATTACGTACTATAGCACCATCGATCTTGAATTTCAAAGTGCAAAAATGATTAGTGCAACCTATAACACTTTATTGGAATCGGAGTTCAGTGAACTATTTGGTCCCATATCTTGGATATTGCAACCGGATAATGCCCATATACACAACGCCAGAGTAGTAAAGGATTTCATTGCAATTTCGCCAGATCTAAACATTATCGAAAATGTCTGGGGTTGGTTATCTCGTAAGGTCTATGAATGAGGTAGACAATTAGATGACAAGCAATCAGTAATTCAGGTTATTAAGGATGCGTGGAATCAAATTTTATTGGATTACATAAATTCTCTTTATCTCTCAATGAAACCCCGTATATTTGAAGTTATTAAAAACAAAGGGGGTTGTGCAAATTACTAATAGTTCTTAAAATAAAAAAAAATAGCACATTATTGGACTTTTTTTATAAATTGCTCAAAAAAGTTCTTTAGTTGAGAAACCACTATTGTCATGTTTTTTTTTAATATCTCAAGATGTCTAGCTTCCACTTCCATTTTAAAATTCTGCACTCGGGTACAAATTGCAAAAGATACAGGCTGCTGAATATGATTTTTAGTGCCTTTAAATAAGTGAACCGGAGTGCTCGTTTACATTTCACAGGTCTGAACCTAAGCTGACCAGCTGCTAACACCACGAAGAGTGTGAAAGGAAACGTCAAACGAGACAAATTTTGCTGTCTTTAAAGAATTACTCTATCAACATATGACTAGACTTCTTATAAACAACATGCCCATATTTGCCAATTAAGTGCCTGCCTATAGCTGCTTGGAATGTCAATGGATAGGTTCAACAAACTTTGGTAGTGAAAGCGTTTTAAATACTAATCAAATTGAAATTTTTGGTCCAAGGAAATACAAGCCACTAGTTATTGAAGACAGGTCTGCCCCTATCCAATATACCGTCTACTTATGATAGAATGCTATGACTCGATTTTCTTATCTCTGCGTCACAAAATCTCGGCATTAGTTCACAATGGATTCGAGACGGATTCACATTTATTAATTTTTGCGAATTTGTTTAGCAACTCAAAAATGAATCTGCGACATTAGATTTTCTTAGCAAAAATATCTGCCGCTAAAAGGTATGGGGTGGATTCGGGCATCCCTTGAATTCATCCCTCACTAGAAGTTTCCAATTTGAAATTTCCTTACCTACACACAAATTTCTTTTTTTATGGTTTTATGGACTCGTAACGGGGGGTTCGACAACTCACCTTTCGATTTTATGCTTTTACGGACTCGTAACGTGGGCGAAACAGATCCGCATCCGTTTTTGTGCACATTAGGTTGATGGCAGCCCCAGTGTTAGAATCGGATGCAGTTGTCTAGCGAATCGCGCATCTTAAAGTTCAAACATTACAGACAAATTCAATTCAATGGAAAAAAGTCTCCCCTCGATAACGGCATTTGGCTTTGAACAAATTTTTCGACCAGTTTGTGTGGGGAGCCGCTTAAAATCGCTTAGTTCTCCATACAAAGTACTTTAACAGGGGATAAAGGGTCTGTCGTTAGCAGGGTGCAGTACGTGGTGCTCGATGGTTGCAACGGTAGCAAAACAAAAGTACGCCTGCGATCGCCACTAAATATAAACTGAGTTCAATATCTAGCGAAGAGATATTATTGGATACCCATTTTTGATGTGATAACGTCTATAGGCACGGGTAGGGCAATCTATCAAAGTGAACACATGCAAACAACATACAGCGTCAGCAATAGTCTCAGCCTGAAAATAAGTATGATGGTATTGATGTAGCGGCAGCGAACAAAAAATAACGAATTGTATGACTCAAAAGCACTGGCGAATAATTCAAAACGCATTCCTCTCTTTTTGTCATAACTTGGTCCATTCATAATTTTGATGTGAAACATTGATGCCTTTTGAAACATTTAGGCTTTTTGTATTGTTTTATGTAATAACATTGTCGAAATGGTGCATTTATATTGAAATATTCCATAAAGTGAATAAGACTCATTTATGCCCTTTTACTCAGACTCTCTACATGAGAGCGGAAAAAGAGTGCAATAAGTTCTCGATACTATTCAATACTTTTTGTCGTCGCTCTGTTTATAACAAAAAAAAAACAATTATTTCAGTGAGCTAAATATTGCTTTTTATTCAGTTGTATGCCAGCATTCAAACACGCAGGTCGTCGTCGCTCTGTTTATGACAAAACAAAAACTAGAATTTCAGTGAGCTAAATTTTGATATATTTATTTTAACAATATAACATCTAACGTTAAACCAGATGTAAAAAAAAAGAAAGTGCAATAACAAAAGAGCCTTCAGCACAAAAAATATTTTTTTTTATTTTCCAATGTAACATTTACTAATGTGTTCATAGAAATTGAACAGGTACCGTGTAACAAAAAGGTGTTAACACATCGCCCGTGAGTTCGAACACTCATTGATTTTTTAATTAAATTCATTTCCACATTAGAGTTGGAACACAGTGGAACAACAGTAAAACAGTATCGATAATTTATTTTCTTCTTTCCAGATGATCCTAATTACACTATCAATTTACGACCAATTGGTTTGCAAGTAAACTCATCGCCATTACATCAATTTCTCACTCGAATATTTGCATTATTTTTGCGGGACGTTCTGAATTACCGGAAAGTTTACATATTTCCGATGGAACTTGAAGCAGATCCCGATGATCGTATATACGAAGTTATTAAACTGAGCAAGATTATGGATCGAATAGGGTATGTATACCTATGTACGTTGTCTTTAGGGACAATATGCAATTCAAACGCCCTTTCACAACGTTTAGAAAACACGAGAGATTTCCTAACATTTCAATGATAAATGTTGGTGTTTGGACACCAGCAATGGGTCATGCGCTTAAGCCGAAAAATGTTCACGAAGCTGGGATTTCAACGAATCCGGGACGATACGGTTGGTTTGCACCTCAAAGCCGGAATAACTCGTTGGATCATGATGAATTCACCTATAAAATTTTTCGAAATCGATCGCATCCACTTTATGATCAGTATGTGCTGGACAATGAACAATTAGGCTCAATAGCGCAAGGACGAGAGTAAGTATTTCAACAAAGAAGCATGTGATCGCGTCAACTGCATATGATTTCCCTTTCAGGTATCAGCACTACCGTAATCCACTGTGCGCAGGTGTAACGTGTGCGACGCTTTTGGCCGAGAACAAAGAAGATACATCATTCGTGCAGCTTCAAATTATCGAAATGAAGATTTATGTGAATGTTGTATGGCTTGGACCCAAATTCCGTTCTGAGTTGAGTCGTATGTACGACCTCTATCGGGATGGAACACTTGACAAACGTTTTCTTATATTGCACTGGGTGCCATCGGATGTGATCGATAGTAAGTACAACTACGAGAAAATGGAAATGCCACTGTGTGATGCAATTCCGTCTTTGTGGAACTCATATTGCAAATATGAATTGACGCCAATTATGAAATACTACACCCACAGTCTGCTTCAAGATGAACGCTTAGTAGGTGCGTTACGACTCTTCTGGGTGCATGGCTATATGCTAAATCACCTTTTTAATGATCTCGTTGAGGAGCACACCTGGACGACAGGGATCTCTGATGATACGTATAATCGCTTGGCCTGCAACTGGCTACGAAACAATACAGATGTATACAGTGGCTGGGTATCCAAGGAACCCATGACAATAACTATCGCTGGCATTTTCCCGATCACAGAGAATACGAGAGGTCATCAACATCTAGTAAAGGCAGTTCGCAGAGCAGCAAAGGCCGTGAATGAGAATATGACAATATTGACCAATTACAATTTCCGTGTTTCTGAGAATGATGGCGCATGCAAGGCGGATATGGTCATGAAATCCTTCCTTCATATTTATTTTGAAACTGAAGTTTTGGGTGTGCTGGGTCCTGCTTGCAGTGAAACCGTTGAGCCAATAGCAGGGATATCGCGTCACGCAAACTTGGCTGTTATATCATACTCAGCTGAGGGAGCATCTTTCGTTGATCGAGAAGCTTATCCATTCTTCTTTCGCACAATCGGATCAAACCGTCAGTACGAAGACGTTTTTATTAGCTTGATGAAAACACTCCAATGGAAACGAGTGGCTGCCCTAACTGAGGATGGCCAAAAGTATACCGAATATATTTCGCACATGGAATCAGCAATGAAAAATAACAACTTGGAATTGATAATTAATAAAAAATTCCTGAAAGACGTTACCCACGTGGAGATGAATAAGGTGAGTCATTCAATCAGTATTGATCATTATACATGAGGTGTTTCCATATTCCCTTTTGGAGTTGTAGCATTGAAGTTGTAAATTGCGTATGAATGAGTAAGTCATAAACCATTTCCAAAATGTTACTGTTATGTTTTATTTAGAAAAATCAAAAAATATTTTAATGTACACATTTGGAATTTGAAAACTATGGTACATACATACATACATATGTATACATGGTATATAAAAACATACACTTTTTTGAGGTATCGTTATTTTTGAACTCAATCTGTGACTCGACTGGGTTGATGTTACTTCACAGATTTGCATAATCGGTGATTTCATGTTAGGCACGAAGAAATTACAACCCAAATTAAAACCCCAAAATTTGTATGGCAGTCTGGTTTTCATGCGGGTAAGACCCCAGTTTATTCACAATATTGGGTGTTATTTCAGTTATAAAAATCGTCAAAGAACTGATGTTATGTCATGTTATTTCCATTGTGAGAATAAATAAAAAAATAAATAAATGGTTTCCCATTACATCCCATGAAGGAATTTGGGAGAGCTTCTCACAACCAGTGAGCTTTATAGTTTTATACTCACTGATTGGGACCTACAGTTTTACACCGGTTCCGAACGGTATTTTAAGAAGCATTTTCATGGCTAAATACTCGATAGTGTCGCCGTCACTAAGCGAGGTGACCGTCGTCGAAAGAAATTTTAAGGTGGTCGGAGCAGGGATCGAACCCAGGATCTCCTGTACAAGAGGCGCGCACACTAACCATTGCACCACCGACGGCAAGAAAAAGAGAATAAAAAGAAAAATTCAATAAAATTTTTTAACAATTAAATAAAACTACTTACTTAATTAGGTGGCCTCAAACAACCCATAGGGGTCAAGGGTCTTACAAAGTGAGGATAACATGTCGATCTTCAGCTTTTTCAGTCGGTAACACTACACTGTCTCGTGCAATATTCCACTTGGTCTTTCAAGCGAAGTCTTGATCGTCCCGTTTTTCGATATGATTCGAGTACGTCTTCAAAGACATATCGCACTGGTTCATTTTGACCCATTCTACTGACAAGGCCTAGCTAGCGTAAACGCGCTATTTTGATTATTACGTCGATGTCGGGATATAGATTATACTCGTGGTTCATCAGTCGTCGATGATCGCAGCTTTCTATTACACAGTACGACAGTGGTTGGTACACATGAGAAATGTTAACAGAATATGAAAATAGACTTAAAATAATGAAATACGTGTCTAGGAGTTTTGCTGTAGCACGCCAGAATTTTGAGAAAACCGATTTTTAAACTTCGAAGGACCGTGGAGATTCACTTGTAATGTAATACTATTATAAAAAGTTCTATAAAAACAGAATGGATGAACCGATGTTAATGCTTGAGCAAGTTTTGAAAAGGGAATTAAATTCGGATTTTTTTAAAAAACACAAAATTTTTTTCTCCACTATATGGCGCTTTAATTTTCATGTAAAGTTAAAAAATAACCAAAAATGTAATGTAAATGTAATGTAAAATTACAAAAATTAATATGAAATCTGCACTACTATTTGGTGTTAAAAATGTTGGTCGTTTATTTTTTCGTGTGTAAGCTTCAGGATTTGTATCACGGCATAAATTCCAACAATATCCAGCAAGCATGTGAGTCATGTCTTTTCCTTTGAAACGATTTTCTATTGTAACAATATCTTTATGGAAACGTTCTCCATGCTCATCACTTATAACACCCAAATTTGAAGGACAAGTCTAAATGGTTGTGCAATAAATGAATTTTTAAAGACTTGTTAACTTTCATTTCACCATACGCAGAAACCATTTCTTTAACAATATCTTTGTAGTTATCCGCTTTCTTATTTGCCAAAATAATTTTTACGACATCAATGAAACCATCCCATGCACGTTTTTCAACAGGATTCAATAAACTCCTAAACACATCATTTTGAATTAGTGTTTTTGTCTGTGGACCATCGAATACACCTGCAAGAAAATAAAAATAAAATCAATTAAAGTTAGTTCGAAAATAAAATATAAATTTTAAATTGTTATTACCTGCTTTGACTTTGGCGTCACTTATACCAGGAAAAACGTATTGTAATGGAAAAAACTATTCATACGTGAGAGAGATAGAAGGAGAAAAAGGAGAGAAGACTGCAATTAGTGACAATGTAAACAAGTTGATGATGAGAAGTATTCACAAACTTCGAAACGATCGTCCGGACGATCGTCCCAGACGACTTGTTTTATTGTTGGAATTTATGCCGTGATACAAATCCTGAAGCTTACACACGAAAAAATAAACGACCAACATTTTTAACACAAAACAATAGTTAAGATTTCATATTCATTTTTACATTACATTACATTATATTTTTTAACTTCACATGAAAATTAAAGCGCCATATAGCGGAAAAAATAAAAAAATTCAAATTTAATTCCTATTTCAAAACTGGCTCAAGCATTAAAATCGGTTCACCCATTCTGTATTTATAGAACTTTTTATAATAGTATCTATTACATTACAAGTGAACCTCCACGGCCCTTCGATGTTTAAAAATCGATTTTCTCAAAATTCTGACGTGCTACAGCAAAATACCGAGACACGTATTTCTTTATTTTAAGCCTATTTTCATATTCTGTTAACATTTCTCATGTGTTCTCAAAAACATTTGATTTTGTCTTACTGTGTTATAAGACCATATATTTATCGGCCCATTTTTCTCTTTGAAGGCTCCCAATGATGTTTCATCAGCATGCGATATGTCTCAGGATTCTGCCATAAAGCAAGACAGGTTGTATGATAGTCTGACATAGTTGGATCTTCGTTTGTCAAGAGAGGGTATTATCTCTGAAATTCATTCTTAGCCCGAAATAACACGTTTTTGCAAGCACAATTATCCGCTTGATTTCCAGGCTGACGTTATTGCCTCTGTTCACGGCAGATCTTAGGTAAATAAGTTCGTCCACTATCTCGAGCGGGTGGATTTTCTGTTTGTCGAAACCATTAATTTTGTATTTTCCTCATTTACTGGCAAACCCACTTTTGCTAATTCCTTCTTAATTCTCGAAAACACTGCAGTATCTGCTCGCATATTTCACCCAATGATGTCTAAACCATCAGCAAACGCGACCAGCATTTGGCTTTTGCTGCTGATAGTTTTATTCGCATTCACTGCGGCTTTTCTCACGATGATCTCAATTAATATGTTGAAGAGATGGATTGATACGATGTCGCTCGGCCAAAGGCCTCGCCTTGTACTAAATGGTTCGGTTAGGTATTTACTCAGGATAACATCAGTACCAAGCGTTGACAAAGCTTGGTACAGTTTTCCCCGTATTGTGGGATTACACCAGGATTTATCGTAATGTGAATATCTAGTCGATATTTGACTTTTCAGGCCTGAAGCCACACTGATAGTTTCTAATCAGGTCTGGAACAAACGGCTTTAGTCTCTCGCACATTACGGTCCAGAGAAACTTGTTTTCGATGGATTAAAGGCTTATTCCACGATAGTTGGTACATATATCTACTCGTGTCGCCGTTTTTAAAACAGGACACAGATTGCTAAGTCTCCAATCGTCGGACATGCAGTCGTCTAGCCAAATTTTGCATTCGAACTGATGCATGCACCTTTCCAACCATCAGCTGAAGCCGGGAGATTGCAGTTCTAACTTCGCTTTGGCTATTAGTGGGGCAGTATACGCCATCGTCGTGTATGTGATGCACACCCTCATCTATACTGAAGTCTCCTGGGATAAGTAAAGCAAGGAAGTGATCTCTCCATATTTCTAACATACTCTGCAAATCTGTGACCAGATTCTCGTCCTTATCTCTCCAAAAGGGGACCATTTCCGTTGGTTTGACTGTGTACTTTTCGATAGAACTTACGGGCCTCATTCTTCCTTCTGTAAGATTCAATCACTCTCGTGCTATCTCCGCTCTGCTAATACCGCTCTGTCTCAGATCGCGTTGCAACTGACTGAAGCGTTGCCATACGTGAAGCGTTTTTTTTATAACTTATCATGCGAGACTCTTCATCGTACCATGGTTTGTATTTAAGCATTCTTTTATACTACGCTCGAGGATCATGAGGCGAGGGCCAGTATCTGAGTGAGCTTCTCTGCATGGGCCCTGACTTCCACCTTCCCGATGTCCAGCTTTCTATATGTCTGGTTTCGTACGACTTTGGCTCTTCTTATCGTTGTGCGAACCTTTGCTGCAACCAGGTAGTGAACCTAATTGATATTACCTCCTCGAATCACACTCACGTCTATTACACTAGTAGACTGCGTTCCATCGATTAAAAAAAATGGTGTCCCATAACATCCCATGAAGGGATTGAGGAAAGCTTCTCACAATCAGTGAGACGTGTGCTTTCTAGTTTTTACACTCACTGATTGGGACCTACAGTTTTACTCCGGTTCATGGCTAAGTACTCGATAGTGTCGCCAACACTAAGCGAGGTGACCGTCGTCGAAAGAAATGTAAGGTGGTCTGAGCGGGGATCGAACCGACGTTCTCTTGTACAAGATCCGCGCACACTAACCATAGCACCACCGACGGCTGTCCTAATTAACAGTTTAAAAAACAGCGTCTCGCTTTTACTTAATTTGCACTAGCATTAAGTTGTCTCGTTTAAAAGAGAACACAGACCTTGCTCCCGAGTCTTTCAATTGTGTGAGAGATAATCCTCATAAATATACTCAAAAATAACTTAAAACTAATTTCAACTACACCATTTCCAATTGAAATTTGAAAAATATCAATTTAATTTTAAAAAATATCAATTGAAATTTGAAAATTCTATTTGAAATTTGAAATACATCAATTGAATTTTAAAAATTGTATTTGAAATGCTTCAATTGAAATTTAAAAAACATCAATTGAAATTTGAAAGACATCAATTGAAATTTTAAAGACATCAATTGAAATTTAAAACACATCAAATGAAATTTAAAATACATCAATTGAAATTTGAAACACATCAATTGAAATTTGAAAAACATCAATTGAAATTTGAAAGAAATCAATTGAAATTTAAAATTAGTCACTTGAAATTTAAAAATTATTAACCGATTTTATGTATTAGATTTCTAAATTTCAATTGGTGTATTTTAAATTTCAATTGATGTGTTTTAAATTTAAATTGATGTCTTTTAAATTCCAATTGATGTGTATCAAATTTCAATTGATGTTTTCCAAATTTCAGTTGATGTGTTTTAAATTTCAATTGATTTCTTTTAAATTGTAATTGATATGTTTCAAATTTCAATTGATGTATTTTAAATTTCAATTCATGTTATTCAAATTTCAATTGATGTATTTCAAATGTCTCTAAATGGAATATCCTTTCCATCAATGAAAAATTTTAGAAGCTTGCTCTCAGGAACCTCGAATATATATATCTATATTGTTACGAATTTCCTTATTCGTCCTTTTTGCGTTGTTTTATTCCCAATAATAAAACAAGGTTCGTTTTCAGTTACGATAATTACAACGGTATCACTTCCTTTTATTTTACTTATATAGTAGAACAGTTTAATTTATTTACACCACTTTAATAAGTTTCATATTTTACTATCATATCGCGTTGCTTACTTTACGGGGTTTAATCACAAACTGAACTCTCCATTCCAAAGACCTCCGCTATTTATACCAACTCACCATACTCAAATGAAGTTATATCTAGCGAATTCAAGAACCTTCTAGTCGTTGTGGTTCGTTATCTTTGTAGAATCATCTCGAATGGTGGAGAATTATCTTAACTGAGGCGAATTCATGCTACTGGTTTAGCGAGCTGGTAGGTTGTTACAATGCATACTTTCAGGCACAGCACTAACCGCCCTGTTATTTACATAATGTTAGTAGAGTCATTGAGAGCAAGCAAAAGCTTTTACTTATTCGCAACAATATATATAGCACATATAGCTTCACTTTTCGAGGCATTTATCTTAACGTCCCAGTTGTCATAAAACTCTTTGACATTTCGCAGATTAGTTGATACTTTCCCCAATGCCCCAATCGATGCCTCATCATGCGCATACAACAATGCGTCATCAGAATACAGTAAAGCAGTTGAAACCGCTTGACTATGTGGAAAACCATACAATTTACGTTACCGAAATCCGAGTCAATACCAAAAATGTTAATGCAAAACTTCCGATCAGTAAAGAAACTAATCATTAATTTAACTATATTTGCATAAAACCGATCTGCACCATCTTGTATAAAATTCCGATATGTGAAGCATGTTCAAACGCCTTTTCCACATCCACAGAAACAGCTACAGGTCTGTTTGCGCAGATTAGTAATAATATCATTCTGAAACTTGAGTAACGCGTCAGTGGTCGAGTGTCCCATCTTGAAACGAAACTGTAGATTTGGTGTATATGAATGTAATTATCATCTCAAAAAGTTCCATGACATTGGATAATAAAAAAAGAGGTCGTATGCCCTTAATTTTGTTGCTGTTTTTCTTCTTCTTTATTAGTATAACTTTGGAGACTTTCGACGACTTAGGAAAATAGGAATTGTTCAGGGAGTTATTATAAATAATCATCAAATACTCGTGTGCTTTAAAAGGTAATTTCCGCAAAATACTGTCACGAATAAGTAAAGCTTTTACTTACATAATGAGCTAATAACGGGCGATTAATGCTCTGCCTGAAAGTATGCATTGTAACAACATACCAGCTCGCTAAACCAGTAGCATGAATTCGCCTCAGTTAAGATAATTCTTCATTATTCGAGATGACTCTACAAAGATAACTAACAACAACGACTAGAAGCTTCTTGAATTCGCTAGACATAACTACATTTAAGTATGGTGAGTTCGTATAAATACCGGAGGTCTTTGGAACGGAGAGTTCAGTTTGTGATTAAACCCCGTGAAGTAAGCAACGCGATTTGATAGTAAAATATAAGAGTTATTAAAGCGGTGTAAACAAAGTGAACTGTTGTACTATATAAGTAAAATAAAAGGAAGTTATACCGTTGTAATAATCGTAATTTAAAACGAACCTTGTTTTATTATTGGGAATAAAACAACACAAAAAGGACAAATAAAGAAATTCGTAACAATATAATTGGAAATGACATCAAGTCCCGTTAATTTTGTATTATTAATAGCTCTCGTGTGCCTCGAGACTTCGTTCATATTTGTCAGTCTGGGACATGAATAGAGTATTAACCGGTTTTTTTGAAGTTAAACCCCGTTATGAAGCATGGTCAAACGCTTATATAATGTTCCACCGATTGTTCGAAATTGTAAATTTTCAAAAAACCGACGGTCGGTGGTTTTGAATACTCTAAACATGAACCTTGGTCAATAGACGAAAATTCCGAACTGAAATCGAACATATTCCGAAGACCTCCAAAAGTGTTCTGTTTACGTCATAATTTAATAACAACACATTTATATTCGGAGGAAAAGATTTCCCAAGTGATCCCTTTTCTTATAACGAATTATGCTATACACCCTCCTGTGGGTGTTTGGGCCTGGTCTTATTTGAGATAGAGTTCTTCCGAAGTTAATGAACTGATCAATTTCAACGTGTCTTCAAATTATTTGACTTATAACCCTTATTTGTCCTGTTAAATTGTCGATGAAATAATCTATTAAGTTGTCTTTGCCATGCCTACTTAATTCTCAACAATTTTGCAGTCACATGCAAAGCAATAAATTTCCGATTTCCCAATTCGATTTTCTCCGAACGCACAGAAGTCAATACATTTACAGCTGCCGAAAATTCCTCTTTAAAAGCATTTATTTCAATGTTCGAAAGGTTTCTCCCATGACTGGGAAAGTGCTCTAGTAATTTATTAGCTACATCATTTCTAAAATTATCCCCATTGGTTTTCCTATTAGACACAAAGTTTCACTTACAGCCTCAGCGGAAAATGATCCGAAAAAGTGTGATGAAAACATTTTCATTACTCGTGTGACCTAGATTTAAACTTAGCAGAATGTAGTCAAGAAACGACTGACCATTTGGATATGTTGGAACTCGATCTGACAATCGGGTAAAGAATACTGTTGAAGTCAATGGTAAAATGTAGGCCCATTTAAATTGTTAAGGTAATTGCTCCATGAAATATGTTTGCCGTTAAAGTCACCGCCCATAATGACGCCATCATAAGTTGGCGAAAACGAGGAGATTGCTAACAAACCATCGTGAAAAAGATTTTGGTCATAATTACATGGTATATAAACAGACCCAAAATGTATATTTTTCCCCATACCATCAATTATAATTGTTATACATATACAAGTATTTGGAAGACTCAAACCCGAAATTTATAATTCTAACGTATTACCATGCCGGTACCTAAAGGTGCGGCATCCTTGACAAATGTGTAATCCACAATACAAAACGTATTGACCCCTTCCCAAATGAGTCTTCGGAACAAATGCTGCATCAATTGCGTTTGCTTTAGAGCATTTTGGAAATAAATCCGTCGACTTGCTTCGACTAAGGATCTTACATTGAATGGCAACAAATTAAGTTGTTTACGGGCCATATTGGCGTTCAATATCGTCTACGAGGCACAAACATTGTTGCTGGGCCTCTTGCATTGTAATATTCCTATAGTTATTCAAGAAAATTTGAATACTCTTTACCAAGGTCATAGTCTCGCACAGCACTTGTGCGATCTTCAGGAAATCCTGAACAATTTGGAACTTTGTTACTTTCCTGGAATTTTGGGATGGACTGCCGTTCCGCAAAGTATTAGCAAAGGAAGTTCCAGGAATTATTAGCAAAGGAAGTTTGAGGAATATTATCCGATGCGCTTTGTCTAATTTCTCTAGCCTTGTTTTTCAACTCTTTTCTATTTTCCACATACATAGGTCCTATAGGCCCGACAACCACGGTAACTAGAAGTGTGGCCTTCCCTCTTTCAGTTTGCGCAAACTGGGGGTTTATCGGATAATTTTTTCAGCATGCACTCACCTGGGCCATGGCCGACATTACATTTTACACAGGAAACCTTTTTATTGCAGACCCAACTGCCGGCAGCGATAACACTGAGCAGCTTTAGACTTTGCCTTACGCGACTCCCATGCAATATTCAGGTTCAATATGAATTTCCCTAGGTCATCTTCCAGAGACCAGAGTTACCAGAAATGTCCAGTGTCAATCCCGTTTTTTTGGTGTAGCTAGTGACGAATTTAGATACTGTTTCTACCGTCTTGGGAACAACTATATCAATGTCCTCTTTAATTGAGTCCAAGTCTGTCCTGTAGTAAAGTCCCCTCAACACAAAACTAGTTTTCCTAAGTTTCTTAGGAGTGTACGAATATGACACACTGCAACACGAAAAAAAAAAACCATATACGGACACCACTACGTGATAAAAGACTAAAAAAAGAAGACCCGTGTCTCCCAATTTTTCCCAAAGTCATGCACTTTTTTCTTTATGGGCCGCCAAAGATTTGGGGCCTCGGTATCATTTTCGTAAAAATGTGATCATTTTCTCAGGCTCATATCTTCCAAACCGTTCAGAATTTCGATTTACTCTCTGAGGCAAAGTTGTAGCTCTTAATTCTAAGCCAGATTCTTACAATATTGGGAATACCTGTAGTATTTTACGATAGTTACAGATCTTGGCCGTTTGCGTGTCTCCACACGGTAGGCTCTATCGTCCGACGAGAATGATGAGTCTCCATTTTCAGCAACGATTCCATTTCGTTGGAGTTGAACATCGTTAGCTAAAATGCAAAAAGGCGTAACTAACAACAATATAATTTTACAGGAGAAGCAAAAAACTTTGTAAAATAAAAACAATAAATATTTTTAACGAAGTTTTTTCTAATTTCACTATAAGCACACAGACAGATTTTTGATCGCAGAAGTGTAAAATTTTTTCAAGATACGAAGTTTAATGGCATTCATAACAATCAATCAAAAACTCGATTTTGAATTTTTGGTTAGTTACACCTTTTTGGATTTTAGCTAACGACATGCTGATTTGATGGGGCTGAAATACGGTCAACCTGTAATATGTGCAGGGTGTATTTAGGGATAGTACCTGACGCAGAAACGGTTGTCTTCGCCGAACTTATTCCGTCTGGTTTGTCAATCTAGATTTTTGGCTTCCGGCATTTTGTCAGGCGGTAATTTATCGGCAGGCTTTGACGGACCCGATAACACATTGAATGTCGGTTCTTTTTCTCTCATTCAAACACAAAACATGCCAATTTTCTTTATGATTATCTCGAGGGGGCATAGAACGGGTCTTATGAAAGTCTCTAAATCTTTATTATTTTTGTTGTATTTTAAGCTTTCAGGAATCACAACCATTACCGTACACTTCTTGAACACCCTAGATCTATCATTATATGTGTGTATGCACCACTGCGGATGTATATGACACCCAGTATATATATCTAGAATCATCATCACACGTGAAAGGGCGTTATCTTCTCCAGGCATATTATTCTTCTTATTTTCGTCCTAAAAAAATAAGCGCCTAGCCGATTTTTTTCTGTAGCGGCTGAAAATACTCCTTTTTAGGTGTACAAACGATAAACGAGAGAATTTTGGAGACACCGCATTTGTTTAAACCGACTCCAGAGCACCGTGCATGTAGATGTTCATACATACTCCACTGAATGCCGAAGGGTATTTCTGCATTAGTTGATTCCATTATCTCGTCCATAAGTAGAATAAATGATGTGGGGGACAATTCATATCCTTGTCGAACTCAATTAAAACGAACTTTGTACGCTGCATATCCATTCAGTTCACCGATCGTGGGTAATATCTTGTCCGGTATCCCCTTTTCGGTCACGGTTGGCCACATTGAGTTACGGTGTCCACAATCAAACGCTTGTACGACGACCTTCATTTTAACCAGATCCTTAATTTTTCCGTTCCGTTGAAATATCCCTTGTCGGGTTGCGACATGAGTATACTGACAAGAAGTACGATCTTCATCATCCTGAAGTCTA
Organism: Phaonia tiefii; assembly: GCA_963931995.1. Classification (NCBI taxonomy): domain Eukaryota; kingdom Metazoa; phylum Arthropoda; class Insecta; order Diptera; family Muscidae; genus Phaonia; species Phaonia tiefii. Next base: position 144,734,381 of record OZ008368.1, read on the forward strand.
GATTGTGTTGTGAAGAATACACGCCATCTCGCCACTTGTTAAACTGGTGATGCTCTCTCCGTGCCATCATTAGTTGTTAACGATGCAGTACTCCTGATGTTGTTGCGGCTCAGAACGGACAATTTAACCCAATCTACGTGCTGATTTCCGATAATTTGATATGTACTGCCTCTTCAACGTTTGTTACTTCGATCGTATACGAATATTGTGCTGGCGTTCACAATTCCGAATTTCGGTACAGGATTCTACACTAATCCAAGGATTATTCACATATCTTTTATCATCCAGGACCTCCATGGTAGTTTCCCTTAGTGTTCGAACAATGCCTGACCACGTATTTTGATTATCCTGTGCAAAATTAGAGTGTAGAGTTTGATCGTTCATCGTTGATATGGATGGGTTCTGCATAGGGTTTCTTTTGTATTTTACGATTTTGCCTCTAATACGGACGGAAGGTTCCCAGTAGAGTTCTGTAGTTCACGAACGAACTAGTACAATTGAACGACTCACTCTCGTGAACTAGATGAACTAGTTCACACTGTTCTGCTCTTTTGTTTCAGCAGTTCACTTGTTTCAGCAGTTTTTTGTGTTTCAGTTGTGTAGTTGTCTTCGTCATTTTCTAGTTCATGCTCTTTTTGTCTCACTCAATTTGTACAAAGGTGCCTAATGTTACAATCTTTGGATATGGATATGTAACCGGCGTCTACACAATAACTACGGCGCTAATCACCACTTTTTTTCCAAAATATAAAAATATTACGGAAACACCATATTTCAGAAACGGAATAACCTAACGTTAAGTCGACCTTAAATAGGGCGATTTAGTATAAACAAATTTCACGGTATCCAAAACATTTTAGAAATCTGCAAAACACATAAATTTCGCGATTATTCGCTCCGATTGAAGTAAAACTACAAGTTGAACTGAAATGAGCTCTTTAGTTCACAGCTCATATGAACTGTTAAGCTGAAATGCTACACTGAACTAGTGAACTAAATGAATGAACTAGTTCATTCTGATGAGCTGAACTAAAATGAGCGCTCACTGGAATGAACTAAAATTCCCAACTCTAGTTCCCAGTAAGAGTTGTTGGTCGCTATCAATATCAGCACCACGTCTAGTCTTGACGTTCAGCAAGAAACCCAGAAATATCATGCTGACAAGAATATGGAAAATGTTATTAAAATTTTGATCGTCATACGATTCCCACGTTTACTTGTGAATATTTCTGTGGGAGAATTTTCGTTCCGCCTATAAACAGTTGATGGCGAGTACAGAAATCTATGAGCCTGTCAGTTCACAGTTCCAAGATCGTGTCTTCCCATCACGTCCTGTAGATTGCTATTGTCGTTGCCCACTTTGGGATTGAAATCTCTCAGAAATATTTTAATGACACCAATTGTCAAGGAGCTTACAGCAAAATCCAGTTGACCATAGAACTTGTTCATAATACTGACGCCATCAGGAGAATACCAGAGAATAAATTCGTGTACTCGCTAGAAAAGTATACTTAAGTATTTACTTATAATTTTCATACATACGTATACTCATATTTGTGACGGAAGAATACCTACTCGTACGCGCTTCTGTTGTTACACATACGAATATACTCTATACTTATAACTGACAATATTGAAACACAACCAACCTTTTTGATGTGTTAACATTTATAGGCGCGGGTACGGCCTAAATGCACAAAGTGAATCCATCTCAACACAGTTTGTCCGACTGCGATCACACAGATTGTCGGACTACGATCACACAGAATGTTCGACTGCGATCACACATTGTTTGCGTTAAACTCCTCCGAAACGCCTGGACCGATTTGTATGAAATTTTGTGTGCATATCGGGTAGGAATCAGAATCAGAATCGGCCAACACCCCTAAATGATAAGGGTGACCCACCATACATATATAGAACACAGATTTGTGCGACTGCGAAACAATACAAAAGAAACATACATATATAGAACACAGATTTGTCCGACTGCGAAACACAGATTGTCAGACTGCTATATAGTTCATTTAGGGTGACCAGAAAGCACCCTTACGAACATAATGCACATGTTCGAAATGGCAAGAATGTTCGTGATTGTTTTGTCTGGGCACCTTAAATGAACGAGTTCGAGAACTAGTGAACGAGTTCGACACAAGTCTAGTATTGTGTGGGTGCGGAACACTCTCAGAGCAAAGAGAATAATGACGTATTATACGAATATATAAATGAGATAGTAGGAGAGCAAGGAAAATTGTGTGAATTGTGCGTAGTAAACAGGAGGAGCACCTCGAGCTGGTTGAGGCTTTTCACCACACACTGCGATCCTGTGATCTACCAACTTTGCACTCGTCCCAATACCAGTTGAGCACCACTTATGAGTCAGCCTGTGGTTAAACGCTCCAAAGTATTCAACGCGAAGTAGTGAAATAATTCAATTACACAAATTTTGAATGTTTAATTTTGTACAAAAAGTGAACTGTTGTACTGTATAAGTAAAATAAAAAGAACTACCACTGGTGCACTTATCGTAATGTAAATCCAACCTTATTTCATCAACAAGAAATAAAACAGCGCTAAAAAGGACGATGTATGAAATTCGTAACACTGGCATCAGAAGTGAAATTACGAATTAAGGACTACTATGAAGATTGATGAACTCCAACTCGATTAAAATTCAACTAAACAAGCAGTCGAGTAAATTCTGATCTGACAGAAGAATTTAAGCGCCGGAATATCGACAATGGCACATATTAGTTGGAGTGCAAAGATTTAATGGAGGTATCTTCAAAGGAAGCAACTGGTAATGTGGATATTTCTGCTATGTTTGCTGTCATGATAGAAAAGTTTGCGAAATTGGATGAGAACAAAAAACAAAGAAATGTAACGGAAATTCTCGAATTATGGACGAGAAATTATAAAAAAAAAGTATGACGATAATTCTAGAATTATGCAGGAAACATCAAACGCCACAACTGACAAGCTGCAAGAAATTACAGGAGTTTTGAACAGCATGGGAAAATACCCGAAAATGAGCAGTTCGAAAAGGTCGAACCGAAGTTCCAATACTGAAAATGGACGTGGATGAAAAACTCACCGAACTGGAAAGAAAAATTAATGATCTCCAGTTACAACTATTTTGTAGTTTAATTTGAATTATCTCTACAAATGCAAATTCAACAATTTTAAATACCTTTGGCAATTCTTTTTATTCTCCAAGTATTTCTTTCATACCTGGCAGTTTTGTTTTTCAAATATTTTATCCAGTTCAGTACTGGAATTCTGTAACTTTTTAATGATAAACATCGGTAGATATTTACAAAATTCTGAAATTTTGTATTGAAATTTTATGTATTTTGACAATTTAACTACCGATTTTTATCGTTAGAATACAGAATTCCGGTGCAGGTTTGTATATTTGAAAGTACTACGAGGCGATACCTATAGATGTCACAAACTGCTAAATCTTACATACTTTAAAACCAGAATTACCCGCAGTCAAACAAATTCAAAATAATTAAAAGTATTCCCATATTTCATTACAACTGGCATCCGTTTCCACAACCTTCATTTGCATTGCATGAGCAAATGCAAATTCAAAATTTTGTAATTGCTTGCGAACCATCGTAATTCTATTGCATTTCCATTAGATAAATTAATGCAAATCTACACCATTCGATGTATATAAATTCCAATACGAAATGGTTGCGATAAAGAACTTGTGGAACAGCAACGACAAAACCATAGAGCTGATTCTTTGCTCGGAATTTTGCATAAAGGCTTAGGTATGACTGCTTATAAAGTCGAATCAGTCCAGGAACTGAAGTCTCGTGACCATCCGATACGATTTAGTTTCGCTAAATGGGCTGAAGATCGCTTGGCTGAAGATGAGAACTTTTACCTAACAATCATCTTTTCAAATGAAACTCAGTCTTGCATCGAGGGCTACAGTAACAATCAAAATTTTTCACACAGCGGTTCTTGAACAACTTTTGAACTAGTAAGTATTTTCGAGTACCTTAAGAAGCAGATTATAGGTAAGGAGCCAATGATTATTTTGAGATAATATTATACAAACTACTTGACTTATTTTTCAATTTCAAAAATAGTAACCATTTTAAAAACAATTTTTATTTTATTTTAGGAAATTAAATTTTTTCAATGTTTTGAAAGCCAAATAGTTGATTAAATTTCTCAGAGAGTTTTGGGTCTATTGCACTCACATTACTTTTCTTGGTGTTCGTACGATGTCTAACTTTTCGTTGTGCCAAACACAGTTTGGTTGTAGTAACTCATGCATTGAACTACAAAAACATAATTTTTGTCAAGGGCACTATCCAATATTTAACCATGAAAAAAGCTTCTCAAAATACCGTTCGGAACGGGTGTAAAGCTGTAGGTCCCAATCAGTGAGCATAAAACTAGAACGCGCACAACTCACTGGTTGTGAGAAGCTCTCACTAACCGCTACATGGTGTGTAAATGGAAACCATTTATTTATTTATTTAAATTATATACAGGGTGATTCAGGAAGTTCCGGAAAAATTTCTCCAGCATATTCCTTGGCTCATTTCATGAAGAAAAGTCCACTAGGACCATGTCCGAAAATGCAAGCGTGCGAAATGGCAGCGGGTTCCAAATTTTCGGATTGGTGGTCGGAGGGTAGTAGGGTAAAGTTGCTAACTTCTGAGCCAGTGGTCGGATTTTTTATTTTTGGGCTTGCTGGAAATGTCTTTAAGAGGCCTTTCAGAATCAATAAAAAAATAGTAGAAAAAAGTCAAATCGCCGAGATACAGAGCTTTCGGAAAAAAATGGAAAAAAAAATTCACATAACCTTAATTTGCCCACCAGATGGTAACTTATGTTATTTTTCTGTTGAAAGATAGCCATACCTCTTACCTTTCCAAAAATGACCTAAACGAAGCCCAGAGGTCTTACCGTTCCAAAGTGATGACCATTTTACTGAAATGCAAAAATTTTTGTTTTAGTTTTTGGAAGCGGAATAACAGCACACATTTATTTGTTTTTGTAAATTAACACATTTAAGATCTTATTTTATTGAAATTTTTGGCTGAAAAATCAAACACAAGGAAAAAAAAAACAGTTGATGTTAAAGGAAGTTTTCAATGTGTCTACTAAACACAATTGCAGCCGTTTGCGAACCACATTCGCCACTCACAATTTCACGAACTTTCACCTCAGCTTCCTCAATTCGTGCAAGTAACTGCTCACGATTGTGGATCTGCACAGAATACACACAATCTTTCATGTAAGCCCACAAAAAGAAATCAAGTGGTATGAGATCTGGAGATCGTGGCGGCAAGGCGATTGGTCCAGCTCGTCCAATCCAAAGTCGAGTCACCCTGTATACCCCCATCCCTACGAGTGAGGGTATAATAAGTGATGCCGTATTAAAGACATCCATTGATTACAGCCCCCTATTATTATATTTTTTTCGACTTTCTTATTTTGACATCCATACGAATTGGACCACTTTAGGGAAAACCCTTAGAAACCCGCAAAAATTAGGTATTTTTCGATTCGACGCTCCGTTTCCTAGATATAGAAATGATTTCTAATTTTTTCATATTTTCGGTCAAAAATGGGGATCGGTTACCCATGGTAACCCATTACCCACGAAATCCGAAACCCTGGTTTTTGTTCCATAAAATTCATAATGGGATATGGCAGCAACAAATGGTTGTGGCAGCCATGCCAACATATTATTTGGTACAACCGAATTAGTTTTTACATTTTCGTTGATCACGACTACAGGCTTATTTGATTGCTAGAACTAAAACTTGATTGACAGATCATATTTATTTCTTGTTGCTGTGGCTGCAACTAAATATTTCAGTTCTTGCAACCAAAACTGAATTACAAATCAATAGATATGCACAACAGTTGGTGATACTGAACACAATTATTGGTTATCACAACTGAATAATGTGATAGTCCAAGGAACCGGCAAATTTTAGTTAGCTGTAAATATAGTTGTGACAACGAATCTCTTCTCTGTATGTACTGTACCTCTTCATAGAAGCCAATTCAGAATAAAGCTTAGGGCATTACAAAGTGTAGTCAATAGGAGCTCTAAACTCTCATTTCGTGTCATATGGCTTTAATGCCCCTTAACCGTCAAAAGTAGTAGCCACTTCTAATTAACCTGCATTATTTACAGATTTTTGTTTTGCTTAACTAGTGACAAATAATTCATTATACTTGAGATTATTAAAATAATGTTATTTAAAATATCCTTGTCTGTTTTTACAGTATCTGTTGGACCTGAAGAAAAGGCATGCAAAAATTATTATAGCTGACATTCAAAATAAGCACGCCGGCATGGCGTTATGCGAAGCTCACAAGCTGGGGGTAAGTTGCATGCAGTTAAGAATGAAATTTTACACAAAGTGAACAAACATTGGCGGTTACAGATGACAGCTCGCGAGGGATATGTGTGGTTTCTACCGTCATGGTTGTCAAAAGATTGGAGTGCCGAAGCAAACAATAGTTGCTCAAGCAAAGAGTTAAACGAGGTTTGTGCCACAAGGCCTCCTAAGGTCATTAAAACTGTATGGTATCAATGTAATAATTACAATTACTAATTTCAGGCTTTCGAGGGTCACTTTAGCATTATGTACGATCCGTTCGGCAACAATGGGACAGTAATGGAAGAAAACATCACCATTAAGCATTGGATCGAATCGTATAGTTCCAGTGTGGACACTGTGTCCATGTACACAGCTTTTGCCTACGATGCCGTCTGGGCTTATGCACTAGCAGCTGATAAGTTGTTGCGTGAGAATAGGGGTGTCATGGGTAACTTTCATTCGTACCAAGTGGCCAGTCGTCTTGTGGACATTATTTGGGAAACCGACTTTGAAGGACTTTCAGGCCGAGTACGATTTGGTCAAGGAGGATCACGTATTTCTAACTTATTGGTGACACAGTGGCGCGACAACCAATCCGTGGAAGTGGGCAAATACATTCCAACGATTGTGGGAAGTGGGCGCAGCATGCGACCTGACGGTGGAAGTTTAGTGTTAAATAGTACAGCTATTACATGGTTATCCGACTCAAAACCTCCTGGAGACGGGACATTTGACTGTAGTTTTGCTACATTGGCTGAATTTCTGAATACCGAGTGTGAAAATGCCACTATTGCATTTACAGCCGTTCTATGTTTTATCGCTGTGGTGGTGGTGTCGCTGATTTCCTTCTTATTTTGGAAGCGGCGCTACAATAAAAAGTTAAGGAGGTCAGCAAAGATCATGAAAAACTTTGGCATTGATCTTCTCTCTCCATCGCGAAGTAACGTAAATACACTAGACAAGTGGGAAATACCAAAGGAAAATGTCGTTGTGAATCGCAGGCTAGGCGAAGGCGCATTCGGAACAGTGTATGGTGGTGAGGCACAGATTGGTTCAGAAGGCTGGACAGCAGTCGCCGTGAAAACTCTGAAGACGGGAGCTTCCACCGAAGACCGACTGGATTTCCTTTCGGAGGCCGAGGCCATGAAGCGCTTCGACCACAAAAACATTGTCAAGTTGCTGGGGGTTTGTCTTCAGTCCGAACCAATCTACACTATTATGGAATTCATGCTTTATGGCGATTTAAAAACCTATTTGTTGGCGCGTCGCCACATGGTAAACGACAGGGTCAGTGACGAGTCAGACATATCGTCAAAACGACTCACAATCTATGCAATGGATATTGCCCGTGGTTTGTCGTACTTGGGCCAGCAAAAGTATGTGCATCGTGATATAGCGTGTCGAAACTGTCTCGTAAATGCTCAACGAGTTGTAAAGCTCGGAGATTTCGGTATGTCACGGCCTACGTATGAGAGCGATTACTACCGATTCAACCGGAAAGGTATGTTACCAGTACGTTGGATGGCACCGGAATCACTTGCACTTGGCATGTTTACGCCTGCTTCCGATGTGTGGGCCTTTGGAGTGGTTTTATTCGAAGTCATTACGTTTGGATCCTTTCCCTATCAAGGTCTGACAAACAATCAGGTTTTGGAGTATGTCAAAAGAGGCAATACTCTACAGATACCAGTCGGCATTAAACCACATTTGGAAGGGCTCATAAAAGCGTGTTGGAACAGGGATAACAAAAAACGCCCAACTGCATCGGAAATAGTTGAATACATATCAAAGTATCCCACCTTACTCACACCTTGCTTAGACTTCCCTAGCGCTTCGGTGGAAATGGCCGAAACCGAGAGCGACGAGTTGGAACTGCTACCAAAAGCTCGAAAGTGTTCACCTCTGAAGAACGATTCTGCCCTGGATATTGTTGCACAGACTGCATTGGCGGACACCATCGACAAGTTCAACAATATTACAAACGACAGAATCAACGGTGAAGAAACCAACACTGACATGGTCAACCATCCCAACGATAGAGAGAGCCCCATACCGTCTGACACATGTCCCATAACTCCAGATGGATATTTTGTTATGGCCCCACTTCTGAACTATTCCCAACAGATGGACTAAAACTTTGTCTTAATTCAACTTAATATATCCGCCATATACGACGCACCTACCTCATCAAGATGGACTGCATTCTGTTGCATGTATACGCGTGTAGTAATGTAGCGTTATTACATAGTTAGTACACATACAACAGCGTTACTAGTCTCATACTAAACCCCTCCAAAAATGACCGTGGTAGTCCTGCCTATAAATATAGATATACTACAGTCGCATTAAGATACACTCATGTTCCATCGTACAAAACTGCCTGCAATACATACAGGCCCTAGACTGGGTCTGCTTTACCTACATATGGGGCATTATTCCTGAATCGTATAACTCTGGCTGCTAATCCTGCCTGTTAATTTGCTGGTCTCTGAGCGTATATTTAAGCTAAACCCTTTCTAAATAGGTAACGATTTTGAGGAGCTTTACATTGGTGCAATTTCAGCAATGATGCCCCATATGGGGTTCCCAATAATTAGCACTGTCAATTGTTATATGTAAATTGTTTGTACAAATATTTGTTTTTATGTAATTTATTTAATAACCTCTAGGGATAAGTATAGAAATAAGTAAGTTAATAATTGATCTGTCAAGAACATCCATTTTATATCTTACACCACCGTATAAATAAATATTAGTTATTTCGGACAAATTTATAAAAGTGAATTTAAATCTAAACTCTAACTTTTTTAGAAGTACTTGTATCGGTTGGTCACCACTAACGATTTCAACCACGAAACCAGGTTTTTATCAAATTATACCGGTTTTTAGACCACGGTTTCCACGTATTTTCACACCCTTAAACCACAGCTCTGTCTTCGGTACGTTGCTGTCATTTCTAAAAATATAAAAAACCGTCATATTAACATCTTATTTATGAGAAAAACAAAAAACTCTTTTCAGTTTGTCAAAATTGTATTCGAAAAGGATCAGAAAGCTGACATTGTTTTTCTTTAAACATTATTTTCACTAATAAGATGAAATTTCTATGTTTATCGCATAGAATAACACATACGTAGAAGGTTTTATTCGCTCAATAAATTAAACGTCATAGGTACGATGGAAATTACACAGTGGAGGGTGGAAAATATGGGTTCAATAATACCAGATGGTGGCAATAGTATACAGCGATCCACAAAGGAACTGCACCCGAATTTCGTGTTTTTGTGGCAAACTAGTTGTGTTAAATACAATACAAATGAATACCAACGTTAAAAGTCAACAAAAAAGTGCAAAATACATTTAAATTTTTCAGTTCTACACCAAAACGACTGGAAATAGTTAAGTGAACATATTTTGTAACTCCACCTGGTGTATGTAAACATTTCCACAGACCTACCGAGAGAGTGTGAAATGAAACGTCAGATGAGAGAATAAGTTCTTCTATAGTATGTGTTATTCTATGGTTTATCGTCGTTGGGTCTGCAAAAAAATTAACTTTGTTTAGGGATCAACAAAACCAAAAACTTAAAGCGAACCACACACTAGTCATTCTTGAGCAGATGTTTCGATTAGTTTGAGCACGCTGTTCGATTAGCTGCTCACTCTACGTTTTTACTAGCCCAACGCGTTGTCATTCATAGAGACGCATTTTCTTGTTTATTTCTCTCATTGACATTTCGTTTCCATGTTTTTTAAAATGGGGTGTATTTTGTTTTCATTTCAATAAAAATGTTGCAAATGAAAAAGTAAACATTAATAAAAAGTTAACTTCTGGAGAGGAGATACGAATCCTGGAAAATAAACAATCCCATCGTAACCTCTCAAAATTTTTGGGCACAAGAAAAATTAAAGTGATCAATTGGTCGTGAAAAGTATTAAGGATTTATGCCCACATGCAAAATGCGACCGCTTTTATACTTCAAGAATGAAGGGACAGTTTCTTGACAATGGGATATGATTTGACCAAATTCTTAGACCAATTTTTTTCTTTTGATAGACAGAAAAATAATTGAAATTTCATTTAATTTGAGCAAAAAGTGTAATTTCCCTGATAAATCACATTGTGTCTTCTGGATATAATAAAAAAGTGTCTTCCGGAGACATTTTTACGTATTCCCGGCGTGTTAAAGAAATGTGTCAACCGGACCAATTTATTAAAAACACTAAATTGTCTGAAATTTCTGCTAGAAAAGCTTCTTCCGTACGTGCTAGAGGTTTAAGCCGCCGAGATACACCGCCGCCGTTTTTTAAGTTTTTTGCAGCGCCGCCGCTTGACTACCTGGAAACCGGCGTGGTTCAGCGGCGTATAACATTTTATTTAATCTTTCATATAATCGATAAAATAATGGCATTATCCTGATTTACAACACACAAACTATAAACTACACACAACCACGATCAGAATATTTCCTAATAATAGTCAACTTAATTTCCTTGCAATGCTGTACGTATTTGTTCGGCACGGCATGCTACAGCACTGTTATATTTGATTCAAGTCAAACACAAAACTGTGTTCGATCATGACATTGGCATACTTAACGTATTGCATGGTGCCGGCCTGTACTGGAAACGCCGGTCTTCAAACAGTATTATGTTTACTGAAAAACATGTATGGTTTTAAGTGGAAACATGCGTTCTTTATCCCAAACATCCATATACTTACGTGGAAGCATTCGTGTGTTTCACCCAAACCTACATATACTTACGTGGAAACATGTGCGAATTACCCGCCAAATATAATAATATTTGGAAACGAATTATTCTTCGATTTCAATATATGTGTATTATTAAATCCACATTTATAAATAATTAATACAAAAAGTTAATAGATTTTAAACTGCCTTTTTACCTTTATTTGCATTGAATGCATTATTTTTTTTTGTTCATGAAATGAGAATCTGCTGCTCTTTTACTTCTCCTTTCTTTGTTGTCTCTCACGTTTTTGTTTTCAGAAGGTTTCAGCTATACGCGGGTATCACTATGCGTTGGAACACAAACAAAATATTTATATACAAATCAAGTTCATGCAAGCCAAGAGTGGATTAATTACTTCTGTTTTTTTATTACACTTATTTCACAAATGGTCCGCTGTTCCGATTTTCTCAGTAAAGGCTCTGACAAAGGGCTTCATGTTGCCCTATCCAGTTTCTTTCCTCAAAATCGTTTCTCACTTTGGTAGCGCACATACACAAAAACCAAAGTCAGTTTATTCTTTTTTCACTAATCATGCGCTTTTGATATCCTCTGTCCGATGAACCATTGACTACTGAATACATGCAACTAACACGCAAAACATCAGGCAAAATAAGAAACACTTCATCTGCAATTTACTGGCACATTCAGGAATATTTATGACTCACTGACTGAGGGAATACTGCAAAAATACAGCTCCCCACTTACAAGATAGACGCTCTCGTTGTCCCTCTATTATTCTCTTGCTCTCGAGAGAGCATAGACAGTGCAACAAACAGCTGTATTTGTATCACAAACTTAAATATATGTGGGTCGTAAACACATATATTAGAACATATGTAATGTAATATGGAATAGCAAACACAATGTGTTTGCACACAAGTATGTTATATTTGCAACAAGCTCCAAACACACTTTATATTTGCATCCACGCAACAACAACAGACAGATTTTTCAGCGTGTGGACAGCTCCCAGAGAGTACTATAATAAGAGTGTGAAACATTTGTCAACTCTTTCACCGGAAAAAGTATAACAAAACACTTTAGCTTTATTTGGAATGTATATAAATAAATGTACACTAACACGTCATTAACTTTTCTTACGAAACATTTACCCAAACATTTAGAACACGCAGTCCTATTTGTATCAGTTTTTTTTCGCGACGGATGTAGGTATTTCGGCTGTGCAGTGGGATATACTGAAAACCGGGTTTTATTGAATTCCAATCGTCTCAAAACATGCTACACAAGACCTAAATACGGGATCGACAAACGTTACGAGCGGACTTAACGTCCCCTACCGGCCGTTGAAATTTCGTTTCCTAGTGTATTTTGGTAAAAAAAATTTCATCATTTTGGTCAATCAATATGGGGCTCAAATGCGTGTTATGATGAGCATAATTAGAGAAATATATTTTCAAGCATATTTCTCATTGTAGTTCGTGAATTAGCTTTTAATTGTACATACATACATATATTTAAAAAAAATAATCTATAAAGATTTTGAAAATACTCTATTTATCTCGTCATGACACGTCGTTTGAGCCACATATTGACCAAACAATCAGCCTTATTACGTATGTCGTTGTCGTATTTCGACTACGACAGTTTTGTAAAAGATTAAAGATAACACGGCAACTTTGTCTTTAATCTTTTACAAAACTGTCGTAGTCGAAATACGACAACGACATACGTAATAAGGCTGAATAATTTTTTTTTTCTCAAATACACTAGAAACCAAAACGTCAAACTTTGGCGTTCCCGAATTTAGCTATTCAATACGCATCTTTTGATACAGTGTATAGTTTGTTGGTGTATGTATTCTAGAAATTTTATCACATTGCAGAAGATTGCGACATGAGATTCCCAAGATTTGCACGCATACATTTGTGTAGAGTTTGACAACTGAAGCGAATATATGTATTGGCTATGTATGGTAATCGCATTTCGCATGGCATTTGCGATTATGATGACAAATCGCATAATGGGTATAATGTCATTCATGATTGTCAAAGATCTGGCGACTTCAAATCACAAGCGCCAGCCAAACGGAGCATCGAAGAGGCTACAAAATGATGCACAAATAAAATTTATCAGCTTTGTTTAAATATACCATATATATACAAATTAACGTTTGTCTGTATGTCCTTTATAGAATCGTAAACTATGCATTTGATCATGTGATGATCTTTAGCAAAGTTGTTGTACATGAGCCCACGAAGGTTTCTGAGTTGGTACGACCAATTTTCGACAGATGGCGCATACGTTGCGCTTTTTTTTTATATAAAATGTGTGAATTCGTTGTTGGCCAATGACAATATTGAATACTTTTGTCGGCAGGGCGAAGTCTGCCGGGTCAGCTAGTTTTTAATAAAATCTCGTAATGTTTACGAACAATTTTCATACAATATAGTAATTTAAAAATTGTATTAACAATTTTCCTAATGTGAATTCGTATACACTGGCGATTTAATACAACTCAGCTGATTTAATTTATTTTCGAAAATTTTGTACTGCGCGACGTTTGGATTTGTCTATACTTATATAATACTAGTTATAAGTATGCACCAATTTATTTTGATTTCTTTCCGCATATGGTGGAAAATTGTAATAAAATTGCATTTCTGGGTTAAACATTGTTTTAGATTACGAACAATTTTTAACCTACGTCTGCTCTGGTATCTCCAATGGATTAAAAGAATTAGTATCTTAGTATCCGTTTTTTAATCCGCTCTTTCTTCTTCTTTTTGATTATGTTTGACTGTACAAAAATTTATATTTCATTTTTCGAATTGTAAATGAAACGTGTAGCTGCAGCACATGGCAAAATAAATCATCACATCACAGAAACCCAAGATGTTAACGGTAAATTGATGTACCCAGCGCAAAGAACATCAGTATTAGGATCCAAAGTACTTACAGCTAGCTCCATTGACAGCAGTTGCTTCATATACATACATATATTTCAACAACAGCTATGAGTTATGTACGAACAAGTGACGATAATAGACGTCGTTCCAAAACGAATACGAACACAAATTAACTCAAGATACATATGTACATTGGCAGGGATAACAATTCAGCAGCTAAGGTACAATGCACCGCAATAAGAACACCACCACCGGATTTCTCTCATAATCGATCCTTTCTAAATACTAGATAGTCTTGACACAAAATCTCCGAATCATTTTCCCATTTTCGCAATCGA